>JAUTXW010005488.1:0-1495567 GCA_030620095.1 Kuschelorhynchus macadamiae
AAGAGTCAGGGGAAAAAAAGATGATAGTCCATGGACCATGATTTTGAGAAAACACAAGTTGAAGGTTAGAAACTTAATAGTTCTGCATTGAAAACCGATGGGACTAGAAGTAGGTTTCTAATCAATTATGTATAATATTTCAATGAACATAATGTTTCATTTTAACAAAATACTTAAAAAACATAATAGTTATTAGCAAAAACTCACAGTAGAGTCAATAATTACTAGGAAATAACGCTGAGAGTCCAGGGAGTTTCATCAATATTTCCTCTTATTTTATAGTTTTCAAAACATTTTTATTAAAAATGTTACAAAATAAACATAATAAACATAATTTTAGCATTAAACAATAAACCTAAATAATAATAATTATTAATGTGGTAAGCCTCGTAGTTTTGGGCTTCATGTCACAAAATTTCGACAGCTTTGCTATGTCTTTGTATTTGACCAATAAAAGCGGCAACGGATCTGAAACAAAAATATAAAAACAATAAATTTAATAATAATGTGCATTCGTAAAGTAGTATACCCTTATACGAAAACTTCGGCATCTCAAACTCCCTATTATCATGACTCAATTTGAGCGATTTTCCCACGATGTCAGAAGATTGCCAGTTTCCTTTGAAAGCTGTACGGTAGTAGAGAAGCCTTGGGTTTTCCTTTAAAAGTTTCAGTTCCTTGATTGGTCTAGTAGGAAACGAGGAGGTTTTTTATAAATGTTGCTTAAGAGTGTGTCCCATTTGTAAAAAAAATTGTAATTAACTTTTTTGGTCTTGAATGGTGTTGGTTTATTCCGACTGCTCTCGAAAGTTGAAATCCAATCTTCAGGCGTCTCTGCCCTAGTTTTTTGGTTTACTATAGCGAAATCCTTATCGCACTCCATATAGGAGTGTCCGCGCACAGGAAATGTCACATGAATAGAATCTAGGCGTTTTTGAAAATGAATGACGTGATGTAAGTATCGAAAAACGGTCCAATTTTTATCTTGTCCTGCACACGAATCACAGAAAATGTGAAGTTCTCTTACTCTGTGATCTAAGTGATTGTATAGCATATGGTGAATTAAAAAAAAAATTAAAAAAAACACATCCGTGCTTCCTTTTTTGCCTTCTGTTTCTGGATAAGGGTAAAATATCGCATCGTTAGTAGATAAAAAATGAACAATAAATGTATAAACGGATAACTGTCGACAATAATAGGCATCATTAGTAGAAATATTAGGCACAGGTAAATTTTTGGCATAGTCAATGCAGATTGATTCCATTTCAACTTTTTTCCGACTCTCTTTCTTGGCTTTTGTTTTTCTTTTATAAAACGTATCTGCTTTCTTCAGATGAAGTTTTCGTTCTACTTCCAATTTTTCTATCTTCTTAATTATCCCTTCTTTATCAGTAATTTTTGAAAGCCCAGAATGCATGTTTTTTAATTTAATATTAATTTCGTCACAAAATGAACATGTGTCGGAGCGCGGATACCCAAAAGCGATGTTGAATTTTTTATTAAAAATGCCTCTATAGCTATCATAGGAAATTTTACAAACAGGATACTTTTCTTTGAACATGTTGTACATTTTAAGTACGCTCAGGTCTTCTGGTATTCATACTGTAGTGACTGCTGTGAGACTTGAAGGAAGAAATGTGTTTTATTACCAATTCTACTGTTTGTTTTGACAAAGCATGCTTTCTGGTGGAATGCTTACCCCTGCCATCAACTGGAGCAAAGCCACTCATTTTTAATGAACGTTGTATTGTTTGAACTCTCCTACCTGTAATACCATGTATCGATAAGAATGCTTTGTAGCATATTTGAACGTCAATACTAGCTTCATCTTCTTGAAGAACTCTTACTCTATAGTGGTAAGATGAGTCGTTGAATTTAGCGACTTCATTTTCAGGTTTGCGGGGTCTTCGTCGCTGAACAGGAATCAGTGATAATAAACTCGAAAGATACGAGTTTTGCTCGTCGTATGTGGGCAGTTTATTAAATGTTTGCAAAATTTTCTTTCTTGCATCTTCAGTTACTTGAGTAAAACACATTAACATTTTACACTTACAATCACTTCCAGGCACATTGCTTTGCAGGCGAACTTTTTTCGCAACATCACTTACTCGTCCAAGTTTTTTGCGCTTCTTCGCGTTAAACTCACTCTCTTCCATAACTTAAACAAAACACACGCGGTGAAACAATAATTATAATGCTTTCGACAAGTTCAAACGACTACTAAAAATGCATTAGCAAGAAAATCACCGAATCGTCTTTAAACGCAAAAGTGGACTATCAGCGTTTTTACCGCTGACGCGCGGACATTCATCGTTTTTTCCTAGTATACTGTATTTTTAAGACATTGCAACTGGTGACTATCAGCGTTTTTTCTCTTACATGTATGGCATGATAAAATATGGGTATAAAGCTACATTGTGCACTGATTACTTTTTTTTCGACCTAAACTGGACTTTCATCTTTCTTTCCCCTGACTCTTCATATATATATATATATATATATATATATATATATATATATATATATATATATATTTCACTTAAAAATGTTTAATTAAGGCCCTGAATAAAGAAAGGCGCATCTTTATTTAAAAGAAAAAAATCTAACATAAGCTAGGTGAATATAATATAGGGAATTTTCCTTGGACCACCGCAAATCCAACTGCACAAACGTGGGAAAATCGCGCTGGTGCCCATAAAAAAAACAAAATAAATGTACTAATTGTTCGTCAGTTAATTTTATTAAAGCACTGACTTTAGTTGACAGTGTTACATACAAACAAACAATGTTCAAGAAATCATACCGTTCTGATTCTTATCCTATATCCTTTACAGATGGGTTTTTGATAAAACCTCATTATCGACAAAACTTTTTTAACATCTAAAACCCTTTTTAAACAAGAACAATACTATTCCTGTAGTATTTAAACGTTTAATATTTAAAAATAAAGTAACTGTATACTGTATTAATAAATAACTTTTAGAAAGGTGTATTGTTGTTTTTGTTTAAAAAACGTTTAAGATGATAAAACAATTCTGTGCGCTTAACACATGAAAAGTTGTGGGTTATCGCTAAAATCCAAATTCAGATTTAGATTTAGAGGTACAAAATACATAGGAAAATCCTTAAAAATTCCAGGAAACCATTTTTTCCAATCAAATTTTTTCGACAAAAATCTCTCACTTACAAGGAGCTACTCTAAAAAGTATTTTATTTTAAAATATATCATTACTTACGTCGTGGGTTCATCTAAGAACAAAATCGGTGGATTGCTTAACATTTCTAATGCAACCGCCAGTCTCTTACGCTGACCTCCGGACAGGCGAGAAGTGAGCGTGTGATGACTTTGATCTAGACCCAGTAATGATATTATTTCGACCACCTGAAACAAATTCGTATCGTGTTAAAAAAACATTCCTAGATTAATATTTCGTAATAGTTAGACTAGAAATTATTTCGTATTATTTTTTGCAAAACTAGGTAAAAGGAACAATCTTTCGCTAGTCAATGCTACCAGAGCGTAATAAAATATATCGCCAATTAACTATGATGATTTAATCTAAAAGTTTATTACCATCGTGTTTTGTTAATGATGCAAATTCGTAGACTTTTATGTTATGTGTTAATTAAGCATATGAATTTTATTACATACATATTTTAAAAAAAGTTTAAGAACCCTCCATGTTTTTTATTTTAATCAGTGGCGTGGATAAAACTAAAAATATTAAATACGCATCTCTATGTATAAAATAAAATCTTACTGATAACATGCTTATTGTAAATATCAGACAAAAAATTATCACAATGAGAATTTACCTAAAACTAGCTGGGCCGGCAGTCCTTGTTCTGCCTTTTCCGTTAGATGGCGCGATCAGTGTCTAGTGGAATTATAATAATATGAAGGGCATTCACCACATCGTCCAAAAATATTATTGAAGAAAAACATATGGGTTTTATAGAAAAAATACGCAATAAAACAATTCAAAAATTAGTGTTGAAAGGTCTCGGTAACCAGATCATTAAAAAAAAATCATGTAAATTGGTGCAGTAGAAGTTTCTCACGAACTTGTGGAAAAATCTGGCTTAGGACCAGTATTTTCATCTTCGAATCTTTACCGTGGAAACGATTGTTGGAGCAATTGTAACCATGGAAAATATCCACCGAGTAAAATTATACAGACATGAAAATAAATGAAAATACCACCCTAAGTGTTTTAAATATAAAGATGTTATCTGTTATCAAATTGTTACCTATTTTCATTTTGCACATTCTAGCAATGACATGTGTAAGAGCTACTTAATAATCTAACTTGAAACCTTATCCCCCTAAGGCCACCTATTAAATTTACTTGAAGAAAAAACATCTTTATCAGTATAGCTGTTATGCTTATTCTTATTCTGTTTTGCTTATGTCTACCAAAAAGTGAAAATTGCTTGATAGCAACTTTAGTCGGAAATGTCGAAATTCGGTACTTCCGTTCAAAGCTCAAAATTATAAATATGTGACGCAAATTCCTGGAAATCAGATGAACTTACTCATAGAATGTAGATTAGTTAGCTCGATATTGACGATTGGTTTTTTCTTTCTGGATAATAAACTACCAAAGTTCTTCTTCGATTGTCTTTGAATATCCCTAACCCTAAACTGAATATATTCTTTAATACTAATATTTTATACTGAGGAGAATTATCTATCGTTCAATTTTTTGGTATTTTTCAAATTATTATAAATTTTGAATAAAATCCGTTTATGGAATGCGATTTTTAGGATTATTATATTTTTCCATAAAGAAGACGTGTTGTTGTATTCATTCAATATTTTTAAAATTGGTCTGTACAGACTGTGTAACAAAACTATGACTTTTTTACTAAAACTTTCTTAAGGCTGAAAGATCGCAAGTACATGAAATTAATTGGTATGACATATGAAAAAATGTTATATTTATTGCTTATTTTAAAATATACGATTTTCTTCGAAAAACACGCAATTTTTCTACATATTCTCTAGGTCTAACGGTCTTATACAAGGACGTAATTGATTAGGTTTTTTACTTTTTTTACTTCTTTTAAGTACCCCGTAAAAAATCGGTTATACTTTATTTTGAGTCGTATCCAGCTAAGCCGCAGGGGCATATGTAGATGTATTTTAAAATTTTTACCTACCAAAATTTGGACATATGTTTTGTCTTCGTCCTATATAAAATATTAAAATTTATCAATTTTAGGGATATTTTGGGAATGCTCCGATTTTTTAATTATTTGAAAATAACATAGGCGTAGGTTGGACTTTTTCTTTAATCATATGCATTTTTATTTTTAAAACTGTAAAAAAATACAAGGTCGTATAGCAATCAATGGAAAATTTAATGTTAAGGCCATTGAACATTAACGGAAAAATTAGTAAATTTGCTTTTCCCAGAACTTCATTCGTTATGAATTCTTAGTTTCATCAAAAAAATTAAAGTATGATCCAGTTAAAAGTTACGCAGGTAGTTTACATTCAATGTTATAACATCCCCTTTAATTAAAAATTTGAATCAAATCGCCAAATTTTTCATTGGGGACCTGACGACCGCATTTATCCTAATTTGAGTCATATTTAAAAAGAAGAAACATAACTCTTGGTCGTATTTTTTAATTAACTTTGTATATTTTTTATATTATTTTAAACCTACTATGATCATATTTATTTTGTTTTAAATTGCTATACCAGTTTTAAAAATAAAATGCATTTTAAAGAAAATATCCTAGCTTCGCATGTGGTTGACTTGTTTGAAAATTAAAGTCGGCAAATTGGCCTTTACCCACAGCTTTCCTCATACAGAATTCCACTACTTAAATACTGTCTATATTCCTTTAAGATTTTTTTCAGATCTTTACGGGCCCCTAGATGCCGAAAAATATTTTTTCTCAATTCCGTTAATCTGTCTGTCTGTCTGTCTGCGGCATAGCTTAAAAATTACCCATCAGATACTTAAAATTTTGGTCAAAAATTAAGAGTCTTGTGGTAATGATATGGTCACATTTTGATAACATTGACACATTATTACTAAAAAACTACTAATACAATTTACCTCAAATTTAGCACAAAATATTAATATTATATGAAGATGAATTGATAAAATTTTGGTACAAATCCAAGAGGGCGGAACACGATTGATTTTAATTCTGTATAAAAATCAATTGTTATATAAGGATAAACTAGCAACATTATGCTGGAAAAAAATGCTAGCTTAATGAAATGTTGAAAATATCAGTATTCAAAAACCAGTTATCCAGATTAAGTGTGAAAACGGATAAAAATATATTAACAAGAAATTAAAACAAATTAAAAAAAAACTATACTGGAGTATCGAAGTAGGTGTGCTATTTAAGTAACGGTAAGCGAATGAACGTACGTATGGTAGATCTGTATAAAAAATATATATTTGTTTCAATTTGAATAGTTGTTAGCTATGTGAATAAAACAACAAAACATGAGCAAAATAACTATTCAAAAGAATGGTGACTTTCGGCTTGACAAACACAACATAAAAATGTATTAAAAACAAAAAAGAGAATACATGCAAAATGAATATAAAGGTCAATACATTTTAAAAAATCTTTGGCCTTTACCTTGAACATTCTTCGTAACAAATTCCACCACTTCCGGATAACAAAGTTTCTATATACATATATTTGAATGGCAATATTGTATAAACTTTAATATATTTCACTTTTTGTAATAAAAAGAGAGTTTTATTAAAAGGAAAGTTCTGGGTTCTTTGGTACAAAAATCGGTAATAGTGAGTATAAATTTATATATAAATTGTGTTATATATTTGGTTTTATCCTATATGAGGGAAGTTCCGGGTGGAAACCAATTTACTCATTTTTGTTATAGTAGAATCAACATCAATATTTTTAGAAATTTCAAAATACAATTAAAAAATATTTGCAATTTTTCGGCCTCAAGGAAGTCTTAGTAAAAAATCGTAGATTGTTGCGCACCCTGCATCTAATAATGTTTAAAATATTACAACACATCTTTTTCTCGGAGAAAAACCCTCATGTAGACACCGAATTCAGCAAGGATTTCGCAAGGATATTAAAAATGCAGTTGTTTGGCATATAAATATTAATTTATTTCTTATATAAAACAGTAACTGGAATCGGTACAAAATTGAGAATATAAAAACTATATATCAACCAACGCAATATTTTATTAATATATATTATAATATTGCAAGCAAAAACGTAACGTCTCACGAATATCACAAAACAATTTTTTATAATAAATTTCACTATTTTTATTTTAAATGATTTGCTACCAGACATACGCTATTGGATGGCTATTGTGATTGAATCTTATCCTTGTTCCTGTTTGTAAAGATCGACGCTTTTCATTTCTTGGTTCTTAATACGAAAAGTAGGTACTAGATGAAACTTATGTTCTAAAGAGACACAAATGATTTCCGCGTAATAGAAACGAATTTAACTAGCCGATCGGAAGTCCTGCGACCGCGGACTCATTGGCGGATTAAGCACTGAAGAGGCGCACCCTTGGCTTGGAGCCCCCTCCTAGCAAGGATGAAATTATTTTATAGTTACGTGGGGAACGAAACGTCTTACAAAAATAATGCAAAGAGCAAAAAAAAAGTTCCTAACTTTCAGTACAAAATAAATCAAAGAACAAAAAGAATTCCTAAAAATTACCCATTTAATAATTTTACCTATAACCTGTTTGGTTTTGAGGCCCCTGTCGGTTTATTCTAGGCACCTAAAATTGTTAGGCCATAGGAAAGAGCCTCCTGCGCCTGTGCGGTGATCTGCAATTGCGCGGACTGGCAACTCTGGGTGTTGGATTACGGCAAATCTCTTGATGGATCCCAAATATGTATTGTATTCCGTATAGTTGGGATCCATCCAGAAATTTCTTTACGGAATGCGATACATAATTGGGATCAATTAATAGGGGCTAACTTATTTTACATAGACGATGCATCTGTCCTTAGTACTACTCAGCAATTTTCCTTATTATCTATTCGAACCAAATTAAATCAGAGACTTATGGTTTAATTAAGTTTAGTTGTCCTAATACATACGTCGTTACTTAGCACCTTGTATGGTTAATATAACTTTACATTACATAGTCTACTTTGTAATTAGCTTTTAATTTCCATCAATAATGTTGGCTTGCAGTAATAATGAAAACTTAAAACGAAACCTTTGTGTAACTACTAATTGAAAATTGAAATGAAAAATTACATCAACAAAGCGAGAAAATCTTTGGAAATTTTTATACCTTTTTGATATCATTGTATAAATGAAGAATGAAAAAAAAATAAAAAGTGAAATTGGCGACCACAAGAAAATGAACCTAAAAACAAATAAGACTTTTCCTATTACACAATAATTGTTACTGATCACAAACAATTCATAGTATGAATGAAATTTGTTTTGTTTTTCGTAGAAGATTAAAAATCTTTTTCCCAATAGTGAATAAAATAGTAAACATGCTAAAATTGGTGACAGCCTCTATGTTGGTTTGTATAATTCTTAACAATCGTAGTAGACCCTTTAGGCAAACAAAAATATTTCAAAATATACAGATGATTCATTTCTAACCTTGAAGGTAAATTATTTAGAAAGTTAAATTGTTTTAGTATTTTAAATATGATAAGATAAAATCATTTGTTGGTCTTATTCAATGACTATCCAGACTTCAATTAGTATTTTCTATAAAATGTTATTCTAACTCTAAAAACGTTTAATCTGTTATCAATCAACACTATGGTAATCTCGAAATACTCTGTGGTAACTGAATCACTATAGTAACCTCAAAATAAAAGCTGAAAAAGTCCAAGGCTCATTGTTATCTTATTAATAAAATATACTGGTCAAAATGAATTAAGGATCGCCTTAATTTTTGAAATATTTGGCTGTAAATCAAAACGGCAAATAAAAAGACCAGTACCTATTAAAAAAAATATTTTACTGATAAACATTTTTTCCTCAAATAGTCTTTTTACGGGTAGATATAGATAGTTATCGAGTTTTAGTCGGTTTAGGTACTTGGTATCAATTACGGCAATAAGATGCAACGAAGACATTTAAATACTTTTCAAGCAGCCATTGTTATAACAAGTATTAGGGTGGAGTGTACCAACGACAAATCGCAGTGGAACTTAGCGTTAGACAGTGATGATTTCAAGACCTTGGAATAGGTTTTTGGAGATTGGTTACAACCGCTCGGCAGGACCGCATTTTAGTAAAAAATGCCGTTCAAAATCTACGGCTTCACAGCATGTAAATTTATTACGTCCGTATACAGACATGTTTATTTCAACTCAAACAATTAGAAATCGCTTAAGAGAGATGGGGCTGAAATCTAGATGATCAGTATGGGTATCAGAATTTACCAGACCATACCGTGCAAATGTCTAGCATTTTGCAGCGAACATTCAAACTGGTCGAAACAAGAATGGCACCGGGTATTATTCTCAGGAGAGTCTCGTTTTAGAACGTGTGGTCCTGACGGACGTATTCGAGTTTACAGGAGACGGGGGAAAGATTTTACGACAGCATGGTTCAAGAAATCCGACATTTTGGAGGAGGAACCACAGTAGTTTGGGGAGGCATCACTTTCACGCTCGTGGTTCTTTAGGGTGGAAATCTGACGGAACATCAATACATTGCGGACATTTTGGAACTTCATGTAGTGCTTTATGTCCGAAACACCAACAAAGAATTAGGTATTTAATCAATAGTATGTCATGTCGATATTAAGATGTAATACTGAAACATGTTCCATTGTTTTGAAAAAATGTTGTATCTTCACACAAATGTATTTGATTTTATTTTAGAAAACACTCATAAAACATTATTTCCTGAAAATAAGATACTTTTTGTTTAATATAGGGAAAATAACATGCTTATTTACTTTATTACAAGACAGTAAATATTATGTTTTAATTACAAATAAATTTGCTATCGTGCTTCTAGACTAGTTGTATTTTTTATAGTGATTCCTAATTTTTTTTTGAGCAGTATATATTAAACTTCCACTAAGAGTAATCATATATTTTTTTGTCTATTTCACAACTTATTTTATACGCCTCTATTGTTTTGTTTGATATTAAACTACTGACATATTAAAATAACGATGTGGACTGACACTGACCTTTAATGCAATTCCGGTTTGCTCTTATCTATTCTTTTTGCGACCTTTAATATATGAGTCATTGTCAATTAATTTATTAATGTTTTATTCTAGAATTAAAGATATGGATAAAAAATGGCAATTTTTCTAATTTTTACGTCCCCGTCGTTCGAGAATAAATCGATTAATTGAAAACAATACGGTTAGTAACAATAACGTTTAAGATTAGATTGGTTTAAAAATATGCTCTGTATGACCTTTGTAAATCTATAAATAAATAACATTGTTTTTCTGCCAGTCACACAATGGCTAAATTGTAATAAAACAACTATAATAAACAAGAGGTCATGATCAATCTTGATTGTAAAAAAGCACTTCGGTTATCTGGAAAGTGGCATTAATATTATATTATTATGTCTATAAAAAAAAATATATGTGCTTAGGGCATAATATATATTCCCAAATGTATCACTAAGATCTGATTCTGAGTTATGTTTTAATACACTGTTTTTGTAAGAGTTTTAGAGATCTCTAGTAGTTAAGTTTGGAGATCTTGGTGGCTATTTCGTAGTACCTTTAACTGTGCTATTCTCACACTATTCTATTATGTTCATAACAGATATCTGATATTGTTTCGAATATGAAATGCTAACATTTCATGTTGACATTTCAAATTAGTATGGCTTTCTTGTTTTATAACCAACTTCAAAAAAGTTTCTCAATTGGACAATTTGTATTTTTTTATGTTATCACGCAACCTTATATAATGGGCAATACAAATACGTTTATGAGACAGTTGCATTATAAAAGGTTAAATATTGGTTGGAAATGATGGAAGCGTTAGTGCCACCATAAATTTGCTTTGTAAATGGGGTGTTCTTCATATGAATGAACAAATGGACGAATCAACGAATGAACGAATATTTCATTCCCACTATTCACCAATTTTTATATAATACGTTCACATGAATTTAATGTGTCTTCAAAGATTTGATTCGGATGAATGGTTCTGCGAGGTCAAAGCCTACTTTATTACTCGCCCATAAGACGAAAACGCCACGCAACCAAATAAAAGGATGAACCGGACCCTTCACACTATAGCCTGCTACTCACTATTCGGTTCGCGTCGCGTCGGTTCGATTCGTCCGTTCATATGAAGGGATGAATCAACGAGTTGACGAATATTTCATCCACACTATTCATCAATTTTTATTTCTTGCCTTGCGCACTAATGAACTAATGAACGAACAGAGAGTAGCGGGCCATACGCGTTTTATCACGCCTAATATAGAAAATAATTTATTAAACTGTGCATTGTTTTTCTTTGTTATGCTCTACAGCTAGCTAGATGAAAATGATTTCCCTTTTAATTGAATCATCAAATATTTGACAACACAACTGGGTAACTAACAGGTGAAGATAAGGTCAAGTTCGCTTTATTTTGTTCCACTGTTTGTGCTGTTAGTAAACAACTTGTGTTGAAAGGTAGCTAGAAACTATTAGAAATAATAATAAGGGTCAATCCACGATTTATTTGTAATGTGTGAATACGCAATGGAATAATAAATAATATATTGTATAACAAAAGATAAATATTTATGAGTTAAATGAGTGGTAAATGCTGCTAAATCATTTAAAAAATCCGACTGCAGAACCGGTAACCTAATCAATAAAATGAAAACATAAAATAATATTTTTTTACTAAGATATTACGGATGACCAAATACATTTCAAAAAATATTAATACCTTAGATTAAAATAAGAATAATACATCTGGTGGCCACAAAAGGTATTTACTTTACTTTTTATTAAAAAAAATTGGTCATTTTAATCATACGTCCGTTCTTTCTTCTAATTTCTATTAAATCTAGAGATCTTGCAAGAGCAAAATAGTATTAGATTTCATTATAAAGATAACAGAGAGATAGATCTGTAATTTGTAAGATTGAAGATGTCTCTAGTAAAAATGTAGACTGGCTACATTTTAAAGTTTTCAGTATAATCCAACGCATGGATCTTGGGCTGCGACGCCGACATCTGAAAGGACCGGCCAGTAAAAGGCATAAAACAAGAAAAAATCGCTTTCTGTGTTGTTGCACTCGATATATTTGCCGGTTTATTCGAACGGAAGGGTTGGAATATCTAATTTTTGCCAGCATAATCTCTCTAGCTTAGAATTTGTGCTTCAAACTTTACAGTAACCTAAAATTAACTCGGTGAAGTCGATCGTATTTTAAGATAACGTTTTATTATTTAAACAGTTAACCGCTTTTATTTGATAATTTAGGCAAAAAGACCTTGAGTACAAAAATTTAGTTATCGTTTGAATAAAGCTATTTTATTTTCAGATTACAATGATTTATAGGTCTATGGTAATTACGTCTATACTGTTTCAAATTTTAATGGAAATATTGCATCGGATAGTCGGACAAAATATTAGCATTATCTCAAAGGTTAAGTTTAGAAATATACTTCCTGGTGAACCTTCATTATATTTAGTTTTTCCCTCGTCCATGCATCAGGAAAAAAAATAGAGTAATGGCCGAAAAAGTTAACTTATTAATTAAAAATTTAAGGAAAATATGCACCTAGATTTCTGTAGAGAATTGAAATTTCTCTCTGTTTGAAGAAATATACTTTTGTGCAATAATTCCACGAAGTTGACTGTTGAACTCCATCGGATGGCAAAAATACCAGAATTTCAGCTTCTCCGTACATGTCAGTACGTCCCAAAAATGAATACCAATAAAACTCAAATATCCATTATATTTCTATATATAAATTTACAGTGTGTCCATAAAGCCATTTACTATAAAACGATTAAAATTCAGGTGATTTATTTTTGACATAAATATTAAAACTCCTAAAGGGACTTTGTAAAATTGAGCTTTAGGATGATTCACTTTGTTTAGACGCCGTGAGAGTGGAGGTATTTTTTCTAATGAAAAACCCCATTTTTTATTGGGTATTTAAATATTTGCAAAATTCTAAACACTTTTCTTTTAGCAAACCCTCCCATATCTAGTTCAATGATTTTCGTAATCGTTTGTGCAAAACGAATTGCACGTTCTTATATTAATGTTGTGTGGCCATAAAGTCACTTTCTAATTTAACCTTTTTTTTATAAAGATATAATATTAGTAGAATACGTATATTTATGATGTATGAAAGACCATAAGTAGAACAATTTAAATTTTACAGCCTTTCAAACAAAATTATTTGTCAATTTTTAATAGCTTAAAAACAATTAAATTTAGGTATAGAGTAAGGTACATGAAAAATACAGTTAAAATTATGTGAAGATTTTAAATATGTAAAAAATGATATATGCCAATAAAAAAAACTATCACAAATGCCACAGAATCTAACCAGATCATCCTGTATACTGATATTGAAAAGTGCAATGTCATTTGATATATTTATGGCTCTTCAAAAAATGGAAATCAAAATATCGGAACTATTAGGTCAAGTCCTAAACAAAAAACAGGTTTCAATATAACACGAAATCATATGCTACCCAGTATGCCGAGGTTATGTGGTGAAGTAATATGAAAAATGTCCAATAAACAGTTGTAACTAAATATTAACTGTGGTGTTAGTTACTCCCATGTTAAATTAATGAAATCGTCATGTTTTTTTTTTAACGGTAAATCAAATTTAGATTCAGAATAAATAAATTCTAAAGTCTATATAAATAAAGATATGAACGTCACTTGAAAAAAAATATTAACTAAGTATCTGATACATAACAGTGGTTTTTAAATTATCTAATTCTTTAACCTGAATACCTACGTGACTTGTTGTATGTTCTGTTTGTCATACTAACATAAAGATAATTAAAAGGGCCAGAGCATAAGCAAAAATAAGTTTTACAAAATATATTTAACAAAGAAACAAAAATATCACTAACATTAATAATAATAACTGAATTAATTTACTTCGGTTACAAAATCTCTGTTTGATTGATCACGACCTATATTTAATTAAATGCCGATCACCTTTGTTACAAATCAGTACCTTTTGTACAAGGCCTGCATTAGATTAGGCGCACAAAAGTCCACTCACCTGTTGCATCTTGTATTGATGAGAAACCGAGTAACCCAGTTTCAAGTTGGCCGCGAAAGTCATGGCCTCCATGACCGTCAAGCCTAGGCGTAATTCTTCGTCTTGCGGAATGTAGGCCGAGAGCTTTCTGAATCGCGGGCTATGATCCCGTACTACGCCGTTTAATGTGATGTCCCCGGTACTTCCTCTGGTTCTGCAATAAAAAAGCATTTTGTTAATTTAATACGGGGACGTGTGGTGTTACCAGTATTACCACTTACCAGAAATTCATCGATTAAAGAATGTAGAAATTCAGACTTAAGGCAAATGACAAAATTGGTAGAAAACCGAAACGTATCCGTTTATATGTTAAATATTTTTCTACAATACAATTAAAATTTAGTTCGTTTACATCAAATTACAACGGGCACAAACATTATTTGTTAAAAAATGTTTAAAATGTCTGTTAATGATTAAATAATTTTTTATAGACTATTAAATTAAGTAAATACTATAGAACATTATAGCTAGTATAGCTATTGGTTTTCCTCTCGGATTCTGGGGGAAGTAATAACTCGACGACAAATATATAGCGATAACGATCAGAATAAAAAGCAATGAAATAAAAGCGAAATGCCCAACAAAAACTTTGGATTAAGAGGTGATGGAACTGGAGAAGTTCAAGTACCATAAAAAGTGAAATATAATATTGGTTACCAACCGAAAGGATTTTTACTAAGATCAACCTGTGTTGAACAGATTTAATACTATTAGAGATCATCGCCTAGTTAGAGATACTATAAGAATACACAACTTGGGCACAAAAAAACCTATATAAACAAACCACCAATAGTGGAGATGGTATAATGCGTTCCAACGCATACCTACTAAAAAACTAGCAAAAACAGAAGGTCTGAAACAAATGAAAATCAATGAACCCGAACTCGAACCGAAAAAATTAGAAGCAGTATGCAAGTGGCATGGCGAAGGCTATAAGGAACTAAAAAAAGAAATAAAAAGGAATATTCAAAAACATTTAAGAGATAATAGCACAAAACTTATAACGAATACCATTAAAGACAACAGAAACATGAAGGTCTTGATATCTAAGCTTTCAAATCGAAGGCAGAAAATAACCAAAATAAAAGATAATCAAGGTGTTGATTGGCAACGGGGCTGAGATTAAACCTGCTAACGGCTGTATAGGCTACTATACTATCTAAATACATCCCCGAAGTAGTCAGAAAAACACAAAGAGGTCGGACGAAGATAGAATCCTGTGAATGCAAAATGCTCAAGAAGGAGAAAACCTGTTGGGAAGGTATTCGATTGCTCAATAAGTAAATGTCTAAGGGAGAATCCCAAACAAAAGGCAAAATGCTAAGATCATATTATTGTACAAGACGTAAGACAAAAACAACATAGAAAACTGCTGACCGATTAGATTATTATCCCACTTATACAAATTGTAAACGTTATACAAATTGAGCCAATCGAACAGAGGGGCTCACGTGCTATCACATAAACTCACATCACGCGTAAAGTCATCGCATGAGTATCATCAATCGCACCCGTGACGGCACGTCTTTATGTTCTGTACTTCCGTACACTTTTGCCCCATAGAAGTATATAATCCTTTAATATAAAAATCAACTACTTACATTCTCACATAGTGAAGTGTAAACCAGCCGAAATTTTAACCAGTATTTTAATTTTTTGCCAAAATTAGGCATATAAAAAGTTAAACACGTATGTGTATACGAAATTAATTATTTGTATTATGTAATATCATGTTCAAAAATTCATTAAAATTGTCTTATTTAATGCCCCTGCCTAAAAGTGGTGATAAACATATTGTAAAAAATTACATACCTATTAGTAAACTATGTGTATTCGGAAAATTATTCTAAAAAAATATTAACTAGGCCATTCTTAATACTGTTAAAGATAATATAAATTTTATCCGCGTAGGTCTATGGGCAGTAATCTATTAGAATATACTGATTAAGAACGCATGGTTCTTGGGATTAGATCGTGTCAAAATGGATTAACTTTCCAACGTTTCGACTTCGATTGCACAAGGCATCTTCACGAGATCGGAACATTGGGTCATTAAGTGGGTCTAGTCTTGCTAGTTTTATACACTTATTTTTATAAACAACTGATAAAATTGACAATATCCATATTCAATGTGTTGAAAAAAGGAAATTCTAATCATAAACCATAGAAATAAACTGCATCTTAAGGCAGAATTTGGGGCAATTTTTTCGTTTGTCTTTAAAGATTAAAGTACCAAAATTTATAATCTATTAAATTTATAATCAGCAAGAGACCCATTAAGAAACCGTTGACATTTTATTTAATATTTTTTTTTCTACTTCTTAAAATAAATCTTGCAGAATCCGTTCAAAATATAAACCGAGACCTTGGACATTTTATTCAGATTCGCGAAAGTAAAGTTATTTTAGTTGCTGCACTGCAGTCGGAGAAGATAAAGTAAGCCTTAATTTAATACCAGTTATATATTCAAAGTGAATAAAACTCCAAAGATTATAAGATAAAAGTATGACTTTTTTAAAACTTTCTAAGTATCTATTTCTAAATGAACAAAAGTTTATTCGATGAATATATATCAAGTATCAACTCTACAAGAAGATTCCCATTTCTGTCTTCTCGAAAATGTATATAAATATTTAACTTTTTAAGAATAAACAACTAAAGCAAAAAATAAAGGAAAGAACTGACTACATCTAATGATTTTACTAACAGTCGTAACACTGGAACCTGTGGTTGAAGATAGACCAAAATAGAAGAGTTCTAACCACACTACACCACAAATTGTTACGTTCTGTTGTTCTAATTGTTAAGTCGAGAACATTTTAAAAAACCTTTCTTCTCGGTCCTTTGATTACAGAGAAATCGCCCTTTTGAATAAAGGTTTGAATTTTGCAGAGCCTCTAGTAAAAAATAGTTTACCAACTATTATAGCGAATATCAAAAGTTCCATTTCTCGTATTAATACTAAAGTTATCCAGGGGCTGAAGAAAAAATAATGGCTTTATTTAAAAGCTGGCAAAGGAAATAAGGTTGTTATACTAGACAACTAGACAAAACAGATTATTTTGAAAGAGTAGACAATTTGATTCAAACTGGTCCTTAGCATTTAACTGAGAAAAACCCATTATCAAAAATGATAACAGAAGTAAAAAGTACCTTAAAAAAGTGTAAAAACCTTGTGTCCGATAAACTAAAATTCAAACTAACACATAGTAACCCACAGTTATCTAAACTGTATTGCCTTCCCAAAATTCATAAACCTGGGAAGTCCATGAGACCTATTGTTTCAGCTGTTGGATCACCAACGTACAATATTTCAAAATGGTTAGTAGAAGAATTCAGCAAATTTAATATCTCATAGGATAACTTTGAGGTTACTAACTCGTTAGAATTCTTAGATAAAATTAAGAATGTTCACTTAAAAGAAAGTGAAATTTTAGTATCTTTTTTCTAGTGTACCCATACCACTAGCTTTAGAGTACCTAAAGGAACTACTTGAATTCAATAGTTTGAAGAAAGAAATCATTGATGAATATTTGCTTCTCACAAAATTATGTATGAATCAACATTTTTTTCATTTCAACAATAATTATCATAAGCAACTTGAGGGAACTGGATGGGCAATTGCTTATCTCCGTTCCTAGCAAATTTGTTTATGGGTAGATTAGAAACCCAATTCCAAGGATGTGGAAAAAGAACACTAAAACAGAAAAGTTCATACGTTAAACAATAATCCCATAAAAAAACAATGATCCCAAGTTAGTTATTAAAAATAACGTTAAAGAATTTGATATTTATACTGAGACAGTCTCAACACAAAATGGCAATATTTCATTTCTTAACTCACAGGTTAGTCAAAAGTATTTAAAAACGTAGGATAATTTTTACATAAATATAAGCATAAGAAAATGTTAAAAGATACCAACCTACAAATGGATATACGAGAAGTCTAGAAAAAGTATTTAAAAACGTAGGTTTTTATAGAGTAACCTACAAATGGAACAGTTTGAAAAATGTCCTTGGAAACCCTAAAGACAAAGTCGAATTGAAGGAGAGGAGTGGCATCTATGAAATTAGTTGTAATGACTGCGATATAAAATATGTTGGGCAAACTAAACGCTTCATAAACGTTCGTTTTAAAGAACACATGGCACATTTAAGATACGGAAGAACAGAAAAGTCAAGCGTTGCCCAACATGCTTTGGAAAACAATCACCAAATAGGAATAAATAATCTTAAGTTAATTAAAAATGTATCTAGTAATAGATTATTGGATGCATTTGAGAGTATAGAAATAGTTAAATGTAGTAAGAAAGACAGAGGGCCTACTCCCTATAGTCCCCTCTATTGCTTAGTTGACAACGGTGGAGTCGCGTGCAACCACATTTACCTATAAATAGTTTCGGTTAGGATAAGTAACTTAAGTTTACATCATCTGCTGATGATGCTAAATTGGTTAGCGAAACGCGCGTCCAGAACGTAACAAGTTGTGGTGTAGTGTGGTTAGAACTCTTGTATTTTAATTTTTCTAACAGTCAAAAATTTAAGATGAGACGTTCAAAATTTGTTATTTCATAATAAGCGATATCAATACAGGAATAGAAACCAATCATTCACAGCGTCTAAAATATTAAATTTGTTGATGAATTTGATTTAGACAGCCTTAATTTTTATTTCCTTATAAAAAGTAAAAATTCCTATTTAAAACAGACATCTTCCTAATACCTATTTTTAGCCTACCAATTATTCAGTACACTAGTATGCTTAAATAGGTCTAACTCTAACGACACCGACATCGATTATTGGGAGTAGTAAACTTACCTGAGTACCTAATTATACGTTAGTACCTGTACTGAAGGCAAGTTTAGTAATACTTCTTCGCAAATGTGTGTTATCAATAAAATAAAATACAATTTTGGAGAAATTCGCCATACAAAATTATGCAAAGAAACTAATACAAGACTTTGATTTTGATTGGCTTTCCTTACTCAGGTTTACGAAGGCCGAAAGCCTAAGTTCTGCAGATTAGGAGAAGAGAGAAATGCCTTTGCGGGTAATATGGTCCATGATCGTGGAACTTTGGGAACAAAAGAGCAAAAAAAGTGTCGATATTCGTGTCTCCCTGGCAGGAATAACTAAGGAGAGCAAAATGGATGATAATCAGAACAAAACCCCTGCTAGTATCTGTAAAACAGAGACGTTTCTATCGCCCACAGTTCGACGATGCTTTAGTGATGGAAGCGTCCTTCTGATGTTTGGATCATCAATCAGGCGAATAGCTCTTCTCTCGATAGAGTCGAGGATGATAACAATTGAAGAAGGGACTGTTTATATGAGAGCAATATTCAAGGCTGGGTCTGATTTGAGAATTTTTAAAGGATATACAAGTTGCCAGAAGAAAAGAAAACTTAATTTTTTCGCGGTTGCTGTGGCAATTGAAGTGATGTGATCATGCCATCGACGACCATCCTGAAAAGTATTCCCAACTAGGCTAAAGGTTTTGGTTTCAGGCATTTAATTATTTATTTGATGAATGATGGGGTAATCATGATTGTGTTTTCGGGAGTGGCGTGTGACATTAAACTGGACAAGATTTTTTGTTCTTCATTCTACGATTTTAGTGACGTCCTCGTTTAGAAATAAAGTCATTATTAAACGCCTATCATCAATCTTTGTCTTGGAAAGTAGTTTGGGAAATTATATGTTGGAGTGGAGACGCGTATCGCCAGCATTGCTGGGAATAGGATTGTCAGTAGAAGAAAGCAGATCATTGACGCGTACGAGGGCTAGTACTGAACCCTGTGGAACGCTGATGTTATTAAAGTCATGCCAGACTTGATCAAATATTTTTGATATGTCGAGGGTAATAATTTGGGCTTGTCCGTCGAATTCGATAGACTTGTTCCAGCTGTGGCTTATGAAGTCAAGAAGATCTGTTGTGGACCTTTGATGCGAAAGCTGTATTGCCTGTCATGGATAAGTTTATATCTCAAAAAGTTAAAAGATTAGTATTAATATACTTCGCCATTACCTTACTCTTAATTGGGAGAAGGGACATGTGGTCTGTAGTAAGAGGGAAGAGTTTTGGATTTATTTTTGGAAACAGCCTGTACACGAGCAGATTCCCAGCTTTTTGGTATTAAGCGCATTGAAGGTAGTTTCGTGCATCTTGTACGGCAAAGCTCGATCTGATGGAAAAAGCTCAGCTTTTGCTTTAAACGGGGTGACGATTTCACCTTCAGAAGTTAAGAGTGAACAGGAGCTTTTTCAGAAGTTTTGGTAATTTTTTTGGCAAGCGACAAAAGGATCACTTTGGTAAGAAAGAACTTTGCCTTTTATGCGTGTGTTGAAAGCACTGATAAAACGCCATAAAGTAGGTAAAAATGTGACGATATTGCGTATAAATAATGAATAAGTAATCCTTTTTACATTGATTTATACCAAAAATTGGAACAGCAGAATCGCCTACGACTCATCAACCTACTGTAACCTGAAATGCGAGTGCACCTTAATCAACACAACAATCACAATGGTTATTATATTTCTAAGATGAGAATGTCAACTACTAAAAAATGTATTTTTAAAGCAAGGTTTTGGTTGTAAAAAATAGAATCCACGTTAAATTTTTTTGTTTTTATATATTAAAAAATAATACACGAAGAACTATTTTAAATTCAACAGGTTCAAATCAAAATATCAATAAGTCCTTAGAAAAAAAAATTATATCTCGTAACTCTGCATTACATTAGGCGAGAATGGGAAAAATATATTGGCGTTTTGTTTAAACTGGTACTCCGTTCCCTTTGTAAAATAAATAAATTAACTAATTAACTCAAGAGATAGAAATAGTTAAATGAAGGTAAAAATTCCAAATTATAATTTCTAAGGAATTTTTTAAATTTTCTGAATATATAACTAGTAATTTGAATTTCACCTGTTGAAATATTCTTTTTATGTAAAAATTTTACAGTTTGGCACTTTGTGTAGAGAAATAAAAAGTAGAAATATTTTTTCACATAATAACCATTTATTTACCCGCCAATAGTTTAAATTTTTCTCAGACTTAAAAAATAATGAAATTGGTGGATTTTGATTTAGTCCGTTGATTGATGTGAACACCAGGTATGATAATAAAATAAATTAAAATCGGAAAACACATTCCCTACTTAGATTCAGTGTTGAAATTTTACTACTACAACAATATTCTTAAGTGCAGGCTATGTCGGCAAATTAAAAATATTATCAGAAGAAAAATCGACCTTAAAGGATTAGCAAGCTAATTTAGCAACAATATTTTCTCTTTTAGAATATTTCGCATTACCACATTATATTCTATTTGAAACTTTTAAATTGGTATCACATTACTGTAATTTAAATTATTGCATCATAAACACTTTTAATAATACTTGTTTCTATAAAAAATATAACATTATATACAATACGAAAAGGGAAACACCTGCATTTGCAGTAAAAATCGAAAATAATGTCAGCATTTTAATTTGCAAATGATACCAAAACTATTAGATTATGTATATTTACATATTGTTGATTCATTTCCTGTGCGGAGTAAAAGTAACAGGTATTATAAAAATGGCGTATAATCTAAATAAAAAATTATGAAACATTACCATAGTGAAAATGATTTAGACCTCGGCGTTAAAAATATTTATTAGTTACTGGTGTTAAAAATAATTAAATATAACGTAAAAAAACATTTAAATCTAAAAACAATTGCACAAAGCTCGTTAAAAATAATTGATAACTTCAGTTATCTGTATTTTGCAGATAGTGCTTTTAATTACTTATTTTCCATTATTATTTTGTTTTTATGCGCTAGACAGTAATTACTGGAGACAAATAAATAAGGAACTCAATGCCGTTTCGAGAACAGTTATTTGTGAAGGGGTAAAAAACTATTTGCGACTGAAATAACCAAGAATCAATGATCAGTATGTTACAAATAATCTTTCCATCCAATATATTGTAAGTCCACTAGGATTTCTGAGGATCAGGTAACAGAAAATTTGCTACAAACAGCTATGTAAACTGATGGCTAGGCCAAAATTTTGGAATTTTATCTAGAAGCAGCTGTGAGATAATCTGTAAGGGGACTATTTACCACAAAATCACATATCCATTCTTATGCAAAACAATTTAATACTTCAATTTAAACATTGGTATAGTTCACCATGAAGTTACGTATTTTCCCTATATTTTGTTATTTAAATCCTTTTAATATCTGCATATATACTGTTTTTCCAAAATAATTTGAAGGCATCAAAAATATATTGTTACCACAACATTAACAGTTGAAAACGTTTCAGAACCTGAGAAAAATGTCTTTTCTCGAATTTTACGTAGTTGCGCAGTATATACAGTTCAATTAGAAAAGGACAAGGAATTCGACTATATTAGCCATTTAAAGCTCGTTATCTGTTTCTACTACTGTTTACCTTTCATATCTTCTAAAAAGAGATAGGAATTATCACTGCGTTAGCGTAAGCAAAAAGTAAACTATTTAAAGATACTTATATTTTGCCGCGATATAATAATTACTTCCACCGCATCCTATCGCACATATTTAAATTATAAAATTACGTGTGAGCTTAAGGAAAGTAAGATAATATAACTTTTATTGTCTAATTATTTTTCAAAATAAAAATTTTTACGAAAAATTGCATATCGGCTATTTGTCAGCGTTCTCCAGATAATAATACGTGCGTTCGCACTTCATATAATTTTAATTAATTTCGTTAAATATTGATTAATTATGAAGTTTTCATTCTAACAATAACATATTGTACTAGAAGTCACTGTTATTAAAACAGAAGATTAAGTGCTTGTGATGGCAATGGGCAATAAATTATATATCTAGTTAATAAAACCACTGCAATAATATGACAGCTTAGGCGAGTAGTGGAAAGAAACTCGAGTTTACAGCCTTATGTAATGACCAAGAGTTATTTATAGATTCGTGGTATAGTGAACCGCAGTGGAAAAAGCCACTACGGCCACAACTTGCCTACACTGAAAAGATTGATGTGTCTGAGAATAAGCGGTGCAATATAGATAAAACTAGGGACAGCCCTGAATGCCCTTTTGAGGTAGCCCAATCTCTCATTGTGGATCAGGAGAGAGGCCATGGCATTCTATAGGCGGATGATCGAGAGCGAAACCTGGAGTAGGCAACAGCAAAAAGAAGGATATACATCCATTGCTAGAGTTATTGCAGAGGACATATCTAGCCTCTCTTTTAGGATAAAGAATGCGGATGGATGTTTAAGTCTACACAATCAATTTGTAATAATGATTCTAACTCAGAATTAATGGGCAACAGGACGGCTTCAAGCAGGCCAATACAGAGTTTACCTTGGTGCTCAAGTGCACAGTTTAGACAGAAACCTAGGCCAATACTTCGTGATGGGAAGCTACGCTACTGTTTGCCAGGCGGAGGTCTTCACTATTCTCGATATGGCCACTAGGTAATATATCGTATGGAAATGGGAGGAAGAAATTTACATCTGCTCCGACAGTTAAGCAACCCTTAAGGTAATCAAAAAATTCAGTATAAGCTCTGAGCTTATTCATAAATATCTGTACGCTCTGGAGGGACTAGCAAGAGAGAAAGTAGTCAAATTGCATTCGATGCCAGGGAATAGAGTTTTCGAGGGGAATGAACGGGCTGACCATTTACAAGACAAGGCTCCTCGACATTGCTCTAGTACCAGACCCCTTCCTAAGACTAAACAAAAGAAAAACTTTCCAGGCCTTAAACAACTGGATCTGGGATAAAATAAAGGCTAATTGGAGTACGATATAAGACTACAGATAGTTCAAGAATATGCTTTTAGAACCGTTACAAATCAAGATGTCCTGGTTGCCGCCTAGGAGCTGCCAGACCATTGCGAATATGGTCGGAATACTGATCATCACTGCAGACTAAATAGGCATCTAAACTTATTGGAAATAAAGAATAGCCCCTCTGTCTTAATTGTAAAACAAGCGGGGAATCCCATATCATTTAATAGGCATCTTAGAGTTAAGGATCCTTGATTGGGATAAGTTGCAAGCCTTCGTAAGAAAGACGGGCTAGCTCGAATCTAGAGCAGTTTATCCAGGGCGATAGTGGGTAAACAGGGGTTTACAACAACAAACTTACTACTACTACTGCTACTAATATTTAATATTTATAAAATGGTAATACAAAATCTGTTGAATGAACAATTTTGAGGTACCGACCTAAGTACTAACAGCATTCAACATTTCTTGATATTGGTATAATCGTCCGTGATTGGATCAAAGTAAATCAACGCCGGAGTTTTAATCCAATCTTACTGTTACGAAGGCCAATTTAGAAAATTCCAAAATCAGTAGCATAAAATGTGTTAGTAATAAAATTAACTAATAAAACTAGTACTAATCCGAGTTCATATAGAAATTTTGAATCATGCACGATATTTCTCATTTCTCTTTAAAAAAATCATATTATTACATTTGATCAAAACTTACACATATCCAGCCAAAATATTAAGTAGAGTACTTTTTCCGGCCCCTGAAGGACCCATAATAACAGACAGTTCGCCCGATTTGAATTTTCCAGAGACGCCATGAAGAATCCTCTTTGTTTCTGTAAATTAAAAAAGAAAAATTATTTTGATTGCTTACGGATTTATTTGTTTTACGAAACACGGATGTGAAGGTAATAAAAAATTTAATTTTAATTCAATATTTTTATAACCAGATATATCAATTTGATTTAAAACAGTTAATTTCCGTTGATACGTATATCTAACTGTCTTCAAGGGTGTGGGTGTTGTAATATAAATGGGATTCCTTTCATTTTTTTTAGTTCCGCAAAAGCATGGCGAAGACTTTATATTATTTAGAAAGAAATTACTGTCTTAAATATCTTAGCTTTTTAATGACAACTTTAATATTTTGCTAAAACAAAATATTTCCATTGAATCCGTGAAATGTATTACACGGTCCTGCCCTCGTAACCTGTTTTTGGTTATAACAGTTTTTGCCTTGATTGTTTTTTGGAACATACGTACTAAACTTGCGTATTTACAATTCGCAAGAAAAGACCTATTAAATGAGAACGTAATATGCAGACCATTCTAATGAAATAAGAAATTATATAGATATTATATAGACACTTGGCATCTAAAAACGAATGTGGTAAAAACTAGTATTTAAGTTCGATTTGATCAAATGAATCCTGTCTTATATCATCTTCAAAATACTTATTTTTTATTTTAAGTTTTTTTGATTGCTTAAGTGCCTATCCAATCTCCATTAAAATGCAAACGTAATAAAATAGTCAAGTACACACATTTTTAGTAGTTTTTAAATCATAAATAAGTAATTTAAATTCCACCGATTTTTATAAGAATTAATTACATATTAACAAATCACCTATGTTTTTTTAATTATGTTTTATAGCATATATCTTTAACTACCTCATATAAAAAAACTTTGAAACTAAAAATAGTTACTAATAAAAAAACAATTATAAGTGTTAACTATTTCCTTATTTATGTATGATCTGTCAGCACACATCATTGAGAGAATGTTTTCATAAATAAAAACTGAATCGCCTTTATTTTATTCAACTGGAGTTTTTTGAAAATTAATTTTAATTTGCTTAACAAACTTCTTTTTCTAAGAACTAAGAATGGTAAATTTAAATTTACAATGAGAATAAGTTGGGAATTTGTGAGAAAATTAAAGTTACCATGTATAAGCAGTATTTAAAATGTATCAACTTTCTAATTTATACTGGCATGTCAAGACTTTTAAAGCTGCCTCTCAGTTTCAGACATCAGCTCTAATAGTGGTCAGATAAGGATCACATTTAAATGGGTACCTGGGTTCAGAAGTATCCCTGACAACGAAAAAGCTGATCTTTCAAGACTATGTCAATCGGTTTACTACTATATTGGACTATCCAGGCTCTGGATTTGTTAAATATATTGGAAAGCATTTAAAAGCTCCCTAATGTCTGTTATCAAAGTTGAATAGACAACCCAATGCATTTCGAATTTTCTTAATATATTACTTTAGCATTTTATTTCTAAAATCCTACAATTTATTAATATTCTGACTTCTTTACTGGGAAATTAAATATTGATTTTAATATGTAGTTGGTATTAGTCTGCTCTCCCGACTTTGGAGCAAGATTGTTGCTATAAGTTAGGCAACTAAGAAATCAGACGAAGCCAATCAGATGCAACTTACATAATGTTGCTAATTATCCTCCCTATGATCTCGTGAATACAATGCATTGGATCGGCTTCTCGTTTTAGAAAAGCGCGAAGAAAAACATTATGTTTTTAACTATTTTTGCTCCATGAGGCATAAGTGCAGGTTAAGACATGTGTTTGTACGACTACCAATGCAGTAGACAGATATTTATTTGTCTTTAACTTTTTGATAAAGTATTTGCCAACCCCTTTATGTAAAGGGTATTACCCTTGAGTTGTCTTGTAAAGGCCGTTTTTGTTTCAATCAGATTTTTTGGTCTTTAAAGAAAACGCGAAGCTATGGTACCCCGGTTCTTTCTGCGAATTTTTTGTTCTTGAAAGGAACTTTCTGGGCCTACATGGTCTGATTGAATATGTGACGTGTTTAGTTAGTGACGTAAAACCTAATTCGATTATTACGGTTTCAAATAGTACGTACTACAGGCTATAATAATTTAGAATTTCTTGATCAAGGAACGGAATATGTGAATTCTTATTCAAGTTTATCTTTAATAAAGTTTCAATGCCTATTACTTAAATGTTTTAATTGGTTGTAATGTAGCGCTTATTATTGGTTAAAATTGTTATTAATCAATAGAAGGACTATAATTTTTTGAAAAAGAGAAAATTACATTGGGTGAGACAAGTGTTTTTTAAATAGTTATTTTCAGAGCTAGGTTTCTCAGTTTTAGAGTTCTGTAAACTATACGCTAATTGGAAAGTGTAAGTAAGCATTGCTAACACACGAAGGGCTTGTGTTCGCATGGGTCTGCTATTTGAGGAACATTCATTTCCCATACAATAGGATAATTGGTATTTAAGCAGCAGTAACACATTTCAATGATCACAAGATCAAAATACGTTATTACTAAAAACTACACATTTGTATTAACAGAACTCGTTATTAAAAACGATAACAAAATTGCTAGAATTTTCCCTTTGCACTTACATAGTTTGTTGTTTCCGTTTCTAATTTCAAAACAATCGAACTAATTATTTTAATTATTGAGATTGGTCAACTGTCACCATTTTAACACTGGGCAAAAAAATATTAGCAGTTGGAATTGATGCTTAAAATTTACAAGAACATTAAATTGAAACGATAAAAAAACTGATGTTGAAATGTTATAAACAATTATTTGTTGACTTTCACAACTTAACAAAAATATGTTTAAATTAATTGAAACAGATATTTAAGAACATTACGATATACCCAATCAAGAGGTATAAATAAGAAATAATTTTAAAACGTTTTATGCTGCTTTTATAACAATAAAAAAGATTAATTATTATTCTGATCTGTTACATACAAAAATATGTGCCTTGTACCTCTTCTATAAGTAGTTTTCTCCCTTATTGGTAGTATATTCGAATCTTTCTCATTTTCTGAGTGGCCACTGGGTTAAAGATAAACGTAAATTTGGTTTGGGAATTTAGGTCTCGGCCACTATAAAGTTGCTTTACTATTCATATGGGCTGCCTTGGCTTCTTATATGCGGTATAGAATCTTAACGGATAGATTTCATTTTGAATTTTCTACAGACCTATCCACCAGAATTGCGTTCGTTAGGATTTTGCTAAAAAATATACGCTTCTACATTCTTTTATTTTTTTTTTGAGCACACATAGAAGAGCAGGTGAAGCCAGACGCTACTCTATCGCACTGGTCGTTGTTGGATTATGAATAAATGTTCCTATCTCTTAAATGCAATATTTTCTATGCTGTAATGTAACCTTGTTTCGTAAAGCAGTAAACAATATTTTATTCATATGCACAATTATATACTTAATCTACCACGATAAAGAAAGTAATTGGCATTACACAGCAATAAAAATTGGATACAATTTTGTGGCTCTAATAGATTACCAATCTTACTAGGATGCAGACTTCCAATGAGGAAGCAATAAATAGTAGAGTATCTTAAATAGCAAATAAAAATATAACTTAGGCCTGTTTGAGTCAAACTCTGCCAATACAAATTGTCAAAATTCATTTCTAGATTCGGAAAGAAGAACTATTACACCACTTATCCAGACATTGAATTCTGTAAACGTTTATCTATCATTTAATTGCCAGTCTTTGGCCTTGAGACGCAGCTTTATATATTTCTACAGTTTGAAGTAATACGGGCAAATAACCTTTGCAGAGTCAAATAAATCAGATAATCTATTCTAGGAGAGGGTTGGTCTACTATTGGCAGCTTTAAGGAAGTTCGCCTAGTCAACATCATCTCCTATTTTCCTGGAATAGGCTAGTTAAAGGCCTAGCAAAGCTGCTAGGGAGCTAGTGCAATGGACTTTTGTAACAGATGGACTATGGCGGGGATGCTTTCGAAAAAAAAGTACGTTTACTGTTCGACTGCAGTAGTTACAATAATTCTCACTGCAGCCCAGGTGGCTTTCGACTGGACATATCAGAGACGATTGCTAGTCAACCTTAGATTATTATACTGATTTGCATTACTGGCCAGCTCTGGACTGCTTAACCAAATTTATCAGTACTGTCTTATTTACGTCTCGGAGCAATTATAGAAAGATTGGGGCAATACCGATAGGGGGTAACAAGATCAATTATAATAAAATACTCCTTGTAGCAGTTAAAGATTGGAATTATTAGGTGGTTTTTCTTTCTTTGCTAAGGTTAGAAGCATAAATTGTCTGTGACAAGACTGTTAGAGCTGTTTTGTTTAGAAGCTTTTTCTCGTACAGAAAAAATATATTTGCCGTTATTCTTGCAATATAAATCAACTGAATTTATTCCAGCCAACCGAGCTTATTTAGCTCCTATTTTTGTATACCAACTGTCTAGGAATTATATAACAACGTTAAGTAGAACAACTAATTAAGATTACTTTATACATGATTATATTAACAAAAAAAAAACAATTTTGGATTTTTGACTTAATTTTTTCATATTTACTTAACTTACTTTAATAAAAATGTTCATGTGTAATTATAGGTGTTTTATTGACTTATTTAATAAGCACATATTTTCAGCAAATTGTGTCAACTTTTTAGGAACTCTTAGTGGACACAACGTAGGAAATAAATAATAATTTAAAAGACGATCACAGCTAAACTGGAAATTATGCGTTTTGTATAAAACCCGTTTTAGGGGTGTTTCACAATCCCACTCTTAAGATTATTAAGTTTTCAAAATTTTACTTGATATAAAAAATATTAGACAAAGAAGTTTTTTTTATTTGCTGTTAACGGTTGATTGGACTTTTGAAAAGTCGCAACTCTAAAGTACTTTACAAGGCTCGCAAAATTCAGTGGTCTACTAGAAGTATCTGGACAACCAATGAAGAAATAAAATACTTCGAAAATTTAGCTCAGGGCACAGGTGAATACAAAATGTATTTATAAAATATGTTTAAATCTGCGGTGTTGCTGCTTTTACTGGCCCGTGTAATATAAATAAGAGATCAAATATTTTTTAAAACTATTTACTAATCATTTCATACTTATTTTTGTAATTTTATACCTAGGTACCTATTTCCAGCCCATTGGGTAATATGAATAATAACGAAAAAATTATTTTACCATAATGCTTATGCAAATATTATATAATTTGTTTAATTTGTGTGTCTAACACGCTTTTATTAGCTTTACTTGTGTGTAAATATATATGTAAACAAATCTAGAAAGTCGATTTTCACCTATTTCTAATTGTGGTGCCGATCTGAAATTTTATGAGTGTATATAATTCGGATGACAATACAATAATTTGCTAACTTCCAGCCGGTCAGAACGGTACCAAATGGCACCAAACGATTTTAACTTACTTCTAATAATAAAATAATTTGGTATTCGATGGTACCAAACGGTACAGGTCAATTCTAACTTACTTTTACCTAATTATCGTATCGATATCACATTTTGCAAGTGTAATTTCGCTGACAATACAATAATTTGTTACTCGATGGTACCAAATGGTACCGGTCGATTTTAACCCACTTCTAATTGTCCTATCGATTTTAAATGAGGATACAGCTGATCTAATCAGCTCGATGATACCAAATGTTACCGATGGTACTAGCTATACCCTTCGAATTTGGGCTTTTTTGTTTTGTTTTGAGCAGCCCAATACATTACCAGAACCAATTCTTAACACTTATTTGGTCTTTCTAAACATTCTTATTGAACGCCATTTTATTCCACCATATTGGATTTGTACTAAACAGTTTCTACTTAAGTCACATTTTATTCTTGGGTATATTTTAAAATAATTTGAGTTTTTATACTGATTTTTTTAAGACCGCCATTTTGTTCCGTCACGTCGTTATTCCTATATTACATTTAATTTTTGGGCAAAACATTTGTCAAATTGAGTAAGAAGATATTTTTTAAACATTTTATTTGGCCGTTGTTCTACCACAATTTTACCAGTTTATCTTTATATCATACTTAATGCTTGCACAAATTTTGAAATCAATCTAATAAGTATTTTTTTCAGGCTTATTTTTTCAATATTTTATTAAGTTTCCATTTTGTTTTGCCATCTTGGATTCATATCAAAATGTTACCAGTTCATCTTTATCGAAGACTTAACTTTATGCAAAATTTCAGGTAAATTGGACAACTAGTTTTTTAATAATTTTTTTAACATTTCACTAGGCCTCCATTTTGTTTCGCCATATTTGATTTGTATCAAAATACTACCAGGTAACCCCCATGAGCTCTAATTCTTTGCCAAAATGTGAAGTTAATCGGGTAAGTAGTATTTTAGCTATGCCGCGAACTGACAGACAGACAGACAGACCGACAGGAATTGACAAAATATATTTTTTGGCATCTAGTGACGTTAAAACGTGAGGATATGTAAAACCTATGAGGGCAATTTTTCCACAACTGCAAATATTTTGTTCCGCCATCTCGAATTCCCAGCATCCCAATTTTACCAGTTCATCTATCGCTATACCACATTTAATTATTGCATAAAATTTGAAATCCATCAGAAACGATTTACTGCACGCTGATTTTTTTAAATATTTTATTAAGCCGCCATTTTGTTTCGCCATCTTGGATTCGTATCAAAATTTTACCAGTTGATTCCTACGTATTACTTGATTTTACGCAAAATTTGAGGTGACCTGAAAAAGTAGTTTTTCAGTAATCGTTTTTTTTTACACTTCGCTAGTTCGTCATTTTGTTCCGTAATATTGGATTTTTACCAAAATGTTACCAGATCATCCCCATATGACCCTTAATTTTTGACCAATATTTAAAGACAATCGGATAAGTAGTTTTTTACCTATTCTGCGAATAGGCAGATCGACAGACAGGCAAACGCAATTGAAAAAACATGTTTTTCGGCATATAGGGACCCTCAAATGTGAATATCTGAAAAAATCTCACCTTTATTCATATGACCTATTAAATTAAAAAATTTATATAATGCAACATGTTTCTGAAACAGAAGTCTTTAAAGAAACTAACAGATAGGCAAAAATATTCCTAATCGATATGCATGTATAAATGCATCATACCAACAATAAAAACCAACGCTGATATGTAGGCTGACGGACCGACAACAATATAATCAAAAGAATACGGCCGGCCGGACAAAGCACCATCGGTTGTTACTTATTCAAACATTTTTTTTGTAAGATGTCCCACCTTCAAGTATACTGACAAAAGATTATAAAAATAATAAATAATTATCGAATACCATTCATTGTTAATGAATGAATAAACCCTAATGGCGGTATCAAGGACAAATTTAGGTAGTTGGCGACAAAAATAGATTTTCTCTAGAGATATATTACCGTTTGATTTATCCGCAGTGTCTTTATCTCGACCTGTAGTCGAATTAAAATAAAAATTCCAAACGTAGAGTTATTTTTAATTTAATTTTATAAGATGTTGAAAATAACCACTGCCAATTTCTTGGTAATCATAAGTCTACTTTCATATTCCCTTCTAAGGTTTTGGAGCATCTCAGGCATCACACTAAAACAAACGTCAGCAATTTGTTGTCGTAGTTCTGTTTCAATGGGTTTTGTAAGAACATGCGCTCTTTTAAGGAACTTCAGAGAAACAAATCAAGTAGAACAAAGTCTGCTGACCGTGCTGGCCATTCACAAGTGCTTAAAATATTGGGGGGACGTCACTACCCTGCTCGCACCACTTAGATACGTCCGAAGCGTGCTCCTGTCACTGCTGTTGCCTTCTTACTTATATTATCACTATTATGAGAACAATTATTATTATTGTAGGCGATTTTTTAGCTTCTTTTTAAACATTTTTTAAAACATAACTCTTGTAATTTTGTCACCCTTTCACCGTTCATAGACATTACAGTTAAGTTAATAAGCGTTAGGACATTCAATACATAAATGTCTTGTTTTTTTTATGATGTACAGGACTTTCAGACTGACTAATGGACTTTTAGAAGAATACTTTCAATTTCGGATGTTGATGTTGTGTTAAACTTGGTATATTTATAATCGCTAAGAAGAGGTGCATTTAATGAAATAATAATATACATTGTATTTAAAGTTGTTTGTATCTCCCATAGTTAACGCTCTAACTAGGTGTCAAAATACAAATGAACGCCCTGTATTTGGGAAGTGGGCCTTAGCACCACGCCGCCGTGCTGCCTTGATAAACTGAAATGTTCAAGATTAATTAAAATATTGTTTTTTTGTTTTTTATGTTTGGAGTTTTGTTGGTATTGTTTCTTGTAAAAAATTATATACAATTATATAAAAAACAAGACCTCAGGGACTCGAATTTATGACAAATTTAAATGTCACCTTCAAAGTTGTTAAATATATTATTGTCGATTATTAAGTCCAAAAATTTATTTTAATTATTTTTCGGTACATTTACCGGCATATAATAAAAATTAGCCGTTGACGGAAACTATGGTTTCCTTAAAAAATCTTTCTTATTCTCTTAAAAACAAATACATATTCTTCAAAGATATGTGACAATCTAGTAAATGTAAATTCCCAAAATTATCTCAAGCACGGAAATTTACTTATTTAATTATCCGAATTACTAACAGCAAATTTAATTATAGAATCGATAAGATTAAAAGTTGAGTTTTATATTGCGGTCCAAAAACAATTCCAAGTGGTTCAAATATTATTTGGTATTAATTAAAGGGTTAAGGCATAATTTTAGATTTGAAAGAAAAAAAAAGAGTTATTTTTAAAGGACTATGACTTTTAAATTTTTATTATTAAATCTAAAAGGATAAAAGAATATACGACAGTCAAGTATACCCTGAACATGTAGCAACGGATAAAGAAAATATTTTTCCAAACAAATAATTTCAAGTGCTTTGCTACTCATTACAGAAAAACAAACTGTTTTATTACTTCCCTGCTAGGAGGGAATTATTGTAATCGTGAACAAATCACCCTCCAATATTTTTACAGATCTTCACGATTTAGGGTCCCTAACTCCCAAAAAATATAGTCTCCAATTTTCATCGGCCTGTCGGTCTATCAGTACGTGGCATAGTTCAGAAACAACTTATCCGATTTACCTTAAATTTGGCTCATATGAAGATGAAATGGTTACATTTTGGTCAAAAGCCAGTATGGCGAAACAAAATAGCGGCCAAATAAAATGTTTAAAATGTTATAATTAAAAAACTACTTATCCATTTGAACTCAATTTCGTACAGAAATTAAATGTGATGTAAGGATAAACTGCTATAATTTTGGTGTAAAGCCATGAGGGTGGAAGAAAATGGCGGCATACTCAAATAGTTAAAAACTCAGTAGCAAAAAGTTGCTTTTCTGATAGACTTAAAATATTGCACAGTAAAATATTGGGAAAAATGTTTTCCCAATATTGCTACTGTAGATAGATATAACAAAAGTTTCTGGGTTTTATTGAGATTTTAGAATTTTCAACAAAAATAAATAAAAGACCATCGGAAAGTTAACCAATGAGGCACCCGGTATACTATTTTTTGAATACATGGGTTTCTTCTTGCTGATTATAAATATATCATGTTCAATACCTTTAATTTTAAAAATAAGCGATAAAATTGACCGAACAAAAACAGCAATAAGAAGTAATGTGTAACAGAGATTCAGAAAACCTTCTACAACATAGAATCAATGGGAACATATTGTCTCTTATGGCAGCGTTTTTCTCAAATTTCTCGGATATCTTTAAAGATAAAGGTATCAAAACTAGTATATTTATAATCAAGAACAGACCATTTAATTAAAAATAACGAAGTTGATGCTCATTGGTCAAATTTCCGAAAGTCTTTTTGCTCATTTTCCTTTCATTCTATACATAATGCATAAAGCTATTACCAAATAGATCTATGTATACACAATCTGTGCTATCTGTGTGCGGAGGAATTTTTTAGGAGGGAAGTTCCGCGTAAAAACCAATTTACCTACTTTTAATATCTATTAAAGAACTTTTGGCAGACTTATAGGAAATTCCACATTAAATAGCCCTCAGATTAAGTACGTATATATAAAGATATGTAATGACAATATCACCACGAACAATTCGAACCACAATACGAACACTGTCCCAATAATAACCAACTCCCCTCACCCCGAGTGGGTATTCTTTGTTAATAATTATTAATCATATACTTTGCTGCTCCAACTGCTCCAAATAAGGTACTCGAGTAGCACTTATGTGTAAGGAATATCGACATTTGCCATATATAGAAAACAGCCAGTTTAAAAAAAAACCCCCTTAAAAAATAGCCATATTTTCACATACCAATCACAAAAATATCCAAGGAATCGGTTTTGAGGCCTTAAAATCTAATGAAATTTAATTAATTATATACTCAATTATTTTTGACAGCGGTAATACCTACTTTTTGTCAAAGGAGCCTGGATGCTTTGGAGTTTTTCAATTTATAAGAAAACATAAAATATATTCTGAGAATTTTTTAAAGTTGTATTTTTAAGTATTTTGGTACATCGTAGAAATAAACAGTAAAATGAAAGGTTGTCGAAAATAGATTAAACTTTTTGAATATGCTTTTCTGTTTGGTATTTGGGTAAATTTTTAAAAAATCCTAAGTTTTTTAGTTTTTATCTCTTAGGGTCAGTCATACTCCAGAATATCAAAGAGTACGTAGTAAGTAAGCAATATAATTTAATATTGGTCACTGGCGTACAAAATCTGCAAACAAGAAAAATGAACGCAAGTAGTTTTTTTCTGAGATATTTAGCTCCCAACTTTTTTGTTTTATATTATTTTTTAATAGAATAAATTTTTGACGACCGAATCACGAAAAAATTTGTAGATTTAATTTTTTCAAACACGCTGCAATAATCGTAATTTGCTTAGTACACCTTTTAAAAACAAAACTTTATAAGATTTTTTTTTGTATTTAGGCTCGTTCAGAATCTTTTTTGCTTTGTGGAAATCTTGCACCGTTTGGGCATCACGAGGCGTTAAATTTACCGTTCTTTTTGATCTAAAAAAAGTTTCAAAAATTTAAAAAAATAAAACCTCACAGACTGCCATTTGTCCTCTTTTAAGTAAGGTTCGGAACACGGTAGAGAGAAACATTTTCTGAGAATTTCAAATGAATATTTCAATTTTTTCGGCAGTTATCGTGTTCAAACCACACTCGGAAAAATCCTAAAAATACTGAGAAATAAATTCACCATCCTATTAGTTTCTGCACGCTTGCTAATTATGCTATATTTGCTTTTATCTGCTTCTATCTATTTAACTGCCTATCTTCAACTAACTGGTGTGGGAACAATAGGGTTTATAGAAAAAATCGGAACGCCTTTCATTTTATTGGAGCATTGGAGGAAAATGAGCTGCTTTTACTTAACGAAAGAAACGAGAGGGGAACATTTTACCAATTTATTTGGAATGTAAAATGTTTGTCTAGATTATTGCTATTGCAACAGACTCGCGAAAACAAATTATATTTCAATTTTGCCGGTCTTAATTAAGGTTAAGTCAATCAACTTTGCAATAGCGGTTGCTGGTTGCAAAGTCATTTAGCAAATATCTTATACAAATCTTCCTTGAAATGACCTGTGTTTCAGACAAGTATGTGTATATGTTTTAAATTAATTGATTGGTTTTGGAAGGGTTTAGTCTATTTTAAATTTTTATATTAATGTTTTTTAATGGTTTTAACAATAAAACAATAAAATGTGCTGTAGGTTCATTTGTATGTGGATTTATGGTATCAGACAAAAGAGGTTTTAAACATCGTTTATAGAAAATATTGTAACCAATAATATATATATATATATATATATATATATATATATATATATATATATATATATATATATATATATATATATATATATATATTGTTTATATGTTTTCATTCCACGTACACCAACGTCGTAACAAGAAAATGATCCTTGTTTGGAACACGTTCTGAATCACAGCAGACACAATGATCCATTTTAGTCAAACAACGATCGTGATTTCGCTCTTATTAGAGCTCATCAGACCGCCATAGACTAGCGAGCCCCGTGTAGGGCAAAGGCACAAAATGGAATCACAAAAACAACTACTCCGCTGGCTAATACTACGACCGGCATTGAATTACATTGTTACTCCTGGCTTTCGTTGGGAGCATTAAATGATAGTATTTTTTCATTCCACGGTCACCAACGTCGTAACAAGAAAATGATCCTTGTTTGGAACATGTTCTGCATCACAGCAGACACAATGATCCATTCTAGACGATATATATATATATATATATATATATATATATATATATATATATATTTTCAGTTTCGGAGTGTTGTACGTGCTCTTGTTCGTCTGTAAGTCAATTATTTATATTTAATGATTGACTCACAAGTTGCAGCTAATAGTTATTAAAATTTTTAATTAACTTAATATTTAAGTCGCAAAAAAAAGGCCTAAACCAGAACTAATTAAGGGCTATTTGAATATGTACACAATAGAGATCTTCAAGAGAAATTCTTTAGCATTCTCTTCATTGAAGTTGCGTATTAATTTGTTGTTGCGGTTTCATTGTTTGTATTTTATTATTACTTCCCAATATAATTTAATTGAAACTTCAGACAAATTTATTAAAACTGAAAAAATTAACTCGCCTTCGCTGGGACTTGAACCCAGGATCTCTTGCATTCTATGAGTACCTTTCCCTTTAACACCCTGCTCCGATAGTAGCTGCCGAAGGTAGCAATATCGTAATCATACAATAACATAAAATTGAATAATCATAATTATTGAAATTGGTTGTTAAGCCCATGGTCTTTGTGGCTTAGTGGACAGAGCGTTCGCCTAGAATTCGAGAGTCCCAATCTTACCTGCAGTGCCAGCAAGATGTTTTATAAAACCAGTTGCGAACGCCTTTGCCAGCCACCAGCCAGTAAAGTCACATGTCGTTCAAAGTAATTTGAAAGGCCGAGTATTTTCACGTATAATATTTGTCGTTTTTTTCTCCTATACAAATAAAAATTATTTTTAAAGACAGTTTTGCTCTGTCAAGAAAAATAAAATATAAATATCGTTCGAAAAATTCAAACATTGAGTAGGATATATAAAATAACAAACACGGGAAACAGTACAATTAATTTGTAACTACATTCCCACATACTTAGCTATATTTTCTTAAAAAAAAAAAACACGCGTAAATGACCTGTCTTTCGATCACTAGCTTGAGTTATTGGTAATTCCATCAAAGGCCTGCCTAGCCCTATAGTAATTTGTGTACACAATATAGTTTAAAGTATTCATATTGCCACTTAAGCCTATTATACTTAACTTACTACCAGATAGTTTGCAAATGGACTTCCAAAACCCAAAACAGAATTTCTACTCGACCGCTATGCGCTATTCTACTATAGAAACATTCAATTACGAACAAAAATATCATCGTCGCTGGAGAGGTGCGACAAAACACTTTAAATGGAATTGGATCACACCACTGCGATGAAGCGTCCGAGTCACATGTTTGAATATTCTTACGAGTTAAAGAGGACGGGTAATAGAGAAGCTGATCTTTTTTTGTTGAAATTTTAGCAGATTTTTTTTATGTTAATAATTTATAAATACTGAAATTGCATGTTATGTTAACATTTTTCAAAATACAAAGAACTGGCTGGCAAACATAAAGAAAAAATAATGTATTTGTATCCCTAGTTGCCTGTATCATATAAATGATTTATTTTATAAATTCGATGCATATTTTTTCCTTCATCAAACTGCAATATAAATAAAAAAAATATTTTTTTTATATTCACACAAACTTGATAAGTTTTCCCTTTAGTATTGCATATTTTAGAATAGTCGGATAAAAACTGGCGTGGGTAGATTAACGACTTCATTCGCATGCTAGAAAGTGATATCGCATTTGAAGACGCAAGGATAGACGCTTTTATTTTAAATTATTTGCGCTTATATAATGAACAATATAAATAGTTAAATATTATCTAAAGACAGATTAATAAATTTGAAATATATCAGTCTCAAAGCAAATACGTGGTCTACGTTGGGCCAGTTTTAACATATCAGTTAAGGACAGTATCTGAACAATTGAAAGGAACGAGGTAGCACTACAAAAGCCCATAGGTCAAGATTTTCAGATGACCCACTTCTAGGATATAGATGTATAAATAATTTCTGTTTGCTCCAGTGGCGGCTCGTGGAGTTAAGAACGGATGAAGCGCAGCGTAGCTAAGTGCACAGCGCCAAGGCGAAAATTTTTCGGGATGCCATGCCCAAAATAGCTGTTTTTTTAACGTTTTTATGATGTTAATTATCCATAGCTTTGGAGCGTTTTTTAATACTTATAATTTATAAGATATTAAACATATTTTTTTTGTTCTTAAAAAACAGTTATGTACCTATATCTTAAAGCATAATTTCGATTAGATTCGATCGATGCAAAACTTCTTCCGCCTCCGATGATCCGAACGCACTAATTTACATTAATTCTATAACAAGGGAACAAGCGCCTGAAACCTGAAGCAGCAGTGTTATGCCGCTCCCATCACTATTTAGCTTACGGATATTTACCATTGCGTTGCCATAGCAACCGCCGTAAACAAATCTATGGGCGAAAGCCGGCGTGCTGGGGGAGTCTGATGCGAATATTGTTACTCCTGATTGTGATTCCTTAAAGGGTCGCTCTTATGAAAAGGTGTTCAGCGCGCTACGGTTTTAAGTCATTATTATTTTTTAAGTATAAAGGCACCAGTTTTGATAGAAAATAATGGTATAATCAAGTAAATAATGTGAATTTATATAAAACATACTACATTTTCATAATAAAAATGTAGAAAATAAAATGCTTAATATTTTAAAAATATTTTTATTTCTAAGTAAATTGATTAAAAATGTAGGTGGAGCGGCCCTTCACCCGCGTCCCCTGGCGAGCCGCCACTGGCTTGCTCCTGAGAAATTGAAATTTGGAAGCAATTATTCAAGTTATTGCAGTCACTCCTTTCTTTTATTGTTAATGTTAGAAATAGTTGTTTTAACACCAGAAAAAAAATAGTGCTGCTAATTTATGAGGGAAAGAAAGGCGACAGAAGTAAAAAAAATGAGGATCAAATGTCCTGAACATGCAAGAAAAAAGTATTTTTTGATGGGGCCGAAGAAGATGATGAAATTAAAACAAAATTAGTTATTGTTATTCATGATTCATTAACTAAATATTTAACCCACAGATTCTAGGTACCAAATCTATAATACAAATAAAAACTACAACAGAGAAGATATCGATGCGTTTCGTTTATAAGCCAAAATTTTGAAATTCAATTTTTTATGTCAAAGAATTAATAAAATTATATTAAAAAAAATTGGATTTCCCAAATGAATACGGTGAAGGATTATTCACTACAATGCATACGATCCTATAATTGACCTTTTTTTAAAATAAGAAACGTATTTAATAGTTTTTGTTTAGGGAAAAACGGTCTTGACTCTCATGTTTGTGCATATATTGTTATTCTAATTGCATTAGTTAGTGGAGTAAAAAGTTTTTTAAACTCCCCCTGTGCTGACGAAGCATGGCTTATTACGGAGCTTTCAGGTATAAAATAAAATACTTTATTACACTTCAAAACAGTTTATATTTAAATTTTAAACTTAGGCTCGGGAGGAGGGTTTAACTCCCAAAATCCCCCTAAATACGCCACTGGCATTGATAACTTTTCACTTTAACCTGGTATTCAGGAGTAAAGCCAATCCGAAGAAGACACTGTGTGTTGAAACATTACTGTCATTGTATAATGTAATATTATGTAAATTAAAATTAGTGCATAACGGTTTTCTATCAAGTAACGAGTAAAGTAATGAATCCCATTTCCCCTTTCTCCCTCCCGCCTTTTGGCACCCACTCTGACAAAAAACTATATTCAAAAGAAACCCAAGGGTAGTTTTACTTTGGCGCCCTTATTTATAATTGACAGACACGATAGAGGCGTTAATATTTAAAAAATAATGGGAAATTCTATACTAAATATATTCGAATATTACGGCCTTTTAACTGCACAAGGCTCTTAGGCGAGTGCCTAAGGTGACAAATGTATAATTCGTAATTGTTGTTTGAAAAAAAACAACGCCGTAATAACGTGTCTTGAAAGCAATAAAGTAATTGTTTGTTTTACATTTTTGGGAAGCGCATTATTTAGTAGAGATTCTGACGCACCTCAAAATATTTGACTGGTTTCAGAACCATTTTAGTCGCGTTACTAAAGGAGTAAAATCGTTAAAACTTTTTAATACTTAAGAACAGTTCCGATTTTGATTTTTTTGAAATGTTTTTTTTTATGTATTGTTTAGAATCAGAAACATTTTGGTGGGGTGCATGAGTATTATATAGAGTGTCCCATATTTGATATTTTTATTGGTTATCTCTTTTATTAGCAAATATACAGCATTGCTGTTTTCGCGACACTGGTGCTATTTTTTTTGCCATATACAGAGTCTTCATAGCCCACTTCGTTCACGAGAAAATATTGAAAATATTGCATTTTCGAACCGCCTTCGTAACTCGGATATCGTTTAACTTATTTTAAAGGTAAAAACTTGCTCTTATACGGTTTTTTACTTATAGAATGATTTTTAATATAAGATGTCGTTTTTTAGAGTAATACCAAAGATATGTATTTTTTTTAATTGGATACTGGTATATATTTTTATTTCATATCATTCAGTTCAAAAAAACTTTTTGAAAATTTATATACATTCAAGGTAAAGATTAGTCACATTTTAAATTTTTATACACCAGTGGAAAAAAATATGACATAATACTACTTGCTATGGATCTAAGGAAAACAGTAATGAGATGACAGGACTGATTTAAGGCAAGTGCAGCGTTCTTGATTTCTCAAATATATTTTCATAAAGCTGTTGGCATTTCTAAATATAAGTATCGAAAACGAAGACAACCTTGTACTTACAACACATTTCTTAGATTAACAAGAAACCTGCTTAATTTTTGATCTATAATAGGTCCTGTTAATGTTTTAGCGTCCGTCGATGTAGGCTTTAGAGTTTTTGCAGAAAAGTTAAATACAATATGGGAGTATCAAAGAGTCGGGTGCAAATGATTTTAAGGAAACAACAATATAAACCATTTCAATTCAGATTGGTGTAAAATTTGCTTTCGTTGACTCGTAGAGGCTCCGGCGTATGAATTTCTGTAAATGATATCTAGACACATGAGAAAACGATTCAGACTTTTATAAAAAAATGTTTGCTTTGATGAGGCATATATAAGCAGTGCCGGAATACTGAATAGCCCGAATTCTATATAATAGTCACTATATTCAGAATATTGCACCTTATTCTACCGGAATTACTAAACGATGGCGTGCCTTTAACAAACTTACGTAACATATACTTGAGAAATAAAATTGATAGGCCTTAATGGCTCTGTAAGCTGGCCAGCGAGATCGCCGGATCCCTTTGTTCTCGATAATTTGTTATTGAGTTATAGTGAAAATTATAATAAATAGGGTAAGACAACAAACAGTAGATGGTTTGATTAATGACCACACGAAGGGCATTCGAAAAATTATAAGAAATACCAGTATTTATCTTTAATTTTTTACGTAAAGTAACTTATTTTATCTTAACAATAGCTTTATTCTTGGAATTTAGTCTTAGAATTAGATAAAAGGACTTTGTTGTTAATTTTATTTTATTATTATGGTTAGATTAATAAAAAGCAGTTTATGAATTAATATTATTTAATACATATTTTTACGAACATTTAAATTTATTAACGACACTTGTTTCGATACAGTTATAAAGTCCCAGCCTACTACAAAAAAATATATATATTTCTCAAAATAACGGAAATTATTGAGCAATTTCAAAAGAACAAGATAGACTATGATACAATTTCGAAAAGTTTTTTTAAGGGAATGATAAGAAAGAAAAATATATAGAATATTTCATTTAAAAATGTTTCTAATAGTTTGTAATGAGTTTATCCCTAAATTCAGTTCATGTTTCCATTTGTAAGACTCTATATAAAGTTGGATTTCCGGCGTCATGTCGAGCATCTGCTCTTAGTCTTAAACATCTGACCTGTATACGCTCAACAATTTTCGACCACCTAGCCCAAGTAGGACTAGAATTTTATGTGAGCACCGAAATGCCTTGTATACAGTTGTTTTAACCCTTCAAGTTCAATTTCATTTTCCTATTGAGTCTAACTTTGGTGTATATCTAAAAAACGACAGCTCACATTAAAAGTCAGTCTACGCTACTGGATTCTACGTAAAGAATTGTTTAAGAGCGATTTTTTACCTTTCAAGTAAGACAAATGATATTCCAGATACGAAGGGGCTCGAAAATGCAAAATTTTCAATTGTATCTCGGAAACAAAGTGGGTTATGAAGATTCTTCATATGTCATCGTCAGTTTCACAAGAAAATATCATCATGTCATGAAAACAACAGTAATATAACTTTGCTAATAAACCCATAAAAAAAAATATAACACATTGTATAATATTTATGTTAGTCCTCGTAAATGTTTCTGTTTTTAAACACTATATATAAAAACAAACATCATCAAAGCCGGAACTGTTCTAGAGGATTAACATTTTGGAAATTATAAACAGAATAAGAGCAAGTGGGTGCCCAGAAAGAGGCACATTTTTTCCCTTTTGCCCTCCTGTGACCATATCGAGACTGCATGCTTCGGGTAGGAACAAATGGAATTTACAAAACGTGCTGTTTTTTTTTGGTGAAAGTAACGATGAAATGATAATTTACAAACATATTTGGAATGAGCAATGTTGATCTAAATAGATTACTTTCATGCAATAAAATTGCAAATAAGTAACTTTTTAAATTCGCGTGCTAATTAAGCTTAAGAACACAAAACCTAACGTTCTGTCAATCAACTTTATAATACCCGTTGGAAAACTATTAAGAAATCATTTTTGATAAAATCAGCATTACAGAGATCTGGGTTTAGATATGTATTTATTTAAAGCAATTAATCTATTGAACAGAAAAAAATATGTATATGAAACTTGAGATATTTTGTATACTTACAATTTTTGGAATAATCTGGCATAAGTATTTTTTGCTTTTATCCATTATTTGGTTATCTGATTAGTTATCTTGTAATAATTGTTTTAACAAGGTTTAATAAAAAATCACTTTACTTCAAGGGTGTATTCACGAAATCACGTATCACAGAAAATAGAAAAATTGTTTGGTTTAATATATATATATATATATATATATATATATATATATATATATATATATATATATATAAGAAAAGTGAACTCTCTGAATGGTTATGCTTTAAAAAATATATAAGTACCTTTTATAGAACGGCATATGAACCACATGCTCGTTGTTGTTTCATCATAACTGTCACTTAATTTTTGTGGTTTTCTCTCTAGATCTTCTTTCCTTTTAGGTCAGTTCCAACTATTACCTCTTCTTCGTGTTAAATTTTTTCCATTCTCTTGAAGGGTGTGATTTTTGCTAGGGCAGTACATCTTTGAAATCAGGCAGCAATTTCAACGAAGTGCTATTTGTTAACATATGCCTGTGTTTTTTGTTTACTTCTTTAGCGTAATATGGCTCTTGCTGGTTTGCACGTGTCATAAAGTCTGGCGCGAATGGTGTTAGTTTAATTAGGTTGTTGTTTTATGTGCCTATTTTTGTGTAATAGTTTGTAATGAGTTTGTCCCTAAATTCAGTTAATGTTTCCATTTGTAACAAATGCACAAGCGATGCCATGTTTTCCCTTCTTAATAGAGTTTACTCCAGCCTAAACAACCATCACGCTACGGCAACAATTTTCTGTGATTTTTCCAAAGCTTTCGATTGTGTGAATCATAATATATTAACTAACAAGCTGCAGTACTATGGATTTAGAGGGGCTCCTCTCGATTGGTTTAAGTCATATCTTAGCAACAGAAATCAAGTTGTGAAAGTTGACAACAGGATGTCTTCTTGTAGGCCAATGGAATATGGAGTGCCTCAAGGCTCGGTACTAGGCCCTATCTTGTTTCTTCTGTTCATAAACGACATGGCTAATTTAAACATTAGTGGAAAAATATGTCTCTTTGCGGACGATACCAGCTTTACGTGGAGCCACCCAGATGTCACGGACCTACATAGGATTGTATCTAATGACCTAATCACCATTAAATCCTGGTGCGATTCTAATCTCCTATGTTTGAACATCTCTAAAACGAAAGTCTTGTCTTATAAAAACACGCTGCAACCTTTTGACCTTAATGGCACCACTATTGATGTCGTAAACTCTGTAAAATTTCTAGGGCTTCTTGTAGATGATTCTTTAAAATGGGATCCACATATCGACGCTTTATCAAGGAAGTTGGGTTCTGCTTGCTTTGCGTTAAGATCTGTTTCCGAGGAGCTTAGCTTTTCTACCTCTAGAACTGTTTATTTTGCTCTTGTTGAGTCGCACCTCAGATATGCTATTCCATTCTGGGGTACATGTTGTGCGACTCAATTTGATCGAATTTTTATACTACAAAAAAGAGCTGTTCGTTACCTACTGAGACTTAACAGTAGAACTCACTGCCGAGATTTCTTTAAAAGATATAAAATACTAACCCTTCCTTGCTTATTCATTTTGGAATCGGTTTGCTTAATTCGTAAGCATGCACCTGCTCTATTAGAGAGACCTTCTCACAACTACCCTCTCAGAAACACTGAGCACGATCTCTATCTTCCAACCCCACACTCAGAGTTAATTAAAAGATCAGTAATCTACAATGCAAAAAAAATGCATAATCACCTGCCATATAACATCAAATCCATAATATCTCTGACTTCATTTCGCAAGGCTTTGAAATCATTCTTACTGGAAAGCGCCTTCTACACCGTGAACGAGTTTTACAACACATAAATTTATCCTTATGAACCCCTAGTGTGATAGTTGCCATTACCAACCATTTTTACCGAATTTTGTATATGTATTTTTTTAATTGTTTCGTACTTTTTTATTTTTTATTTTTTACTTTGCTTTTTTATTTTTTTTACATTATATTTATGGAAATGTTTATAACATAGTACGACTGACAAAGTACATTTCTAATTTTTTAGGATTCTATTATATTAATATTCTAAATTCTTGATTTAAATATTATTTTTCTATAATATTTATGATGTGTTTTTGTTTTGTTTTGTTTGCTAATTTTGATGTTTGTAAACTATTTTTTTTTACAACAGCTTTGTCCACAAATTTGTAAAATTTTTTTGACAATAAAGCATTTATTTATTATTATTTATTATTGTCAGACTCTATGTAAAGTTAGATTTCCGGCATCCGGTTGCTGGGACGCTTAGCCCAAGTAGGACTAGAATATTATGTGAGCACCGAAATGCCTTATATAGGGTTGTTTTAACCCTGCAGTTCAATTTGTTTTTCCTATTGTGTAATAGGAACAACGCATGAATTGGTCCAGTTTAGTCTTTTGTCGAAAATTAAACCCAAATATTTAACGGAGTTTGACCAGGATATATTGACGCTTGAATTTTTACGCAATTCTCAGGAAGAGCCAATCAATATTTTGAAAAATAATACCTTTAATTTTTATTGGATTGACAAGAATTTTCCAAAGGGACATCCACTTTTCAAGAAGAGCTATGTGTCTTTGTGGTCTAGATTCAATACATCTGGACTGCTTAAAGGTAGTAGTGAACGCTGTTTCATTGGCAAATAAATACTGTTTTGTTTAATCAAATTTCAGTACATTGTGGGTAAATATATTAACACTGCAATAAACAATTTTAACGAAGCTAGTAAGTTTCTTTTACTTAACAAAATCTCGTTATCTCGCGATATATATTATTGCGACAGAAAGATGAAAACAATTTTTTTTTAAATTTTGAGTGTTAATTAAGATTCAAAAAAATCAACTTTTCAATAGCGTTTATTAAAAAGCTATTTTAGTACATATCTTATAAGATGTAACGTCTTAAATTAATATAAATAGACTAGTCAATCAAGGGCAAACCTCAGCAAAATGATCTATTAGAACTCTGAGATGTTTCTTGAAATAGTTAAAGTTGCTAACCTTTGTGTAAGTTAAAAAAAAACAGTATTTTTTTGCCATTACCCGCCCAAAATACTGTAGAAGAGCTATTATGTTTATATAAATGTTCCTAAATAAGATAGTTTCTGAGATAAATCGACCTGCAACTAAGTTATCCTTACAGAATTTTATACGGTTTTACTAATTTAAACGTATTTTTATAAATATTTGTTCATTTTCATTATCGGTATGGTATTATCTTCCCTAGAGGATCTGGAATAATAGTATTACATTGAAAACCTCGCTTTGTTTATGTGGTAAGTAATTGTAAATTATCAAAAAATCATCTTGTTGTTAGTACTTTTCAGACGAATTCTTGAAAACCCCATAATCAACCGCAAATAAAAACCATAAACATTGTAATCGTTCATTTTTATTATTATTGGGGAGTTTGGTATGTGTAGTTTTTAATAAAGTTTTCGTTTCTTAGAACTGTTCCAGTTTTGGAGAATTTTAAATATCCCTCACGCTGCCAGTTAAAATTGGACATTTCTCCTTCACTCCTTTCTTTTTCTAGGGTTATTTTTTTCCAGTTGTTTAATAAATTATATTAAAGAGGAATTCAGGACCATCTCATTCATTATATTGAGAATAGTTTTTTTTTGTGTTTTTATAACTCGTAAATTGTTACGGAAGAACGAATTAGTGCTATCACTTTGTGTTCACACGCTGGTGTTATATTTTTAAATTTTTACTTTATCACTGGGAAAAATTGCTCTGAAGTAACCTACTTTCTAATGTTCCTGAGGTCCAATCCAAATTAAACTACTGGCTGGGGCTTGAGCTTAAGGTGGGCTCATCTTTATCATTTAAAGATATACAAAAAGACCGATTTAGGGGTGGAAAGGTGGGTTTGAGACCATAGCGGTATATTTTGAGGGAGTCAAGATAATTTTCTCAATAATAATTAGGTGAGCTGTCAAAAATTAAAAGTATAGAGATAGTATGGTTTTTTTCTTTGTTTTAGTTGCTTATAGAAAATAAAAAGAACAACTCGTCGCATCAGATACGTAATAAAACACTTGCTGCCTAAGACATGATTTTATAGCCCCACTCCTAGGGTAGAAAACGAGCCGCAAGCGAGTTTTCTGAAAGAAGAGTAATACTAAATGTCTTATGAAACGAGTATTTCATGCTATTTTTTTCCATTTTGTGCATTAAAAAATATCATCATTTAAAAAATATTAACTGTTGAACATTTTCCAGTTGGTAAGTAGGCATGCCAAAAATATCAATTAAAATGTCCGTCATTTTTGTTTTTTTATTTTGATACGTGATTAGTTTCAAATTCGAGGTGACTATGACTCAGCATTGCAAACTTGTAGAGAAAAAAAGTACTGTCGAAACGAGGACTATTACGACACTGCTTTGCGTATCGAAAAGACGGCTTTATGATTGCAAATTAGAAAAAACAAGTATGACTTGCTGTTCTAACGCCTCGAATTAGGTACTGACTTTCTGTGGCATAAGACCGACGACGGGGTCGCAAGACATTCATTTGATCGTATGTGCCGTAAAAAGTATTAAAACATTTTGTGAACCAGTGTATAATGTACAGTAAAAAACAATAAAGGATAAGTAAATTATGAAGATTATTTCTTTTATGTTTTCTCCTAGCATTTTTTGAGTATTTAGTAATTTAATAAATTCTGAGAGAGGGTAGTTGTAAATACTCCAAGGCTTGAAATGTAAAGGGTAAAGTTGTTCGGTTGTATTTTGCATGACATTTAATCTTTAACTCAATTATTTCTAAACTAAGAAATTTTCTTTTTAAGCCACGAGCATTGTGTTAAATAAATTAAAACGAGACATTACTAATTTTTAATTATAAAATTTATTTTTACGAAACAAGAACGATACAAAAAATGCAAAATGATGAATTAAGGCAGTACTGATTCTTCTTTCTTTGTGGAAAACAAGTCTGGGGCAGTTGTTCCCATTACTGGGATAAGAAATTCATCAAGTTGATTTTGCTATTGGCTGCCGTTATAATATTTTTCTCCTCGATGCATCCCAAAGATGTTCAATGGAATTGAGATATGGACTATTGGTGGGCCACTCCATAACTTTCAATATTATTGTCATTTAAAAAAGTTTTTCCTATATACCCTAGCCACGTGCGACCTGACATTATCGTGCTAAAAAATAAAATCTCCTCCTACATTATCAGCAGAAGGAATTACCTTAGGGTTTGAACCGTTTGCAATGACTTGTTAGACGCGACCATTTAAAGGTATTCCACTCCCTTATCAAAACAAACTCTCCACCAAAACAAAGTTTCTTGCAAAGCTGCAGCAAACATTTTTCGAGCTCAGTGTACTGCCGTTAAACTCAACCGAGCTCTTAGCATGGAACAGAGACTTGAAGTCTATTACGAATTGTTTGATCAGAAATGCTGGCCTCTGTAGCTACTGCTAATTGATTTTGAAGCACTAATGCTTATTCCATGCTCTGTTTATGGTGGCTCCATTCACACCTTCAAAACGTCTTCTAGAATAAGCTTCCTTAACCTTATGAATTTCATTTAGGAACACCTTAGACCGCATTCTTTTACACAGCACATCAACATTCATGCCTTCACTGTAAAATCCATACAGAAAACGATAAAAACCAGCCAAAATTGAATTGGCAATAAGGTACAATTCTTATCATTATAATGTTTAATTTTTTTCCCGAGAAAAATAAATAAAAATAAAAACAATGTTTTTTGTTAATTTAGAAACTACGTTAAGTATAGACTTATAGGGAAGTTGCTCCTAATTCGTTTTAAGGAGTCTATTAAAATTAAAAATACAATTTGTAGCGCATTGCAGATTCATTAAGGATTCTACATTCTGTTCCTTGACCGTAGTTTTTTTGGTGAAAATTGCAATCGATTCATTTTCATTCAGAAAATTGAAGCTTGTCGTAAAACTGCTTCTACTGGAATTAAATGACTATATTGCTTTTTTTTTGTGGTTTGCTACTAAAATTTTTTTATGTGGGGTATTATCACGGTGTAAAAATTTGTACTTTTTATAAAGGCCAATGCAGTTTGTTTTAGAAACAGGGTCACACACAACAAATTTTCTTTTAAAATTTGTCTCTGTTTTTGGTATTGTTGCTAATAAAACATTATCTTTCTCTTCAATATCATCTATGATGAGTTTCATCAATTCTCCTCTTCGATAAGCATCTGTTATACCAAATTGTTGCAACTTTCGTCATTAGGTATATATTATCTAGTGCTTCTCAGATTCTTCATGATGTTCCGTTTAAAAAACGCAACATCCTTGGCGTCTTTTGTTTTTCATTCAATTGCTGTTTTGTTACGATTTTCGAATTCTCCGAGCTAAAATACATCGATTGGATATTTTGAATTTCTTGAGAAATACGGGAGAAGTAAAAAAAAATTCATTTTTTCTACTCAACGGAAGACCCTGTACAAAAAATATGTTAAAATTATTTTTACTGACGGGTTTCTTGTTTATCGTTGCTAAGGGTATAATGCCCAGGTCACCAGCTAACACTAGCTGTCAAATTATGAGTTTTTTTGTTACGTAATACAGGGTAAATTAGAATTACCAAGTTGCAGTAGGGAATTTTACACGTGAAACAGAATTTGAAAATACGGAAATAATACTGTTATCTATTTTTTGTTTTTAATAGCTAAGATTGCTTATAATTATTTATTATAAAATTGCTACAATTATAAATAAACTAGTTGAAAATTAGACCAACGTAAATTCATATGGGAAAATTTTGTTAAATCGTGAGGAAAAGGAATTTTAACGAACAAGTGCGGAAAAGTACACATTCCACACTCAAACTAGTAAGGCAAAGTATTCTTTTCCGCACCCCCGTAGGAACATAAAAATAATCATTAAAATAAGAGCACGAACATGGTGAACCATTATGGAAAAAAAAACCGGTAAATTGCCTTTACCCGGAACTTCCCTCGTTATGAATATTGTCTTTTCTAAGGAATAGTGAATTGTGACCCAATTTAGTTTTGCACATAGTCTTTTAGTAACACACACACACACACACACACACCGACCATATTGGATTCGTACCAATATTTTACCAGTTTCTATCTACGCCGTACTTGACGTTTGAACATAATATAAAATAAATTGATGTTTTTACACTAATTTGTCAAGATCACCATTTTTGTGAAAAAATTGAAATCAATTGAATAAGAATATTTTTTACGTTGATTTTTTAAACATATTTATTTGGTCTCCATTATGTTCAGCCATTTGAATTCGTGCCACAATTTTACTAATTTACCTCTATATCACACTTAATGCTTGCAAATTTAAAATTAATCTAATAAAAAGTTTTTCAGGTCGATTTTTTAACAATTTAATTAGACAGCCATTTTGGATTCATATCAAAATATTACAGTTCATTTCTATGTAACACTAGATTTTTATGCCATTTTACCTTAATTTGAATAAGTAGTTTCTTAGTGATAATTTTTTTAACAGTTCATCTGGCCGGCATCGGCATTTTGTTTCGCTATATTTGATATTTACCAAAATATTACCAGGTCAGCCCCATAAAACGTTTAATTTTTGAACAAAATGTGAAGTCAATCGGATAAGCAGTCTTTTAGCTATAACCCAATCTGGCAGACAGACAAACTGACTGATAAACAGACTGACGAAATTGTTTTTGGGCATCTAAAAACGTTAAAATTTGAAACTATGTAAAACCTTGAAGGAGATTTTTTTTCGCAATAACAAATATTTTATTTGGCCACTATTTTGTTCCGCTGTTTTGAATTTTACCAGTTTATCTCTATATCACGCTTAATTCTTGCACAACATTTTAAATCAATCTTGTTTTTTCATGCCTATTTGTATTTTATTAAGCTGCCATCTTGGATTTGTACTAAAATTCAATTGATTTCTACGTAATATTTGATTTTTTGTGCAAAATTTCAGGTAAACTGGGTAAGTAGTTTTTTTAGTAATAATTTTGTTATATTTCACCAGGTCGCCATTTTGTTTCGCCATCTTCGATTTGTATTTTTACCAGATGATTTCTACGTAATACTTGATTTTTGTGCAAAATTTAAAGTAAATTGGATAAGTAGTTTCTTAGTAATAGTGTTTTTGACATTTTACCAGGCCGCTATTTTGTTCCGCCCTGTTGGATTTTTACCAAAATGTTACCCTTAGGACCCTCGATTCTTGACTAAAATTTCAAGTCAATTGGGTAAGTAGTTTTTGAGCTATGCTCCGTACAGATAGACCGACGGAAATAAGAAAACATGTTTTTTGGAATCTAGGGACTCTAAAACGTGAAGATCTGTAAAAACCTGGGTGATTTTTTTTTACGATTGGAATACTTCCCTTTTACGAAGGAAGTAAAAAAAATATTACCAAAATTCAAGATGGAATTAAACGTGTTTTACACGAACATACCTTTAGTTCTATGTAACTTGACATTTTATTATGTCAATTATTAAAAATTTATCCGAAGCAGATATTCATTTATCGGTTTCACGACGCCTACTATATTAGTGTTAGGGATAACAAATGATGCATCAAATTGTATGTGATATTAAATAGAAAAAAATGCATGGCGTCCCACGTGCATGTTAAAGATTTAAATACATTCGCATCTGTATGGAGTTTTTTTACATGGTTTTCTTATATAACCAGAATAATCTTTAAATAATGTCGGTATTTCATTGGAGATTTCCTAAAAGTACTTGAGTTATTTTTAATTGGCGTATCGTAATAACTATGGTGAAGCCGATTTCCATACAATCGATATTTATCATTATCAACGTCATTTTTAACTAAACTGGCATATCGCAAACCTGTTAATTTGATACAATAAACCGCAATTTGAATATCTGAAATTATAATGTTTGTTGAATAGGAGGATTTTCCTAAGTAATCCTTTGTTGTATACCTAAATACTCTACAAGTAAAGTTTTATTTTCGTGCTTGGAAAAAACGAATGTTCTTTTGCTAATTGTTGTTATCTGGATCTATTTTTCGCGCTGCACATTTAAACGAAAACCGTGATTTTTAAAGGAAAATAGTTAACTTTAGATAGTTATGAAAAAATTTGGATTGTACTGAATATTTAGACATAATTCCTAATCCTGTCGAAGTCGCAATATATCATAAAACTTTATTCTGAGAAATTTAAGCTATTTTTGTACACGGGCCTCTTAAAAGGTCTAAGTGTAAATTTATTAATATATCCTAAAATGCTTAAATATTATATTTACAAACATATAGCAAGAATTTCTAAAAGACTTATCTGAGTGTTCAAAGAAAAGTGATATCTTGTTGTAACACAAAGAGAACAGTGTTTACCAGAAGTCTAGACGCAGTATAGGGGGGATGCTGGGGAATTCATTCCCTCCCGAAATCATATTGGTCAGCAAATTTTAATAAAAAATAATTTACAAATATATATATATAAAAAGCCCTGATATCTTCATGGGTAAGGCATCTGATTTTCAATACAAAGGTCTTAAGTTCCATTTCTGTGGCACTAATGTCAATTCACCGCGGAATAAGAACTGACTGAAGAGGTAAAAGGTATATTGGCAGCAAAGAAAGGCAAAGCATATATTGTTCTTTTACATTTTATAAGTTGGTATACAATTGACCTTAATTTTGTTTCTTATTTATTATAACTAATTTTCACGATTTTCTAGATAAAATTATAACCTTCAAGTAGTTTTATCATAGATTATTTCCATTCCAATTTCGACCAACCACTGACAAGAATTCCTACGTCATATTAAATTTTCACGTGAACATCTGTCAGCAGGTAAGTTAAAATTAGTATGAAGTTATTATATTATGTTTGAGTTTGAGTTAATTATATTATGCAAAAAACAAACAGTACATGAATACAGTGTGCCCTAAAATTTCCAAACTGGCAATACATTCATAAACTGATTAATGCAAATACGAAATGTCATCGAAAACATAGCGGTGAACGCAATCGTTTTGTAATAGCAAGCTTCAATTAGTTAGCTGAATGATTTTAACAGAGAAACGAAATCGACAAAACAGCTTTAGGTGTTTTATCGCTGTAAAGACGATTTGATTGGTTGAAATAATAGAAATGGCATTTTTTCATTGGTTTACCTTTAATGAGTGAAATAGTAACAATAAAACCTCCGATTTTTTTGTGCTACGGCCTTGAGTCTATATTTTCCAATTCTAAATTTATTAGTTGACCAGTTGGACACCCACAGATGAAATACTAGTAAACTCTTATTCGACAAATGCAAATTTGAATAATAAAAGAAAACGAAATTATTAATATTACGATTATTAAGATAATACATTTTACTACTTTAATGTACACGGAAAAATATCAAAATTTGATATTTAATGAGTGGGACTAAACGATGTGATTATCAGCAACCCCACGGTGAGCAGGTTTTTGGGGCTTCAAATAGACGGAAGGTTAAAGTTTGAACAGCACATTTTAGCATTGAATAAAAAATTATCTGCCAGTTGCTATGCATTGAGAGTGATTGCTGGGGAGCTGGATGAAACAATGACCAGGACTTCATATTTTGCTCTCATAGAGTCGCATTTGCGGTATGGGATATCTTTTTGGGGATCATGTAGTGACACTTTATTTCAGTCAGTGTTTGTAATGCAAAAAAGAGCTCTTAGAATAGTTTGCAAATTTGGCCGTAGAGACTCTTGCCGGCCCGGTTTCGTAAATAAAAAAATATAACTCTTCCTAGCTTATTTATTCTCGAGTCTGTGTGTCTAATGCACAGGAAGCAAAAGAGTGATATCTTGTCTGCAAGACCGGGGGGATACTCCTCTCGCCGCACCCATACTATTGCACTCCCAATTCCCACATCAGGACTTACGAAAAACTCTTTAGTATATAACAGCAAAAAGCTCTTTAACCATCTGCCCAATTCCATAAGGCGGATTGAAGAGGAAAAAAAGTTTAAATACGAAGTGAAGAGTATTCTAGTTGCGAAGGCCTATTATGGTGTGCAAGAATTTTTTGACGATACACTCTAAAATTTTAGCAAATTTTTATGTTTTGTTTTTGTCTTTTTATCTTTAACCGGGGTTAATTTGGCATTACTATTTTATCCCTTTTATTTTATTTATATTTTTATTTATGTTTTTATTGTACTGCCGGTTGTATAGTTTTAGTAACTAGGTGTAGCTCTTAATTTTAATATTGACACTGTTATTTTTTCTGTTTGATTGTTTTTTTAGTACCTTTACGCATATTATTGATTTGTCATTAAAAAATTAATAATATACATATTTTATATTGAATTTCATGGTGATAATTTTATATTGACTAGTTCTTAATTTTAATATTGACGTTGTTTTGTTTTATTTTTTAGTACCTGTATTTATTGACGGTTTTTAAATTCAATTATTTAAACTATCTTGTTTTTAATTGTAATTATTGTTTGCTATTATATTTTGTACTAATTTTTCCCCTAGCTTTGTAAATGAGAACACTGTTCTTTGTACAATAAAGCATATTTGAAATTGAAATTGAAATTGAAAATTAATACTGTTTCTTCTTCAGGCATAGATTATTTCCTTTTCAATTTCGACCAATCACTGACAAGAATTCCTACGTCATATTAAATTTTCACTTGGACGTCTGTCAGCAGTTTTTCCGGAAAAAAAATCGGAAAAATATCATTCCAGTTTGACATGGTAAGTTAAAATGAGTATGAAGTAATTATATTATGTTTGAGTTTGAGGTAATTATGTTATGTAGAAAACAAACAGTACATTAATACAGTGTGCCCTAAAATTTCCAAACTGATAATACATTCAAAAACTGATGGCAAATACGAAATGTCACCGAAAACATGGCCGCGAACGCAATCGTTTTGTAATGGCCAGCTTCAATTAGTTCGCTGAATGATTTTAATAGAGAAACGAAATCGACAAAACAGCTTTAGGTGAATTATTCCTGTAAAGACAATTTGGTTGGTTGAAATAATAGAAATGCCATTTTTTCATTGGTTTACCTTTAATGAGTGAAATAGTAACAATAAAACCTCCGAATCTTTTTAGCTACGGCCTTGACTCTAGATTTTCCAATTCTAAATTTATTAGTTGACCAATTGGACACCCACAGATGAAATACTAATAAACCCTTATTCGGCAAATGTAAATATGAATAATAAAAAAATATTACGAAGATAATACATTTTACTACTTTAATGTACAAGGAAAAATATCAAAATTTGATATTTAATACTATTTCTTCTTCAGGTATATACCACTAACAGGTTCGCCTTGACCGAAAAAAACTTTGGACAATAGTCACACATGAATAATACCAATTTTCGAAGAAATAGCCTCTTGCGTTCTTTTAGGGCAAGGCATACTAAGATTGTGCACGTCATACTTGTGTTCTTGCAACTTTCTTTTATATTTATATTTGGACTTGACATAGTGGGTAGCGTTAAAGGTCTCCTTAACATTACATGATACATTTTGAGTGCAACTGGTTTTATTATATTATTATTATTATTATACAGCGTACGCTCTTTATTTGTAAAATACTGGGAAAATAAAAATAAAACAAACAATAAAGTAGGTACAATATCCGCTTGGCTATAAAATCTGCCGTGAAATAAATGCATTGTTTTTAAACCGTGAACGGAACAAAGGCAATTATGAAGGTTGTATTTTTAAGAATAATTAAATATTTTGTAATAAACGCATAAATAGATCTAACTTTCTAACACCTATGGCTAAAATAATATTTGGATAGTAAACTTATGTAACCTGAGATATAAATAGGAGTGTTCCCAAAACAAAATGCAGATATAACATCTGGGTTATATGTAAAATTCCCCACTATTCGAATCAAAGAAAAACAATTGTACATTTGTATACAGGGTGTCACAAACTGATTTGAGTAGACGGTATCTCAGAAATTCGAAGGATGGCAAAAAATTAGTAAAAACAAAAGAAATTTATTTTTTTCTGGGGCGGCCTTGAATATACTACAGAAAACTGCTGTTTTATGTTCAAGTCAAGTTGACCATGACTGCCGAAACATTTCAATTGTTATGTTATAACTGTCAAACCAAACTCTTGCAAAGTTAGTACTCATAAAATATGATCCCTATCTAGTAGAGTGCTTAAAGTATACATGTAGAGCAACAGATACATATAGACTTATTCTCCGTTTTCTCCGGTCTGCCATTGTGGGTGGTTATTCTTAATGCTAAAAGGTGTAGAATAGCTGAAATGTCAAAGATACCAGCGTGTATTGTAAATTTGAAAATTTTATAAAAAGTGAGGATTTAGATAAATCATATTCTGTCTGCCATTTATTATAAAGGTAAATTCAGACAAAAAAACTAGACGGATTCGAAAAAGCTTGAAACCCCAAATCAGTATAAAGTATCATATTACTAATTAAAAATGTCGCCAAAATTAGACATGTGGATCAATGACCTACCATCTGCCAATTTAAATTTAAGCTATACTTTCGATTTATCACATCTGTAAATCAATGGCAGAAATTCTAGATTCTTATAAATAACCTTCACCGATTTTTAATATTGTATCAAAGTGCTGAGATGCTTAACCATTTTCTCCCGCCTAAGACTTGTTTTGTTATAATATATTTTAGATGAATAACCTATTTTTGCACTGTCATAAACATCCATGTTGTACAAATGGTTAATAATAATTTTTTAAAATGTCAGAATTTTTGAACATTGAGATCAATTTTTTTACCGTCTGCCATTAATTCCCCTTGAATTATGTGCTACTGGAAGCTAAGTTTTCGATTACGGGTAATTAACCTCAAATAGGGTATTTCAGCTTATTGTTATTGAAGTAAATCTTATCTATAACTACAAATGTTAGCCAAAATTTAATCATGTCGCATATTTTAATTGATAAGATAAGACACAGAATATATAGGAAATTCCATATAATATTTTTTTATAAATATTTACATATAAGGTAAATAGATTAATTTTTAACCGTTTTAAATCTATGTGTCATTTTTCTAAGGACTTTGGCTAGCTTGCATACAGACTTAAGGGAGTTATCTGACTCTCGATTCTGCCCTTTCATATTAAGTTGTTTAGGTAGCAACTTTAATCAATTATCCAGTTGGCAGACAGGAGAAAATCGTTTGAACATATACGAAAAAAAATTGCAAATTAACAATAACTGTGCGACATATGTATTTTATTGGGGTTTCTGCCATGGTGAAAACATGCATATTTCCAAAACTACATTTCATTAAAACAAACGGCAAACGGGTTGAAAATGTTCATGATATAAACATTCTTTTTTGTTTCGTTAATTGTTTATTAGGACTTTTATATCAGTCTGCAATTTCTGCCAATCGAAACTTGAGCTTCTAATAGCACATAATTTAATATAATTTAATGACAGACGAAATTGACCTCAGCTTTCAAAAATTTTAACATTATTAAATTAAATTTAATTTGGCAGATGGGAGGTCATTGATCCATATGTCCTATTTTGGCGTCATTTTGAAAATAGTAATATGATACTTTATACTAACGTGGGCTTTCAGCCAGTTAGCTTTCTTCTACATTTTTTGTTTGAATTTACATTTACAATATATGGCATATGGGATAATATTGATCGCCATCTCCACTTTTCATCACATTTTCAAATTTGCATACCAATGTGTTGTCACACGCGGAGCTTTTTGACATCTCAGCTGTTCTACTCCTTTTTGCATAAAGAATAAACACCCTTAATGGCAGATGGGAGATGTTTCAAAAATAAGTGTCATGGAGCATCGGCACTATAATGTAGCAGTTTGCTTTTGACATGTATAATATGACAATTCAGCTGTTTTGTCTGTCATGACCAACTTATCCATTATCAACATTAAAAATCCAATTTTCTACGGTATTAATGCTTGGACCACAATGGACCTTCCATAAACGTTTAATGTAAAAACTAACCTATAAAAACGAAACTTAAAAAAGAAGTACACATGTGTGATACAAAAATGGGTGATAATTTTGACGTTGGAACTAAATATATCCGTTTATAACCTATATTTCAAAAAAGTATCTAATAAAACAGCGAAAAATATACAAAGAAAAATAACGTTTGATGTAAATGGACGGAAACGAATGACGTAATTTCCATTGTGTTTCACGCTTTAGTGGATCCATTTTAAATCCGAAAAAAAATGTTGGATAGATAAATCAAAAATATATCAAAAGAAGAGGAAAAGTATGTATAATAGCCCCTGGAAATTTTTAAGTCGATGTCACCTGGGTCGAAAAAGAAAATTAATTGTATGAAAAATAGTTGATTTTACATTTGTATAAATCAGTCCATTTTAATGTTTGGCGACATCGCCTGGTCAAATTAGTATGAAACATACTGCGTACATCATTATTTATTATTAAAATAGTAATAGTTATAACCGCGCAAAGAACAGGGGAGTTTTTCATTTTAATCGGTTTTACAATATATATATATATATATATATATATATATATATATATATATATATATATATATATATATATATATATATATATATATATATATATATATATATATATATATATATATATATATATATATATATATATATATATATATATATATATATATATATATATATATATATATATATATATATATATATGCAGCTCGGAAACACGGATGGTTAAAATGAAAAACTCCCCTGTTCTTTGCGCGGTTATAACTATTACTATTTTAATAATAATGATGTACGCAGTATGTTCAGTTGTATGTTATAGTTATATATATATATATATATATATATATATATATATATATATATATATATATATATATATATATATCACTGCTTTGAAATCTGGTGTTAATGCTGCAGCTGCTAATGCCTGGAAGAAATTTAAATTTATATTAGTTTAAAAAAAACTTAATTTGTCTGCAGCAGGATGTAATAAAAATATCTTCAATGTCATTAAAAAACATCTCAAGTATATGTTCTAAAGTTTAAACAGGCTTACGACTTAACTAGTCGCGCTGATAAGAATGGAATAGACTTTGATATTTACATTTTTAAAATAAAAAACAATTTATTTTATTTGTTCTATATAAGATTTTTTGTTATGTGTATATTTCTATCTGCTTTGTAATTGATAAGTAGCACTGAAAATGACTAATTAGTCGAAAGTGCTTTGCCATGATTATTTCGTTAGCTATATTTTACACGTAATACAGACACACTCCTTTGTTTCATTGTAACGTAAAAAGTCAACAAGTAGCGACTCAAAAAAAACGGAGGATAAACGAAGTGATGGACAGTCTTAACAGGTTTTTACTACAAAACTTTAGCTACAGAATATGAACTAAATTATGTTGTATCTTGTATTGGCTCCCGAAATATTTAAAAAAACAAGACACCCATTATCAAGTTCTAAAAAAAACAATATTATTATGTTGGGTTAAATTCGGGCTTAAAATAATTATATGGGAACCTTCATAATCGTGCATGTTATGTTTTTTATTGTTAAAAAAAATTATATTCTGCGTTTTTTGTAATTCAAATTTTATAAACCGAATCGACAGATTGAGAAATTAAACACCCTTAATACGACCGTTTAGAAACAAATATAATTATTTTAATAAATACGGAATAACAGTTTCTGATTTTTTATGTTTGAATAAATGGAACCGACAGGGGCATGATTTTATATATTTTAATTAATATAAAATCTGAAAGAGGGTGCTTGAATCAGATCTTTGCAGGATTTTAGAGGAAAGTTCGGTAATTTCATGTCAAATAAAACTTAGTATTTAACAAACAAGTAGTTTAATACGTTTAAACGTTTTTTTTTGAAGAAAAGCTTAAAATATGCTGTATATTTTTTGCATCTTATATGTTTTTCGATATGTGCAATGGTTAAATAATGAATCAACAATTTATAAAAAATGCTGTACTAATTTTCCTTTAAATATCAATTCATGATTGGCCTTTCAAAGCAGCTACCAAAATGCTAAATACATTCATGGGCGTCGTTTGGTGGGAGGGGGGCAAGGGGGGCATTTGCCTCCCCCTGTAAGTTGAAACAAAATCTTTGTTAAAAATACCTGATGAAAATATATTTAAAAAAATAATAAAATGGGATACAGATTATCGATTCGACTATTTTTACGTGACTTTACGCCCTTAGAAAGTTTGTTTTGCTCAAAAGACTTATAAATTCGTTAATATGACCAATTCCAACCAAATACACAGTGAAATACTAATTTATAGGTAAAAAAAATAATCTCAATATAGTCCAACAAATTCAAAATACCATTGGCACCATTAAAGAAATAATAAATTTTTTTCGGGATAGCCTCAAAATATAAATGTTTACGGATATTCTTAGAAAATGTTTTGAAGATAAGAGCTTTAGATTAAGATAAGATTTAGAAAACATATTGACAGATCATTAATTTAATTGACAGACTAAAACAAAAGCTGATATTTTCCTTACATCTGTGTCCAACTCAGTTTTTCTCGTCTGTCTTTAAATCATATCTAGGTATTCCGCACTAATTACGTCTCTTAAATCTCGTTTTTTCGAAGATTTTAGTACTGATGGTTTTTCTCTTCAGTGTTGACACCAGACCAAATAAGAGAAAAATACGGTTTTTGAGGCTGGAAGAGTAAGGAGCTATCTGAATGTGACTTAGATTTCAGTGAATTGGTATCAAACGAATGTGAGTTTTATCCTTGCCTTCAGAAATGCTTCAAGATATTTTTTGCCACTGCACACTAACTACTTGCTCTATTGAACGATCGTTTAGTATTTTAAGACGGGTAAAAACATGGTTGCGGTCAACAACAACTGAAACTTTATAGTTATAGACGCCGAAAGGAGAAATTTAAAATTTCCATTTTCTTAGGAAACTTACTTAAAAAAAATTTCAGTGCAATAATTATTTACTTTTTTGTATAATCCTTTATACTTTATTTTATTGTAGTCGTCTTGTGCAAGGGTTATTGCTTTTGTTTAGTTTTTGCAAAGCGATGTTAAGTTTTTATTTTTTTTAGTTTAAAAGTTTGAGTTTCTTATGTTCTTATTTTTTACTATTTTAGTTTAATCGTTTCTTGTTATGTAATATTTTAAATATGTTTTTTAACAAAATATGTATATTAAATTGGATATGTTATTGCCTCCCATGAAAAATATCGTAACGAAGCCCATGAATAAATTGAATCCCTGCGAAAATTCGATGAAAATCCACTTCATTGACATATGAAAAACTTGTTTTATAATACAAAACTTTAATATCCTCGGCCTTTTCTTAAATGTGAACTACTTCTGAAATTTTGAAATCTTGACCATTTAGCCTGTTTCATTAGAGAGCTCTAAGACAATCATCCGAATTTATTACATTAAACTGCGTGAAATGTCTAGAAATTCTCATGATGCCAATCTCACGATGTCATTATTTTATATTGGGTCATTTTTCTCCCTTTCAACGACGGAATGATCGCAGTCCTAGTCCTAGTCCTAGTCTCTAGATATGTATTAGCTCCAATTAAGTATTTATGATTATTGAACTTTAATGCAGAATATATTTTTTAAGATACAAAACATATGCTTATACAGGCTTAATGTTGGGGTTTTGAGACGGGCAGTTATCCAACGACATCACTAACTTTTCTATATTGCTGGGAATGTATAGCAAACAAGATGATATCTCACTACCTCCTGTGCCCCTAAATTTTCTCACCACAAGAAACAGTAGGTTTCGTTTGTTGTAGAATCTCTTAAGGTATAATAATTCATTGTCCATCATTTCAAATAATAAATAATACACATTTCTCCCAGTCTATTATGATACCTTTCGTGTTTGGACTTTCACTTTCGGAGTTCTGGCACTAAATATTGTATTCCTGTTTCTTATTTTGTATAATTTTCTTATAGTGCATCTGACAACTACTAACACTATTAATCCCCACACGTCAATTTGTTTACTTCTTTTGCCTATGCCGACGTCTCGGCCGACGGGCATAAAGCTGGGAGATATTGTGTATTAAGTCCTTAAAGTTTATACAATTTGAGGGGTATAGTGTATCAAGTCGTTTAAAAATGCCTTTTAAATCTTTATTGCTGCATGACTTAATACATACTCAAATTGGGTATTTCAGTTATTTTAAGCCTGATACACTCGAACTTATTTCCAGGAGTCAAGTGTGTCAATGTTATGTGTTTTCTAAAAAGCTGATTTAATACAGTTTATCTTTAAGGTAGAGAATAATTATGTAATTTTTCAAACCAATTTATCTTTTAAGACGACGCCAGAGGCTAATAAATATCTTAAAACATTTTCATATAAATTTCTACCATACGCCTCAAAACACATTCTCTACATTTTATTTTGTTGATAATTAATTATAATTATTCTCTTTTAATGATAGATTGTCCCTAGATTTCCCTTGTATTTATTAGAATTTTATTACAGCATTTCGGCGGGTAATTATCCTCGGTCGTCGCGGTCCCTGAGGCTAGAATGGTAAAACGTAGTGTTAAATAGCAAATACATGCAGCGCCTGACAACAGTCTATCATTTGTTGAATAGTATAGCTGTTAAAAATAAAAAAATATTATATTTTGAAACAGTAACGTTTTAAGTACTGGAGCATTTCCCCAGGTATTATTGGGACAATTTTAACTTGAGAATCTGGGACTTGACAACGTACTCTCTCTCTATGGTGGAAGATTTCGACCCCTCCAATCTCTTTAACTCTATGTCACCATGGGCGCCGGCAGAGGGGGGCAAGAGGGGGCAGTTGCCCCCCCCCTGGAAAATCATACAGTTAAAAGACAATGAGCAAAATTGCATAATACCGTTTTGTGTTCGACACAACACGCGGTATAGGAACTCCCTAATTAAGCGCGACATCACTAGTTACCGTCTAAACTTGAAACGCCGGCGCGGCGCCGGGGCCGAGGAATCCCACGACACGCCGGAGATTACCACGACTTGTAGATGTGATTTTTAACAGCCTAATAGTCTAATAGAAATTGCATCGTTCAATTCGGCACTGTTTTAGTTCTTCTGGAAGATTTTATTTAGATATACCTAGCTTGACTTTCAGTGTATTTCCAATACAATTTAGTTTGAGAATACGATTGCGAGGTGTAAATTTTTTGTTGGTAAGTTTATTTTAATTATTAGTATTTGTTTTTTTGATTGGAATTTTATCGTTAGGTGGTGGTTACTATATATACATAAATATATTGACAATATGATATTCGACCTCGAAGACCTCGTATTCGATCTTATTTATTGATTTGATTTAAAGAAGTGAGGTGTACCTACATTTTTTTGGTAAGCCTATTTTGATTATTATTAGTATTGTTTTTCATTTGTATGTATTTTGTCGTTAGGTGGAAGGTGGTGGTTATTATTACCAATAGAATCAATAGAATATAATTTTAAAATGGATATTAGAAAGTTTTTAACTAAAACAAAAATACCTGTTTCTGGTTCTGAAAGCTCTAGTGATAATTGTGTGCAACAAACAGAAAAAAAAAATAAAATTAACAAACAAAATAAGTTTCGATAATGACACGCCATTGCCAGTACCAGAACCAGATCAACACCCAAATTCGATAGCCAGCTCCAGCACTAGGTCTTCGTGTAGTACACAAATCAACAAATCACCGGAATCAGGTATTGGTGAACCTGAAAAATATGATTTAGGACTTTTTATTTCGGCTGTCAACATAAGCGATATGACTAAATACAATCTTTTAGTGAATCCTTTTACACCGTTTTCTAATTATAACTTCAAGGATGATGTTGGTTTTGGCGAAAGAAAAAGAGCATTTAGGATAGAATGGATGCAAAAATATACCTGGATGGTTTATTCAAAAGCCTTAAAAGGTGCTCTCTGTAAATATTGCGAGTTTTTAAACCAGCCATCCATAGAGGTTTTCAGGGGGCTTTTATAAAAAAAGAGTTTAATAAATACAAAGATTTACATGAATGTGTAAAATTACACGAAAAAAGCGAGTGGCATAAGAAATCTGTAGTTCAAGCAACAAATTTCATTAAAATTGTAACTGGAAAAGCCAGTGCCGTAGTAGAACAAATAAATACGCAGGAACAATTATTAGTTGAAAATAATAGAAAAAAACTGGTGCCTATTATTTCATTCATATTATTTTGTGGAATGCACGATATAGCTCTTAGAGGAAAAGAATCACATGATGGAAATTTCGAAGATCTTCTTAAGTTTAGAGTGGAAAGCGGAGACGAAGTATTAGAACAACATCTGAACACCTGCAAAAAAAATGCCAAATATACTTCTCATATGTGTCAAAACGAAATAATAAGAATATGTGGTGAAGTTTTAAGAAACATGATGGTTAGTGAAGTAAATGACTGCAATGCGTTTTCCTTATTGGCGGATGAAACAGCAGATATTGCCGGGATTGAACAATTATCTATTGGAGTCAGATATATAGGTAAAAATAACATTGTAAAAGAAGAATTTCTTGGATTTGCCGAGTTAAAATCACAGACTGCACAATCAATAGCGGATACTCTTCTAAATTATGCTAGGGAATGTGGTCTGAATTTAGACAAACTAGTAGGATTAGGGTTTGATGGTTGTTCTACTATGGCGGGGAAGGAAAATAGTGTTCAAAACCTAATAAGAAATATATATCCTAAGGCAACATTTTTTCATTGCGCATCTCATCTGCTAAATCTTGTTGTAAATGACCTTAATGCAGTACCACAAATTCAAAACAGTATAGCTGTAATTAAAGAAGTAATTAAATTTTTTAGAGAAAGTCCAAAGCGAAGGTCTTCATCAGAACCAGTTTTTTTGATATGCCTGACGATAATTTCAAAATATTTCTTCACAATTGGAACCAATTACAAATAGTTTGCAAGGAATGTCTATAAATCTTCTTTCTGTAAAAAAACATATTGTAAAAAAACATATTGATCGTTTTATTACGCATTTTTCAAAGAGACCGGGAAAATTCAAATGTAGTTTTTTCAGAAATATTTAAAAAATGTCATGATTTCAAAAAAATTTGACATAGAATTTAAAATGCCCAGAATAACACAGCGTCAAACGATGAGAACAAATGTCTTAGCGGATTCACCTGAGGCATATTTTAGAATATCTATTTTTAATCCGTATTTAGATTCCCTGATCAGCTCATTAACAACAAGATTTTCCGAAGATACAACAACTGCTTTTTCGTTGGTAAATTTGCATCCATCAAATATTTTAAATTTAAATGATGAAATCATAAAAAATATAATAGAGCAGTACAATATTGAAAATTTTGAGGCAGAATGTCTTACATGGAAGGATATGTGGAAAAATAAAAACATTCCCGATGACATAGACTTTTTTACATTACTCACAGAGGAATGCCAATTCTTCCCCGCAATTGCTAATGCAATACAAATATTTCTTTCTTTGCCACCTACGACTTGTTCAATTGAACTCCCAACAATGGGAGAGAATCGTTTAGCCGGTTTATGTCTACTTAGTGTACATAGAAAAAAAATTGAAAGCGATAAAACCAAATTGATCGAGACAGTACTTGATAAATTTGCTCAAGACCGAAGAAGGTTAAAATTAGTTTTTTCTTAGATATTTTTAGCGTTGGTTTGTATTTTTATGTTAATATAATATTCATATAAATAAAAAAAGATGTATCATTTGCTCCTTCACCTAAAATATTTTTGCCCCCCCCTGAAATATTTTCTGCCGGCGCCCCTGTATGTCACCATCGCTACTTACCAGTATTGGGGCTGCCGTTCTCCGGAACCAGTTTGTTTCAAAATGAACGAGTCTTAGAAACACTGCATTTTTTCGAGAAATTTATCGAATTGTGGTCAAATATCTGCTGAATCTTATTTTCCAAAAGAACCCTCCATCTTAACGAAGGGCAAATCATTCTTTAATTAACATTACCCATTCTTCATTATCAAGTTCATTATTGAATACAAATACCCTTGACTGTCATTTTCGTTTTTATATAGTTTGTCTCTTCGACATGCACTTGATAGACCAATTATGAATGCAACTTTTATAGCTTGCATATCGCTAGGAGCATTATTCGAAAATGCTTTAATATTCTCAATGGAGAATGTATTTGACTTTTTGGATTTATATCCTACATTTTGTTGCTCCAAAAACGCCAATAAGTTCGAAAATGTGGAGATATCCACTTTATCTTTGATATTTAAAGTGGTGTGTCACATTGAATAGGTGGAATAAAGGGTTGACGCCTTTTTGGTATTAGCAATTTCGCTAAAATATGTCAATATAACAATTTCTGGAATAACTTTCAGGGACTTTTTGAGAACTTGATATTGAAATTGCACGGCTCTTCTCAGCCAACAACTCTTCTACTAAATTTTCCGAGGCTTCTCTCAATTGAGGTGAAGCACAAAATATTTGTTAAGTGCCATAGCGACCATTGTCAAAACGTTAACCTGACGTGGGCGTATTTTTATTTGTGGACGGTGGCAAAGCTTGCAGTTATACAAGGGTGTTCATTTGTTAAATTCTTGCGTATTTATATTTGGCACAAAAAAACGTCATTTGCTTTTAAAGGGTATGGTTGCAGATAAAACAGTATACCTTGGAGAAAATTTTATTTCTATCTGTCTAAAGAATGAAACATTTTTCACCTGAGTATGTAATATACTATATTACTAACCTGTAAGAAAAATTAGTTATAATCAGGCTTTTATTTACTTTACTTCTCGATATGTTTGTTTGTGAAATTTTTTTTTGTATATTTCACGCCCCTCCACATAATAAAGTAACTTCCAATTGGCATGCAAACACATTTTGCATGAGAACAAAATTTAACATTTTCTTATATAAAAAATTATGACGGCTTCAATATTGTAGACAAGTATTGTTATTTCTTTAGTTATTTAAATTTAGATGACGGTGTCTACATGGTAGACGAATTGTATCATTTGTGCAAATTCGACTGCAATTCGGCCCTGAACCTATTTGACACTGCAAATTATGAACCTAGATTTCCGGGACTGAAAAGTAAAAAAATTCTTAAATAATATATTAAAACATTTAAATACCAAGCTTGTATAAGCGTGAACTAAATAATAATAAAAAACATTTGTTTAAATTTATGTCCTTACCTTTTTAGCCACAAACATATGAATTTATTATACATTTTCAGCCACAAACATATAATTTATTATACATGAAAAAAGCGTCGATGGCCAGTCCTAATAACAATCACAGAGAGTAATTCAGTAATTATAAGTACTACTCTGATACTGACTGATAGTTAAGGGAGAACTGATTCCTCCCAGTAACAACATGGCAGTAGAGCATAGTTTTCAAACAAAAAATTAAAATTTAAAATTATATAGTTTCAGGATAATAAATACCGTACCTCCTAGTCAAATCGTAAAGCGCCAAACATATTTATCAGCTTATTGGGTTTATTGTGGATTACAGATTCATGATAGGACTTTTCTGATTATTTATAGTTACTGTGGAAAGTATTTAAACTACTATATGTTAACAGGTCAGTGGTCAAATCCTTAAACTTTTTTAAATCTGTCGTGTACCAATCTTTATTATGTAACACTGTGTCAACAACCATAACAATAATTAAATATCACCGGAATATCCGTTACACGCATTCACTTTCACTTGTCGAAAGTGATGCCTAAATTATACGAACCGCAGACATTTAAATGATCATAATATTACTGATGTTTATAGTTTGTTTAATTTATGTAAAATGCAAATTAGGTATAAGATTTTAAGCGACTTCAACTGTCAACAACCTTGCAACTGCATAGATCTGATGTTTAAAATAGCACAGGACTTACCTAATATAATTTGAAAATAGTGTTTAACTACGAAATGAAAAAACCGTTAGGAATAATTTATGTACGGTAACTGTTAATTAAATTGGCCATCAGGCTATATTATTATGACCTACCGTGATATTTTATTCCAAACACTTAAATTAAATTAAACACCGAAAAAGTTGTTTGGGCGGAAATGTGCGTTAATAAGTATTAATTATTTTAATTATTTCTAGGTCGCTTTCTTTATGTACATTATGAGTAGACTTATTTAAATATTATAATTTACTTACTTACCGCAGAGGAATCGAAAACAATATGTTAATTAAAATAAATTCTGGGAATATGACAATTTGCTCTAGTTGTGTCAAAAACTAAGAAGATGTAAGCTAGTTTTGCGATTCGTGAACGAAATATTTTAACTGCTTTAAGTGTTTTTCAGTCTTTCAGTATTAGTAATAACTCGTTAATGTTAGATGATGAAAAGTTCGAAAGAGAAACAGACTTTTCTTGACAGCAAACAGTGTAATGAGGAGGCATAATGGTCATTTACAACTTCCAAAACTTATATGATGATGAAACTTAGTCACTCAATGAAAACGAGGCTCTATATATTCACCTTAAAACTTTCGTTCTCAAACTAAAACAAATATGTTTGTTGATTTGTCTAAAACTGTTATAGATTCGTCAACATATTGAGATACAAAGTTTCTTAAACTATTTTTCACTATGTATATTTACATATTTTTTACGCTTTAAAATGATGATTTTTATTTTGCATTTCTTATTCTTTAAAATATTTCAAAAACGAATTAGATAGGAGAGTTATTGATAAATTAAGTTTACTTTAGAATTTAGAATTCCGGAAATGACTTAAGATATGGGATATTTCATAAAACAATATATGCTTGCCGATATCTGGTGCAAGCGAGCTGTAAATAAGCTGAAATAAGCTATGTGTTTAACCAAGCCAATCTCCGGACTATGCCTTTCCTGTGCCTTGAATTATAGTGAGAATCAAGTTTTAACTTTCATTCATGTAAACGAACGGGGAAAGTAATGTACATCCATTGCAATTCGAGATTCAGTTTGATGATTTTTTTTTTCGTTTTACTTAAGACAATTAGTGTCACTCTGGTTTAATTCTTAAATTCATTCTCCGAATTTTCTCTGTTTTCGTTGTCAAGATTAAATAACAGTTTATCTTAATTTTAGTATATACTAATATATATTATGCCATCAAAACTAATTAAAACGAAATAAAAAAGGTCACGTTCAAACGCGGAAGAGGAAGCCCCGAAAATATGCAGGACGTGAGGATCTTGAAAAGAAATGGACCAAGAGGATGAACTTGACCCATGATGAATAAGTTCAATAAAAATATATATGCGTTTTTCTATTAATCGTATTTTTCGGACTAGATACTATATTATTATCCAATCGTTAAACCGAACACTATGATAAACCTTTTAAATCTAAACAAAATTTGGTCACGAAACAAGGAAACCATTAATTAAAGATAAGAGAATAAGGTTAGGAAAATTTTGTAGTTTACTGAAAACAAAATAAGTTTAAATTGTTTAATGGTAGCTGATAAGAAGACATAGTTCACCGTATTCGAAATAACAAAAGTAATATTAGCATTTTGAACGAAATAGTTTTATACCTACTACACTGTACAGCCTGCCTGTATAATGGGGTTTCAATCTTAACTTTAAGAGTTATCAAAAATATTGTACAGAACATTTTCTGAGTTTCCTCAGGATTTGCTAAGAAAAATAAACACATGACAATTGGAAAGTAAAAAAATCGGTAAATTTCCTTTATCTGCAACTTGGTGGTATGTATAGATTTATAATCTGCTGATTTTGGCGCACTGAACTTTCACATCGCTTATTGGCGTACGAACCTAGATGGAAAAAAGGTATTGAATTTATGAAAAAAAATTTAGCGATTTTTTTATAAAAATGCTGATCCGAGTGCTGATCTTGGATTCGGAGATACGAGCTTTCAAAAAATGCGTGTTTTTTACATTTCAAAGGCTAAATTCTCGTAAATCATTGGTTTTAGCAAATGAAATTGTTTTTCATTTTATGTTTATTTTTACTAGTTTTATTAAATTTATAGAAGAACATTGCAACATCTATCTTTAACAAGTCCGTGTTTTTCAAGGTTCTGATATTGTTAATAATATCTTATCAATAAAATTATCACTTAATGCCTTAGAACAATTTTCTTACCGAAATTCAGTAAAAATAAACAAAAATGTAAAATGGTGTTTTTCTTCGATAAAGGCAATAGTTTACGAGAATTTTGCCTTTGAAATACAAAGATTTTATTAAAATTTGCTATAGAGATGATCTCGATGATGTTGAATGAGAATCTTAGATCAAAATTTCTATAAAAAACATTTTTTTCATAAATTTGACTTCTTTTTTCCAACCCAGTTTTATATGCCAATGAGCAAATGTAAAAGTTGAGTGTGTGAAATCAGTCAGATTTTAAATCCATACAAAGCACCGGAATTTTAAACTAATCTAATAAAATACTTTTTGATCACATTGTATTTCTACCTATGCCACACATGATTTTAGGCATAATTTAAAATCAAATGAATAACTAGTTTTTACACTGATTTCTTTAAGAGCGCAGTTTTGGTCCGTCATGGTGAATTCGTACCAGTTTTTCCCTATATCACGTTTAATTTTTACGCAAAATGTGACACTTGAATAAAAAGGTTTTTTTTGCGTTTAAATATAACAGAGACACGCTATAAGGGTGACAGTACATAGGTGCTTTTGTTTTAGTAAGTTAGAATCGAATTTATTAAAGGCAACAAGATATATTTGACTAATTTACATACGAATTGATAACATTTTTTTACGTATTTACTTTAAAACATAATTTAGCTAAAAGTATTACTTAGATACATGAAAAAACCTTAATAGATTTTTAACCCTCAGGATTCAAGACTTGTGATGAATATCGAACTAAAATTCTTCTGATTATTCTTTCTCTGAGATAAGCCAAAAGTACTTGATTCCGATAATATTTCTATTCTACAGCAATTACGGGAAAATCAAATCGTGAATCTGGTGATCATTCATTGCACTACTATTTGCATTACCACTCATTACAGTTATTAAGGTCTCAAGGTTATTCTAAGGCTAAGTTATCCCTTATAATACCCATGGTGCCCTCAACGTTTAATGGCCTAGTAAGTAATTTCTTTTTGAGAAAAGTCTAGTTTTAATAACAATAAACCAAAATATTATTTTTAATGCCCTAGGGCGTTATTTTTCAACAATAATACCCTAGGGCTTTATTTATTTAACTGACTTTGACATAATGTCATTATTTGCCAATAATAAATTAGTCGGACGTTAAATTATTTAACTGAACCGTTTCCAATACTTAGTATAGTAAATAGTACTAGCAACAACTGGTGTTTCCTTCTTTGAATAATTGGGGTAAATATTTTGCGGTTACTTTTTACGTCTTCTAAAAATGTCAAAGCATTGTGATACTTATCTCCTGTCTAGCACAAAAATATCACCTTGAAACTATCTGCATATTGACAATAAGAATGTGGAATATGAAGACTGTGTCAAAACATTATATATTATATATAAAACAACTCGCATTATTTTTGTTGTTGTCAACTGCTCTGCTTATCATGATGCTGTGATTATCCCAATATAAATTGTACAATGCAATTTTTAGTTATCTGGAGACCAGGAGCCTCCCATTGCCCCACAGCAATGTCTGCTATATTTTCATTTTCTTCCCCTACGCTTCATCTGCCGTGTGGCACTAAAGCATCTCGAAGCAAATTTAGATCATTGATTCTTCTCTCGCACATATACCACATGATGTTTTCAATGATACAGTACTGGGTCACCAGTAGGGAATGGCATTTTATCGATATATCGATAGTTATCCATAGCACAGCGACATATCAAATAATAATAGGTAAATAAAAAATATCGATATCGATAGTTATCCATCTAGTGCCGACAGGTGAGCAATGATGCCGACATGGAATTGGACCTTTTTTGCTTTTTAATAATTTTGTGTCAAATATATCGACAGGTAGCAACAAACTATCGATAGGTAGATAACTATCGCCAACAGATCCATAAATAAAATATATCGATAGGTGATGTGCTATCTCCTATCGATAGGTAAAATATCCCCATTCCTAGTATCTGGTTACCGGCATCCACTTTATTTTTCTAGTAAGGGTGTTGGAACTTGAGCCAAATATGGAATATGCCGTTTGACCTTTAAAACTATGTTTTTGTTTAATAATAATAAACTTCCTAAAGAAAAAAATAGTAATAAAGTTCGCATATATTTTGTAAGAGAATATAAGAAAAATAGTTTTTAAATAATAATATATGGAAAAAGAAAAAGTACAACACATAAATAGAAAACGTGTTTGACAATAAACCTTATCATCCGGATTTATTATATTGCTGCTTTCATTCCATATCTATAAATATTATAACAAAAGTGACCAAGAGAAATTGACTGAAAATATTTTTAAATTTCTAAATTTACCGCAAGGAAGCGCTAATGCTAGGGTGAATAATAAATTTCAAATTTCCCAAAAACTAGATATAGCTTCTATTATCCCACTGGAAAGCTCAGTTATTCACTCAGTATAGTTCTCAACTTATTGTCACCCTTAACTCGACCTTTATAAACGGTGGGGGAGCATAACTCCCGTAATTTTATGTACAAGCTAGCCAAAGTCTTTAGAAAAATCACTTATAAGTCCCTATAAGTCGGCTAAAGTCACTTAAATTTCGTCAAAAGACTCAAAGGTCACCCAAAATACTGAAAACTCCTCCAAAGTCAGTTAAAATTCCTTAGGATTTTAAAAATCAGCCAAATTCAGTTAAAGTCTTAGATTTGAAAGTCACCAAAGTCTTCCAAGTTTTTTGAGTAACTTGAGATTTATGATTTACAAATCGAAATGGAAATACTTGTCTTTAACAATAAGAAACATCTAAAAATTATAACAGGGATATGCGAAACCATTTAAATTATTCCTTTCCGTAACTCTGGAAAAGGCCACGCTATAAAATCCGCTGAAACTGAATCATTTTAAAATATTATATACTTAAAGAGATATTTTAAAAAGTAAAATCACATTTCACATCTCCTCAACCCTTAAATGCGAATGTAGGACTGTTTTTTTGTCAAGATCAAAATGTTTAAGTATAGATTTTTGAATAATTTAACATAAAATTTGGCTTACTTGTAACATGAGTATAAGCATTTTTGAATTCTGATTGGCCTATTTTTATCTGGTCATTTCATTTCAGGTATTTTGGGTTTCATTTTGCCTGATACCAGTTTTAATGATAATTAGCATGATGCCATTTTGCCTGATCTTAATGCATTTCATACTCCGGTCTGGTAGGTAATGCAACGAATTGTGTCTATCGTTTTGGGATTTTTTTAAAAATTTTAATTAGGGTTTTTTCAATATCAATGGAAAATCACAGATGAGGAGATATCCTTAATTAAATTGAATTTATGTTAAAATTTCAGATTGTATATTAGCTTAGGTTAGATATTTTCTCCTAATTTACCTGAATTAGGGCTGAAATGGAGATGACGCTACTGCAAAATGGTAGTCAGACGAATCGGGATTTCTAAGTCGTGAGGAAAAAGGGAAAAGGTGAAACAGACACCAATAAACTAAAATACTAAAATAATTAATAACGTTAATTTAATCAACTAAATTTGGATGAAAATAAAAAAAAATTAAAAAACGAAATTGTGAAATCTTTCATGGTGATCTAAATATTTCTCTTCATATAATATCAGGATTTATTTTAAAGGTAATAAATTTGCTAACTAGTCGTTAGTACATATGTAAATATGCATGGAACTCATTTTGTTATTTATTCGTTTAACTATATTCCACGAACGTTGATAATTCACTTTGAGTTTTACATTACTTAAGTACATATTTATAAAACCATTTCAAATTGTTGTTACGTTCTATGCGGTGTTAATATTATAGAAATAATGACAAATATCCGTACACAATAAAAAACATAAACCGTTTTTTTTTACTTTCCTAGTAAGAGAATTGTAATCTGAAAGAATCGCCCTCCGAGATTTTCGCAGTTCTTTGCGTTTAATGATCCCTAGATCTCCAATTTTCCGATCGAAATTTCCATTTCGGTCGGTCTTTCGTTCTGTCTGTGCGCGGCTTATTAGTTAACTAATAGTCCGATTGACTTCAAATTTTCGTGAAAAAGGGATAATTTGGCAATATTTTAATGCGAATCCGATATGGTCGAGGATATGGCAAAACAAAATGGTCGCCTAATAAAGTATTTAAATAATATGTAAAATTTAATTTTCTGGAATAAAACTTAATAAAGAAAGTTATAAAAATAAACTAATAATAATAATAATAATAATAATACACTAATAATGATAAAAATAATTATAATATAAACATAAATTAAAACTAAATAAAACTATTGCTAAGTTTTCTTTACCCCCAACTTGCCTCTACAGAATTCCACTACACAAAGATAAAACATTTTATGAATCTACGTGAATATAGTTGTATGGAAGTAATTTAAAAAAAATCAAATAAAATACAGTTTATACGATTTGTATAAAGTCAATATTAAAGGACTATATGCATATATTATAAACACTGTTATCTGTACGTAGTAGAATTATGTACGAGCGAAATTGTCTCTAACTCGAAAATAATCCCTCCAAAAAGAAATTCCCTATTACTTTTTTAATGCTGGAGGGTTGTCAAAATTAACTTAAAATAAATAATGTACAATAATCATCGTATCGCAATATATAGTTTAATTTTAGTAGCAAATTTGTGTTCAAGATATTAACTAAAATAAAAACTTACCCCTTCGAAATTTCGTCATAGACCAGCTTGTGCTGTTGAAAGTGACGTCTTTGAATTCTAAGTCGACTTTCTGGCGTTTTGGAAAAATATAGTGACTATTCATGTTGCCAGGGATAATTACATTATTGTTCAATGGTTCTACAATGTCCTTAGAGGGCACTCTGCAATAACTGTTGTTAGTTTCACACACTACAATTTCATCGTTCGACACGGAAGTCAGAGAATCGTTTCTCTGACAACACTTTAAAGGTGATGTCTGTTTTTCAGACATCCTGAGTTAATTTAAAATAAAGAATTTTTTTTCACTGATAATACTGTTTCATTTTTTTTAATTTATTTTTTTTTGTCACTGTTTGACACTAATTTACGAACGTTCACCAGTCTACGTGTTTTCAGCCCGACATTTTCAGTCTAGTTCTAACTTCGTCGATTCAGTGAGACTAGCGAGCGGGCTTTGTTCATTCAGTATTTTATTTATAAGTTACTAGCCTTAAGAGTCCTTGGTCCGCATTACAATGTAGTTGCGCGCTGCGTAATCTGAAATAAACAGAACAGTAAATATTTTTGATTTTGTTGATTTATCGACTTTTAAAAAGAAGGAGTTTCTCAATTCAACTGTATTTTTTTACGTATATACACTGATTACTTAGGGGTGATTCAATCATTTTGAATACATTTTTCAAGAAGTGCTCACGGTAGTGCCGGGGTGGTCCCATATCGCGTATATTGAAAGAAAGTCATAAAGGCGTCATTCTAAATTTATTTCTTTGAATTCCTGCAATTAGTTTGAAATGCTTTATTATATTTGTTTAACTTTAATGCACGAATAGTAATTAATCAATAATAATAATAATAATATTATTATTAATAATAATATTAATAGTAATAATAGTGACATCATCTTAAAGTCACTTTCCGATTCCGACAAACAAGAACAGTGGGCTCAAATGGCACTGCACGGCCGACATCACAATGACTTAAATCAGCCACACATAGATAAGACAGCATCCAACAGATGGCTGAAGGATGGAAAACTATTCCCAGAGACAGGAGGATTTGCGACGGCAATACTGGACCAAGTTAATACACGAAATTCATCATCAAAGACCGGTCCGTTGAAACCGATAAGTGTTGAAAATGTAGTGAGAGATCAGAGACTATACAGCATATAACATCTGGCTGCACTTACCTAGCAAACACGGACTACCTCTAGCGACATAACCAGGTGTGTAACATCATATACCAGAAGCTTGCCAATAAATACGGGCCCCTGAACACCTTTGTGCTCTATTATAAATACCAAGCAAGTTCAGTGCTTGAAAATAATGACTTTAAAATGTACTACGACCGGGCAATTATCACCGACAGACGGTTGACGAATAATCGACCTTATGTGGTACTGTTAAATAAGGAAACAAAGAGAGCTTATTTGGTAGATGTCGCTGTACCCAACAATAACAACATGTTGGATAAATATCAAGAGAAAAAGGCCAAATATGCGGAACTGGCCATCGAGATACAGCAGATGTGGCGACTGAATAAAGTTCATGTGATACCGATCATCGTATCATCAACTGGACTAGTTCCGAAAACACTAGAACAGAACCTGAAAATCATAGGACTGCATACTAACACCTTCATCGACATCCAAAAGGCAGTCCTGCTCGCATATTACTAAGTAACCGTCAATCGCGCCGTTCGTCAGAGGCCGAATGGAGAGTGCTAAATAACATACTATTCGTTCACCCTCGTTTACAAACAATCGGTTATTTAGTTATTTGAATTTGTAACGCAAAAACCAACTATGGATTACACTGCCCTCTAGAAAGTCGGTTATTTTATGTGCCTAGTAGACAGTTGCCAAGTGCTACTTTTTTGATATTTAAATTACGATTACTTAATTGTTATTAGTATTAAAACCTGGAATAAAACTAAAAATGCAGTTACCAGAACGCGTAGGTTTTATTTAAGTATCAGATACATCATGCAAATTGAAGATTTATACAAAGGAAGAGCTGAGGTAACTATCATAATTAATATTAATGTTATTTGTTTGTACGTGTGTGTGTGTGTGTGTGTTGTGTACTTGCGTGAGGGTAGGGTAGATGTGTTAGATAAGGTGATCAGACGTATTCTTTTTAAGAGCAATGTTCTCTATTTTATTCTAATGTCTATTCTAACATAAAGGCCAATTGTTTTATCTATATTTGGCTATAAATTGGCCACCACAAAAATGTTTAACAAAATAGTTTAATTTTCATGTTAACTCTCGGAGCATTTGGTATAAAAATACAAAATTTAATATCCGTTTACTCGGGATTTTATCTTAGAATCATCAAGTCAGTGATAATAATTAGCTTGTATGCGGCGCGGCGGTTTTTATTATAGTACACGTCTGAAGTCCCCACCTCTCCTAATATTCGAATCGATCCGCGATCAATATACAGGGTATGTCATGGTGGATGGTAAATTAAACTATCAGAAAACTAAACATAGTAACGCTTTGAATATTTGGTTACTTAATATGTAAGCAATTTATTTTGGTTTATATATTTAATTTACTCGGAATTCATTTGTTATAAAAACACCCTATGCTTGTCTTTAAGAATTTATGGAAAATAACAGTTTTTCATCTTTGCCATGCTTGATACATTTTTGTTGAAAATATACTAATCGGGTCGAATGTTATGGGGGGGGGGGAGGGGAGAGCGAAGACAGGAAACCCTCTATTTTACTGTTTTATTTCAGAAGTGGATTATGGATCTTCAGGAAACAAGTAAAGTCACTTGGAGCATAAATAAAACATTAAAGTGTACTGAACGCTGTCGCAATATTTTTAAGCGATATTATTACTGTCATTTTAACACAAGGTGTCTAAAAAAAAGCAACATTAGAAAAAAAAATCCAGAAACTTAAACTGCCCAGCCACTTTAACTATAAAAATTCAACGTTTTTTTGAAAAATCGAAAGCTAAAGAACCGGTTGACAAAGAATATCCTTGCACTGTAGACTTTCATGGCATACACAATCACAGGCACGATGTAGTGGAGGCTCTTAGAGAAAGGCCGTTAAACACCAATGTGAAACAAGAAATAATAAATCTATTCGAAAAAGGTCACTCTGTTTCAACGGCATACTACACCTTTTATATGAAAAAGATGTCAGAGCTTGGCTTTAAATATAAAAAGACAATCTTTGACCGCTCATGTTTTCCGACAAAAAAAGACGTTGCAAATATTTGGCAAACAAAATTCAAGCAGCTTTATGGAAGCCGAGGTGGATCCTATATGTTCAAAACTAGAAGAAATTTTATCTTCACAACATGAAACCGTGTTTAAAATAGTTAAATTAGAAAATCAATATGCAGTTGCAATATGCACTCCATTGATGCAAAGAGTTCAAAAAATTCCACAGGTATCGGAACTAATGTTTGTAGATGCTACCGGAAATTGTGATACCCAAGATCACAAAGTTTATTTTTTTGCTACACAGTCAGTCAGGTCAGTGGTGTTCCAGTGGCATATGTAATAAGCAGCAGTCAGAAGTCACAAGTTATTGATGCAGCGGTAGAAGCTTTACTCGATATAATGCCTGTCAAATTGCAGGCCAGGTTAATAATGACTGATGATGATCTTAGCGAACGTAATATGTTGAAAAAATACTTTCCTACGTCAAAATTGATATTATGTGTCTTCCATGTTTTAAAGGCAGCTTGGCGTTGGTTAAATACTTCAAAAAACAACATTTTAAAGCCTTACAACCCACAGTATTATCAACTCTTTCGAAACATCGTTTACACAAATAATGAAGTGAGTCTTAACCTAGCCAAACAGTATTTTGATAATAATTGTAAAAACATAAAATTTAGGGATTACGTTCAGAAAATGTACATACCTATAGAGGATTGGTGTATGTTTTATACTCGAAATTTACCACTAAGAGGATCAAATATATATGTTTCGATTATTCAAGGATATACCTTTGGAAAGAACAAAGGCATTCAATTTACCTCAATTGGCTGATTTTCTGTGTACAAGTTTTGAAGGCTTTTACACACAACGAATTCTTGATATCTTTTTACAACGAGTTGATAAAATAGTCCAAGATAGATATATGCCTAAAAAAGTTGATCTTATACCACCAATCAATGAACTTGGAAATCAGCAGTATCGCGTTCAGAGTTTTTCCAATATAGAAATATTTTATGTCGTAGATATGACTATCAATGTTTGTACATGCGCCATTGCATATAATGGCAAACACTGTAAACACCAAGCTGCAGTGATATCCAAGTTTAATATACTTTCCGCATTTAACGTAGTATCATCCCAAAATAGGGCATTTTTTTTTGAATTAGCCACAGGAGAGTCTCCTAATGAAAATGTATTTCTTTCGCTTTTAGTGGAAGAGTCAAATGCAATAACTAATGATAAGATGAAAATAAGGAAACAAATTACTACTGCGTCAAGTTCAAATATAACTAGACTGAATGAGACAAAAAATAATAACAACGACTCTTTTTTGAATGCGATTATACTAAAGCAAATGAAAATTTAAAAGCCAAATGGAACGAGCACACGGAAAATATTTTCAATCACTTGATCAATGACCCAGTGAATTTTGTACCAGCAGTTACAACATACTTGGGAAATGCTGAAAAGTATAGAGCTTCTATACTTTTAAGTGGATTACATACATCTTTTAAATATAAAGGGTCTTTAGCTGTTTCACATAGTAAAACTTCAAGAAAAGGCATCAAGATTGGGGTTCAACCCACTGCCATAAGCCACAGAAAATGTAAAATTAGTGGAAAAAGAAAAATGTTGTTAGTTGTATGCACACTGTTCTTGCAACCCTATTTTTGTTTAAATAAAAATATTTTTTATATCGTAAAATGTAGTAGGTACTAATAAACTAATAAAACGTAAATGTATTTTTATTTCATGCACATTTCTTTCTGGTCTATATAACCGACGTATAGAAATCAGACTGGATTGAATAGTATGTTATTTAGAACACTCCATTCGGTCGCAGTCCGATGGCGGGATTGACGGTTACCTAGTAATATGCGTCCTTCTCAGTACTTGCCACATAGTGAGAAAATTCTTACAGGACAACACATAGAATGAATGGAAACCAGCCTACTCCTTTTCACGCATGCATCCGGGATGGGCTTGGAATCCAACATTTGTTGAGAAATTGAGTGTCAATTTCGATGATAATAATAAAAATAAACCCCACTGACCTTGTGGCACCAACCAGCGACGCCACACGCCTAGCTGTCGCTGTTTCTGAGGAGACGCCATGTCACGAATCCTCAGACCATGAAAGCTGGAAAGCCAAGGAAACGTATGAAATGGATACCAGAAATGAATTGTTTCATAATGAGCTCCTATTATAAAATCTCCAGATTTGAGTTCACCTACCGGACCGGCCTTTACAGTGCTTTCCTTCAGAAATACCCGGATCTTCAGAACATCACCGAGCAACGTGTTGATAACCAACGGCGAGTAATTGGCCGAAATAAAATTTTGGCTGATCCAATCCTGAAACAACTTAAAGGAGAGGTGCAGGAGGAAGTACAAAATGAAGAAAACATAGCCGAAGTCGAATCTACAGGATAAGACATCATTGACAGAGCTAACAATAAGAACAATGGAAAAATATCAGTATACAACGAACTTCAAAAAGCTGTTGTTATTTAGAACTAGTCGGGAGACTCACAGCATCCTCAACACTTTCAACACTATACTAGCAGAATTTAGTTTTGAGTATGACATCCTTGAGAAACTCCACACACTCATCTATTGCTCTGCTGTCGCCGTCCTTAGATGCCATAAACAACAAGTGCATTCCCAGAGGAAAACAGGCAAAGCAACATACGAACAAAAGCCCATATGACAGAAAAGATTTGAGAAGACAATTGATGATTTGAGACAGGTACTACGGAGACTCACAGAATTTCGGAAAAATGAACACCTCTCCAGCAAACTTAAAACGCGCATTAAGAAGGTATTTAAGAAGATAGGTACAAAACCCACCGATCTTAACCATTACCAAACACTAAATGAGTATCAGGGTACACTAAAGCAAAAACTAAAAGCTAAAGCGAAAAGTCTGGATTGATACAAGGAGGAAGTTAGCAGGTTTAGTAAGGGAACGAGCAACTGGAAGTCACCAGGAGTTGATTATATTCACAATTTCTGGTATCAGAAATTTGAGGTCCCCCATGAAGCTATGGCCCGCCATTTTACCAAAATAATGCATAATCCGGAGACAACCCCCGCATTTCTCATGCTGGGCACTACAACTATGCTACCCAAAAGCAATAGGAAGACTCGTTCCAGTACAGGCCCATCACTTGTTTGCCCACCATGTACAAGATCCTAACAGGAGGCATTGCAAATCGTATATAATATATAAATATAATCATCATATTGACAGTCATAACCTGTTAGCCGAGGAACAGAAGGGATGCATTCGAGACCATCAAGGATGCAAAGAACAGCTTATCATTGACTCTGTGATACTCAAGCAGGCACAGAAAAAACAACGCAACATACACACTGCTTTTATAGACTATAAAAAGGCGTTTGACAGTGTACCACATTCCTGGCTCATAGACGTACTATATACAAAATTCACCTTATGATCATCAATTCACTGGCAACTATTAAATACCAGTGAAGAACGAACCTGAGGATCTATAATGACGATCAATCTCTTACCAGCGATAAGATACACATCAACAGGGGAATTTACCAAGGAGACTCGTAAAGTCCACTTAACGATGAACCCTCTTTCCACGTGGCTTAACAGGACATAGCTTCAACATCAAAGCCAATATAGACAACTCCAGCACCATATCCCACTTTCTGTATATGGATGATATTAAGCTCTATGGTGGAAACCATAACCAACTCAAACAGCTTATTGACGTGACATTCACCTTCTCGAAAGACATCCATATGGAATTTGAAATCGAAAAACGCAAAGCCCAGTGACAAAAGGATTTGTGATGGCAACACAGGACTAAGTTATTAACACACAGAATTACACGAACTACATTATCAAAGAACGGTCCATTGAATCCGATAAGTGTCGAAAATGTAGCGAGAGGTCAGAGACTATGCAGCATATAACATGATGGCTTCACTTACCTAGCCAGCATGGACTACCTCCAGTGACATAACCAGGTATGTAACATCATATACAAGAAGCTTACCAATAATAATGGGTTCCTGAATACATTTGTGCCCTATTATAAATACCAACCAAGTTCAGTGCTTGAAAATAATGCCTTCAAACTGGTGGTCAAGATGGGTGACGAATAATCGGCCTGATGTGGTACTGTTAAATAAGGAAACAGAGAGCTTATTTGGTAGATGTCGTTGTACCCAACAATAACAACGTTTTGGATAAGTATCAAGAGAAAAGGGCAAATATGCGAAGCTGGCCATCGAGATACAGCAGATGTGGCGACTAAATAAGGTTCATGTGACACCGATCATTAATCATCAACTAGACTAGTTCCAAAAACGCTAGAAGAGAACTTGAAAATTATAGGTTTGCATACCAAGGCAGTACTGCTTAGTACTTGCCACATAGTGAGAAAATTCTTACAGGACAACACAGAACTAATAGAAATCAGCTCACTCCTTTTGATGCATGCATCCGGGATGGAATTGGATTCCAACATTTGTTGAGAAATTGATTGTCAATTTCGAGAATAATAATAACAATAATAATAATTCTTGCATCAAAAGCGGCTCTCAAGGATCACTGGCTATGTATATAGGTGCAAATCTTCGTCGGAGAAAGTGTCTCACTTTATATACATGCATTTCCTAACACCAGCGTGAGTGAGATTAGAAAGACCATCGAATCCATTAGCAACTGGAAAGCACCAGGACCTGATAAAATCCAAAACTACTTGTAAAAGAAATTTAACTCGCAGCACGAAGCTCTCGCTCAACAATGAACGCACGACATCTTACATGTTTTATAAAAAACAGCTTAAAATTAGTATTACAAAGAATTTGTGAGGAACAGAAAGATTACAAGCGATATTACGGATGTAAAGACTAATTTATTATCGATTCCATAATACTAAAGCTATCTAAAAAAACAATTGCAAGGCATTCTACAGTGTGCCATACTCTTGACGTATGCAAGTACCGCGAATATACAACATACATCTTAATGTTGTTAATTTGCTAAATACTATCAGGCAACAGTGGTGCACAAAACTCCACTTAAATCAATACAAATCGCCGATACATCTGTAAGTACTGATAAGATTTCTAAGAGATACTGATAGTTAAGCGTCGGTCAACACCGAATGCATGACACAAACCGGGCACCAAAACTTTCCGGGAATATTAAGATAGCTGACTGCTACGATATGCTTGCTATCCCTGTTTTACTATATAATAGAATTTGGTTGTTCTAAGAAAAATTCCTGTTCTTGTTTTGGATTCTATAATGAATAAGAAAGTTCTAATTATCTGTAAAATTGCAAATATAATTAATTTTCAAAATTAAGCATTTTGATTTATTAAGATATTAAATAAACTTAAAATTTTTATTATAAGACTGTTTAAATCGCATCTTAAGGCACGCAACCCAACAATAACATATAAATTAAATTGCTCACAGTTTGAATCAATGTGGCCAATGAAAAATAAAATGCCACAATTTTCATTTGGGAGTGGAAGTAAAACGAGGTTAAGGATCTAGACGTCTGTTTCGGCTGTGTAACGGAATCATGAGTTTGCGGCTATCGGGTGCAAATATGCAACGGTGCATTACAAAAAGGAAAAGATAAGCAGTCTACGCAGTCTCAAGCTAATAGACCGAAATTGAAACCCTTAATGCACCTCTGTACAAATATCCAGGTATGCGCGAGACAGGACAAATAAAGGATACTTTTTTGAATTTAAGGCATATAAACAATAAATGTATTATTATCATAATTATGACTTGTTGTCTCACAGTATTCCTGTGGTTGTATTTTATACTGACGGGATTATACCAAGTCAGTACAAAAAATAAAAATAAAAAAAGGAAATGGAAAAAAAACAACTATTGTGTATTAAGAAATGATCTTAACTATGCTACATGTTTTCAAAATGTCCGATTTCTGGATGTTCCTGTGAATGTCTGTATTAAGTCCTAATTGAGCCAAATGCGGTGTAAAAATTGTTGGGGTGAGACCTATTACTGATATGACGAGAGGAACAACGATGAGTCTTTCCTGTTTCCACAGCCTTTTTACTTCCATTGCCAAGTTGGTGTATTTATATTATTATTATTATTGTTATTGTTATTACTATTATTATGACTTGTTGTCTCACAGTATTCCTGTGGTTGTATTTTATACTGATGGGATTATACCAAGTCAGTACAAAAAATTAAAAAAAAAGGAAATGAAAAAAAAACAACTATTGTTTATTAAGAAATGATCTAACGATGCTACATGTTTTCAAAATGACCGATTTTTGGATGTTCCTGTAAATGTCTGTATTAAGTCCTAATTGAGCCAATTCTCGTCGTTGGGGACAGCTATGTCAATTAAATAAGTGATTTTCTCTTTTTTGGATTGAAAAGTGATATCGGGACTGTTTGCAGGGATTGTTTTATCTGTGTGGATGTAAATGTCCCAGTAGTCGTTTTCAAGTATGGATGTTGGTGTATAATGGCTAATGCTTGATGAACGACCTTCGCTGCTGAGTTGTGTCTTACGGTGTATTCAGCTCTGGCCATTATTGTACATGCATTGTTCTACATCCATTCCATCCAATTCTACATTGTTGTGTACTTGATGATGTGCTTTCGGTTTCTGGTTGATACGACTTTGTCCTGGATGGCAAGCAGGAAGCCTTCTGTTTCTGGTAACAGCTGCCCTTCTTGTAACCACGTATATGAAAGCTTTTTATGTATGTGGTCTTGCTTTATGTGGTATCTGTGTCTTCCGTGAAGTGTTTTTTCAGACCAGGTGTTCATCTTTTGCAGTCGTGATTAGATGTGATTGTGTGCATCTGCTGCGTGGCTCGTTTGAGACAGGTCGTGCGGTGTATAATTCTTGTCTGCCTTCACTATTGCTTTGTGGAGGTTAGTTTGTTTGTTGTGGAAGAATTTTCTGAATTCGTAAATTTGTTTTTTATTTAGCGATTGTATATCTATAATTCCCCTCCCTCCTTCTTTTCTCTCGATGGTGAGTCTTTCCTTGCATGCGTTGGGATGTAAATTCCTGTGTTTAGTGAATTCAGAGCGTATGAGAATATGAATGTTTTTTTATGTCTGTGTGTGACCATTTCATGATACCAAACGTTAATACCTTTCGTTAGATTTCTGGAGTCCAGTTTTAAGTAGTTTTGTGAGTCTGGTTTTAAATTCCGTCTTGAGCTGATTTGATGAGTGTGGTTAATATTGGTGCTTTGATGGAAGCCTAGGTACCTGTATGTGTTTTCTATTATTATTAATATTATTAATATCGGTATCATTATTACTATTATTATTATAAGCGTAAGAGAGAGGATAAAAGAAACCTATTACAAAAAAACCTACCGGGATTGCCAAGATATACGTACTAGCTAAATAAACTATAAGCGCAATAAACCAATCGCCAACTTCTATTTTTACCCAACACTTACTGAATTTCCCAGTGGACACCGACCCGTCTACAATGAATAAACGGAACACTAGAACACTACTTACGAAGAACAGAGTCCATCACCCAGTGGCATCTAACATACGAAGTGGTCTTCCGGCGGCCGTGGACTTATCAGTGTTGAACAAGCTTGTAACAAACAGCGAAAATAAAAGTATACTTTGGGGAGAGTCACAGCGACTTATACAGAGAGAAAGTAAAACAAGTAATAATAACTCATACCCCGACTTAGGGGTGGAATCATTTTCTCGTCATATAAATCTTAATAAATGTCGATAACATTAAACTAATTTATTCAGGATAGAAAATATTTCTTGGCTCAGTAAGTGAGGTGTGTGGCGGGGAGAGTATTGTTAATTTTTAGGAATATGAATAGATGGCACTTATATACAATATTAGTTGTAGTTCTAATAAAATAGTATAAGCAATTGAACCTCAATACTTGGTTGATATATTAAAGAGGTTCAAAATTTTCGCCTGTCTAGCCCACTAACTGACGTGAATGGGATGGCGCATGATGTAGAGACATCATGCCTATACTACTTGGCATAAACGTAGTATGAGACCAGTGTGGGGAGTGTACACACGACCTCAGATTCCGTCGGAAATTTGACCACATAGACAAGATTGCTTCTTGTTCAAAAACGTATTTTTAAGTACGTATTCTTAAAAGTAATTTAGGAGACAAATGTCCTAACATCTCTTTCAACATATTTTAATCTATAATACTTTCTTAACGGCAGTATTTCAAGAACACCAGAAGTCAAATTTTAGATAATTATTTTTGAAAACCTTTGGCGAAATAATGGGCTTAATATCTCATTCAGTTGAATAGATATTACAAAAAAAGATAAAAACAAAACGCTTTTGAAAGGCATTGACAAAAGAACTGTCTTAGACTATCATTTAATTCAAGACTAGGAGTATGTTTTAAACAAAATCCTCTCATACCTTGCATCTACATCACAAAAAGAAGGGGCATTCCAAATTTGAACTTTTTATCTTGAACGGTTCTAGCAATATGATAATCAGACAGTGGGCTTCTTTTTAATATACAGGATTGCTGATATCTGTGGTAACGGTCTATTATTTTTAAAAGTAAGTAGTTCGGATAACCAAACAAATGAGTTTCAAAGAAGAATAGGCTTATCCTGGGCAGCATTTGGAAATCGAAAGCAAGTATTCAGATCAGATATCCCTACTTGCTAAAAAAGGAAAGTTTTTAATCAATGTATCCTACCAGTAATGACTTATCGAGCAGAGACCCTTGCTTTAATTAAAAAGTGATAAGCAAGATAAAGGTTACGCAACGGGCTATGGAAAGATCAATTCTGGGCATCTCCCTTAGAGATAGAATTCCAAACACGAAATACGGTGAAGGACAAGTGTAATAGATGCTGTGAGAAGAATTGCTGTATTGAAGTGGAACTGGAGGCCCCGGCATGAAGCATACAGGAATAGAGGACGTCCTAAAACTATATGGATCGACGATATCAGAAGGACAGTAGTCTACTTAGTAGTAACTTTTTGCAACAATGTGTCTATTTCGTTATTTTAAAATCGCTCTTTTGTTATTTTATTACTGGATTTATGGGGCATAATTTAAACTGTTAAAGTATTAAATCCAATAAAAATCTCTATTATAGTAGATTTTTTCATAACACCCATGTGATAGACAGAGACGGGTATTTGCATATGTATTTATAAGACACAAAGAATATTTCTTGGTCATACACCACTATATTTGAGAGTTTACAAGCTTCAAAAAAACGAAATAAAAAATCCATGTATGTTGATAATAGTGTCTCCAAGACGAAACGTTCTATTAACAATCTTTTTTGTAGAGCAAGACAGTGTTAAGACATCTTCGTATTTAACAAATTTCTGCAAAGTTAATATTTTCTGAGTTATTTAAGAAAGTAATTTTCCACGTTTTGCACAATAACTCGGAAAGAAAAACCAATTTGGCAATCCGAAAAACGGATTCTTAATGATCTCTAACAAAGGCACATTTTTTCTAATTTAACTAAGATTGTAACTCTTGCCGTTTAAAAATTACCAATAGTGGCTAATTAAATAGTTGTCACCCTGTATATCAAAAACTAGCAGCAGAATTAAGTTGTAGGCGTGAGAGCTTTTGAACAGGATGTCGAAGAGTATATCACATCAGATTTTCAGAAAAACTGACTGAATCCCAGTTCAATAGCCTGGCACTCTTAAGGTAAATTTCACCGCTCCATATACCCAGAGCCGAGCGTCTGACGTACGACGCCGGTGCACTGTGTCCGCATTTGCGATTGATCGTGAACTCGCGACTGTTGACTATCCGTTTAATATGCTAAACACGATTAGTTTAATACCATTTAATTTGACGTAAATATTATTTAATACTATTCTATTATATAAAAACTTGCAAAATTTGCGGCTTTCGTTTTTCATCAATTTATATGTGAAATTTGAGTGTGTGAATTTCTTTTTGCGGTGGTTATAATCTACTAATTTGAAGATAAATTTTAGTGTGTGAGTCTTTTCTAAATAGATTATTAATACATTATTAAACTAAATGTCCACGAGCTGGTTGACAAAATTGCGGATTGCATGATGTTATTAATCATGGTAAAATTTAACGAAAATATAATGTAAATATACAGTGTGTCCCAGATTCGCTTCTGTATATAGGGATCTCGGCTCATACCTACAGCAATGATTAAATGGGAAAAGTTTTGGAGGAAACTTAACACATTCGATAGCCGTCTTCAGATTTACGATAGGTCAATTGGTTTTGGAAATATACGCGAAAAACCGAAAATGGCGATTTCCAAATCCTAAATCCAAAACGGTAAATATGGCAGCCATCAAAATGTGACATTGTTCGGACACTTTTTTAAGACATATAAGATGGCGTATACGACATGTCTTCATCGTTTTTTGTCATTCCGCAACCCTCCTCAACTCTCATTTTTCTTATGGTTCTCTCATTTTCGTCGGGCTGTACCCGGCATAGTTAAAAAAATTACTTATACGATTGACAATTCAATTCAAATTTTGGTCAAAAATCAAGGGTGAAAAGGTCATATAGGGATGAAATGGTAACAATTTGATAAAAATGCAATATGACAATGCAATAAGAAACTGCCTACTTCTCATTCTCAAATTCTGCATAACAATCAAGTGTGACATAGTGACAAACTAGTAAAATGTTGTGAATGATCGTAAATTCTAACATGATTAGTTTAATACCAAATAATTTGACGCAAATATTATTTAATAATATTCACTTATATAAAAGTTTGCAAAATTTGGGGCTTTTGTTTTTAATTAATTTAAATGTAAATTTTGGGTGTCTAAAATTGTTTTTGAGGTGGTTATAATTTACAAATTTAAAAATATATTTTAGTGTGGTTTTAATAGATTATTTCCAAACTGTTAAACTAAATATCCGTGAGCTGGTTGAAAAAATTGTGGTTTCTTTGATGCTAAATCATTTAATATGATTTAGCTCCCCCAATCCTAAGTACTAGCTCGGCATTTGGAAGCTACAGTTAATGAATCCGAATCGCACTTTTAATACACGCGTAATAGCAAAATGGGTAATTAAAATAAAATTGGAAAGTTCAGATTACCAGTTCAGATAACAGTATCCAATATAATAATCATTTTCATTCTTTATATTAAACGACATGTTTCCACAAAAAGTGAGCTAAAAAAGATAAGTTTTACGTTTGACCTTTTTCAGCTTTTAAAAAATTGTATTTTTTTACAGCACATTAAACCTACTTAATAAAGATATAGAGACAATTTAATGTCGGTAGGTAAATATATATTAAAAAAACAAAATTATTTCACTAACTAGCCAAAAGTTTCTTAAATTTCAACTTCTCCAGCGCTATGTATGATTTTAAAGTTGAGCCTATGCCGCTATAATTTTTGACATGCCATTATTATCTGTTATATCTTTTTCGCACTTAAGCAACACCACTGAGCTTAACCATTTGCTTCCTATTTGAGATCTCAAATCGTTTTTTACATATCTGGAAAGTTAGTGTAACACTATAATGCCACATCCGCTATGTCGTGTATTGAGGAAACGGTGAGTCTCTTTTTTACAGATTTCAAAAAATATTTAAAGACGTTACAAAGAGGCAAGAAAAACAGTTTAATTATTGAATAGAGATTTTCTACTACATGGTTGTACATCTGTAAAAATACTAAAATTATAAAATATCTAGAACATAAATAAACTCGTTTTTAAAATATTCGTGAATCGTCAACATATATTAAGCATAAGATGAGATTTTCACAACATAATAAAATATGAGGGAGGAGAATCTCTTCTATATGTACATGGATGCGAACAATTAGTTTCCATGCCTTATATCCTTCATATATGAACAATATTACTTAGAACATGAACACGATATGGAAAATTATATTTAAAGCGTGTGTTAACTACATTTTCTATGACTTACGCTTTTTTGATAATTTACAAGTAAGTATTCTATATCAATTTACAATTGAGGCCATATTAACATTGTAAATCATTATTTCATTTAATAGACATTAATTAGACAAACAAATAGAACAAAAAAGAAGGATAATTACAAAAATACATATACCTAGAAAAAAAATAAAACAAAAAGGGGAAAAAAAATCGGTGAATTTCCTTCACCCGGACCTTTCCTCGTTATGATTTTTTTATTGGGAATAGTTAAGTGTGGACAAATTTAATTCCGCACATTAGTAATTTACCTTACAAGTCCGGTGACTTAATACAGTACGGATGCAGCGACGCAGAAACCGAGTTTAGAATATAAACGAGTACTGTAATAACATCTAACGGTCGTGTATCGTATAATATTTTATTTCATACTGTCTAATAAATAAAAAGTTATGTTTATTAAAATTTAAGAAATATTAGTTGGCGATCTAACAATCGTATCACTTTAACGATGTTATAGCTATTGTTTTCCATAGTCATGATTGTCTTTTGCTTGACACTATCAAATAAATGAAACCAAATATTTCATATATAGTATATAACATGTTTCCCTCTCCCTGTATTCTATGTTTACAAGAAAATGCTGGATATATTTTTGGATTTTCATTATCATTACATTCGATAGCATTCTCATTAAATTATGAAGGCAGCCGTGATCCGTTGCAGAGCAACATAAGCAGTTTTTATTTTATCAACAACGTCAAGTTGACAATTCATAGCAAAAAGTTTGAAGAAGTCAAATTGTTTGATGCTGTGTGGACAAAATGGATGTACTCGAAAACTCGAAAAAAAGGTATGAAGCAGCATATAATATAATATAATATAATCCTTTAAGAATTGGTGCCAAAGCAAGACGGCTCCTGCAGTCTCAGAAACCTCGTTTTTAGCGTATTTCCACGAAAAAAGTGCTATATTGAAGTCCGCATCAAGCTTATGGTGTGAGTATTCGATGTTGAAGTCCACCCTTTTTATAGAGAAACTTCGAGCATTTTTGAAAAGAAAAAAATGAGGGTTATAGACCCAAAAAATCGAATGTGTTTAGCAGGGAAGATGTGAATAAGTTCATGCTTGAAGCCCACGATGATATATACTTATTGATGAAGGTCGTAATGGTAATGGGAGTTGCTGGAGCGCGCCGTTCTAATGAACTCTGTAAAATGAAAATGGACAATATTAAAATAAGTCAAGAAGTCATAATTGTGACCATTCCTGACTCCAAAAATGGAATGTCACGTACATTTACAGAGACAAAAAGTGACGACACTCAGGTTTGTCATTTCAAAATAATTCAAAAGTACATTGATACAAGATCCCACATGACGACTATTAATCCGCGCTCCTTTATGCGATATCAAAATGGAAAGTGCTTAAACCAGCCTGTCGGGAAAAATACGTTTTCGTCAATTCCAAGTAAAATTGCGAAATTTCTAAAGTTTGAGAACTTCAAAATGTATACTGGACACTCTTTTAGAAGAACGTCGGCAACTTTATTATCAAATACTGGAGTTGATGTATTAGCTATCAAGCGACATGGTGGATGGAAATCCGCTACTATTGCGGAAAGTTACGAAGCTAAGAGCCTCAATAATAAAAAGGAAGTAGCGAATAAAATTTTATACAATAAGACCCAGCCAGAAGCTCTCTCAATGCTTCAACAGTGACAGAAACATTCGTTAAAAATGAAGGATCTGTGGAGTCAGAAAATGTAATACACATCGAGAAGAAACGAGAAAACGTGTTTCCAAATTTTATTAATAATGTGAATAATTGTACCATTAATATTCATTTCAATTAATGTTACCGGATTTTTGTCCGGAGTTTTGTAATATGTTGATGAAATCAAAAATTAAAGCTACTTATAATAATTTTAGATTATTATTTCCCTAGGGATATAAGTTGACTTACATCCTGTCGTTAAGGGCAAGCAATACCTTGTTGAGCAACTTTCACTTACATCTGTCAAAGCAGTGTCAAAATAGGTTGCTTACAATACAGGGAGGGGGAAAAATAATTTAATAACACATAATTGATTCGTACCAATATTGTATCAGTTTCTATGCATACACTTGATGTTTGGGCTTAATTTAAAATATATTGAATAAGTAGTTTTTAGATTGATTTTTCTCAGTGGTTTATACATTTCTAGAGATATTTTATTTAAATTCGGCACACGATAAGTCGTAATAAAAGTTTATAAAATAGCTATAATCTATTTTAGAAAATTAGAGTGCAAGTTATTTTCGACCGCCCCAAAAAAAAATTGTAGCGGCACTGACGTAGTTTGGTACTACTATCGGATATCCTGCTTTATTGTGAATATTTTGTCCCTTAGACTTCTTTTATATAGACTGCCGTTCACAATTATCTACTTATGCGATTTTTGAGTCAAAATTTCATATTCAATATCTCCACTATTACTTAATAAAACTGAATGTAGCTAACCATAAAATGATGTCCAAACGTTCAAATTCTGAAATGCTGATTTTCTTCGTAAATTTCGCTTTTTTTTGTAGTTTCACTGAAGCAAGGTAGAACTCGGTTTAATCTTTTGCCCAAACCGAGTCCTGCCCTAGCTATTTTATTGGAAAGCTAATGTGATTATGATACTGAGTTTTAATATATTTTGTTTTAAATCTAAAAGTAATCCTAAATATTTAAACGAATTTTCAACTTGCAACTTATCATCATTGACAAAAATATTGATATTTTTTTATGAGTATTTAATCCTAAAAACCAATTTGACAAAAGATTTAGTTCTAAATTTAGGACACTTGAAGTTTCCAAAATTTATTTATACTTTATACAAATCAAAGTGTTATCAGCAAACAACTGAACTATACAGTTTTGTAGAATTAATGGCATATCATTTATATACAGGATATCTGTTTTCACCTAAATGTGATTTATAAAAATGTATATTGAAATCTTCAATATGATTAACTTATAGACCAACTCCAAAATATTTATCAAGTTTAAAGGGCTTTTTTTGTAATTTAAATTTGACTGAAAAATCAATGAGTAGCTTGAAAGAGAAAAGCTTAAATATTTAAGTAATATTTTCGCCAAAGACTTACTAAAGTTCTTTTATTACACCGCGTTATCTTATTTTTTAGAGAATTTATAATATAAATTTAAAATTTAGAATTTAAAATTTTTTAAATTAAAAAATAGAACTATGAACTATGTATTTTTATGTTGTGTTTATTATATTTTTTGCTATTTAAACTTTGTTGTTTTATATACAAGCCAGCTGTGCCTGCCTCGTTTTTTGCTGAATTGTTGGTATTTATACTAAAGATTAATATTACATGCCTAGAAATGTACTTCGTTTTGACTAAAAACTTCATATTTGAAATTTATTAATCCGTAAAAGCATATTAAACACATATATGTGTAGCTCCTTTTTGCAAAAGAAAAACTTTTGTTTTGACAATAAAACTACATTTTTATACAGTTTTATTATTAGCGTTATTTTTCGACCTTCACCCTCTATTTCTCAGCTGCCATCCCTGCACTGATAATGGAAAGCAGTTTTATTTTTAGTAGCCTTCTCCCTAGTTTCTAGGACATTTTAATTGGTAAAATTAACTTAAAAGTAAAATAAATCAATTGTAAAGTTCCATTTCTCTTTAACTACCCTCTATTTAATAAATAGTTAAACATTCCTCATCTCTTTGCCTTAACGCGAATCTGAAGCGCAACCAAACGTGCCCTATAACGTTACAACCTGCTTTGCTGGCCATGTCCTTCTAGTAATTACATTTGCGTTTAAAATTTCACTGACTATTGCAGCTTTATGGAGGCGCTCAATATCGCCAATTAAAATGAAATTGTCCTTGAAATTTTAAGCAAATTGAATCACTATTGGTTTAAGAAAGTGATCGCGGAAAGTGGCAGTAAGTTGAGTTGTCCTCAAAATATTATAACGCCATCACCACCATGGCGGCGCATAGGAACGTATTATATACTTCAAGTAGGATTAAATACCACATACGAGAACAATTTAAGATAAGTAAAAGTTACACCTAATATGTTTTTTTTCCTCATTTGGGGTTTAATCATGGTATTCCGTCAGGGGGTTATCATTCTAAATGATTACTTTTAAGTGCAAGATATCAAGGAAAATGTACTCTGCTGAGGACAAGACAGCAAACTGAATGATTGGAAAAAGAGTATGTCCTAACTCCTAACACTGGAACCAGTGGTGGAAGATAGATCAAAATAGAAGAGTTCTAACCACACTACACTACAACTTGATACGTTCTGGACGCTCGTTTCGATAACCAAGTTAGCATCATCAGCAGAGAATATAAACTGGAAAAAAGAGTATGTTTGCAGACGAAATAAAAATTAACCTATATCACTCAGATGGACGAATCTTAGTGTGGGCGAGTCAATAAAAGATACAATAAAGCAATATGAGCCCTTATGAATCCTTTGGCGTTACGATATGTTTGTGAAATTATGTTTAACGGGAGAACAACTTAACGCAACTAGTTTCTTATTCCATATTATATCTTACAAGTTTTTAATTATATAATTTTCATGTATACACGATATCTATATTGCTGTGACTAGGTATCAACTTTCTTATTTTATATAAAACACCCTGAATATTTATAGATAACTTAGTAGATCTTAAGACAAGCCCAACTATACAATAGTATGAGTCCTAGATGTTCAGGATTTGACATATATTTAAAATGAAATAACTAAAATATTTAAACGATTCTCAAATATCTACGCTGAGAAAATTTTCAGCATATAGATTATACAATTTCAGGAATTCCATTTTTTAGACGCTAGAAATGTTGTAGTCTTGGGTTTTATTAATCCCCTTATTTTTTAAAGTATAACATCCTGTGTATTAACTCAAATTTAAATAGACTAATTGAAACGCGAAGTTAATGATATATAACACTATGGGTTTACGAGTTAATGCTTCTGACTTATTGTCGATTATCTTCAAAATATTTTATTTTTGTATGTGAATGACTACACCCGGCATACCCATATCAGATTATCAGATATTATTAGCTGGCCCGGCAGACCATGTCTCTCCGTTAGACGGCGCGATGAGGTTCCAGTGGTATTAGAAGAATATAGGGAGCGTTCACCACTACGTTTAAAAATATTATAGAAATGGTTTTGCAGAAAAACAATACAAAAAATAGTGTTGAAAGGTTTCGGTAACCAGAAGATCACTAAAAAAACTGGGTGCACTACAACTCTCGCACTTGGTGAAAAATATGACTTAGTGTTTTAAATATATAAATTATGCCAATGAATAAAAGAGAATATTTTTATTTTTAATATCTTTTTTTACCTAATAAGTATAAACAGTAAACTAGATATTTTGTACAAAAATAGTAATTATTCAAAATATAAAAAAGTATCAAATTAATCTACAGTCGTCTTATTTTGGAGCTCCAGGAGTCTTTTAAGCCGGCCTTGAAAACGGTCGTAAGGGAAAATGTATTGGGAGTGACATTTCTAAATTTAAGCGTACTTTAGAACGAATTAGAAGAGTTGCTCAAGGATAAAATTGAACTAGATGGTATTTTTCAAGCTGAACTAAACGGCATAATTATAGATACGATATCACAATTTACATAAACACTGCAATTGTCCATTAAATACTTATTAAGTAGCCCTCGAGTTTGCATGGACATGTCATGAAGTTCTTGTAAATATTTCCTCAATAAAATGTATCTTTGTTGGGTTAAACGACACTTACTTGCATATTCCTATACCTTTCCCCTTAACATATTATCTGTTGCAGCAATGGCATAAAACATTAAAGTAAATACTTACAACGAATTTACAAAATATGTGGGATAAAATTAGTTGAGATCTGGCAATATTCAGATGTAACCCATGATTGGTAAGACAAATTCTGTCTGGATGCTACCTTAAAGCGTCTAGCCACGAAGCTATTCACTCCTATTTTTGTAGACGAACAAGAAGATGAAATAGATATTATTTTCAAACAGCCTGATAATCACACAGCAGTTACTCTGTGATTATCAGGCTGTCTCGTCTAACAGGGAACTCTTTTTGGCAGAATACTGCTCCACCATGACCTGGTTAAGACAATTTCACCCAAATAACCATACAACGTACTGATAGGCTTGTTGATGATCGGCATTAAAAGATGATTCCGGGGATAATGTAAAAGTTGTCAAAGTGAGCCTAGATGTTGCGGAGAAGAGAATTTTCGGTAAGGCGGATCTAATCCAGAATGAGCGGATGAACCACATACTCGTCACTGACTAAACAAAATAAACACTCATACCATCGCATATTTATTGCCACTTACATATACGTACTATATGAACAGAATCAAATGGTATATAATTGGAGTGTCGGAAACACGCCTACCAGGGGAAAAAACTTCAGCGCTGAAATCAAGTCATATATTCTACCTCTGATGTTAATAATCATACTGGAGGAATAGTTTTTTTAGTCAATAAGGGGATTAAATCTTAAGTATCGATACGGTTACAAAGAAAATATGTTTGAAGGCAGAGAAATATAAAGAATCGAAGCTTGCCGCCCCTACCATTGAAATGATGAACCAAAAACGAAAACTGGAAGAAGGAACAGAAGAGCACAGGTTATTAAATAAAAGGATTAAAAAGGTTATACGCAGAGACCTAAGAGCTCACAAAACCAGAATGATTCAAGAAAGTATTGAAAAAAATACCAGTATTAGAGTCCTCAAATCAAAACTCTCCAATGGAAAAACGAGGCTGACTAAGATGAAAAACAAACAAAGAATAATTGTATCTAACTCAAAACAACGAATTTGTCAAATAATTGAAGAATTTTAGGCTGACCTATACAAAACCAAATCACCAAATGTTGAAACAGCTGCTAATATCACAACTTCAATAGTAACTGTAATCAAAAGGCATACGAAACATCACTCAGTGAATTAGGTGCGCTAAGGATACGAAAAACGGAAAGTGCCTGTAGAGGACCATATCACTGTAGGAATGCTGACATTTGGTGGGGGACGCCTGGAAAAACTACTTTAAAACCTGTTAAATAAATATATGCAAGAATGAAAACTTTCAAACGAATAGTATAATGCAGTGGTTGTTCTCTTATTCAAGAATGGGTATACCAGTAACAACAACTGAATACAATATACCAATCCATTTAGCCTACGTCGCCCATAAAGCGTTCGATTCGGTAGAAACATGGTCCTTTCTAAATGCTATGATCAGTGCCAGAATTGAGTCAAATATAGTACAGTTGTAAGAAATATATATCAAAGCGCAACTATGCACCTTAAAATCGACGATGATACGAGAACTGCTAATATATATTTAAAACTAGGACTGTGCCAAGGAGATATAATATCAACAAAACTGTTCACCTTAGCTCTGGAAGATATCTTTAAAAAGTTGCAATGGCAACAAAAAGGCATTAAAATTGACGGGTCATACACTAACTACCTACGCTTTGCGGATGATATTGTTCTTATTGCAGACGGATGAGCTGAGAGTAATGCTGCTACAATTAAAGCCTCAAAGAGTATAGGACTGAGAATGAATATAGGTAAAACTAACATCATGTGCTTTAATGTTTTAATCTCTATAGACAATCAAACCGTCCAAAATGTTACCCAGTACGTTTGTCTTGGTTACATACAAAAGAAAATAAAAAAAGTAATTACAAAGCACAGTGCCAGTCGCTTAAGAACCACACAAAGAGCTATCGAGCAAGCAATACTCGGGATATCCTTGAGAGATAAGGTGAGGTATCAGGCATCATTAAAAGGGTAGCTGAGATGAAGAGGAGACGGGTTGGACACGTTAAAAGACAGGATAAAGAAAAACGAACCATGCGAGTTATACAGTGGAGGCCTAGAGAGACAAAAATAGGTAAAGGCAGGCTTCAAAGACGATGGATCGATGACATAAGAGACTAAATCGGTCGACATTGGGTCAGCAAGATCGACATGTATGAAAGCGACACGGAGAGGCTTATGTTCAGAAGTGGACGGAGGAAGGCTGAAGAAGGAGAGTTGCAACTCTTATACGTCATTCTATGCCCTGCAGGCTATTTTGAGAGTATTAATAATAAAATACGTATTTACCAATAGAATAATAATAACAATTCCATATTTATTTTGTTTGAACCTTTTAAACAAATGTGGAAAATGTCCATCTCACATACGAATTATTTGTTACATAGGCGGCTACGTTGGATTTTATATATAAATATATATATATATATATATATATATATCCGCCAACTTATATATAGATATATATATATATATATATATATATATATATATATATATATATATATATATATATATATATATATATATATATATATATATATATATATATATATATATATATATATATATATATATATATATATATATATGCTAAAAATCAAAGCTGACATTAATTTCCGTTTCATTTTTTAAATGATAGGAAGACTTTTTTGGGAAAACCACTAATAAAAAAAACTCATGTTTAGTAAAATACTAATTGCTAAGCCATTAAAAATTAGAATTGGCAAATAAGAGGAAATAATGTGAAGAAACACTCAACATTTGTGAAACACTTCAAATTATTACTTATAGCTTTTTGATGATCAAAGTTTTACCTTGTCCTTTTTACGAAAAACCAAATAACCATAAACAGCGTTATTTATCTATGAAGCAACGTACCATGTCGTTACTCTTATACATGGCAGCTTATCTTGTAAGATGTTGGTTGACATCTGAATAATTGTGAATTTAATTTATGAGATAATTATGTGAAATATACTTTCATACAAAGTTGTATATAAAGAATATTTCAATAGCAAACGATCATTACCTATAATTAATGCTGTCTTCGAGCTCGCGCACCGCCATGGTTGGTTACATGACGCAAAGGACCTCGCACTATTCTTGTGGAATATGATATAAGTTTATGATATCTTCATTAGAAGTTAACACTGCTGTATCTAATAATTTACGTTTCAAATAACAAAAATACCTTAAACTCAGGTAAGAAACATTGATTTGTATATATTATACCAGGGTTGCTAAGTCCTGATCGGCGTAAGGCGGGATTTGCTTTAAAAAAGCTGGACATTAAAGAAAATAGCGGACATTTTCCTTATTGGTATTTTTTCAAAATGTTAAATAATAAATACTTAACATAGTTACCCAGTGGCGTATTTAGAACGCCTTCCTGGCCTGGGGGGCAAGCATCTGGTTACTAAATTAACACACGCAACATAAGCATAACACCCATGAAAATCAGACACGACTAAAAAATAAAGTTACTCACTTTTCGTGAGCCGAATAAAATCGTGGTAATTTCTTCTAATATTTCGAATAATTAGCTGCGGAGGTGGGGGTCGGGGGCATTTGCCCCTTTTACTCCATTTTAAATGCGTCACCGCAGGGTAACAAACAAAAGTATGTGTACGTATTGACAAATTACAAAAGGTACCTACATAAATAAAAAATTATCTTTTTGGTATGTATTTATTTATAATATATTTAAACAAACAAGAAACATAACTTAAACCTTAACGTTTATTACGTTTATTAACGGTATCTGGAAGTTACATCGCACTATCGTAGTGAACTATGCAAATGCAATTAAATTGCTGCAGATTCTCTAAAGATATCTACGCGTAGTTTAAAAACGGAGAAAAGGATTGAACTTTTAATAATTTTTAATTGACTTTAGTTCTTTTTTGCATAATCTTTTGGAATTTACAAATTTATTGCAAATAAACATATTTATATTTACATTAAAAAACAAGACATATTGCGTCCTGCTCAAAACAGAGAGCGGGACCCGGCACAAATAGGTCCTAAAGTGGGATCTTCGCGCTTTAGGGTCCGCTAAAAGCTAAAACTTGGCAACTCTAATTATACAGGATAAGTCAGATTTTTTTTCACTTTATAATATAGCGTAATTATGTGATTAATTAGATTCTTCAAATAAATCTAATATTTCTGTTCCTAAATAAATATCAGACAATCCTTAGAAACATTAGTAAGAAGCATGCCTATAACAACATATTTTCAAAATTTCAGTGGCGGGGGTCCAGGCCCCCAGGGTCCCCCCTGGCTACATGCATGTGCCTCACAAAATGTATATTTATATAAATCATAAAACTGACAGTTAAAAAGTACTTAGTTGTCAACCCTCGTTTCTGGTTTAACAAATTACTGGTAACTTTGTCAAGAACAATAATAAGATATCTAAAAAAATCGACACAAGAGCTGAAAACAGTCCAAAAATTAATGTTTGCCTTTGTTTAAGAATTAGAGGATAGTACGTGATTTGTACATTACAGCGGCAAGTGATACAAATTACGCAGTTGTTGAATTTTACTGATGTTGAAAGAGAAGAAAATCAACACAAAACACTACTAACTTGTATTCTATAAGCAAAGATTTTTATATAAAGCATTTTTTCGGTTATCGAAGTAAAACCTGAGAAACAAAACGTGCTCTAGAGTCTCTTTAGAAATCGGATCCCTTAAAATTGCAAGTAAAATTAGAAACCTGAACTTTAGCGGTAATCTATTAAATTTTCTAGCACTAATTTTTAGCAAGAATTTTTTCGAAATTATTTTGTTCCTTTTCTTAGTGAACAATAATACATGCAGGTATGTGTTATTTTATATACATTTTTGCACAATAGTCAAGTATTACTTAGAAGTCTACTGGTAAAATTTTAGTGCGAATTCAAAATGGCGGCTTAATGGAATATTAAAAAAATCAGCATGAAAAAACTGCTTATTAAATAGATTTCAAATTGTGTGCAAGAATTAAGCGTGATATAGAGATAAACTGGTAAAATTGTGGTACGAATTTAAAATGATGGAATAAAATGGCGGCCAAATAAAATATAATAAAGTGTTATCGTAAAAAAGCCCCTTCATGGTTTTACGTAGCTTCATTTTTTGTGTTTCTAGATGCCCAAATCATTTTTCTCAATTCCATTGATCTGTCTGTCTGTCAAATGGCCCGGATCGCATTCCACCAACACCCCCTACAATTAACTTAATTCGGGGAAAATTCGCGGCGGCTAGGGCAAGAGCATAATCATATTCATTAGAAATATATTAGTCGCTGGCCACTGGATATTGCAGTTTTTAAAAGACATTATTATTATATAATTGTATTTTTGATTAATATAATGGCAGGAAATCCTTGCAAATATTTTAATTGTAATACTAGAAGGGTTGAAGAAGTCCAAATGTTTAGATTGCCCCTTAAAAATGTAAATCTTTTTAGACAGTGGGTGATAAATTACGATAAGTTTTATTGTTAATACTGATAGAATTAAAGTTGTTCTTTTAGAGCCTGCCTGTACCTTTATCATATACAGCTAAATGATTGGAACTTCAGGGTAGGTATATAATCATCAAACAACAAGAATGATATTTTAAAAGTATTCAAGAATAATTTTATGTCTAAATTTGATTCGCTTTTTTATGTATTCTGCCATAAGTTTTAATTTGGTAGTAATTTGTATTGGTTTCGTTACAGAAAAATCTAGCGCTCTGCCTATAAAGGGTGTTTCGGGACGAAAGGAAATTATCTTAAGCGGTGTGTTTGGAAGGCCTAATAATCATAAAAGATTATATATTTATAGGTTCGCAAATCCTTACTTTTCGAGATACAGGGTGCTGAAGAAAAAATCCGTTTTTATTTAATATTTCGGAAACGATTTTAGATATCAAATTGAAATGCATTATGCGTTATTGTGGCGTAGGGGGGCATCTGTTGAGATAAAATAAATTTTAATAATTTTATCCATGGCGTGCGTGACAACATGGGATTAGATATGTATTTTTCACGAAAAAAATGGACGCCGCTGCTTAACTTTGGAATGAATAACTTTTTCTTAATCGGCAACCTGTTCTAAGGGAAAAAGTCTGTTTTTGTTTTTTGTCTGATGCATCGTTTTCGAGTAATAATTAACAAACTGTTTTACTACATTCATATCCTTACATTAATATTTCAAATGATTTTTAACAAGTTGACGTTGTTAAATGTCAATGTCAATTCATGACTTTTATATTGATTTGACATACTTAGTTATACTTTATTATAATATTAAATTAATAATAATCGTTCCCAGAATATTAAATAAAATGGATTCTTTTAATTTTTTAACACCCTGTGTCTCGAAACGTTAACATTTGCGGACCTACAAATATATAATCTTTTTTGATTATTTTGACCTCCCAAACACATCCCCAAAATATTTTCGTTTCCTCCCGAAACAACCTGTATATTATTGTTCAGGTTCAGTGAACATACTCAACCGATGAACTTGTAATTCTATGTACACAAATAAATATTTCACAAGATGTCACTTTTCCTTAATGCGCGATGCAAGGCATGGAGGGGGTTGGTTGATCCTCCCAACCCCTGTTGAATACGCCACTGGATACCGATAAATAAAAAATTAACGGAAGAGTGTTTTGCGTCCCTAGGAAGGAAAGTGATATGCTCCTTTCGCAAATAAAGGATGAAATTTTCGCACGTTCTAGGCAGTAGTAAAAAAAAGTTTGTTCTTGAAAATGTTTGCTAAAGTATATTTAGATATACACCAAGGTATCTCAAAAATATAAGAGCGATAAATATACAATGATATTCAATAAAACACTGCATACCTATTTTAAATTAAATCTAATGAAACTCTGCGGACTCTTTTAGCCGCTGTCAAAATCTTTCCAAAATATGGTTTTTTATAGGATAGGTGATATCCTACAGTTTCTGCGATAAGATCAAGTATGCTACACCATTGGTGTTAAGACATTAAAAGCCGAAAGGCTGAATTAAAATTTTGAGACTGCTACCTTGAAGAGGAAAAAAGTTGTGATAATTATTTATAATTTGCTTGCTATACACACTTAAACAAAGTTTTAAAAATTAAAAACAGTTCTCTATTTTTTTTCTCAAAAGACTCGAAAGCTAAACAAAATTTTGGATTACCCTGTATTTTCTCGAAATCGAAAATATGAACAAAAATGAAAGTAGTATATTCGCGTTCAGCGTTTTAAAAAGTATTTTGCCCGTTATGAGATATTGATAATTATTTTATGAACACAGTTCTCATTTTACTTGATTTTCTTGATTACACAGATCGAACCTGTTCTTTAAAGACCTCTCAAAAAGTTAAAAGATGCAACAAAAAAAGGCAAAATTAATGTCGAGAATTTTGATACAATCTATGTCTTATAAAGTTAATATTGCTTGAAATATATACAGGGTGGCCCATCGAAAATGTACCGCAAGGCATAACGGCCAGGGTAATTTTTTTTTCAAAAAATCCAAAAACTCGTCAATTTTGTTTGTGAGGGGGACAATTTTTGCTCTTAAAATGATCGCAAAATTTTCAACCCTCTAAGCGGGGGTGTCATCCCCCAAACTTTTTCAAATGGGAAGAGGGGTCAAGTGGTACCGCAATGAAAAGGGCTTTCTATTCTCTATACATTCCCGCTTTGGTTTTTATAATGAGGAGGTGAGAAAAAACAGACTTCTAATGAGCTATTTGGTCGATGTTACGTGTCACCTAGCAAAGCAAGAATTATCTTTCAGAGGCCATAATGAAAAAAGCGATTCCGTTAGTGCGGGAAATTTTCGGGAAACTTTTAATCTGTTAATTAAACGTGATAACGAAATACAACAACATTTAAAAAAAATTGGAAATATTTTTTCTGGTTTATCAAAAACTATCCAGAATGATTTGATATCCTGTATTTCCGATTACCTTGCAGATACAATTCATAGGGAGATAAAAGAGTCGTTGTTTTTTGCAGTGCAAGCTGACGATACTACGGATATTTCTGAGAAGTCCCAATGTGCGATTTCAATTCGGTACGTTAATAAATACGGTGAAATCAAAGAAAGTTTCTTGGGTTTTCATGACGTTAGCGAAGACAGAACAGCGGACGCAATGTATGGATTAATTGTTACAGTCATAGGCAATTTCGATTATAAAACAAAATTAGTTGGGCAATGCTACGATGGTGCTAGTGTGATGGCAGGTTCATTGAATGGTTTGCAAAAAAAAGTTAAAGATGATGCTCCTTTTGCTTTGTTTACGCATTGTAGTGCGCACAGATTGAATTTGGTTTTACAAACTGGTTCAAAAAATATAAAAAATTGCCGAATTTTTTTCGCAAGTGCGTCCTCGATTCCCGGATTTTTTCATCAGTCTGCAAAACGGACATTTACTTTAGATTCGACGATAGGAAAGAGGATTTCTTCCAGTTCAGACACCAGGTGGGCTTCCCGTTCTAAAATCATTCAAATCTTGCACTCTGAATGGGAAGGCCTAAAATTAGTTTTTTCTAAAATTATTGACGACCAATCATCATCGGCTGAGTCAATAAACGGGGCCAAGGGATATCTTAAATTTATGAACGATTTAGAATTTTCGTTTCTTACCGCTGTGTATAAACATATTTTTGACATAACTGACCCCCTTTTCAACATTCTACAGAAAAAATCATTGGACATCACCTATTGTAAAAAGCAAATATTTATGGCAAGAGATCGTATCAAGTTATTGAGAAATGAGACAATGTTTAATACAATATTTGAACAAGCCCAAACAAGGATTTTTAATAATAGGGACTCAGGGCAATTGTCAAAAAGAATTAAGTTATCGGACACCATTAAAGGCGATGAGCAAAGTTCTTTACGCATTTTATTTTATGAGATAATTGACAATATTGTGACTCAAATAGAAGTTAGGTTTGCAGATATGTCTCAGTTATTATATTTTTCTTTAGCGGATTCCTCAAAATTTGAAGAATATAGCAAAAATTTTCCGCTTGAATTTGTGACGAATGTGACCAACTCTTATAAAAATTTCTTTGACAAACAAAAATTAATTAATGAGCTTAGTGTAATATATCTCGATGAACAATTTGCATTGCTGAGCGTCGAGGCAATTTTAAAACATTTCGTAAAAAATGAACTTCAAGAAAGATTTCCTGAAAGTTACAAACTTTTTGCGTTAATTGCTACCATACCTATTACAAGTACCTCAGTGGAAAGACATTTCTCTTGTTTAAAGCGAATAAAAACGTATTCTCGCAATACAATAAAAAATGAACGTTTATCGTCACTTGCGCTAATTTCAATAGAAAAAGAGTTGTTCTGCTCCTTACAGAAGGCTGATAACTTTACGGATGTCATAATAAGTAAATTCGCCCTTTTAAAAGATAGCCGGATAAATTTAATTTATAAAACTTAGTTGTCAGCTAAGTGTGTACGCGGCTTAACGTTTTCTTATAACGTCATTATTCTTGAAATTATTGTGGTTGTCGCCTACCCTAGCCTAAACACCACGAGCCGCCACTGAAAATCGGTCAAGTCATTTAGAAAATATGAAGGATTGAAATTTAAAATGTTTATTTACAAATTATCAGAGTAAATGATAAGGATAAATTCCTTCGACCAATTCGCTATTTTTGTCCTGTTATTTTAGATGTTTACTGCTGATTTTAGTGATTTGACATGCCACAACGATCAGGTGCGGTAGTTGCTAGATAGCTGTTCTGTAACTTGTGCGTTTAAATTTCTCAATATCATTAAATTTTTTATCAATAATTATGGTGTACTCACTTGCAGAAAAAGTGGAAATAATCGAACTTTATTTTAAAAATAATGAATGTGGCAATCGGGTTGCGCAGATATTTAATGAACGACATCCTGAAAAACACCTTTCCGGCAAAATTGTTCGCGAGTTAGTAGCAAAATTTCGCGAAACTGGATCCCTTATGAATAAAAAGAGGCAGATGGAAAATCCTGTAGTAAATGAAGCTATGGAGGTCTTTGTATTGGGCCAAGTTGCCATGGATAGTACGCTGAGTACAAGAAAATTAGCCAATGAGACCGGCGTGAATCGTACAAGTGTCCAAAGAATATTGAAAAAACACCATTTCCACCCGTATAAAATTCAGTTGGTACAAGAACTCAACGAAGACGATTTTGATCGCCGCTTGCAATTTTGTGAAACTATTAGTGAACGAGTGGCCAATAATAATAATTTTCTATTCAATGTGTGTTTTTCGGATGAGTGCACTTTCTTTTTGAACGGTGTAGTTAATCGGCATAACTGTCGGTACTGGGCTGAGAACAACCCCAGGGTATTTCACGAGGTGCACACACAACATCCTCAGAAATTGAACGTGTGGGCTGGTATTTTTGGAAATTCTATTGTGGGTCCTTTTTTTCTTCCTGGAACTCTAACAGGTGATATGTACTTAGATTTACTGGAAAATACCATCGACCCAGCCCTAACTGACATCATCGAAAATAATCCTGGATACGTTGAAGCGGAACTGATATTTCAACAAGACGGTGCACCTCCACATTACTCTCAAAATGTGCGTAATTATTTAAACACTAACTTTCCCGGGCGGTGGATAGGACGAAGGGGTGCCATTGAGTGGCCTCCCCGGTCACCCGACTTGACTCCTTTAGACTTTTTTCTATGAGGACACATAAAAAGTAAAGTGTATAGCACTCCACTTGCCTCATTAGAAGATCTGCGAACACGAATTATTGACGTTTGTCGCGAAGTGACCCCTCAAGTTCTTCAGAATGTTCGAGAACGATTTGAAGCTAATTTGTATTACTGTATGGAGGTCGACGGGCAACATTTTCAGCATTTGCTTCATTAATACGGTAAGTTTTTTTTTATTTAATTCATTTTATGCGTTTTTTGAAAAATGTATTTTTCAAATTTCAATCCTTCATATTTTCTAAATGACTTGACCGATTTTCAAAACCAAAGCGGGAATGTATAGAGAATAGAAAGCCCTTTTCATTGCGGTACCACTTGACCCCTCTTCCCATTTGAAAAAGTTTGGGGGATGACACCCCCGCTTAGAGGGTTGAAAATTTTGCGATCATTTTAAGGGCAAAAGTTGTCCCCCTCACAAACAAAATTGACATGTTTTTGGATTTTTTGAAAAAAAAATTACCCTGGCCGTTATGCCTTGCGGTACGTTTTCGATGGGCCACCCTGTATATGAAAAATGATATACCTATGAAATATGCAAAAATAAAATTTTCGTCTTTCGCTGTATTTGAAGAGTTCTGTCGTAAGCTATTAATTTTTGGAAATTTTACGGTGATGTTTTATCTCTTTAGGGGACGAAGTTTAAAAAGTACCTTCTTGCTTGGAGGTTGCATCAAAAATGAATTTGGTTTATAAAATTTTATATTCTAGGTCTAGCAATTTCAACTCAACCCAGCATACCTATCGAATTTCGTTTTTATACACCACCCTGAGATTATGTACAAACGTCAAAAAAAATAAAAAAATGATTTAAAAAGCGCTATAGAGTTTGTGAAATAAATCAACTTAAAAGTATTTTATTTTTTTTGTATAATACAAAACGTTAAAAGATGCAAAAAATAACCAAAATTGACAGGTGGAAGACAAGTTTAAATAAAATAATTGTATACGTATAAATAAATCAAATTTCCTAATATTTATCCAGATGTTTTCAGCCACCATGTATATGAAAAACAAATCTAAAATATGCAAAACTAAAATAAAAGAGACATATTTTAGCGTTTTTAAACTATTTTACTGTTTCTAACGGTGGCGTAGCCAGAAAACCGCCATTTTGATTCGTCAATTTGAAGTTAATTGAACAAGAAGATTCTTTTACGTTGATGTTTTAAAAATTTTATTTGGCCGCCATTTTAAATTCATACCATAATTTTACTAGTTTTTCTTTATATCACACTTATAGCTGGCACAAAATTTTCCAGGCTGATTTTTTAAATATTTTATTAAGCCGCTAATTTGTTTCACCTCGGATTCGTAATAAGCTGATTCAAAGTAATACTTTAATACTTAAATTCTAAATTGAATAAGTAGTGTTTTAGACTAGGTCACCATTTAGAGACCAAATGTTACCAGGTCATCCTCATATGACCCTTAATTTTTGCCAAAAATTTGAAATCAATGGGTTATGTTGTGTTTTAGCTATGCCGCGAACAGACAGACAGACCGACGGAATTGAGAAATTTAGTTACCCTAACACGTGGAAATCCTTAAAGAATTAGAATATTTAATAATTACTATAACTCTCTTTTACGAGGGAACTATTAAAAATGGTATTCTCCGAATTTTACTCTAGACGTAACAGTTTAGGTTTAGCGTTTATTTATGAATGTATTAAAGCGGTTTTTTTACAAACCACTTTTTATAACAAGCGTCAGAAAATGCAAAAATAAAATAGGGTTTGTAAAATAAAATAAATTTATTAAAAAAAATTGTTGCCCGACCTTATATAACAATATAAGCGAAAACCTAAAGCAAAATTGATGTTTCCAATGGGTTTCTAAACAAAATTATTTTAGGTATGTAAAACATACTTTTAGTATTTGTCCAAATGTTTTCGTTTACCCTGAGTTACATCACACCCTGTAACGAAGACCATAGCCAACCTGCTGACATAACATTCTTCTTTTTGCAAGCATATCATTATTTACTTCACTTCAACTAATGTACTGGATTTTTACAGTTAGTCAGAGAAAAGACTTCGAACCGTAAGAATCCAATCTCGAATTTTGTAATTTAGAAAAATAAAATTTTTTAAAAACGGAATTTCTAGTTATCAATAGTTAACTGGCGCAGTCGTGCAGATTTTGATAGATATTGATTTGCGATAAACGGAGATTGCAAATCAATTTTCGGACATTTTCGAAAACTGTCAAAAACCGAACCTATTGTGATTTTCGATCGTGGAGGTGTCGTGTGCTGTTCAGAGTGGCTTCTCAGAATTCAGAACACCCATTCCATCGCGGAACTGTCCATCCACCCACCATCTACACGAAGATCGGGAAAGAAACCGAATAGTTCTTTCCGCAAGAAGTTTTTGAGTGTTCAGACGACATCGCTGGGTATCTGCAAGAGCTTCTTATAGAAGATGACTAGAAGATTTCTGTTGATATTATGATTGATATATGTCTTATGCGGACGACTTGGTAAATATTTTAAACAATTTGTCATTGAATTCTTCAACTAACTCTGACTCTATTTCCCAATCCCAAGCGGAAGTACCAGTAAATAATATTAATCAAAGTAGTTCTACTGAGAACAATAATTTCACTGAAATTCAATATCTTAGTGCTGAAGATCAATTAGTTTTAGATAATTTTATTTTAAGTAGTAATACTAGTGCAAATATTAACTTAGAAAACGTAAATCACGAAAACATGACTAACCAATTTAAACCAGAATTTTTAAATTGTGTGCCAATATTTGACGGTAACGCTACCGAACTAAATAGATATTTGGCTACGTGCCAATCAATAATTAATCAATTTTACGATGCTACCAATCCCAATAATTTTCAAAATACTTATATTCTTAATTCTCTTATAGGAAAACTTAATGGTAACGCTAGGCTAGTTATTAACATACAAAACGTAACTACCTGGCAAGAAGTAAAAGACACTCTTTATAGAAATTTTGCCGATCGACGCGACGAAAGTTGCCTAAATAGAGATTTGGTAATGTTACGACAAAATTCAAACGAATCCCCGCAAAATTTTTATGATAGATGTCTAGAAATACTTAATTTGTTATGTAGTTACATAGATGCGCACGAAACTGCAGAAGCAGCAAGAATAAAACGAGAACTATATAAAAATTTGGCATTAAAAACTTTCTTATCAGGTCTTAGGGAACCGATAGGCACAATTATTAGGTGTATGCGCCCAGGGTCTTTGACCGAGGCCATACAATTGGTAAACCAAGAACAAAATGTTAAATATTTCCAAAACGGATCCCAAACACAACCAAAAAATTTTGGCAATAACAGAAATATTCCAATTAATCGGCCTTTTAATCAAAATCAAAATTTCAGTTCGAACGTGCCTTTCTTTAGACCACCATTCAGGAGTCAAAATAATTCTGGCAATTTTAATAGACCACAACAAAACGTATTTAAACCTAATCCTCTCCAACCATTACCTAAGCCAACACCAATGAGTGTGGTATCAAATTCCATTCAAAGACGAGATGAGCCGGCCAACACTTCCCCTCAACAAAATCAGTATCAGCCACCTCGTCCAAAATTCACATTCCAAGAACTGTACAACACCGAAACCAACTCTTGTTTTGATAGTGATACAAACTACGATAACACGCATTATGACCATGACCTATCTCACAATTGTTTTCAGTATACCAATAGTGGAGAGTATTCGCAGTACGCAAAAACCGGGGAATATTCGCAGAGCTACCCACTTAATGAAAACTCTGATTGATATCAAACACAGCCGCAGACTGAAAACGAAACACAGAGCCAAAATTTTCAGGATTCCTCACAAGAGACCGAGCAAATTTGATAAACCAAGTCATTTCCCTAAACACCACTAATTGTAATGAATTGTCCTATATCACCTTTCCTGAATACAACCTTAAACTTTTGATCGATTCCGGATCGACTAAATCATTTATTAGCCCTGATTTAGCTTTAAAATATTTTCCAAATTATGTGAAAAACGACCCATTTATTGTTTCCACAGTTTTTCAGAAATCCGCCCATAAGTATAGTGCCATGATACCAGCATCTAAAATATTTAAATTACCCCGACAGATTAATCTCAAATTCTTTTTATTTAAATTCCACGACGTATTTGATGGGTTGATTGGAATCGATAACCTAAAATTACTCCAGGCAAGTTTAGATTATGATAAAGGATTTTTGTTTACACCGTATTCAAAAATAAAACTGTCTTTTCATAAAACCAAAACAGAGCTTAATTGTGTAACCATCTTTCCAAGATGCGAACAGGTAATTAGCGTTAAGACTAATATAAAAAATGGTGAAATTATAATTCCCTACCAAAAGATTCATAATTGTGAAATTCCCGAATGACTTACAATAGCACGCAATGGGAAAGCTCTTACTGCCATTCTCAATAACACTTGCGAGCCTATAACTTTAGATTTTTCCGAGCCCCTTGTTGTAGAAAAATTCTGTAGACAAGAAATCGAAAATATTGATTTCAACAATTTCGATGACTCACCAAAAACAAAACTAGACCCCTCCTAAATAAGAAAAGATCACCTTAATATTGAGGAAAAAAGTAAAATAATAAACTTGTGTAACCAATTTTCTGATATATTTTACCGTGAAGGCACATCCCTTACATTTACTCATAAGATTAAACATCATATTAGAACAGTTGATGAAGTTCCAGTTTATGCAAAAAACTATAGGTATCCATTTATACACAAAAAAGAGGTCGAAAAACAAATTAATAAAATGTTAAATCAGAATATTATTCGTCCTAGCAGTTCACCTTGGTCAGCGCCCATTTGGGTGGTCCCCAAGAAAATTGACGCTTCGGGGGTGTAAAATTGGAGGGTTGTTTGCGATTTTCGCGCCCTTAACCTTAAAAGTCTGGACGATAAATACCCCCTCCCGAACATCACAGATCTTTTAGATAAACTTGGAAAATGCCACTATTTTACAACTCTCGACTTGGCAAGTGGATTTCATCAAATCGAAGTTGATGAAGCCGACATACCTAAAACCGCGTTCAGCACAGAAAATGGCCATTACGAGTACTTGCGAATGCCTTTTGGGCTCAAGAATGCCCCCGCGACGTTCCAACGAGTAATGGATAATATTCTACGCGGAATCACCACCGAAAAATGTGCAGTTTATCTAGATGACATAATAGTTTTTTCTAGCTCTCTTCAAGAGCATATAGAAAAGTTAACCGAGGTTTTCAAACGATTGAGGGAATCCAATTTTAAAATCCAGTTGGATAAATCAGAATTTTTAAAAAAAGAAGTTGCCTACTTAGGGCACATAGTTACCCCAGAGGGCGTTAAGCCCAACCCCGATAAAATTAAAGCTATAAAAAACTATCCAATACCTAGTACTACTAAACAAATAAAAGGATTTTTGGGTCTCTTAGGTTACTACAGACGTTTTATCGATAATTTTGCAAAAATTACAAAACCGTTGACAAAATGTCTTAAAAAAGGTTCCAAAATTATTCATAATGAGGAATTTGTCAATTGTTTCAATACTTGTAAAAATCTTCTTATAAATGAACCGATATTACAATATCCCGATTTCACGAAACCGTTTAACTTAACTTGCGACGGCAGCAATGTGGCTCTTGGATGCGTCCTCAGTCAAGGCCCAATAGGTCAAGACTTGCCCGTAGCATATGCATCGCGAACATTAAACGACTCCGAGCAAAAATATTCCACCATAGAAAAAGAGTGTCTGTGTATTGTTTGGGCCACAAAGTATTTCCGCCCCTACCTATTTGGTAGAAAGTTCAACATTATAACAGATCATAAGCCCCTCCAGTGGCTCTTCTCGTTAAAAGACCCTAGTTCTAAACTGGTTAGGTGGAGACTCAAATTAGAGGAGTTCGACTACAAAATCATATACAAAAAGGGAAAGCTTAATATAAACGCGGATGCGCTATCGCGAATCGAGTTACACACTAAAGAGACAGGCGAAAATTTTGACCTAGGTAGGTACACAAATGAAATAACCCAAAATTTAAGCCAAAATAACGAAAGTACCGTGGAAAATCAAAATCTTCAAAACTCACATAATATCATAAATAGCGACAACTCCGAAAAGGCGAGCCATGATATAGATCAAATATCTACATTAGTTCATGTAGACGATGAACCTCCAGCTATCCCGGCGCCCGAACCAGATGATGACGACGCCACTGTTCACTCGAACGCGTCACATGACCCTGTCGCCGGTGTCCCCATATTAGATATCGCTGTCAATTACGGTGCCAACCAATTGCTCATACAAGAAGTTTTACATTCTCCTGCGAAACCTAAAACCATAATTTTGTTCGAAAAGAAACGTCGGATCATTGCCCAAATTTCCAAAAACGACTTTGAGCAAGACATTTTAAATCTAATAAAACAATACGTAGTACCAGAAAAATTGTATTACGTTTATTTCGAAAACCCCGATACATACGAACCTTTTTCAGAAGTGATAAGAAAAAACTTTAGGTGGCCTTCTATCAATCTTAAACGCTGTTTGAAAAAATTAATCGATGTGACCGAAAAACAAGACATACATACCGGAAATTATCGATGAAACGTTAGAAAAAATCAAAATTAAATATTATTGGCCCAACTTGAAAAATTCAATACAGACTTTTATAAACGATTGCGAAACCTGTCAAATTAGCAAATATGAACGTCGCCCAGTCAAAATGAAAATGAATGTAACCCCCACGCCGACCGAGCCCTTTGAAATTGTCCACCTAGATACATATACTCTAGAGCAAAGTAAATTTCTAACCATCATAGACAGCTTCTCTAAGTACGCTCAGGCATATCCCTTAAAATCACTGGCCTCAACAGAAATCGTGGATAATCTTCTTTTCTATTTCTCCCATCATAAAATTCCGAAACAAATTATTGTTGATAACGGTACGGAGTTTAAAAATTCGGTTGTTACTGAACTCCTACAACTCCACAAAATAAAAATTCATTTTTGCTCTCCTCAACACCCTCAATCAAATGGGCTGATTGAAAGACTACACGCAACCCTTGCTGAACACATATGTCTTCTTAATAACCAAGAATTTAAAAATACACCGGTTTCCCAAAAAATGATATATGCCATTCTGGCCTACAATAATTCAATACACTCCTCCACTAAACTGAAACCGACTGACGTAGTTAATGGGCATATAACAGCTGACGACCCGTTTGACATAAATATCGATCAATTATTACTAAGCGATTATATCAGCAATCACAAACAAAAAGCAAAACTCTTGTATGCTAAAATCAACGAAAAATTATCGGAGTCAAAAGAAAAGTTAATCGATAAAATTAACAAAAATAGGGATGACCCCGAAATTTTTGAAGCCGAACAAGACGTATATGTAAAAAAGCATGTGCGGCAAAAAGATGCCAATAAATTCTCAAAACCAAGCAAACTTATTTCTGTTAATAAAAAACGCAAGACGGCTAAAACTAGTTCCCATGAGAAAGTACACTTAAGTAATATAAAACGTCCCCTGAGAAAACGATACAGTTTTACCAACTAATGCTTTATTTTAATCTTTTCAGCATTCTTCGCTTAACATTCGGATTCGAAGAAAAAATTACCGTGAGAGAATTAAAAGACAATCCCGGTGTAATTCGTTTTAATCTAGGAAATGCAAAAGTGCAAAAATCCACTCACACACTTATTCATTATTATGACCTTAACCCAATTTTGACGGAATTAAATAAGCTTCATAATAAATCTAGAAATCTAACAGACACAATTAATAAACATGCTGAATATAGCTTTGATGTCTCAAATTATCTTAAAATTCTTAAGCTTATACAGGACCGTGTTGACACAAAAATACGAGAAATTATACCTCGTCCGAATAAAGTAAAACGAGGATTATTTAATGGTTTAGGATGGTTTTTCAAATCTATAACGGGAAATTTGGACGCATACGATGGGGAAAGGTATGATAAAATAATTTCGGAACTTCAAAATAATCAAAATACGGTAAATTCAAATATTTTAAAAGAAAACTCAATATCTCTGAGCATAATTAAAAAATTTAATGCCACTATTCAACAAATTAGGGTTAACGAAAAATTATTGGAATCTAAATTAAATCAAATAGGAATCATTGTACAAAAAACTGCTTACAGAGACAATTCTATCTTCATTAAAGATATCATAAACCAAATAATAAATGTCTATGAAATCATTGACTTAACACTTCAAGATATTGAAAATTCAATTACATTTTCTAAGTTAAAAATTATGCATTCAAGTCTTATTAAGACAGAAGATCTCTATTTTGAACTTTTAGAGGTCCAAAAACTAATTGGCACTGACCAAATGCCATTAGAGGTTACGCTAGAAAACATCTTGTTGTATGAAAAAATAATTAACATAGACTGTTTTGTATTTAAAAATAAGATAACATATTTACTGCGTATTCCGATAACGTACCCGACCTATTTTAAATTCCTCCACCTTTACTCTATTCCTATATTGAGAGAGAGTCAGTTTAAGGTTATTATCCCGCGAAAACCCTTTCTTGTAATAAACAAATTGCACTACGCATTCCGAAACCACAGATGTACAGAAGTCAAAGCCCAACACTATGTTTGCGATAAAATGGAACTCAAAGAAATCAGCGAAAGCAGCCCATGCACTGTTAAACTTCTGCAAGATGCCAAGAACACCTCCACTTGTCAACAGATCGAAATAAAAATCACAAAGTCAACAATTAAACAATTAGATGTTCCGGAACAATGGGTCCTTATCCTATCGCAAGAAGAAATCGTCAAATTCAAATGCAACAGCCAAGAAGAAAGCCGAAAATTCCTGGGTATTTATTTACTAAAAGTACCACATAACTGCAAGGTGACATCAAGTCAAGAATCCATCACTAATAGTCGAGTAGCTGCACCTAACACCAGTGAACCGATATTGTTCCCTGACCTCGACAATGAAATACGCCTTCTGCCAACACTTAATCTTAGAGTGCAGTTGCAAGAAATTGAATCAGATGGGCTACATGAAGTACAGAATGTAATTGAAGAAAACCAACCGGCACAATTCTGTCCTGGTGTTTCTGGCTCACCCAGTATATGGACTATCATGTTGTACGCCGCCGTAGTAAGCGCCCTTGTCTGGTTCATTTACAAAAAGAAATGTTTCTATAAACTGAAGAATCCCAGAGAAATAGAACTTCAAGACGTTCAACTACCCCGTTAGCCGTGGAGTTGAAACCTTGGGGGGAGGAGTTACATCACACCCTGTAACGAAGACCATAGCCAACCTGCTGACATAACATTCTTCTTTTTGCAAGCATATCATTATTTACTTCACTTCAACTAATGTACTGGATTTTTACAGTTAGTCAGAGAAAAGACTTCGAACCGTGAGAATCCAATCTCGAATTTTGTAATTTAGAAAAATAAAATTTTTTAAAAACGGAATTTCTAGTTATCAATAGTTAACCTAAAATAGGGTTTGTAAAATAAAATAAATTTATTAAAAAAAATTGTTGCCCGACCTTATATAACAATATAAGCGAAAACCTAAAGCAAAATTGATGTTTCCAATGGGTTTCTAAACAAAATGATTTTAGGTATGTAAAACATACTTTTTAGTATTTGTCCAAATGTTTTCGTTTACCCTGTGAAATGTAAATAAATCTGCAATATCGAAAAAATAAAATAGGATTCACGTATTTTAACGTTTTTCAAAATAATGTACTGTGATTTTTTAAGATTTGATGGAAATGTCCTCGGAAATATATCAACCATTCGGGTTTCGAATTTCGATAAATGATCTCTTAATGAGTACCAACAATCTAAGAACAATATATCTTTCAAATTTCGTGTTCTTAAGTCCAAGGATTTGAACTGGCCGTGGATAGTGCTTTTGTTTTTTGTAGGTATGTTATTTACTCAAACAACGGTAAAGAGTATAGACGAAAAGATTATTCTTAAATCACCTAAAAAATAGAAACGACCGGAAACAGTGGCTGTTAGAAACTTGGCTATTATTGAAAGATGGCGCTTTCCAGTAGTATTTCATACAGAATTCTTCTCGATCAAGCGCTTTGCGGCAAACGGCTTGATTTCATGATTACACTTTTATATCATTTGACGGCGACTTAACGCCACTTGATTTTTTATGGGGCACTCTGAAAATTTAGTTTATAGAACTCCATCTACAGATATAAAAAATTTGAACCAAAATATCCAGAATGCATAACATACCTTATATAGTGACATTTATTTAATACCCTCTAACAATATTTTGATTTGTACTTCCCTTGAATAAGCCGGCGGCATCGAGTTTGGGACACTCTGTACATTTGATTGCTTGGACTGCGATGCGAGAACCTTCAATAACCATGTTTATTTCTGCTTATGATTTCAAAATAATGTTAAACGGAATTTTCGGTGCCCCTACACACGCAGGCAGTTAAAAGATGCGGTAAAGAAATAGCCTCAGTGTTCGGAGAAATCTGTGATACTCTTTTTAGAGATGGTATTAGAGCTAGAGTTTTAGAAAAAAAAATAAATTTGACAAAAATATGAGTGGTTAGGCGGGGTACAGATGTGGCTCGACATGAAGACGTCTCCTCGTGGAAACCGAAGAGTTGCATATAATTAAGAACCTCGGACCAAAAATAATATTTGAATTTCTAACTAAGTATTTATAAGACATGTAATTTCAAGGCAACTGCGAAGATTCAAGACATGGCTACTTTTGAATATTTTTTTAAAATATTGATCGATGATTCAGAAACAGCATTTCAAGAGGGTCCCTATATCATTATAAAGAAAACGCGACTTTTGTATTTTATTTGAAAAACAGTAATCTAATCCCACAAACCTCAATTTTTACAGGGTAGGTAAACCACAACTTTTGAAATTTTGTCCGTTGAGCTATAATGTGTATATAAAAAGTAATTATAAATTACAAATGTAACTTGGTACACCTAATATATATATATATATATATATATATATATATATATATATATATATATATATATTTAATCGAAATAATAACATTAATTAAAATTAATACATATACGTTTTTTCTACGAAGACCTACTTTTATGTTTACGGAAACACCACGAAAATCAGGCAATAACAATAAATCCTATTCTAGTAGCAGTAAACTACTACGATACACGTTTCATAAGATTGTAAACAAATGTGATTGACCTTTGACGAATACCTTTACTTATCCTTTGGGGTTTTTATTTACTTACCTGTTGTTTTGTTTCTAATTTTCACATCCGAATATTAAGGGCACGGACTATTAGTATTTGTTCATAAGCTTAAATTACACTGGAATAATTTAATACTTATAACAGTGTCGACAGAATTGAACTTTCTGTGGTATGAATCTGTGGTACAGCCTTCGGGGAAAATAAACTAATTTGAAAATTCGTATATTCATTATTTTTCTAATAGCAACCACCGTCTATAATGTTTTGCACATATTAGAATAAAAGCCAAGTAAATATTCTTGACTAAAATATGTAAAGTAATTTATACATTGCGATGCTTTTTTTCGACTAATATTTACAGGATGTTTGTCGTAAAACTCGAAACTCCGTTTTTTTCCAGAATTTACGAGTATATCAAAATTTGGTAAAAGGAATTTGTGTGATAGACTAAATTATTATTATTATTATGTAATTATTTAGGACTAAATGAAAATCGATAGAGCTCCCAGTTTAAGCGTCGCGATGTTAGAAATACGTTTACTTCTAGGACATTTTTGTTAATCACATCAATTATCAAACCAATTATAATAGTGGTTACTGAGATATACAGGGTGTTTAACATAAACTTCGTAAGTTAATTTCTCGCGAATTATCGAGGATATCAAAATTTGGTAAAAACGGGTTATTTAACTGTGTAAAATGTAATTATTTATGGCTAAAAGAAAACCAAGGCAGTCATTCATTTAGGCGACTAACTAATTAAAACACGAATTTTGCATTAAATTAAATATTCATTTTATCTTCAAATATTAATTGTAGGTGTCACGTTTTGGAAAAAGGGATTCGAATGCATGTTGCTTTGAGTGCACATAATGCACGATTAATTTCGCCATAAATTTGCTTATGGGCATGTGTTTTAGAAATTACTGGCAAAGGACTGGCGGAAATAGAAGAACATATTTTTTGGATCCAGGGACCCAAAAACGAAATGATTTGCAAAATGCTCGGAGGGTGATTTTTTCACGATTACATTACTTTTCTTTTATAATGGAAGTTTAGGATGTCGCGTTTCAACGTATTATTCGGTTTTTCTTAGAAGCGTTCTAGTTTTTGCTCGAGGTTTTGAGAATCTCCTCCACTTTCAAAATTGTCTTTAAATATCTCAGAGTATAGGCAAAGTATATTAACTACGAGAAGTAACAGCACTGGTAGTCGGCAACTTTAAAATCGTAGATTACAAGCCTTTCCCCTTAAACTGGGAATATTCAGAACGCTTTGTTTTGTATTGGGCAAACGTAAGGGCTCATGTATTTTCTTTATTTTCCTGTTTATATATTTATGACGACCGATGAGATGTAGGGGCAGATTTTAAAATTTTAAATTTTACACAAGCAATGTTGTTTCCACTGGGTGATTAGTACGTGGGAGATGATTTGATGACATGCATTTCTATAAAAGCGAAAGAACGCGGCGGTGCCTTGCCGAGAAGAGCGCTGATTTCCTTAAAATATAATAAATGAACATTTTAATCCAGGAATTTTGGAAGTAGATTCGAATCACGAAAAGCACCCAAATTAAATGATTCATAATTTTTTTCGTATCACTAATCCGAATCCTATCGCTGTTATTTTTATATACCAAACTCAGTTATTGGCTTATATTATGATTTCAAATAAAGTTTGAACAAATCGGACACAAATTTATTTTAACAATAATATATGTAAGGCATTAATGTTAAAATGCTTAGTTTATTTATATATAAATCAAGCTATTATTTTTGTATCAAACTTCAAGTTATCCTTCGTCCTTAAATTAATGCTAATGAATACATATTTACTATTTATAAATCCCGAGGATGTACGATTAAAATAAACAAATTGTTTAGTGTTTAACTATTTCTATATGTATTTATTCAACCTAATACAAACAGTACTTAAATAGATAAACCTGGTTAAATATATAACCATATCTAAAAATCCTATTTAGTTTTAGTAATTCATCCAGGCTTTGTCGAAATTCAGACGGTAAGGTGTTTTTAGACCATGAGACTATTATTATTGCGCAATATCTAATGTATAAAAATATAGTATAAGAGGATATTTGTTTTATTTTACACCACAATAAAATCAAAGTTTTTTATTTTTTCAGTACAAACTGTGATAAAATTTTAAATAATTATTTAGGATATATGATCTCGGCTGTGTTTTCCTGTCAAGTTGTATTTTAAAAAAATTAATTTTTCAACCCATGTACCATGCGTATATGGTTTCTAGCGATATAGGTTTATTAATTATACGTGATTTCGTGTTTTCAGGTAATCATAGGGATGTTAATGTATTTTTGATTCACGTTAGATCAACGTCACAACGTTCCAATATAATCATTATACGGCTGTATTTCGGGCAAGAGGAGTTTTTTCATTTTTGTTTGTAAAACATTGTAAAAATTGGTATAGGTTTCCAGTACTCAGGTGAAAATAGTTACAATTTTGAGTGTTTTTATGGTAGTACAGATAGATAAATACATACATTCAGGGCTAATTAAGGAACTGGTAATATTTTACTAAATCGAAGTGTAATAGTACTTAATACGAATATTATTTGTATTGTGCGGATAATTAATAAAATATGTATTATCTTATACAGCAGTAATAGATATATACAGATAATTTGTTTAAAAATTCTGATTTGGAAGCACAAACCCTAGTGAAACATATCGGCTCAAGGAATCAATTGGGGAGTTTTGGGTAATAAATTTTATTTTTGCAGCTATACATTTCCATATTTCTTTCTACAACAAGAGATCATATTCCTCGTGTAATCTTCAAACGGGACACACATAAAATCCTAAAGACCATCAACTGACACATAATTCCCGAGTACATAACGAATGGGAGCACAATTGAAGACATTCATTCAGTGATCTACGCAGCAGCTATAACCACGATAACACAGAACAATTAGAAACTCCCGCCACGACACAGAAACGCCAACAACATAAAACTAAAATTCAAATGGCAGATAAGGATCGAAAACAAAATTAAAAAAGAATTGGGACATCTTACCCAATCCATGAACGGCAATAAGTCAAAACGTATCACACAAAGTGTAGAGAAAATCAAATCTTCATCTCCTGATCACACGCTTACAGAAATCCTTGACACTCTGAAGCAAAAATTATCCATGTATGCCGCAAGACTCTGAAGATACAATGAATCAAATGAAAGAAAGGACGCTAACAACCTGTTTCGAAGAAGCGAAAAATAGTTCTACCAAAAAATCATGAGCAATGAGGAGGCACGAGTAATTGAACCACCGACCAAACAAGAGATCACAGAATTCTGGAAAAGTATTTGGTCAGAACCGAAACTACACAATAATAACGCTTCATGGATTAAAGCGGAAGAAGACAGACATAATTGCTTGGAGGAACAATGCAATGACACACAAGAAGTTGCAGAAACAATTAAATACACGCATAACTGGAAATGTCTTGGAATAGATAAGATTCATAACTTCTGGTACAAACAGTTTACCTCCACACATGAAGCTCTCACTCGCCAAATTAATGAAATTATTTTAAAACCTAGCACACTCCCCAGTTTTCTCACCCAAGGAGTAACATACCTTAAACCCAAAATATTCAGACAATAAGGAGCCGTTAAATTACCGACCTATTACGTGCCTTCCAACCCTATATAAGATCATCACAGCCACAATTACCAGGAGAATAGAACAACATCTAGCACACAAAAACATTCTAACGGAAGAGCAAAAAGGATGCAGGAAAAACACCCGAGGATGCAAGGAGCAGCTAATTATAAACAGCGTTATCATGAAACAAACCGGGAAAAATTATAGAAACCGTTATACTGGTTACATAGATTATATAAAAAGCCTTTGATTCGATACCCCACAGTTGGCTAACCAGAGTGCTAAAATTATATAAAGTCAATAAAAACATCAGGCAATTTCTTACGCAAATCATGAGAACGTGGAAAACTAAAATCAACTTGAGAACACAAAATAAAGAGCACATCGAAACAGAAGAGATCTACATCAGACGAGATATATTCCAAGGAGATTCACTCAGCGCTTTGTGGATCTGCCTCTGTCTCAATCCACTCTCAAACACACTGAATAACACAAACTTCGGATTCCAAATTAAACAGCAAAAAAATAACCTACACAAAATAAACCATCTCTTGTACATGGATGACATAAAATTATATGCAAGCACAAAGGCACAGCTAAAGAAACTCCTCAAAAAATCACAGAAACGTTTACGCTTGACATCAACATGGAATTTGGTATAAGTAAATGCAAGCTACTTGATATCAACAAGGGACAGTGGAAAGACCACCCTACGAGAGAAACAATCAACAATGAAACTATAGGTAATATCAAAATACAAGAGTTCTAACCACACTACACCACAACTTGTTACGTTCTGGACGCGCGTTTCGCTAACCAAGTTAGCATCATCAGCAGATGATATAAACTCAAGTTTATTAGAACTCTTGTATTTTGATCTATCGTCCACCACAGGTTCCAGTGTTAGGACTTATAGGTAACATGTTCAAAGAAGAAACATACAGATACCTAGGGTTCCATCAAAGCACCAAAATTAACCACACTCATATCAAATCAGAGCTCAAGACGGAATTTAAAACCAGACTCACAAAGCTACTAAAAACAAAACCAGAAATCTAACAAAAGTTATTAACACCTTTGCCACACCTATTCTTACGTATTCGTTTGGTATAATTAAATGGTCACACACAGACATAGAAAACATTCACGTTCTCATAGGATCTGAATTCACTAAACACAGGAAGTTACATCCCAACGCATGCAAGGAAAGACTCACCATCGAGAGAAAAGACGGAGGGAGGGGAATTATAGATATACAATCGCTAAATGAAAAACAAATTTACGAACTCTACAGACTACAGAAAATTCTTCCACAACAAACAAACTAACCTCCACAAGGCAATAGTGAAGGCAGACAAGAATTATACACCGCTCGAACTGTCTGAAACACCTGGTCTGAAAAAACACTTCACGGAAGACACAGATACCACATAAAGCAAGACCATATACATAAAAAGCTTTCATATAAGTGGTTACAAGAAGGGCAGCTGAAACAGTAGGCTGCTGCTTGCCATCCAGGACAAAGTCATAGCAACCAGAAACTACAATCATTGAAGACTAGAGGTGTAGGAGATGTTACCAGCAGAGAGAAACGATGGATCACATAACGAGTGGATGTAGAATAATGGCCGGAACTGAATACACCGCGAGACACAACTCAGCAGCGAAGGTCGTTCATCAAGCATTAGCCACAACATACAAACTAACGGAGAACACAGACCCTTACTACCATTATCCACCAACACCCATACTTGAAAATGAAGACTACAAGCTCTACTGGGACATTGACATCCACACAGATAAAACAATTCCCGCAAACAGACCCGATATCACTTTTCAACCAAAAAAAGAGAAAATCACTTATTTAATTGACATGGCTGTCCTCAACGAGGAGAACATCCAAGCGAAATACAGTGAAAAGATCGCCAAATACACCGACTTGGCAATGGAAGTAAAAAGGCTGTGGAAACAGGAAGGAGTCATCATTGTTCCTCTCGTCATATCAGTAACAGGTCTCACCCTAAAAACGTTTACACCGCCTTTGGCTCAATTAGGACTTAATACAGACATTCACAGGAACATCCAAAAATCGGTCGTTCTAAAAACATGTAGCATCGTTAGATCATTTCTTAATACACAATATTTGTTTTTTTTTTATTTCCTTTTTTTTATTTTTATTTTTTGTACTGACTTGGTATAATCCCGTCAGTATAAAAGAGAACCACAGGAACACTGTAAGGCAACAAATCACAAAAATAATAATAACAGTAATAAATGCTTTTATTGTCGACAAGATACAATGTTAATAAAATTAATATTAACAATTCAAAATAAAATATCGACAAAGGCAGAGTTCGCACTCATCTGGCAAGCCAGTGAGCAGCGCTCTTACACTCAACCCAGAATTATGATTAAAGAAAATCTAATGGGAACTTTTAAACTACATAATGTTTTAAAATAAGATTTTCACAGTTTTATGTAACTTTTAGTAACGTAACTTATTTAAAAAAGTATTTTGATAGCTGTCAAAAAAAGTTTTTTCCTTTTAACTTGTGAATTGCTTAAAATTTTTAAATACGATTTTTACAGTCCTTTAACTTTAACTAGTTTATTTAAAAAAATATTTTGACAGCTGAAAAAACGGTAACTTTCATATAACACTTAGAGGCGTTTTATTAAAAACAATATTTTGACAGCAGTCAATAATAACTGTTTTTCCCTGTAACTTTTGAGGTTTTAGAGGCGTTATTTAGTAGAAAAGATATCCTGATGTCTGTCAAAAAACTTTTGAACTGCTTAAAATTTTTAAATACGGTTTCATATATTTTTTATGACATACAAAATTTTTTTTAACAAAATATTTTGACATCTGCTAAAAATCTTTAATTTCCCATAACTTTTCAACTATCTAAAGTTTTTAAATTCGGTTTTTTGCGGCATGTACTTTCTTAAAAAATTGGCAGTTGTCAAAAAATATTTATTCCACATAACTTTTGAACTGCTTAAAATTTTTAAATACGGTTTTCACAGTTTCATGTAACTATTAGAGGCGTAATTTATTTAAAAAAAATATTTTGACCTATGTCAAAAAAAAAAGATTTTTTTCCCTGTAACTTTTGAACTAAACTAATATTTCTAAATACGGTTTTCACAGTTTTACATTGAACTGTACTCTTATTGCCGGAATTTAGTTAAAAGAAATGTTGACATCTGTCAATAAAAATGTTTCTGAACTGCCTACAATTTTTAAATACGGGTTTCATAATTCAAAGTATGTTTTATTAAGATAATTTAGGAAAAAAAACTCATAGCCGCTAGATTATGGTCTGCACCTAGCGTTTATACATATAAACTATGCTAGCTATAAAAGATTCCTTTCACGGACATTTTACTGAACGTTTATCTACTTAGGAACATCTACTGTATTCTATCGTAAGGCATCAGAGAAAAGTTAGTTAACGAAACTTTGTTGAAATATTTCATTGTCATGGGTATACTCTTGTCTCGTCGAGCAAAATGGGCTTAGAAAAGATGGTATTTCCCTGAAACATATGTTATTGTCTAAAGGCAATGTCACACGTGGACCAATGAACCATAAAACGCCACTGCCATTGTTTGGAGGTTGTATATGTTTGTAATGGCCCATGATGGCTTATACTGACTGATAATAGCTTTGTTGATGATTTACCAGATACAAATTAAAGAAGGATAGCTCACGCCAAAACCAAAGCCTATGCTGGGGAATTGTGTACTTCCCTGCATGACAATGGCATTAAAAAGGCCACTCTCGTAATAGTCATCTTGGGCCGTGGTGTAAAGGAGTCATGTTTTCACCGAGAAAAGTAAAACATTAGCTGATTGGGCGCATAATCATAATCATCTAATTAAATAATAATAGTGCCGTGTTAATACTATAAACAGATATTTTCGTAAAACTCTCGTGTAATTTTCATTAAAAACATGTTTGTTTAATTGCAAGATCTTGTTAACTTGAGGCGTCATAGTTTAAGCATTAAAATTTACTAAACTATACTTTGCAACAAGCAATACTCTATTAAAGCTATTACGTAGAGATGTTAAATTTATTTGTTTTTCAAAAGCTATTCCTGCTTTATGCAATTCCCTTCTAAAATAATACGATGCAAAGCAGTGATTGAACTGTGTTTTATTATTCGACTAACTCATCTTGTTAAATAGGAAAATATCTTAATACCATTAAAAAAAATCGGTTAATTCACCTTTACCTACAACTTCCCTCAAACAGATTTCACTACTTACAATAAAGAGTTTATACATTCTTACAATTATTTGGTAATATCTTTATGCAAATTCTATAAACTGTAATTTATTTCTTTTTGTTTAATTTTTAATATATTTAAGTATTATTATTATTATTATTTATTTTTCATAACATTATTTATGCAGTCTGCAAAAATAAATTATGTACTTTATAATTATTTTCCTCAATAAAAAAAAAGCTCCACTCCAGGAAATGGAATTTTACCCAATATTTAAACATTTCATTAAGTAGCCATTTTATTCGGTCATAATGGATTTTTACCAAAATCTAAGCATTTCTACCCCCTATTCCCCTTTTTTTGAACAAAATTTGAAGTCAATCAGATAACTAGTTTTTGAGCTATGCCGTGTACAGACCGATGGAGAGACAGAGAAGCCGACGGACAGACCGAAATGAGAGAACATGTTTTAAGTGGCCTAGGAACCCGAAAACGCAAAGATCTGCAAACATCTTGGAGGGTGATTCTTTTCACGGTTATAAAACTTCTTTTTACAAGGGAAGTAAAAAGAAGGCTCCCTAGGAGAGTTTTTCGAAGTAATTTCTTAGCGTTCCTTGGACCTTTAACGATTTTAACAAAGTTTTAAAACTTTGAATGTGGCAGTTACTAAAAAAAATTAATTTCTTGCGCGCTGATCAACTAAGCCAATTTTTTTATTAGCGGCGCAAAATCCATGAATCATTTGGTTAATTTTTTACAGGTTATGTATGTAAGACTTAACCATTTTTACTTCCCTCATAAAAGGGAATTATTGTAATCGTAATTGCCATGTAAAAAATCACCCTCCGAGATTTTTTTAGACCTTCAGGGTCCCTAGATGACAAAAAACATATTTTCTCGATTCTGTCGGTCTGTCTGTTCGCAGCATAGCTAAAAAGCTACTTACCCGATTGACTTCTAATTTTGGTAAAAAGTTAAGGGTTATATGGGGATGACCTGGTAACATGTCGGTAAAAATCCAATATGGCAAAACAAATTGCATAAAAATCGAGTATTATGTAGGAATCAAATCAATTAAAAATTCAGCCTGCAAAAACTACTTAATGATCCGATTTCAAATTGTGTGCCGTCACTAATTGTAGTGTAGAGATGAACTAGTAAAAGTGTGGTATATACGGTTTTCACAGTTTTACATTGAACTGTACTCTTATTGCCGGAATTTAGTTAAAAGAAATGTTGACATCTGTCAATAAAAATGTTTCTGAACTGCCTACAATTTTTAAATACGGGTTTCATAATTCAAAGTATATTTTATTAAGATAATTTAGGAAAAAAACTGACATTCTTAAAAAAATGTTTTTCCTTATACCTTCTGAATTGCTTAAACTTTTAGACACGGTTTCACAGATCCATGTAACTTTTAATGAAGTAGTTAATTTTAGAAAAATAGTTTGGCAGCAGTCAAAAAACGTCGAGTTTTCCTAACTTTTGAACAACAATTTTTTTTTAAATGAGATTTTAATTTGTATAAAGTGGAATATTAGGTGGCGAGAGTTTATTTAACTCATAGCCGCTAGATTATGGTCTGCACCTAGCGTTTATACATATAAACTATGCTAGCTATAAAAGATTCCTTTCACGGACATTTTACTGAACGTTTATCTACTTAGGAACATCTACTGTATTCTATCGTAAGGCATCAGAGAAAAGTTAGTTAACGAAACTTTGTTGAAATATTTCATTGTCATGGGTATACTCTTGTCTCGTCGAGCAAAATGGGCTTAGAAAAGATGGTATTTCCCTGAAACATATGTTATTGTCTAAAGGCAATGTCACACGTGGACCAATGAACCATAAAACGCCACTGCCATTGTTTGGAGGTTGTATATGTTTGTAATGGCCCATGATGGCTTATACTGACTGATAATAGCTTTGTTGATGATTTACCAGATACAAATTAAAGAAGGATAGCTCACGCCAAAACCAAAGCCTATGCTGGGGAATTGTGTACTTCCCTGCATGACAATGGCATTAAAAAGGCCACTCTCGTAATAGTCATCTTGGGCCGTGGTGTAAAGGAGTCATGTTTTCACCGAGAAAAGTAAAACATTAGCTGATTGGGCGCATAATCATAATCATCTAATTAAATAATAATAGTGCCGTGTTAATACTATAAACAGATATTTTCGTAAAACTCTCGTGTAATTTTCATTAAAAACATGTTTGTTTAATTGCAAGATCTTGTTAACTTGAGGCGTCATAGTTTAAGCATTAAAATTTACTAAACTATACTTTGCAACAAGCAATACTCTATTAAAGCTATTACGTAGAGATGTTAAATTTATTTGTTTTTCAAAAGCTATTCCTGCTTTATGCAATTCCCTTCTAAAATAATACGATGCAAAGCAGTGATTGAACTGTGTTTTATTATTCGACTAACTCACCTTGTTAAATAGGAAAATATCTTAATACCATTGAAAAAAATCGGTTAATTCACCTTTACCTACAACTTCCCTCAAACAGATTTCACTACTTACAATAAAGAGTTTATACATTCTTACAATTATTTGGTAATATCTTTATGCAAATTCTATAAACTGTAATTTATTTCTTTTTGTTTAATTTTTAATATATTTATGTATTATTATTATTATTATTTATTTTTCATAACATTATTTATGCAGTCTGCAAAAATAAATTATGTACTTTATAATTATTTTCCTCAATAAAAAAAAGCTCCACTCCAGGAAATGGAATTTTACCCAATATTTAAACTATGCTAAATAATAATTAAATGTTTCCTAACTATCTTTTTAAACAATGGCTATTACTGTTCAAATTGTGCAAACTTTTACAAAGACAATAAAATAAAGATATTTAACTTTGGATGATAGGGGAAAAGGGTCGTATTTGAAATATGTTTAACATTTAGTGTTTTGGTTTCGCAATTTTTAGTAGCTAGGAAGAAATTAATTGTTTTTGTTCTATGTATATTATTTTTTTTGTAAAGTGATGTAATGCAGTGTAACTTTCTTATTAAATATTGAGTATCTTTTGGTATTGGTGAAAGTTGCGTTGTTATTAAAAATATTGCTGTCAAAGTAAATTATACACCTGAACTTTTAACTACTTCCTGTGTTGAAATTACTCACTACTACATATAATGTGATAATTATTTTTATATACGTAATCGTAAATTTCTTTAGTAAATAAATTTAAAAGATCTTATTACCAATAAAGATTGAATCCGAAATTCGGTAAATTGTTTTTACAAGTGAAGTTCCCTCGTTATGAATATTTCCTATTATTAGGGATAGTGAAGATTGACCCTATTTAGTTCCGCACATAGTCATTAACGCATACATAAATTGAGTTTTTTAATTTTTGTATTATAATGTAATATGGATTAGGAGGAAATTTCCGGTTAAGTTTCTTTACAGATCGGTTTAACCTAATTGTGGTGAAATTCCCTCACAAGGACTCCTTCATTGTGTCTAAAAAAGTGATAGGTAACACAGTTTATATATGCAACTAATCTAGGCGAAACTAAATAGGATCATATTTTACTATTTCTAATAAATAGGAGGATTAATGTAACATAGGAAGATCCGAGTAAAAAAATATACCGGTGTCTTTATAATGTTTTTTTTTTTAAATTTTGGTAGTAGGTAGTGATGCCGCGAGACGAGACGAGATGAGATTAAGGCTTCATATCGTCTCATCTCGAAAAATCTCGTCTCAACTTTAAGTATATTAACCTATCCCGTTAAAGTTTAAATAAATATGTTCACTGAAGATGAAATTTTAGCTATACACACTCACAGTAGATCAGTGAACCGCGCAAGTTTACAAATAATGCTCTATCGTATCTGCCTGGATATTAGTACCTTGAAAATGTCTTCTAGCTTTTTGTTTGGTAAACCTTCCAATCTTATGTTTGAGAAGTTTATTTAGTCACAATATCTAATTTATCACCTTTTATAATATAATGGTAATTTTTATGACAACATTATAACAGTGCTGACTGTAGACTTTCCATCAAACACTTTGCTGAGTTTGTGTACAAGTTTGTACAAGTTTCAGCTCTCCGGGTACTCCCTGTCCTAACAGTGTGGTGTTTGCTATAGGAGATGCATTTTTATTTTAAATAATTCAATATTTTAAAAAATTGCATTTATAAATTGACCCTAGTTTGTCTCCCGGTGTATAGGAAGTCTTCACCAAAATAGGCTGATACCAAAGAGTAGGTATGTACTGATTCCACAAAATTAATTTATCTATTTTCCTGCCGATATCTTTAATTGCGTTACACGTACAATAAAGAAATGCATACTAGTTTGCTCTTGTTACGTTTTAAAATAAAATAATAGAAGAATAAATAGTCAGTTGAATGAAGACTTTTGTTTTAAAAGGTTCTTTGATTCAATTATGATTACATCCCCCCAGGTTGTCTAAAATCGCTGTATAGTTTATAAGTTTTCAATCATTTCCATGCCTACAATGTGAAAAAATAAAATAATTAAATAAAATGACATAAGGGAGACACATGAACTAAAAATACTATTTAGTTCACTGGCGGGTCATTATTTCCGGTTTGCTGCTATTGAATGGGAGGCTTTGGATTTGTATATTTTATATCAAATGGCACAGAGCATTCAAACGTCAAATTCGATATATTTATTTTCATCTATTGTGGCTAGCTAAAGGTTTTTGCGTTTTATTTCAGCCAATTAGCATTATTTATAACAAAGTTAAGTTAGGCTGCATCTTGTAAATATCATGACCCTAGGCATGAATTTAAATAGTATCAAATTATTTTTATACTAAATAATATACTTCAACCCATACAATGTTAATATGTAATAGATTTTGCGGAAATATTTTAAATTAATTGTACACCTAAATACAAATTGTATCTGAAATTTTGCTTATATTATGGAAAACTTGTTACAAGATAAGTGCGTTCGTAAACAACACTATCGAAAAACTAAGTAGTATCTAGCTTATTTTTGATGCTTTTGATTTATTGTCGTGTTTCCGTACAAAATTGATCACAGTGCGGTGCTGGCAGCGGCGATGGTATCATCCTAGATAAAATGTATCCTAAGTTAATACATATTTTTTTGTAAAATAACATGATTGTAGATAAAATATTACAGGTAACATGCATTAAGGTGTTTTTTTTGCTCCTGTTATTGCTGTTTAAAATGTCCAAACTTCTTAGTGCATTTGTTACATAAATTACTATTAGCGGGCTAGTTAATAATAAAATGGACGTTAATATTAGCTGAAACTTTTTCGATTGGTGGTAGATTTTTGTTGTAATTTTTATGTCAAAAATACTTTTAATATTTTAAATAGGCAAATAACTAAATTTCTTAAAATTGTTTAAAATATATATTTTTTTATTTTAATTACAAAATGAATCTTATTTAGGCAAAAGAGTTATGGTAATTTTTAAACGCAACTCCATTTTAAAGAGCTACTACTTTCCGCTTCAAGAGAAGAAAATTAAAAACAAATAATTCTAGAATTTATATCAATGGAATTTTAGATTATTAAGTATACAAAAGAGGCTGTGAAAAATTATTAACATTTGCTGGAGTATTATTTGATGTTTAAATTTTACCAGCTATAAATTTAAGCATAATTCAAAAATATTCAAGTAATACCATTTATATATTTATTTTTGTTCTTTATGTTTTTTTTTGAGAACCCTACAGGTAGAAACATTAATAAGCCAACAATTAAGTGATCATTATTATATTATATTATCCTACGCCTGCACATCATGTAGATAATTAATTAGTTTTATTATGCTTATTATTATTAAAATATATTTAAAGGCACAAAACCAAAGTCTAATAATTAAAAAAATATAAGAAAAACAATTCATTTTCTAAAAAACACTGATGTTTTTAAAAACAATCCAAAATTTGGTAAATTTTTGCAATGCAGCTTTTACTAAAACAAATTCGAAGAAATTTTATTGATGCAATAATATCCTGTGACGGAAGTAGAAAGACGTATGTATTTATATCTATGGTAAGGCTTTCTATTACTAAACGTCGTCTCGTCTCGAATGTCGAGATTGAATGGTGTCGAGACGGGCCGAAATTAGGTCAAGACGAAACGAGAGTACAAATTTTGTCTCGTCTCGCGGCATCACTATTGGTTGGGTCCTTATTTTGTTGCGCCATGTTGAATTTGTGAAAAAATTTTACCAATTTATTATAAAGTTTTTTACGCTGGTTTTTTAAAAATGTCTCTTGAATTTCCTTTCGTTTATCCCTATTTCACACTTAATTCTTACGCAAAATTTTAACTCAATCAAATAAGTAGTTGACTGATTTTTTAAAAATTTTATTATAGAGCCGTTTTGTTTTACCTTCTTGGATTCATACCAAAATTATGCTAGTTCATTTTCATAGTACACCTGATTTTTGTGGCAAATTTGATCTAATTCGAATGAGTAGTTTTTTAGCAATATTTTTTTTTACATTTTACTAGGCCGCCGTTTTATTCGGCCATATTTGTACCAAATTGTTACCATGTCATCTCCATTTGACCGTTAATATTTGACCAAAATTGGAAATCAATTGGGTAAGTAGTTTTTAGCTATTCCGCGAAAAGTCAGACAGACAGACCGATGCAATTGAGAAAACATGTGTTTTCGCATCTAATAAACATTTATCTGATTTGATCATGATGATCCTTCAGATAATACAAAAACAACCATATTCTTAAAAATACTTTTATTTTACAGGAACAGTTTTCTTAGAAGGTTTTCTATTAACTTTTGTCGATACCTCGTCTTTCAAGTACAGGAACTAAAGTTTAATATTGTTAACATCAGTCAACATATAAATTATCCAATTTCACACATTAAATAAACAAAAGTTTAATTTTTTTCTGGTAAACATAATTTTCGGGGTTTTCCTTGACCGAACGTATTTGCATTTCACAACTCTTCAACATAATTATAAATGGTTTGTTTTTCCCAATTCAAACCAACTGTTACAATTGAAAGTCCGATATTTCACGTTTACTGTAATTAAATGACTAACAATAATCGTCAATATAGAAAGCATGTTATTATTGGAACTATTACAGTCGTATTAAGCTGATCATTTGTTATTTTCTTTGTGAAAGCTGCAGTCATTGAACTTGACCCATTAAGGCCACTTCCATATCGACGACGTCGAATGCCCCTGAGCGTTTATAAAGTAAAAACTTGTCCCCTTGTACTCCTCTCACTGTTATGGAATACCTTGTATTTCTACGAGAATTTTATTGATCTGTCAAAACAGACATTCGATTAATAAACTGACAAATTTTAGTTGTTGATTTAAATCAATCCCAATAAGATTCGCGATAATTGCCCAGGGCAATTATTTGTAGTAATCACAAGTGCAACAAAACTACTGTTAATTTTGCATGAAAACGTGATGTATTATAATTGCAACAGTTGTTTTCATATTTTAGCGGAAAAATATGAAAATAAATTAATGCAATTTGCTTGATGCAAAACTATATGGTTTATTTTGGTGCACGAGTGTAATTTTGGGGAACATTTCCTGAATTTGAAAGAAAAATGTGCCTTATTGTTTTCATATGTTAAAACAATAATGACGTGTCCATTAGTTGCAATTAGTACAATTTTGCAACAAATGTCTTCGCTTTACGGGAATTTTATACGTAAAAGATTTTTTTTTATCAAAAATAGTATTGGTGGAAATGAATTTTAAGTAGTTATTGTTTTAATATTTGCTTTTTATAGTTTCTTGAAAATGTTTCCAAAATAGATGATTTAGACTTTTTGGGTTATTTTTTTGGGGTAAGAATTTCAATGTCATGATATGTGAGTGTTCAAAATTGTGTTTGTATTGCTTTATTTATTTTTCACGGAAAGGTGTACTGTGGACCAATCTAATTAAAGAAAATATAATGTATGCAATTATAGCTTTATAAGATTAGATGCCAAAAAGCTTTGTCGTTCGAAGCTTGTCCTGGTGGGATCTGGGTAAGGACAAAGGTGGTCACTTTGCCGTTGTGGTCGTCGTCGTGTCACAACGTACTTTTTTAAATTTAGATCGCTTTATCTCGGGAACAGTTTCAGATAAAGTTTTGAAATTTGTTACGGATTGTTTTTCGGATTTTTCAGTGTCGTTTTATACACGATGACGCAAAAAAATATTAATTTAAAATTCTCGGATAATGTTCCTCTTTCTGGTTTTCGGAAGATTATTAAAAATTCGTGTGATATAAGTTTGGAGTTTTTTTTTAATTTTTGAATATTTTTTAGGTCAAAAGCATGGTCAGTTAAACGCCCTCTAGTTCCTAGATGGTTCAAGTTTTCGACAAAAGCAAAAAAAATTCGCGTTCGAGAAAAAGATCTTATAAGGTTTTATGTTTAAAAAGTCTAAGCTAATTACGATTATTGCAGTTTAAAAAAATTAAATTTTTTATTTCTTTGGAGATTTTGCCCTCCACTGACCAAAATTAAATTCTATTATAATTTAGCCGAACCTTTTGAAATTCTGGAGTATTTTTTTCGAAATTAAAAAAGCTATATTTTTTTGAAAAACCAAACGATAGCCTTCTTTTAAATCGATGAAAGCCTTTTCACACAAAAGCAAAATAAATTAACAAACTTCAATGTATTTTCTACAACTTTTCAATTTACTGTTTTGTAGCATTATATTTTTCATAAGCTAAATTGTTTCATTTGGTGAACAGTTTAATTTACGCCGATATATATTAGAAGTAATTTGGGTTGTCTCTAAGTGGAATTTATAACGTAATATTTAATTTTAGGGTGGAAATGTCGTTTTTTTATAATTTGTACATAAATCAAAACAAGTAATTTACTTCATATTTATTTTTACGTTGCCATCCAGATAAAATCACAATATTTGCCAATCATTTCAATATTCAAAGCAGGTAAAGGAATTTTATATTTAATATGAACATATCCTTTTGGTACTCTCAAGTCATGGATTCACGGCGTCGACTTCGACTTGCGTTTCTACTCTCGGTTTTCAGTTGCAGTGTTGCCGAATCGAGTTAATGATTTTTCTTAAGTTTCATGGTGAATTTGAATTTGCCGCTTCCTTTCACGAGTCACTTTACTGACTATTTCCGTGCTCGACCTTGGTTGGCCAACGGTCTTCATCCCTTGGTATCGTCATTCCGGTTGGTAGTCGAGGTACTTATAACACCTCCATGTGTTGATCCAAAGAAAAATCGGGAATCATCCCGAATATACCCAATAGTGGTGATTTGAATTTTTGTTTCTTCGCATGGATTAACTATCTGCTTTATCTGAGAGCCAAAGTAAAGTTTGTGTTTTGGAGAAAACCTGGATTTTTATCCAGCAATCTTTGGCCATGCCGGAATCAAACGTTTTGGAGTTTTTTTTTTTATAGTAACTTTGGGATTTAGTTAAGGTAAGCCGCTTATAATAATTTCACATACCTTTTTCTTCGTTTTGAAAAATGTTATGTATTTCCCAGTTTTCGTTTTTTTTTTTTGAGTACTCATCCATGGTTTTCCCTCTCCTTTTAGAATCCACATGGGAGTCGACTCCTAAGTTTTGGCATACCATGCCGTACCACGGGTTATGAATTATGGTCTTAAAAGAAACGTAATCTGTTGTCCCGCCTAGACTTCTTTATTTGATCCAGTTCTGTTCGAATGCTGTTAGTTCCAGACACTGTAACTGTTCCTGTGATTTTGAAGTGATCCTCTTTTGATGTTTTGATGTAGCCCTTGAAGTCCTGACATCCCTGGAAGGATTTATAAAGGCCAAATAATATATTTTTTTTAATTATCCATTTTTATTCATTTTTTTTACTACAAGCATTATTTAATATTATACATTTTTACATTTGATTTACAGTTTAAACGATTTATGTTATTTAAAAGTGAACCAGTTAATTAAATATTTCTTTCTAACTTTCATTTATGTAACAATAATTAAAGGTGTTAAAATTATTAATGAGTTATGTGAACTATAGTCGACTATGGGGCTTATTTAATTTTCTTTATGAAAATATTGGCGTATTAAATTCCTCTTTTTTTTACCTATTTTGAATTATCTTATTTAAATTGTACATTTGCTATATAATATATGGTGTCGTAAGTATAGAAAATTTACCTCATATTTTCATTTATCCTGCCTACACTCACCTAATTTTTAATTCAGTTTTTTTTGCGTGGCGACCTTTTAGTAGTCTACTTGGATTATGTAATGTATTTTTTTTTAAGATTTACTTTTGATTTTAAAGAACACACCAAAATTTAATAATTAAATTCTAATATGTAACATCAAAGTTAATTTAATAAAATTATTTTTCATTTACCCCCGAACCCATAGTGCTCTCCAGATGAAAAGCTGCCGTTAGCTGAGCGTAAAAAAAAACAAGGGGTAAGATACGCTACACAAATTGCGCCCAACATCTGGAGCTAGAAGAAAAAATTTGTTTATGAATATGCTCGAAAAAATAATTAACCTTTATTAAAATTTTTAATTCATTCATTTTCCTAAATAAATTCAAGTCTATTCGGAAAATATTTGTTTTAGTTTATTGGTGAGTAGACAGAGGTATATTATTCTCTAGGCACATTTTAAGAATTTCTTTTGATGAGAATGAGGTTAATGTAAGTCAAAAATTAAAATTCAAAAATGAAGCTTATGCTTCAGCAATGTACTTAGATGCTGACTTACACGATAAAGTTAGGGAACCAGATTTAATTGTAAATGATCCTGTATTACAACCTTCTAGTTCAGGTGTTATGCAATCACAAAGTCTTCCAAGTTCAAGTTCTTTAAGTAACAAATATTTTAAGGGCACTACCGTTCATAAGTTAGGAATTACGTTTGATGGTAATCCAAAAAATGTGATATCTTTCATAGAAAGAGTCGAAGAAATGGCTCACTCTAGACATATTTCTAAAATAGATTAGTTCGAATCAGCTAGCGATTTATTTTCTTACAAGGCTATCTTTTGGCTACGGCCTGTAAAACCATCTGTTGGTGATTGGGATTCTTTGATTGCGAAATTAAAGTCCGACTTTTTGGATTCTGATGTAGACGATGATACATGGAAACAAATTAGGGAGAAAAAACAATCTATTTGTGAACCAGTTGTTTTGTATATAGCTTCCATGGAAGGTCTCTTTAGTTGATTATCTAATACTCCTGCCGAAGTAACGAAGGTCAAATATATTATACGGGGTTTACAAAAAGAGTATCGTCAACGGTTAGCGTTACAGAAAATATTTACGGTCGATGAATTAAGTAGGTTATGTAAACGCTTAGAGCAAGCTGATATTTTAGGCCTTTCTTCTACTTCATCTACACGTCAGGTGTTAGAATTTAATAATGATGCGGAAAGAAATAAAGAACAGAAAGTAAAATTAACTAATAGGAAATTTAATAGAAAAAATAACAACCATAATTATAACGGTAAAAATAAATTCCATAAACCGCAAAATCATAACAACACTGATAGTAATAGTAAACCTAGTAGCATAGATAGTAGTGTTTGCTGGAAGTGCGATATACCAAACCATACGTTTAGATTCTGCCGAGCTAACATAGATAAAAAGTTTTGTTTTAAATGTGGCGCACCTGATGTCACTTCGAAAAGCTGTTTTAAATGTTCGGGAAACGACCGAAGGGAAAACGTGTAGTTGACTCGCGTCTTGCCTTAACTTCAGAAGTCAACCAAAGAGATAGTAATTTAAAGAGTAGTAAAAAGTCTGTAAACACGTCTGAAAAAAATAATTTCTGTAAGAAATTAGCTCCCGTTTTCTTGATGAAGAATAATGATAACAGGCCTTATTTGTCGGTTAAATTGTTTGACCAAAAAATTGCTGCTTTGTTAGATAGTGGTGCAAATATTTCCATAGTAGGGAAATTCCGGTTAACCATATTAAATACTTTAAATATAAAAATTCACAGTTCGTCTCTGGAACATGTTGTAACAGCAGACGGTGCTAAACAAAAAATAAGGGGAGTTGTTAATCTACCTATTATTATGGGCGAATCAGTGCAACTTTTGCCTTCCTATGTAGTAGCTTCGCTTTCACATTCTTTTATTTTTGGTAGTGATTTTTGTAAAAAAATTCAAGTTAAAATAGACTTTAAAAATAAGGAGAGGTACACTCAGAGTGATCTATCCGGAACTAGTGTTGACACTTTATGTTCAGAAAAAGATTCTACTTTTTCAAGGTTGTGTTCTCTAGACGCTTTATCGGGAGATAAACAAGTACAAGCTAGGAATATTATTGATTCTTTTGAAATATTAAAAAGTATTAAAAATAGGTTAGGTCTTACAAATAAGATATCAATGAGTATTGATACAGGTGACGCTAAACCTTTCAAATTAAGACAATATTTAATGAGTCCCTTTATGTTAAAAATCCTAAATAATGAACTTGATGAAATGCTTAAGTTAGGTGTGGTTGAACCATCCCAAAGCCCGTGGAATAATCCGGTACTGTTAGTGAAAAAATCAACTGGTGAATACAGGCTTCGTTATGATGGAAGAAAATTGAACCAGTTCACTAGTCATGATAATTACCACTTCAAAGGATTAATAGAATTCTCATTTCATTACGTGGTGCTAAGTTTATTTCTAGCATAGATTTGCGAAAAGCTTTTTGGCAAATTCCATTGGATCCCGCTTCTCGTGAGAAAACTGCTTCTACCGTCCCATCAAGGGATCTTTTTTATTTTAGAGTTGTTCCATTTGGACTTTGTAATACTGCTCAGACTCAACAAAGACTTGTAGATGCTTTGTTTGGTCCTAAATATGAGCCTAACATGTTTACCTATTAGGACGATATAATTATAACATCGGAGAGCTTTGAGGATCACATTCGTCTTCTTGGTGAGGTTAGGGATATTTTATCGGAGGCAAATTTAACAATAAACTTGGAAAAATGTGAATTTTTTAAGACTTGACTCAAGTATTTAGGTTATATTATTGAGGGATGCCAAGGAATTCGTACGGATCCAGGAAAGGTATCAACAATGGTGAATTATCCCAGACCATCCACTACTACAGAGATTAAGAGGTTTATCGGCATGTGTAGTTGGTATAGGAGGTTTATTCATAACTTTTAATCCTTGGTGTCTCCAATAAATGATTTACTGAAAGGCAAGAAGAAAAAGCAAGCGATCGTTTGGTCATCAGAGGCAGAGGAATCTTTTATAAATATTAAAAATGCTCTTATCGCCGCTCCAGTTTTATGTTCGCCTGATTTTACAAAGACTTTTACTATTCAATGTGACGCTAGTGATACAGGCCTAGGTGGTGTTTTATCGCAAGAATTCGACGGTGGTGAAAGGGTTATTGCGTATTGTTCCAGAACTTTGTCGAAAGCTGAACGCAATTATACGGTTACTGAGCGAGAACTTTTGGCGTTACTATTTTCTCTAGGGAAATTTAGGATGTATGTTGAAGGCACAAAGTTTAGGGTTATTACCGATCACTATAGTCTCCTCTGGCTTAATAATCTTAAAGATCCGTCAGGCAGGTTAGCCAGGTGGTCGGTTAAGTTACAACAATATTCATTTGAACTTGTTCATAGAAAGGGTGCTTCTCATAAGGTCCCTGATGCACTATCTAGAATTCACTCGCGTTCTCCAGATGGTAATGAAGCCGCTATCATTGATCTACCACTCGACGAATCAGATATTTGGTATTCTAATCTTCGGAATAAAATAAGTCAGGATCCTTCTTGTTATCCTCAGTGGAAAGTTGAAAATAACTTTTTATATAAGTACATCCCTAACAATTTGCCGATTATTAGTAGTATTTGTAAATGGAAACTTGTAGTACCGAAAAATTCCCGTGCTTCAGTTATTAAGAGTTGTCATGATCCACCTTCTTGTTCTCATTTTAGTTTCTATAAAACTCTTTCACGAATACGGGAAACCTTCTATTGGCCCAAAATGAAATATGACATTAATAAGTATGTCAGTCACAGAAAATTACCAATTCTTCACCTTTGGGTAAGATGGGCGAGGAAAAGTGTGTTCAGTATCCATTTCAGGTAATTGCCGTAGATATTATGGGTCCGTTGCCGAGATCTAAAGGTGGAAATTGTTTTTTGCTTGTGGTTACTTGTTGGTTTTCAAGGTATACCCTTTTATTCCCGATGAAAAAAGCTGTTGCTTCTACTATAGTGAAGTGGTTGGAAAATATTGTATTTCATATTTTCGGAGTACCTCAAATGATCATTTGTGATAATGGGTCTCAGTTTGTTGGCAAAACGTTTAAACAACTAACAGATTTGTATAAAATTAAGATATGGTTTACACCACGATATACGGCTCAATGCAATTTCGTGAAACGCACAAACAAAACTGTTGGTACTGCTATCAGAAGTTATATTAAGGATCATAAAGATTGGGATTTTCAGTTGTCAAAGATTCAGTTTGCCGTAAACTCAGCTAAACATGAGGTTCATAATTTTGCTCCATCATTGATTATTTTTGGAAGATACGTTCCAATATCTGGTGATTATTACGGTCAAGTTTTAGAAACTAGAGACATAGAATTCGATTCTCGTGATAGGAATGAGTATGTTAAGGATATTTCAGGTTTAGGTAAAATTTTTGAAGATGTGAAAACGAAATTAACGTTGGCTCATCAACGTTATAAGAAATCGTATGATTTGCGAAGGAAGGATAATCAGTTTAAAGTTGGAGATAAAGTTTGGCGTAGGAATAAAGTATTGTCAGAAGCACTGTCCGGATTTTCAGCTAAGTTGGCACCGAAATACGTTTTGTGTAGAATAATTAGTAAGAAGTCACGTTTGGTATATGGTTTAGAAAATATAGATGGTAGTTTTGCGGGCGACTGGCATGTTAAGAATTTGAAACCATATTTTGGTTCAAATTCTGACGTTTCCGTAGGTTAGGAAACTTCTGTATGAAATTTCAGTTTTTGCTTTTCTTGGTCACATATCTTTTTATGTGCAAGATTAAGGCATTTTGTTGTGCTTGGTCACATATTGTTTAATGTGGAAGATGTAAAGTATTTTTGATAAGAAACTTCTGAGTGAAATATCAGTTTTTGCTTTTCTTGGTCACATATCTTTTTATGTGCAAGATTAAGGCATTTTGTTGTTCTTGGTCACATATTGTTTTATGTGCAAGATGTAAAGTATTTTAGTAAAGGAATTTCTGAGTGAAATTTCTATGTTCGCTTTTCTTGGTCGCATATCGTTTTATGTGCAAGATTAAGGCATTATTTTGATCCATTTTTATTAATGTGCATGTAAGGTATTTTAGTCGGAAAATTTCTGAGAAGATTTTTTTATTCAGCATGGGCAAGGCTTTAGCAGTTTCTGTAAGCTAAGAAATTTCGAATATAGCCTGTTTTTTTTTTTGGATCCAGTTTATGTGTAGGATTTAGGTAGTTTTTGTTGTTTAAGGGTACCCACACTACTTAAGGCTACCTGTATTCGACGTCGACCTATGTTTTGAGCTCAGTTTTTATTTTTCTATCGACATTGCAGTTTCTGGTTATATTTTAGAAACCATATTTAGTGGTTATGTTTAAGATGACGTTCAAAAGTCATATTTAAGATGAAAGGAGTTATATTTTAGTTAAAAGTCTTATTGTTGGATCTATTAGTTGTGTATAACATGTTAGATCGAAAGCAGACGACGTCAGTAAGTTAAATACTTTTCAGTATTGCTAAGACGTTTACTTGTATGTTTAGCCGTTTAGAAGAGTATATCGTGATCATGACCTTACCGATTTTGACCTCCCTATTTTGACCTCCTGATTTTGACGCTTTAGGCCGTATGGTACGCGTAGTTATTAAACTAAACGGAAAGTATATAAAAGAAACTTGTTACAACTCGTTCTGAGTAGTTTACTATAAAATATGTTGAAGTGGATGTTTTTATAAAAAAAAAAAAATATTTAAGGGTTAATATTTTTTTTTTTTTTGGAGGAGGATGGTGTAGCATTATATTTTTCATAAGCTAAATTGTTTCATTTGGTGAACAGTTTAATTCACGTCGATATATACTAGAAGTAATTTGGGTTGTCTATAAGTGGGATTTATAACGTAATATTTAATTTTAGGGTGGAAATGTCGTTTTTTTATAATTTGTACATAAATCAAAACAAGTAATTTACTTCATATTTATTTTTACGTTGGCATCCAGATAAAATCACAATATTTGCCAATCATTTCAATATTCAAAGCAGGTAAAGGAATTTTATATTTAATATGAACATATCCTTTTGGTACTCTCAAGTCATGGATTTACGGCGTCGACGTCGACTTGCGTTTCTACTTTCGGGTTTCAGTTGCAGTGTTGCCGAATCGAGTTAATGATTTTTCTTAAGTTTCATGTTGAATTTGAATTTGCCGCTTCCTTGCACGAGTCACTTTACTGACTATTTCCGTGCTCGACCTTCCTGGTTGGCCAACGGTCTTCATCCCTTGGTATCGTCATTCCGGTTGGTAGTCGAGGTACTTACAACACCTCCATGTGTTGATCCGAAGAAAAATCGGGAATCATCCCGAATATACCCAGTAGTGGCGATTTGAATTTTTGTTTCTTCGCATGGATTAACTATCTGCTTTATCTGAGAGCCAAAGTAAAGTTTGTGTTTTGGAGAAAACCTGGATTTTTATCCAGCAATCTTTGGCCATGCCGGAATCAAACGTTTTGGAGTGTTTTTTGTATAGTAACTTTGGGATTTAGTTAAGGTAAGCCGCTTATAATAATTTCTTATATATACTGTATTTTTTCTTTTTTATATATATGTAATACTATATAATATAAACTGCATAAAATATCATCTGCTGATGATGCTAACTTGGTTAGCGAAACGCGCGTCCAGAACGTAACAAGTTGTGGTATAGTGTGGTTAAAACTTTTGTATTTTGATCTGTGTCCTTTATGTTTCTTTAAAAAAATCAACAGTTTTATCTTATTTTCTGATGCAACTAAAAATATCAACAACTATTTGTATGGTGTGATATACTAATACTCTGATGTTAATTAACTGAGAAAAAAATTAATTGTTATTAATAATATATATATATATATATATATATATATATATATATATATATATATATATATATATATATATATATATATTGACAACAAAAATATATATTTATATTTTTTTTTAGAAATCAGCGAGAAAGTACACTTTTTTAATTTGACCACCATTAAGGCGTTGCCAAGCTATTCAAATTTCTCTAGAAAATTCAGAAAAAACATGGTAGTCAAAATTTCGTTAAAAATTTTACCTGTTTAAACTTGGTAATAATATTCTATGGCCCTATAAAGATCATGGATGATGCAATTACTACGTAATAGAAATTTGGCCGCAACTTATGTGTTTTTTACAACAGTCCCAACATCCTAACTTGTTTTGTAAAAAAACTCCATTTTTTAAAAGGAAACGCCCTGTATATTATAAGGTCATTTTTTATTGCTCTTTAAATTTGCAATTATGACCATTGTCCTAAAATGAGTCATTTTGGCAATATATTAGTTTTTCTGGAAAATGCCTAGATAATATCGGTAATCTTTGATTTTTATTCGTATAGAGTAATGATTTGGATAAAAGTATACTCGCTATTCATCAAAAATACGTCTATAATTATTGCTATTATTATTATTAGTAGAAAAAATTTGTCAGAACCTCGTTAAGGCAATATAAAAAAAGCGAATACAACAAAACAAATGTTATTATTAAAGCAGGTATTAAAAAATATCCACTAAATTGTTTAACAAGCGTGGTAACTCAATTTGTAAAAACTGTAGATACACTGCGCCTGTTAGTTTTTCTTCGAAAAAATAAAGACCAACGACAAAATTTCCCACTATTCCACCCCACACATTCAAGGACCATCTAGTTTGGGTTTTAGTTCTAATAATATGTGGATTTGACCTTTCCTTTTTTTCATAATCGACTCTCGCTGTCCTAACATAAAGATCTAACAATTTCTAGAATGCTTGCTTCTTTGGCTGTCGTCTTCCGGGATAACTTTCGTGATATAGTCGCTGTGCAAGTAAACAGTTTCTGTAACCTGTACCTAGTATAAACACCCTGTCCTAAGGTCCTCAAGGTCAAATGACGTCACAGGGCGACGTAAGAGGAGGGTTGTCGACCTTCAAAAAGGCAAGGTCAAGTGAGCGGGGCACCCTCAAGGTCAAATGATGTCACAGGGTAAGAGGGTAGGGACGCAAGAGGGGGGTGGTCCAAAGGATACATTATTACACTACTTTTGGGGACTGTTAAAAGAAAAGGTTTATCTTCACAGGCCATTCCAAAACCTCGATCACCTGGAAACAGTCATCAGGCAGTGTGTACAAGAAATTACCCCAGTAGAAGACCATAATTTGTACGGAAAGTGATGGCGCTCACGTAAAAGCATAATTTGTTCATTGCTCATTCTTAGTTGATTTTTTTAAACGATATTGTTAAATAAAACTTTTTGTATACCCTGTACATGGCATTCAGATTTGAATTTATTTATGAAATTTAATATTGTATTACACCTCGGAATACTCAGAATAATTCTCTCATGGCATTTTGCTCTAAAACCAAACTTATGGGTAGTTTTCTCTTGAGGCAATTTTAGATTCTCTAAGTTTTTGGCAACCCTGTACAATATTTTTTAAATTTTATAATTCCTGTAAGAATAGTAACATTTTTCATAAAATATTTGTTAAGAACTTTTTTATATTAATATTTTGAAAAAAGGCAAAAAAAAAATAAATAAAAATATGTTATTCAAAAACGAAAAAAATAAAAAAAAGTTATTCAAAAACGATGGAACACCGAACATGTTTTTGAATGTTTTTTTTGCATACAGAAGCAATTTTTTATACATAGGTTTACCCTAAGGGGGTGAAACAGCTCACTAAACATAAAATTTTAGGTTTTTATTTTAAGGAGTGGAAAACGTATGTAAATGTTTTTTCGACTACAGGGATTCGAAGAGGGTAAATCATCTTTTTAAAAGGGAAGATATATTTTTTATTTCAGAAATTAATAATATTTGACACAATAAAACACAAACATTTTATTATATTTGTTTGCATATCGATTTGGGTTCTTATTATTAAATTAAACCTGGGTTTGCGTTGCGTTTGAAGTTTACTTAACTTAAAGCAATGGATACGGTTATATTTTTCGGTTAGCCGTCAAAAATATTGCGATCTTTAACTTTGACGGAGGCTGTTAGCGTCAATCGACGATTGCGTTAAGCTGTAACCAATGAAATTGCGGGATTTTAGAGGGCCTTTCAAAATGTTCGTCCTGCGTAATAAATTTGACATTAATATATACACTTAACATTCTAATCCATTTAAAAAAACTGCTTGGGATTATTGTGTTTAATTTTAAGAAAATACTTTGCCGCCTTTTCCTCAACAACTTTGTAGCTACGGCACACATTAATATCTTCACAATGCTTTATTATTATGATTTTGATTATCCATCTCAGCAAATTAAAAAAAAGCACATAAATTTTAAGACACAATTGCATTAAACAAAAAGAAGATAACTATAAAACATAAAAGTAAGGTTAGTTCCACAGGCGACGCAAAGCACAAACGTTTTCAATCTATAAGAAGGGCTAAGAACCAGCGTAAACGCTTAGCTCAAATATACATATATATATATATATATATATATATATATATATATATATATATATATATATTATATGTATTGTTTACCATACCTTAATTTTCTGTATTAGATTGATACTGAAACTCATCTTTCCAGGCATTTTATTTAATATGTACACTAACGCAATTTAATTATTGAAACAATATAAGCGAAAATCTATACTAATATGAAAAATAATATTCCGTTAACTTTAATAACAAATATTAGTAATATATAGGTAGTGTTTACACTCATACATTGCACTAGAAAAATACACCAACAATTTTTTATTAATAATTTATTCATGTGGGTGTGAAATTTTCTTACCGAATATCCCACGTTCTTGGATTAATAAATGGAAGTATTTCTGAGTCCATAAATTACTAACGAAAATTATCACTCATCGCTCGCGATGCCGCTACGTGATATTTTCAAAAAATTCATGAGCTTGGACAGCGATATTTGGAAATGAGTATTCTGATTATAATCTTAATAAATTAACAAACAAAATAGGTTAAGTTCGTTGTGTCCCTATGAGTGAACTACCATCAAAGTTATGCCGCGATAACTAAAATTATTGCCATTGTTATTGCTAACTCAGTCATGTAAATCAATACAACAATAAAATATTTTTATATTAAATGATAAGTCAATCGAAATTGTGTTCATATTAATTAAATACGGTTTATGAAAAACGATTTTTAATTTTTTCTTTTTCAGTTTACTTTCCTGTCTATACTTTTATATACCCATTGTTTTGTCAAACAGTAAAGAATACCTTTTATTATTTTTGATTGTAACGCTGATGACTAGGAACAAGGTACACGAACATTTTTAAAATTTAGATCTCTAGTTAGCTGTCAGTTAAGTATGTTGAAACAATATGTTTTTTGCATTGACTTAAGAATGTCGGCTTTTTATTTTTAACCTTCTTAAAAAGATCTCACAGGTTTTGCTTAAAGCTAAGTCAGAAAAGACAAAAAAGGACCGTGCTTTCCATGAAAAAGCTGAAATTTATTTTAGGATTTTTGTGTTTGTTGTAGTATATCATGAAATGTTGTCCTGTTAAGAAATCGAATCACATATTATTTTCTTAAAATTAATAACTCAACATTAAGAATAATGATAATTGAATTTATTTAAAATTAATACCGAGTTTCTTATGAAAAGAAATGTAAATTTTTATTTCAGGTTCCCAAGGGATATTTGTCATGGTTTGGAGTTCACACTAGAAATACAGAACTCATCCTTTTTGAACTCCCACATGTCTTTCTTCTTAATCACTCCTTTTACCCACTCTCCCCTCTGTTACGATCATGGTGATAATTTTGGGTATAAATAGTAATGTTTAAATGGGGTCGAACACGACATTCTGATGAGAATTGTACTTTGCCCTGTAGAAAATTTTAAGTCGAAATGGACGGACCGGCAGTCGTCCAAATCAGTTAATCAATTAAATAATTTAGCTCTGAGGTGTCAGAGCTGACTTGTTGGGATAGCTATAAGTTTCGGTAGGTTACTATAAATATAAATCGATACAAGCGATACTGATGACACTGATCTAGGTTTCTGATTACTAATTATGTTTTGATTTAGTTCGAGTGTGTTATCGCAATAAATTTTAAGCAAAGGACAGCGACGTCGGCTGAACAATTCATTATTAAGCTAATAAATAGAGATTTTTTCGTGACAAAATAGTAAGCGGAAACCCACTGAGCCATCACACTCAAGATAGTCCGTAGTAATATACATTTATGTTTTCCACTCGCAATTATCATTTCTTTATCTGTGTCATAAACAATCGAAAGTAATGAAGCAATTTGATGATGTAGCAGATAAATTGTAGAGCCTGAAATTACAAACAATATGACATATTTACACGACTTAATCGGATCATTAGAACAGGAGGGAAAACTGGAAAAATTAGGGTTTTCTTCGAAAATTCATATCCCCGCTGTTTCTCAAGTTGTAACTTGTAGCCCTTTGCGAAGTAATAATTATTGATATGTTTTTGCATACAAAAATAGGTGCTGTGTGATTATAGTTTTTGCACAATTGCAATCTGAATTTTTAATGCACTCTTTTTCGGTGTCTCTGGATGCGCCGTGGATGATCCGATTTGAATTCTGCAAAATCATATCGAAAGTAGATGTATCATGCTACAGAATATATCTCAGTTCGCGCTGAAATTTTGTAAAATACTTCCATTAATATGATCAGAAACGGCCGGGCGCGGCAAAGTAGCCAAGTAGCGGGGGAACGCATCGAAGCCGATGGGGACCGTAGTAATAGAGACGCAACGTATTTCTCTTCAACTTTCATTATCTCGGCAACTGCAGAAGCTTTAGAAATATTATTCTTAGATACTGAACCCGAGAAAACGGATTCATTACTTATCTCTCATCGTTTTTGCTATTAAGCATAATAAATAATAAATCAAGCATATAGTTATTATTTTTAATACTTTACGTGCGGAACGTCTCTATTACCTCTCGGTTCTATTATACTACTCGGCTACTTTCACGCGTTCAGCCCTTTTTTGTTTTGTAGTATGATAGTTCTACTTTCTCTATGACTTTGCAGAATTGAAATCGCATAATCCACAATGCATTCAGGCATGCTGAAAAATAGTGCATTAAAAAATTCAAATCGCCATTGTGCAAAAACTAATAATCTGACAGCGCCTACTTTTGGTATTTATAAATTATATATCAATAACTATTAATCTGCAAGCTGTAACTTGAAAAATAACGGAAATATGAATTCTAGAAAAAAAAAATTTTTTTTTGTTTTTCGCTTTTTTCTCCTGGTCTAATGATGTGATCAAGTCTTTTAACCACATCATATTGTTTGTAATGCTGTTATCTTTATACCATGAAGATTCCTTCAATAGTTTCGATTTAATAAAGCAAACACGAAAGAAAACGCGATTTTTTACATTAAATTTTTTATAACAAATAAACAAATGACAGCTGCGATTTGAAAACATAACAGAATATTACTATGGCCTATCTTGAGTATGATGGTGCCCTCGGTTTCCGGTTACTATTTTCAACAAATTACTGATTTTTTGCCCTATTGATTGGTCTATAGTGAAATTTTAGTGTTTTATATAATATTAATAATAATAATAATAATAATCGCCAGGGCACTTTTAGAGCCACTGCTGAAGGTGACAAAATGCTGGACAGTGGCGGCGAAAGGCTGAACAGGCGGGCCTTTGCCGAGAGACGATCAGAGATGACATTGTTAGAGACGGAAGTTGTCTGTTCCGATCAGTCAGCTTGCACATATACGGCTATTAAAAACAATCATGCCAAACTTCGAGAAGACGCATTGAAATACCTACGACCGACCTGGTCGGAAATTCAGATATTTTCGTTATTTCACGACGACTACATGAAGGACTTCAGCAACTATTATAAGTTCATGAGAAAAACCAGTACATACGGAACGAGCCTAGAGATATTTGCTCTCTCGGAAACCCAGAAGCACATTTTCCATATTTTCTCAAAACCAAGAACAACAAGAATAAAACCGACGAGCATTAAAGAGAGATCAACAATAATTGGCAAACAAACACACAATAAAATGATCTACCCTCTACTAACAGGCGATCCAATGTCGGGACACTGAGCTTCTAACACCACAAAACATCAACCCAAACAACAAAGCATCGGGCGAGAAGCGTAACGGTCGAGGACTCGGCAAGAAAGGACAGCTCGACCGAAACGATCACGACCAAGCAAAGGAAAATAGACCCACCAAAAGTGTTTTGCCGGCTAAGCTGACACCCACTAAGGCGGTAAAGGTAGGGCAACGCATGAGCCGCATTACAGAATCGAGCGAACCGATCATGCGCTGCCAAAATGGATACACAAATACATCTGATACAGATACTAGCCAAACACAACAACTTCAGCCCATTACAACAGCGGATATATCGTAACGACTACCTGCAACTACCAAGGTAGGTAAACCAAAGAAAAGGTTAAAATGGACAGACGAAATGAATCGAACGGTGATGCATTCCTACTACACCGCTACCAAACTTAAGACAATTTCATCAGGATACGGATATAAATTGCTTACACTTTTCATAGCACAATATCCAGAATGCAAATCACTTGTCACATAACAGAAAGTAATAGATCAAAAAAGAGTCATCATTAAGACCAGTAAGCTCACACTACTCGAATTGCAAAACATCAAAACTATGGTAGCTGCTGAACTAAATATTCATCAACCCAACATTGAGGACAGTGGGGCAAATGCCGAACCGATCCCACATACAAAGCAGCCTAACTTTGCGCAAGAGGATCTGCAACCTCACTCATTGCTCACTAGGGGCTAAGCTCCCAGCAACAACCCACGACACATGGCAAGCACCATACAACGCGCAGGACAAGTTAATTATTTGCCCAAAGCACAGCTACACCTCGGGCCGTCTCTCACACTAGCAATCAAACTAGAAATGGAGTCACATCTAAACAAATGGCCAGGCACCGATCCTACAATAAGAGATCCTATTCCTCGTGTAATCTTAAAACGGGACATACAAAAAAAGTGCAGAAAAAAACAGCCGAGGATGCAAGGAGCAGCTAATTATAGACAGCGTCACCATGGAACAAATCAGGAAAAATCATAGAAACCTTCACACTTTTTATATAGATTATAAAAAAGCCTTTGATTCGATACTCCACAGTTCCACATCCACTCTCAAACACACTGAATAACACAAACTTCAGATTCCACATTAAACACCAAAAAAATAACCTACACAAAATAAACCATCTCTTGTACATGAATGACATTAAATTATACGCAAGCACAAAGGCATAGCTAAAGGAACTCTTTAATCAATCAATCAAATCACAGAAAAGTTTGCCCTGGACATCAACATGGACTTCGGTATTAATAAATGCAACCTACTTCATATCAACAAGGGACAATTGAAAGACCACCCTACGACGGAAACAATCAACAATGAACCCGTAAATAACATGTTCAAAGAAAAAAACATACAGATACCCAGGCTTTCATCAAAGCACCAAAATGAACCAAACTTATATCAAATCAGAACTCAAGACGGAATTTAAAACCAGACTGACAAAACTGAACTCCAGCAGACAAGAATTATACACCGCTCAACCTATCTCAAACGAACCACGTGCGGACGCACAAGGTCACATCCAATCACCACTAGAAAAGACGAACACCTGATCTGAAAAAACACTCCACGGAAGACACAGATACCACATAAGGCAAGACCACATACATAAAAAGCTTTCATATAGGTGGTTACAAGAAGGGCAGCTATTCTCCGAAATAGAAGGCTTCCTGCTTGCTATCCAGGACAAAGTCATAGCAACCAGAAACTACCAAAAGCACATCATCAAGGACACAACCATTGAAGACGACAGGTGCAGGAGATGTCACCAGCAGAGAGAAACGATCGATCACATAACGAGTGGATGTAGAATAATGGCTGGGACTGAACACACCGACTTGGCAATGGAAATAAAAAGGCTGTGGAAACAGGAACCGGTCATCATTGTTCCTCTCGTCATATCAGTAACAGGCCTCACCCCAACAACTTTTACACCGCATTTGGCTCAATTAGGACTTAATACAGACATTCACAGGACCATCTTTAAATCGGTCATTTTGAAAACATGTAGCATAGTTAGATTATTTCTTAATACACAATAGTTGTTTCTTTTTCCTTTTCCATTTTTTTTTACTGACTTGTATAATCCCGTCATTATAAAATACAACCACAGGAATACTGTGAGACGACAAGGTGGAGCAATAATAATAATAATAATGATAATAATAATATGTCTTTATTTTTCCATAAATACAAAAAATGGCGAAGTTTAGTTTTTTAGCTATTCTACTTAACTAACTTAGTTAACAAAAAGAAAAAATAAACCTAATTAAAATTATATAAATACTGAAATATACCTATATATGCACAAATACATACAAAAACACTCATACACACATAATTTGACTGACATAACTAAGCAACAGAACAAACATAATGACGCGAAATAAAAATGCTTTTTATATGGAAAAACAGGTTATGTTAAAGCTAACTCGGTAGTATCAAGAAGTTTTACATTCTAAGCAAATAATTTTTGGACGCCTTTTTAAAGATTAAAGGTAGCATTTAAATATAGTTGACTCAACATATTAAAGACAGATGGAGCATTGTATGAAAATGATTTTTTAAATGAAGCATGATGAAAACGAGGCAGAGACATTCTGAAGACATAGGGAATATCCTGAAGATTCGACCTAAGCTGAATTTTTTCGCGTAAGCTGGGAGGTGTTGAAGTATCGAGCGAGCGATATATAAAGACGGACATTGAAAGTTTGTACAATTTATCTCAATTTACTGGTTATATGGTCATATTTACGAAGCCTACAAACAAATCTACAACCACTGTTATTGATTTTTGTTTGAGGTTAGCTTATCTAAACAGGGGAAATACACTATATATGCGTAATAAAACCTAGGTAGGACTAAATTTTCACATAGTTTTTTTCATAGTTTATAATTAATTATATGTCCGTTAATAAATAATGGTGTAAAAACTGCGTAACATTGTTTTGTTATGTCTGTAATATGTTCAGACTTCAGACTCACCTCCAATAACAACCCCAGATCTTTTGCAGTGGTGATATAAAGCAGCTTTGGACCATCAATCATTAGGTTAACTCGACTTCTGATTATTTCCCTGTACCTTTTTGAGCAGAAAACAACAGCAGAACACTGGTTAGGATTAATCTTCAAATTATTTTTATCAGAAAACTTTTTAATGCGATCTAGGTCACAGTTAACTTCATTGCAGATAGTAATTATATTAGAAATATAAAAAACGTATGATACCTGAGTATCCTCAGCAAACGACTTTAGTGTGGTGAAATTTGTAGCTCGGAATATATCAGCTGTATATATCAAAAAAAGTAAAGGTCCTAAAATAGTGCCCTGAGACACTCCCAGGGGCGTGCAGTCCATGGAAGCAAGGGAAGCAGTACTTCCTCAAAAAAAAATTACAAAACATCTTCTAAAATATAATTTTTGAAATAGAAAACCATTAATTTAGTTTATATTAAAAATGCTAAAATATTATCTTAATTATCAAGCCCATAATAAATGCGGCCTTGACTCCGACCGAGCGACAATAGAAAATGGAATAGAACCTATGCGTCCAATACGCTACGTTAAAACAGACGGAAGTATTCAAGAGCGATTTTTAGGTTTTAAGAATGTGTCCGAAAATCGTACAGCAGATGCGTTATATACCGTAGTTTAAAACGTTACTAAAGAAATTAATGGAGAGGAAAAATTAGTTGCTCAAAGCTATGATGGAGCTGCAGTGATGGCAGGACAATTAGGGGGTCTGCAAGCTAAAGTTCGAGAAACTTTCCCAAGAGCTGTATTTGTCCATTGTTTTGCTCATAAATTAAATTTAGTTTTATCCCAGTCCATCAATCACAAACGTCAACAAAACGTACACAAGCTTTGGAGTCCATTGTCCACAAACGATTGCCCAAAGTAGCTCCTACTAGGTGGAACTATAATGGAAGACTTGTGTTAACAGTATCTGAAAATCGTGAATCACTGATTGAACTATTTGAGAATATAACAGAAAATAATGAAACGTGGTACTCAGAAGCAATAAATAGTTCGAGGGGGTTTTTGGACTGTTTGAAACGAGATTTTAATTTTAATCATTTGTTGAACATATCTGCAGAAATATTTCCATTCTCGGACAATGTTTTTCATATATTACAAACCAAAACAAATGATATTGCTTTTTGCCTAAAAAAAGTAATGATTTTAAGTCCATGTTAAGCCAAAAAATAACTTTGACCTATTTTCTCGAACCGACAAGGTGGAAGATGTTCAAACATCATACAGATGCCTCTTTTATGAAATAATCGATCAAATTCAGCAATACATAAACTATAGATTTAACGGTTTAAATGATTTTAAATTCCTGGAGCTCTGCAATTTTGATGCATTTAAAGGAAACACTTTTCCAGAAGATGCGTTTAAATCTCTTCTTCTTCATTATTGCCAGTTCTTCGACCGAGTGTTACTGCGATCTGAACTAAAAGTGATTTACGAAACTGATGACATTAGCGCAAAAAATAACGCTAAGGAACTAATGCAATTTTTAAAAAATAAGGAGCTGGAAGATTAGTATTGACAATACCTGCCACAAGTTCATCAGTAGAACGCAATTTTTTAACACTTAAACGTATAAAAAATTTCGTGAGGAATTCAACGGGGCAGGAGACTTTCGCATACATCGCTGTTGTGCATTGAAAATAAACTTTTCCAAAGCATGTCGGAGCATCGACGTTTTTATGATGACGTCTTTAACTAATTTGCAAAAGATGCGAAGAATCGAATTACATTACAAATAGGTAAGTTTCTAAAAATTCCTTCCCTTTCTTAAAATTTCACCGCACGCCCCTGGACACCCCAGAGTCGATGCGCGCCCATCCAGACACCATTTCACCCACTACAACCTTTTGATATCTTCCACTCAAATAGTTTAAAAAAAAATTAATATAAGTCAAGCTGAGGCCATAATATTCAGGCTTCGCAGAGAGTAAGGCATGAGCAAGGGTATCGAAGGCCTTCGAAAAAATCTAAAATAATCAAAATAGTAGATTTGTTGTTATCTAATGATGTGTAAATACTATTATCAATTGCACCAAGCAGTTCAGTAGCGGTCCTGTGGCCCTTACGAAATCCCGATTAAAACTGATTTAAAATTTTATTAGACGAACAATATTCGTACATTTGATTGAATATAACTTTTTCAATTACTTCAGAGATGACCGGAAGAATACTTATAGGTTTTATATCCGTGCAAGGGGCAGGGTCTTTTATTTTAGGCAATGGTAGACTTAAAGACGTTTTCGAACATGCTCGGAAATAACCTCTTTCCAAGCAGCAATTAATTATATGCGTTAAATGCTTACTAACTACCGGTAAACAATGATTTTTGGGTTGAGCGTTACTTTTTAGAGCATTGACAATCTTTAGAAAATAATTGATTTATACTAATTTAAAATCAAACACAAATGTGTCATTAAATTTATGATTATTAAAAAAGGTAGTCTTGTCAACACAGCTGTTTTGAAAATATTGATATAAAATGTTGATTAATTTTATCAGGGTCTTATTGTCTGGAATACTATCTCTATTGTCTGAATGAATGTTAAGATTACGAATATCCTGTCACAATTGTTTGGAGTTACCACTATTGTGAACATATCTTAAATATGCGCTTTTTTCGCTTCTAATTCATGTTATAACCACATTACGTAGTTGCTTATATGCTGTATAATCATTTAGGTTTTTAGTTAATTTAAATTTACTTGGATATTTGTCCCGATCTTTCATAACATAATGATTGTAGGTGTTATCCATGGGGCGTATTTTTTGATGTTTTAGCGGTTTTAAATAGGGCATGTTTATCAAAAATGCTTAAGATAATCTTATTCATGTAAAAAATATCATCCCAGCGAATTATACTTAAGTCTGTTGAAAAAGCATTTAAAGGAAAATTTCGATAGTTATCATTTTTGGACCTCACGCCGGTATCCAGGCCGGGATGTTCCCGTGGTAGTTTGGGGGCAATTCACACTCCCCGCCATCACATACCTACTCAGGTGGTGGGGATGGCCGAGGTTCGGACTCCTCGATAAACTGTAGGGACCGTCTGGCTGACATTCCCCAGACGTAAAAATTCCTTCCCCCATCCTTGATGAGTGATTCTGATTCCCCTTTCCGCGCACCCATCCATCTCCCCTATATGTTGCGTCTAAAGACAAAAAAATTAGCGCTAAATAGCCATTAGATGCTGATACGCTTCCCTTAAATTCTCTCTCTTTCATTTTTGGACCGGAGCGTCCCAGGGAATACAAAAGATTAAAAAAAAAACAGCCCTGTGATCGGATATTAAATCAACGTTTAGAGCACCGAAACTATGAATGGATTCCACATTATTAGTATAAATTACATCAATTATTCTTGAGGTCCATTTATAATTTGGAATGAAGTCATATGACTTTATGTATTCAGAAAAACAATTGTTACAACGTGATCTATGTTTACATCACCCAGAAACAAAATATTTTCATGTTGAGGTGTTACATAAGACAAGATATTTTTTCAGTCATTAATAAAAGCTTAAACATTTTTGGCGAAAACTCTATAAACATAGCAAATTAGCATCTTTAACTTACCGATTTGCAACTTAAAAAACAAAAATTCTTCTTCTGAATTAAGAAAATCACTAAAAACCACCTTCGATTTTATTCCAATATCAGAGCGCTTATACCAAAAATCATTTCATCATGTAAAGCCTCGGGATCAGAATGGGAAAAAATAAAATGAATTTACTATTATGTTTATATTTGTGACTCATAGAAATTAGATTTCCAAGATGAACGTGGATGATTTTGGTTTTAAAAGTCAACTACGTTTGTTTTTTTGCGTGTATCTGTGCATAAGAATGAGGAAAATTTCTAGAACTTTCCTATTTTACATTTTTTATTTGTCATACCCGTTTTCTGGTCAAAGGAGTTTGAAAGAGAGCGTAACGTACTTTTCAGCTAGAAAGGAAAAATTTGTTCAGCTTTGACTCCTGATTATGGCCAAACCGTTAGACCAAATTTAATGTTTAAGGTCATTCGATGCAGAATTTTGTGTAAGATGCACACCATAGAGGTTGTAAGCCAAAAACAGAACAATATTGCCAGTTTTTAAATAAATAAATAAATAAGGCCTTTATTTTGCAAAATTCAAAATATACATAGTATTTTATAATATAATAATTCTAAGTTATTATATCAATTCCTGGCGCAGTCTAGCTTTAAGCTACTCTACTGAACCAAGGGTTAACCAGAAAATTTAATCAGAAAAATCAAATTCTTAACAAAAAGAAAAAAAATTACCTTAAGTTTTATTAAATGGCGTATTCACAAAATAAAAATAGGATTTTACATTTAATAAAAGCAATAAATGAAAAGCTAAAGATTAGGCACACTGGCTAAAACAAAAACGCAAGGAAAACATATTTATACACTTAGTTTCTATTTTGAATATTTAGCAGATATTTTTTATATTGGTACTTTAACGCAGAATTACTTAAATGGAGAAACTCGTTGGGCAATGAATAATAATGATTAATAACATTAAAGCTGAAAGATCTGCGAAACAAAGCACTCCGATGGTAGTCATTGTCAACCTAATCAACTGCCAAACATTAACAGTGTTTATATCTGAACGAAACACAAGGCGGCTTTTGAGTGAATCTGAATGGATCTCTTAATACCTGCCTTTCAAATTTGATTCAATAAGAGCGTAGGATTCTGGGAAAAAACATAATATTTTAATTTTGAAACAATGAGTCGATGATTGATGGTATCGAAAGCCTTGGAGAAATCTAACAGCAACGTTTGTTAACGCTACGTTGTTTAAACATTTTTAAATATATTTGTTTATATAATATCCTTTCAAGTATTTTTGACAAAGCTGCTAAAATACTTATAACATTTAGTCCATTAAAATTAGTGGGGTTTGAAGTTTTTGGAAAAGGTTGCCGATTGATATTTGCCATTGATTTGGAAAAGATTGAGCCTATATGCAACAGTTAATTATGTGGCACCATACTTGTCAATATAGGAACTACAATACTTAAGCATCATCGGAGATATGTTGTCAACACCAAATGCGTTTGTTTTAATACTATTAAGAATTCTATTCACCTCAGTAGTCTCAGCTAATTTAAATCTTAAAGTAAGTAGTGGATTAAACGCATTATTATTATCAAAGGTTTATCGCCTCATTACAGTCCGACGTGCTCTGTAGGAAAGTACCAAAAAAGTTATTAATATCATTAACACATGCAGGAATCATTTCTTAACATATGTAGGAATAATTTCTTAAAAATCGGTCTTTGAAGTTATTAATCATGTGATCAAAAATCCATTTCAGAAATTAAATTACAGCAAAACAAATTATATTTTTCCAATTCCAATAGGACTTTTCCTCTGCATATAGATTTTCATTATGAAGAGAATAAATGTAAATATTGTATGAAATTGCTATTTTTTACTAAAACCTGGAATATCTCGTTTATGGAAATATATCATTAAATTAAAAATATTAAGAAAAGAAATGCTGAAAAGATGCTACGTGTGATTGAATTTTACGGGAGAAACGTGATGAAACCTTCGTTTTTAATGGCATATTTAAGATGTGTGCAATACTTACGTATTCCGTGGGTATCCGTACTAATTCTCAAATGTACCTACATACGTCTGTCGCTTCCGATTAGTAGGAATATTTCGTAAGTTGGATTACTGAGCTGAATTTTAATGTTTGACGTCAATGCTTTTAGATGGCATCGGATCATATATGTACAGTACATATGTTACATGAATTATTTACTTTGAAAAGATGTATCTTGGACGCTATTACCTATAATTAGTTTTAAAGCAGTTATAGGTTTTACTTTCGGAGAAAAAAGAGCACTTAACAAAAAACACACATATTTGTTTTTTTCACGATTATAACATGAATGAGCTTGAATATCGTTGGGAGGCTCAAGGATTAAAAACGGGTTTAATCTGGATGTAGCTATGATGGCAAGTAAGTTAAGAAAAGGTTGGGTTCTCCTATTTTATTACTTCCCTCGTAAAAGGGAAGTATTGTCTTCGCAAAAAAATCACCCTCCGAGATTTTTTCAGATCTTTACGTTTCAGAATCTCTAGATGCCTCAAAACATGTCTTTTCAATTCAGTTGGTCTGTCGGTCTGTCTGTTCGCGGCATAGTTAAAGAACTACTTACGTAATTGATTTTAAATTTTAGTCTAAAATTAAAGGTCATATAGGAATGACCTGGTAACATTTTGGTAAAAATCGAGTAGGGCAAAACAAAATGGCGGCTTAGTGAAATGTTAAAAAAATTATTACTAAAAAACCACTTATTCAATTTTTCTCAGATTTTGTACAAAAATCAAGTATTATCTAGGAATCAACCTGTAAAATTCTGGTACGAATCCAAGATGACGGAACCAAATTGCAACTTTGTAATAGTAAAAAATTACCCACTCAGGTTTTACATATCTACACGTTTTAGCGACCCTAGATACCAAAAAATAGGGTTCTGTCTGTCTGTCTGTCAGTTTGCAGCATAGCTTAAAAGCTACTTATCAAATTAACAAATTTTAGTCAAAAATTAAGGGTCATATGGGGATGTTCCTGGTAATAATTTAGTAAAAATCCAATATGCCGGAACAAGATGGCGGTCTAGTGAAGCGTCAAAAAATTATTACTAAAAAACTACTTATCCAATTTATTTCAAATTTTGCACAAAAAATCAAGTATTCATTATTATCTAGTCTACCTAATATTTTGCACTAAAATCAAATGTTAAATAGGAATGAACTGGTAACATTTTGAATATATGAATATGAATATAAGATAACAAAACAAAATGGCGGCCTAATAAAATATTTAAAAAATCAGTCTGAAAAAGACTACTTATTAGATTAGTTTCAAATTTTGTGCAGATATTAAGTGTCATATAGAGATAAACAGGTAAAGCTGTGGTACGAATTCAAGATGGTGGAACAAAATGGCAGCTAAATAAAATTTTCAAAAAATTAACGTAAAAAATCTTATTCAATTGACTTTAAATTTTGCAGAAAATTACATGTCATATAGGGATAAAATGGCACGAATTCAACATGACGTAACAAAATGGCGGTGTGTGTCAATGTAAAAACCACGTATTGAATTTATTTTAAATTATGCCCTAGAATCAAGTGTGGCATAGGTAGAAACTGGTAAAATACTGGTAGGAATCAGATATGATGGAACAATATGGCGCCCAAAAAATGTTTGTAAAGACAGTAATAATATGTACTGAATTAAATTCGGCCACACTTCACTATTCTTAATTAGAGGAAAGATTCATAACGAGGGAAGTTCTGGGCAAAAGAAATTTACTAATTTTTTTTAATTGACTAATCATCGAATATCTGTATCTTTAATTATGTGGCAACAATCAAGACATTAGTCAACAATGCATCTATTTAATTATTGCAAAATAGAAGTTCAAAGTCCTTTGACTATAATAAGTTTCATATACGTGTAAGTCATTACGTCTTAAACATTTTTATGTTTTACTTTGGAAACCCTAATTTATTACGATCATTAGGAAATTCTTTAAAATATCGTAAAAAAAATTGTCACATATTCGTTTCACGTAAGTTATAAAATGGTGCCCAGTTAATGTTCCTTTTCTGCGAAAAGAATATAAAATCTTATACTGAGACTAGAGCAGGGCAGATAATTTATATAAAAAATGCAAAATAATTCTTCTTATAACCAGATTTTTATCTTTATTACTACTCGAACTAATCTTATATCACCAGAAAACAGAAATTCAGGAATATTATTATTTAAATATTTTAGAGCATACTAGCTACATTTGTTTGTAACAATATGACGATATTAATTATGAGGAGTTAAAATAAATCGCGGTTGCATGGGGAAATAGACACAAGTACAGAACGTAGGTATGTCTATGTCTAGCAAATTTTCCCGATTTTAAACGTAAAACTTACCTAAGCTAAAAAGTTATACGGGGTGTTAAACAATACACTTCAAATTTTCCAATATTCTAATATAGTACAAAGGCTTTCACGGCTGGAATGAATTAAAAAATTAGGATTCCTGGGTTTAAACTGTGTCGAATTGGAATTACTTTCCAACGTTTTGCCTGCTATTGCACGAGACATCTTCAGGGACCTTCAATGCAAATATTTATAACCAAACTGTGCCCATCGACGCGTGAATCACTGTGATAATTGGTTTCCACGCATGCACATAGCCCGCGCCTCTATTGAAATTTTCAGGATGCTTGAAAATTTCAATTGATTCTCTAATTTTTCGTTTATTATAACCCGAGACTGATGCACGAACCTTGGTATCTTTTACATTAATCATGTGTTCTGTTGTGTACTGGTGTTCAGCGACAGCGGATTGAACAGTTTGTTTTTATATATACATTTTTCATATTCCTTACGACTAGTAGACACATATTGTCCAGTTTCACCTATATAAGTTTTACCGCAGTAACAAGGAATTTTATAAACTCCTTCTGATTGCAAAGGACTTACATCTTTTGGTGTTCTTAGGTTATTGCTCAATCTTTTTGTGTGTATTAAAAATTTAAATATTTATTCGTATATGTTGATTTCCTGTAAACAGTATGACCTAGGGTGCCGTTCTCTTTATTTTGTAATAACATATCAAGGAAGATCTGTAAAATCGAGATATCTTCGAACCGCTTGGCTTCAATTTCTTCTTCTCTAAATCTGACAAATCCAAGACATTAATGATGATTTCTTAATTTCCAATATTCTATTTGTTCCGAAAATTTACAATTTTCTTGCTAGAGGGCCCTTATGTCTTAATTTTTTGTAATATGTAGGCTCCGGTCAACGCAGAAAATACAGGGCGTGCAAAAAAAAATGTTAAAATTAGGTGAAAATCTAGGGATCTTAAAGATCATGTACGAATATTTCAACGCAATGTAGCATAAAAAAATTAGCCTAAAATTAGCTAAACGATATATCATAAGTTAACTTTTGATTTCAAAATGGCGGCTAAAAGATCTACATTGGCGCTTTATACTAGTATTTATAAAATACTTGTTTTAAACAGTTCAAAATAAATGTATTTTTTTATCAAAAAACTCACGATTTAAAGATCGTTTTGGGTAATAATATAAATTTTTTATCTTTTCAATTCTTGTTTCACCGAAAGCGCAATTTACTCCAGTATTTTTAATAACACCTTGCATGTGTTAATCACAGTTATTTTGGCAGTAAAATTATCTTTTTAAGATATATCACATGTTAACCTTTGTTTTCAAAATCACTATAAAATTGACCTTTATTTTAAATAAAATATGCTGTTTTGTTAAAAATGGCTGGCATATCGTCGCCATCTTGAAAATAAAGTTTAGCACGAGATATATCTTTAAAAAAGGTAAATTTCTGGCAAAAATGACTGTCAAAAAATATATAAGGTGCCATTAAAATATTGGACAAAATGCTCTTTCGACTAAACGAGAGGTGAAAAAGAAATTAAATAAAAAATTCACTTAGTACTTAGTTTATTTTGGACTGTTAAAAACAAGTTTTTTATAAGCAGTGACTGTATTTTTTGTAAAATGCGGCAATGTTGAAATTTCAAAAAAATTACTCTCTAGTCACCATTTTGAAAACAAAAGTTAACTTGTGATATATTGTTGAAAAGCTTATTTTGGGCTCATTAGGATAGTCCATAAAACCGGAAGTAACATTTATTTTTTTATAGCAAAAACTTATGTAGTTATAAAAATGTCTAAAATTTCAAATTGAGATGTTTAAAACCAAAAAAGTGGTAGCCTGTTACAAGTCTCCTGCGTCATCTGCCCTTAGCATATTTGGCTCTAAAAGTAACGCCTGGAATTTTAAAAATAATAAAATTAGAGAGAAAATAAAGAACCCATTTGGAGAAAATGTTCAGTACACCTTAAAACGTATATAAAAAATTTTAAATATAAATTCGTTTTTATGCTAGAAGGTGCTGAAATATACGTACTGACCTTTAGGATCGCTAGGTCTTTAACTAATCCTAACATATTTTTTGCATTCCTTGTATATTTTTTGAGTAGTGCAAACCCTACAAATTATAAAAAAATAAGACTTAAAGGCTCTCTAGCAAGAAAACTTTACATCAAACAGCTAATAAAACGTTACAGCTTAATATGTCAGAGAAATCTTTTTTTTTAAATCGTATTCCAAAAAATAATGAAAATGTTCTTTTTTTTTGTTAATTTCAACAAGGATTATGCTGATCTCGGAATTAGAACTCAAAAACCATTTTGTAAATTTTCGGAACAAACCAAATATTCGAAAAACTGCAGATATAGCTGAAAACCCTATTTGAATATTTCTTCTTGTTTTAAAACTATTCGAATTTTAATTTTACCTAAAAATTCGCTTGTCCCGATTGCTCTGTCCAGCAGTGTTTATAACAAAACAAATTGCCTGTGTAAACACAATTACTAATATTGCCATGAAAACAAACAAATTGAACTTGTCCATTAAATATGTTGCAGACAAGGTACAACTACAATGGGCTGCCTTGCACGGCTTGATAGGCAAGAGTGACGGTGGCGTTGAATTATTTTTAGACAGTATTTTAAAATAAATATATGTAACAAACAACCCCCGTGTACCCTACATATATATATATATATATATATATATATATATATATATATATATATATATATATATATATATATATATATATATATATATCTTCGCATAAATGGTCTATCAGATAATCAGATAATAAATTAACCATTTTTAATCGTTAGTATCGACGTTTAATCGAAATATTAGCTCGCATGCAACAAGATTAATCGGGGGGTTGCCGAGAGCGAGAGTTAATTTAATTTGGAGATACGAGCAACGCGGAAATCTGAAATTTTTTCGACTACCTTCGTTCCTTAATAGGTCGCTTAGAAAATGTAACTTAAGAAAATATTTGTAAGTTAAGTACACATGAACTAACGTGCTTTCATTATTTATTTACCTCTGTAAAAAGCTGGTTAATCAAATAAATAATATTTTACAAAGTAGCTTAACTAAGAAGTCATTTATTTTGGTTGGTACTACAACAAATGTCACGAATATTTATTTTTATGTTTTATAAGTATATTTTTCTAGCATAATATTCATCCAGTATATTTTTTGTGTATTTCATATTACATTTATTAATATGTTTTTGTTTTTCAGTTATTCATTTTTACTTTTTTTTTTTAATTCTTATAAATGTAAAAATTGTAAGGCAAGCTCCACAGACTTTCTTGCATGAATGGTTATTTTAATTATTACGTGAGTGTAGACAAAAAACAGGTTATTTTTTTAATTTACATAAATTCGATTCTATAAAAAAAGACGAATGATATTAAGATAAAAATTCGCAATAATATGTCTTTATTTATTTAATAATAGCAATACTTGAAATAATAGAGTCGATTAAGATATTAAAAAAAATCCCTAAACCCACACACATTCACACTATTTTTAAAAAGAACTTTTTAGCAACATTTCGAAATTGCACAGAAAAAAATCCTTTTTTAACAAATACAATTAGAAAAATAAATTCGTCAATATTTCATAAATAATGGGACTAGTTCACATTTTTTTTTATTAGAACCCTCTTGTTAATTTATCATAAATTAGTACCTTAGTTTTATTCTACAAAGTGCTTCTAACATTGTAAAAATTCACATAGGTAAACACCATTGACACAAATAAGGTATAATGGCACAGCGTCACAGGGTGTAAGCGTACGTTGCACAGTGATAACCCACTTATGGGGTGATGTCTAATGCCCTTTATCTGTCTGTTGCGCTTGCGCTCATACAGCCATTATGATACCCGGGAGAGTTAGAAAGTATGCACACTGCACATTTTCTGGTACAGCCTGATAATAACACAATTAACTGCTGTCAATATGGCTACCATAGGACAAACATTGTTTTCTTCCGTGATAATTTAAAAAGCAAATTTCAAGAATTTTTATATATATTTATTGCATTTTTTTTACAGGACCATTTTTTATAGTTGTATGTTTGCTTTAAACTTATTTATGACAAGTTTTTGAACCTTCCAAGTGAAAACGCCGAAGTCGCCGAGCGGTACAAACAAAATATTTTTATAAATAAGTGTTAGATCCTTTTGTAATGTAGATCCTAAAGATTTTCTCCCAGTGACAAATATGGACATTGGTAGTTACTTAGTTGTTCATTTTAACTTATGTGTATCCAAGTTAAACAACTTAGGTCAACCTGTGTGTTTAATATTTTGTACTGAACCTAGTACATACATTTTTTTTATAGATAAAACATATATATATATATATATATATATATATATATATAATTAATAAAGCTCTGTTTTTATTTAAATAAATTGTCATGCATGTCAGAGTGAAACAATATATAACATTTTCATATATAAAAAGTTATAATTAAACCTGATAACGAGTATAAAGGAAATCAATTTTTTTAGTGTAATGAAATCTTTACCCTTTACTAGACTTAAACTTACTAGAAAAAAATGATTATATACTTGCACTCTAAAACAGGATTATACCGTCAAGCCCCTAAAAAAATAGTTAACATTTTGTTCCCGTCTTATTTTTTTGAGTTATCGAGTAACTGAAATAACAAGATCTTTCTTCATTCGGCCATAGGTTTTGACGAGATACAGTTTTGGTAAATCTTAGTTCTAAGTAAGTAATAACTCTGTATTATTGTAGCTCTTCATTTGTACATTAAAAGTGTAGAATTATCTCGATTTCTCGGAATAAATGGATGCTAAAACTACTATACTTTGCTTTTCATCAACTATTGGGTATCGGCTTACTTTTTGCACGTACCATTGATGCACCTTAGATTTATTACATGATTGGTACTACTTCATTGGGAATTTTAACGAAGGTATTAACAAATACAGATTATACTCCGAACCGACAATCTAGGGTAAAACAAAATACCCTCTAAATAGATCCAAACTTTGTGTTATACAGTACAGTGGGGATTCATAGAGATATTTCCGCGTAGCCTATCGTCCAGAGTTGCCAGACCGCGACGTACTGCACCTGATTGGCTAGTTAAATCCTTTTGTATATCAATTTAAGGCTATTACCCGGTAATCCTGTAAGTCTCTTTAAAGTATAATTTTTGTATTTTAATTCTAAACAATTAAACTTAGATCATTAGCTCTCTGTCTCCTTAGCAATATATTGTCTTAGTTGTCTTATTGTATTGTCCTAATATTGTCTGAATTTTCTTATTGTAATTAAAGAGCAATTGATGTGGTTATTGATTTGTACAAATAAAAGCGGTCTTTGTTATGGACTTTATGGAGCTGACACAAATAAAATATATACGAACCAAAAGAGGGATAATTCGGACAGAAATTGGTAAGAAACTTAAAAAAAAGAGGTAGGTTCTTATAGCATTAAGCTAAATAAAATATAAGTATTTACAGTGAAACGGATTTTAAGGATATTTTTACATATTTCACTATTATTATAATATATTGGCTATATATAGGAAAAGTATTGTGTTCATTTTTGCAAAATGTAAGTTTATCGGCGTCTCTAGAACACGAATTAAATTAAATTCTTAAAACCAAAAATAAAATTGATTGTTCTTTTTTTTAACGAAGAAATACGTAAAAATTGGTAAGTTTTTTAGTTTTTTGTGTATATGTATATGATTTTCGTAGGCACTACAAAGCGGCCCTAGGGGGTGAAAAACTTACAAATTGCTTAACACAAATGAACCTCTGCTCTGCAGCTCGCTTATGCTACCAAATGCCAATAAAGTGGGAATAACTATGTAGAAATGGTGTTTCGTTCTGCAACGCGCTGTTCGATGTTGCTTAGGTAAGAATCGGCCTTGATAATACGAATCGCAATGGAAGGAAAGGAATATGTGCAATTATAAGCAGATGAAATCCACTTTTCCTAACTTAACACCTTGGATTTTTTTTATAAAGTCTATTTTTAATGGTAGTGGTTAACATCTATTTCCTGCCCTAAATAAAATAAAAAAAACACAGAAGAGCCCCTATTAGCCAAGAAACGATCGATGCTCTTTCTATATTCATAGAAGGTTCTAGTCTCCAAGAATTGGGTTGAAATGAAATTATTAACCAATTTTCAAAGAAATAGACTAGGAAGAAATACATTTACTCATTGTTTAAGCCTTTTGATCTCAAGTGCTTATGTTTCTAATTTTGATTACACAAAAATATTTTATTTAGTTATTTTTTTTAACAAAAATATTTACACTTTAAGCTATATACTTATTCAGTATATTTGCAGATAGAGAGGACTAAGAGGATAAAACAACCGAAAATATAATTTTCTAAAAATATGAGCTTCCTCATAGAGGCTTCTGCTCGGTAAAAAAATCTAAATCACATTCTAAATTTTCATTTTAGCATACGGGTTACATACAAAACGCAAAATATTAAATATCAAGAGTGAACAAGCTTTATTTCTATAAATCTCGGTTTAACCCTGTATCTTAAAAACTAAAAAGGCTATGAAAATTTTGTTAACGGCATCTTTAGTTCGACAAAAAAGTAGCGCACGTCGGGAAAACCTGATTTTTCTATCTATAAAAATAATGGAGATACCTCGCAACAGTACCCAAAATGGGAGACGTCAAAAGGTAATCAAGTTAAGGTACATCCTTTGACCTCCTCTGTAATAACCGACAGTTGCAGTATTTTGCTTAATTATGTCCGGTTTTAGAAGCTGGTGTAATTCATGGATTTGTTCTAGGCTCATTACGAAGTAGACAAAAAATGTTTGTTTGTCGTTTATTAAATAATTTAAAAGATTAAATTTTTTTATACATTAAGAGAAGCACAATCTATATTGTTCAACGTATAAGTTTAAAAGAAGTTTTCGCATAAATAAAAGTGTATTCTACATTTAAAAAAAATTGTAGAAATGATTACACTTTCTCATTTTATTGGAGACAAGTGAGAAGGTATCAAATAGTATCAGTACTGCATTGGAGAGTAAGTGCTAAGAACAACAAAGATAGCAACAAGGCCATTCAAAAAAACTTTATTTTTTATTCCAGATTTTGAAAACGGTTGCCCGTTGCACTTTCATTTTTTCAGGAATAACTAAGGGAATAGCAAGATTACTTTAAGTAAATATTACTGCTGTCAGTGCGGTATAAGTGGGTGTAAACGGGGAATTATACATAATGTAAAAAAATCATTAAAAGAAACTTTATTTTATGTCCTAGATTTTGGACGGGGTTACTCCTTCATCTTTTAAAGAATAGACAGAAGATATAAAGAGTGCTTTTGGTAATGTTACACAGCCATTCTAAGAAACTTTATTTTTTATTCCAGATTTGGGATAAGGTTACACCTTTATCTCTATAGCATAAACTTGTACTTCTGGTAAATATTACTACTGTCAGTTCCGTACAAGGGATTGAAAATGAGGAAAAATATACAATATTGTTAAAAAGCCATTCAAAAAAACTTTATTTTTGATTCCAGATTTTGGATGGGGTTACACCTTCATCTTTTCAGGAATAAGTGGGTTGAACGTAAGAGTATTTCTGGTAAATATTACTGCTGCAAGTACCGTATAAGGATGTGAAAACGGGGGATAATAAAAAGTCGTTCAAAGAATTTTTTTTTTCCAGATTTTGGATGGGGATACACCTTCATCTATTTAGGAAACATTAAACTGGTACAAAAAAAGATTACTTCTGGTAAATATGCTGTGCTGTAAAATGGGGTAAAAATGGTGAAATATATAACGTGAAAAAGTAATTCAAAATTATTATAATTTTTTATTCCAGAAGATTACAGAATTCTAAGGAGTATTTATGGTACTTGTGAAACGTGGAATAATATATCTTATTAAAAAGACGTTCAAAGGATAGAATCTTTATTTTTTATTCAAGACTGGACTTTGATGTGTTTGCACCTTTATCTTTTTAGGAATATGTGAGCAATACAAAAGAATATTCTACCAGAAAAAAAAAGAGTACTTTTGGTAAATATTACTGCAGTCAGTGCTACAAGGGGGTGAAAATGGAAATAACATATAATGTCAAAAATTCTTTATTTTTTTATTCCGGATTTTAGATGGGATTACATCTTAACCTTTTTAGTACAAACTTAGGGGGTACTAACGAGTACTCCTTATAAATATTACTGCTACCAGTATCGTATAAGGGGGGAGAAAACGGGGAAATAATATTTAATGTGGTAAAGTAAAGTTTTTTATTCTAGAGTTTAGATAGGTTTACACCTTTATCTCGTTAAACTAAGCTTAAGAGGTACTGAGGTGTACTTGTGGTAAATGTTATTGCTGCCAGCGCGGAATAATATGAAAACCAGGAACAGTTTATAATGTTAGAAAAACCATACAAAAAAACTTTAATTTTTAATCAAGATATTAGATGGTGTTACACATTTATATCTTTTGGATAAACTTGGTGGTACTAAGGAGTACTTTTAATAAATATTAGTGCCTCAGGGCTGAACAAGATGATGAACATATTGTTTAGAAGCCATTCAAAGAAACTTAATTTTTTTATACCACATTTTGAATGGGGTTACATCTTCACCCATTTAGGAATAGTTGAGGGTATTTCGAGTACTTATTACTACCGTCAGTACCGTATAAGTGGTAATAACAAATATAGCAATATTACACCCTCTTCTCGGGCACTGTCAGCAGTCATATTTATTATATTTGATAGTACCATCTAAGTTTATTCTAAAGAGATGAAGGTATAATCTCAACCAAAATAAGGAATAAAAAATAAATTTTTTTTTTAACATTATATGTTATTTCTGATTTATCCGGCCCTGATAGGAGGGATAATTGACAGAATTATTTTTTAGTATCTTTTAAGGGGGCAGTTGCAGTCAATTAGCATTGAGAAAATATCGCGTAAAATGACCAAAAACAGGTTGTTTTCTGTGATAGTCTGCGAAGTTATAAAAAGGAATTTGAGGATCAGAGTTTAACACATATCTTCTAAAACACTTCTAAATTAAATTGAGTATGTTGAAGTTTTCATTTTAGCCTTTAAAAGTAAAAAAAATCTGTTTATATGTCTAGTAATTTTTCGAAAACAATAGCGGTACTAACCTTGAGCTTTTCTATGCTCAGAAGTAATTTCGTCAAATTCCAAAATACTCAAATTAGAGACCATACATATAGGTACATTTCTGAAAAAAAATTGATTCGAAAAACATAGTAGTTTTTTTCCAAACTATCACCAAAGATAATTACTAAAATCTTGGAATATTTTTCGGAGAATACGTTAGGTTGGCAATTGCAGTTGGTAACAGGTAAAGTTTGAACCCCTACCGCAAGAGGTCGGCCCAAATTTTTCAATATTTTTTAATGGAAGGGAGAGCGCAATGACGTCAAAGAAAATGGAATTCCGATCGCGTGTTGTCAATGACGTCAGATAAATAAACATTTATCTCTCACGTGGTCTTTCGTTTATTTTTTATCAGATTCTATGGTTTTTCTTTTAAATAACGTTTAGAATGTTTTAATACATATCATGTTGGAAAAACTAAGTAATCAGTAGATTTGGGCAAATGGAAAAACATAATTTTTTAAACAATATTTGTATTTTAAGGGAGAAAATCGATCTTTCCTTGAACTATGTGGGATATTAAGGAAGAGGAATGTATCTTTAGGTCATATCTTAGTTTGTTACGGTGGGTTCGTGTAACAAATTTTAGTTTTATCTTTTTCTTTAGTTAATAAGAATTCACACCGTTATTGGTTGTTTTTTGTCATGTAACATAAAAAAAAAATCAATCAAACTATTCTTAGTGGCAAAAAATTATGCCAAATACTAAATTTTTGAAAGGATTTCTTATCTCAAAATTGTTCTATTCTAAAAAATAGAAATATATAGATTTATTTGACCCTACGCAAAGAAAACGAATTGATGTTTCATATAGGTATTTAGTAAAGTATCCCTAACTGGACATTTAATTTCAAAATAAACAAGTTTATAAAATTTCCTGCATGTCTTTAAACGTCCTCAAATGTAGTTTATTATTTTTATATCGAGTATGTAAAATAGTCCATTGTTGTATAAAAAACAAAATACGCCTTGAGCGGGTGAAAACCCTTCTCCCTCAAACTGTTAAGAAAATAGGAACAGTTGTATAGAATTTAAAAATAAAGTAAGTATCTAAATGTACTATAATTCTGCCATAGCACAAAACATGAATAAGCATGTTGTTTCTACTCTTTTTTTGCAAAATTACAAACAGCTTTTTATGAACCATAACAAATTATTTTAGCATAAATTAAGCACTGACATTTATTAGTCATGAAATGTTTTCAGGTATATCTGGGTAGAAGAGTGTTTTTTCTTTATTTTGATTCCAACATCTACAATTTGTTATAAAGGTCAGAAAAAAATAAACTTCAAATACAAAATTTTAAAAAATATCCCCAAGATTCTAAACATATTTAGTCTCGTTTGAAATCTTAGAATTGTAATGTCAGTAAAATGAAAATTGATCTACTAATGGTTTAACTTCTAGTCTAAGCAGATAAAAAAATATTCTGCTTTTAGAAAAATAAAAAATTGTTTTGCAAGTTTCTGATGGGATTTTTCTATCTTCTGATAGGTCTAAAAGATAGCAAGAGAAAAAGTTTGAATATAAAGTTTTTTCTTTTATAAATATTGTAGATGGATGTGAAAATATAAAAAACTCTGCGGGTTAGTAATTTATTAGGAAATAATAGCATTTACATAAATGGTTTTTATATATTACAATATCATCATGTATATTTTTAAGAGTAGGAAAATAGTATCTATCTATAGTAATAATGATTTATTGAAGAAACCAATAGATCTTTTATTTTATATAAAATGTAGTTGCTTAGTTGCTAACAGAACGAACTAACTATATTTGTAGTCTAATTAATATATTTAAGCATTGATTAGATTAAAAAAAAAAAACAATAAATCAAATTATGTGCTTGTTGGTTAAAATATAAAATAATTATTTTTGAACTACATATATAACTAAATGTACAAATGAACATATTTTTTATTGGTATGCTAAAATTACTAAACTAAATATTCCTAACTTACAAAACAGTAATTATCTTTTTTTTTGCTTATAGCATTTAAATAAATAATATGTAAGATAACATTTTAGTAGCAATTGAAAGATATTTTTTGTAGTTTGGCTGGGTATTCATGAGTATGCTATCAAACTGTGGAACATATACACTACAAATATAGAGTAGGTATATTAAATTTTTAATAAAATTCTGAAAAACCTCGATACTCCAACACAAAAACAGCCAAACTCTGAATATATATATATATATATATATATATATATATATATATAAATATTTTATTCATTTTTTTTATTAGGTCACTTTCTCAAAATTTAACATAGGTAATAACTTTTGCTTTACTGAAAAAGGATTGAAAATAAATAAATGACTTGAATGATGAGGGAATCGTCACCTAACTTGTGTTCCCTGCCAGAATTAATATATTTCTTTAAAGAGAAAGAGAAAAGGGGTTATTTGCTAAAATACGAGAAAGTGCTATAAAAAAAGGTGTTTCTTTTATAGTTTTACATATGTCGAATTTTGGTCAGCAATTCTAATTTTTAATTTTTATAACTTTGCCCAAGGCACTTAAATATTAAAAAAACAGTTTTACATTTCGATTATGCTCCTAAATTAGTCAATTACGACTTTTTTGTATTAGGATATCTATTTACTATCGAAAATCTTTAATTAATACATATATACCTAAAATTCCCAAAATCACGACAACTTTGCATCAAGCTTAACATACTTTTGAGAAGCAATTTTAATTTTTTTCCAAAAAAGACACAGTTTATGGAATAGTTAGGTATAAGAAATTAATATTATGTTAAGGTTACTAAGAGAAAACTCTTTTTTTTTTAAGTTAGACAATTATTATTTTTTCAGAATTTTCAAAAATCAGGAAAAAGTTAAAAAAAATATTGGAATTTTTGACCAAAATTTGGTATGCATATGTAAAATTAAAAAATAAACAACTTTTCTTAATACAACTTTTTCATATTTTAGCAAATAAGACCATTTTTCTGTAATTTTTTTAAAGAAATGTCAGTTTTGACAGGTAATGCAAGTTTTCTGATGTAAGTTTTTTATAAATATATTATAATGTAACAAATAAACTTGAAAATCATACCAGTATATGTGAACAATCAAATTATTAATATAAAGACATGGCTGAGGCAAGCATTGGATAAATGGTCCTTATGAAATATACACTCCAGAATGCTTGCTACACATACCACATGGTATGACTTGGCAAACAACACAAATAAGTAGTAGTGAAACAATGCAGGAATACTGAACCACTTACAGCGTATACAAAACAACAAACTCTCAATATAACATGACTATCAGCAACAAAATTGGGATAGCTATGGGGTCACCTTTATCTCCATTTCTAAATAGAAACTTTTTGCATTAAATATAATTAAAATATATCTACATAAAGAGATCTTATTACTAAATTCTGCACACAACAAACACGCCTACTCTTACTCATAAAATGCATTAACTAGTCATAGGGATTTACTACAAAAGCATAAACTGTTCTACTAACGATTACAAACTTCTAAATCTATAAATTAAAATATATTTTCCTTTTCTGCTTTCTTCATCGATGGTGAGATTCAAAATTACATGGTCTATTGGCTTGTACAGTTCGTAGCAATAACAGTTTTCTTGTGATATGGAGTTTTCTTTGTACCTAGAGAAAAAATAACTAGAATTAGTTTTTTTCCATGTTTATATGAAAATATGGTGTTTACTCTCTACAAATAACCTTAATACACACCTAACAAAAAAAAAATTAAATTCTGCGTCAAAATTAAATATGTTTTATCAGTACTACACAAAAGAGGTCCAAGTAAAATAGGTATAAGTTAATGTTTAATTGTAAAAGCTTTGGAAGTTTTAATTTAATACTAGGTAGTAAGCAAATTTTTAAGAAGGGTTTGCTGCATTTTGCTTTCCTACATATTAGTAATAGGCAAAATACCTTACATATATTTTTTGGCCTATTATTAACAGTAATGATATAGAACAAATTTTCTTTAATACTAATTAGTAGGAAAAAAAGACGCAAAAACTAGCTTCATTAGCGAGATGGGCTCGATGTAATAATAAAGCCAGAATATGTAAATATTATTTATATAAACTGAAAAGAATGAAAACAATTTTATTTATAATTTCAACTTAACAGGTGTTTTCCGTTAGATTCAGGCAAGGCCCAAGCAAATAAAGAAAAGCTAGGAAAAAGTGTGTATAAAAAACCATGTTTATTTTAATCATTATCAATGTTGCCATATATATAAAAGTAAATTATAAACTATAACTACTATTAGGACAAGCTACGAACCCTTAAAATAGAACAGAAAAAATTTAGCAAGTTCTTTGAAAGAAAACATAATTGATGTACCACACCTTAGACCTAAAATTCTTAGTTATTGTTTTTTAATAAAAAAATCGACATTTTGTGTATTTTGAATACGTACAAAGAAAAAAATGGTTGGAGATAAAAATAATATTTTAGTTTGCTTTAATATGATTTAAAGGTTATCTTTTGAAAGAATAATTATATTACCTGATAATAATAAATGTGATTTCTTTCTATACTATATTTAATGTTTAGTCAAGTACTTAATATGTAAAAAGTCTAAATAAACAAATAGAATTTTGGGAATTTAATAGTTATAATAAAAAGTATTTTACCATCAGGTGTAGCAGCTAAGTGGTTAAATTCTTCACGAATAAAATTGGCAGGTTCCTTGATTTTTGCATTTGGTCTTGACTGTGCAAATTTCTGCCTTGCAACACGCTCTTTTTGCTTTCCATAAAGTGTGTAATAGGTTTTAAAATGCCTTAGATTTATAATGGAACTGACCAGCTTATTGCAGGAAGAGTTATGTCACCTTTTACATACTGTGCTGTTAATATGTATTTTCTAATTTCTCCCTAAAATGGATTATTCCACTGCCCAACTGTATTTCTTTCTATAGGCATAATATCCTCTGAAGTAACCTAGAAAAATGTTCATATATTTAAAAATATTAGGGAGCATGTAATACACCAGAGTATTATATACAAGTATAAATGAACAAAGCCTAACAGAAAATGAACACTATGCAAAAACATACTCGCAAAGAGAGATGTGCCTACTCAATACATAAATGCCATGTCAGTTGTATATATATATATATATATATATATATATATATATATATATATATATATATATATATATATATATATATATATATATATATATATATATATATATATATATATATATATATATATATATATATATATATATATATATATATATATATATATATATATATATATATATATATATATATATATATATATATATATATATATATATATATATATATATATATATATATATATATATATATATATATATAATATATATATATATATATATATATATATATATATATATATATATATATATATATATATATATATATATATATATATATATATATATATATATATATATATATATATATATATATATATATATATATTTCTTTTTTTTTTTTTTTGCTTTATGATTAACTGATTCATTGTATTCATTATTAAATTATTATAAACTGGATTTACTAATAATATTAGCAAATCCAGTAATAATCAAGAACAAATAAAAGTGGTGTTAGAATTATGTATGCTTATATGCTGCTGCCCAAAATTGTGGAATAACGTCTCTACAGCCAACACCTTACATTTTGCCACCTTGCATTGTTTGCCCTTACAAAACTTGTCAGGGCAAACACCACTTGTGCATGCATAATCTTTTTTTTAATTGTAATTTGGTCAGGGTTTTAGTATCTACTTTAATTATCTAAACCTTTAAAAGATTTTTTCGTAATTCATTTTGGCACATTTTATTAGGAATACTTTTACTAATATGTGATACTTTCAAATATTTTACTGAAAGATCTCTTAATTTATACTCGCAAAGATAGCCTTGGAGACCTTGCTGGAGACTCATCTTGGAACTCTCAACATTATTACCACGCTTCTTTGCAAAACTGGTTGAATATGTATGGCCTTTGTTAATATCATCCCTACAATAAAAACAAACAAAAAACATGTAGTTGAAACTGTAATATTATCTGAAATATTAGGGAACTATATTTATTTTTTTTCTTTATAAATATCTTTGGCATGTCCAACGTGCTATTATATCTTAACAACATGGTAAACTGACTGGTATACCTATGGCACTTATATGATAATGCCCAGGGGCATACACTTTTGTTTTTGAGGGAACCAAGTGAGGCTCCAAAAATAGAGAAAGAGGTGAAAGAAAAAAAACGTCAGGTGGATTTTAAGACATACATTTGAAATGAGAAAATTGAAATAATAAGACTAAGATTCCAAAAAATATCTTTTATTATAAAGATATATTTATTTTACTTAGAATAACTTTAAACAAATATATAAGTAATATCTATAAAGTAGTAAAAGTAATCAAATCAATAAGACTTATAAATTTTTTGGAACATTAAATTGATTAGTTGATATCTCGGTGATTCAAGTTGTAGGATATTTTTTCTTGTTTGCAGTTTTAAGCGCATACTTAAATCATGCGTCTTTAAAGCCTTTCACAGATTTGAATAATTCAGGTTATTATGTCTGAAAAAATATTAAAACATGTTATTTATTACATTGCGCTTTTGACTCTACATATTTAAAAATCAGTTAAATTGTTTTTGAGATATGACATTTAGAAAAATGACAATTTGATATTTAGAAAGGCTGTAAAATCTAATTTAATTCTACTTAGAGCAGAAATCGTATATTCCTACCTCAGTTTTGTATGATCTTTCTTATGGTCCCGTAAAAGGGAAGTATTGTAATCGTGAAAAAATTACCAAGAGATTTTTACAGATCTTTGCATTTTAGGGTTCCGGGATCCCAAAAAAATGTTTTCCCATTTCGATTGAGATTTAGAAGAGCAGAAATTATGCACTCCTACCTCAGTTTTATATGGTCGTTCGTGTGGTCTCGTAAGAGAATTCTGTACGAAGAAACTTGTTGGTAAAGGTGAAATTATCGATTTTTTTTACCAAAAAAACTCTTTCTTCTATTTAGACTAAAAGCTGATGCTATAAGAAAGATCTTCGGAAAGACCTTAAAAGACTAAGCATGTAATAGAAAAAATGGTATTAGATTTAGAGAAAATTACCATCGATATTAGCATCTGAACCTTGTATAGTGATAATGTTAAAAAGAAGCAATAAATAATATTACATATTTTAATATTTCTGCTCGTATTTCTGTCTAAAATGATTATTCAATTTTCATTGAATTTGTGTAAAACTTAAGGTTCCATATCTTTTTTAGGCAGTTGTGTTGTAGGCCAGATTTCTTACCATGTATACTTTTTTTTTCAAAAAATGGATTTAATAATAATCATGTATTTATTCCTGTGATATTTGTTGACTTGCACACTGCCTTAACAAATAAAATACCAGTTCTGGATGGCACAATTTCGTTCAAGTTGATAAGAAATATGACAATACAGAGTAATACTAGTAATACCTGGAATTTTGAACTAGAAACAATTCTGTATTAAAAAACATGCCAGTTAAAAAAAAGAGGAATACACATTTGGATGCTTATTTTCTTTACTTATTTTTGTTACATTTTAGAAATATTTTTTAAATAAAACACCAATTCTTCTGGGTTTTGAATTTTGTCCCAGATTCTAGCTATTTGTATGTAGTATATTTACTTGTTTTTGAGATTTTGACTTCATAAAATTTGAATTTTCATATTTGGAGAGGATGTAACATCACAAAACAGATCTCGCTTATTGCAAGAGATAGAAAAATGGTTAAATATAGAAAGTTTTAGACAATTTCGTTACAAATCTAATAGCACCTGCAGGCAAATTCTAGCCATTATGTTCTTCAGATATTTAGAAACGAATAAAATATTGTATTTTTAAAATTAAGCAGTAACTTTTTAATCCTAAATTTTTTTTAAAGTTGTAAACATATTGCCAAAGCATTTTTTTGTCTAACACTTTATGGGGCTGTCATTTTTTAAATCTGATATTTCGTAAATGAGGAGCCATCATCAACTTTTAAATACACACCTGGATTTTTTAATTTGTTTTGTAACGAACCTTTGCATTCTAAAATCCAATGATGTAATGCACTCAAACATTAAAAGTATTTAAAATTTGAGGAAATCAAGGTTATCCCTCTCTCTAAAACATTGTCTCTTATGGGAAAATCTTAAATATGTGCTGTCCAAATATTAAGTCTGTTATATTATTAGTGTGGGAGGGTCAAATGCTTATTAAAAAAAATTACATAAATTACCGAGCTTGTAAAAAATGAAAAAAAAAATACTGTCAATTTTACAAGATATTACTATAAATTATATTTTTCAAATGGGACATCCTGACTATTATATGTCCCTCAAATGAGTTTCTTCTTGCAGATTATAATTATATCTGGTTTGATACCTATCCACTCCACTATGTAATAATGTTGTCTGTCTCTCTCTAACATACTGCCTCATATGGTTTTTCTTAAATTGATCGGGTGTCTTTGAAGATAAAGTTATCAAACCAGATATTATATTTATAATCTGCAAGAAGAATTCCATTTGAGGGAAATATAGTATAGAGTGTGTGCCGAGGTGTGTCCGATTTAAACATACAACTTATGGTGATATCTTGTAAAATTAATAGTCTTTTGTTTTTCTAATAACCAAAAAAAAAGTTTTAAGTAACCCTACAATTACTTTTTTGTTCACTCCGATAAGTTAAAAAGTAAAAAAGTTATTAACATTTAAAATGCTATCAAGATGTACACTGTATCACTGTACATAAATAAATACAGTAACATATATTAGTACACTAAATTACTTGAGAAATGAAAACTAATCTAATATCCCCAATTTTTTCTTACTTTTCCAGCGATTCAGGAATCTGTATGTACATTTTTGGTCAAGATTGAGAATATATAAAAGGTCAATTTGTATTTGTTTGTAGAAACAAGACTAAGATATTTAATATGTTACATATGCATAGCCATGACGCAAGAATTATTTTCTCACTAGAAAGCAATGCCTTAGTAAATTAGGTAGCGATAAAAAGTTGCTTCCCAATAATTTTCTCTTTGTGATATAATAACTGGGGGGTATACAGTGTTAAAGCTTGCTACTGTCTGCAACAGCAAAACTTTCTAAGTGGAAGTCACATAAAAAGGATCAATATAATACTGATAACTAAAAGCTTTATTCTTGCACAGATTGTCATGGATCCGGTGAGTTAAATTGCATCAGCCAGCATTATGAGACTACCACTATGAAAGTATTAGTGTTGCATAAAAAGTGTCTAATTTTATGAGCTTTTAATTTCTACCACAATTATATGACCAACAGGAAATAAGTTTTTATACCTTCCGAATTACTATACCCCTAAAGGTACACTATCTTTGTTAAAAGTTAAAATTTAAAATTAATCCTACAAAACATATTTAAATTTTACAAATATAAAAACCATAGGTATTTATGTGAATTTCAGAGAGAATTCACCTCATATATAAAAATATGAATATGAAATAAAAATGAACGAGAAAATTCTAAAAGAATCGTGTTGCCTAGGTACCTATAAAAACACATTTATTAGTTTTATTTATTTTCATCATTGTTTGAAAACAAAATAGTCTTCCTCCTTCATAGTTGGGCTATTTTAAGTTTCAAACAAAAGATATGTACTTCAGAAATACATCCACCACGTACCTTCTAAAAAATTACAATAGCATGGACATACAGATAAAAGTTTATATAAGTAGTCCCAAACGTAAAAAATATGTTGATATTTTTAATATGTATGTACTGTAATCAGTAATACGTATGTAGGTAATCTCTTTGAAAATCAAAGTGATCAATATTTTACAATTGTCCATTTCTAATTCTTCAAATTCATGAAGTGTCTCAAAATCGAGCACCTATAGTTATATTATTTGAACTTACCTTATTCTGCATTTTCCCAGGATTCTCATCGCAAATTTTTCTGTAGTTCGACGCCGAGGTTTTGCTGCTCTCGTATTTTTACGCCCTTTACACTCATTACACATATCCTAATTACACAAGTAACACAGGAGTTCATAAACAAATATTTAGAAAGCTTAGACACAGTCACAAGAGTGAGAAGTTCTAAACTAAACGTCGACGTTTTAAAAATACAAGTTCTAGTCATTTTACAACACACCTATAATAAACAAACAGGAAATTCTCAATCCAAGACTCAAACTATCATAAAATCATGTTCATAAAAATATAAGGAAACCAATATTCCGGGTATTTAGATATTAAAAAAACTTGTTTTTATCGGCAAACACCGAAAAGTGCCGAAAGTCGAAAGGCCCTGCAATTATTACTTCGGCTAGATGATAAAAAAACGGTCAGAAGGGGAGATCGTAAATATTATAGTCTGTAAAAGAGGTATTCTTTAACAGCACTCTCTCGTTTTATTTCACTTCCCAACAAAGATAGATACATCAACGAGGCAAGAAATACATGCCATGTGCAATATTTTGAATTTTCTATCAAAGGAATGTAAAACACATAAAGTTATTTGCTTGAGATGGAGGGGATACCACAGTGTTGCGTCACTGTTAAGCGTTGTCTGAAATATTTGAATTTTTCCGTTAAAAGTGAAACTACTTATATGCATAGTATTTGATAGATTTTATGTAATGTTTGTACATAAATATGTAATAACATTAAATATTGAACGTGTCAATTTATTTATATGGCCTATTTTGGAAAAAATTAAAAAATAATCGGATTCCGACATTGATGCGTCATGTACAGAGTGGCGCTTGAGGTTTGAGTTCGAAAAATGAACACGAGAAATTTTATAGCGTGGATTTGCACTCTTAAGTTTAGCTTAAAAAGGTAAATGTGTAACCCCCTCCAAAATCTGGTTTAAAAATAAAGTACCTCTGAATGACTTTTTCACTTTATATATTATTTCCCGTTTTCACCCCCTTGTGCAGCACTGACAGTGAAGTACGAGTTGTATGTGCTACGAAGTGCACGGGTTCAGCTAGTAATTTGTATAATTTAAAAACTTCTAGTGGATATTATCACAACATTTTAGTATTTAGAAACAGAAAAGGTAACAGATTTTTGATAGTTAAATATTCAAGTCCTTAAATATCAACTTTGAGTTCTAAAATGTAACACCCTGTATATGATGTGCTCAACAAATAGTTTGCTTGCTGCTAATTACAAATGTGCCAGGTGTGGTACCGTTATATTCAAAGACCGGAATATATTTTGCATATTGGAGTCAATGGGAAAACATATGCTTCCCAGTGTGTGTTATATATATATATATATATATATATATATATATATATATATATATATATATATATATATATCAAGCCTAGTATATTTTGTAATCATAAAGAAATTAATTATGTGGTAGGCATAACTGCACAAACTGCACAATACATGGAATAAATCGAAGAAAATTGAAACCCGCAATAACTTAAAAAAATCGGTAAATTTCCTTTACCCGAAACGCCCCCCCCCCCTATCTGAATATTTTCTTTTATTAGGAATAGTGAAGCGTGAACCAATTAAGTTCAGGACATAGATATTTAGGAACACATATAAACTGACTTATCAAATATTTTTATTGGACGCCATTTTGTTCCGTACCAATATTTTACCAGTTTCTACCAACACCACAGTTGATTTTGAGCATAATTTAAAATTAATTCAAGAAGTAGTTTTTAGATTGACACACAGCGCAATTGTGTTAGGTCATCTTGAATTCGCAGCAGTTTATCCTTATGTCATATTTAGTTATTAATTTTCTCCAAAACTTACAGTCAATTGAATAAGAAGTTTTTTTACCTTAATTTTTTTAACATGTTATTTGACCTTCATTTTATTCCGCTATATTGAATTCGTAACACAACTTTACCAGCTTATCTCTACATCAAACTTAATGCTTGCATACAATTTGAAATTAATTTTAAAAGTAGTTTTTTTCACAGGTTTTTTAAATATTTTATTAGGCCGCCATTTTGTTTTGCTATCTTATATTCGTACCAAAATCTTACAAGTTAATTCTTGTGTAACAGTTTATTCTTTTGCAAAATTTGAGGTAAATTGGATAATTAGTTTTTTTTAGTAAAATTTTTTTAACATTTCACTAGGCCGTCATCTTGTTTCGGCATATAGGATTTTTGCAAAAATATCACCAGGTAATCCTCATATGAGCCTTAATTTTTGATTAAAATTTGAAGTTAATCTGGTGAGTAAAACCACTCAACTGCCGCGAACTGACAGACAAACAGACAAAGTGACAGGTAGACCGACGGAATTAATAAAACATATTTTTTGGCATAGGGACACTAAAACGCGAAGATTATGTAAAACCTGCTAGGGTGATTTTACATTAATTAAGATTACAAAAATTTTATTTTGCCGCCATTTTGTTCCGCCATCTTGAATTAGTATCACAGTTTTACTAGTTCATTTCTATACTTAGTTATGGCACACATTTTGAAATCTGTTCATTAAGTAGTTTTTTCAGGCTAAATTTCTAAATATTTTATTAGGCCGCCATTTTGTTCCACCATCTTGTATTGGTCTCAACTTTTTCCTGTTGATTCCTACATAATTCTTGATTTTTCTGCAATTTAACGTTTCATTAGACCGCCATCTTGTTCCGGCATATTGGATTTTTACCAAAATATTACCAGGTCATCCCCATATGAGCCCTAATTTTTGACTAAAAAGTCAATCTGATGAGTAGTGTCTGAGCTATGCCGCGAAATGACAGACAGACAGACAAACCGATAGACGAACCTGCGCACAACACATTTTTTGTCATCTACGGACGCTAAAACGTGAAGATATGTAAAACCTGAGAGAGTGATTATTTCAGATTACAAAAAATTTATTTGGCCGCCATTTTGTTTCGCCATCTTGAATTAATACCCAGTTTTATTAGTTAGTCTCTATACTACAATTAGTTAAGGCAAACAATTTAAATCAGTTCATTAAGTAGTTTTTTCAGGCTGAATTTTTAAATATTTTAAATTTAACTGGGCCGCCATTTTGTTGTGCCACATTGGATTTTTGCCAAAATGTTACCAGGTTATCCCCATATGACCCTTAATTTTTGACCAAAATTTGAACGCAATTGGGTAAGTAGTTTTTTAGCTATTCCGCGAAAAGACAGACCGACAAAAAGACAGACCAACGGAATCGAGAAAACATGTTTTTCGTTATCTAGGAACCTTGAGACGTGAAGATCTCAAAAAAATCTCGGAGGGTGATTTTTTCACGATTACAATACTGTCCTTTTATGAGGGAAGTAAAAACTAATATTCCACGGAAGCCCTGAAAACATCACCTGATTGACGATGTTTGTGACGTTATCACGTCGAAGCTAGGAGTCGGCATCACAAAAAACGACATAAGTTTATGCACTCGCATTGGCAAAAACGGATTTACAAATAATTCACAAAATCAAAACAACATTATAAGTCCAGTGGTAGTTGAATTTCTCACACTGTGGAAACGGGATGGTATGTTTTATCCGAAAAATAAATTTAAAGGTTCCGGTGTTAGTAAGTGAAATGCTTGCAAAAAGGCAGTACGATCTATTTTCAGAGTGCGTGAAGTTTATAAAAATAACGTTTGAACGATCCGCGATAAAATATATGTGTTCCATAACAATAAAAAGATTTGTATTAAAAGTACCAATGATTTACAAAAGTTTCAATAGTAATTCGGACATAGTCAGCATTAAGTATTTCTAAAGACAATTTTTTTAATTATCATTATTACTTTCTACGCATTAGGTGCATTACTTAATATTAGCTCAAACCAGTGGTGACATTTCATTTTCTTTTTAATATTTTATTTTTCTGAAAATATTGAAAATTGGTGCTTTTATACAAAACTTTAAATTTGGTCATCTCAATATTAGTGGCTAAATTTAATGATTTTAAGAGGATTGTGCTAAGTGGTGAATATGCTGTGTTGGGTGTGACCGAGACATCGCTCAATAATGCCATCGGCTCTAGGAAATAGGTAGACATTCCCGGATATTTTCTGGTAAGATAGTTAACCAGGGGTGGCGGTATTGCAATTTATTACAAAAGTAGTCTAAGTAGAACTTAAATAAATGTTACATATTATTAATTATTATTATTATTATTATATATATTACATAATATAAACAAATCCAAACTGTGAAGACGTATGGGTATGTCTTAATTTTTAGAAAAAAAAATTGTGTTTTTGGCTGTAGGCTCTTGTAAAGAATTTTACCCATGGAATTTGACAAATTTAAAATATACATTTGAAAGATTACCTTTTTTAAATAATTTCTATATTTAAAAATTTATGGATCAACCACTTTATCAAATTATATTCACAAAAACTAAGGTTTCGCAAGGTTGCACTGAACTAGTTTTTGGCGTATCGCTAAAAACATATTTGATTTATGAACTACGTAAAATATTGATTATATTATAATGCACTATATCACAAAAATTTATTTTTTTAACTAAAAGTTAAAAGTAATTAATATATTAAATGTTATTTAAGGTTTTCCATCTGTCATAGTTGTATGACACATAATTACAGCTGCTAAATAAATAGAGAGCGGGAGCATTCCACATTGGATGGAAGGGGATGCTACGTTGCAAAGTTTATGTTATATATGACCTATATAAATTATATAAGAAAAACGGAATACAATTTTTCAATTGTGGTGGTATCTAATTTCGGCATCGGCCCCTTCCGACAATGATGAATGGTAGATTTCCGACAGTGCTGCACTCCGCTGTTGATTAGTGTTGCAGCAGGAGCCCGGAGGCACTAGGTGGATTGGTACCTAGGTGGATTGGTACCGGGTTAGCACCAAATTAGCCGCCGCACAGTAGATCGAGGTATAGGAAAATTTGGACATTCGTTTTAAAATTCAATAATCTTTTTTGTTTTGAACTTTGATTGTTTCTTTTGGATTAGTAAAATGGAAAAAAGTCACGTTAAGATAAAATATTAGATTTTCATATAAATATGACATATTATTATGTCTAAAATGTGTATTATAGTGTCAAAAATATTATGTCAAAAATTAAATAAGATGGAAAATTTCATAAGGTTTATTCATATTATTTTAAGAGGACGCAAACATAATAAATGTAATGTAGACCAAGTTCTATTCATAGGTGCAATAAAATGTTTAAATATTTTTATACAGGGTGATATAAAAATTAGTTTAAAAAAATATAAAGATTATATATTTGAAAAACAAATGAACAGATCAAATTCATATTTCAAGCACTAATAAATCTTTTAGAGGCGATTTTATTGATTTATAAAAACTAAAGATTCCAGGTCCGCACTAACAAATATTTACTTTCTGTTTTTTTTTTGTTAAAACCAGCATTCCGTAAACAATATTTTTTAAATTACGTCTTTGTTTATTTATGATTGTAACAACCACTTTTTACTAAAAATTACAACGAACTAAAAATTCAACTAATCAATCATTGAATGCTGTTAAGATAGCCACGAAATCACAAAATTTGAATTTAATTATATATTATACTATACAACAGGCGAAAAAAAAGGAATATCTTGAAAATATTATTAATAAGTATTTTTAATATATAAATTTCTAGAATGTTTAAATAAGAATTAATAACAAAACTATAATCTAGTATTTTTTTTTACAAACAAGAAACCAAATAACTTCATTTAACTTAAAATTTAAATTGAAGCTTAATTTAATTTAAAATTTAAATTGAAACTTGATTTAACTTAAAATTTAAATTGAAAGCAAGGAAAGTACCTCTTCAGCCATTATAGTATCTTTTTTATTGTAACATTTCAGTCTTAAGGTAGAAATAAGGGTATCTGATGAAAGTAATAAATTGTGCAAAAATTGTCTTCGTTTGTGAACTTTCTGTTACATTTTCTTGAACGAAACTCTCTATAATGGCGGAAGTGTTTATTTCTTGCTTCTGCGGCTTCTTCAGAAAGAATGCCTACAGGAAATATAAAAATTTTTATGATCTCGGCTCCATGCATGAGATTTTTGTGTATGGATGCCGGCATGTAGTACCATCCATATAAATTTATAAATAATTTTGCTGTTTCTTTGGAAAACTGATCAAATTTTTGTGCATTAATATTTTCTCCAGACGCCAAAACTTGCAGTATAACATAAAATCTTTTTATTAAAGTTTCATCGATGCCAGTAATTTCAGATGACTTTCTATAATTTTCAAAAAATCTTCTCGCTGTGTTCCCGTCGTTGGACGTACCTAGTCTTGTTTTACAAAATCTACATGTAGGCCAATTTCTTCCTTAAATCTAAAACAAAATTCTTCAGAAATCGTTCAGAAATATTAGCATTTTTGACATCTTTTTTTAAAGAAAAAGTCAATATTTCCTTGCATTTAGTTAATGCTAGGTAACGACAAATAACAGCAAGGAAATATCATTATTGTACTGTAAGGAAATATAATTTCCTGATAGTCATTTCCTTACAGTTGACCAAAAATTTAAAATATATACACAACAAATAATATATTGTCATTTAAACAGTTTTCGATTTTCGGAAATATAGTACGTATACCTTGTAGGAAAAATCGCATTCCCGGACTCCATTTTGCCAGTCTACTAGATATACAGTAAACTATTATTGTATTAGAATTTAGAAAAATAATTATTAATAAACAAAATTTATATAAAGAGCAGAAAGCAATATTATACTTTCTTTGTATTTTTTTTCCTATTTTCTTTTTGTTGTTTCTCTTGCGAACTTCTCGCGGACCATTTTTTAAAATCTGGGTTATAGGATACATGGAGCATACATTCTAAAGCTCTGATCCAGGAGTGAAGAGTAGAGATTCCTAAAGAATATTGATTCTTATTTGGAATTTTCTTGTTTATGATCTACAAAATATCAAAGTAATAACTTTAATATAAAATATTGAATAAATGCCTAGCATAGATACTGTTTAAAAAAATTTCGAAAATTACCTCCATGTTGTTCATTTCAGTAGCATTTGCTTCTAAAATATAACAGACCATTGTTGAAACTCCTGCTAAACAGGAACAAATTTTACCATCAATCATAGTTAAATAAATTTCGTGTGTTATAGATAATCTACCAGAAAAAGTCGTTTTAGTATCCAATTCTTTTTCTTCATTAAGGGACTGAAAACACTGTAGAATGATTTCCTTTGATTCTTTGACGAACTGAAAACTAATTGGTCTGTAATAAAACATAGACGAAGGCTTTGGATTTTGCCAAATAATCTTGGAAAAGTCGTTTGAATGAACTAATCTTAGAGGAACGTAAGCTGACATAAAAATGCTAGAATCATCCGAATTTACTGTTTCAAAGGTTTGCTTATATACATTTTGCCTTGATGCACCGTCAAAGCCAAATTTTCCAAAAAGTGTTAGCTCGCTGACAACCTCAATTTTATTCTTACAATCTTTTATATCTAAAATTCTCTTTGCGGTATTGTCTAGTAACGATTGCAAAGTTATTTTTGCAAATGTGTCATTGAATTTTGTGGAGGGTAACACTCTTGTTTGGTTTGCTGGATCTGATAGTGATGACTATGTTCATCTTGTGCTGATTTCCTCAAATTTATGTACTGCTGCTTTGACAAACCTAACGACACAAATAGAGCCAGAGCCGTCTCATTTGAATACGAATGACAGTGATATTGATCAATATTTTGGCAAAAATTAAGGACATTCTAAACTTATTTAGGAATTCCGTGTATAAAATTCAAATTTTATTAATGCCTTGATTCTCCGACTCTAAAAAGAATTAACTATGTTTCATAACTTTTAGTTATTATTATTATTGTTATTATTATTATTATTATTATTATTATTATCACTATTATATATTTGTATTATTAGTAATTTTTCACTGATATCTCCATATTTAAATTACAGTGATGGGTGCAAATAATAAAACTGTTTAAGTTCATCAAGATTTCCCTGCCTTAATTTTTCCGTCCGTCTTCGTTTTTGTTTATCCGACAAATTTTGAAAGAGCTTTCGTTGCCTACCGTTAATATCGGTTTCCGGACTGTTACAAAATTTTGGCCATTTAAATTTCAGGCTAAGCCAAAAGCGATTCTGAATTAAACATCTTCCTTCGTTTCTAAATGCTTTCTTCCGTTTATTAACCAAAGTTTTACAAAAGAGTCTCACACATTCCCTAAGTTCTTTAATTTGCTTTGCAGTACAACTAGATTTTGGGCGCAAATTATCCTGTTTGATATCGTTTTAAAATTACCATAATCAACATTTTGAGCTTTTATGTAAAAAAATTAATCTTGATTATACTTTAAACCTTCCATAATAAATAAAGTTAAATCACAGTAACTTTTGAATATTCGCGAATAAAATATATTCTTGGATTGACTTTTATTGATAACACGCAGCGTTACCATAGTTACCCAAGTCCTGTACAAAACCATAGCTTGCTGAGAATAGCAAATTGACAACCGTAAATGTTTTTGAGCGGTATTTATTATAGGCGTTTAAATTTATACCAAGTCTAACTGGATAGTTACTGGTTTAAGATGACATATGTAAAAATGAAACAAATATTTTTTTTAAATGTCATTATTGAAAAATATGATAGTGACATAAGCAGAACCTAATTGGTGAATTAAGAGTTTTAATTTAAAAACTTGCAACTCTTAAACCTTTTTAGTGAACATGGGAGTTAATTTTTTTTATTTTCGACCTGCACCGTATAATAAATATACGATTATTTCGAACGGTCGCAAGTGGTCGCAGTTAATTCTTGTGAATACTATCTAAGCGATGTTTAACCTTATTATAACACATACTCTTAGCCTGGCCATTTTTGTCCATTTTTTTGTAAATCAAAAAAACCTTTAAAACTAGAATAAAAAAAATCATTTATAAAAAAATTAAGTTCCTCAAAATTTGGAAACAACTAAAAATAGATATATAAAGTTTTTGATTCTCAGAACATATGTTCTTATTATGTTACACAGCGATAATTGTAAATTTAATAATAATAACTTTTTTGATTAACTAAAGATTGGTAAATATTTTGCCTGATTTAAGCAATGTTGATTATAACTTAAACACCTATAATTTTTTGTACATATATCGGTAACCAAAAACATAATATGGTGTTTTCTATAAAGACACAATATGTTTAATTTTACATAAAAACATAACATTGTTGAAACAAAACCATATTTTTGAATATTCGCCAATGTCCGGCCATTTACATTGCCTCAATCCAGTGTGCGCCCTGGGCATCATCGTTAAAGCCATAACATAAAAGGCGAACAACAGCGAAGTGCATCACTAGCGGAAGTCTAACATTCGCATTGGCACAGGGGTTCCAAATGCGTTACTGTCGGGAGAAAAATATGAACCATTTAAGCTCCATACAATAATGTAACAATAATGTAAAATACCCTTTCTTCAAATTGTCATATTAAGGAGTACGGCGCATTGAAATGCAGTGAAAATATAAAATTTCTTTTTGGTTTTTTTGTAGAAATAGTAGTTCATTCATTTCTTTTATTTTCTTAAAGCTTAAAGTGAAGGTAAACTTTCTATTTTATATTCAAAAAATATCAAATTTCATGGGTTTAATTGCTGACAAGATCCTCTACTGTATATATGGTGCACCGGCATATAATCCCGACAATTTCCTAAAATAGATTGTACATTTTATATCAGAATGTGATTATTTTCTCCGTGCAGGGAACTTTAATATATTTTATGAATATGTATACAAACGAAGCCTTAGAATTCAATTCACTTTTAGAATCGGCGCTGCTTTAGAACGACCGCTGCTACTCTTTCAGATCTTATTCTGGTGCCTGAGGAGCTTTCCGTAGACATTTTTGACGCTCTTTCGTTACCTCCTTCCATTCCTGACCACTTTCTGTTAATTTGGGGTACCGGGTAACAAATCGAAACCCAAGATTAGAGAATATAGAGACTTTAATATCCTAAATCATACCCAATTTTGCGCTGACTTACAATTTATTCCATGGCGAAATATTTTTGATATAGGTACTTTAGATGCAAAAATTAATTTATTTAATAAAAATATAACAACTTTATTAAAGTTACAAGCACCTATAAAAAAGCCAAATTTACTAGACGTAATGAACCATGGATTACGATACGCGATATGATCAAAACCAGAAATAAAGCGTTAACACTGTTTAAAAAATCTGAAATACAGGCCCACTGGAATTTCTATAAAAATATAAGAAACCTAACTACACTTACAATTAGGAAAGACAAAAAATGTTTTTTCGAAACTAGATTTCAAAATTCTTCGAACATCTGGGCCGATTTAAAAAATATGACTTTTGCAGGAACAAAAAGACTATAGAAATTCCAAACTAAAAAAACCTAAAGAACTAAATTTATTCTTTACAGTAACTCCACCGAAAATAAAAAAAAACAAACTTCTCAAATCATTTAAACAAATACAACACAAATACCTGCCATAAAGTCCCTACCTTTTTAAATTTTAATGAAGTTTCTCAGATGAGATATTTTTAATTTACTAAAGGACATACGGTCTGGAGCTGAGGGAGTGGACGGAATTGCTATACTTGCTTTAAAACTCTGTTGTTCATTTATATTGCCCTTTTTTACGCTCATTATAAATTCGTTATGTATTCGTAATTCGCAGTTCTTATAGATTTGGAAGATAGCGTTAATAATGCCCATACCTAAAGTCCGTTACCTGCAGAGTGTGGAGACCTGTTCTTCCATGTATGTCGATGTATGTGGTTTTGTAAAAAATAATAAATATTCAACTTACAAAACACGTCGCACTTTACAGCATTCTACTAGAAACATAATCTGGATCTCGCGCACATCATAAGTGTTCAGCTGCGCTGGTTAATGTAACTGATTACATTTTTCAATCCATTGATCATAGAAAAATAACTTTGCTAGCACTGCTGGACTTTTCCAAGGCCTTGGACACCATACATCACGAACTACTGTTAGATATTTTACATTACATCGGACTTTCTGACACTGCAGTTATATTTTTTAGAAACTCTTATCCAATAGATCTCAATCAGTACGGATTGACAATGCAGTATCCTCTTTCGTAACAATTGAAAACATGATGCCGACGAGCTCTGCTCTGTTTCCACTTTTATATGCTATCAATACGTAGATTCTTTCTAGATCGCTTGAAAAGTGTTTCGCTCAATACTAAGCGGACGATACGCAAGTGTCTTTATCGTTCGACAGAGGCGATGCAATTGAAACTGTATTGGTATGAGGAAAGAGTTAAATTCTCTCTCTTATGATTTTCGGGACTACAGCAGATGTAGATAAAGTAAAGCATTTAATTAGAGTTGAAATAGCCAATGAACCCCTTCCAGTAGTTCAGACAGCACGGAATTTGGGCGTCACGTTTGATAAATCTCTAAAATTTAGTTCACATTGTATACAAAAGGCCTTTCTTCGAATAAAAATATTATAATCATACCGTCATTCTTCGTTATCACGCACAATTAAAACTTTACTTTGTGACTCTCTAATACTCTCTCTTTTTAATCGTGGCGATGTTGGGTATGGAAATTGCCTTAGTATTGCGAATAAACGTAGAATTCAACTTGTGCAAAATTCGTGTTTGAGGCTAATTTACGGTGTGAGAAAATATGAACATATATCACATACACTGAAAGATGCAAATTGGTTAAACAAGACCGAGAGAATAAGTTTAAAATGCTCGTGATATTTGTATTAACGTATTGTATTCCGAACACTTGTATATAATATTAATACTAGGTTTAAGGAAAAAATCTCACCTCTATATCATCGAACCGCCATTTTTGAACCTAGCTTCTCATATAATATTGCAAAATGTTATAATTTATTGTCTGATACATTTAAGAATATGTCACAGTCTGCTTTTAAGAGTAAATATTTAAAATACATAGTAAATAAGCGCTTATTTTATTTGTAGCCCTTTCACATGAATATTAGGTTAGTTATATTCCACCACGTAGGTTTAGTCTCGGTAGGTTAAGTTAGGGTTAAGTTTGATCAGGGAGGTGTCTTGTGTACCTTATCTGAACTTCGCCCTTTTCTTAAGGAAGAAAATAATTTAAATTAGATTTATTTTCTGTTTATGCCTTACAAATATTCAGAAAAAAAAAGACATTTATAATTATTATTATTATTATATACAGGGCATTATAAATAATAATAATAATCCTCTTGTTATTGATAAACCATCACGCCAATATATCAATATTCTAAAAAAAATAAACCAAACTGTTTCTATTATCGAAATATCAACACTTAACAGCCACCACCGTATACAAAACCTCCGAGAATGAATAGTAAAATGACACCCATTACCAGGAGAAAAAAAAACATTTTTTTTTTCATAGAAAAATATAAAACCAACTTGAAAAGAAAACAATGAAAAGTAAAAAAATCATATTTTGTTTCATTATCTTGGAAATTATAAATATGAAGTTGGCATATAACTAAGACTTAATTATTACGTACAGGGTTTTCATTTATTTTTTGAGATCTATCTACAGCTTATATTATACGATATACAAAAAAACTTTAAATACAACAGTGATAGGATTTTTCTTGTATTTTCTTTTAGGAATGTCAAACATTTTATGAAAACATTAAGAAGTTGAGAAATATACAGAAGTTATAAGTTTTTAAATGGGACACCTTGTAGACATTATTATTTCATAAAATGGGTATTTTCTTCCCTATTAGAAATAGACCAATACATACCTTTATTTATAAAGACAACCGAAAAAATAGGTAATTAATTTCTTTTACCCTGAATTTGCCTCGTTATGAATCTTTACTTTTATTAGGAATAGTAAAATATGACCCAATTTAGTTCAGTACATAGTAATTTAGTAACACTTTAATTAGTATACTGTCTTTTGAGATATTTTTATTGGGGGCCATTTTGTTCCATCATATTGGATTCCTACCAATAATTTACAAGTTTCTACCTATGTTACACTTGATTTCTGGGCATAATTTAAAATAAATTTAATAAGTAGTTTTTACATACCGACATGTTAAATTCGTACCAGATTAACTCTGTGTCACATTTAATTTTTCTGCTAAATTTAAAATCAATTGAAGAATATTTTTTTTTACGTTCATTGAAAAACAAATTATTTCGTCGTCATTTTGTTCCGCCATGTTTAATCGTACCACAACTTTACCAGTTTATCTCTATCTATATCACACTTAATTATTACATAAAATTGGATATTAATATATAAAGTAGTTTTTTCAGGCTGATTTTTTAAATATTTTATTAGGCCGCCATTTTGTTTTGCTATTTTATATTCATACTAAAATGTTAAAATTTAAATGATCAGTTAAATTGAATTTCGTGCCCCTAAACACCACTTAAACCATAAATATTATCCGTATGCAAAGAAAATCAGCATTAAAAATTGTCAAAAATTGAAATGATCAGTAAAATTAAATTTCGTGCCCTTAAACACCACGAAAACCATAAAAATTATCCTTCTCTTTTCCCCTTCAGTCCTTTAATCGCCATCCACTTAACTTTTTGCTACAAGATTTTTTGTGCCGACAATAAGGTTAATATTTTCAACATTCATTAAGATAAAAATTGATCCCATTAGGTCAAACCATCACGAAGTAATCGGTGTAGATATTTTGGAAATTACCAAAAAAATCGGAAATTGATAATTTAAATTAGAATTTCTTGTCTAATTCGGCAGCTTTCTCATCCTTGTTTGGAAACTGTTTGGCTAATTTAACTGGTCAAGTTAGAATATAGCTAACCATTGACACAATGCACTTGATAATATTTGCAGTAATAAAATCAAAAAAATATAAATGAAACAGATATTTATACACCTTGTATATCTGTTACATTTTTTATATTGCCTCCTTCTAGAGGTGTCAAAATAAGAAAGAACGGGCATTAGAAAAATTTTATTTGATTGAAATTCTAAATTTGCCAACAATATTCAAAAAATCCTAGTACTTACTAAACAGGGTCCGGCGAAGAATATCTGGAAAAGTATGAAAGTTATATTTCATATTTGAAAAATATTGACTATGCAGGGCGACTCAAAAAGACGTGGCTAAGAACACGGTGTATATTAATAACTTAAAAGATTCGCGCTGAGATGCTGATCATTTTGATATAAGTAGTATAAGTAAGTATAATATAGTAAGAGTATTTGGATCTAAAGTTAAAGGTTGTGAGAGTAATAGTTAAACGAAAAAAAGTTCCACCAGAAATTTTTGTCTACTAATGAGCTCTCCTTTAGGTATCCTCAGACAATTTAAGTTTAAGATGCAAAATTCCAAGGCTTCTGCCTTGGTAGACATTCATTTTATATAGCCCTATAATACCGCTTTAAATAAGGAATACCACTAATTGTATGTAATCCTTAGTAAAACATTTTTGAATTTGAAGTTATATTCAGGAGTTGCACGTACTATATTTTATGGACTTGATAATCTGAAATGTGTTCAGATTATTTGTTGCATTTAGAATGAAATACAAAAATCTTTTTTTGGCTTTCTCGTACATGAATAAAAATATCTAACTTTAAATTGATTGAAGCAAATATTTAATAAAATGACATATCTCAACATGTAGACTAGTCTGTCTACGAAATTATTCGATACATAATATAAATAATATTATTTAAGCGAACATAAGACGTTTTATCATTTAACTTAAGGTTTAAGATGCACATAGTAGTTGTACAAATACTTTCATGCTGTCGCGATTCATCAGAAAAGAATAAAGAATTTTAAAACATGTCAGTTTCTTTGACATGTAACCTAAAAACAAAAAATAAATGATAGTTTGCAGCCATATATAATGTTATTTGTAAATGTGTTCAGATTATTTGTTTCGGTTCTTGTGCCGTGATAATTTCATTTCAAATGATGGCCTATGATGTACAGAGTGGATTAAAAGTGAAAACTCGTAACATTTACCATTTTTTTACAAATAATCACCAAAAAGAATTGTTTTATTCTTCTTCCGATCCTATCTATTTAAAGTTTAACATAGTTTGAGGAAGTTGTATGCTTGTATGCCTTTACAAATTATTAAAGAACAATTTTCACTGACATTCATTGCAAATAAAACATAAATAATATATACTTTATTTTCATATTTCTAAATGGCTTTTCAAAATAACAATTCATTCCAATATAGAAGAGAATTGTCAAGTCTTAAATGTCAAATGCGACTTATGTAGCCAGTGTTGTCATGTTGCAAGCAGATTTTCAGTTTGTTGGTTAGGTCTACCGTAAAGAAAGCGTGCGGTAACGCGCAAAGAAAATTGCGGGTCTATATTAAAGCAAGGATCTTTTTTATCAAAACGTGTATTGTTAGGTGAATCTGCCCCGTGACCGTTAGGTTAGCCCAGTTTCGTCAATAAAACCATCATTAAAGCCTGAAAAATCAGGTGAGTTTGGCAACACTGCTCATACCTTGATCTTGATTTTGTCCAAATTATCATAAAAGAGAGTTTTTGTACAGAAAAGTAATGAAATTTGTCAACTTTCTTAAAAAGTGGTAAATGTTACGAGTTTTTACTTTTAATCTAGTCTAGACACCATAGGCTATCATTTAAAATAAGAAAAAATGACAAATGCTTGGGTTACCTTAGTCTACATTTTGAGATGTAATTTTATTAAATATTTGCCTCAATCAATTTAAAGTTAGATATTTTTATTCAGTTGCGAAAAAGCCAAAAAAGATTTTTGTCAACACATTTAAAATTGCCTACAGGATGAACCACTACTAGGTGTCTATAAAAACTTTTTCTTATTATGTTTGCTTAAATAATATTGCTTATATTATGTATCGAAACATTCTCTTAGACCGATTAGTCTACATGTTGAGATACGTAATTTTATTAAATATTTTCTTCAATCAATTTAAAGTTACGTTGCGCAAAAGCCAAAAAAGATATTTGTTTGTTGAAATCTCCTCAAAGTCCAACACTACACCCGTGTTAAATCAAAAAACTTAATCAGTAATGTAAAATAAATCAGTAATAATGGGCTGTCATGATTACTTGAATTATTGTAATTTGATTTAGAAAAATATCTAATTAAATTATCATTATACATAAAGCCTGGACAGTTTCAAATTATAAAGAGCCTTGGATGTCATCCCAAACTATTCATTCAGCTTAATGAGTAGTTTAAATACATGTACTGTTTTCGATCTTGGTATAAAAATAGGACCCACATACGTGTACATTATCACATAATAGCAGTAATAAATAATGTTCCATTTTATTTTATAGAATATATAGCTATATGCGGTAGAAGTTCTTTTAGATTGGGAGAACTGCATTATAGAAATATTTAGTATATTAAAGTATTAGTTCGGTAAGAAGCCCTGATAATTAATTTTGAAAAGGCTTTCTACAAGTCGAGCACGGTGTAATAGAAACTTCAAGCTGGCAAATTAATTTCAGCAAAATGCAACAGTGACCGCTTAACTGCATACCAATGAAAGAAAAATAACTATAAAAAGAAGAATCAGGCTGAGGGACACAATCTCAGTTAGTGATAACGCGAGACGAGACAACAGAAGGACTTCTCTCGTCTCGTGACATAAAAGAAACGTGCCCTCACGTCTCACCGAGTCACGTTTGTCTCGTGATATAAAAATTAGAAAGTATACTCCTAATTTGTTAACAGACAATATAATATTAACATTAAAAGCTTGATAGTACATTTTGTAAAAGGAGGGTAATTTTTAATTATCTAAAATCTAGAAACTAGAAGAAAAAACATTTATGAAGGAAGAGTAATTGTGTTAAATTTTATTTTAATTTTTAAAGAATTTTCAGATTTAAATTTCAAGCATTTCTCAGTATTTCAAGTTTATCAAGTTTGTTAGCCTCTTGTACTAACTGCATATTGTTTTGATTTTCATTCTTCTAGGTATAGAAAAACGCTATGTATTTTCATTCCGGTATACATCTGTTCACTACTCTTGCTTTGAAAAGAACAGCATTTCGCATTTTTAAATCTTTCTGTTCAGCGGTCGAATGGAAGCAGTCCCCATTCGGGCCGGCATATATACCAGACGTACATTCTTAAAATTTAAAATCAAAAACCTAATGAGTTAAGACTCAGTTACTTCCGCAATAATGAAAACGTTAAAAAATATGTTAGATAAAAACCGTTAGAGTTGTGCTTGAATTAGCATGACAATCTAGAGAATTTCTCTACCATAATGAGGCCTGGGAATAGCGTGGTCCCCACCAGAGATGCCATGTTCTAATCTTGGATGGTTCAAAGTCGAAATGTTGTGATTAATTTTACTTTTTAAATTTAGGAGATTCGAACTGAGAGTTTGTTTATTTAAAAATATGATTTGTACAACGCAGAAAGCCTTTAGATCCGAATAGGGATTGTAGTTGAGTTCTTCCATGGTTTCTGGGTTACCTGTGAACTCAGAGAAAGAAGTGTTAATATTTTGGTTAAATTATTTAAATTAGTTAGGTTAGATTTTCTTAGATGTACGATTTCATGCAATTGTACCTGATGATGGTGAAACAGACCAACTGAAACGTCGGTTTTAACGGCCTTTTGGGTTTGTTTTGATGTGTTATATTAATGTAGGCTTATTTTTTATTAGTTTCATTCGACAAAATGTCGTTAAATTGCATTAAATCTTGTACCTCTAGGGTACCACTGTCAACATTGGTGCTTTGATTAAACGTATTGTATTTAGTGCTACCATCAGTAGACACTAATTAATGTTGGCTAAATGATTTATAACTTTTTTATATATATGTTTTATATTTAGATTAAGTTCTAAGGAACTATCATTGAACATTTGACGCTGAGGACAGCAACGTCGGCTGACCAGCACGTGAGGTAAATTAAGAGGGGTCATTTTCATCATATAAAGTTTCCAAGTCGGCCCTACGTGAAGTATTACATTTTTTTGAGATTCCTCCCGGGAGTAGTTATTTGCTATCTCAATCAAACTGTTTTCTTCATTTTTAGGTTTCTCACTTTTATTTCGATAGTTACTATTATTTTTACTAGTTACATTATTTTTATGTCTTGTTATAGTCATTGGTACGGGGTTATTATGAACAGGGTATTTGTTTAATTTAATTGAAACTGTTACCTCCTAGAATATGGGCACCCGTCTCAAAAGGATTGGGAGTACTAGTAGAGTTCCCAGGGAAAGAAAAGTCGCTGGGCGTGAATTTAGACATATTCAATGGAAAACAGAGCCTTAAGATAGCCTCTGCCGAAGGATGCTATTTAGTAATTTAATAATTAATTTTTTAACCAAATTTCACAACTGTCAAACAAGTTCCGAGAGTAGCGACGGAAAGATAAATATTATAAATTCATATATCTTAAAATTAAATACGATTTTTTTTCAACCTTTGTTAAACGTGGACGCCATGTGGATAAAATACTACAACTAATTCTACAAAAATGAACTTGTGTTAAAGTTTTTTCACTAATACAAAAGTGGCTTACTTTCTGAAAGCTTATCGTAAAGCTTTTCAAGGGACCCGCAGTTTAGTTTATGTTTGAATTTTTAAAAGTTTATTTGCACTTCACTGATTTTTATTTAAGTCGTTCACTTCACAGTTTAAGTCCGAGAAAGTTTGTTTAACTGAGTAAGAGTTTATATTCAATGTCTTTGTACAGCGCAAAAGTAACAATCGCGTTGGGTTTAAATTAAAATGTTTTACACAAAAATGTCCTGATGAGATTAACACAATTTACAATCAAAATTTTATAAATTTTTTTAAATGTTTAAAATTTTGGCCAACTGGATCTTTTTGAGTTTTGAATTTTTTATTGTTTTTGGTGGAAAACTATTTCCTCTTTTCAACAAACCTTATAAAGATGACTCCATTCGGGAGCTTATCCAGCAGTAATTCTTTTGATTTTTTCAAAGACAAAAGTATAAACTAATCACTACGTCAGGTAGCACTCAGCTGTTTGTATTTGGCAAAAAGTCCAAACGTTAACTTTTCACTGAAAAAGTAAATTATTGCGTAAAGTTACTGTCAAAAAAATTTACAAACGAAAGACATTGACTTCAACAAACTTGGTAAAAAATTAAAAAAAAAAGATTAAATTTATCAACAAATTGAAGAAATACTTATTCCACGCGCCTCAAAAATGATCGCGAAATTAATAAAATATGGTAGTCACAAAAAACACAAATGCATGCATATTAAATACCATGCACCAGTAAAATAAAAATCATTCAATTGTTATTAGTAATTGCACGGGTTTCTAATGCACTTACTGCAGATAAGCCTCGACTATTAAGAGAGCTCGTAAGTTTCAGTAGTTGTGTGAGCCAATTAGGCTGATAGGATAATTTAAAAGGTGTATTTTCGAAGCTACACCTTAAATTCTATCTTATATCTTACATACCCTACTATCGAGAAACACTCAGTACATGCAGTTTATATCACAAGTTTCATATGATAAACAATTCTAGGAACCATCCAATTAAGGAAAGAACCCTTAAATCTCACAAATTGGTTTGTCTCGAATAAGAAGTTCGTCTCACTTAAGGTAGAACTTAAAAATTGTTATTAAAAAATTAAAATTATCGCTGATAGCTTAAAGCAAAATGTTTTTGACTTCAAAATACAATCACTTGAGATATGTTTAAGTTTAAAAATTAAAATGTATAGCTGACAGTGTAATAAAAAAAATTAACATATTGAGAACACAATTTCTTTTAAGTTTAAAAGTTAAGTATTAGCAAATAATATTTATGAAAAGCAACAATAAGTTAAGCAGATCAATAAATAAAAGGGTCGCGAACTTGGTAAGACTTTATCAGACAACACTAATGTTTGCCGATAATGGTGTGATGTGTTAAGTTTAATTAAAAATAGTTAAAAAATATTAAACAAATTTTTATCACAAGCAAGTTACACAATTATTTAATTATTAATTAAGTCATTAAATGTTTTGAAATAAAATTTAAAATTTTAGACAAAAAGTATTAAGTTCACTAGTAAAAAAAATGAAAAGTCAAAGTTAACACTGCTGAAGGCCAAAAAAGATACGCTCTGAACTTTTTCAGACATTTCAAAGGGAAATTTAATAACACTACCAGAACACACAAAAAATTCGGAATATATGGCTAAGCACAAATAAAGGTAAATAACAGAGACTATTAAGAAGCTTTTGAATGCGTAAGACAGACTAATGGCACTACCTTGATTATCTTCTTTCCGAAAATTTAAAGTACCACTTAAAAACGTCTTCTGTCTTTCTGGTTACCCCTGCAGACTGTGCGCCTACATGATTATTATGACGCACGATCCTTAACCGAATCCACGGGCAAGAATCCTATTTTAGAGTAGCGTGCAAAGGAAAATTTCAGAAACAAGCCTTGGCGTGCAGTCCCTCGTGGAAGGAAAATTCCTTATCGATGGTTTCGGTACTATACGTGTTAATTGCACGACTTCATTGAACTTGCTGATCGTGGGCCCCTGGGGCCAAAAACTGAGCCAGTTTTGTTAACTTTTCTTGGTGTCCGCCTATTATGCATGTTTGGACCAATCAGAGCAAATTCGGATTTTCGGGGATCTCTGAATTTGGGCAATCTTGATTTCAAACATATCGAAGCAACAGCGAAAATTGGAGCACCCGGGAAATTGGTTTCATATTTTTTTCTTAATGTATTTTGATGTTTTATAGGCCTGCGATTATTTTTCCCTTATTCTACGTATAAAAATACACGCCTGTGATTTTTTCGGGATTTTTCCATAAATTTGATTTCCTAAATTCTGTTAAAAATCACCAGGTCTAGTTGCATTATTTAATTGTGTACGTATTGTTTACGTATGCATCGTCGCCGTAACCTTAAAGCTTTTATTTTGTCGCGTATGTACGGAACTTTTTCCGGTGAAAAATGAAAATTGATCAAAATTAACTTTTACGTTGAGAATTTCAATTGAATGTTATTATAGATAAAAGAGAGTATTTATTTTTCCCATTCTTTAAAAAACGTTAACAATAATTGTAGAAGTTCAGGGGTGCGATTTTGCACTTATCATTTCGTTAGTTAACGAATCGCTAAATCACGTGATTTAGCGAAACAACTGACAAAGGTTGGAAGTAGCATACATTTCTTAAATGGAAAATTGCATGTATTTTTTGACGTCAAGTAGGCCAGTTTTTCATTACCATTTGACAATTACTGTTAACCTTAAAATTATTTTGTTGACGTTGAGCAAAACACGACACATTTGTTTGGCCTAATTAATTAAGTATACTTTATTATTTTGGAAATAATTAAAAGGTGATGAAGAGTTAAAAATCTGAAGCTACTAAGGTCTGCCTGGAGATCCTTAATACTTGTGTTTGTTCTACTTCTAAAATGGAAGATATAGCAGCATTGTTGGCATCAATTGGTGATGGTGAATAATATTGTACCTAATACCTACTAATATTCTAATAAAACAGAAGTTAACAAATAAGTGGTGATTTCAAGAGAACTAAATTTGACTTTAATTAATCGCTACGTGAGTGCAGTGAAAAAAGTGAACATTTTAGTGGATATTATATTGTGCTTTTCCAGAACAGATTTTAATGTTATTATACCTTATTATAAAGGCGTAATATAATATTTTTGCACTTGTATTTCCAGATATTTTAGAGACATTAGAGAATATGATATTCTTAAAGCCACTGTCAGGTATTTCCAGGTAGGAAATAACTATTTTAAGATACATAACACCTTTTTAAATAAATAGGACACTAAGCAAACATTTGTTAAAGAATCAACATTAAACTAAAATCTAATAATTTTAACAGACAATTGTTGAATACTTTAGTAAGCCATATTTTGAGATGGAGCCTAAGTTTTTTTTTCTTTATTGTCTACAAATTCAATGTACTGTAGTGATAAATGCATACATATCTTTATTAGAGTGGACTAGTTTTAGACATACTAGTCAAAATGTTATATTTATTCTGAATTAAATATTTTTTCAAAATGAAACTTCCAACTTTAATTTATAATACATTTGTTTTCTATATTTATCTAATGAATTGGTAATAAAAATATGTTTTTTATTTTTCCAAATGTATTGTTTATTTTAAGACGATTTTTAATAAAATGGTAATATGGCCTTAATAAAATAAGTTACACACTTATTCTGTGTTAAAATTATTAAAATACATAATAGCATTTATTAAATCATTAGAAAAATAAACAAATAGAAGTTAATACTTTTACCATTTAATTATAAAGTTTAAAATAAATAAGAGTCCTTATTGAAGAAGGGCAACCACCAGCATTTAGATCAGTTTAAAAGAGTAAAAAATGAAAAATTAACCCTTTAACATTTTTGCAGAACTTTGCATTTTAGGGTGCTTGGGCCCCATGTTTTCCCACTTCTGTCAGTCTGTCTGTACGCAGCATAGCTTAAAAACTACTTATCCAGTTGAATTTAAGTTTTCAACAGACTGGAAACATTTTGGTAAAAATCGAATATGGCGAAACAAAATGGCGGCCTAATGAAATAAAATTGCATAAAACTCAAGTGAGAAACAGACTGGTAAAATTTTAGTCCGAATCTTGTATGACAAAAGTAAATGACGGCCTAATAAATTATTTGAATATACAGCAAATTGTAGTGACAATCTGTACGAGGGAAATTGATTGCCATTTAAAGTGGTCCCTCTCTAATATTTTTATTATTTCTCGTACTAAAAAATATTGCACACAGTGTAATTTTTTACATGAAATGCTCTGTATAAAGAAGCCCTTTTAAGAAATACTCTATTTGTAACTGTTACGAAATTTATATATTCAAAAATAATATGGCCATTTGCAGGAAGGTATCTATTAATTTTAGTTTTTTAAATATCATAGGTGGGTATATCAGAAAATTTGTTGAAAAAGTTTTTTGGAAAGATATTTGTTTAGCTTTTCATAGATGTAAAAAATAGACAGGGTATTCATTTAATAAAAATAGATATTTTGTTACTCTCTATATATTTCAAAGATACTGATAATTACCATATGATTGGGAAGAAGAAAATTTACTTTGCATTTTTTTCCTTGCATTAAAAATAATAAAATTACTGCACTGTTGATCCTATACCTAATAGAGTAATTTTACAGTCTAAAAACTAAAAATTGACGTTTGGAGAGTTTACATAACTACCAAAAGAAACAGTTGGAACTGAAAAATAAATATTTCTACATTCATACCTTAACTTTTGGAAATTTGTTTAAAGATTCATATATAATACCACCCATAACTAATTTCAAATGGTATCAATCTCTAACTTTCTACATCCCTGTAAATCTGTATCTATAAAACGCCTAAATATATTTATTTTTTTAGATTTAAGTATAGTCATAAATCTTTAAGATATAAATGAAATAATTTTCCATTTTGATTATTATGAAATTGACTGGAACTTCTTTAATTTTTTTTTAAAGTGTTGCAATATTTTATAGTGAAAATCAATTCTATATTTGTCACTAAATAAAAAAATATTACAATTGGACATGTTTTTATTGTTCAAGTTGTTACAAGCTGAAATTAGTTTCCATTGCTGCTGATTTCTGGTGATATGTAAGTACACACCACTTTCTTTTACAAAGGGTCCAAAGGACTCACACTGTGACTTGAAATACCTAAAAAGAAGAAAAAATATTGTAAAAAAATTGCTTTTCGAAAAATCAGCTGTAAATATGCTATTAAAAAAACTTCGTTATTGATAAAATAGGTATATTTCCAATTTTCGTTAAAAATTAAAAGCAATACTTAAGAAGCATATTCCCCTTAAGAAAATATGAAGAATATCCATATAAATATGGCTTTTTAAACTTGTGTTTGTAACCAACAGCATGTATAGTACAACCACCCAATTTTTTTAATTCAATATAACCATAACCCCTACATTAATTAATTAATTTTAGGTACTGATGTCCAAATTTGTAGACAAAATTCAAGTTTACTAATTTTCAACCAGAATTTATATATTGAGTTGTGGTTTTCGATAATGCCTAACACTATATGTTGGATTTATCGTTTCGAAAATGCAAAAGGCCACAAGAAATCTGTTACACAGAGTATTATCTAAGCCCTTGTCATTTTCACAAAATGTTTATACACACACAATGACTATTACAAAACGAAATATTATATTGTTATTTTCTACCCAGGATAATTCACACCCGAATACCAAAAAATTTTTTTTATATAAAGGAAGTTTTCACCAAAATGTAAATTTTTTTGGATGTGTTGTTTTTCTCAGATCCTGTATGCATCAACCAATTGTTTCTTACTCCATTCTATTGTGAACTTTTTACTTTAAACTAACTTTCATGATCCATCAGATCAAAAGGTCATTTGAGAGTTTAAAAATTAATGAAACTTATTAAATAATGGTAAAAAGGTCTGTTATTATTTAAATTTACATGAATTCTAATCATGAGTTTGAAGTCAGTTCAAAGTAAAAAATATGCAAAACAGTTTTTTTTAAGTATAATGTTTTTATTTATATTTTGACATCTAGATACAGCTTTAACTATAGAAAATAAAAACACAATAATTGTAAGATTTGTTCACTATTATCTTCTAAGAATACAAAATATTACTGAATAGAAGAAATTACATAACCTATATTTTTTTTAGCTGGCCCCATTTAATGCAACATTAAATGAATCTGAAGCTAGCAATTATATCAGGTTTGGTAACTTTATCTTTAAAGATTATCCAAAAAATTGATAAAAGCCATTTCATAAGAGGCAAAGATATTAGTCCTCTCTCTCTTTCTCTGAACTCATATATTTATAATCGGTATGAAAAGAGTAATTTAATTAGATAATAATATTCAAGGTGTCACATTTAAAAAATTCACGTTATGTAGTTTTTTCTACTTTTCAATAATTTTTAGAAATATTTGATATTCTTGGACCATAATACAGGAATAATCCTACAAATTTTGAAATTAAAGTTTTTTTTTTAAATTTTCTATAATTAAAGATGTAACTAGGTGTCAAAATATAAATGAAAGCCCTGTACAGCAGTCACATTTATAAATTTAGAGACATTACCTTTATTCATAACTGAGGTAAGAAATAATAGTATAAGGGATACAAAAGTTGAGAAATAAAAACATGTTTAAAAAAAATTTACAATTTCGTTGAAAACACCCTGTATAAAAAAAACTAAAGAATTTAAAAAAAACAAGGAAAACTTTTTTTACAAGTGTTTTAGAAAACACTCTGTAAAACAACTTATTAAAGACCTCTGCATTAACATCCTCTAGGCTATAAACTTAGTGCTAGACCGTAGGGGAGTCCCTAGACTCCTGTTACAGAATGGTGGGAAGGGGGGAGGGGGACCCTTGCCTCCCCTGGAAAATGTAAATATTGTAAATTACATATATAAATTACATTTATATACCAAATGGACTATGCATGACCTTTTTTGGTTTTTTTTTTCATCAGTTATGGTTCTGCGGGCGCCCATGTAATATCCCAAAAAAAAGACATCGCCTCCCCTATGCCCCCCTTAGTTACGCGCCTGCTAGACAGTGTCGAAAACCGTAACTAAATATGTTAATTTTTTTTGAACAAAAATTGAGATCTGAATATTGTCCAAAAATTTCTATCAAGTTCGTCATTTATACGTCACAATCCACAATGCCACTAGGTATTCTAAAAATTATACTGAACAAAGCCTATAAGAAAGGGTGAATAGCGAGGTAGCTACCAGGACTACACATAAAGCTTATAAAACTAGCTTGGGGGAAATTCTCTACATTTTATATATGTTGTAGTTCTTGACTTTCTGAACAATAGATACCATGATCACCTCCAAATCTTACAAAATAGAGACAAAATTGAATTTATAAAATAAAGTTATTCTGAAGAAAAAATCGAGAAAAAAATGTTTCTTGTTACAAAATACAGTTTTCACTGTGAGTAATCTTAATTTTCATAGACTTAAGTCAGTTACACTTTATTTGATATGATTAAAAAAGGCAACATACAGATATTTCAAGTAAATTGAAGTTTAAAAAATAAAATTTTAAACAAAACGAATTACAGATTCATGTATAGTCTTTTTAAGGTATTAAACCTCAGTTTCCAAATTGCATATAAACCAGACGTTTTGTTCTTTAATAAAACAAAATAGTCCATAATAAAAAAACAGCAGCTGCACCTTATACAACATTTTTGGGACATCCTGTATAAATATTTAATATATCCTTACAAAATGTACTTTCAGCAACCTAGTTTCTTCCAGTACCTAACAAGGTATCCCAGAATTACATAATAATGGATTTGAAATAACCTCATCTGGTCAAAAATGGTAAACACAGTTAACTTAACTTACAAAAAATAAGGTTTCTTCATGATATAGATATAATGTATATGGTGTATAATTTTTTCTCCAAAATTAAGTTTGGTTCACTTTTGTTCCTTTATGTATATATATGTTGTTTTTTTTAATTTTTAACATATCTGATATTTTATACAGATTTTATGTACAGGATGTTTGGTTATATTTGAAACAGTACCCTAGAGACTTTATTATGAGTTATCAAAAAACTTTAAATATAAAAGTGTTTAGGTTTGGTCAATTTACAAGAAAAACAAACAAAAAATAATCGGAAATTTAGCAAATGGGCATCAACTGCGTTATTTTAAAAGGCACACCCTGTATAATAGATACACCTCAAATGGTCTCTTCTTGCTGATTATTAATAATGGACTAGGTTTAAGACCTTTATCTCTAAAGATAATCAAGAAATTTAAGAAAAACCCTATCATAAGAAGCAATGTATTCCAACAGACTCCACTATATTGTGAGCTTTCTCCATCTCTCTCTTACACATTGCCTCTTTTGGCAGGGTTTTTCTAAAATTTCTCTATTATCTTTAGAGATAAAGTTTAAACCTAGTATATTTATAATCGGCAAGAATGAATAATGAATAATGATTTCGTTCAAACCCAAAAACATTTGTATTTAAAGTTTTCTGATAACTCATAGCATAAGGCCTCTAGGGTACGTACCATTTAAAATATAATCAGGCACCCTGTACAATTTTACATAGGAATAAACAAATAAATTCCATTAAACATAATGAACTTATTAAGTCATATAATAGTTTTTTTTAAATAGAATATTTTTATTGTGATGTGAAACTTCAAAAGCGATTCATAGATTTGAACAAAAGATTAATTTAAAAATACACATTAAAAATTGCAATTAGCAAACCCAAGGAAAAACAAACACTTCAAACATATTTGTATCACACTGTAAGAAATTAGACAAACATATAAAACATAATGAGGTGTCTAGCACAAAGTTTAATGGATGACATAATAAAAAAATAAGTGCACCATTCATCAATTGAGTTGCTATGCATTATCTTGCTGCTGTTTTCTGACAGAATATCAGTGCAAAAACAATTAGTCAAATTAAACAAGGTTTCAAGTGTTAAATTCTGTTTGATACTGTAAACTGATAATTTGTTATAATAACGAACTCATAGGTATGTTTTGCAGTAGACTTTGCTAAACATAAGCTTATGAATTATACTAGTCTAATCTGTTTAAGTCTAATATTATAGTAAGTTTCTTTATAAAAAAATAATCACAATTAATACTTACACAGGTATATATCTTCTACAATCAAAATGGTCGAGTTCAAATTTGAATCAACAAAATAGCTTATCGAGGAATTTGTAATTGTGCTTCGGTGATTGTTCTTCCTTATATTGACTAAGTATGTGAAAGGTAAATGAAAATACTGTATCAAATACTTGACATAATTTCTTGTATCATTCACTTCTTTTTAGGGTCATATTCTGCAAAAAAGTAAAAATATTGCTATAATCAATAAATGTGCCATACACCACACACTGTGTAATATAATATAACTAATTATTTCCTTACTCTAATAATTATAACATTATATAATTCCAACTATAGTTCTTTTAAAGAAAAACAAAGATTATTTCATTTCGCCCTCAACAGTGAAAATATATAATACCAAAGAAAATAATAGCTTACACTATAAATTTTCTTTGATAATACCTGTTAAGGAATACTTTTGTTTACAAGTTATACATAGACCTCGACATAGACAACAAAATATAATTTTAGCAAGTACATTCTATTTGCTTAAAAATATACAAATTCATGCCTACCTGTAACAGTCAACTGCCCTTATTGCTTCTTTAGTCTTTCCATCAATAGAAAATATTATTCTTAAATTGGTTCCTAGTTACTGGTATTTGTGTTCAATTTTGCAATACTTAAATACACCATTATTAAACCACTCGCAACTGTTATATTTCCGCAAGTGATCCATCAGCTGTTCGACTTGTTTACTGTGTATCTGTAAACTAAAAAAAGTTAGGTTAGGTTACGAGAGACCAATATAAATAAAATACTGCCTATTCTTAAAATAGTGAGGGCCATTCCCCAGTAACAACGGGCAATTACAACCTAGAGTAAGAATAACGCATTTCGCCTATATTATTATATTATAAAGAGCGGATAAATGTATGATGTTTATGTGGTTGCATAACACCCGCGGTGCTGGATTAGAATAGACGGAATATATATTAACATAGGTCCCTTTTCTTTTAAAAATAAAATACGTAATATAGAATTTTGCACCATATAGCTAATAATGTAATTAATATTTAAACAGAATATTCATAACTTTGTTAAATATTTCTTCAAAAGAAGTACATTTTAAGGATAGCGTTTTATGTTTTCTCGTACTTTTAACAAAATGATCAAGAAGAATTCACTGAATTAAAAATAATTATTCATTAATAACAAAAATATACAGGTTTCGTAATAATATAACATAGATAATATTTTTTAAACAGATTAGCTTACCTTGTTTAATTTGAAGGGTTTACGAGTCTCGTATCTTCTCTGCCTATTTGGAGGTTCCATGTTTTCATGATTTTCTTGAATATTTTGGCATCTGTTGATTATTTACGGTATGATGCATATGCTAATATAACATGGCTTAGCTTTCAAGTAATCAAAACTACTTTTTATCTTACGAAATGAAACTCCAAGGCAGTAAATTTAGATATTATCAAAAACTCAAGAACTGACAGATTCGGAAAATGGCGGCTTTAGTAGTAGGTTGGTGTTTAACGAACCAGGATCGGAAAATCCGATTGTCATGCCGAACAGCTCTCCGAACGGAGAAAATTTTCGTTGACTAACGGAATGATAAGTGCAAAATCGCACCCCCGATCGATCAGCTGTTCGAAAATTTTTATCACTTTTCGTTTAGACGTAATGAGTGAAAATAGAAAGTAAACTTTTCAAAAATTCATTTAAATACAAGTTCAAAGTTGTTCAAAAAGGTCATGCTAGGATTCAAAATAAAGCTTATTTTAAATTATCTTTTTGGCTTTTAGTCGACTATCGATCTTTTTTTTTTCATAGGGGTTCTAGGAATGGGTCAAAATGAGCCTATTTTGAGCTGTAAAAATTTTTCTATGAGTCTGATTTGCCTGAAACTTTCGGAAACAGCGTATTTTAACTTTATCTTTCATATTCTGAATTTTGAAAATATCTCCACAAATAAAATTTTTCTACGTATAAAAATTTGAGAGATTTGAGATTCCCCTGATATAGAGCTCTCGCCCTATATATGAACTTCTAAATTTTGCTAATAAGGTTTTTTAGTATTATCTGTTATTTTCGCATCTGAATACAAACAGTGAACTCATATAAGTTGTCGATTGGCTTATATTTTATCCATTTATTGTTGCAACTTGACTCTCGTTTATTTGCCTGAAGGGCTTATGACATCTGGGTAAATTGTTTATTTTAAAACAAAATGTCATAATAGTTAGAAAAGTATTTATTGGCCATCCTTATTTATTTTGATACAAGCCAGTTATTTCTGCGCCAGTTGAAAATCGGATTCCGGCCTTGTATACCACGCCACTTGAGATCTGTACCTGTAAAAGGATAGGAAAAGTGATTCTTGACGCCTACTAAGTTATTAGACTGATTTTAATGTTTTTTTTATATTTGTGTAGACAACATTAGCTTATGGTCTTTTGCTGTTTTTGGAATGTTGTTATTACGAGTTATTTAGCATTAGCTTTTACAAGTGGGATTGAAATTATTTTATCTGAGGTTTTATTATTTGTAGCCATTTCCTTGCGCGTTCTTATGTTAAAATGATACAATTTCACGACAATTCTAACTATTTTGCAGCAACAAAAAAGGGCACCATAAGAAGGCTTTATATCAAAACTGTGACGTAATAATACGAAAGACCTTGCGGCAGAAATTAAAAACTCTGTTGCGGAATGGTAATTCTGAGAAATTAATAAGTAATACAATATCAGGATTACAAAATGATCATCGTACTACGACTCATTCCGATCTACAAAAGGCATCACCATTTCTCACAAAACCCTATTTTAAGGGAACATCTAAACATATTAGGATAATAGCCGGAGATTTCAACATTAAAACCACTTTTAAATGTGGAATTATGTTAAGAAGCCTTCTGACAAAAGCACTAAGCAAAAGGACATCGGCAAGAAAAAGAATGCATTTACCAAATCCAGTGTGAATACGGTGAATCGTACATTGAGGAGATAAGACGCCGTCCTTAGTATAAGAGTCAAGGAGAATTTTAATCATACCCTCAAGAAGTGACATCAAAATTCAGCATAGCTGAACGCGTCCGCTCAAACCAACACCGGATGCAGTGGTAGGAGGCTAAAATTTTGCATAGGGAGCAGAACTGGCGAAAACGAAAATTTATAGAAAGAGAGAGAGAGAGAGAGAGAGAGAGAGATGTATGAATTTTTGACACATTTTTTTAAATTTAATAGGTTCGATGTATTTGGCCCTAAACTTCACTTGCCCGAACCTACATTACACATAACCGTCACTGGCGCTAAGAGTCGAAATCCCGACACATTGGAATGCATGGAATTCGTCGTTGGCCTTAAACGTCGAAATACATAAACATGCACGCCAATGATGTAAGAAACTTCTGTCACTGTTGCCAAAGTGCATTATTGTTCTAAAGAAGTACATATTTCCGACAATATTAGTAATATTGTCAATTGTGTTTTTTTATTTATGTTTGATAACATGTTATTAATATTCCTGAATAATAAGTTTTAAATCGTTCTCAAAGAATTACCTAGTTTATAAAAATAGCAAATAGCTACGTATTAATTCTACTGCTACCGTATCAGTGTTAAGATACAATAAAATAAGTTTTACTAACATGACGAAAAATGCCTGTAAATTGTTAGTTGGTTGTGAAACGTGCAGAAATAATATGCAAGCTTTTACTGTGTTCCCGATAAGTCCTGAATTCTCAGTTTTTCGCCCATTTAAATGCAATTTCAAGAACGAGATTACTAGAAAGTTAGATTCGCAATTTAAATGGACTATCAAATTAGGACATCAGAAAGTATATTGTAACATACAAATTTCATATTGGTAAGCCATCTAGATTCTTTTTTTGTGTATACATCTATTTTCTTTAATGTTCCTCTTCGGATTTTCTTCAATATATCGGTTTTTTAATGTATAGTGCACACTAAATGTTAGTTAGAAAAACCTCGACAAAAACATTTGTATTTGGTTGATAACATGATTATGATATATAGTTGTGTTTGCATTTTTAGGAAAACCAAGTAAATTCATGTATCAACCACAGTGGGCTCCATCTTGGCAAATCGGGGTATGTATCTCAGGCAACAATAAAAAATGAAAATCAGCTTTGCATATAAAATTATGAGTAGACAGACAAAGCAGTGAGGAATGCTTCCATAGTCCATCTGAGAATAAATATAGAACTGCTGAGGTAATTCATATGTCAAAATAATTATATATTTTAATAATAATGAGGCATTTTTTCTTTTCAAAATATTTTCTATTTAAAGATAACTTTTAGAAAAATTTGTTAAATAAGTAGCAAAATAAAGTGCTTTGAAGATTTATTTCACATGAAGAGATCCATATACTTATCATTTTTAAAAAGATAACTATTACTCTCATACAGAGCCATGCTTACCCTAGTTTTGGCCTGGAACAAAATTTATTTGGGGTCTGTATTTTTAAAAAAGGCAACCTATTTTGTTAATGTTTACAAAATGTAACACTTGTGTCTTCAATGTTGGAAAACCCCTAAGGTATTTTGATGTTCTCTATTTCTTCAATGATTTAAATGAACAGTTCATTCATACTAGGCTCTACATATAAGCAGGACGTAATCTGTATATAAAAGTTAAAATAATCATCTGGGGAACAAAATTCTCTTTCAATAAGAATTTTTTGGTTTACTTTTATCTTTTGAATACATTTTATTTTTAATGGTAATATATATAATTTTATACATCCGACTAGAGAACCCTTATTAAATAAAGAAATTTGGAGAAGTGTCATAACCAAATCGTTCCTACCCCTGTGTTGATATTATTGGAGATATCTCTATTTCTAGAAATTAAGTTTCCATTGTTTAAAAAATACATTATTTATACACTAAACGAACGAATCTTGAAAAGAGTTGATACTTTTGAAGACTTGGGAATGCTATTGAATTCCAAATTTACTTTTGCCAAATACATAGATAATATCACGAATAGGACAATAAAACTATTAGGCTTTATTTTAAGATGTCTTTGACCTTATATATATATATATATATATATATATATATATATATATATATATATATATATATATATATATATATATATATATATATATATCTATTCTCATATATATATAGTTCATCATACAAGTTATAACCTTGGTTCCCAGACTATCAGATATCACCCGCCAACGCAGTATTCAGAAGCCGAGCTTATCTCAATAACAAAAGTATCATATATCAGCACACTTGTTTACGAAAACAAGTTATACCAAGAAAGCTTCATCAAGATCTGACCCAAGTGTTCAAGAAAAATATAAACAGTTCCCACTGAGTCAGCATAACGAAACATATAAATAGTTATTTTCTTTGTATAAAGTTAAGTTCAGTCTAGCTTCTCATTTGTTAAACGTCACGCTGTAATTTTGCAAGTTCAAATGTATATATTTTAATTTGTATTTTCAAGTAATAAAATAATTTTTTTAAAAAGTAATTTCGCAAGAAAGTGATTTAACAAACTGGCGCAGTCGGTAGGATCTGAAAACGTCTAACAGAACACGAAGCCCTTGTGCACTCTCACTGTCGACGGAGGATCCCAATCCATTGTTCAGAAGAACCTGTGAAAACCAAGAAAAATACAAGAAGTACTGAAACTCAAGAAAATGCAGATTTTTCAATGCAAAGACTAAATATTTTCTCTAGTAAAACAGTCAAAAATCGGAAATATTACATAATTCCTTTGTTACTCGACCCAGAAAATATAGTCCAACATCTTTTCTATATTATTTATACAGGACAAAACGAATTTGACCTTTTGTCAACATATTTTCTCGAAAATAAAATAGACCTTCCTATTCTTGAAATATTTTCTTTTATCTTTGCAGACAAAGATATTAAAATATGTATTTGTCAAAATATTGTAACCATCCCAGATAAAGACCAAATACCAATTATATTGGAACAATACCATTTAGGCAAAAGTAATTTACACCGCGGAATTAATGAAACTTTAAGACGCATCAAAGAAAAATATAATTGGCCCAAAATGATTAAAGATGTAGAAAACTTTATAAAAAGTTGTGAAACATGTCAAAAAATTAAAATATGCCGAAAAAATTTAAGCAACCCTTTAGTGCTAACAGAAACACCGAAAACACCATTTGAACGAATAAATATTGATATATTTGAATATCCATCTAAAAACTATGCTTTGACAATACGAGACGAACTTACTAAATTTACCCAAGCTTATCCAATTGAAGATAAAACGGCAAAAACTATGTTAATACTATTATTTTATTTTTCCAACATTTGGTACCCCATACGAATCCATTGTGATTATGGCCGTGAATTTAATAATACATTAATGAAAGACCTATGTGAACTATACGACATAAAAATAACATTTTCAAGTGTAGGTCATCCCCAATCAAACGGCTCTTTAAAAGATTTCACGCTACACTTAGCGAAATGATAAGAGCTAATCAAACCGAAAACCCATATGAACATCCGTTCAACGTACTTCCGTATGCTGTTATTTGTTACAATAACAAGAAAAATAAAACCCACGGTTTTACGCCCTTTGAACTAATTTTCGGACATACTTCTTCTAGACCCCCTGAAACCCTATATAATGAGAAAAACCTCATATCAAAATACATACGTGATTTAAACAATCGTATGCAATTCCTTTATAAATCTGCTCGTAATAAAACGAAACAACAAAAAGAAAAAGCAAAAGAACGTTTCGATCAACATGTTGCCAAACATCCTTATGATTATAAAATAGGTGAAAAAGTATATGTACGTGAATCCCAAATTAAAGATAAGGCTCAAAACAAATTTAATGGCCCTTTCGAAATTCTCGAAATTTATCAAAACTCAGCCCTTTTATTAAATCCCAATTCTAAACAAAAATCTAAAATAAATTTTGATAGATTAAAACCATACTACGAGCAAATTTCTCTTCCAGGACCATCCTCGGACTGTCATCAGTCGTCCAGTAATACTCCATAAGTCCAATTAACAACACGATAGGAGTCTTCTTTCATGAAGAAGCAAAAATAAGAATATCTAATGATAAATGGACATTACTTGTATATAAAGATTTAGAACCAATTAAGGATACAATTGTAAATAATGATAGAATTTTAGAAAACCTTATTAATAATATTAATGAAGACGTACCACGAATGAAAGCATTTAAATCTGAAGTACTAACACATATTAGTCTCCTTAGACAAATATCAGGAGCTGTAAATCAAAAATATACAGAAATAATGGCAGATACTAAAAAATATATTTTTAGAGAAAAACGTGGAATTTTTAATGGTATAGGAACATTTTGGAAAGCAATTACAGGAAACTTAGATGCTTCCGATGGCGAATATTTTAATGACTGTATAGAAAAAATAACACATGATGAATATCAAATCGAAAATCTTCTTAAAAATCAAATTTCAAAAAGTAATAAAAGAATTTAATTCAACTATTCAGAAACTTAAAATTGACGAAGAAACATTCAATAATGACATAATAGAAATACGAAAATCAATACTGGATATTTCTGACGATCTGAAATATTATTCCTCTCAAATAGAAATATTAAATATTTGCGAACTATTAATGGAAAGCTATTCATTTCTTGAAAATTCCTTGAATGATATTATAAATTCATTGTTTTCGCCCGTTTAAATTTTAGTTATACCTTTTGACCTAATTCACTAAAGCACATATCTAATCATTGCAGAGAAACAATTTACCTTTTAATTTTCAAGTGTGGCTCAATATCTTTTCATAGATTTAAAGGCATATCAATATGATTCAAAAGTAATTTTTGTTTCGAAATCCCATTAGTAGATCCAGAAAAATATATTCTCTTTCACTTATATCCAATACCAATTTTGGATAATCGAACAGGCCTTCACCACATTCTTTCAATAACAAATAATTTAATTGCGCGAAACGATGATTCATTATTATACATCACAATTCGCAACTTGGAATCATGCAAATCTTTGAGCACGAACACTAATATGTTCCAACATCCTGCCATATCAATAGACAGTGATGCTGTTTGTGAAGCCCAGTTACTACGATTAATCAATCGCCTTCCAAGAACGTGCCAAGTTTCAGTTATCCTAGCCAAAGACTATCATGTGCAAGAACTTAACCAAAACCTGGTTAGTTGCCGTTGCAGACCCTTTACCTGTGACCATTAAATGTGGTAAGACGTTGTTACCCAAACAATTACCAACGCCATAATCAAACTCCAACCAGAGTGTAGTGCATTTATTGGCAGCACCCCGAAGAAATTTGTAATACCTATGACAATGTTACCTACAGCAACGTTCCAATCCAAATTCCATTTGATTGCTGCAGTCATTACCCTGAAAAGATTCATTCATACCAGACTTGAAGCCTCTTCAGTTACACCACATTGATACAGAAAATTTAAATATAGCTCAACATAAATTAAATGAATATTCTGATCAGTTGGACAGACTAATCAATCAACCATTCGTAAAGAAACATATCGGTTGGTTTACGATCCTGACCATAACTCTGATCATCAGTTAATTATCCTGTATATATTTTGTAAATGTTATAGAAGAAAACCTAAAAACCTCAGTATTGGAATTGTCAATATATGATGACTACCCACCTTTCCACCAAGGTCCAGAACAAATTTCGTACAATGGAGAAGAATATTTCCAAAAAGGCGACCAAATATACGTGTTGGTGAACCAACAGAAGAATCTGAAGAAATAGAACTTAACCTGAACAAACATTCAGCCTGAAAGTTGCTTCCACGCATCAACTTTCATCTTGATGGGGGAGTTGTTATATCTATTCTCACCAGCTAGTTCATCATACAAGTTATGCCAACCTTGGTTCCCAGACTATCAGATATCACCCGCCAACGCAGTATTCAGAAGCCGAGCTTATCTCAATAACAAAAGTATCATATATCAGCAGGTGCCACTTGTTTACGAAAACAAGTCTATACCAAGAAAGCTTCATCAGCAGAACCCACGTCCTGACCCAAGTGTTCAAGAAAGAAGTAAACAGTTCCCACTGAGTCAGCATAACGAAACATATAAATAGTTATTTTCTTTGTATAAAGTTAAGTTCAGTCTAGCTTCTCATTTGTTAAACGTCACGCTGTAATTTTGCATATCAAATGTATATATTTTAATTTGTATTTTCAAGTAATAAAATAATTTTTTTAAAAAGTAATTTCGCAAGAAAGTGATTTAACATATATATATATATTTATAATATATATTTACTTGTTTCATATTTTGATAGGTTGCACTTTGATTTTGTAATTTGTTAAGTCTAAAAATGTTAATGACTACTTTCTGTTCATATATATTTATTTATTTGAAAAAAAAAACAAACATTGTTTTTTATAAAAACAGACAAAAATACACAAACAAAAAGGAAGTGTTATGATAATTAAAATCATTTAAATTTTCCTCTACACTCTACAAGGTTTTCTATGAGAGATGAATAAGAATTTATTTATGGCACAAATATAATTGAAATTTTAATGTAACTTAAATGCTTTTATTGTCTAAGAATTCTGTCTTATTGACAAATCTGATTTAGATATTGAATTAAATTTGCTTATATAATTAAAAATATTGAGCTGAATTAAGATGTTAAATGAATGGAAAGAGCAATGGTATGTGATTGTCTTGTATGACCAGTTTGGATGAAATAGGGAATATTCAGGATGTTACTGGAGTGGTCCCATAGCAAACATATTAAATATAGCGGAATGATGCCATATTTAACATGTTCTACATGTATACACGAGCGCGAAAGACAATCTATACCACGTTCACTATATTGCCAGGAAAAAAGTATTGATGTTAATATGGTGATTCTGGTAAAATTTCATATGCAATGGACTCAAGGCGTCTAAAATTTTAACCTAAGTTTAGGCTTTATAACTTGAAACTTTGTATAAAGAAAACTAACAAGGATCAAATAAAAATTAATAAATCAATATAATAAACAACAAAAAGTAAACAGTAATATTTTATTCCCATATATGTAGGTACTCATTATATAAATGTCTGTTTATGATTAAGTTATTAAGAATTAGTTTGAAGATGACTTCATAAAGTCAATTTTTCAATGTGGAATAAAATATTATTTTTTACTTTTTAGTGTTTTTTTTTGAAGTAGATATTGTGAAGTAACTCGCCAGAAGCGAATCCCATACCCTGTGTCTGTGAAGTCAAAGCCAAACTTATTCTTAATTACCAAAATATATTAATGTAACGAGTGTTTTGTTTTACTATCTCTATTCGCTTGGTGACTAAAATTTTCCAGATGGAATATAATATTATTTTCCAATTTTAGGTGCATTTTTTGAAGTCAGTTTAATTTTTATACATCTTTTATTTCATCCTTTTTAGTTCTATTTATATGAGTTTTATTTTAAAAGTCATATTTAATAAATAACCATAGAATATCTATGTAAATTCCTGATAAAATGGTGAACGTCATACTTTTTTACAATATGCTAGCTGTGGGACCACTCGGGCAATATCCGGAATATTCTCTGAAAAGTTCATCCAAATTGTTGAAACCATCGCAGAGTAATCGTTGTACATACATAAAAAAATGCATAGAGTGAAATTGATAACCTCCTTTTTTGAAGTGTGTTAAAAATTGCATTAATATTTGTGACACGGCCAGCTAAACAAAATAAAGGAAATGCCTGTAGATCCACCATTTTTTGTCCAATTGTAAATATTTAAAAACTGACATTCATAGAATTTAAAGTTTTATCGGAATATAAAAATGCATAGATGGCACAACTTCTGATATATTTATAACATACTTCCACAAATAAGCATTTAGTTTGATCATTTTTTTGAAATTATATGGGATCATTATTTAAATATATGTAGTTTTTTTTTCGTTTTCTTTTTAAAATTCAAATAGCATAAGTTCACCAGTACCTGATTATTTTTCTAAGTAGTGCCATATCTATTTCATTCATTTCTTTTTTTTTTTTTTAATAAGTGTGTTAATGTTTTTGAAAGTGATTAGAGATTTTCTTTATTTTTAGTATGCCCAAGGATGACCATTATGTAATAAGATCACCAACAAGATGGAAGCTCTAGAAAGTAAGAAAATGATATCTTGGACTGTGTCATTGGTTAAAATCTGGCCTTCTTACCAACTATACCGATTCAGTTATTGCCAGGGGCGAGGCATGTGAAAACAACCCCTTTGTGAGTTGAGAAAACCGATTACATCATAAGAAGATAACATTTACTGTAATGTGTTTTAAATAAAATTTATGTTTAATATAATCTTAGGTTTAGATTTATTCTGAAAACAAGCTATATAAGGACTTATTCACCATTTTGTGAAGTAGGTTTTTATTTATGCCATTACAATGTGTCTTGACTTATTTATGAATAGACTTTTACTTCTTAAATCTTTTTATTGCTTTATTTCCTAGCTGTAATAGTACACTCAAATAATCTATGCTAATTTAATTAAAATTTGGATGATTAATTGATGTAATTGAATAAATTAGTTTTCTTTACATTAAGTCAGTTTAAAATGATCCAAAAACCATTTAACCTTATTCATGTCCTTAATTAATAAATCCTACACTTCTTCCTGTGTATTACTGGGGAAAATCAAAATAGAGTCATCAGCATAGGCTGGCTCAAAGCTCCTCCTACTTTAACATAATCAGATACATTTTAAAAACATTTAACACGGATCCTCCACATCATTTAGCTATGCACAATGTCCAGTAGCATAGCCTGAGGGATTGTGTCAAATGCCTCACAAAAATTAGAAACTTACACAGATGTATAACTTTTACAAATATTTGTGACTAAATACACAAAATGATTTAAAATATATCATTTTTTAAAATATAGCTATTATTACATCCAGGGTTAGGCTTACTCCAGACTGGACTTGTTTTTAAAATACAGGTATCTGTATTTTAAAAACAAGACAATGTATCTTGTTAATCTTTTCAGAATTTGAAAGCTTGCTTCTTTAGCTTTAAGAAGCCAGTTATTTTGATTACTTCTTCAATTCATTAAAAATAGTTCGTTCACACCTTAAATCTAGCTTCAAAAACCACCACCATATTTAGTCAAAAAGAGGGGTAGCAGTAATTCATTTCTTATGAAATTTGTAGCATTTTAATCAAAACCAATGCAATCTAGGCTTCAAAAATGATCATTGGAGATTAAATATCAGTATTCTTTTATTGTAAGGGTAAAAAACTCACTAAATTATATGTAGCTTCATTACGCAATGCAAAAAAAATTAAAGAAATATGGATCACTAAAACATCTATTTTTGTATAATTAATAATTATGGTCTGTTGCATTTGGAGAAATTGAAAAAGCAAAACAATTGTTTTTTAGGATCAAGATCAAAACTTTGGATATTGTGATTTAAGTAACAGTTTTCCATCTCAAACAGACCTTACCATCAAAATGTTTAGCTAACGTTTGAGAGTTAAGCTTTGCTGAGGAAGGAAGTATAACATTGGAGTGAAAAACGAAAAATGTATTCTCTTGATGTCACAGAGTCTAAGTGGACATTTGTTACTTTAAAGTTTTTATTGAAATTTACCAAGTTCTTTCTCATTATATTTTCTTATGGGAAATTATATAAATAATTTCTCTAAATGAACTTTCGAACTAAAAAATCTTCTGTTGTTGACTCTGATGTTATTTATTGAAAGCTTTTTACTGTACTTAAATTTGTAATAGTTAATGTAATTGTATGATTTTTATGCATTCGGGCACAAACAAATAAATCAGTAAATTTATGTGTTTTAATTAAAAAATTACAAAACTTATTCCTAGTTATTATATATTATATTTATTTTAGCACTTAATTTTTCTTTTGGAGTTAAACTTATATTTTACTTCTAGTTTCAGTATCTAAGTTTTATTACCTGACTGTATTAAATATTTTAGGTTTCATTACTTAACTATTTTTCTATGTTTTGTACTTTATTATTTCTTTTGTAAAATTAAGTTTTCTTTTTATATAACAATATATTAAATAAATACAAACATTGTGAATTTGTAAACTAGCAAAATGCTAAATAAAGGATAATAATATAATATACTCACTATACCATGGTCTATAGCTGTATGTGCATTATTTTAAAATTATCATATTAAAACCGTGACAATTAAAATTGAAGATAGGTTGTATCAGAAATACTTTTACCAACAACAAAATATAATAACAATGACAGGCAAACAAATAGTATTTTTATCATCTAAAATGATCAATTATCATCTAATGATGTACAGGAATATTGATTATAAATTGAACCCTCATTTTTTTGTGGGACACCCATGTTATATTATGTCCATTAAATAGGCATCTTTTTGCTAATCATAAATATATTAGGTTTGATATCTTTACCTTTAAAGGCAATTGAGAAAAACCATGACATAAGAGGCAAGTTATTCATATCTGTGTTATGTTTTCTCTAACATCTCTGATAATAGATATATTGTCAATTTCCTGTGTTCAATGTGTCAAACCTAATATAATTATAATTAGCAAGAAAAGACCCATTTGATGGACATATAGAGGGTGTACCATCAAAATAAAAAAAAATTGTCATGCTTTTCCAAAAAACACCTAGTATACATAGAAACTAATAGATTAAAAATCTACAACTTCTGCATTTACCATTTTTTTCTACCCCTTTCAACAAAAAAGTTAAATGAAGGGTTAATTTATGATCAATCAAAATTCGTATGGCATCATAAAATGCTTACTTCCTTTTGAAGTATTCAAGATTTTTGTGTAATTATATAATATGATTTGTTCTTAAATTCCAATGGGATTTGATTATATGTCCTTGGCACCATTTACTATGAGTTTATTTTAACAAATAATGACATTATGTCAAAGTCAGTTAAATAAGATATTGTTTAAACTAGATTTTTCTCAATTAAAAATTATTTTAGTCAATGTCTATCCCTCTTGAAACACTGTCTCAACCTTAAGGTTTGGAACTATTTATTTAGAAAACTTAACATTTACTTGAATAAAGATTCTAAAAGATATACCACAATTTTTTTTAACAATACGCATTCTTATAAGTTTGGCGGCCAGTTCCCAACATATGGTAAAGTCAACAATAAGATGTAATATTTTTTGGAAATTCTATAAGATTAGGCTATAAAAGTTTATATTTTAAAAGTTAATTGATAAAATAATTTACAAGATCTAAACTACTTTATACCAGTTAATAAACTTAAGAATCTGAAAGCATGAAATTAATTGAGGGTATCTTCGAAAGACTTTTGTCATTTATAATTATATCATGCACCTAACTTTTTCCTAAACCATACGTAGATTAAAAAAAAATTGAAGATGTGATGTGCGATATCTGGCATACTTACTAAATTAACTTATTACTGAATTGTGTATACCAACTGGAGAAAATATATAAATAGGCCACAGTTAATATTTTTAAAATATGGGGAAAAATTATTTAAATTTCTAATCCACTTTAGCTATATATCTTTAATTAATATACAAAATATGTAATACACTTTAAAAAATTTATTCAACATGGAATTAAAAATAAAGTTGACACTACATTTATCATATGGTGCATCTTTTTTATTTCTCAAACTACACACTTTCTCAGCAACAGTAATTATAAATGAGCAACTTTATGTGACAAGCATATTTAGTAAATTTATCCACTTTATGTGACAAGCATATTTAGTAAATTTAAAGGTGCAGAATTTGAAGCTTCCATATAACAAAGAGGCCCAATTATTACATTGATGGAATGGGCTATAACTGGGGCTATATGACACTCAGATCAATACCCGTAACTAAAGTCTTTTCTTTCTTCCTATGCAAACAGGGCAACAAAGAGTACTCAAGTATGACTATAATATACACGTCACTAATATCTGCAATGCACATACATATGAACAGAACTAACTTCCTAAGCCTTGTCTACGATACCTATATCAAACATCAAGACTTGCATTGGTCCTAAAACAAATTATAATTAATAAAGTACCTGCATGAATAACAAGCTTAGGGAAAATCATTAACAATCTTATAAAACCCTAATCAATATGTGACTGATAAAAACTGATTTTTAGATAGGTATTTGCTTAGGATAAGGATAAAAAATGAAACACCAAAAACACTTAAAAAAAAGTAGAAATTATGTGTCTCAAAAAGCTCACAAAACAAATTAGTTGAAAGATATATATTCAAGCTTAAAGGCTTTTGTGGATTTTTATATGGTCTTTTGTTTTATCTTTAGGTAGGGAACAACATCAACATCAACAAATAAGACTATCTGAGTGTAAAAACTGAAATGGTTGCAACTTTATACCATATTCACACTATTCTAAAATAAATATACCCAGTTTAAAAGTAGAAGGTTTAAAATCATCTCGATGCAAACAAGCAATAACCTCTTCCTGGGCTTTCCAACATTTTTTTTTTTCAATATTCAATCTTCATTATTCCATTAAATAGAAATTATCTTGTGATAAACAAATGCTTTATAATAAACAAAAAAAACAATAAAAATATTTTCACTTTAAAGTTAGAATACAGGGAAATACGCTAACATCATTTTTTCATGGTGTAGTTTTGATTAAAAATGAATAAACAAACAATATATTTATTTTTATCAATAAAACTTGACAACACAGGAGGCCCATTTAAAGAATTTTTAGCCAGTAGCGTAGCTCGCCAATTCGCTATTTAAAGTGTCGGGCTAGCGCCGCATTCCACACATTCCAATCTGTCGGGATTTCGACTGTTAGGGCCAGTGAAGTTTCGGTCCACTAACTGTTTGGGCCGATGTAGTTTAGGGGAAAATACGCACTACCATTTAATATTTATATTTTTTTTGTGTTATTATATTATAGTATTTACTGAATGTTGTCAGTTATATTGAGGTCTTGCCTGATTCGTGTGTATTTTGTGCATGTTTTTAGAACGTGTTTAACAGATAATGGTGTGTTGCATTCAGTACATTGATGTGGGTTGTCTTTCTAAATATTAATGTGTTAATTTTGTACGCCCTATTCTTACTCTTGTCATTATAGATAACTCTTGTCGAGGAATATTATTTAAGTTTCCTGTTCGATAAAATGTTTCTTTTATGTCTTAAAGTTTATTATTGTCTTCTACAAGGTACCAGTTTAATTGAGCTAGGTTTCTAAATGTAGCTTTGGTCTCCGACCTTAGGTCTTCCTTCCAGTAAGTGAAATCGGAAGAGTTTAATCAGTCAGACGATTGCTTGGCTAGTTCATCAGCTTTTTGATTGCCTGGTATTTTACAGTGTGATGGTAGCCATATGAATGTTATAATTTTATTCTGCCCAAGAATATATTCAACCTTTTTTTGTATCTCTATACCTAAAGGATATTTGGATTCGAAAGATTGGATAGTTATTAATGAGTTCATGGAGTCAGTTGCAATGAATGACCCATTTATTATAAGTATTAGTGGTAATGTAGTCTATTGCTTCTGCAATAGCGAGCAGTTTTGCTGTGAGTATTCGGGTTGTTAGAGTTAATTTAAAAGTTTGATTAAATGAGTTACATGTAAAGGCAGATCCCGTGTTGTTTTTGGATTCAGTTTGTATTCACTAGAGATTTTTTTTGATTTTTCTGTCATACTTAGGTCTATATGGATAGGTGTTATAATCCACGGTGGGTATGTATATTTATTTACATATTACACAGGATTTGGTAATAATTGGAGTCTTTGACAAGATTCTTTGTGTTTTATATTTAATGCTTGATTTACAGGGAAAAAAATTGTAGCGTGATGTAGGTTTTGTTTAAATTTAAGGTTATTGGCATATTTGGTTAGAAGCATTTCTCATCTAATAGACAGATTTAGACACTCAGCTTCACAAGAAAGGCTGTGTGATAGGCTAGTGTGGAATGCGCCTAGTGGCATGCTAAGCCCTCTATTGTATATTGAATCAAGTTTTTTAATATATGAGAGCGGTGCTGTTATATAACATTGGGTGCCATACTGTATTTTAGATAGTATAATTGCATTATATATGTTTAGTATACTAGTTCGATGTGTTCCCCAGATGATGTGGGATAACATCTTCAAGACATTCACATCTTCGACACATTTGGGTTTTATGTCCGTGATATATGGATTCCAGCTTAATTTGGAATCAAATATCACGCCCAAAAACTTATGGTTATTTCTGAGTGGTATTCTAGTGGCATTGATATTAGTGTTGCATAGACGGGGACAGTTTCTTTGTCTGCAGAAATGTATGCATGTCGACTTTTCTGGGGAAAAGGAGGGACCATTGTTTGTTGCCCATGTTGGTAGTATGTCGAGGCACTTTTGTAGAAATATTTCACTTTTGTATAATTTGTCTGAGTGGTATATGACAATGTCATCTACGATTAATCGTATTTTAAGTTTATCTGGAATGAATTGTATTATAGGCTATAACAAAAAGTGTAGGACTAATGAAAGAACCCTGAGGTACTCCATTTGGTTGTGAATATGTTGATAAGGTATTGTTTATTTTAACCCTTATTTTCCTTTTCTTTTGGAATGATAAGATAAATTTCAGTAGATTCCCTCTTATGTTTCATTCTTTTAGCATGTTAATGGTTGAGGATCTTTTAATCATATCGAAAGTTCTGGTTAGATCGAGGAACACAGCAGTAGTGCGATTGCTTTTATTGAAACTTACGTTGATGTTAGTTTTGAGTCCTATTATGTGAACTATTGTTGAGTATCCTTTTTGAAATACGAGTTGTTTATTATTTGATTTTTAGATAGAAAATATGTTAGACGATTGTTGATCATACGTTCTAGGAGCTTACAGAGATGAGTTCTTAAGGCTGCTGTCTGTAGCTGCTCATTGTAAATCTTGACTATTGAGGTTTATGGATAGTTATGAGGATTGAAGTTTTCCAAGTTCTGAATGTAGCCGGTCTTCCATATACTATTATAGATTTTGAGTAATTGGTGTAGTCCATCTGTATTCATATTTTACAAATTATTAATTTAGTTTAATTTCAAGTCAGGCGGGATGGACGGAGTTTTAGGTGGGATCAAAAGTGGAGGGAGAGAAATTTTCTGGTTGCTTTTAGGGTTGGCTGCAATAGCGGCATACGAGTTTCCATATTTCGCTGGATTATCCTTAATGAATTTTTTTGTGTCTGAATACGATAATTTTTCCATAATTTTAACATTTTGTATTTGATATACAATCTTATATTTAGTTTATAGAAGGAGCGTTCATAGAAAGGAATTAAGGTACTTTCAATAAGCTTAGTGTCGACTTTCCAAACATATGAAAGATGCTTCTAGCTGAAACTGACTTCCTAAAATTTCACGGTTTAGGTAACCTGAGGCGGAGACTCCACGCATCCCGACATACGACCAGTATATAAGCCCCCAACCCAAGAACACTTGGTCCTAGTACTTACTTTTTCCAAAGAAACCTTATTATCAATCACTGCCTTTAGAGTTTCAAAGATTTCAAGAGATAATGGGTTTGCTACGTCTGTCAAAGGGTATCTCTTAGAAAAATAATTTAATCTGTTTAATTGTTGGTTTGGTTATATATGTAATTAAATTAGAGAGCATTATAATACCGGAATAATCTGAAAAGCCATAGAATTTAAAAAACAATACAATTTAGACAAAAGGGCAGAATCATGAAAACTACCAACTATATGTGTAGTGTGTATATATATATATATATATATATATATATATATATATATATATATATATATATATATATATATATATATATATATATATATATATATATATATATATATATATATATATATATATACATAATTTCGATCAACAGGAAGAAAAAAGGATATATTGACTATAATAAATAGAATTTGATAATTATCGGTAATGCTAATTTCTACAAATCAAAATAAGAGGATACGTACACCATAATTGCGTCTTTACCCTTACAAAACATTATATAATAGGAGCATTGTATATTTTAGCAAAACGAAAGGTATTGTTATCGTTCAACATTTTATGGTAAATGCGTTATTGTTGCAGCACCCATAAATTTAACTGCATCTTGCAAAATAATAATTAGTCAAAATTACTATTGGCAATAAAAAAATCACACACGTGTCACGGAAATAATGAATTATGTTTCAGACGGTATTAAGTGAGTTGTTACTGATGCATTAAATTGTTTTGATATCTATTCTAAAATAAGATAATTCTAAAAATTCAAATATTATCTGACTTTTTAACAAAATAATATAGCGGCTGGTCTTAGTTTTGGTATCTATTATAGTAATCATCCCCTACATTAAACATCGGTGTCGGTCAAACTTCATAATTTTTTATAAAGCAGAAAAATATTTATTCAACCATTGACGACATATTTTTTAAAACTTTTTCTCTAAACTATAGAGGAAATATTGTTGTCCACAAGACGTAAATTTTATATATTATGTCAAAGGAATCACGTTGCCCTCAAGACATTGTGTGAAATAGGTTCAACTAAGCCTTAAGTGAATAACAGACTTTTACAAATTTTTATTTGTTGCATTGTATTGCAACTCTTTACTTTACTAACTAAAATTTAACTGCAGGTCCCGCGAAATACTTTTAATTAAGGTTTTGAAAAGAAGCCACTAAATTTTCACTCGATGCCCGCGTTGGTAGTTTTTAAGTGACTGACACGATTTACTTTCCCTTATTTCTTTTTCCCCGTCGTTATTCTCATAATACTGTTTATCACCAGTTAGATTTTTTATTTTAGTTTCTAGAAAATATCCGTTGAAATTGAAAAAAAAAAGATTCGATGAGCTTTTAAAATGACATACTGGCTGAATGAATACCGTTCACACAATAATATTATATTTTTAGTCTTATCCACATTTAGGTAAAAATAGCAAAATCAAAACACGAGTTTAAACAAATTCGCGTTTCTTGGAAACTAATTCAATTGATAATATTTTCAAATACAGATAAAATGTATGATTTTTTTTAATTAGAAAAGATCAGTATGTTTATGTTTCTGATTTTTTTCTAATTAAAAACGTAGTTTAATACATCGTTCATGTTCCTTAAGTCTAGTTAATATTGAAGAAACAAATTGTTCAATCTGCTGTAGCTGAACACCAGCATTACATTGGCCATATTATAAATGTAAAGGAAACCAAGGTTCTAGCATCGGTTCCAGAATTACATAAACGAAAAATTAGAGAATCTATTGAAATATTTAAACATACAAAACATTTCAATAGAGATACGGGTTACGGTCTACATCACACGTGGAAACCGATCTTTTCGAGCTCATTCAGTGTTCAGATCTCGTGGAGTAAAGATCCTTATGATGCTACGTGCAATCGAAAGAGAAATTTCGGATAGTAATTCCAATTTGACACGGTCAAATCCCAAGAACCATGATTTCTTAATTGATATGATCCACTCTTCTTAGTCTTGTAAATATCATAGATGCATAAAAACATTGAAATAGTTTTCTTATAAAATTCAGACATTTCAAAAGTTGCTTGAGAGCGATTGCGTACTTTCGAAATTCTACTGGCCGCGTTTAGAACGTATCCCAACGTAATGTTAATTTTGTCCGATGAAGCAACGTTTCATTTAATGAGCGTTGCAAATACACATACTTATAGGATATGAGCTTCCGAAAATCCTCGTGAATTTAACGACTATGAAAGAGATATACCTAATGTAAATGTACGGTATGTAGTCTCTGCTGGGAAGATTTATATACCGTTTTTCTTTAACGAAGCCAAATTCACTGGAGCTGTCTCCACAGACATGCTAGAACAATTTTTTGCCTTCAACTATAACAATACGTAATTTTGAACCAAATGTATTTTCAACAAGATGGCGCCGCGACATACTCCTCTCTTATACCAAGGGAATCTCTGGATGTATCATTTGAAAATCAACGGATAGGGAGAGCTGGACCTATTGAGTAGGTTCCTTATTCACCGGATTTGACAGTGCCTGATTTTTTCCTATAGTTAAAGAGATGCTACAATCCTATTCCTCAGAGCATTCTCGATTTAGTAAATAGTATACGAAATGCAGTAGAAGAAATTACGCAAGAAATGTTTCAGAATTCATTTGAAAGACTGTTACTAAATCTTCATACGTCCATAGAAAAAACCGGACAGCAAATTCAACATTTATTTTAATTTTGATAATTATTTAAAATTCAGTTTATTGTTTAAATGTGTGTAAATAAAAGAAAAGGTGATTATGTTTTATGTGAAAAGATTATTATGTGTAGCATTGAAACAACTGGGCTAGGGTATTTCCATAGAGTATAGGCAAGGGCCATTTTTTTGGCGATAAGACATACGGGGTGTTATATTTAAAATAAATGATGTCTCTAAAATTTTAAAATGACCATTTTTTTTGCAGAGGAACAGATAAAAAGTAAATAATTACAAAAGAAACTTATTGGTTTCAGAAGTTAATCAAAACAAACACATTTTCAACTGTTATAGTTTAGCAATTATTAACCTCCAGAATCTGCCACTTTCGGCTGAGATATCCTGTTTTAATCAAATTAACTAAATTTTATTTCTCAGTCTCCTGTTTTTAGAAAATGAACCGTTTAAGGACACAAAGACATCTTTATTATGTGTAGGTTTATCGTAAGCAACGTTCACGTGGTTAAAAAACTTGATTTTTAGCAATTGAGGCACTTACGATGCTTTGTCAAGAACACCAAACGTCGAAATAACAGGTTATATAGGTTGCTTTCAGATCAGGTATAAATGAACTTATTTTGACCAGATTGAGGTAAAAAATTTTATAGTAACATTAGAAGAAAATTGCATTAGATGGCGCCCTTTTCATAACTTGAAAATATTTTTAAAACTGTTTGCCTAGAAATTTTTTAAACGCATCAACATATATAGGCATGACTACACTATCAATACCTATTTCGGAAAAAAATAATAATGATTTTGTTTTATAAGAATAAATTAAAAAAAAATGTTATGGTGTCATATCCTTTTATTCAGGTATACTGGCCCACATCATCTGGGTTTGTTGGCACACTGTTTTCTTTGCGAGTATAAATAAAACGAATTAAATAAAAACATATATATTGTCACGCAGTGTGACTTTAGGGTATCTAGCTCTGGCTTAGATGTGGAGAGTAAAACTCGGAATCAGAAAACATATGTGTGATTTATATTATTCTATAAAACAGTACAAATTATGACAGGATTAGTACAAGCATCATCTTCGTTGGGTTCCTTAGATAAACAATCATGAACTGGAGGTTTTGACAATAATAATAATAACCTATTGAGTATTTACTATCACCCTACCTAACCTAAAGCCTGTACACTGCCTTTAGGTTAAGATATATAAGGATAGGTTATTAGATAACTGTAGGTTAATTGAAACTCGAGTCAAGTTTGAGATAACTGAAAACGCAACGTTATTTATAATTGGAAAAACGCTTGCTGACAGCGGTTTTTTTACGTTCAATGTTAATTAGTTTATATCATGTTTTAAATATTTAATTCGCTTAATAGTCTGGGCAAAATTTATTCGATTAACACTGGGGGTTAGTTGACAATATGTAGTTTTTTGATTATTAATACACCTAAGTAATTTTCCAACGAAAATAGAAAAATAATTCAAAAATTATGAAACTGGAAGAAAAAAACGTTTAGAATATCAAACTCTTATTAGAGTATTTTAGGGGCTACATTTGTGATATAATAAAGTTGTTGTTTTTTTTTTCTTTATACCGATACATTCTCACGTGGCAGTTCTAGGTGCGCCCAGTCGTCGAGTGCAGTTCTTATCTGCTGCATAGTAATACCTAAACCCTGTTCTGGTCCCACATATGTGCTGGTGGCTCCGAGTTTAGTAAGCTCATCTGCCTCCTCGTTACCCTCAAACCCACAATGTCCTGGCACCTAAATCAACCTCACCCTCGGCATCGCGTTATTATCTGATACCTGTGAATATGGTTCCATATTTTTCACATTGCCGTCCAGTTCGGTGTTGTGCCTAAGGGTTCAAAAGTTCATTTAAAGGACTCTCTTCGTTTTTTTTTCTTAGTGTCGGCTACGGGAAGGTGCGTTGCTTATTGGAGGACGACATTATTTTAGAATAATAATCCACACTTTTAAAGACATGATTTAGCTGTAATATCCCCCTGTGCCAACATAACCGATGCCATAGGGGACCAACAAATCAAAAAGTTACATTCATCACAAAAATGTGACATCGCAAAACTTATTAGGCGTAATATAATAATATTTTAGGTTATTTGTACCAATTTATAAATGAAATTTTAAAATTAAAATTTATAAGATATTGTATATGAATTTTAAGTTACTTCTAAGATTTATTCCACATACTAGAAAATATAAAAACTGTGAAATGTTTTGTATTTTGTAATGGAAGCTTCAGCATTCTAGATGAGACACAACCGACTACTTACGACTACTACGACTTAACGAATCACTTAAGGAGATGTTGCCCACCCTACAAATAAGTATAATATAAAGGGTGCCATTTTACCGGGGGGAGAGGCATTACAATTTTTCTCTACAAAATTTATAGTTACGCTATTGTTGTTGCTGATCTCCGCCTTTAGGGAAACTTGATCAACACATATTGCTACTGTTTAAAAAGATAGAGGTCCGATAGAACCGAAGTTGCCGCCGTTGTCCATATACTACTGTGCGCTTTTATGGGAAACACCCTACCGAGAGAAAAATCCGAGGATTAAAAAAATTCTCATTCTCTACTTCGAGGGAAACCAAGTCTAATGTGCGCACTTTATGGGGAGAGAAAAAAAGGTCCAAACTTCTGTGTTTTGATGAGAAGCAAGCGTAATGTGCTTATACGTTACCCAAAATATTCTGACGGTAAAAAAGAGATTTTTACTAATAAAACCGCTTCTTGAGTACCTCTCGGGGGCCTTCTTGTTAAGATGCTTCCGTGTAAGTAGGTTTTCCACAAACAACACGATCTCTTATTTTGATAGGAATATTAAAAAAAAGGTGCGCAGAAATCGTACTCCATCTCGACAGTAAACTTAGCTATGGTTTTAACTGAACTAAGAACTTTTCAAGTTTCCTATCTTCCTTATCTCCTATGTTATCATAGTCTGTCGTCGACATATCGAGGCGAAAGTGTGGGGTTGTTGTGGTAATCGCCTAGCTTTCGAAATATTTCATAAATATAGACTAAGATTTGGTCCACTCAGGCTAAGATAACATAAAATGAAAAAGTTTAGAAAGCATTCCTTTTTTCTCCTTAGTTTCTTTGTGTAGTAGATGATCTCCAGAAATACTTCTGCAAAGTTCATCTATCAATGAACATTTTTTTATATCACAAATTGGTTTCATTAAATTATTTGGTAAACAGAAATATAAACACTAATTTAAAATATCTTTTAATTACCCAATTAAACTGTTATTAAAACTGAAACTGACATATTAATAACTAGTTAAGACATTTTCCTCTGTTATTTTTTATGTAATTAGATTCGCTGATATCCTCTCACGAATTTCCAAGGAAGTGGTCAATTTTTTAAAGTGCATCCGGTTTATTGTTTAAATGAAAACCAAAATATATATATTGTTTTAATAGACACGTGTACATTTTTTTCTAGTGAGAAATTTCTTTTTTTGCCTCTGTATTTACAGACAATATTTATGCGGTTTTTAATTGCATAAATCTGATATTATATTAATAAGTTCCCTTATACTATTTTTAGCTTGGTCGATTTAATTTTTTTCTTTTTAGATAAATAACATGTTATAATAACAACCATTCTACATACCACCATATAATAAGTAAAAGTTCAATGCCATACATTGGCTTGAACTTCATAAGAGTTTTGGCAACTCACTTCAATAATTGTAGGTCATGTTTTAATTTTTTTTTAGTATAAAACAAAATATTTAAAATGAACATATATGTGAAATAAGTTTATTACCATTTATTTTTTGAAAAGAAAAAACATATTTATAATTAGTTCAGCTGATTCAACAAGAGTTTTTTTAATGTTTTAAAAAAGACATAAATTTCGGAAAACCACTATTGTTAACTCCATATTAACATTGGATAAAACTTCTTACAAAAAAAAAGTCTATTTAAATTTTAGTCTAAATAACATTTAAGAGTTTATGAATCTTTTCCATTTGATGTATTCAACTTATTAAAATCTGTAAAAATCTTACTTCTTGAAACTAAAATTTTTAAAAATGAAATAATTTACTTAATTTTGTTTTTAATTTATTTATTTAATTTTTTTTATTTTTTCTGTATTCTATAGCAAAATAATTCGTGTCATTCATTATTTTCCTATTATTAGGACGCTACGTTTTTCTTTTCATTTTATGCCTAAATCAAACTTGATATCTTGTTGAAAATCCCAAGATAATTGAATAAGTAATTTTTTGATACTGATTTTTTTAAATATTTATTTAGGTCTCTTTTTGTTCCGAGTTCCGCCGTTGAAGTTAAATGGCGCTGGACTCACCCATGTTCATCATCAGTATTGGTCCAGGCTGGATCAGTTGGCACGGAATAAGACGGTGAGGTCGGTTGGGTGCCGGGACTTGAGTAGATTTAGAGTAACGAGAAAGCAGATGAGCTTGCTAGACTCGGTGCCGCTAACACATGTGTGGGACCAGAACCGGCTATAGGTATTACTAGGCAGCAGATAAAGACTGCACTCGATGAATATGCGCACCAAGAACTGCTACGTGAGTGACACCAGTTCGAAGGTGGTAGGCAAGCTAGACTTCATTGTGATGCCAGATAAAGGCAAGGACGAGGAGACCCTAAATTCCATCGAAGGAGTAGTAACGGGGCACTAACGATTAAGAGGGCACCTCTGTATTTCAGGAATTGAGGAGGACTCTACCTGCACGTAGTGTTAGGAGGAGGATGAAACTCCACTCCACCTTCTGTGCAGGTGTGAAGCACGAGCAAGACTACGCCAGGTTATTTTTGGCACTATCGTCTATCCTGGAAAGATATCCAAACCTATATAGGAAGGACAAGTAGATTTAAGGATGGAAAACTGGTGGCGGGTGGTGGTTGAGGGAGGGTCTGGGGTAGACTGAAAGGGTCTTAAAGGCCTATGAGTCAGGACTCTAAAGTTATGCCTTGAAGACTTTTACCTACAACACAAATGACACAGGAAAACTTGTTTTTCGGGATCTAGGTCATCTAAATACCAAAGATTCAGAATATTCTTGAAGTGTGATTTTTTTACGATTACATAGTTACAACAATTATTTTTCTTTCTGACGAGGGAAGTAAATGACGCCGTCGACAAAAAAACGGCAAAATATGCCTTAATGTCTAAACCAAGTATAAACAAAAATTATGTACATTCACTATCGTAAATATCTAAAGGTACAGTTGTTGATAAAATAAAAGGTTTTGATGTAGATAGAGATAGATGTTGATAGAGATAGATATTGATGTAGATAGAGAGATAGATGTTAATAAACACTAAAAATAAAGGTTTGGTGTTTCAGATTTTCCTCTTTCCAGTACTTTTTCTAATAAAATATCTCTAGTTTTTTTTGTCATAAAAACCGTAGAGTATATGGCAACGCTAATATGATAAAAATGTACTTAATTTAAATATGAGAAATGCGTCCGAAATTTAACCTAATTTTTTGACAAACGATACATTTATTAAACATGAAAAATAGTGATCAAATACCCAAAAAAAGACCATTTGTTATAACTTGGCTGCGGTTTTCTCATAATATAAAATTGCGGAATTGGTAATAGATGATTCATAATCACATGTTGATAAAGAGACGATTTTTTTAATGATTCATAGCAAACTTATATACGACGTCATTTTCCTGTATTATTGCTATTCAGTTTAACACCTAATATTTATTTTTACATAGATTATTACAATAATTACTGTAATTAAAGATCAGTTGAATATGTTTTCTTTTTCATATCATGTATAATAATATTTTATTTTTAGCACAAAACATTCATTTTAATTGCAAATAGGATAAAACTATTAAAAACAATTTAACTTCCCTCGTTATGAAATTTCACTTACTTAGGAATAATGAAATATGACTCTATTTAGTTCCGCCAATATTAATTTAATAATAATAACATATATAAGTTGTTTTTTTTTCATTTTTTTAGACCAATGGAAGGATTGAGGAGAGAATTCCCGCTTAAGTTCCTTTACATATTGATTTATATATCTAACTACTAAATGACTATATGCAAAACTAAACAGGATCATACTTTACTAATCCTAATAAAATAAAAGGAATGATTGATAACGAAGGAAGTTCCTGGTATAGGAAATTTACCATTTTTTTGTATTGTTTTTCAAACATTTTAATAGCCTGCCATTTTGTTCCACCATAGTCAATTTGTACCAATATTTTACCAATTTCTATCTATTTCACACTTCAGTTTAGGGCAAAATTTAAAATTCATCGAATAAGTAGTTCTCTTTACTGATTGAAAAAATATATTAGACCGCAATTTTGTTTCAGAATATTGAATTCATACCAAAATTTTACTAGTTTATCCCTATACATATCTAATAATTCTAGTGGAAAATTTGAAGTCAATCGGATAAAAAGGCTTTTGCTGATTTTTTTTACATTTTATTTCTCGGCCATCTTTAATTGGTACCAAAATTTATACCAGTTTATCTCTATATCACACTTAATTTTTTAGACCCAATTTTGCTTCGCTACCTTGGATTCATACCAATATTTTACCAGTTCATTACTATATGATATTTGATTTTTGTGTAAACTTTCAGGTGAATTGGATAAATTAGTGTTAGCAGATTTTTTTCGTCAAGAGAAAGGCCTAGAATGCGTAAAGCAGGTGTCTAAACCAAAAAATGATTAAAAAAAAGTATGGCTTTTGTATATATCTTTAGTAAACTTTGATATATCAAATGAATCAATAATTATATGATTGTATTGTAATCGTAAAAAAATATCCTCTGCGATTTTTGTAGATCTTCCGTTTTTGGGTTCTTGGACACCGTAAAACATGTTCTACTATTTCCATCAGTCCGCCGCGCCGGTCCGTCGCGATAGACTGGAGCATTTTTAGTGCGAATCAAATCTGGCAAAACAAAATGCCGTCCTAGTAAAATGTTTAAATATTCGGTAAAATCCATTCCTCGAATAAAATCTTATGAAGGAAGCAATAAAGGACATAATTTATTTTTTGTAGAATCCGTAAATAGTGCTATGAAAAATAAATAATATTAATAATAACAATAATAATAGTAATAATAATAAATAAGTCTGACCGTTTGGGTACTACATCCTGCAGTGTTACGGACGCTGTTCTAAATACTTAGTATCCCTGCCCTCCCCACACCCTAGCCATCCTAAACCCATCCTAACCTTTGAAACCGAACGGGGCAACTAGCGTCAGTTAAGTTGCGTGGGGAGTGACGCCCCCACGGACCCGAGTTACCTGGGCCACTAGGGTCAAATGGGTTTCACACCCATGAAAATGGAGAACGCATCGAGCTTCGGAACAGAGCCATTCCGTCAGAACAGATATTGTTGGAGACGGAAGTTGTCTGTTCCGATCAGTCAGCTTGCATATATACGGCCATCAAAACAATCATGCCAAACTTCGAGAAGACGCATCGAAATACCTACGACAAAACTGGTAGGATCTTGAGATATTTTCGTTATTTTACTACGACGACATGAAGGACTTCGACAACTATTATAAGTTCATGAGCAAAACCACTACATACGGAACGAGCCCAGAAATATTTGCTCTCTCGGAAACCCAGAAGCACATCTGCCATATTTTCTCAAAACCAAGAACAACAAGAACAAAACAGATGTGCATTAAAGAGAGACCAACAATAAAATGATCCACCTTCTACTAACAGGCGATCCAATGTCGAGACACTTTGAGATTCACCAGAACACCACAAAATATCAACCCAAATAACAAAGCATCGGGCGAGCAGCCAGCATAACGGTCGAGGACGCTGCGGGAAAGGACAGTTCGACCGAAACGATCACGACCAAGCAAAGGAAAATAGACGCACCAAAAGTGTTGCCGGCTAAGCTGGCACCCATCAGGGCGGGAAAGGCAGGGCAACGCATGAGCCGTATTACAGAATCGAGCGAACCGATCATGCGCTGCCCAAATGGATACACAAATATATCTGACACAGATGCTAGCCAAACACAACAACTTGTGCCCATTACAAAAGCGGATATATCGCAACGACTACCTGCAATTACCAAGGCAGGTAAACCAAGGAAGAGGTTAAAATGGACAGATGAAATGAATCGAACGGTGATGCATTCCTACTACACCTCTACCAAACTCGAGACAATTTCATCAGGATACAGACATAAACTGCATACACTATTCATAGCACAATATCCAGAATACAAATCACTTATCACAGAACAGAGAGTAATAGATCAGAGTCATCACTAAGACCAATAAGCTTACCCCCCTCGCATTGCAAAACATCAAAACTATGGCAGCTACTGAACTAAACATTCATCAACAAAACATTGAGGACAGTGGAGCAGATGCCGAACCGATCCCACATACAAACAGTAACAGGTCTCACCTCAACAACGTTTACACCGCATTTGGCTCAATTAGGACTTAATACAGACATTCACAGGAACATCCAGAAATCGGTCATTTTGAAAACTTGTAGCATCGTTAGATCATTTTTTAATAGTGGACATCGGTGACGATTGGAACAGGTGTCAATTGAAACGATCGGTATAGCTCCGCCATCTATTTAATTATATGTCAACTAAACACGGCTGTTTATTAGTTATTAATACGACTACATCGTGAGCGTCAGTGGTTAGACTGCATTTGTTCCGTGCACTTGTTATACCCATAAGTGTGTTTTTTCTTACGAAATGTAAGTATTTAAAATTATTTTTATTATTAAATTACTCCGGAAGCATGTCCATATTATTAAATTTAATTAGATCGGTGGAAAGAGCGTATTTTTGGCTTCAAGATATCATATTTTTCTAATTTAAAATGTAGCATTTTGGTCGTTATAAACCACAAATATTTCATAAGCGTCGGTCGGTGTCAATTGTAACGTAAACAATGGTGACGATTGTAACATGTTGTTACATTTGATACCAAAGTGATCGTATTTGCTTTAGCGTTGTTTTTCTTTATAGAATAAGAATTAATCCGAGGCAAAGAAAAACTAATAGAGGCCAAAATAAACGCGAAACCTTTGTTGAGTTTCAGTTTTGCCATGTATCGCATCAGCGTTTTGTCAATACGCTGAAAAGAAATGAGCAACCGCAAGTCGGCAACAACCCACACAACAAAGTATTTTCCCAGTAGCAAGAGCAAGAGTTAGGCAGATACGTTGAGGATGCAGCTAAATTATATCTTGGACTTAGACCAAAGAAATGAGAAAACTCGCGTTTCAGTTTGCAAAAGCTAATAAATTGAAATATCCATAGTTGTGGGAAGTAATGGAAAGTGCTAGTCAAGATTGGCCGACAGCATTACTTAAAAGGAATCCGTATTTATCCATACGAACTGCAGAGTCAATTAGTTTGTCGCGGGCAATGAATTTTAACAAAGAGAACGTTGCTAAGTTTTTTGAGAATTTGGCAAATATTTTTGACAGGCACCACATTGAGCCACAAAATGTGTATAACCTGGATGAAACGGGCTGCATCACCGTGGAGAAACCTTGCAAAGTATTTGCTACAAAAGGTATTAAACAGGTTGGTGCTATAACTTCCCAAGAAAGAGGTAAGTTGGTTACTATGTGCCTGTTAATACTTTAGGTAACAGCATTTCACTATGTTTATATTTCCTTTAGCAAGGTTTCATGACCATTTCATTAGGGACGGCCCGCCAGGTTGTATCGGTAAGTCTAATAAGAGTGGACGGATGAAAGAGCCTGAATTTTTCATGGAACACTTTGCTAAGTTTGCAAAACCTTCTGAGAACACTAGAGTGTTGATAATTTTAGACAATCACTCATCTGATTTGTCGCTTCCTGTCATAGATTCCTGTCGAGACAATTATATTACACTCCTTTCGTTCCCGCCCCATACTTCACACAAATTGCAGCCACTTTTGCACCATTGACAATTGGATGAGAAATAATCCCGTAAAACGAATGACAACATTCCAGGCTTGGTCCGAAATGCTTTACCACAAGCTAAAACGCCTTAAAATATTTGCGCTGGATTTGCTTGTACAGGCATTTGTCCATTTAATAAAGACGTTTTCAGAGATGTCGAATTTACTCCTAGTTCTGTAACAGATAGGCCTTTGGAAGACATCCAGCCTAACTATGAGTTGACAAAAAATTGTCTTCTGATCCACATACGCTCTCGAGTCCACCTACATCCAAGGATTCTATTCCACCCATTCCCTTGGTGATGCTCACACCCAGAATAGCCACAAATCTTCTTCTTTGCCTTCGACGTCTAAAGGTTGTCTGAGTTCCACAGCTGAGATTTTGTCTGAGGATCCTATTTCAAGGAACAAAGGCGACATTACAGCATCCACCTTCCCAGGTCCCAAGACTGGACCGATCGAAGTAAAAAATATTCCCCAGAACAACTAAGACCTCTTCTCAAAGTCGATTTCAGCAAAATCAAACAAACTAACAGACAACGAGGAAAAACAGTCATCCTTACGGACACCCCGGAAAAAATTCTTTTAGAGGAGCGTCTAAATAAAAACAATACATCCTCAATAAAGAGAAAAGTAACCTCTACGTCTTTAGTCAAGGGACAAACCATTAAAACAAGAAGCCGAAAACCTACACCATCATCTCCGCCATCGTTCGAAGAAGAGGACACTATTTGTTTGATCTGCAGTGGACCATGTCTCCAATGGGCTCATTCCCATTGCGCTAAAAACAATCCTTGGTTTATTTGCCGTAATTGTAAAAGCGATGAAGATTATTCAGTTTAATAAAAAAAAATTATGAACCTCATTTGGGTTCTTCGGTTAGTTTTTGATGTTGTTATTGAAAAAAAATGGGATAATTGTTGGATTTTGGCACAGAAGCCAAAACGTTTTTATTTTGTAGTTCTTATGTATTTAATATTCTATTAGAAGCTCATTTGTTAATTTGTTTCATACTTTAATTACTTTATATCACACGATTGGTAAATACATTTATAATTTTTTATTTCATTTCGTTTATATTTCATACAATTTTGTTTTCACAAGGTAAATATGTTATTCAATAAAAGTAAATAAATCAGATAAACGAAAATATTTCTAGGTACTCCCTTTTCACTACTTTTGATGGGGTTACTATTGGCCCCCATACCTGTTACAAATAACACCTACGGGGTGTCGTTTGAAACACTTGTTACGTGATCACATTTTATTATTTTATAATCTTCACTTTCGAGCTTCAAAATAAATGATATGTTAAGTTTTTAAGCATTTAAAAAAATATAGTTTTTATTTACTGTTAAAAATTAATGCAGGAATCAAGTAAATGTGATTTTTGTTACAATCGTCACCGTTCTCCCCTACACAATAGTTGTATTTTTTCCTTTTCCTTTTTTTTGGTTCTTTTTTGTACTGACTTGGTATAATTCCGTCAGTATAAAATACAAACACAGGAATTATGTAAGACAACAAGTCGAGAAATAGTAATAATAATAATAATAATAATGATAATAATATATAATTTGAAAACTTAAAAAAAAATGAAATAAACTATAGGAAGATATTACCCAAAAATGTATTGTCTATGCACTAAATTATTATTTTTATAAGATATATAAATTTGTTTTAATGTCTCGTATTGTACTTATTGCTGAAACAGTGCCCTAAAAATAAGTTTACTGTGCCTTTTTTTTTGTCGAGGACACGTCTGCCAAGAAGTGTGTCAATAATAAGTCAGAAAATCATAAAAGATAGAATGTTTATATTTCAGGCATTTGAAATAAATAGTTTGATGTAACTGTGGTAAAATTATCGACGAAACTTTTTTTTATGTAATGCACATTTTGAACACTACATTGATCTTTTAGGTAGTAGTATCACGTATTTTTTAACTTTTCAAATTGGTATAATTTAAAAAAAAAGTCAAAATAATTTTTAACTGAGTTGTAAAACAGTTTAAACTATAGACGAAAATAGATAAAAATTATATTTGCCAAAGTATAATTTAAAAAAAAAGTTAACTGAGTTGCATTATATTTGCCAGAGTAAGGACAATTTTTGAAAACTGTATCATATTCCGTTTTTATTAAATAACTTAATACATTTTGAAAATCTTACTATTCTAGCAAAACGGTCTTTTTTTCACCATAGCGCGGGGGCATTTTATATTCTTAATAGATGACCCTGCATTTTATTTGACCATGAAATCGACTTCCTTTTGATAATTGCAAAGATTTAATACTTTTACTGAGAACACAAAACAATCTGTAAAAATATACTTAACTGGAAATTTCCTCCCCATTTTTTTTGTGTACAAAAATGAAAGAAAACGCAATAACCTAATAAAAGGAAATTGTCCTAACGGGGCAAGTTCCCCATAAAGGAAATTTACAGCTTTTTACTTCCCTCGTTAAAGGGAAATATTGTAATCGTGAAAAAATCACTCTCTCGTTGAAAAAATTATTATTAAAAAATTTCGAATTCTGCACAAAAATCAGTTACTACGTAGAAATCAACCGGTAAAATTTTTGTACGAATCCAAGATGCTGAAAGAAAATGGCGGCCTAATAGAATATAAAAAAAAACCGCCTGCAAAAAAATTATTTCAAATTTTATGTAAGCATTAAGTGCGATATAGAACTAAACTGGTAAAACTGTGGTACAAAATGAAGAGGGTGTATGGTGTAATGGTAGTCAAATAAAATGTTTAAAATATCATCTTATTCAATAGTCTTCAAATTTTGAATAAAAATTAAATCTGATATAGAAATAAACTGGTCCGAAATCACCATGATGGATCAAAATGTCGGCTTTAAAAAAAACAGTGTAAAAACTAATTATTCAATTTATTTTAAATTATGCCCAAAAATTAAGTTTGGCATAGGTAGAACTGTTTAGTACGAATCGAATATGGTGGAACAAAATGGCGTCCAATAAAAATGTTTGAAAATACAGTATATGTGTTAATAAATGACTATGTGCGGAACTAAGTTGGGTCACACTTCACTATTCGTAATTTCCGGGAAAGGAAATTTACGATTTTTTTAACGTAATTGCTGAAAAAAGAAAAATTCGATTAAATTGCAAAATATGTATCGGATACCTAGACAAATGTTAAAAAGAGATATGTTTGGATCAAAATAAGACATCTGGTAACCTTACAAATAATTTTTTAGTAATATATTCTTAACATTCTACTTGTTCCGCCATATATGATTTTTACCAACATGTTACGATTTCATTCTTTTAAAAGTCAATCCGGTATATAGTTTTGAGACTGAATTGAGAAAACATGATTTTTTTGGCGACAATCTGTTAAAACTTTTGGAGGGTGATTTTTTCATGATTACGATATGTCCCTCTTACAAGAAAAGTATGCAATAAGTTGGCAAGTAAGTTTGAAACATTACTGGGTTGTTCTCCCCACCCCCTCACCTTTTTCAGTGGACATAGAGAAAACAGTTTGCTGGGGCTTTTTGGAGCAAATATATCAAAACCAATGTTAGGAAGTTAGTTTCCCTCACCCCCTCATCCTTTCAAGTGGACATAGAGTACAAAAGTTTACTGACTGAGACTTTCTGGCGCGAATATATAAAAATCAATGCCGTACAAAAGTTGACAAGTAAGTTTGGAATATTATTAGGTGGTTCCCCCTTACCTTCCTCACCCTTTCCAGCGGACATAGAGTACAAAAGTTTGCTGACGGAGGATTTTGCGCGCCAATATAGCAAAATCAATGCGGTGTATGAGTTGGCAAGTCAGTGTGGGGCATTATTAGGTGGTTCCCCTTACCCCTCACCCTCTTCAACGGACATAGGGTAGAAAAGTTTGCTGTCCGTGGTTTTTTCGTACAAATATATCAAAACCAATGCCTTATAAGTTGATAAATAAGTTTTGAACATTACTAAATGGTTCCCCCTTACTGCCTCACAATTTCCTGCAGGCGTAAGGCATCGGGTAAATAAATTTGCTGAACGGGGTTTTTTTTCAAGCAAATATATCATAACCAGTGACGTATATGAGCTGGAAAGTAAGTTTGGGACATTATTAACTGGCTCCCCTATCCCCTCAGTGGACTTAGAGTACAAAAGACTGCTTATCGAAACTTTTTTGCGCGGATATATCAAAAACAATGCCGTATATGAGTTGGCAAGTAAGTCTGCGACATTATTAGGTGGTTCTTCCCTGCTCTCTCATCCTTTTCAGCGGACATAGGGTAAAAAAGCTGGCAGACGGGGCTTTTTCGAACAAACATATCAAAACCAATTTTGTGTGAGTTGGGAAGTAAGTTTGAGACATTATTAAGTTGTTCCACACTCCCCCTTCATCCTTCACAGGGTACAAAAGTTTGCTGACCAAAGCTGTTTCGTGCGAATATATCAAAACCAATGATGTATTTAAGTTGGCAAGTAAGTTTGGGACATTGTTAGTAGTAGTTCCTCACTATCCCTCATCCTTTCCAGAAGACTTAGAGTATAAAAGTTTGCTGAAGAATCACGTAATAATGTTCTTACTTAACAACTCATATGGGGTAGGATGGAACCTCTGAATAATGTTCCAAACCTACTTGTCAACTTATATTCGTCATTGGTTTTAATATTTTTGCCCAAAGAAATATCAGGCAACTTTTTTCTCTATGTCCTCTACAAAATGTGAGGGGGTCAGGAACCAGCTAATAATGTTTCAAACTTACTTGCCAACTCATATACGGAAGTGGTTTGAATAAATTTGCTTGAAAAGCCCTGGTCAGCAAACTTTTTTTACTCTATGTACGTTGAAAAGGGTAAGTAGGATACCATTTGTCAACTTATATACACCATTGATTTTAACATCTTTGCACGAAAAAAAAAACCCGATCATTAATCTTTTTTACTCTATGTCCGCAAGAAAGGGTGAGGGTAGTAGAGGGGCATTATCTGATAATGTCTCAAACTTATTTCCTTACTTATATACGGCGTTGGGTTTGATATATTCGCGCGAAGATATTTTGGTCAGCAACGTTAATTTGTACCCTATGCCTGCTGGAGAGGGTGAGTGGGGTAGTGGGGAAAAAGCCCCAATTAGCACTTTTTCACACTATGTTCGCTTGAAAGGGTGAGTGAGTTAGGGTGGTACCATCTAACAATGTTCCAAACGTACTTCAACCTATATACTATATTGATTTTAATATATTTAAGCGAAAAAAATCAGTAAACTTTTTTGTCTATGTCTGCTGGAAAATGTGTGGGGGTAGGGGGGAGCCATCTAATGATGTTCAACTTATATATGGCATTGGTTTGATACATTTGCACGAAAAAGCCCCTGCAGCAAACTTTTTTACTCTAAGTCTGCTGGAAAGGGTGAATGGGATAGAGAGGAACCACCTAATAATGTCCCAAACTTACTTGTCAACTTATATGCGGCACAGGTCACCAAACTTTTTTACTCTGTGTTCCCTAAAAAGGGTGAGGGCGGTAGGGGGCGCTACTTAGTATTGTTCTAAACTCACTTGCCAACTCCTATACGGCACTCGTTTTAATATAGTTGCGGGCAAAAGCCCCGGAGAGCAAACTTTTTTACTCTATGTCCGCCGGAACGGGTGGGATGAGATGGGAAAACCACCTGATATTGTCGCAAATTTCCTTGCTCGCGTATTCGACATCGTTTCCGGTATATTTGCTCAAAAAAGCCTTAGTCAGGAAACTTGTCAGTTGGTCAGCAGTTTATTCTGTTGGTCAGAAAATTACACACTGCGCTTATCCTAGCCCAAGAAAAATAAGAAAACCCATTGCCTTACCATGATATCACGTGGTTTTGGCATAACCTAATTGGGAATGGTGTTGGTAAATACAGAGTTTTTGGTTAAAAATGTCCCTCTTAAGTTCGTTTTTCTATAGATATCAAAAAAGTTTAAATAGAAAAGTTTCTTCGGATTGTCCGAATATTTCTCTAATTTAGTTTTTTAGAAATTTAGATACATGGGGTATATAGTTTTTCTGAAATCTATATCAACTTTGGTTTCTTAAACGTAACACCCTGTATATTATTCGTTCATCAAATGGGGGTCTTCATGCTGATTATACATATACTAGGTTTGATATCTATATCTTTAGACATACCCGAGAAATTGGATAATAACTTTGCTTCTTATGGCTCGGTTTTTCTCACATTTCTTGGGTGTTTTTAAAGATAAAGGTGTATTACATTTATAATCAGCAAGAAGATGCCAATTTGATGAACGTATAATATACAGGGTGTTACATTTAAAAAATTAAAGTTGATGTTGTTTTAAAAAAACTAGACTCTCTGTATGTTTATGAACTACATCCAATAATATATATACAGTTTAAAGAAACTTTCGTATTTACTTTTTTTGATATCTAGGAAAATACGGGAGTGAATGAGAAAGTGCATTTATATCCAAAAACTCTTTACTTGGTAACTGCCAACTAGCGTAAATATGGTTTGTGTGTAATTTTTTCTCTTTGTAACCGTTAATTAGTATTTATAATAACATAGTTAAATAATTAACTTATTCCAAGCCAATCGTTCATCTCCCGAGTTTCAGTTTATTTTTAACTAAAGGAAAGGGCCATAGTCTTTCATGATTGACAAAAAAAGCTAATATTATTTTTTTTATAAATACTTATTTTATTATATGGCAAATACAACTGCAATATTTCCTCTAACAGCTATATTACAAATAAATTTAAAAACGTGGTAATATAATAACAGTACAAATATAAATAAACATAAATAAATACACGTATATTACACTAATTACATGGACAGATAATATTTCTAACATATAATAATAATAATAAAACAACGAATATAAATATAAAAAGTACTAGAAAACTCGGCTACTAAACAGTACTAAAAGTAGTAGTACATAGTATCACAAATAATGTATTTTTAATTATAAATATATTATAATATTAAAAATAATGATCTAATCAATAAAGAACCTTCTATTTTCAAGCATGTAACTAAATATACAGGGTAATTTTGGAATACAAATAGATCATTGCCGCAATTTTTGTATCACCCTGTCTGCGAATCTGCATGGAATATACATATATTTCTTTAAACTATTACAATAACATAGGAATCGTCGATTGTTTGTCTTAAAGCAGTCTTTTGTAGATGTGTAGAGAGCTGGCAAAAAAGGTAAATATCAACAAAAAATGCTTTTACGGTTTGCGTATAATTATTATGCAAAATAAGCTTTTTAATTTGCTTTGAAATCCACAACTGAGGTTAAAATAGTCATAGGAGACAACCGATATACGCTATATTCTTGCGCCTTCGCCTATATATTTATACTTTTCTGTAAATAAACTGTATGTTGGATTTTAGTTACGTCGATAGCCTCAAAAAAGCAACAGACTTCGTATACTCTCCATTTGAGTGAAGTAAGTATAGATAATAACTTGTAGTAAAAAATGTCGATATACTATACGTTTCAGCTACATACGGAATTTTACAAAACGTCTAATATTAAGCATGCTTTTGTGAATCATATGGACTTGCGAATTTAACTACTAGATAACACCTCGCGAATCTAATATTTGTCAACTAGAAGACGGGAAGTATTTTATCAGTTATTGTAAAAAAATCATCACTAGTGATGGTGGTATTAGTATATGGCCACATTATGAGTACAATAAAGGGATATTAAATTAAAAAGGATTAAATATATAGTATATATATATATATATATATATATATATATATATATATATATATATATATATATATATATATATATATATATATATATATATATATATATATATATATATATATATATATATATATATATATATACAAATATAATACAATAAAATACGTATTTATACTAAATTGATTATAAGTAGGAAATAATACCAAACGTCTTGTTATTGACAGTTAATAGAGGGGAAAATGAAATTTCTGTCCTATCCTCCCATTTAACTGTCAACAACAAGACGTTTGATGTTATTTTCTAATTATAATCAATAGATAATGTAATTAAAATAATTTATGCAAAAAATTTTAAAATATGTTTTAATTTTAACTGCACTTTGCACACTAGAAAAAATAATAAAGTCCATAATGTCTGAAGATGAAAAATTGAAGAGGGAGGTGAAATCATTGATTTAGGTTTTAAGCATTTCTAATAATTGTCTTGAATTTTATTTAGTAACTAAACAATAATGTAACGACACATTTTTTGAATGCTGCGTTTGGTCTTCTGGTGTTTTCGTATAGCGAGCACCTTTTTTCCCTCGATATTATGTTAATGATGGGCAGTTTTCAGTTTTATAAAAAGTTAAATAACAGATAATTTAAAACATTTACAATAACTCATCAAATAATTATTGCTCTTTAACAAAATAAAAATTAATGGGAACAGCTTTGGTTGAACATGTTAATAGAACTATTCTTCGATGTTTCAAAATTGCTCAAAAATGCTCGAATATTTGCAAAATTTGAAACTGAGTTAAACTTCTCGTCAGATATGAAATTGTGGCAGCTGAGATTCATTATCTAAACTCAAAACGAGATGAGCAATCGATTTCCTGTTAAAAGTAAAATTAGGAAAGAGACTATTAACAACATTTTTCATTGAAATAATTAATATTAAATAGTTTTTTAAAACTTCTCACGTAATTTAGTTACTACTACATTAGATTTGCGACGATAAAAATTTGACACATGTAACGTATTCCTGTTATGTTTTGTCTGTGTCTGTAAATTTATAGTGAGTCAACCAATGGAAAAAGGGGCGCAAAATTATTTAGGAATCTTAAATTTAGGGATTAACTTACTGAACACATTTTTTACAGAAAATGCACTGTAACTATTAATTCGTGATTTATATTAAAGCATAGTCTTTTGTTATATAATCATGTGGTATAAAATACTTTACAATCTTACTACAAAATTAAAGGAATATACCCTCTAGCTTTCGGGTTTCAAATGTTCTAAAAATTTTGCCAAAACCGACGTAAAATCTTTCCCAACTACGAGAATATTGTGTTATCGTGTTATTCGTTAATACATTATTTATGTATGAATTGTAGAAAATATATATATATATATATATATATATATATATATATATATATATATATATATATATATATATTCTATAAGAGAAAGTTTGATATTATTCCAACTAAAAAGATTTGTAAATGTGTTTAACTTTTTCGAAAAAGTTCTTCTAAATTAGACTTAATTAAGTTATTGACTGACCTATTTGAATTTATTTCTTTAAGGGAGAACTGCACGCAAAAAGTGAAAAACTAGCGACAAGGTCTAGTCTAGTCAAGTAAGATGAAAGGGTTCCTAAGTATTGGAAAAAACTTCCTGCACGTCCGACCTCAAAAAAAGTGTTATGTAGAGGCAACTTAAATTACATTTCGTTTAAAAATGGGTTCAAAAGGGTTCACGCGCTGCAGAAATACAAAGACATGAGAACGATTTACCATTTCAAATTTTGCAGTTACGTAGACAAAGGATCAATGCAAGGCCGAAAAGAGCCATTTTGTGGAAAAAAAATGATATGGCACGGCATTTGCGTCAAAAAGTGGTCGAAAAATGGTCGAAAATGGACAAATCTACTAATCGCATTTATCACCCAACTATACATATTTCCCTATCGAAATCACATTGAAGCTAATACATATCTCTTATAATTTTAACATAATATTGCAGCGGCGGAAGGCTTGCAAATGATCCATAATACTGCGTGCAGTTCCCCCTTAATGGAATAATTATTTCATTGATAATATAAATTCGGGAATTAGAAAGCAGATAACAGCGTTTTAAAACTATTTTTTTGATATAAAAGATATTGGTGTTTTTTGTTTTGGTTGGTTAATTTATATAAATATGTTTCAGTACAAACTTTGTTGAGCAACAGTTTTTTGCTAATATTTAATTTCATTTCAACAATTATAAGTCAACAGTATTGCGGAATAAATAATGAAACAGACCAAAATAATATAAGACGCTATTATATATTAGTTCATAAAAATTATTTTTCGTTTTAAACTTAATCACTGTGATTGCCGCTATGTAATATTCACTCGTTTTGTTACCGTCGGCAACATTTATGGGTATTTTAAACATTAAACGATTTGAAACATTTTCACATTGTAAATGTAGCACTGCCGTAGCCAGAAACGTTGTGTGGATGGTAGGGCCGGAGGTCTACAAATTTATCAGAAATTTAGGTCTACTTTTAAAACGGAGTTCAATAAAATCAAGCAATTATTGAACTTGTCTTTATTGATGGTGCATTTTTCGCGGCAAACATGTTATTGGCATTTTTGTATTCATATATTAGCACTAGATCTATATTCACACACTCTGAAGTATTATTTGCATTACAGTATAGCTTTATACAATGGAAGAATAAAAAATGAGTATTACAATTTCCTAAAAGTCGGTGCAGAAGCGTATACAGCCTACATTGTCCTGAGATCATACAGAGATAGAAAAATAGAGCTGTTAATTTATAGCTTGGATTATAATGAGTTGTTTCGAATTTTGGCAATTTCTTATGAGAAATATTTTTTATGTTAAAATCTAACAGCTGTTGCAAATACATATTGGGCCTTCGAGTATTTAAAATTAGTAGCCTTTTCCTCATTTCAAAAGACTTAAAATTCGTCTACTTGACGACATCCTGTAGATACTTAAATTCATCAGAGAAGTTGGGCATTTACCCTATCACTAGAACTATTTCTAGAAATGCGTCTCAGGCGGTTCGTCGATGTATTTACACGTGAAAGGGTTCAGAAACCAAGAACAGAAGCTTTTTTCGTGCTTGTGCTTACATTTACCTCTTCGGCCCACGTGTGAGAATCTGGTCGGCTCAGAATCTATTGAGCTGCTTTCACTATCACGGACCTAAAACAAAAGGGAATATTGTGATTTACTAGAAAATATGACACGCTATTACATTTTTCCTTTTAACATCATTTTAATCACTCACATCAATCACATAAGGGGGTCAATACATATAAACCACAAAGAGTCACCTGAAAAAATTAGATACACGAAACAATAAAATGCCTTTGTTACTTCGCAACCGCATATCCAGGCACATAAATCGTACATATTTCTACGAAAATAACGATTTATTTCTTTGTTTTTGTCTTTACTTGTTTGTTGAATTTTAAATTTCCGCAAAGGTCGACTACTGGTCTTAAATTCGAGTCGTTTCTCAAAGTTCAGCTCGCCAATATAATTGAAAAAGGATTATAAAGTCTTAATATTCTAAAACACTGTGGCTACATTTCTTTAAAACATTAATTTAAACCACAAAATCAACAAACAAAATGTAAAATCTTCAAAATAAAATCCATAAAAATACGCAATCGTAACCACAACCTATCACACGTTCCACATTAAACACATCAACTGACAAAAATATTTAAGTTTCCTCATCGGGAACATTCGGGAAAAACTCGCCTCCATTTATAACCACGAGGTCAACGCGGGCCGCCAGCCGTGAGCCGTTATCGATTCCAAATGAAACGAAACCTCTCCGGAGACCGCGGTGCGAGGCCTGGATACTGTGTCGCGGAATTAAGAGAACGGTCAACGAGTTTATACGCTTAGAATAATAGAGGTAATTTCCAAATTTAAAAAAAATTGAAAAAATATAAATTATGTATTATTTTATCTATTTGTTTCTCTTTGGAAATATTCATTGGGGGTCATTGACCATTTGACTTAATGGAAGAGCCGCTATTGCAATATATATATATATATATATATATATATATATATATATATATATATATATAAATATATATATATATATAAATATATATATATAAATGTATATATATAATATATATATATATATATATATATATATATATATATATATATATATATATATATATATATATATATATATATATATATATATATATATATATATATATATATATATATATATATATATATATATATATATATATATATATATATATATATATATATATATATATATATATATATATATATATAATATATATATATATATATATATATATATATATATATATATATATATATATATATATATATATATATATATATATATATATATATATATATATATATATATATATATATATATATATATATATATATATATATATATATATATATATATATATATATATATATATATATATATATATATATATATATATATATATATATATATATATATATATATATATATATATATATATATATATATATATATATATATATATATATATATATATATATATATATATATATATATATATATATATATATATATATATATATATATATATATATATATATATATATATATATATATATATATATATATATATATATATATATATATATATATATATACCGCCGTCTATGAATTAGACATATGCTTAGTAATGGACGGCTTTAAATGTCACGGCACTCTTCCGCTTTTGCTCTTTATGGAAATGGAACGTTCTAGTGACAAATACGTATATATATATATATATATATATATATATATATATATATATATATATATATATATATATATATATATATATATGTAGAAAAGCAAAAATATTTATTTTTTGCAGGAAAGCAGCCTACAAGAAGAAATTGCTTTTGAATATGTCATATGATACCCGCTAGCGATGGCAACGATGCATCGATGTTTTAGAAACCGAACCATCGATGGCACCAACACAATCAAATTAAATTATTTTTTTCTTATAACAACGATGATTACCTAAAAAAATCGTTTTATATTAGGTAGAATAAAAAAAGTAGAATTTTATGACACTTAAAAGCTTCAAGAAAATATAGTTGAAATTAAATTTACTAGGGCGCCATCTGATATTGCGTAATATGAAGCTACCTAAGCAAAGACCATAGATGGCGGAGTTTTGTGAACGATTTTACCTTGTTTTATTTCAAATCTTGAGTTGAGCTTATCCGAATCTATATAAATTGGCAAGAAAATATCTTGGTGTTGTATGTACTTCGGTACCTTCAGAGAGATTACGTGGTTTGGCAGGAGAAATTTTGGTACTAGATTTTGTATTTTTGTTCTTGTTTTAGCTGAATTATTTATTCTTTTTTTTTTTTGAGTAAATATTATTTTTTTTTTGTATTTTATGTATATCAATACTCCGGGGAGTTCCGGTTGCAACCCATAGGATTTAGGCGGAGGCATATATATATATATATATATATATATATATATATATATATATATAAATATATATAGGTAGATTATTTTTTATAAATAAATATATAATTTAAAGAATTAGTGATGATTTCCATGTAAGGAGCCAAGAGCTAATTTGTCAACTTCTCACTTTAAAATGTCTACGAAGTAAAAAATTCCGAGGAGTCAGATCTGGAAATCGAGCTGATTGTTTTGAGGCACCAGCATCATTATGAAGGGTATTCACAGAATTTTACAAATATTTAGAAATATGCCCCTATAGCAGGGCCCCCTATATGCAGGTATAGAACTGGAAAATAATCAATGACTAAAAACAAAACATCATTCCATTCCCTTAGGCATTATCGCCGGTCCTCCTACCATCAGAGGCTCTTCACCCCGCACTGCGGAGGCTAGTGGTGATGTAGCTATGCCACTGTGTATGTCTTGAATAAATGCAAAAAATTGGCAAAGAACTCGCTGAATTTGAAAATTTCAAAACTTATACGATCTGTCGAATTGTCAAAACCGAAGTATTGTGGTTTAAAAAAAATATATCGTTTTTGGCAGTAGCCCTAGAAACATTGTAAAATTAATTTTTTTTCTTATTTTACAATTTTTAAATAGACAATTAAAAACTCTTCTCAATCAAATAGATAAAAAAAGAACTTGATTTAATTGATTAAAAAAAGATTTATTCGAGTTATGGATTTATGCATTATTTCTAAAGAGATGTAAAAAATGACTACAGAAGTGTAAATATTTAAAAAAACTTCCCCTTGTTAAAATAAAATTCTACAAATTTTCCAAACCCATGAAAAATATATTTTTTCCAGTGCAGAGTGGAATTAGTACTTTCGAACAGATGTAAAATATAAAGCTTAAACATTTTACAAATTAAACTTTCCTCTAGATTTAAGAAAATAATATATTTCTTCACATTCTTTTTGAATATTTTTGAATTTTTTAGGAGTTATAATCTGAAACTTCTATCGAACAGTGAAAGCAGAAGTGTTATTTAGATTAGAAAAAATCTATCAATTCTTCCACACCACTAAGATATATTTCTTACTTTCCCATAAAACTGCCAATATATTGTATTATTACTGGATTATATGGGCTATGTAGGGGAAGTAATGCAATCGCAAACAGTTTCGAAAAGTATAGGTTGATTTTTTTCGACATTTTAGAGTCCCCATATAGCTCGAAAAAAAATTGCACACACGATAACTCGAGAATGGTCGAACCGGTCCTTTTCAAATTTGCACCAAAAATTGTATGTCTCGCGAGGATTAGATTTTGGATGACCTTCGATGTTTTTAAAGAATAAAAAAAGAAATTTTAAGTATTTTATCCAGCCGGCATATTCTTTCGCCATTCTGGATTCGTACCAAAATTCTATCAGTTGATTCTTACATAGTAGTAGATTTTTTTGCAAAATTTGAGATAAATTAGATAGTTGTTTAAATTTATACCATGTTACCATATCATATATAGCCTTTAATTTATCACCTACATTTGAAGTCGATCGGGTAACTAGTTTTTTTAGCAATGCTGCAAACTGACAGACCGACGGTATTGAGAAAATATGTTGTTTTTGGAATGTAGGCATCCTAAGATCTGTGAGAACCTTGGAGGCTGATTTTTCACGATTACAATAGTTCCCTTTTACGAAAGAAGTAATAAAACAAAACTATAAAATAAATGAATGAGCTACTGGCCCTCACCGTCCTCGTTGTTTGAAACATTAAAATTACCCAATCATTTGTTTACATATTGGTCGTTGGAAAAAAAGATTTACACGATAATTTCCGATTAAATTTAAATTTATCTTCTTAAAAAACAACTATTCCAGAAAATCAGGGTTTAAATTTTTTGCACACTCAGGTAATATGTCACCCTTACTGAATTTGAATTTGAAGTTGTTTATAAGTGAAATTGAATAAATGAGCGGACGTGTGCAAAATGATATTTTCTATAAAATTTCTAATAATTAAATTTTTTTTTTCCTTGATTTGTTACTGTGAAAGTTCGTGATATATGCGTTTTAGTGTGGGGAATATTTACTATAATAAAAGCACCTTGATCTGCAATGTCATTTATTGATATATTATATAAATCTTCCCTTCTGCACGCCCCTGCTATTCCAAATATCAATCCTACTTTTATATTTTAATAGACTTCATCAAGAAAATTATTTAAAAACTTGAACATGTGATCTCTGTTGAAGGTTCTTGATTTTTTACTTCCCTCGTGAAAGGGAAGTATTGTAATCGTGAAAAAACCACCCCACAGGTTTTCACCAATCTTCACGTTTTAGAGTCTAGATGCCAAAAAACATGTTTTTTTAATTCCGTCGGTTTGTCGGTCTGCCCGTACGCGGCATATCTCAAAAACTACTTATCCGATTGACTTCAAATTTTGGTATAAAATAAAGGGTCATGAGGAGATGAAATGATAATATTTTGGTAAAAATCCAATATGGCGGTTCAAAATGGTGGCCTGTAGAATGTTATTACCTAAAAATGACATATCGAGTTATTACTTAAAAATGACATATCGAATTTAACTGAAATTTTATTGCGCTGCTTGCCCTCACAGTCCTCATTGTCCGAAAATTTAAAATTACACAATCATTTGTTTACATATTGGTCGCTGCGAAAATACACGATTATTATGATTCCAGAAAATCACGGTTTAAATTTTTTGCACGCTCAGGTAATTTGTCACCTTTACTGAATTTGATAAGACGTTTGTAAGTGAAATTTACAGATTAGGGATCGGTAAGTGATTACCTGCCGATCAGTAAGTAAACTAATAAATATAAAATTATAAAAATCAATTTTTATTAAACTCAAAATTGAAATTACAATTTGAACAATTATTAAAATGTATTGGAGCAATAGAATTCGGCTTTAAAACAACGTTGTCTTTGGTTGATTGTGCAGTTGGAGTTGTACTAACCCTCTGGGCTGCGATATAGTTCTCTGTCGCCGTAGGTTTCCTCGAGAATTCTCATATAAAATATCGTTTAAAAATTGATTTTTATTTTCCAGTAAGTCTTCGATGTATCCCTCAGTTGCAGAGGACGAACGCTAACCACCGTGCCTTTTAAGGCCTAAAATACTCCTTGCTACTCCTTGGTTTGCCGGAATAGTAACAATGTTCCTTCGAAATGCGTGTCCGGTATAAGTTGAGTGATCCGACAAATTTAAGCACTGTGCAATTTTATTGGGTCAACTTTTTATGGTATTTCGGTCTACTACCTGATTCGTGACCTTCCCATCGCTTATTACCAAGAATAAATAAGCCGACTTTGTCTGTTTGGGTCGTAGTGCTAGATATTTTCTATAAAATTCCAAATAATTAAATGTTTCGTTTCCTTATTTTTTTTACTGTGAAAGCTCGTGATATATGCGTTTTTGTATGGGGAATATTTACTATAATAAACACACCTTCATATAATATATTTCTTCCCTTCTGCAAGCCAAATATCAATATTACTTTCATATTTAATTAGACTTAATCACGAAAATTATTTAAAAACCTGAACATGTGATCACTGCTGAAGAAATTGTGAAAAAATCACCCTCACAGGTTTTCACAGATCTTCACGTTTTAGAGTCCCTAGATGCCAAAAAACATGTTTTCTTAATTCCGTCAGTTTGTCGGTTTGTCTGTGCGTGGCATAGCTCAAAAACTGCTTATCTGATTGACTTCAAATTTTGGTAAAAAATAAAGGGTCATGAGAGGATAATATGATATTTTGGTAAAAATCCAACATGGCGGCGAAATGTAAAAAAAAATATTACTAAAAAACTGCTTATCCAATTTATTTGAAATTTTGCACAAAAATCAAGTATTATGTAGAAATCAACTAGTAAATGGCGGCCTAATAAAATATTTAAAAAATCAGCCTGAAAAAACTACTTACTATACTGATTTCTTCAAATTTTGTTCAAGAATTAGGTGTGATATAGAAATGAACTCATAAAATTATTGAATTCAAGATAGCTGAACAAAATGGTGGCCAAATAAAATATAGTAATGGTGAAAAAATCCTCCTTCAGTTCAGCCTTAACTGGAACGAAATGATAATTTAGGTCGCTAAAAGGGGGGGTGATCCCTTGTTTTATAAAAGTTTTAAATGTAAATTGTTATATATTTGACATGTAACTTACAATTTAAATGTTTACTGTTTGTAACTGTTTGTGGTACTATATGGATTTACTTCCTGTGCACACTTGACTAAGTAAGTAGATCACTTATTGAATTATTATTACAGATTGCTTCTTAATACAAATTATCTCCATAATTACTCTCTTTTACATAGTTTCTTTGTCCTTATTCAATTTCACTTCTACATTAGTAACTCTCTTCATAAAATACTTATCGAAAACTAAAGAAAGTGATTTCCTTCCTTTCAGGTGGCACTGATGATGGCGAAAGCCGAAAGCGCTTTGCTACGTTTTTAATAAATTGATTTGCACGAAATACAAAGAAAAGATTTTCACAATTTATTTACTTCTTATCTAATTTATTTTAAATTATGCCCAAAAATGAAGTGTGGTACAAACTGGTAAAATAGTGGTACAAATCCAATATTTTCCTCTTGGGAAAATTGTGTGATATTTTCCAAATTCTATATATATTCCATATATACTTGACAATCAATATTCAGTCTCATAGTAAACAAAGCGAATATTTTTCATATGACTTCTTATTTTATGTACTTTGAGAATATTAAGTTTAAAATTTTTCGGTCTTAATTGAATTTATTCAATATTCCAGCGTGCAAAAAAACATAATAAACACTACAGTCATCAAGTGTTTTTCTGGTTTTGGATCTATTCTCAATCGATATCACATTCTTAACCAGTAAAAAAGACTTACTGACCTTAATACTAGATATACTATTTTGTCAATAAAATATTTACTGAATGGCTTGCGGGTTTTTAAGATTTAATTTCTTTATGTCAAAATATTGTCCCAAACTATTTTAATTTTCAATTTGACTGAATTAGTTTGCACGTTCTCAAGTTATCTTTTTCAATTTTATAAGTTTATATGTCTCGTGTTTTAGGACTCAAGCACGCATTAAAAAGGTTTGAGGGGCTGCAAATGTGAAGTCCCCACTGTACAGTTTATATTTATTTAATCTAATGAAGCAAGAACTCAACTATACTCACCACTGAATCATATCCACTCTCAGCCCTTCTAGAAATAGCGGCAGGGCTATGCTTTGAAGTCCTAGGTGTGGAATCATGTCCTGAGTCATATTCTTCGTTTTTATGATTCAATTTAAGTCCCGTATCCAGACTCAAGATAGCTCTGTTCACCCTTTCTGTCGACGGTAGAGTACTTGGAGGTGGAATGCTCTGTGGCTGACACGTAATCGATGAGGCTGAAGGCAGAGGAGTATTCTTGAGGAGTGGTTCAGTACTCGACGGTGCACCTGGAGGCAGGGTACTCCTAGACGCTGTCTCTTTGAGTAAATTTGGGTTCGATGCACCTGAAAACGAACAGTGTTTATAAAAGTACCTGTATTTGAACTATACAGGGTGTTTCACTTAAAACTCCAAAAGCCGTTTTCTTCAGAATTAACGAGTATGTCAAAATTTCGTAAAAAGGTGTTATTTGACGAGACAAAATACAATTATTTGCGGCTAAAATTAAACTGATGCCGTCAACGCTTCGAGATGACAAAAAAAAATTTAAATTTTGAAAAATACATCTATTTCTACGACATTTTTTGTTATTTGTATCAACCTGATTACTATACCGATTACTGAGATATACATAATGTTTCACTTAACTTCTGGACGCCGATTTCTCGGGAATTAATGAGGATATCAAAATTTGGTAAAAAGTGGCCAATTATTTAAACAAAATATAATTGTTTAGATGTAAAGGAAAATCGATGCCGTCATTAGCACAGACAAGTGCAGAAACTAAGTCTAAATTTAAAATCTACGTGTATTTCTAAACCTTTTTTGGTAGGTATTTGTTAAAATTGATTAATATACGGTGTGATAAAGAGGGCATTTATTTTAGCAAATATTGATTTTTTTTAATTACTTGTTTTGGAACATCTTTTTAAATAACAAAAAAAAATATCATTATGAAACAAAAATATGTTTCAAGTAATTAAAAAAAATTATTATTTTACTAAAAGCCTTGCTATACATAAAAAACCAATATTGCAATCAATTGATGCAAATAACAAAGTTTTAGAAATAGACGTAGATTGGAAATTTTTTATCGATGCGACGCACGTCTATACTGTTGCCCGCGTCGATTCTTTGTTAATTCTAAAAATAGCATTTAATCCAATTAAATAACACTTTTTACCAAATTTTAATACTCTCGTTAATTGGATATTAGCGTTTAGCATTTAAATGAAATATCCCGTATCAAAAACCTGTAAAGTAATCAATTTTATACAAATTACAAAAATATCTTAGAAATATAGGTATTTTTAAAGTTTGAGACTCATTGTTTTGTTTCTTCCTGACATCGCGACGCCTATAATGGTAAAATAAATATTTATTACAACATTTTCACATACTCGGTAATTTCCGGAAAAACGTCGGAGTTTTAAGGGAAAACCTACACTTAAAATTTCATTTTTAAAACCGAATATCTCTGTTTTAGATAAAGCAAATGGTTGAATATATTATGATACTTAAGTCAAATTCTAATAGGTTTCGCCAAAAAGTGTATCTGTTTGTTATACAGGGTTTACGGGATTCAGTATGACAGATAATATCTCCGTTATTATGGGAAATATGAAATATGTTTTCAAAAAAAAGTTATAGACAATTCAAAGACCTATAATTTATATATACCATTTTTTTTATAGAATGCCTCGAAAACTCAATAAAGTGTTTTGTTTTTATAAATGACACACCCCGATATTTGTAAATTTTTTAACTCTGCGGAGAATTCTTGACATATTTTCTGTACAATAATCTATATCTAACTTTGACGGTTGTTTTATTAAAAGAAACAAACTTATACATATTTTATTTTTATACTGTCACAAAACATTAAAAACGAAATATAAATCTACAAGTTTCAAAGAATATGTTCAAAATTATGTCCACTGGAAAACTGGTCTTAAATAGACCAATAAGTTTTCTGGTACAAGCTCCTCTAATCATGTTAGAATTCATATTATTACAAGCTTTTATAATCTTGTTCTTTGAATCATTAAAACGTTAAGGTGGCGTTCTATAAAAGATATTTTTCAAAAATCTCCAAATGAAAAGGACTCAGGTTTGGAGAACAGGCTGGCCACTGAATGCAACATGTAAATACATATACAAAAAGTCATAAATGAAATAATATACACATGTAGATACACATATAAGAAATTTTATATAATTATATAATATAATGAAAGATATTTGAAAGCTTTGTACAGAATTTAGCTACAGAACCTAAAATACCAACCAAAGTTATAGTACGGTTTTCCCTTCAAGCTGTATTTTGCTTTTTTCTTAAACAATTTAAGACATTCTATTTTTCTATATAGTTGTGGAAAGTAGTTGTTTGCTTTCGAATAAAGTGAATGAATTGAATGTTTTACCAAGGTTATTCTGGCATTAAAGGTCTTTTCGATTGGTAAGTTAGTGTTAAAATTTTATATCTCACAAAAAGTGGCTTGCAACTGTCTAGGACCCTAGTTTTGCACTTGACAACCAGGAGGTTTTTGTATAATAAAAGTAAAATTAAAATATTGTTGGCTACAGTAACCTCAAAAGGCTGTACCATAAGTGTGGATTTACAATTTCAAAGTACGCCATTCTTGCTGTAATAATGCCGAGCTCATTTGAAACAATACAAACGGCGACTACCTCCTGCAACCTTTACATTTAGAGCATTTATGTGGTTAACAAACTTCAAGTTATCGTCTATGTGCAAGTATTTTGTCTTTTTTTCAGCGCCAGACAATGGTAGTGTTGCCCCCAAACAATGTAAACCTTCAGTTTGTGTTAAGATTAGTTAAGTCGTTAATGTATAATAGAAAAAAAATGAGACCTACATTCTACGAATATGACAAATCAGTTGTAGCAGATGTTCTGGAATCCATGACGCTTTAACTTTTTGAGAAGAACTTTATGATTTACTCAGTCGAAAGCTTTGGAGTAATCGCAAAAAAACGCAGCTACTATATCTTGATTATTCAAACCAAACACATTTTTTTTAGAAAGGAAAATATTGCATCTCCAGTACTAATGTCAATTCTCTTACTCGCCTGTACTTCCTTGTTTCTTCTTATTTGATTTCTGCTGTGTTTTCTATATTCAAATTACTTTTACCAATCGGGTATCACTTGGCATACGATTTCAAGGTCCTTTTTAAAAAAGAGATTTCACAAGTTTAGTACAGACAAAGGCTCTGTTTTACAGTCGAAGTTAAAGTTAAAGAGATTTGTTAGTGATCTTCATCGCCAAAAGAGCTTAACGTCATTTCAAGCGAAAGGGTTTTGTATTTGTATTCCCGTAGGTAACATTTTGTTAACCTTACACTTCATTAGTAAAATGTCATTTCCAAAGGATGTCCTTGGTAGGAGCGGCTTATAGAAAATTTTAACTATTATTAATTTTGAGGGAGAACGGAAGAAAGAAAGAAAGAGACTTTTTTTAACACTTACGGAAAAGTCAAATTTAATTTTTACAACTATTTAACTATCCACGCAGTTAATTTGATTGTGCTTATATTACTGTTATTCGAAGTTGCTCATGTAGGATAAGATTTTCGAATTTAATTTTAATTGAATGAAGATAGAATGATGGTTAAGTTTAAAATTTTCCTGTTGATGTGCAATTATTCTTTTGTGCTTAACAATATATATTTGTGGGTTTAAAATTTAGCATTCTTGTATTTTTAGACAAGTAAACGGATAGAACAAAAAAGCTGAAATGAATAAACACACATAGTAACAGAAACCAACGCAATACAGTAAATTTACGCTTTCCTGTTGAGCATCTAAAAAGCAGGTGGTCCTTATGTTAATTAATTAATGTTTGCAGTGAAATTAAAGTTAATTAAAAGGAAAACCTGACCGCATTAATCTATTTAACGCGAAAAACGCGTCTCTTTTACTTTATGTAAACCAGAGATATTTGGTTTTTAAAATAGTAACAAAATTTTAAGTAATCCTTATCATTAGTTTATTTTTGTCATGTGGACCAATAATTAATTGTTCTTACCGTCGGGATGCCTTAAAAAAGCCAGATTAGCTTCTCTGGTAGTTAACTTGCTGTGACAGTGGTTTCTCCCTTGATGAAACCTACCACCCCTCATTTCATTATGCCGTGATAAGTCTTGGGTGCTTGCGCTTAGGTAGCTGTTTTCGTACCAGTTTTGAACAGTGTTAGGTCGGCTCATGCTGATTCGACAGTTCTCGCAGAATTTTTCCTGAACGTAAGCTGGCTCCGAGTAGATGCTGCTGTTGTCGGGTACGTCGTGTTGCGCACCACCATAAAGCATATCGTTAAGGGTCAGACTTTCGCATCTAGGGAAGAAGAAGATAAGTATTGGTTATTTTTAGTGATAGATAGCGGAAGCTTCAGAAAATTTGTAGTTTCAGGGACTTTCCGGATGTAAATCGAATTGGAACAGTATTCTCTTGAATTTTTTTAAGAAAATTTTCCAAGAATATTATTCAAAATCCCCAAAACAGTAATTTTCCTCCTAAATTTGATGCTGGTGAAGTGGCATATGATAATATTATTTGACTTTTGACTTAGCTTATTTTCTTAAGCTCTAAACTTCAGATTCCAAGAGAAAAAATTAAAAATCGATCTGAAAGCAACAAACATGCAAATTAGTTATAATTACTATATATGATTTTTATTGTTGTTAGTTTTGTTTGGTTACATTGTTCTTTGAGTTTACCTATTTAGTTTTTGGGTACTTTAGTAACAATACAAACAAATTTAAATAATCTACATCTACGATATTTTACTTTTATAGTTTTATTATGAGTAAATGGTATCACGGCGTTTTGGCACCATTTTACAAATACGGTACTGCGCTCATCCTTAAAGACCTCAATCCGCCGTATTTTATATTTTACGAAAACGGCGCTGCGTTCTTCTATAAAATTTACTTAAAACAAAGTTCCGTTTACCGAAAGGCGTCACCTAAAGGCGATCGTACCACTAAAAGGGAACGCAAGGGCAGAGTGCCCCCTAGCTATACTTCTGAGCAAACCTCTGCTTATACAAAGGTTTTAGAAAATTTAGTATATGAAAACAAGAACAAGAATAACTAATTAGAAAAGACCAACTTTGATTTTTTACATGCTTCTATTTTACTTACTGCATCCACCCTTTCTACTGCCTGTAGATAATATATACGAGTGTTTATAGTTTATATAAAACGCTTTATTACCCAGGGCTACATTTTTAAAACTTTCTGAGAGTTGACTTTCTTTAGCAAGCCTGTATTACTTCTCTGTGGATCTAGGGCAAATTTTGTAAGTCGATTTCGGACTATTTTTACTTACCCAATCAACTAGAAATTTGAACCCTAAATGTATTTCCAACGGACACAATATTTTGACATCCAAAAAAAGTTTAAAACCATTAATGCCATGAAAAAATGTATCGCCTTATGAATGTTTAAATTGAATAGTAGTCGTTACATTAACAATTTAATATCTCTTTTAGTGCTGAAAATGTTTTGGTAAAATTGTTACACGACAAATTGGAAGAAGTCGGTTCCTTAACGTAGGTCAAGTTATTGTTCACGAACAAAGAATTAGGCAAATGAACCACGCAAAAAATGTAAAAAAGACTATTTTTTAAATGTTTATTTAGTCTTTTGATGTAAAACTCGTAATGCAAGTAATAACCGGAAAGACTGCGACATCAAAACAGGATTCACAAGATAGACAAACAAAATGGCTATAGCGAAATTTTCTATTACCGGACAACATTAACAGGGGTCATAACATACACAAAATCATCCAACTAGTACCATTTTAAGAATATTCAATGTATGCTATACGAGAGGTAATTGTGTAACTTCTCGGAAAATGTTTGATTTATTAATACCTCATTGCCAGGAGCCGAGAAATCGAGATTTTTATTGAGATAACTATTTGCAAGCCTATTTTTTTATATATATAAAAGAGAGATCATCAGATACACGAATGATTTTTTTTATATAGTAACTCATGTTACAACGATTATAAAAACTCAGACAGGACAAGATCCATATCATTAGGATATTTGAATAAATCCATTTTTTGATGCCGCGTTGTATTTACGTATTATCATATTGTCATATTACATGAAGGCGGCACAGAAAAATTCATTTTCTCAAATATCGTAACACTAGGACACTTGTCCTACCTTAATTTTCATTATCGTTATAACATAAGCTTAAAATTCATATGTGTATCTGATGACATCGTATTGTTTAATATATAAGAAAATTAGTCTTGTTGCTCAGTTATCTCAATAAAAATCTGGATTTCTGGATTCCTGGCAATGGGATTTTAATAAATCGAAAATTTTCTGAGAAGTTACACAATTACTTTTCATTTTATATCGCGTATATTATACGCTTTTAAAATGGCCCTACCTGGATACCCTCCACAAGCATCTGGCTTTCTGTATTATAACATGCAGACGACATCGAAAAATTAATTTATTCAAATATTGTAACAGTAGGATTTTTGTCCTACCTGAGCTTTTATTATCGTTATAAGCTATCGTAATAAAAAATTCATGTCTATATCTGGCAATCAATACCCTTTCATATCGAAAAAAAATAGCCTTGTAACTTAGTTATCTCACTAAAAATATCGATTTCTCGGCTTCTAGCAACACAATTTTAATAGAAGAACATGAGAAGTTAGACAATTACCCTTCTTTTAATATCACTTATATTTTATGTTTTTAAATGGCATTACATATTGATTTTTTTGTGTATGTATGTGACTCCTGTTAATGTTGTCCCACCTGTCGGGTAAATATTAAATATTTGCACTCATAACAGATAACAGCAAGTTTCATTATAGCCATTTTGTCTGTGTACCTACAAATCAACTTTTCATACCAATTTCTGCTATGTATCTTATGATCCCTGTTATACTGTCATTGTCGCTTGGGCTATCAGTTTATACCAAATTGCAGTCAGTCAGTCGTTAGTGCGGTTAAGTTGGTAATCAGACAGGTTTTTCCCTTACCTTGGATTTTGTTTTAGGTTTTAGCAACTGACTAGTTACCATTGTTATTTACTTATCTCAGGTAATATCTTTGTGCCATATTTGTATTTACTAGAATAACTATCTCTATAGTCATATCTCACGAAGCATTTGTTTAGATATTCAAACATATAAGTTCTCCAATATTCATTCATTTCATTTTTTCTACTCGGTGTGTACGAGTGAATATCCCATTTTTTTCAACAAAGACGAATATAAGTAATGATTTGTATTTTATCCTTATAAAATATATTTTTCGTGTTTTTTTGATACGTTTTCTCAGGGAAACATATTGCTTACTTCATCAGCTTAGTTCATTTTCCTGATTGCGCTCATTAGAACATTGACCAAGTTGCTTGCATTTCAAAATGGCTAGTTTTGCAGAAACAAAGGGGTTGAAATTTAAAAAATTGTTAATTCTTTACATCAAGAGCGGTCTAAGGATGTTGGCAGTAACGGAAGAACACATCTTTACTCTTGTTATTGTTCTTGATAGTTACTAGCATGCTTTACACTCCACTTTGCACTTGACTGGTAGCCTTTTTAGATGTATACCCTTCAAAAAGTATATATATATATATATATATATATATATATATATATATATATATATATATATATATATATATAAATAAAATAAATTTTAGTGGTCAAAGAAAATCAGTTGAAACACAAAATGTTTGTTATTGGAAAGTTAGAGAGCGAATGTTATCTAGCAGATCAATTAGATGTGTATAGGCCTATATCGTGGACTAATAAAACCGTCTGTCGTACATGCAGATGAGGCGACAGTGGGAATTATCATTATATCACTGCTAATGATCAAAATCCTTACAAACGTACACATCACTACTATACTAAGCTTTTTTTAAAATCGTACTTTATGAATTGTGATGTAAGCAATTTACCTAGTTAGTGATCTGGGTTGACTGTTACTATGCCTCTGTTGCAATTGATAAGTTTCCGAATTGTCAACAGTAGCCTTCGCTAAGCGGTTGGTGTACAGCTCGTGTAATCTCGCAAGTTGGTCAAACTTTCTTCGGGTTGTATCATCAAACGCAGGGTTTCCGTTTGTCCTAGGATAGGGGTTGTCCGGGTCTTCATAGTCGTCATAATACCTTTCATACCTTCAAACAAAACAAATGGTACGTATTATTACAAGTTACATAAAACAACCATCTTAAAAGAATGGTCAAAAGGAATTTGGCAAAGTCAGACATACATAATTAAATAAAGAAGTATATAAAATAAGTCATGCTGAAAAATTGAAACTTTCAAATGTTGAAATGAAACTTTTAAAAAAATTGAAATCAATACTAATTCATTTAGAAAATTAAATACATGATTAGATTTTATGACAATAAACATAGATCACCAGAAAGTTCTAAAGAGTTTTGCAATGAAATCGGCAACTTTACCTATAATATAAATGATTTGCCGTACCTATGCCTGGGCAATATCCTTTCCAGATCCGTATAAACACTCATAGAATCCGTAAACGTAGATACTACGGTGAGGTTTTCTTGGCTTAATATCCTCAGGGGATGATCCAAAGGATTTTCTTGGTCTACCTCAGGTAAAGGATTTTCAGAGAAACCCATACAAAGAGCTATATCCTCTTCAGTGACTTGCAAACAACTGTCCATCATCGGCACTGGTTCTAGTGGTTCCTCCACCTCAATGATTTCCAGGACTTCGTCTTCCTCTTGATGGCTAATCATCTGTTCTTGCTCGTAGTTGCTTTGGTAACTCTTGTTGTATTCTGCGTTGGACAACATTCGTTCCTAGAAAGTTAGTTATCATATCATAATTTCATTTTGTGGCTACAAGTGATATCTGTTTTTATTTATATATCTAATAGATTGTATTTATCTGGGTAAAAATAATAGAAATTGCTTTTAAGATATTATTGTTTCATTTAGAGAAGTGTACTGGACATTGTTTTAATAGGTGGTCAGCCTTTTTATTGGTAGACTCTGGTATAGATCACCGACACGGAAACGCTATGGCAGGTGGAAAAATAGCATCGTGGCATATACATACATAAAAAATTCCGTTAAAAATAAAAAAAAAACCCAGATGTCCATAACCTATAAATAACACAAAAAAGTAAGTAGTATGTTGTTATAATCACATATTATTATTAGGAAACATATTTTTGGAAATTGCATTTATTTATTGATTTTTTGTCATACTGATTACTATAATGGACAATCTCAGTACCATAATGAAATCATAATGGTACTCAATTAGAAAATTAATTCAGTGAATGCATTTAAATGAACATTCGGAATGCATAATTACATGAAACCAAATAAACAATATTTAATTAAACTACATTTTAAATAACATTTATTCTTTTACTAATATTTAATTCCAATTAAGCACAAACTAATTCTGTACCTTTAAAATCATATCTAGACTCTCTAAGGACACTTCTCTTGAGCTTAAAGGTTGTATGATCGGCAAAGCTGGTGGCAGTTCTGGTTCCTCATCATCGTCGTCAACAAAATGGTCGTCGGGTTTCTTTTGCTGATCTTCTAAGGGACTATCAGCTTCAGGTATCGTATTTTCAGTTCTAGAATTACTAATAAAATATTGTTAAAATTTATGTCGTTATTTATCTTTTGAGTAAAATTGTCTTGTCGGATTGTTTCTCTTTAGGGAAATATTTGAAATCATTTGGCGGCCAAATTTTATCAAAATTTCCGTAATATTTACGATAACATACAAGAAATTGCAAATACTGAGATAAAATAGTGAAAGCGGCAATGTTAGATATACTTCTACAGAACTTAAACAAAATTGTTGTAACCAGTGTCAAAAATAAGTTATAAAACTTATACTTCCGTTAACTATTAAATTAATTAGGGAACGAAAAAATCTTATGTAATACCTATGTCACAATTCAGAGGCGAATAATACAATTAAAATATATTTTATTTAAAAAAATCTTAGAATTAAAGAGTATTTTGTAATAATATTGAAAAATTATGTTAAAATTACGATACATTTGCCCCCGAAAAAAAGTATGTATTTTCTCCGTAGCTTAAAAGAAAAGCATTTTTTTCCTAAAATGATTTACATGTATTATCCTTAGATTAACTAAATTATTGTAGAATATCAAAATACAGTATACAAAATAATTACCTAAATGAAACTTAAATCAAACTAATTCTAAAATAGAAAAGGAATTCGTTGCTTAAAGGACTCCTGACATTATTCTTCTAAATTAATTTAGTTAGTTGTTCTTTAAATAAAAAGTTAAATGTAAAAATGCCTATAATTTTTTTACGACTTCAATAAAATTTTATTTATTCTATATAGACAATATTTTCTAGGAGAAAAAGCGCCTTAACATTCTGGTAATATGACCTATTAAATCAATACGCGTGTACTTTCGCCATTTAGTCAAGAATAATTTGATATACTTCTGTATAACAGCAGCATATTATTGTTTAAATAGGTCGCAGAGAAATAGAAATTGACCAGCGCACGTGTATATTTCCACATCATGGAGAATATCCAAATGTTTAAAATACACATACAACAAAATCAAAAATATTAATTTTTAGCTAAAAGCAAAGAACGATTTTACTCCGAACAGGCGATCCAACAAATAAAAAATAAAAGACTCCCTAAATCTCGGCTTTCCATTGTATTCACTATAGTTGGGATTTATCGAGAGATTTCGGCGTAGCTTAACGGCCAGAGTTACCAATCCAAGACCAACGGTCTACGATTTGTTGGTTAAATTTGTTTATAGATCGGTGTCACGCTATTACCCGGCAATTATATTTGTCTCTTTTACGCATAATTTTTGTATTGTATTTCTAAATAAGTGGACTTAAATCACGCTACTGGCTACGTTGGGCGAAATATTGTTACGTGCGTGCTAATATTATGATTAAACAGCGATCGAAGCGATTGATGTTGCATTGTTGAAATTTTTGATAAGTGAATTTAAACTGGAATTTTCTTATTGTGCATTTATGAACCTATGACCTAAAAATTGAAAATTTAAAAAAAATCTTTAGTATTATTCCATTCATTAGCGAGATGCTTTTTCACTCCCTACCGTATTTCCTTTCAAGAAATGGTTTTTTCCTTTACGCTGGGGCTCTAAATTAAAAGCAATTCGCTCCTCAATATTTGGACATTGTCTAGTTATATCTGATTTTTTGGTTGATGCATTTTTAAAACCGTTTATTGGCTTTTAAATTTAAATGGTATATATGTAATAAGTTCGGACGCTTCTATCGCATGTAACTTATACGATATTTTTCCACAACCGTGCTCAATTGTACACTTAGGCATAGCGTCCACTAGACGGGTTGAGTCGCAACACAATACGCTAAATATAAAAATATATGTGCGTCCACTACAGAAGAGTCGCATCGGGACACGACGGAACAGATTTTTAAATTGCTTGGCTTGGATTTTCTTCGTTTTGCTGCAACTTTTACAGGCAGTCACGATGAATATCCTTAGTAAGACAACCTTAAGGATAATATAATAAATCGTATGACACTGGATATGTCAGATATCACAATGCGCAGCGCGGAGGCAACACATGGCAAACAAATACTGATATTATGAAACACACCGGTAAGTACTTAAGAATATATTTGCTACGCATTTGTGTTACGCAGTGGTACGAGCTATGCCAAGATACTCGTATTAATACTTTTCATTATATGAGAACAACAACTTGAAGAGCTAGAAACCATAAGAAATCCGCTTCGCTTCGCCTATAATGAATTCAGTCGCATAAAATGCGGCCCACCTCTCAGTTTGCTCTTTTTATATATGGTCAGAACCAATTATACGGGTCGGGTATTTTGGTCCTGCTCATACCATTGCGTATTTAAAAGTATAACAAAACTAAATCCAGTAAAATAGCTGTGGGGACGGTTTATACTCTTCCTTGTCAGTCACTCCAGCGTCTTTCTGAAATGGAGACTACATTAAGATATTTGTCTACATTAAGATATTTGTCTACATTAAGATATTTGTCTACATTTCAAAAACATGCATACCATGGTGATTTTTGGGGTACCTGAATATAAATATGATAAATGCTAATGTAATGTGTACCTACACCATTTGCTAAATGATCTCAAATGAAACAAATCATTCAAACACTAATACAGATTTTGCTTTAGAGCGTGAAGTAATAAACTCTGATCTTTCTGAACATGTTGCATTAGCCACATTGGACATTAGGAATGACTCCCCTAGACCAAAGATAGAAATGGTAAGGAATTTCAAAATTTTCAATTAATACGTTTTTTCTGAAAGATGCTATTCAAATTGAATAAGTTTTTTAATGAAATAATAAGCAGGAGAAAAAAGCCATCTGAAATTTTTTCAAGCAAACAAAATACCACATCCATCGACAATACTTTTTACAGTTAGAAATTAATATAGAAGATCATTAGAACAGGAAAAAAATAACATATTTTGATACTTTAATCAACAATAACTGACAGAATCAGACAAAAATCTGAGATGGTTTCAAAAAATGGAGTGTGTTGGTCAGAGTGTACAAAACGACATAACGGAAAAACTGCCAATGCTTTTAGTCAATATTAAGCTAATGCAATTAATGTAAATTTAACATTCAACCTCACCTATTAGCTCTGTAGGCAGTAGAGTACACCATTTATTACCCACCTATTACATCTGAGGTGATTGAGAAAAAGATAGGTAAGTTGAAATAAAACAGGAGTGGACGGAATATTTGATCGCATACTTCGATTATAAACTGCTTTTTGTCTGGAAACTTTGGTGCATTTAATAAATGTAAGGTAGGTAAACTTCCCGAAAGCTTTAGTCGACCAATATCAAAGAATAATTGCAATGATTTTAGGAACATTAGCTTACAGTGTGTTTTCTAAAAATTAGTCGACGGTGCTCTGACCACATTGTACAATTTCTAAGGGATAAAAATGTATTACCTCAGCAGTCTGGTTTCAGACAAAATCATAGCACCACCACGGTGCTACTCACAGTTCTAAATTAGATAAAATCCTCCCAAGATGCTGATAATATAACTGCTCTAGATTTGCTAGACATGACTAAAGCGTTTGACAGTGTAAACTTTATTTAAACTAATTGAAAAACAGAAAAAATAAAATTTCAGTAACCAAAGAGTGGTTTTATAACTATTTGCATTTTCTTAGGGATCCATACTCGGCCCTTCTTATTCAACATATAAACAGCTGACCTGAAGACAGTACCTAAGTTTTCCCCATTCACCTCTATGCTGATGATATTCAGCTCATTATCCCTATATCCGTGGAGAAGTGTAACATAAGGGGTGAACAATTTAGTCAAGATCTCGAGAGTATAGTAAGGTAAGCAAATCATTTAACTCTTAATCCATTTAGAGTAAACGACTGATACTTCCGGCTGGACCTAGTTGAACTGAATGTTGATAAGGCATTCTGTTTGACTGAACATAAACACTTACTAACCATGTTTTAAAGCAATTACGGCTCATACACTAACTTTGTAAGATTCTATCAACTAAGGCTAGAACAATGCTGGCGTTGTCAGTTGTCAGTGTTAAATTATGGTGACTGTATGGTGACTATATGGAGGGTTCAGGTCATCCAAAACCAATGTGTGCCGTTTGCATGCGAGTTCTTCATAGGAAAGCATATTACACCTTACATTCCTTATTTGCAAGTGTTAATAATCTATGAGCGAAGTTTTCTCCACTATATCAATATAGTTAAGATGGTAACTGCCCGTGACGCACCCAAATATTTCGGCGATATGATCTCCTTCAGAAGAGAGCACCATAACAGAGACCTAAGAAATAACAGCAATATTTCTATATCAAAACATAACACCAGTGTTTATGAGGAATCCTTTCTCTAAAAAAAATGCTAAAGCCACCCTTGATTATAATAAGTTTTAAGATGCTTGTGTAACTGTGATAAAATGTAAAAATCTTCCTGTGATTTTTGTAACTGATTTATTGTTTTTTAATAAATGTTTATATAATTTTTTTTTTTATTTTTAAGGTAAACACTATGTGAAAGGCATTTTAAAATATATATTTATCTTAATATAATTTATTATATAACTAAATTAGGGTAGAGTGAAGTTTACACCAAGTAAATGCATATCAGATGTCTATACTCCGTCCTTTCGCTATTTTGTTGCAAAAATGCTTTATTATTATTATTATTATTATTATTATTGTTGTCATTATTATTATTAAGCTAGCAGTAGCAGTAGATGTACTTCCATATATTTTCATACTAGGCACATTACTATGCGTTGAGTCCCGGCTCGACCCGACCCGTCTGATAGATGCTATGCTTTAGCTTTAAGCGCTCTGGTTTTAGTTGAACAGGTAGTACATTACAACACTAGTGTAGTAGCTATCTTTAAATTTGCAATTTTTGGGCCAAGGCATAATCTGGCATTTTCCAACAATATTAGTATCTCTAAAAGCATCTCCAAATGTGTCTTAGTGCCAAGTGCTTATTTAGGACCAGGAAGATTCGCGCCTCCTGCGGGGTATATAAATTATTAATAACTGTTTTATAAATTTTAGTTGATGTTCGTAAGTTATTTTAAATTCTTATTAGATTATGGATGTTCTATATTTTGCGCAATAGATTATATCCGAAACGTACCTATTTAACTTCAGTCCTGTCCTTATGACGCTTTCCTCTACCATTTCGTGTTTCTTGGCGGAATTTAGAGGCCTAAACACTGCGTCATCTTCCTGAATATCTTCAGATGAGCAGGTTTTAAATTGAGTAAGTTCCTTGTTAGAAGCGACGTCCTTTGAACCGCCGTGTCTCAACGAAGAAGATAGCTCTTGGCCTCTAGTGTGTGACGAAGAAGGATGTTTCGTTTTTTGAATCTGAAAAGTTTGGTGCTCCACCCATTTTCGGATCATATTCTTTTTATGAGAGTCCATGTATCCGTACCTAAAATATATAGGTATACTGTATTTCGAAGAAAAAATGGACAATCGTTGAGTGAGAGAATAAAGTAAGACAGACATGTTATATAAATATAGGTCCACAACTTCTTCATTTTTAAGAGTAAAAGCTTTTTTTAATCGGATTATTAGCTTGAAAGAAAACTTAGTATAGTAAGTTTTACGCGTAACGAAATACAATTTTTTTTGTATGATTCATCTTGGTCAGTATTACTGACCAGTGGTGTTCAAACGAGTATAATAATGAATTTTTTCGCCGTTATTGCGCTATGTATTTTTTGTATTGGTACTTCTGACGATTACGGTATTTATTTTTTCATTAATTCATAAGAAGAAAATATATCGTTTGAATTTTGACCTAATTTTAATAATTTTCGGCATCATTTAAAATTAACATATCTAATACATGGTGAGACTAAAAACTAATAGGCAAATTGACAAAAATATCGGTACCAAAAAATGTATAAATGAATAATAATGAAAACATCTTGCTCAGTTTTACGTCATCGGTCGCTTATACAGACAAAAATGAATCATAAAACGTATATTTTTGTCCATGAAGTAACAAAAGGAATACTAAACAGAAGTTTGATTTCGCTCACTTTGGGGACAAAAATTATTCTTTACAAATTACATTACAAAAATGTGATGTTTTAAAAAGGCCAAAGTTTAAATTTTTGGTGTACTGAATTATTTAATAAAAATAAAAAATATAGAAATAAATAAGGACTATCTTGATATCTACGCCGCTGATTGAAATTTTTTTAAGTATAGCATTTTTTTACATATTAGTTTTGTTCGCTAATGTTTTTTTGCTCATTTTTCTCTCAGATCTGAATACTAGAACTAAATTCATTTACCAAACAACATGTAAAAAAAACATAGCTTACCCTTGGGAATCCGCAGCGCCTTGCATTGGCCCATCGATCCATGTTTCTCTTTTCTTGATATGGCATGGTTCCTTCATTAAGTGTCTGGCTTCTGCAACTTTGCTTTTCGATATCCTATAGATAAAAAAAAATATGGGACACAAAAACATTCATAATTATTCCTAGAGGAGACACATATATATATATATATATATATATATATATATATATATATATATATATTATATATTTATATATATATATATATATATATATATATATATATATATATATATATATACATATAAATATTTATATATATACAAAAATCAAGTGTTATATAGAAATGAACTGGTAATATTTTTTTACTATTTTTTTTTTATTTTCTTTGGCCTTGTCCTATTATATTTTTTTTTCTTGGTTTTCGGTCATTTTTTAAAGGAAAGGAATTTTCATATTTTAATGATTTTTATTATGACCGACGTTTCAACCTAGATTCGGTCTTTTTTAAAGTCAAGAAGGTAAATATATTAAAATCCATGACATATATGCATACATTACATTACTTTTTACTTCCTTCGTAAGAGGGAAGTATCGTATTTGAAAACAAAAACCCTCCGAGATTTTTTCAGATCTTTACGTTTAAGGGTCCCTAGATGCCGAAAAACATATTTTCTCAATCCCGTCCGGTCTGTTTTTCTGTCTGTCGGTCTGTCTGTTCGCGGCGTAGCTAAAAAACTACTTACCCGATTAACTTGAAATTTTGGTCCAAAATTAAGGGTTATATGGGGATGACCTGGTAGCATTTTGGTAAAAATTCAATATCACAAAACAAAATGGCGGCCTAGTGAAATGTTAAAACAATTCTTACTAAAAAACTGTTTATCCAATTTATCTTAAATTTTGCACAAAAATCAAGTAATATGTAGTTATCAACTGGCAAAATTTTGGTATGAATTCAAGATGGCGGAACAAATTGGCGGTTTAGTAACATATTTAAAAATTCAGCCGGGAAAATTACTTAAAGGTCTGATTTCAAATTGTGTGCTAATGAATTAGTAAAACTGTGGTACTAATTCAAGATGGCGAAACAAAATGGCGGCTAAATAAAATATTTGTAATGTGAAAAAATCGCCCTCTCAGGTTTTACATATCTTCACGTTTTAGAGTCTCTAAATGTCAAAAAATATATTTTATCAATTCTGTCGGTTTGTCTGTCCTGTCTGTCAATTCACGGCATAGCTTAAAAACTACTTACGCGATTGAATTCAAATTTCGGGTAAAAACGAAGGGTTATATGGGGATGACCTGGTAATATTTTGGTAAAAATCCAATATGTCAAAATGACGGCCTAGTGAAATGTCACAAAAAAATATTACTAAAAAACTACTTATCCAATTTATCTCGAATTTTGCACGAAATTCAAGTATTATGTAAGAATCGACTGGTAAAATTTTGGTACGAATCCAAGTTGGGGGACAAAATAACGGCTTTGTAAAATATTAGAAAATTTAGCTTGAAGAACTACTTAATGGACTGATTTAAAATTCTGTAACAATAATAATTGTGGTATATAGATGAACTAGTAAAACTGTTGTCCTAATTTAAGATGACGGAACAAAAAGGCGGCCAAATATAATATTTGTAATCGTGAAAAAATAATTTTCTCAGGTTTTACATATTTTCACGTTTTAGTTAGCGTCCCTAGATGCCAAAAAATATGTTTTATGAATTCCGTCAGGCCGTCTGTCGGTTTGTCTGTCTGTCTGTCAGTTCACGGCATAGCTTAAAAACTACTTATTAGTGTGACTTCAATTTTTGGTCAAAAATTAAGGATCATATGGGGATGACCTAGTAATATTTTGGTGAAAATCCAATACGCCGGAATAAGATGGCCGCCTAGTAAAACGTTAAAAAAATTATTACTTAAACAACTTAGCGAATTAACCACAAATTTTGCACAAAAATCAAGTGATGAATATAAGATAGCAAAACAAAATGGCGACCTAAGAAAATATTTAAAAAATCAGTCTGAAAACACTACTTATTAGATTAATTTCAAATTTTGTGCAAGCATTAAGTGTGATATAGAGATAAATTGGTATAGGTTGAAGTACGAATTCAACATAGCGGAACAAAAGGGTGGCCAATAAAAATTTTTAAAAAATCAACGTAAAAAAAATCCTATTCAATTGATTTTAAATTTTGCAGAAAAATTAAATGTGGTATAGAGATAAACTGGTACGAATTCAATATGACGTAACAAAATGGCGGTGTGTGTTAATATAAAAACTGCTTTTAAATTTATTTTAAATTATACACAAAAATCAAGTGTGGCATAAGTAGAAATTGGAAAAATATTGGTAGGATCCCAATATGATCTAACAAAAAGACGACGAACAAAAATGTTTTAAAAGACAGTATATATGTGTTGCTAAATGACTATGTACTTTACTAAATTAAGTCAGACTTCACTATTCCTAATAAAAGGAAAGATTCATAAAGAGGGAAGTTCCGGGTAAAGGAAATTTACCGGTTTTCATTCTGGAATACGAACAGAACAGATATATAACTATTACTGTCGCAGAGTAAAATAAACTATAGAGTTTATTTTGTAATATTTGTATTCTATTTATTACTCCTTCATTAGCACTAAACAAAATAAAATCTTAGCAACAACGATTGAAAAAATTAATAGAATTCTAATTAATTTTACTCGATTGTTTAAGAGAATAAATGCAAAAAACAATTTGGTGGATTTTCCGATCTCTCCCTTAAATTTTGAGATATCAATTTTTTTAGTAAAATTTTGACTAATTTTATGTTTTACCCTGTAACTTTATTACTTAAAAACAAATGAGGTTTCATTTTTACACAAATGTGGTAAAATAATGCGTCTATAGTATATGTTACACAAAATTAATGCACGATGTCTAAAAACTTCAAAATTTCGAAAAAGAAATGTTTTAAGGAAAAATTAAGCTATTAAGAAGTTAATTGACTTTTAATATCGTTGAGGTATTATCTCGAAACGATTTGCGAATTTTTTTGATAACTCTTTTAATTATGATTTACCATGGTAATGAAATATGTAATACAGGTATTGCTTTTAAAATCCTAAATTGAATGGGAACAGTTAAATTCAAAAGCTCCCTATAAAAATCGAATACGAAAATATGTGAGTTTGGTATATAATAAGTTATAAATTAGTGTGTAAATGTGTAAAAATCCTAGATCTACAGGGTGGGTCCGAATATCGAGCTGCAAATCTTCTGAAATGAGTGTGCATACCTAAAACTCTAAAAATTTTTTTAACTCATAAAATGATAAAAAAATTTTAAACAGAGGTTTGCAAGCACTTGGTGTTCGAGATAAAGGGTGTTAAGATATTAATATTTGTTGAGTTTTTTGATACAGCTCAAACATTTCTAAATATTTTTAAATGAAATTTGGTACATATTCTATGACAAATCATTCAGAACTCTTAACTTCAAAGTCACTGGTCATTTTTCGTACTAAGTTAAATTCCTCATTCTGCAATTTCTCCTTCTGTTATTTCATTTAGATGTTTTCAACAGTTTAGAGAATATTTAGCAAAATGGACAGAAATAACTCAAAAAATAAATTGTGCTGATTATTACGTAGTATTAAAATATAAAAAACTGTCACAGCTATGAAGTTTAACTTTTTTCCCTAATGAGTAAAATTTAATTCCAATAGATACCTTTTTAGAAATGGAGAATTGCGTCATAAGAGAAATGTAGCGAGGGAAGAAAGAACATTTTTCACATGCTTGGTCTTATAATACAGGTTTTCTTTATTTTTTCATCTTTTCTTAAGATAGCGAAACCAAATTATGGTGGTAATTATCAAAAACAACTACAGCAGGTTTTTTAAAATTTAAGCGACTTACATTTGAGGCATTGGCAGGAAAGGAATTCAACATTACTTTTATCTCGATACAATATGAATTACCACTTTACAGAAATTTGTGAGCACGACTGCATTAAATATACCAACCGACTTGGCAAAATTTAAATTTTAAGAGACAGTTTTAGAATGATAATAAGGGTTCCATGAAGGGTCTTATGATTGTTTTAAAATCCTACTTCTATACAAGTATTACGGAACGTAGGTTCAAAATATCCAAAAATTAAATAAAAATAAGTAAGTGTCAAAATTTTCCAGAATTGAAACGGAGGTTCAAGATAACATATTTTAGTCCAAGCTCTAACAAGAGTATCGAAAAATTGGACCTAAGGAACTAATCTATCTAGAAAATAAGCTCAAGTTAAATTTATCAAAATATATTTTAAGAGGCAATTATTGTTAACGCTAAAATTTTTTTTTAATAATTATATTATGTTGTATAATATTAAAATTAAATAATAGTCGTTGGACTCATAATATGGATGTTTAAAATAATTATGAAAAACTTAATGTTGCTTTAAGTCTTTGCGTATATTAAAAAAAAGTGTAATACAGTTTCTAGTAATGTGATTATTTTATGTTCTTTTTACGGGTGGCTGATAATATTTCATAATACTTCATTCTTACGGGTTTTATAAAGTATACTTTATAAATTTGATTGTCTTAAAATTTCTTTACGAATTAATATGCCCACTTCTATACTATAAAGAAGAATGGCTGTGCACTACTAAAGTATGAGTAGGCCTTGTATGGTATTCATAACAACCAGTTTTTTTTATCCATTTTAATCCAATAAACTTAAGTTTTAATTTGTGTTTTATTTCTCAAAAAGAGTGACATTTTTCCATAATGCGAAGGCTTAATTGTGAAGAAAGAGAAAATTGTATGAGGCTGTTAAATGACGGTTGGAGCCAGCAAGCTATTGCCGATGTATACAATGTTAGTCAACGCCTTATATCAAGGTTAGTATAGTTAGTTATGAGAATACAGCAGAACCTAGAGCAGAACGAGCTTTAATTAGGGAATGCAATCAAAATCGCACAAAATGTGCACGAAAGCTGAATGATACTTTAGGGCGTATAACAGGACAGCGAGTTTCTGACCGGACTGTCCGACATACTTTTAACAGAAATAATTTAAGGTAAAAATAAAAACATTTTTTTTAATAAACATTAAATTAGTAGAGTGTATACCGTTGTATTTTTTAAATTTTCAGTATATTAAACATGTTTTTATTTATTTAAATTAAACTTTATTAGATCAAAATACAAGAGTTCTAACCTCACTACACCACAACTTGTTACGTTCTGGATGCGCGTTTCGCTAACCAAGTTAACATCATCAGCAGATGATATAAACTGTTGTGCTGAGATTATATCATCTGCTGATTATGCTAACTTGGTTGGCGAAAAGCGCATCCAGAACGTAACAAGTTATGGTGTAGTGTGGTTAGAACTCTTGTATTTTGATCTATCTTCCACCACAGGTTCCACTGTTAGGACTAAACTGTATTAGAAAAGAAGCAATTTAGAGTATATAAATTATGCAATATCATACTTAATGAACAAAAGTCGTGTACCCTGTATTGTCAAAAATTTAAAATCTTTTAGGGCTCGGAGAAGAGCAAAGTGTACTAGATAGCTGCGCCAGCATAGAGTTTACAGAAATGCTTGGGCAACTAGCATATTCACGAATAGTCCAAATGTCTTTTCATCGATGAGACAAAATTTAATCTTATTCATTCGGATGCAAGGATCTTAGCCTGGAGGCAACCAAACGAGACAAGAAGACGCAGAAGAAAACATGGAGGCAAATGAAATTTGGGGGAGGTGGATTGACTGGGCAGGGGTTATGTTCAATGGAAAACTGAGCTATTTATTAGTCGACAAACAATTAACGCCACAGTTTACAGGGATGAAATAGTCGTACCTATTATTGCTCCTTTTGCCAAGGAATTCGGTGAGGACTTCATATCCGTCAGATGAACTGGCCACCGAAATCTGCAGATCTCAATATAATTGAACACGTATGGTCACGATTGAAGATACTAGTTCGGTCCAGAGATAGTGCTCCTGACACTTTAGACGAGCTTGCTGTTGCGATCACCAGGGACTGGGAAAATATCTAAGTTTTATAAGAAATCTGATAAACAGTATGCCTCGACGGTGTCAGGAGGTTATTAATGTCAGGGCAGGTCCAACAAAATACTAAAGTTCAAGGTCTATAAACCGTAATAGGATTTGGTCGTTGCTAAAGACCTGCAATATTACTTTTTCATTTGATAGTGTTATTTAATTTACTTATAAATAATTATTTAAAAAGAACAGTCAAATTTCTGTTTTCTTTTTGTAAATTTGCAATGATTTTTTTTAATATATTTAGATCTGTAGAGTGTACTTAAAAATGTTCCTGATAAAATCTTTTAAATTACATTTTTAGTAAGTTTAAACTCGATTTTTTGATTTTTTGATTCCATAATAATTTTTAATATCCTAGATCGATTGAAAGTTATTAGCAAAATGTAAATTATACAGAGTGGTCATTTAAACTTGTTCAGATTTTAATCTGCTATATAACTTTCTTGTTTTGCAAGATAGGACAATGATCTACAAAAGAGACTCTGTATGTATTTTTAATATACCGCGTTATCCGTTATTCTAAAAAATTAAGCGAAATAAAGAGGCAAACCTACACCATAACTGTGACAAATATTATGTTTCTCCCTTTACACCATATCTCCTATGGCAAATTTTCTTTCCTCGTTTACTTTTTAAGATAAATGTTTCAAATTTGATATTTTTTAAATAAGAGAAAATAGATCTTTCTACTGAAACTAAAATTTACAGGCTGTCATTGACAATGATAAAAAACACAAATAAAAAAATACATAGCAAAATGAGAAATTTGACTTTGTAGTAAAAAGTTCTAGAATTTTAAAGATTTCGAAACCCAGAAAAGAAAGACATCCCGTAGATTTCAAGAAAACTTGTTTATTGACGTTAGTCTTAATATATAATGGGACAAATTTGATTTAAAAATATGTAAAAATGTTTGAGGTAGGTATATCAAAAACTAAAAACATATTAACATTTGAACACCCTATATCTCTAACACCAAAAGCTTGCAAATCCCTGTTTAAACATCCTCCATATTTTTATAAGTTAAATCAGTTTTTAGAGTTTTGACTATATATACATTAATTATACCATGCATTCATTTCAACTGATTTGTAGCAAATTTGGCTCGATTTTCGGATCCACTCTGTAGAACTAGGATTTTTACACAGTGATACACTGATCTATGACTTACTCTATATCGGACTCACATATTTTCGTATTTGATTTTGATAGGAAGCTTTTTTAGGATTTTAAATGCAATACCTGTGTTACAAATTTCATTATCATTGTAATTCATAATTAAAAGAGCCATCAAAAAAATTCGCAAACCGTTTCGAGATGATACCTCAAAGATAATAAAAGTTACTTAACTTCTTAATAGTCTGCTTTATTTTTCTGATATGAAACTCGAAATAGATAATTTGTTGTTGGAATATTTTTCCTTAAAAAAATTTTTTTTTTCCAAATTTTCAAGTTTTTAGACACCGTGCATTAATTTTGTGTAACATATACTTTAGACGCATTATTTTAACACATTTGTGTAAAAATACAACCTGATTTGTTTTTAAGTAATAAAGTTACAGGGTAAAACATAAAACTAATCAAATTTTTACTAAAAAAATTGATATCTCAAAATTTAGGGGAGAGATGGGTAAATCCACCAAATTGTTTTTTGCATTTATTCTCTTAAACAATCGAGTAATATGAATTAGAGTTTTATTAATTTTTTCAATGGTTATTGCTAAGATGAAATTTTGTAAATAAATCACTATTTTCTTTCATTACCCGGTATATCAAAACCGCTAAAGCTACAGAAGCCATTGGATGTTATGGTTGATCCGAAAAGAAAGCACGATGATATCCTGAAAACCGCATTAAGTTTTTTTTGGTTCGTTTCAGAGATATTTTACTTTAAATTTATAGAAAGATTTTGCTTTATGCACTTGAGGTGGCCAGCAGTTTAGTTGGATAATGTTAAATATCTCGAAGTATATATATGGTAAGACAAGTGGTTTCCTTCGTGGTCCGAAATCTTTGGAGTCCGCTGTTCGCGAAGTAAGTTCGATTTATTTTATATATTTTTTCTTGAATGCACCAGTATTATATTCAGTCAGTAGTATCATTGTATATATATTTAGTCGTGTCTGACTAGTTAGAATAAAGCAGTTTAAACCAAAAGAAAAAATATTAGACAGTTTTATCCTCTTCATTCTAGGTTTGAAACGGAAAAATTAATACATTTCACTCACCTTGGCCCATCGATCCACTGTTCATCACTGGCACCATTCAGAGAGTGTTTAGAAGCCTCTGCTTGTTTTTTAATAGATGGTATCCTACTAGGTGATGATTTGGGTGAGCTGGTATGCGCTGGAGACGTTTTCGCACTTTGTGAGGGCGTTTTCATTGGACGGTGTGCGGTGGATTTTTCTGGAGTGTCCCTATCTAGTTTGGGAGATGATTTTGTGGGCCGTTGTTCTGCTGATGAACCTAAAAAAAGACACATTGACTGTTGATATTTAGTTCACTTAAAAAAATATCCTATTTTATTAGTTAATTAATTAAAATATGGTGTTCTATAAGAAACATGCACAATTAAGAAGAATAAAAAGAAATAATGTTATCTTGTTCTATAGGTATCATTTTCTTGTTCTTTGCTGTGAGCTGTGAGCTGAGATGAAAATGAAATTATAGTAACAACTACTCTGCTGGCTAATGCCTCGACTGGCGTTGAATGACATTGTTGACTTCTGACTTGGAATTAATAATGTTTACATATTTTTTTATTTCAAGTTACACGTCATGACAAGGATGTAGTTTGTGCCATACACGGGGCTCATTAGTTTAGGGCGGCTTTATGAGCTCTAAAAAAAGTGAAATAAAACTGGAAGATTAACTAAAATTAAAAACTTCGCGCCTGTGGCTTTGATTATCTTCCCCCGACGAACAGTTACAGTTACTGGTTGCTCTGTTAACGGGCGGCGGTAACTTAGTAAAATAAGTATCTAGAACTTTCCTTATTTAACCATTTGCTTATTTCTGATAGTCAAAATCCGTACACAGTGTACACTTTTACTTAAAATACCCTATATTTAAACTACAAACGATTTAGTTTAAAACCAGAAAATCTGCAATCAATGTTTAAACGTCAATAATTCGGATATTTAGCACTATAGTGAGCTATACGCATTGTGCATCATCTTAAAATCCAGAGTGGAATTAAAAAGTCGGATTATACCATACAGAGTATACCATTAGAAATTTTATTTTGTTGTATATGAAATTCACTGGTCCTATCGCTTTCGAGAAAATTACCAATTTATGAGGTATCAAAAACTTATTCACTATAGCTTTTTCCTTTTAAAAAATTTTGACTAGAAATATGCAACTTTAAGGGTAAAGGGGATGCTAAATACGTCATACTCCTCTGATACTCTATACGGTTCATACCATTTAATATATTACATTTACAATTTTTCTACATATAATGAATTACTAAATACTCAAAAAATACAAGAAGAAAAAATTGAAAGAAATTATCCACATTATTATGTAGGTATATGTACTCAGTATAGTAGCGCGATTCCATAGGAACGAATTTCTGACTTTAATTATTTAATTTACCTGGGTACTAAATGAGAGAAGTGCCTTTTAATGACTTAAATTATGTGCTCAAAGTTGAGATTAGAGAATTTAAAGTTGAAAAGTAAAAAAAATTAATAATATCTATTTATAAGTTTGATATAGTTTTTTGGTTGTTCTTTTTGATTTATAAAAAAGCAACTTAGAACCCAGCATGTGGAGGATACATCAAATTGAATAATTTAAAGTTGTTTTTGAATAATGTACTTTCTTATGTTTATTTTGTAGTTTTAACCGTTATAAGTACTATTTTATTTTTTCATTACTTTCTGGTTATATTTTGAATTTTATGTCGTTAAATATTTAATGTTAAATAATAATGTTTTACGTTTTTAGTATGTTTATTTGTATAATAGGTTTTTAATTAAAAAATAAAATGCTCTACGCCTAATGTAGTTTTTATAACGTTATTGACTTTTAAACTATTTAAGTGTTAATAAACAATGATTGGATTAAAAAAAAATACAATGTGGTTTTGTTAGCCTCTGACCATAAATTATTTTGAATAAACAAGTATTTGGCCATATTTGGTCTATATCCATAGTTTGAATTAACTACTATTTCTCAGGGAATGTTACTCAACGGTATCTACTTTGAAATACAAAGAATACTAACTCCTAATTTCTGGTTCAAATATTTTACCTTTTAAACTTAACGCTATGATTTTGTTGCATAAAATATATTAACAGGCAATTTTTATCTTTAAGATATAACACAAAACAATCCTATGATGACGATATTTTTCATAAATCAATAAAATTAAAATTATTTTATTAAATGTAAAATTCAATGAATATTTAGGAAATATTTAATCCTAATTAGTCTTGGTTAAAAATAGATTATTCACTAAAGCCAGTGAATAACCCTTTTTTTCCTACCTCTAAGTGCTTTGCTCATAGAACATCGATTATCTCCTGAATTTAAACTAGGTATATACACAGGCGGGTGTTCCCCGTCAGTTGCGTCGTCAGTTCGGCCGACATATATCACCGTGTCCGCGGAGAGATCACTACTTGAAGGGTCTGGTTCGCTGCTGGTCCCTGTTGTCCGAGTTTGCTCCTCTCCCGATGAACCACCTGATAATCAAACATGGTAAATTTAGGTCCTCGAAAAAAAGCTTTTATATTTATACTTAAAGATTGATGGTTAAGGCCAAAATAAGATAACTGAGCTAAATATGACAATAAATAAACAATCGTTATTTCAAAATACATTAAGCTCTATCGTACCGATTGAGTTAAAATTCTGCATTCTTATGTGTCTTTGGGTAAAACAATGAATCCCACATTCATTCAACTAAAGGACGCTAGTAATGCGCCACTGGTAGGGTATATATTTCCTTTTCAAAAAACTGCGGTTTTACCTAAAGGCTATTAAACTACTTATAATTCCGAGCTGGAAAAGTATATTTGTCAAAAGTAAGAAAAAAATTAACGGCTCTTGAAATAAAACAGATTTCCTTCATGAGTACATATTAATATAACTCCATATTTGCATTCTAGCATTTTCAGAGAAAGGGAAATATTGCAAGACATTAAAATAATTTCTATGCACAGTCGTAAAATTTTGTCATAACACCAAAGAGGATATCTTGTTGAAATGAGCAAAATGAAGTCTTCTGGAATATGATGCTTATCAGGACAAAAGCGAAACGGATACATTATTTTTTCGGAGGCCTGCATCACTTCAAGTTGCATTTGTGACTTTAAAAATAAGCCTTGTTCTAGTTTGAGGATTTCCAGCAACACCTACTAATATTTCTTCCTGTATAGTAGTAAGAATTCTAGGTTTTCCGACGTCTAGTCTTAGTCAAAAGAAACCTATTTCCAATCGGTTAAAAAATCTTTGGAAAAGCCTGTGGTCAGGTTGTCTAGAATTTAGATACATTTTCTATACCTCCTTGCTGATTGACGACTAGAAAATTATTCTTCCACATAAACAGGAAAAGATAAAAATAATTATTAATTAAATATTGTGTATAAGTTTTTCACCACACAATACCGAAATAAACAAGTTTAAGCGTTAGGTAGCAAAGAAAGGTCCTTGAGGTCCGTTATTTTTTTTAAAGTCAAACACAAAAATGTGGTTTTGCACGTCTTATTATATAGCACAATGTTAAAGGCTATACTTTGATTAAAATAGACTTGGAGTGTAGTAAAGTCACTGACTTCGAATTTATACATTTGTTTCTTCCACCTTTCCATATATTAAATTATAAAAGAATTGTATTTTATCAAAAACTTTTAAAAACTTACGTATAAATTGCCAGGAATATAAAAAGTCGGTAAATTCGTCTTTACCCAAAACTTCCCGCATACAGAATTTGACTGCGTTTAGATAATACAGTTTTATGTGCGTATAAATATTATTCATGGTATAATAACTTTATACAAATCCTATAAATTGTAATTAATTTATTTTTTTAAGTTATTACCAACCAACTATATTCATCGAATTCTGTACGGGGGAAGTTGTGGGTAGAGGCGAAATTACCGATTGTTTAAATTTTCTTAAATTTGCTTTTAATTTATTTTTATTTTAATATTATTATAATTTTTTATTTTATTTACAAAATCTTCTTTTCGTCCATAAAAAGATAGTCTTTAATTTAGGGAATAAGGGCTCCTCATCAAAATTTTCCCAGTTTATCCCTCTGATACGCTTGATTTTTTAAGCAAAATTGCGAGTAACTTTGTGGGTGACATAATAACAGACTCAGTCTTTTATAATAACTGTTAAAACAAAAATATCGATTCACGTTGATATGCACTGATAAAGAAACTGGAAACCGATTAAATGTTTTGACTTTAGACTAATATTCCTTTTTTTTCTGGGAATGTGATGTAGTTTATTAGTTTTTAGGTAAAAACTCAGATTTCTAGGAAAAAAGAAATTATCCTATATTTTCCCTACCAAAGTGGCGTAACTATCACCCTCTACCTGGTAGTAAGAAATTAGTATTAAATTTGTGTTTCTCACACCAAGAAACAAAGGATTGCAAAATTTTACCTGAATCAATACAATAGACTTCAGTTTATTTTGAAATAACGAAATTATATCTTAACTTTCAAAACCCTGTAGATGGAAAAAAGAGGTATCTGAATAAGACATATTTAGCTCAATCCTTTACTTTGGTCTCAACCAACAGTCATTAAGGTTTGTACAGTTATTAGACTCATCCTGTATATTTATTTACCTGATCCATTTCCAGCACCTGTGGAGACAAATTTAATTTTTCTTCTCCTCATTCGGTGTATTCTCGAAGCGAGTTGTACCGTTGTTAGTGTCTCCGCGTAGTTTTGTGCAAATGGAGAAACATGAACAATCATAGCGGCATGACACGTTAAGGAACTTAAGCAGTCTAAAAGAAAACCCACGTTAGGAAAGGTAATGCTATAATATCATATTTGGATTTTGTGTTACAATAACTCCTAACGTAGTGTTTATTATGATCATAATCTGACAACCGCGTATTATATCAGTTGTATATGATTTAGCTGTGTGATAATACAGTTGGTATCCCGACTGCCTCAATGATAGAAACAAATATTTGATTGTGGGTTTACAAAAAAAAATCTTCATGGAAATTTTGCATTTTATAAAGCTTTCAAACATATTTATTTTTCAAAAATAATCATAAAGTTGTGCATCTAATCACAAAACGATACCCGCATAAATCACACTTCATCAGAAAAATATATTTGATTTGTGGAATTTTGTAGGATTACGAAAAAACGACTTTATAAAATATGCTTTTCTAGAAACATTCGTAAATACCATGTTTTTACAGCTTTATGTAAAAATGAAAGGTTTTAAAATAAATTCAGTAGTAAAACTTTTCCTAAAAGAAATAATTTTAAGTAGGGCTATGTTTGCATATTTAGACACAAAATAAAATTCTAAACAACAAAAATAAAGGTTGACTTTTTTAAAGTTTTATTTTGGAAATTAAATACAAAGATTCGAGAAATCCAAACATTTTTACTAAGAGTGTAAAAACAGATAGTACATTTCTTTTTTAAAAACTGATGCAACTAGATAACACACTTCAGCAGAGTTTGAATTTATTCTACTAATTAGCAAGAGTACTTAGGAGCAGTTAGTGGAATCTCCAGATGTTTACCTTTTAAAAGTTGGGTCAGTTTGTGCTCTTTATACGGTAGATGCTTTTGGCCATTAAATATCGCTAGCAGAATATTTCCCACACCTGATAGGGGTATTCCTCCACTAGCTTTACCCCGTTCTGAGTTTCCAAGATCTATTAGATGAAGCCTCGACCTTCCACCAGCAACTGAAAATAATGCTTTTTTATTAACATATCTCAAGGTAGTCTACATATTCTAAAAACGATTGTCTTAATTCAAATATGCGTAATACCTTAAATGCTCAAAAATAACATACCAAAAATGTTTAAATAGTAAGTCTATGAAAAATGGTTTCAGCATACCTAGTATATTATTAGATTTTAACCCAGAGCTGTTACATTAAATACGTAGTATATACCAGATATAGGGTCTAGATATTTAAATAAAAGATGCTTTAGAAATAAATACATAAATAAAAAATCAAAAGAGAAAATAAGCATTTATATTGTGTTTCAAATGAACAACCATTGTTCATTTATCTTAAAACATCTGAAAAATTAAAACTATGAATAAGGACCCAGTCAAAACTCTTCTAAAAAAGTTAAAAATGGCAATCAATAGCACTGAAGATAAAATTTTTAAGCTGCTATTAATTTACATCAATCAGTGGCTTAATATAAATTTTAATAGCCTTTATAGTCTTATTTTTGATATTGCAAGGCTTCTGCTCCGTCTTTAAGAAGGACCTTATTTCCGCACATAATGAAAAGGAAACAAATTGAACGACCTAATTCGGAGATAGATTGCTGGCTTTCGATTGGATTTTACAATAATTTTTCAGATATGTAAAATAATATCAAAGGAAGACTTGATGAAAATAATGTAGAAATGAAGAATAATGTTCGTTTATTTTAAAGTTGTTTAGAAAATGCTGAAGAAATAAAATACATACATAAACTATGATTTAAAATAAATATATTTATTTTATTTTTGTTATAATTAAAAAAGAATTTATAAGATACCATAAAATTTGACATATCTCAGTGATCTGCATTTGAATAACACCATATTCGCAGTGCCACAAATCGATGTAGTCCACAGACAGAAACTTCATCAGTCTATCAAATGACTTGAATGATCAGCCAAATACAAAATACGGCAGTTGATTTTAAAAAACGACCTCTTTTAGTAAAAAACCGTTCTTTTATTGAAAAAAGAAGGTAAAATATAATTTGTTTAAATTTGAAATACCGGAAAGTCTACAATTTTTCAATAAACATAAAGAAGCATATTTTGAAACAGAAAAAATAAAATATGAAAATCCACTTTCCGTTAAACGTATTGAAAAAAAACATCATTGTTTTACTTTGTTGTTTACTTGTTCTTCGTCGGTTAATACGACATGGAAAAGTCCTCGCGTTTTAGAATCACTCCGATAAGCTTTTAAAGTGACAAAAATGACTAAATTATTTTTATGGATTAAGTGTTATAAGCCATCAAAATATATCAATAAAGTTTTAATTGACGGTTAGTATTTTAGTACAATATTTAGTACGATTTGCGTACATATCAAGTCACACAAATAAGAACATCATAGCGCGGGTTTTGGCTAAAATTAGTTAAGACTGTATTTTTTTGTAAAGATATTTACCCCATCACTTTTTGAGAAAATTAGTTTTATAGTATTATAGTTATTTATGTACAAAACTAGCTCATTTCTTCTCGTAGCTACACTTACAATTTTAGAGAGCAACTTTATAATAAAATAGTATCGTATCTGTACGTACAATAATATCTGAGTCATTAAAAGTAAACTACAGTCAAAAGTCAAGTCAAAGTCAAAATATGCTTTATTGTCCAAAGAAAAAAATGTCTCAATGACAAAGCTCTTAAAAGTAAACAATTAAAATAAGCAAACTAAAATTATTAAAAGAAAAGATTAATGTCATAAAACGTCACAAAATATAAAAAAAGTTAAAAAAAAGAAGAGATCTTAAAAACAAAACAGCACACTGAAAAATGATCTTATCGTCATAATAGATAACAGAATTTACACAATACACAAGGCTAAAATGTAATAAATGACCACATATAGACCCCATGTAAAAGAAGTTTGATTAAAAATAAAAATAGAAATCTGCAGCAATATTACATATTTACACATCCTAAAATATATATAAACACAATACCCATATAGACACTCTCAATTAAAATTTTTTGCCAGAAATTCTACAACATTGTAAAATGATTTAGAGATCATTAAATTTTTAACCTTAGCTCTAAATAATCCGTAACTTCTAATTCTTCGAATGCTGCCTGGGAGGTTATTAAACATTTTTTTTGAATTATAAAAAACAGAGTTTTTAGTTAGGGCTGTCGAAGGTATAGGTATACTAATAGAGAAAGAACTGCGGGTGCCCATCAAAGATAGAGTATGAATTCTTTCTAAATGCTTTCTGTGCATCAGACATACGGATTCCAAAATAAACAGACCTGCTAAAGTCAGAATTTTGTTTGACTTAAAAATGGATCTACATGAATCACGTGGCTTTAGGCTGTACAGGTATCTTATTGCACGTTTCTGCAGGACGAAAATTGATCGAAACAAGTTACCGCTGCACGAGCCCCAAAAACAAATTCCGTATCTCAAGTGTGATTCGATTACCGAAAAATAAACATTTCTTGCTACTGTTTCGTTTAGCTCAGTTCTAGTTGTTCGAACAGCATAACATCCAGAACTAAGTTTCTAGCACAAGTTATTAATATGTACATTAAATTTTAACTTATTATCGACAAACATTCCCAAGAACTTGTTTTCTGTCATGTTTTTAATTATTTGACCATCAAGAGAGATTTTATCAATGTGACATTTAAAGTTTAAAATGTTGGTTTTTGACACATTAAAAGACAGTACGTTATGAAGATCAGAATATATCATTCAGAATGTCAGGATTTTTATGATGCCATAAAATTGTTGTGTCATCGGCAAATAAGGTGCACTTTCCATTGCGTATGAAAGAAGGCAGATCATTAACATATATTAAAAATAGAAGTGGGCCAAGAATAGATCCCTGAGGTACACCGGCTGTTATGTCTAGTTTGGACGAAAGTTCACCTTGAAAACGGACGCTCTGATGGCGGTCAGTTAGGTACGATGTTAGCCATTTCAAAACTGCGCCCCTAAAGCCATAGAGTTCCAGCTTACTCAGCAGTATCCTGTGACAGACACAGTCAAAGGCCTTTGTCAAATCGCAGAACACTGCCGAAGCAACCTCTCCCTCATTGAGGCTCAGAAATAACTCTTCCATAAAATGAAAAATGGCATCATCAGTGTTCCTAGAAAATCGAAAACCAAACTGTGCATCAGAAAGCAATTTGTGTTTATCCAAAAATGAAAGCATTCTAGATTTAACCACTTTTTCCACAATCTTGCTAAGTGTAGGTAGTAAAGAAATTGGCCTAAAGTTAGAAGGTAAATCCTTGTCACCTACTTTAAATAAAGGAATAACAGTGGCCATTTTGAGAATGGAAGGAAAACTCCCATTCTGAACACTCAAATTTATAGAACCTGCAAGACTCTCCAAAGAAGGGTTAGGGATATTTAGAAAAATTTTGATTGAAATTTCATCCCAGCCTGAAGAATTATTGTTCTTTATGTCCTGAAATATGGTTCTTAACTCATTTGGAGTAACTGGTACAAAATAAAATGCCTATATATATAATATTATTCTAACTAAAGAAAATAGGTTAGTATTTGCAGTACAACTATCGACATTGTTATCTGAAGTTAAGATACAATATTACTAATTAATAAACTGTTTTTTAGTGCAAGAACCAAACATCGATTTCACATCGTCCGAAGGGCTACAATGGTCCACGTCGCTTTACCACCATATCAATAAAATAAAAAACATATAATTTCAAAGTGTAATAATCTTTATTGGTTGAAAAGTTCAATCAATCAATGCGATTTCTGACATTATTTATTTTTGACAACTATGTCGATATTTGGGTTTTATTTTTGTAGTTGCAACCTGCAAACTTCCTTCTAGATGTGCGTCTGTAACTCTCGACCTTGTTTTAGACACATTCTTCATACGAGCAAACAGCTGCTCACACACATATGTGTTCCCAAACAGAGACATCATTTTCTGGGAATCTTTTCGGATTTCAGGAATCGAGTTTTGATCGACATATTTTGAATAAAAATCAAGAAGACCGATGTCAAACTTGTCTTTCAGTTCCGAATTACACTGCAAATCAATAAGCTCCATCTGAAAATTTTCTGGCATGTCTTCAACAGATACACTGAATGGTCGGGCAGAGATTTATGTAATTTTCATTATCTCTGAAGTCAGAAAACCATCTGTACATTTACAACTTTTCATTTTAGGAAAATGCGTCAACTCTTTTTTTCAACCACTGATTTTTTTTTATAAATCCAGTTTAAACTCAAATGGCTTCAGAGTGTCAAATAGGCTGTTGATGAGATTTTTTTTTCTTGTGGTTTGGAGTTCAAGTCATTGAGGTGCAGCGTGATGTCCGTGAGAAATGCAAAGTCGCACAGCCAGTCGGGGTCACTAAATTGAGGAACTGGTTTCCCTTTGGTTTCCATGAAGGAGGCGATTTCCTTCTTGAGTGCAAAACGAGGTTTATGCATTTTTTCTCTGCTCAGCCAACGAACATGAGAAATATATGTTACACCATCATAGTCGGCATTAATTTCGTGTAAAAAATGTTGGAATTCTCTGTGGTTGAGGCCGCATGATTTAATGAAGTTCACAGTTTTTGCTACCACTTTCGTCATCTCATCAATATTTGTGGAATTTGCACAAAAATTTTGTTGATGAAAGATACAATGGTAATGCATCAAAGGAAGATTTTTCTGCTGTTTTTTCATCAAACCCACGAGCCCTTCATTTTTTCCTACTATGTAAGGTGCACCGTCTGTTACAACTGCAAACAGGTTTGTCAATTCTAAATTATATCATCTCAGTACTGTCATCAAACACTTATAAATATCACATCTCTTCTAACTAGGTGACGCTAGTGTCCTCGGAGTGTCATTCGCGGGCGCGGCGCGATACAATATTTTTCTTTAGCCTTAGAGAGCCGCAAGAAATTAGGTATGCTCTTCATAAATTTATCATGGGTTGCGATATTTCTACTAATCAGCTACGATTATAGTTTGTTTGTTTACAAATGGCAAATGTTCTGTGCAACCTCCTAATTTTTGTTTAAAACCTTAAAGTCAACTAAAACCTAAACAGTATAACGGGCCAAGCAGAAAAGTGTTTAGTAAAGCTTGTAAAATATGTGTGCAATTTCGTTTTATTTTCCTTACAACACGCTAATTTGCCAATGACTGGAATTCTGCCGTTTAAGTGGTTTGGAATATATTTTTTAGAAGCAAACAAGTAACTAAATGCAATTTCAAATAGAAATCCTCTTAACTAGTATAACAAAAATTAATCCTATCAGCGAATATGAAATACTTAATTATTAAGAAACCATCCAACCTGATTTTTATGGTGTTTCTGTGATTTCCTAATCTTTCGTTCGAATTCATAAACTCATAACACTATGACGTTTTATTCACTATTCATTTTTTACGTACACGTATTTTTACATAATATATTAGTTACGTTGAATGGGTATATGAATACATCGTAGCTTTAAATAAGATATTAATTTTCAAAGAAATGATAACAACTTCCTTCGTAAGAGAGAAGTATTGTAATCGTGAAAAAGCCCCGCTCCGAGATTTTTGCAGATATTTTCGTTTTCTTGGACCCCGAAAAACATGTTCTCCCATTTTTGTCAAGTCTGTCCGCCTTTACGCTGCATAGCTCAAAAACTACTTATCCGATTGCCTTTAAATTTTGGCCAAAAATCAACGATTGTAAGGGGAAGAAATGGTTACATTTTGGTAAAAATCCAATAATGCGAAATAAAATAGTGGCGAAAATGTGAAAAAAATCATTACTAAAGAACTACTTATCAAATAGACTTGCATGTTTGCACAAAAATAAAGTGTGATATAGGGATAAAATGTAAAATCTTTATAGTGGAACAAAATAGGGGCCTAATGAAATTATTAAATCAAAAAACTACTTATTCAATTTGAAAATTTTGGACAAAAATTAAATGTGAAACAAGGATAGCCTGGTAAAACGTTAGTGCGAATCCAGTATACTTAAATAAAATGGCGGCCTAATAAAATGTTTAAATATTCGTTAAAATTCAATTATTAGGAAAAAATCTTTTTATGGAGGAAAATAATAAGGGACGTAATTTATTTTATTTACTATAAATAGTAATAACAATAATAAATAAATTAAAAACTAAAAAAAACTGAAATAAATTACATTTTATAGTTACAACCAAATAACTATATGTGTATATACAAATATATATATAATATATATATATATATATATATATATATATATATATATATATATATATATATATATATATATATATATATATATATATATATATATATATATATATATATATATATATATATATATATATATATATATATATATATATATATATATATATACACATATAGTTATTTGGTTGTAACTATAAAATGTAATTTATTTCAATTTTTTTTAGTTTTTAATTTATTTATTATTGTTATTACTATTTATAGTAAATAAAATAAATTACGTCCCTTATTATTTTCCTCCATAAAAAGATTTTTTCCTAATAATTGAATTTTAACGAATATTTAAACATTTTAAAGTATACTGGATTCGCACTAACATTTTACCAGGCTATCCTTGTTTCACATTTAATTTTTGTCCAAAATTTTCAAAAAGTTTTCAAATTGAATAAGTAGTTTTTTGATACTGATTTAATAATTTCATTAGGCCCCTATTTTGTTCCACTATAATGATTTTACATTTTATCCCTATATCACACTTTATTTTTGTGCAAACATGCAAGTCTATTTGATAAGTAGTTCTTTAGTAATGATTTTTTTCACATTTTGTGACGCCACTATTTTATTTCGCATTATTGGATTTTTACCAAAATGTAACCATTTCTTCCCCTTACAATCCTTGATTTTTGGCCAAAATTTAAAGGCATTCGGATAAGTAGTTTTTGAGCTATGCAGCGTAAAGGCGGACAGACTTGACAAAAATGGGAGAACATGTTTTTCGGGGTCCAAGAAAACGAAAATATCTGCAAAAATCTAGGAGCGGGGCTTTTTCACGATTACAATACTTCTCTCTTACGAGGGAAGTTGTTATCATTTCTTTGAAAATTAATATCTTATTTAAAGCTACGATGTATTCATATACCCATTCAACGTAACTAATATATTATGTAAAAATACGTGTACGTAAAAAATGAATAGTGAATAAAACGTCATAGTGTTATGAGTTTATGAATTCGAACGAAAGATTAGGAAATCACAGAAACACCATAAAAATCAGGTTGGATGGTTTCTTAATAATTAAGTATTTCATATTCGCTGATAGGATTAATTTTTGTTATACTAGTTAAGAGGATTTCTATTTGAAATTGCATTTAGTTACTTGTTTGCTTCTAAAAAATATATTCCAAACCACTTAAACGGCAGAATTCCAGTCATTGGCAAATTAGCGTGTTGTAAGGAAAATAAAACGAAATTGCACACATATTTTACAAGCTTTACTAAACACTTTTCTGCTTGGCCCGTTATACTGTTTAGGTTTTAGTTGACTTTAAGGTTTTAAACAAAAATTAGGAGGTTGCACAGAACATTTGCCATTTGTAAACAAACAAACTATAATCGTAGCTGATTAGTAGAAATATCACAACCCATGATAAATTTATGAAGAGCATACCTAATTTCTTGCGGCTCTCTAAGGCTAAAGAAAAATATTGTATCGCGCCGCGCCCGCGAATGACACTCCGAGGACACTAGCGTCACCTAGTTAGAAGAGATGTGATATTTATAAGTGTTTGATGACAGTACTGAGATGATATAATTTAGAATTGACAAACCTGTTTGCAGTTGTAACAGACGGTGCACCATACATAGTAGGAAAAAATGAAGGGCTCGTGGGTTTGATGAAAAAACAGCAGAAAAATCTTCCTTTGATGCATTACCATTGTATCTTTCATCAACAAAATGTTTGTGCAAATTCCACAAATATTGATGAGATGACGAAAGTGGTAGCAAAAACTGTGAACTTCATTAAATCATGCGGCCTACAGAGAATTCCAACATTTTTTACACGAAATTAATGCCGACTATGATGGTGTAACATATATTTCTCATGTTCGTTGGCTGAGCAGAGAAAAAATGCATAAACCTCGTTTTGCACTCAAGAAGGAAATCGCCTCCTTCATGAAAACCAAAGGGAAACCAGTTCCTCAATTTAGTGACCCCGACTGGCTGTGCGACTTTGCATTTCTCACGGACATCACGCTGCACCTCAATGACTTGAACTCCAAACCACAAGAAAAAAAAATCTCATCAACAGCCTACTTGACACTGTGAAGCCATTTGAGTTTAAACTGGATTTATAAAAAAAAATCAGTGGTTGAAAAAAAGAGTTGACGCATTTTCCTAAAATGAAAAGTTGTAAATGTACAGATGGTTTTCTGACTTCAGAGATAATGAAAATTACATAAATCTCTGCCCGACCATTCAGTGTATCTGTTGAAGACATGCCAGAAAATTTTATAGCTTATTGATTTGCAGTGTAATTCGGAACTGAAAGACAAGTTTGACATCGGTCTTCTTGATTTTTATTCAAAATATGTCGATCAAAACTCGATTCCTGAAATCCGAAAAGATTCCCAGAAAATGATGTCTCTGTTTGGGAACACATATGTGTGTGAGCAGCTGTTTGCTCGTATGAAGAATGTGTCTAAAACAAGGTCGAGAGTTACAGACGCACATATATATATTTTATATTAAGTTATTAATTTTCTAGAGCTCTTGGTTACTATTTAACTAAAAATTTTAAATTAAAGGATACAAACTTGATATTTTTAGTGCCTGACCAAATTCATATTATAATTTGTTAAATACTGCAAACCATGACAATTTTAAATGCGTTTCTTGACAATTCATTGTTATTGAGTTATTTGTGAGCGTCAATGCATTTTAGGCATTTTAAAACAAAATACAGACCTGTACCAAATACAATATCAGTCTCGCGAAACTTATCTCGAATAAAACCCGTCTAGGAGACAACTTTATAGTGAAATACTTTTAAAATTTCCTGAAGAAAATCCCCGTATATCAGATTCAGACTCCTCTAGCCCGCGGCCAAACAGAGGAGAGAGCTATACTATGCGGACAATTTTCGAGATTAAGGAAAAAAGCAGCCCGGAGAATAAGTTTTTAAGTAGAGACGCGCTACTTTTTGTTACGAACGACACGATAAGAAAACCCAATTATAATAAATTCGAGCGCACGCAAAAAGAGCGACATCTTTGTTCGCCGGGTGAAAAATATATTTGCATAACTTTTCTTTAATCTATGAAAGAATATGGAAATATCTGTTTTCAGATAAATAAAAGGTAGCGGACCTACCTTGCGACTGCGGTTCCTACCGGGAAAGGAAAAAGATAAAATTCGTTTATTGAAATTCTTGCTCTGTATTCAATGCTAACCAAGCATAATGATAACCTTATTTATGTATTCTAAAAGAGTAAATATGCTTTCTGAAAACTTATTGAAAGTAGTAAATATTACTCTAATATGTTTCCATATATTGCATCCTTAAATACGTCATGGTATTGAATCATATAATATACTTTAAAATATTAGTTTTACTCTTTAACCAACTTTGACGTTTATGCCTAAACTAATGCGTAACATGTAGAGTCATGTCTTAATAGTTTAAAAATCTTGCTGTATCACTGTAAACGTCCATATTGTGACAGGGGAACCATTGAGCAATGACCTAATATATCTAAGTATCTGAAACTAATTTTCACATTCTACTAATATTAAAATCTATATATGAAATTATAAACACTGAATTTCGTGAAAGTCATAGAGATAATTCGAAATTATCCAGTTAGTTTCTTGATGTTGAAATTGTTCTACGTACCTCCACCTTTACCAGCAACGCTGTACTGGTACACGTGCAGGGTAAATAGTAAATGTGAGTCTCTGCAATCATCCCTTGTAGCGGGACTCCTGCCTTCTATAGCCGCGTCTAGGTAGTGTGCAGCCTTCTCGGCAGACGGCACCCTTAGCTCACAGTGAGGAGGTTGGTTGCCAAAGAGAGGATCGTCCCGGAGATACATGCCTGGTGACTGTTCTGAATCTGAAAAAATGGACTTATTGTCAGTACTATCACTAAAAGTATTTTAGAATGGTTTCATACTATCATAATGCAGTACCAATATATTTGTCCACCGATATGTATATGTATGAAAAAAAAATCCTATTACATCTGCAGTTATTTTTTTTTAATTAAAAGACATTGAGAAAAAACTCTACCTCAGCTAAACTAAAGTAATATAGGGTTATTAATATTAGAAGCATTTGTTAGGCATTAAGCTTGATTAGTAAATACACCTTTTTACGAAGGTTTAATAAAAGCAAAATCATATTGCTATGCGTTTTTTCAGTGATGACATTTGCATAATTTAATTCATTCCAAAACAACAGCGAAATTGTAGGTTAATGACACAGAACAAACCCAAACATAAACACTAAAATTCCTACGTCACAACGCCGGTATGCTAAATGTTCACCGACGAAATATCACCCACTTTCTATATTAATGCGGGAGTCTTCGCATCGAGTCCGTTCTACTTTAAAAAATTCGTTAATTTATTAACGCATTATTAACTGTTTGTCATAAAACTAATAATCATTCCAAGGCCGTAAATGTATTTGTTATCGTTAGGATTAAGAGTTTCGAACAATTAAAAGAAATCTATGCCATATTTAAAAATACTGGTGCAGTGATTGATTAATAAAATAATCAAAATAGTTTACCTGCGATAGTGTAAGTATAAGAAATAATGAAAAGCTCTTTCAAGACTGCTAAAATAAATGTGATTAAACTAATATTTGAGTGCATAAAATATTGTCTACCAAGATAACGGGTGCAAGATTTTTCTAATCCATCCCAATTCGCCGGGCTCTTATCCTTGATTTATTGTGTTTAAAAACCTTTTTTTATGTTTATGTGTATTCCTGTTATATATAAACTGTATATTGAAATTATTCCCAGCAACTGTTACAACACACAGGATTAGAAAGCCGTTGAAAGTAGCAGCCGCCTCCCAAGGTCTCCAAACGGGATTATCGGTAAGTCGCTTTAGTGTCCGATTTTCTTGTATTTTTAATTTTGTTGCACATGATTGTAACAATATCGTTTAACGCCCCTATCGAAATATACAAAATCAGCTCTCATTGGTTGGCGCTGGGTAGCTCAGAACGGCTCAGAAGGTTATAATAAAAACTATTCCAATAAAAAATAAAATATATACCCTAAGCAACCAAATTAGCCATTCAACAGGCCACGACTGCCAATTTATTATAAATAGCATAAAAGGTACACAACGAAGCAAAGAAGCAAAATATACAAAAATTAGGTTCTTTTTAAAACAATGCATGAAGTATAAATTCAAACTCACAGTACTTTTAAAAGCATAATATTTAGAATTTTTTTGCCTGTGTTGCCAAAATAGTTATTTCAGTGTCTACTAAGCAAACGCTATTTTTGAGAAATATTAAACTTTTGAAATGTTGATATCTATTACAGCAAATGAAAGCAAAATCAATAGGTAGTCAAATGCTAAAGTTATATATAAAATATGAAATTAAGAACACACTTTATAACTCAAAAGTTAAAACGCTCTCTTTCTTCAATTCATCTTAAATAAAATATTATTTATAGGCCCTATATTATCTTGGCTTACAGATAAAAATCAAGTCAATATATATATATATATATATATATATATATATATATTTATATATATATATATATATATATATATATATATATATATATATATATATATATATATATATATATATATATATATATATATATATATATATATATGAAGCGAAATAAATTTTGAAAAAAGTGCAGCTCGACTCGGATCATATTTTCTCTAGTTCTCATATAAATTCTAATAATTTCCTTACAATTTTCGATATGTCACACTGTCACTGTCACACAACTATTAGTACTATTCCAGCCATTTTGTTACGCGGATGGCACTAATTTTTGGTACAAGAATTTTTCTGGCAAAAAGAGCAAAAAATTTAAAAAGTTCTGGTTAAACTGCTTAATTGTGAATTCTTAAAAACCGTTTACTGAAAATTCAGTTATTTCCTTAAAATCCTGAACAGTGTGGATATCCTTTTTAACATCAACATTAGTGACTAAAATTGTTGATAATTAACAAGAACTATGATTTTGATGTGATTAATGAATGAATAATTGAATTAACCTTAAAAGGTATTAAAAGTTATATTCATTTTATTCAGTGTAGCTATTCGCCGAAAAAAATCCTGTAGTTATGTTACATTATGTTAAATTCAAAAGACTCGTATCTATAAAAAAAATCAGAGGAAATAAGATTAGGGTTTTCTGGATATTTAATCTTTGGTAAACTTTTTTGATAAACATATTATTAAAATACATATTTTGCGACTCATTTTTGGAAGATTATTTCTGAATATGCAGCTTTACGAAGCTGTCCTCTACCATATTTACATTTTCCACGTATTCCACTAATTAATCAAAAATTTTTTCCATGGACAGTTTGAACTGAACGTTTCATCAGAATCAGCCCTTTACACGCAGACACCTAAAATTATTTAGAGAAAAAGACCAATTAAACTACAATATACACGGTTGTAATGTCTAGACATACTCAGAAAAATCCAACTGTTAATAGCTGACGTCATGTCAAATAAGGAGTTATCTGTCAGAATAATATATAGATTAACAAAAAATACTTCTCATAAAACATATTTTATACAAAATAAATAGTACTTAAAGGAATTATTAGGAAAAAATAATAAATAATAACCTAAGGTTCGTGATCCTTAGGAAGCCTAAAAAATGATAATTCGCTCCCTTTTTCCATTTCGCTTTTACAACCGTCAACAGGGCAATAGACTGGGCATCTTTCGTAAATATGTCTACTATTAATAATAAACAATTACGGGGGGGGGGGGGCACGACTTTCAATTTTGTTTAAAAAATTTTGATTAATATTTTTCACTCTCACTAATAATATTTCAATAATATTGTTTTACTTATAATTAATCTCTCATCAAACTGTAATTTACTAAAATTGAAATAGTGTTCTAATGTTTTCTCAAAATCTAAAATATTCTAGTACAAAATTCGAATTAACTAAACATAGTTTAAATTAGCCATTACCCAATATATTAATTCACATTTTAATTATCATGTGAAGTGCGCTTTATATCTCCTTTATAAAATAAGATTTGTTGATTTAAAAAAATACAGCTTAATTATAAACTTTATACTTCAGATCTACAGTTATACTGCTAATCTTGTAAATATTTATTTTGTTTTCATATGCTGTCTATTAAATGAATTTTGAAAATTCAAGGTATTATGAAAAGTGTATTACTGATTTAAACCTTTTTCTTAGTTTGGGCAGTATTCGCAAAATTTCTTATAACTAAGCTGCGTGATAAATAAAATTAATTGAAATTATGAAAATCCACAGTTTGTTCTCCAAGTATGACATGAAAACTGTCGTTCCCCTCCCTAACACTTTACTGTTATAATATAGTAAAATTTAAAATAAATACTAATAAGAACGTTTCTAAAACTCCTTACTTCTAAACGGTAACTCCAGTGCACACGCCACCTTGTCATTTCGTCGGCGTTTTCGAATTTGTAACCGCCACGCATATCAGGCCAAAGATTAAATATAAACAAAGCCAGTGATGAATCGTCCATCAGGTGAAGTTCACGGGCCAATCACTCACGTCTTATGTTAGCCGTGAAAAAATGGAGAAATGCCAGTCGTAGCCATAACGGTTATGTCAATCATTTTTTTTGTGAATCAATATTACATAAAAAAAGAAAATTTAGATTACGTTAACAATAGCTATCAATAGACTAATTTTACACATTTTTTGATTTGACAAGTTGTAAGTATACCCTACAAATATTTGACTTAAAAAAAAAATAGATTGTCTAACGATTAGTCCTTTAAATAATTATTGGAAAAACTACGTGCGTGATAACAACAAGGTGATGCGCATAGAACTGGCTTTATAAGTCCAATTTCAACGGAGCATTTTTATAAAACAATTACAAATCAAATACATTGCAGGTTTAATGACGGGTGTTCCAGAAAACCACTAGAAAACTATCAAGAAACATAGACGAGTAACATATGTAGTACACCAATATTTGAAATGGAAGCATTTTATGGTAGCGGCATGTTCAAAAAAAATAATTATTGCGCTAACGAAAATGATTTGAAACCTTAACAACTGTGTGTTTAAGAAATTATGTAAGAAATACACAGAAACATGGACAAATAAAGTAACAGAATACATCAAAACTTTTAAGATTTAATTAATAATTTTTCTATAAAATCCCATTCAGTAACTGTTAAATATGTTGTAGGTAAGCATTTTACCAGTAATTAAATTAATTTAATTGTTTTCTGAATGTTGATAATTTGTTGTTCTATTTTCTATATATGGTCATAATTTTTTTTTGCAAAATAATGTAGCATCACATCACATCTTAATATAGCTATCTAGTTATCGTCAGTACTCTTTTTTAAGGTAGGTCAAATAGGATTTTCTATATATTGTGGTTCTGGCCAATCGAGCTACAACAAGACGAAGCCGACAAATTGGCCAAAAAGGTGTCTGTCCCGAAGAAGAATACCCACAAGAAAAGGTAAAGGTTTGAGGTTAAACTGTTAGCGGTGAGTTAGCAAGGACAACGACCAATTTCGCCATGTCTAGAAAAAACGTGCTATCTGTAACGGGAATTGTTAGTGGACATTGCTAGCTAAGAAAATATTTGTAAAATATAAAGCAAAGTGAGTTTTGTGTACAGGGTATTTATTAAATTTTGACATGAATTTTCGCCATTTATTTTTCGAGATACAAAAAAACTGCAATTGTAAAGTAACGTGAAATATCTTTTAGTAGGGTGAAATAAAACAAAAAAGCATTGCAAAGTTGCATGCAAAAATTAAAAAGCTTTCATAACTGTCAAAAAATATTATAAAACGTACAAATATTGCAATAAAAATTATAATATATACTTTAAGCAACCGAATTAGTGATAGACCGTAAAGCAAGCTAGGAATTCCAATATATCGAAAGTAAATATTATAAATGGGACACAATAGAGCAAATAATTAAAAGCATCAACAGGTAACGGGAATTGTAAGTGGACATTGCTCGCTAAAAAAAGAGAGAGGTTACATAAAACAAAAGAGTATTGCAAAACTGTAAAAATTGCACTTCTGATTCCAAAAATATATAAAATATTGTGATATTTGCTTTAGTCATTTTTGAAATACTGAATTTTAAACATTGGCAAAAACTCATTTAGGAAAAACTGATGTAACTATGAATACAAAATATACTCATTTTGTTTCTTTTAGTGTTTTTCATGGCATATTTCGCTTTATACCAAATAACTAAAGCTAAAACTTTTAAAAATAAGATATAAAAGAATCTAATCTAAGAGAAAGATATCCCACGTTAAAATCTCCGAGTTTTTTATTTTCAAAATAAAGGCCGAACATGCATATTAAAATATAAAAAAAAAACATGTAAAAATGCAGGTGAGAATGTTTTATATATAAATAGTGATTAGCGCGTTGTTTCTTGGATCTACTCCGGAGGGTCTATCGCTTGCTTAAAAAAACTGTTTCTTATTTTGCGTTTGTTAGGGAGTAAAAAGAAAATATAGCTACAAAATGCTTAAAATAATAAATATTGATATTTTTGAATCCAGCCAAATTGATTATATAAAGCTAATTCGTTAGCGGTATTTTCCATTTATATGAAGAGAATTATTCGCAAGTCAACTTAAAACCGAGCGACACATATTCGCAATCATTCCACTTTAAGCTTTTGATTCCTCATAATCGCGAAATGTTTCGTCTGAAACGAATTTAATGAATTTGTGCCACTTGAGAGAAGCAGTTTAAGTCGGCCGGATGAAACAAAGGCGGCCATAATATTAGGATAATTGCCAAAATTAATTTAAACTAATCTTGACATAACTTTGGATGCCTGTGGCGGTGAAGTTTCGATGGCTAGAGGTTAAATAAACTGTTAGTCAAATGAAACTACTACAAAGCGGGTAGTTGTGTATCTGTTTTTTGAGATATATATACATTTCCAATTCTCTGATACCATTCTCTTTGGAATTGCAATTCATCACAGAGTATTTTTTATGAAAGGTATTTGCAAAGTTCATTACTCCATAGTTTTTAAATGTATTTAATATTATTTTGTAGGAATGTACGGCTAGTAAAACAATAATAAAAATATGGAATATTTTAAAAAATGCTGTGGTGCTAGATCTACTAAAAATTTTAGTTAACTTTGTGTCATAGGCTTTATTGTATGTATGTATATAAGGTAAGGTAAGGTAAGGTCTGTACATTTGTTTTTTTTACAAGATTGTGACCGCTCCTAGACACAAAATACTAAATAAAACGTACATTATGTTTTTACTATGCTTTTTAACGCTTTACTAGGGGTGGCGCCGCTGACATGGGGGACGAATTTTTTCATTTGTATATAATCGGCTGAAAATCAGTATAGGGTGGTAAAATGCAAATTTTGTATTTTTAGTCTACATTTGTACAGATTCGGTTGAAATTCGGATTGAAATCGGTAACTTGCGGTAATAAAGAATGCAAATTATTATTTTTTCGTGAAAATTTAAAATTTGTCATTGACCATTTAAGAAAATTCGACTTAAAATTGGTATTTAGGGATATTTATGAGTGCAAATTATGAATTTATAGTATTTCTGGAACTGTGTGAAAAGTGAAAAATACAATAATTTTACTAAAGATATATAAAATGATAACGTATTTTGAAATACAGATGTGTAAATATATTACAAAAAAACTTGGGATGCCAATGAAGTCCAGAATACAGCTGTTACTTCACCTTCCCACATTCTGCGGCTAAAATTATGACAATGTATTGTCAGACATTTATATGCTCAAATTTTAACCATTTTCATCAGTTCACTTTACAAAAGGGTGGATTTTTATTTTTTAATATCCATTTTATTTAAATTTTGCTTTATCACCCTAAATAATGAAAAAAGACCAAATTAATAAATGCATTGTTAAAAATTATAGGTGAAAAGAATTAAAAAAAAACAATACCAAAATGTATAGGTTAAAGATATTTTTCTAGCTTTTAATCCTTTAAAATTATTAAAGATTCGGTGTGTATTAAGGCGGTCTAGTGCGAAATAATTGATAAGTCAGGTAGCCTTTCCAGATTAGTTACAAAGATCAATTATACTTTGCGTGGACAGTCCGTCAGATATACAATAAATTCAATTCGGAGGTACAAGACTGGCAACATAGGCTGTGAAATTGTGCCGAGCTCCGCGGATATCTCTCGACTATAGGGAATACAATACAAAGTTGGAATCAATTTAAGGGGTGTTTTATTTCATATTGGATGGACTGTGTATAAGAGTACTAATAATAATAATAATATTACATTTATTGTGATACCAACAAAAAATATTTAACAATTTTAAACTTATCTAAGCAAAAACCTAGGCAAACATGGACTTTCGTAAAACAGACATCCAAGTACCCGACTTAGATACTGTTCAAGTCCTATTTTATTTATATAAACATAATAATGGCCCTTAATAATTTACGTAGTTATAGTATGCATTTTCCCTTATTTGGATGCATATTTTAATGAGAGTTAAGACATCTATTATATGAAAATTATATTTATAGAGGGGGGAGAGAAGGTGAAAAATAAGAAAGTACAGAGACGCCGATACGTATAGTAAAGAAGTGTAAGAAGATTTGTTAAACAGATAACTGTAACTGTAGTAAATTATTCTTAACTAGCCCTTTAAAAGAAGCAGAAATTAAATTTTATGTTTGAAAAACAATTAATTCTAACGGCAACGTTGTCGGAAAAACTTCTTTTAAATAACTCTTTTCTACGTTGAGGTATTGTAAGAAGCTGACCTCTTCGTAAGTTAATGTTAATGTATAAAAGTTCTAAATAAAAGTTTGTTGTATAAATAAAGAGGCATTTTATATTTAATCATTTTGAATCCGAAATACATCATACGTAACCTGAATCTGTTGAATATATTTAGCCATTTCTATCCGATATCGGTGCGTTGCATCAAGGCAAGGATAATAAACTACACAACAATGGTTAAATTGTGATAATACTAGAGAAGACAGAGACGTTTTTTAGTTTCTATAGAAAGTCAGTGCCTATTTAAGCAAGCCAATTTCAAGAAATTATAGAGATAAGCAATAAAAGATATTCAGTAGCCGTATTGTAAAATTTATTAATACCATTATTAATTATAACTTGAGCCTCACGAATCAGGAAAATAAAAGTAGAGGTGCGTGTCATCTGCACAAAAACGAGAAAAGCAGTTTTCTAAATATTTATGAGAATTTTAGATATAAGTATTATCTGTCTGTGCCAGTACTCGATCTTAAATAATGTTTAATAAACTTTACTTCGGAAATTGATTTTTTTCATTACTTACTGTTAGTGACACATAGACACGTAAGTATATAAGAAACGCTGAACGCATAATTTTTATATGGGTATTAAAATAAAGCATTTTCTGACAACTATATTTTTCGTAGTTTAAACAATACACAAAGAAGTGGGCCTTGCCGTCCCTATTTTTGACCGCACTTCGGTGCCGTCTAACTTGCCTAATGCGTTAACACGGTCCTGTGTTCTGTGAGTTTCCTTTTGGATGACGAACTTTCTAACGATCCCCATCACGTGATCGTTATAGGTCAACCGTGTCTTCTTTACTGACCTTATATGACGATTCTCCCCTCCCATATTGTAAATAGTAACTTTTAGTTACCTATTAAACCTATTGATTTACGAAACGGTGACTTAAAAAGCATCAGTCAATACAACTTCAAGAAAACATTATAAATTTCATGTATTAATTTAAGAGTAAAATTAAATATTATAATAATCAATAAGTATTTAATTTTTAGGCTTGGGCTTCATTCCTTGGTATATCCTGTTTAGGGCTTGTTACATGTTGATCATTACTATATTCTGTTCTAGGATATATGATATTAATTGTGTCTGTTCTGCAGTTTTAGCGTTAAGATGCGAAGTATTAAGTTTTACTTTCTACTCTATGTATAAACTCACCCAATTTTGTCCGTCCTGTACTTACGAGTAATCCCTCTCACAAATACAGAAATATCAGCCGGTTTAGCGGGAATAATGTTTGTCTATTCGTTATAAACAGCACATTTTTAGACTTACTTAAAATTATGCTTACCTTATTTTAATCTGAATGCTTACCTTCCAGCAAAGAAAGGAGCAGAGACAAATTTCATGGGACCTGAATCAGCTTTGGTGGTACATGAAATGCCCAAGCGTGTAAATTCTGGCTGGGTAGACGAAAAAGCTAATCAATATTGGCTTGTATTGCCAGATCTGTCTCTTGAAAATGTGTTTATCCTCTTTGAAGAAGAGGATAACAGAGAGTCTGTTCAATAAGGGAATAATTAAGCTCAAAACGGCAATTGGCCATTTTGGTTTAAAACATCACAGGCACAGGATGGGACCTGCAGAATAATTCGAGTGCCACCTGCGAATGCCTGGCAGCTGCCAGGATCAGGTTCCCCATATTTGGTAGGGATACTCCACTGACAGATAATCTGAAAGGTGCCTCCGCAAATGCAGGAGTTAGGGCTACTTGGGAAGTGTAATTATAGGTGTGAGCCACAACAGACCGAGTTGAGGGTCGACATGATTTTTAATCTCACTCAGGCTTTGTGTCATTTTTAGTTTGATGAATATTCTTTTTGTCAAAGAACGTAGGCTAACATCATTAAAATGCTTTGGATAAAAATTGTAGTATTATGGTTTAATAGACGTCAAACCATTTATCGCGTTTTTAAACGCGGCCATTAGAATCGTTCAAATACAGTACAACGGCGCACTGAAATAAAGTAAAACCCAGAGCTGCAAATAAAAATAAATAATAAACATTTAAATCAATATAAGGACCAAGTGGTCTTAGCAAAGCAATATAAAAAACAAAGGACTGGTAAAATAGAGATTTGTAAATGTAAATGAACTTGGAGCTGAGAAAGTATCTGAAATTACCAAAATTTTAGTTGTCGCTTATTGTAGTCATATACGTGAATATGCTATGGTCAGTCCAGCACTCAGGGTCAACGGCTGTCAAACATGTCGCGAATAACGAGGTAATTAAATTTAATTTACAAAAGCTTAGCCTATTTAGTAGGTTATATATTGTATATAAAGAAGAACTAAGGCGATCAGTTAGTTATACTTAAGGACGGGAGTGGTCAGCAGCACCGAAGTATTTGAATTGTGAAACTCATTTATAAAATCTAAACGTATTTTAACGGGCATTTTTTTGTATGATACTAAACTTCAAAAAATAAACCATTTAATCATTTGGTAGGATAATGCTCCTATGTCAGGCGAAAAAATGAAAATATCTAGCACGTGGCCAATGCGACAGGTGGCGCGGCGTCTCACTCTTGTCAACGTTATCATCTAACATTATACTACTTGTAGAGTAAAATATTATTAAAATATTTAAAATAATATTTATAATATAAGTTTTTGGTGATTGGTTATAATAATAAGCTGTTTTTTTTTTCCGAAAATGTTTTACACCAAACTCTAGTATTGAGTTGTATTTTTTGTTAGCCCTTAGGTAGAGATTTTAATGGAAACTCGATATGTTAAATGTAATTGTGTTTTAATCATCCTGCCTTTTTTGTGATCAGTGGTCACAAACGTTTATTTTGGTTTATCATAGAAAACGAGTTTTATCACATGACAGCGGTTGGAAAGATATTTTAAAACTAATAAGGTTGCTCCGCTTTGCTCCAGTAACACAACTTGATTGGCTTGATTGTATAACAGTTAATTAAATTTATAAAACTCAGATTAAAAAAAACGTATACTATTAATATTCTTACAAATGATTCAATCTTCAGTCAGTTAGTAAGGCTAGGCTCTTGTCCTAAAGTGAACTTGACTGACGATAACGTGTTCATAGAAAAACCGCTACTATAATCAACTATTTAAGTACTAGCATTTTTTTATTTTAGATACTTACTTGGCCCCCAGTTCTTCCTCTATATTCTATCTAGACATAAAAGAACACTGTAAACTAAATCCTAAAAAAAAGAAAAAAAATAACAAAAAAGGAAATTTTATAACGTGGGAGAGAGTAGTGCAATTTTACTAAAATTTGAATTATTCCCAAATAATGTATTTGCTATATTACACATTTTTCAAACAATCTCCTTAAATTATTTTTCGTTGACGTTTCAGTCGTAGCACTTTGAAATGGGTTTAGCACAATAAAGACAAATGCTTTATGAATTTAATTTGTAACGTATTATAACAATTTCTGATTGGTTCTCGAGTCGGCAGCGATTTATGAGTAATTAAAGTCGAGCTAAGTATCTCTAGTTCTAATTAATTTCATTACACTCAAGTAGTTAAGGTAGAGTTCGGAAGGACAATTAAAATTTTAAGTGTCTACGTTGAATTGTTTCGTGTGCATTGTAGATTTAATGTAGGGTCGTTAGAATTAATGTTCTCCTACTTTGAAGTGTTTTTCTGCATAGGGTATTAAAGGAATTGATTTATTAATTTATTTTATCTTAAAAATAGCTCGTTTTCTATTTTTTTTACTAATAATATGTGTCTTAGCAAATCATTTTTGTTCAATCTTTTACACAGTTTGATAAACCTTTGTAAGCGAGAAACATCATAAAAAGACGAAACGTCAATCATCAATTAATGGAGTCTTAGCCAGAGATATTTAATTTGGATGCTGAAAAAAAAGTGAATACAATGGACTCTGAAGTGGCAAAAACCACACGGAAATGTGAAGGTACACGGCATATATATATATATATATATATATATATATATATATATATATATATATATATATATATATATATATATATATATATATATATATATATATATATATATATATATATATATATATATATATATATATATATATATATATATATATATATATATATATATATATATATATATATATATATATATATATATATATATATATATATATATATATATATATATATATATATATATATATATATATATATATATATATATATATATATATATATATATATATATATATATATATATATATATATATATATATATATATATATATATATATATATATATATATATATATATATATATATATATATATATATATATATATATATATATATATATATATATATATATATATATTATATATATATATATATATATATATATATATATATATATATATATATATATATATATATATATATATATATATATATATATATATATATATATATATATATATATATATATATATATATATATATATATATATATATATATATATATATATATATATATATATATATATATATATATATATATATATATATATATATATATATATATATATATATATATATATATATATATATATATATATATATATATATATATATATATATATATATATATATATATATATATATATATATATATATATATATATATATAATGTGTATATATTTATGTATATAAATGCTATGAGGTCAGTTAAATTATAGAAAAGTTGATTTTTTATGACCATTCAAGATCCTTTTAGTTGTATTAGAAACAACGGAGACTTGGAATAATAGTTTGTGCCAGTTCAGAAAATTCATTTGTTACTGTATATTTATACTTTGTAAATATTCTTTGTGTTAAAACGTTGTTTGTTGCCCATAATTGCATATAATTGTTAATTAATTCATTTCCATTTATTTTTTAAATATTAAATAAAATGTAGTAAAACATTTCTAACGACTTTAAATCATAAAACCAACCTTGTAAAAATCCCCGATAAAGACATTTTGCAGGGTCGAAACGTCGTCAAAAGTATTTGTGTAGTACGCTATTAGAAAGGGGACAAAAAATAGTCCTAAAAACTGAGAATAAAAACTCAAGTACTTATTAAAAAAAAACCTAAGTAGATGGTGGTGGCCCCAACTCGAAACGTCAGCGAAATTTAAAAGTACCTTGTAGTAAAAAAAAAACTAAAAATATATCAAATTTAATCTATGTGTATCTCAGAAACTAACATGAATTTGAATAAAATGATTTTCAATAGACATAAAAAAAGGCAACTTTTCTCTAATTTAACCGATCTCGTAGCACTTATCGTTTCGGGGATAACAATAGTGGCATCACCTGAATTGGACACCTCATATATATATATATATATATATATATATATATATATATATATATATATATATATATATATATATATATATATATATATATATATATATATATATATATATATATATATATATATATATATATATATATATTGTATATTTGTTTCAAACCTTTCAATAAATTTGCCTACTTTGGTCAAAATTAGATTTTTGAAATAAAACATTGATGATAAACAACAAAAAACAAAAAAATGATGAAACGTGATATGTTATTTTTTTCAGTTTAAAATTGTGATTAGAAAAATTATAAAGTTTTATGAAAATATAAACATTAATGTTTTTTTCAAAAGGTCATATAAAGACAATCCCTATTTCCTATAAATGTCGTAGGAAAATGAATTTATTATCTTATCTCTAAATTTTAGATTTTCATCAAAAAATGTCAGCTAACTGCTTGTTGCCTTTTTGCTATAAAATTTTATATACCTAATAATTTGTTTTTAAATTAGGAGAAAAAAATAATTGTAATTTTTGATTCTACCATGACATATTAACAGGACATTTCGAGTGTAGTTTATGTTCTTACATGTGGCAGTACGTACTTGACATTTACGATCTATTTTGTGTTCTACGCAACAATGTAAAGTACCCATTTCGCATTTATAGCAATATAGCAATTTGTCAAACGGTGGAGCCAAGACACAATTAAAAAGCATTTTAGAGTTTCACACGACTTATATTCGTTATTTATGAAGAATTTCGCTATGTATACGGTCGGCGTTGGCATTAATTTTCGTTTTACAACGTTTCAGACTTATAAAGCATTTTTAAAGCAGGTTGTAAATTACATCCGCGACGATTTGGTACGTACACATTTTATTCAGTTAACAGAAGAGTTTATTGCATTTTAAAGTTTTGTCCTTTTGTTGGACATGCGAAGTTATTATTGCAGTTACAAACAGTTTTACATAATTACTTAAATTAATTGAAAAAATATTTCAGTGGTCTTATTTTTTTGTAGATATACTTATATTGAATTAGATATTTTTTAATAATAATAGTAAATAGTAACTTATGTATTTCAAATACTGGTTACCGAGACCTTTCAACACAATATGTGGTGAATGCGCCCCATATTCTTATAATTCCACTGGAAACTCTCGCGTCATCTAAGGGAAAAGCCAGGCCAGCTATAATTTTTTAATTTGCTAACTAATTACATCTATATACAGATATAAATGTAAAGAAACAGTTAAAAAAATTAGTAAAAAGGAGGTTAAAAATATATCTACCTATTACAATCGCTAAGAGCCCACATGAAAGCTACATGGTATTATATACATATTGTCTAACGTATTTAATCTATTGAAGAAGATAGTTTCATTGAAAGTTCAGGTTAACTGGGATTATATGATATATAAAAAAAATATAGGTCTTCCATGCGATATGGTATCTACTCTGTAAGATATTGAAAAACTGAAATACTAATGTTCAAATAACTTTGAACTAACCGGAATCATTCAGATTTTACAGCTTCTTAAATGTCAACATCTCGAAGAAATATGTATTGTAATTGTATTGTATTGTAAGAAGTATGTATATTTTCTTTTGAACTGATCGTTTGGTTACCGAGACATTTAAACACTATGTTTTGTATTGTTTTATTACTTATACTTACTTATTTTTTCTATAAAACCAATGTTTTCTTCAGTATCCTTCATAATTCCACTGGAAACTGGAAAAAATCACGTTATCTAATGGAAAATGCAGAACTAGGTCTGCCCGGCCAGCTGGTATATTTATAATTTAGAGACAAATAAAAAAATAAAAATGACATATATATTTATTTTAGAATTTTAAACTTATTGTAGAATTTTGATAGATGTAGTCGTCTTAAAAATATTTTCTTAATACAATTACCGTACTATATCCAATTATCTACTTTGAATCGTTAAAGAAACTGCAAATGTTAAGATTTAATAATGTAACTATAATATATGCTTCACAGTTTAAAAATATTTTTGCGAATATCATATTTCTTAAACAAACAGGGTGAAATTCATGGATATGCATTTATTTAATTGATGTATAGGGAACATCTAGAAGATTTTTTCAGTCAAAATCTTGTTACAATTTAATAAGATGTTAGATAATTAAAATAAACTTGATTTAGATATTCTTACACACTGAAATATATATTTTATCCATATTAAAGCTAGTACTAAATTCTGGTCTAACTAAAAATTACAAGAAAACTTTCTCAGTGCAAAAATGCTATCTTATTCAAGTTCAGAATCGTATTTTTGCGAATATACATCTTATCAGAGTGTTACAAGGTGTATTACACATTTTCGACCCTCTTTCATAACGACACAGATGTATTTTATCGTATCACAGTTTTACAGAAAGGGAGTTTTAAGACGTGCTTTAACGTAAAGAAAATTTGACACATATACAATATTACTCAAGACAAAAGAATATAAAATTTTATGAACAATATTTTTTGTATTTTATATTAAACAACTTGTATGAACTTGCCTAAACTTATTTTTTATTTATTTATGTATTTAATTGAAAGTACTCTACTAAAAATTAACATGTATTTGTTTTGCTTGATTGATTTAAGGGCTGGTTGCAGAAAGCTCAATTAAAGTTTAGAATATTTAACGGAATGTCAAATTTGACAGCGGGTTCCTAGATTTATGTATGCAGCTTATCAAATCCGAAAGCTTGATTAAATATTCTAAACAGCAATTCAGTTTCGGTGAACCGGCGAATAGCTATTATACATGTTTTTCAAAAATATCGTAAAACTCAAAATGATCTCTATAAATATGAATAAAGCAGACATAATGGAATAATTTTAATAGTATTGGTGAAATATTCAGATGTAATATAATGATGATACGAATAACGCTGTATACACTCTTGGTACCGTCGACGCTTTTTTTTTTGCTGGTAGTTTAAATTACGTCACTTTTGTGACGTACGCGTTGCCAGTATTAAGAGAATTCCATTATTTAGGAAAATCCCGCAAGTGTTTTCTTCTGAAATCACTTTATATAGGTATTTTTGTTTTTTATTCTAAATTAATAAGTTTTCAATTAGAACACAAAATATATTTTGTTATTTTTAACAAACTCTCTTATTGTTATTCTAATAAATAATAAACTAAAAGACGAAGAAACTGTTCCGATCTCGTTGAACAGATTGACAATATATGAAACACAAACACAATCTATCTTTAACCGTACATTGAAATTCTTCTCTAATCCTTTCGGTTTATTAACATTTACACTGATATTAAATTTTCAAAGCATTTACACATTATTCTAGTGGGTCAAATTGGAATTACTATGCGACGTTTGGCCTTCGATTGCATGAGGCATTTTCAGAGATCTTTTCTCCACGAGATCTGAACACTGAATGAGCTCAGAGAGATTCAGGCGGACTTTATACCCGACTTGTGCTCGCCGAACCACAATCCCGTGTTAAGATCGGTTTTCACATGTGATGTAGACCATAACCCGTATGTTTTTTGTATATTTGAAAATTTCAATACGTTCTCTAATCTTTCGTTTATAAAATCCTAGAACCGATGCTACAACCTTGGTTTCTTTTACATTTATAATATGGCCAGTGGTATGTTGGTGTTCAGCTACAGCAGATAGAACCATTTATATCTTCTTAATACATCATTCATATTCCTTAAGTTTCGTGGATATTGAGTGTCCTGTTTCTCCCACTTATACTTCTTAACAGTAGCAAGGAATTTTATATACTCCTCCTGTTTGAAAAGGCACAACATCTTTCGGGGATTGCACGAACTCTCCAATCTTATGTGTATTGAAGATTCTACGTATGTTGGACCGCCGAAGTAATCGTCCTATTTTGCCTGTAGCGCCACGTATGTAAAGAAAAATAACACTGACTAGCGGTGGCTCCTTATCATTCTCCTTTCGCGGAGTTGGATTATTATCTTTTAAATGAATGCGTAATATTTTCAGTGCACTAGCCATTCTCTCCCAGAGCTTACAGAATAAAGTTATCATTTTGTCATCGGGGCCGTTAACGGCAGCAGAATATTCCGTTCTCTCCAAAGGCCAAAATTTTGCAATAGCACCGAAAAGCATTTCTGCAAAAGACATAGTATTCTCTATTGAAGCCACAATCAGAATATTACCAGTGGAGCTGATGAAGTCAGGTATGAGGCAGCGAAGATCATTAGGAATTTAAAACCACCGAAGTCGAATCTCTCCGCAGCCGAAAAAAACAGCGATAGGCCTTAAATGAAAACACAGACATTCTGGTATGCAGGCAGACCCTGCAAGTAGAATAAAAAGACGCATCCCCAATTCAATTAACATCTAACCTACCACTAGCGGAGAAGAAATCATTTAAGCCAAGCAGCTCCAAGATCCCCAGATTCTACGGTCTTCTCAATATACATAAGAACAATGTACTACTTCGACCGATTGTCAATGCAATAGACTTGCTCACATACAAATTAGGTAAAGATCTCTCAAATTTTCTTAATCCATTTACTGAAAAAACACATTTGTTTATAAAAAAAAAATCTGCACATTTCGTGGAAAAACTTAAGGCAATCTAGTGGGATCCCGAAGTTATTTTGGTCCGTTTCGATGTAGAATCATTATACACACACAAATTTTCCGGTTAATGACTCAATTTTCATTATATCAGATATACTGGAACATAATAATCTTAATAACAATTTAATTGACCTAGTGGAAGCTTGTCTTACATTTACTATATCATTTTCAAGGAATTTTTTATGAACAAACCTCGGGGGCAGCTATGGGATCTCCTGTATCTCCTGTGGTAGGGCATATTTTTATGGACACTTTGGAGGATATATCTTAATTTCTTTAGTACCTACCTTTAAATGTTTGTCCTCTAGTAAACACCATTTTAAAAGAAATTTTGAGGGCAATTATTCAGGAATACAGGCGTAACAAGGCCGAATCGCACATACAGTTTAAATTTAGGTTATATTTCGCAGAACCTTGAACAATCAAATATTTACCGAGATTCGCTGAAATACCGGCAACGGGTGCATCAAATATGTGATGTCATTAAAACTGCCGGTTAAAACGCGTTGCTGGTACCGGTAGTGTCTACACAGCGTACAAGTAAATATAATAAACATGAAACGTTAAATTTAGTCAAAAGCTTGAGATTTTTAGTGGCTCTAAAGGGCTAAAGGGCCCTTGAAATAAATTAATTTGTTGGTACTGTTCGAAATGTTAGAATTTAGATCGTATCACATAAACTCTAAGTTTTTAAGCTACCAAAACGCAATCAATTATTTTTACTTGGTTATTAGTTGTAGATGTTTTTATAGTATTAATTGACTTTGTTTTAAATTATCCCTTTTCGATTGAAATTTCAAAAAACATACCCCTAATCGGTTTTTCATTTAAATAATTCGATTTATGCTGCTTAAATTGTATTATATTTGAGTTTTTTTTTTAATTTAGCTATGAAAATAATAGACTACATATTCCTTGCTTGTGTAAATTTAGACAGTGTTTATAACCATTTTAAAAAACTTAAACGCAGGGTGGATAGAGTAGCATTTTTCAAAGTTCTTTTCAACTTCAACTTATCCCCAAAATATTAAAACATTAAAACTACACTCCTCCAAGTGGCGGTCATTCGTAAATGTGATAGAGCCAGTATGCACAGAAAAATTCTTAAAAAGTACAAAACTTTATTAAAAGATAATTTGAAAAATGACTAGAGTTAGAGCACCCTGGAAATAGAAAAGTAAAATGCTTAGCTCAAATAATCATAAAACAATAAAAAAATTTCTTCTTTATAAAAAACCATGCAATTAGAAAATTATTGTATTTACCCCCACATTTATAAAACAGTTTCAATTAAGGATAACCTGAAGTGTATAATACTTGATTTTTGGGGGCCTTTAAGAGTCTTTATTTTCCATTTTTGTCACACATACGATTGGTCGGCATTTTGAAATAAATGATTTTAATGTCCTTATATTCTGTGAATGGGTTAAGGTTAAAAAGAATTTGCATACGATGTGCCACTCGATCATCTTTTCAACTAAATTTTTGAATTTAAAATGGTGCTCTGCCTCCACCTTGAAATTTCAGGGAATATACACAAAAAAAAGTAATTCGTCTGTTATAGAACCATGTCAAATTTCAATTTACTAATCCAAAAATAAAAGGGGAGTAGAACATGAAAGATCCACATTGTAGTTTAGGTTCTGTCACATTTATGAATGGCCACACTTCTAAAATTGGTTTAATATTTGCATAGTTTAGGAATGGATCAGAGTTAAACAGAGCTTTCAAAGGCTTGGCTCTCCCAGTCTATTTATTTTATTTAAATGTCATCTTGAAATATTTAGTCAAAAAAATACACAAAAATGGCCATGATATGATTGATTGGCTCAAAAAAAAAAGAGGCAGAGAGGAGGAGTACTGTATATAATCTAGTGCCCCTGTTTATCTTTTATTAAGTATTTTAAACACTTTTAAAAATTATTAAGTGTGAATTAAAAGACATTTGTTTTTAAAAATGTAAAAAAAGCATTATAGAAATAACTATTAAATATGTATTACTAAAACAAACGACATCCATGTTGAATTTAGAAATATCGATTTAGCTGAATTATACACACAGAACATAGAATATTAATTTTTAAGGTTGAATACCAAAGCAAAGAATGTTTTATAAAACAGATATAATCTTTGAATTTTGGGTTAGTTCAAGTTAGGTTTGTTTTATTTTGTATACGTAAATAAGTTTTTATTACTATAATATACTTTGTTTGGAATAATAATAAAGAGTTTTTTACGTTCGACAACACTGTCGTCCAAAATATCCCTTCATAAATATTGAAAATATGTATTTATTTATTTTTGATAAAACTACAGCGAAATTTCCAAAAAATATGAATATCGTGTGTTTTTGTACCGACTCGGCCCAGTAATACCAATTTCACGTTTTGTAATACAAATACGCCTGTTTAAATAAGAGTTTTCTTTTAAATAAAATATTAAACTTAATTTTAATTAACCCATAAGTTCTCGCGAAAGGCAAAACAAGTTGGAAGGCAGAGTTAAATAAACTATATTTGAAAGCAAAAAACGTGAAGTATTTAATAGTTCTTTTTAATATTGCTGCTGTTACCTTAATAAAAATCCAGTGTCAATAATTTTTGTAGTTGTAATTAAAAGTTTGTTTAGCAGAAGTTTTACTTGTATTTGATTGTTCGCATACAACAATTTATCACTTTTCATTCGTTAATCTTAGCAACGGTATTGCAAAAACTCTAATATATTACTTTTGAAGTGCCAAAAGTGCCAAACGAAGGCGAACTTCAACTTGCCACCGATAACTTAGACCGCTTTTATGAAAAACTGATCCGTATCGGGAAAAACTTGGTAGTAGAAAAAATTTATTAAACAATCCTCTTTTGCCATTTAAATTTCTTTTTAGTGAGTCTTAAAAAACTCATTCTGGGGTTAAGAAAATTAATTAATTTTTAATTTCGGGAAATTGTAACTTTTTTCAACCGTTTTATTAGCCTGGAAGATTTTTAATTAAATCATAAATTTGAACGAATTACACTTTTGATGGAATGCGTTTAAGGAATTATACTTTGCTTTGCAAGATGCATGCAGTGCATTTGGAAACTAATGCAATATAACGCAAATATCAATTTAATTGGATTAAAGTTATAAGTTTCCTTATTTCAGAAATAATGAATAATGATATTTCTTTTTTTTTCGCCTCAGAGACCTAGTATAAATTGCAGATGGGTATTGAGAATGTCAACCATAAAACTGATAGGCAATATCCAAAGTCTTTTTTAGATTTTACAAAAGAAAAAAATATAAATTTACTAATGGCCACATTCTGTTATTTTGTTTTAATTATATTTTCACTGCTTGAGAGTAAAACACTAAATCAATTTTGTTTGCAACTTATGACGAATTCAGTTCGTACAAAGTAAAAAACTGAACTTTATAGGGTATCAGACGCACAATGTTTTTACGTGTGATATATGTTATAAAATATAGTACGTACAAATACTTTATACAATTAAAGTATGAAAATAAGAAGAGAACCATTATTTAAATAAACCTGCCCTCTATATATGGCTTATATAATACCTCTTCAATATAAAACACTAAAAAAAAATCATGGTTCTTCAGTTTAAACCTTTTCAAATTGAAATTATTTTCCAACGTTTCGAATGAAATTGCACGAGGCCTCTTCAAGGATCTTCACCGCACTAGATCAAAACTAATTGAGTGTTTTGATTCCGTGGAGAGGAGAGTCAGTTAAACATATAAGTTACCAGAGTAAGGCTATTGATCACAAAACATGTTGCGAAAAAATTACCACACAGGAATAGCAGCCTTTCCTTGACTGGAATACAGAGTTAAAAGTGGGCTTAATGGCTATTACTGAGTACGCAATATGAATACTTATAGCCGCGGTGATTCTGGCAATAAAGAGACCTCATATAGAAAGGAAAAAAACGAAGTTTCGAAGCAAGAGAATTTTGTTGACTTACTTAATTATTAAACCATTCTACAAAGTAACTTACCGTTTGAATATCCCGCCAGCAGGTCTCTAAGTTGATTTGTTGGTCCACATACTTCTACTGCGCTAACTCGTACTGAAAATCTAGCGCCAGTCTTTTGTTTTTGCTCGTTGATCCCTTTGAACAGCCATGAAATGGCACACGGAATTATGCCTAGAGTATTTGAGTTTTCTGGTGTGCCCAGCATTGTATAGGATTTTCCTATCGTAGAAAAATACAAATGATTAATTATCGCTATTCCTAAGAGGCAAACTAATCACGATATATATATTAATATTTATGAAATTGTTAAAATGCATACACAAGATAATTGCGCTATATTCTCTTAGTATCAGCTACGCCAGTTATTCCAGGGTAACTATGTATATATTTAACGAGGTTTGCAAGTTATAGCCAAACCTAGAAATAAAATACTTTTTAGGATCTGAAAAAAACTCATTTCTTGTACGTTTTGTTAATACTGTCTGCAAGTAGCCCTTATTATAAGGATTTTTAATGTTTTGACAACACGGTTAAGACATAATAATAATTCGCGATTAGGCAGCTACGCGTTTGGTTTGGCCGAGTGCCCGGCCAGGTAACAAAATATTCGGCCAAACCGTGTATCCGGCCAGGTCGGCAGCAGGATAGGCCAGAAAATTCTCTAATTTAAACTGCTCCCAGATGGATATTATGTTTTTGAAAGTTTGTTTCTTGCATTTATAATTAGTAATCTGTTGTTAATTATTTTGCATATTTGCATCTTACAAGGGGTAGTAAAAAATTGGCAAAAAATTAAAATTAATTTTGTTTTTCTTCTCTAGTCCAGTCACCAGGGGGTTGTGGAGGCAATTACTAAAGTACATTTATTTGTTTTGCAAATGGTACCTCTTGACGGACTGTTTAAGTGTGTTCGTAGTAACTACACGTGGACCATCTGGTTCGCCAAAAGAACGGTTTTTGGCCAATATCTTCCAAAATATCGCAGTTAGAGTGAAATTGTTTTATTAAAAAATGTAGAGCAGATCCGTACCTAGAAAAAGGTTACAATGATTTTTTCTGAAATGTAATAATTAATTTAAAATCGTCATCGATTTCCTATTCCCTTTTTTCTCGCCAAGAGAAAATACCTTGAATTTATTCCATTTTTTTCTTAACTCAAGATACGCCTGAAATAAGAGAGATTTAGAGATACAATAATTGATTTTTCCTTAAAAAAATACAAAAAGATCTTATAACTTCTTACATTTTTTTTTGTTAAATTTTGACGGTTCTTATATTTATTTATTATCTAAGAAATATTTTTTAATTTGGGTTATTCTTTTGCTATTATATTCTTTAGAGTCTATTAAACGAGGTTTGAATAGTGAAAACATTGCTCCGCCTCTATACCAAAAATGAGTTTTTTTTGTCGGAGTTTTTGAAGTGCTGGAAATTTTATTGCTAAATAGCTAAAAAAATCCATTAAAAATTATAAGAATGGATTTTATTTATAATCAATCGAAAGCTCAAAATATGTAATTTAGTGCTTTAATTTGTTCCTAATCTTTGTTAATTTTCCGATATTTAAAAAAATAGCCATCAGGCGGCAATTTTTTTCCTGCAATCATGTATTTTGTTTTGAGATATTATTATTCTCGAGACATATATAAGAAATAAAAAATAAATCCATGCTCTTTCAATCTATTATAGTGATCATGTTTTTTTTGCAGATAAAAAAAAGATGATGGAACAGACCAAAAGTAATTTAATTATATACCTTAGTTGAGATGTATAATATAATTGAAATGTATACCTTTAATTATCTATTGTAAGAAATATTTGTTGACAAAAAATTATAAATTATTCTGGCTTATCGCAGGTTAGTTTTAATATTGCTTTTTGACGCAATATGGATGGAGTACTGTTATTTTACATTTCTCGTGTATACAATACAATCTTATTGTGCTAAATTCCAGGACAGTGTGCTTGTGGACAAACATTATAATTATCTTTCGCAAAAAAATATATATATTTTTTTATGTAAGATTTCAATGCAAAAGATGAGAAAACTCAATACTAAGAAAAAAGTCTTTGAAAAAAACGGAAACGATAAAATATAATAATATTTGATTTCTTAACGTTAGCGTATAATATGCAAACATGCAGCCAAAAATCTTTTTGCACTTTGGTCTAAAAAAAATTGATTTTTCTACATTTTAATCCTTGATATCCGTTAAGTCGTATTCAAAACACTGTTTTAAAAATCGCCTTATATCGTTCGTTCTAAAGGGCAGTTTATATTAGTGTAGTTTTAACTAGAACTTTTTTGTAATTGTACAGTTTTGGCGAGTCAGGAAGGATAGGTGGACAACCGCCTCGGGTAGTCGGTAGCACAAACAAATAAAATTAAATACATAATAGCATTGGTCAATAGAACATTTATCATGCGTTTGTTAAATAAAATATCTCCTACAAGTTTAAACCCACCTCTAGAATCTACCTGGTGCCATATTATTTCTAGACATTTTATCATCCACTACCGTAATACACGTGATATTCCTATGGTTTGAACACTCCGTATACTATGATATATATATTACCCGTTATCAGTTTGGCCTGTAGCGTGGACATTTACCTTCAAAATGGCTCCCCGGTGAGCAGTAAAAATTATCTGGAATGGCTTATTTTGGATAAAACGCAATTAACAGAGAGAAAAGTATATTTACGATTGTTGTTATAGACACGCATTAAGCTGATACCTATAGCAGTTTTTGAAGTCGTATATCAAACATCTTATGATATGTTTATTGTCCTAATTACTCAAAATACACGTTTGTGCACTTATAATGTATTAAAAGTATATTCATTTTTTTAATAACGGGTTTTCTTTCAACAATATAAATGAAATGAGACAATATTAGATGTCTAATGAGTTGATACAAAAGTATGGATGTTAAGTGGTGTTAATTAAAAGTGAATCAGAGAATTACTCGTAATTCACACAAAACAAATGGACAAACATTAGTATTTCAGCACGACATTTTACATTTACATGGACAAATACGCATGAATTGTTTAATTAATATTTTTTTTACTATTTTTTTTTAATTGAATGCCAAAGTTTTAAAAAATAATTTTTGGAATGTATAATTTTTTGAAATATCAAGCCCGCAGTGAAAATATAATCCCAGTTAGCCTTAGACTTAAAAAACAAAGTATTAATACGTTTCGCAAATAAGTTAAGGTGGAAGAAATCTATTCTAGAGACCGTATCGATGCAAAGATACGAAGAAATCAAGCAGTATACCTTAGAAGAGGATCACAAACCATCTTTCTATAAAATCGAAAAGACCTACGAGAGACTACGAGAACGGTTGCACACTAAACACCAACACAAATTGCAGAAGCTTCGATCTCGCTGCCAAACAAAACTATAGGGGACAGAAGAATAGTTGTTAAGCAGGGGTCTTAATTTTAGAGTGGCATCAAGCCGCATACCAGTGTTGGAAATAATTGCAGCTTTTGACGGTTTCAATCACTCTAGGGCAAGAAGATAGAACAGAACTATAACAACTTGTAATAATACGATGGAGCTTGAGGCAGAAATTGAAAACATATAAAGATATCTGTTGCAGAATGGTTACTCTGAAAGGTTAATAAGTAATACAATATTAAAATTACAAAATGTTCTTCATACTATGACACATTCCAATCTACAAGAAATAACACGAATTCTCATAATACCCTATATTAGGGGAACATCTGAAGTAGCCAGGGATTTCAATATCAAAACCACTTTTTAATCGAAAAATACGTTAAGACGCCTTCTGACAAACACTAAACCAAAGGACACCGATAAGAAAAATCTGGTGACTAGTACATCGAAGAGACAAAACGCCCTCTTAGTATAAGAGTCAAAGAGCATTTTAATCAAACTCAAAAAAAGTGACGTCAAAATCGGGCATAGCGGAGCACGTCTGGACAAACCAACACTGGATGTAGTTGTTGGAGGCTAAAATTTTGCATAGGGAGTAGCACTGGCGAAAGTTTCTAGAAGCGCTTTCATAGCAATAAATCAAGGCATATTCAGTAAGCCTAGCGTCGAAGCCGCTTTTAGCTCAAACTGACCTTCTAAAACTTCACTAACTTCTACTAACTCTAAAACTTAGCTTTAGAGTTAGAACTTAGTTTACACTTGAAAACGATTGGAGATAGTTACCATTCGAAATGTTTTGAAACCGAAATAATAGACAGTACAAGTTCGAGAGAAAGACTTTTTGTGTTGCTTTTAAAAACTAAGTTTAAAAAAAAATCTTTTTTTTGTTTGAAAAGAACAAAATAAAATTTATATCCCGTCAATAAAAACATGCCCGTTAGATTTTAATTCATAGATGTATTCCTCCAAAAAATATTTTGGAAGATTCTTTCTGTTAATTAATAAAAATATAAACGTTGTTAAAATGTTTACTACACTCGTTAAGAAAATAACTTTTAATGTGGTACTATTACAATCTATTTTATTATTTTGAAGCTATATACTGAGCAAAAATATATAGGTCAAAACTTAAACTTAACATCGGGAAAAAATTGGGTCACTACTTTGTAAGTAGTGGCCGTTTACTTTTAGGGGTATTGTTTCGTCTACCTAACTGCCTCTTCTCTCAGAATATGTCGACCCGATCCTCCATAAAAGTGTATTTCAATATGCCGCACACGTCATTCCAGACCTGGATATTGCCGAAATTCTCGTAAGACAAAACCCCATTTTATAAATAATGCCTAATAATGCCGAACGACACTTCTGCTTAGGATGAGGCTTGCATCTTTTAGCTCCAAGTTTGCATAGAAATGGAGTATTACGTGCACTGTTACCCCCTTTTCTGGATAACTTTCTGGATTCGTTAGTCTGGTTTTAGCAGTGTCGAGATTATTGGAGACAATAGAAAACACAATTTTACTACATAAGAAATGTAAACTTAATACCAAAACGTTATGCCAGACCAAGAAAATAACTTAGTAATATGCAATAACTAAAATGAGAACCATGGCTAAGTACCACTTTTTTTTAAACTCCGAAGCTCACAAAAAAATTAAGTAATGAAGTATGAATCTTTCTTTTCGCATAGCATACTTTATGTGTTTTATCTTCAAAAAAAGTTTACACAGGCGTCTCTTTAAAGAATGTAAAAAGTCATATATAACAAAAATGTGGACAGTTCTTAAATAAGGCAACAATTGTTGTTATTGTATAAGTTCTTGTTTGTTGCATACGGTTAAATGGTTTTTTCCTAACCCAAAGTACAAGCGTTTTTATCGTAATCTGCTCACTTTTGCAGCGTATCACTATATGTAAGCTGAGCCTTTGATTTCTAAAATCATATTTGAACTTTATATGCCAGAAAACTTTTTCAGAATTTGTACTTTTCCCTCTGAGTAATGACGAGATAATAATGTCCTTTGTGTATTTGTTTTTCTTTTAATACTACTATTTTTAGTAGCATTTACCGACCAAAGTTGCTCTCGAGCATTTACTTCAAGATACTACTTCTTGTTTCGCTAACTCTATATTACGATAAAGAAAATAAAAAAAACATATAAAGAAAAAATGTGTTCTTTTTGTTAAAAAATGAATTGAATGAATATAGTCTCTATTGGATAGCAGACGCAATTTATTTGTTACGGCGCGTGGAAGCAGCAAAATGTCTCGGTTTTATTTAGCCAGACCCTATAATACTTTTTCTTTGCTATTTTTTAACCTTCATACATCAGAGCAAACTTAAAGTATCTTCCTATCTGTGTGCAGTTTATTCTTCAACCCTTAGTATCTTTGGTTTTCTGCTCTGAGGAACTGACATCCATTATGCTTTCTTTCTATACTCATACCTATTGATAAAAGAAAATTATAAATAAATTAAAATAAAGTTTTCATTTCAAATTTCAGTTTTATTTTTAATTTAAATTGTTATACTATTAGGCGAAATGAATAGGATTATGGAGAAGTATGCCAATTATTTGATCTTTTAAATTATCTCAAAGGGTGTAATTTCATTCACGCAGGAAATAAGATTTCCATAACCAAAGATCCGCAGTAGATCATCTTATTTTTGTAACTCCCAAAAAGTTTCCATTTTAAGAAAGTATTTCTATTTGGTGATGGTAATTTTAATACTATAATTCCACACGGTTTTGTATACTTCTTCAGTATTTCTTTCCAGATTATGAAGAAAATAACTCACTTAGCTCCAACGTACAATTACCCCAGATTGTTTCTAAGATTGAAATTAAATATGGACGAAAGGTAATAACTCTTTCTACAACAGATTATCTTAAAAAATCGTAGAATGGAGAACAAAGAACTTTGTCTAGTTAAACACAAGTAAGACGCAATCATGTTCAATGTCTCATAAATTACCCTGCAGTACACATACTAGTCAAATGAATAACTAAATCCTAGAAACCATCTATTTATTTAACCTAGTTAGTATCCCATTTCAACAACACATAAAACTGGATTTTTATTTTCAAGCCTGAAAATGGTTTCCTCTTTGTCAAATCACAAGTAAGATCAATCTTTAATCACAGTTTTTATATATGGGTAGCAGCCATTAGCATACTCTCCATACAAAAGCTACTCGTCTGATTTATGATCCGGGACAAGGATGCTGCTCTAACCTCACAGTCGTCGGGTTGAGGACCATCTGCGTTTTGCCTACATATTCTACCATAAATCCTGTTCTGTCGAATTATTATTATGAATATTTCTTCCTTAGCTGTGCATACCAGGGATACATGAGCAGTTTTTTTTGCCGTTAGTAATAGGGAGGGGTTTTCCTAGTCCAGGGATTTTCGAGATTGGATGCATAATCCCGGGATACCGGGATTAAACGTCGATAATAAAACAGAGAAATAATAATGACAATAGCTTCTTTTTATAAGTTAAAAAGTTCTTTTGTGTAAATTAAAACGCAGAACTTAACTAAAAACACTTCTTAAGAAATTTAAGCAAGTGTGTGAAATCTTCGGCTGCCGACCTAGAAAGTATTTTGTTATATAAAAACCCTGAGGAAGAAAAACAATTTTCAGGTTCCACGCTTGTGGGTTAAATAGTTATGAAAATTTGAAAGCTTCTGAATAGATCAATGTCTTACTTAGTGATGTCGACCAACCGCGCTTTATTAGTCGTCCGTGATCTCCGTTTCACATTCATTAGTTGATTCATTTTCATTGTCTAGCCTGAATAAAAGTATTTCTAATTCAGATTTAATAAGATGAATACTGGATATTTTAAAGCAATCATCTCGATCAGAGTTTATAGAGTGCCAAGCCAGTGCCATAGCAGTGAATTTCAGAATAAATGATTCTACGTCGTTTGATTTTCCATTTTTAATGTGTCTTGCAAGTCAGTGTTAAGTGATGTCTTTATTTTGAATAATTCCTTCAACATCAACGGGGAATTTCCAGCGTATGGTTCGAACTAGTCATCATCAGCGATATCGTGTCAGGTTTGCGGATTGCTGGTATTTACATTTATTACTTTTATTTTGAAATAACGGCATGAAGGAAACTAATAAATGCTTAACAAAATCGGATTTAATTCCGAAATTGATCGGTGCATCAATGCAGGTTTTCCCTCCGATATCCTGGGATCCCGGGAATAACATACCTAGTTGAAAAACAAGGAGCAAATTGTCCTTACACTTTTTCAAGCAATAACCCAGTCTAGCCTACATGGTATGCCCATTCATTCAAAAATACTTTTCGTTAACGTAGTTATCTTAAAATAGCAGAAACAGTGCGAAACATCCCCTCTCGAAGATCTGCTTATTTTCCAAGACCAGTGCGTCAGCTCCGTGCGGATTTATCTTAATTCTAGAGGAGATATTCATTAAAATTTAGTGCTCATAACGCACTTCGTTTCAATTTAAGCTTGTGTAGTGTGTTGTGTTCCACGGAATTATTATGACCTAAGGAGTGTTTAAAACTTGTAACTTTGTCTGGAGTTGTGTAACTTTGCGAATTAAATTTTAATATTAACAAAACGAGTTTTTTTTAGGAAGATATGTTTGCCAGGGGAACGACTCAATTCCCTACTCAGAGTAATACGCCTTTTATATACGTAAACAATTTTTACCTCCAGTTTTGTTTTCTCGACTGCTTCTCTTGTTAAAACACATATAGCGGGCGCTCCACGTCGAGTAAAATATGTCTAAACCACCGCGCAAATTCAAGATCACTTTCTTAAAATATAATTTTAATTTAAATAGACTTAACAATAATTTTTTTTTTCAAACGGGTTTTTAGATTATTTAGGAGCTTTTTTGTTAAACTTTTCGTGGCGTCTGAGTTTTAAAAGTTGCTTTCATCTGGTTTATACCACGTCTAGTACAAAAGTATAATTTTTAACACTAATTTTGTCAAGAGCGATAATTTGCAAATCTGAAATAATTTTGATTTTAAGTGTGTCTGCCTCATAAATGGGTTATTAGGAAAAAACTAATTTCCCCAATTTGTAATACGTATTTTATTTTTAGAGGGTTGATTTTTTTCCTAAAGATATGCATTTTTTCTACCATTTTGCATTAAACACTGTTTTTTAAAAAGATTAACGTTTTAATTGTTTAGGGGCGTTTTAATTAATTTTGTAATATCTTAGCATATTTTTTCATTTGCTTAAATTGGGGTTAATCTCATGAATTATGTAACAGATATTTTTATTATTTTTGAGAAGAGTGGTTTCGAAGCTCCAGATTTGTTTGAATAAATGTTAACTGCATTTTAGTAAAGCAGAAATCATTTTTCTCTATATCAACAGTTTTTGGCACTTATTAAGTAAAATTATACCTAATTTTGTTTTTTATTTTATAAAATAACGAGTAAGCAGAATATACACAATAAATAAAAAGTATATTTACAGGTTAGAAATTAATTTGTATTCAGATAAATGTCTGCAAAACGCTTTGCATACATTTCTACGGATTTTTAAAATAAATTTGGTACACGGTATCTTAGGACTAACCTCAAAAAGCGACTTAATACGTTTCAGAAAAATCTGTAAGGTGTTATATCTTATCATATTACAATCTCTTTAACCCCTGCAACTTTTAATATACGGTGCAAAATATCGAAAAAATGTAATAGAATAAAAAATTACAGAAATGAATAAGGCTTTTAATTTAGTTGTAGGAATAGCCAATGAGTTTCGAATGGTCAGCGAAATTTTTCATAGTGATTTTCTTTGAACAGTTATTTCACTTGAGGTTAAGTTAAAAGTTTGAGATAAAATTTTAGGCGTGGTATAGACATATATGTATTCCGGCATGCACATAACCTCAAGGACATAAAGTTCGCTTGTTTAGTCGATGCAGGGTTTACTGGTCCATCTGTCCTCTACTCTCAGGAGAGATGGACCAGCAAAGTATAGGAAAGACGGACCAATGTCCTGTTTTAGAATAATGCCCAATCAGATGTACTGAAGCGGAATGTAGCCAAGAGAGGCTCTTGGTCTGCAGAGGATTTATCCTCTGCTATTAATGCAGTAGTATTTGGCCAAATGGGTATAAACGAAGCAGTGAACTCATTCGGCATTCCAAAAACCACGTTTAAACGCAGTCTTGCATCTAGCAATGTGGATAAAACGGATTGTTTGGGCCCTAGCAGCGTCCTCGGTAAAGAAGGCGAAGCGAAGCTCGCTAACCACATCAAAAAAATACAGAAGATATGATATAGTCTCGATAGTTAAAGAATTTGTAATAAAATATTTTTAAATATTTTTAGGTAAAGCTTGTTACGTATGGTTGCTCCAGTTTTTAAGACGAAATCCAGACATTACAGTTCGTAAAGCTGAAAATACTTCAATAGGACGAGCATTGGGAATGTCTAAAACCGTTGTAGATAACTATTTTAAACAACTTGATAGAATACTGTCTGAGAACGGTTTGTTTGGCAAGCCCGGAGACATTTACAATACAGATGAAACTGGTCTACTGTTAAACACGCGAGCTGGGCAGGTACTGGCTGAGAAACGATCTAAAAGTGTACCTTCAATTAGCCCAAGCGAAAAGGGTGAAACATCGGTTCGTAACATCAGACATTTTTCTGGACTAGCTGCAGAATCACTTCTATCCCAGAAAAGCACCCGGAAAAATTTTGCTAATAGTAGACGGACATGCTTCTCACACAACTAATCTTGACTCGTTCCAATTGCGCAAACAACAACATTATTTTATTTTGTTTGACGAGTCACACTACACATTATTTGCAACCGCTTGATCGGGCTTTCTTCAAGAGCCTTAAGGGCCATTATTACGATTCGTGTAGGAGGATGATCAAAAACAACCCTAATAGGAAGTTAAATCGGTTGCAATTCGTCAAACTTTTAGGGGAGGCCTGGGGCAAAGCGGCTACAGTCAACAATGCTGTATCGGCCTTCTGAGCGACAGGAATTTGACCTTACAACCCAAATGAAATACTTGATCACGCTTTTTTGACGGAGTCACCAAATGAGGCTCCATTACATCCAGGAGATTTATCATCAGAAACCGTTTTTCAAGACATTTGTTCTCAAACTCTTCCTCGTAAACCTATCTCACCTCTACCATGCCCTTCGAGATTGCAACTAAAAAGTGAGGTAAAACGTATTAAAACCCCTTCACGCGAACCTAGCTCACCTCAACCATGCCCTTCCGGAGCGCAACTAGAAAATATGGAAGAACGTACCGAACAAGAAATAACAACTGGGAAGCTACTTCAGGAGCTTCCTCCTGTGTCCCAAATGATACCCGCGATGAAAAAGGCACATGCTAACCTAACTTCAGCTAGTTACATGACTCTTATTCACGAGAAGAAGCAGAAGAAAGAGGATAAGAAAGGAGAACTTTCAAAAAAGAAATCACAAAAATCGAATGAGAAAAAAGTGCAAAAAGAACGCAGGCACGAGTCTACTTCATCATCAGATTCTAATGAAAACCTAGTCTTTGATGATTCATCTAGTGGGGAAGAAAATTTGGACGACCTCGAAAATCAGTGCGTCGGGTGTCTCGAAGATAATCGCCTTACAAAGAAAAAAAAGTAATGGTTGCAGTGCATTCTCTGTTCTAGATGGCTGCACGAAGGTTGCACAGCTTACATCAACACGTGCCAAATTTGCATTGCCCCCATTATGAAAATAGGGAGGAAAAAACGAAATTAGTGTCTTTCCTATATTCGATGGACTCCTACACCTTCTAGGAGAGATGGACCATTTTCAGTTTTTTATTTTTTATAATTAGTTGTTAAGTTGTATTAATGTTTGAACTGTGCCAAATAGATCACCAAAGTCTATGTTTATGCTGTATTTTAAAGAATTTAATTCCTATAAATAAATAGCCTATTAAAAGTTTTTCAAAAGGTGGTCCATCTCTCCTCGATTTACCCTACAGGAAAATCGAAAAATATATCAGACTGAAAAAATACTTTTTGTATTAAAATCCTGAACATTTTTGTGAAAATAAGCAACTATACTATATAACATTTTAGCAGATGATTTCGACCTTATAAAATTTTATAAATTTTCGCTAATGTAAGGAGCATTAAAGAATTTAATAAAAAGTACAGTCTCATATTTAAAATTATGTGGTTGATGATTGGAATACAAAAAAAAAACTACGGATTAAAATTTAAAACTGCCATCTTATAGAGAACGAAAGTTGCAATGAGAGTGTTGATTTAATTTTGCTGCTACACCTCAAATAAAGTCAGTAAAGAAGTAGCACTTTTAAGATTTTTATTCCGAGTATCTTAAAAAGTAATCACAATTTTCAAAGTTTCACGACGAGTTTACAATACTTAGCTGTCTTAACGGTATTTAAATTTTTCTTCGTTGCAGATCCTGAAATTCCAATCGTTAGCGCCGAATCTGCACCTTCCTGTGTCTAAACTTTATGATAGTTATGTATCTCTGGACACCCTACATACGAATGCTTATTGATAAAAAAACCATACATAATTATATTAAAAATGTCCTTAGAGCTTTTAATTGACAGAGAACTTTATGTTGACTAATTCAGTTTAATGAAACAAAAATACTCAGCCCAGGGTTAAGATAAAACGAAAACTTTCAAATCTATGGTCAATTGACAAATCATGGTTTTTGGGATTAAAACGTCTCAAAATGGAATCATTTTCCGATGTTTCGCTTTCGATTGCAAGAGGTTTCTTCAGGGATCTTTACTTCACGAGATCGGAATACTGAATTAATTCTGAACATAGTGTTCCGATCTCGTAAAGTAAAGATCCCTGCTGATGCCTTGTGCAATCGAAAGCGAAATCTCGGAAAGTGATTGCATTTTGACATAGTCTAATCCCAAGAACCCAGATTTCGTAATTAAGCCTATGGTTAATTTTTGCACGACACTAAAAAATCCATTAGAGCTTCGAAACCACACTTCTCAAAAATTATAAAGAAAAGTAAAAATATGTATTACATAATTCAGGCGGTTAATCTTAATTTAAGAAAATAAAAATATATGGAACTGACAAAGTAAATTAGTATTCCCCTGAAGTAAGACTGATAGTCAGAAAATCAAAATTGTAACAATTTTTTTCAAGTTGTCCTCAAGAAAGTCAAAACATTTTAAATGTAGTTAATGTACTCAAAAAGAGTGTTTAATGTCGAGAGGAAAATGTTGGAAAAATGCATATAGACTGAAAAAAAATTCTCAAAAAAATAAAACAGATATAAAAGGTCAAGAAATTAGTTTTTTTTTGATAACCCATTTATTAAACAGGTACACGTAAAATCAAAATTATTTCAGATTTGTAAATTCTCGCTCTTGGCAGAGTTCGTGTAAAAAAATCTACATTTGTTCTACCACTTGTATTTGAAACATCAAACCAACTTTTGAAACTCAGATTCTACAAAAAAATAAACACAACATGCGCCTAAACAATGTTAAAAAACCATTTAAAATTAAACCTTTTACAACTTATGACCATTTAAATAAAGAAATTGCACTTGATTTGCACAAATGTGCAACCAACTCCATTCCTAGTGAAAACAGGGCTTCAAAAAAATATAAATTTCTAACACAACTCTAAAATACTGGACTGGAAATTTGGACTACGGCTAGATAACGTTTTTAGGTATTTGTTTTTTTTTTGTCATACCTTAGTTGAATCATACAGGTGATCCAGAAATAATTGTGTGTCGGTAACTTATAAAAGAGAAAAAAATATTCTGTATATTATTTCAAATCATCGAATCCGATTCAATATCCTTTCAAATGATATAGAACGGAATTTTTCACGGATTTGGTCAATTAACAAATCACGGTTCTTGGGATTAGACCGTGTCAAATTGAAATTACTATCCGACGTTTCGTCTTCAATTCCACGACGCATCATCTTCCAGCAGATAAAGGTAACGCTACAATCGTCAAGGACAGGACAGAATACGTGGAAAAGATTACTCAACTTTTGGACAACAATACCTATAAATTTATGGAGGCAGATCCTACAAGCATAATAGAAAGACGACCAATCTGATTAACGCATCCAGTCTACCATCAGCGGAGAAGAAGTCATTAAAACAAAGCAGCTCCAAGATTCCCAGGTTCTACGATCTTCCCAAGATAAATAAAAACAATATACCACTTCGACCGATCGTCAGTGCAATAGATTCTCCTACATTCAAATTAGGTAAATATCTTTAAAATTTTCTTAATCCATTTACTGAAAAAACAGATTGTTTTATAAAAAAATATATAATCCACTTCGTGGAAAAACTTAAATCAATCCAGTTGGACCCCGAAGATATTTTAGTCAGTTTCAATGTAGAATCACTATACTAAAATTTTTCTGTCAACGACACAATTTCCATTAAATCACACCTATTCGATCTCAATAATATTGATAAGAATTTAATAGACCTAGTGGAAGCTTGTTTTACACCTATTTATTTCATTTTTCAAGGAACTTTTTATGAACAAACTTCAGGGGCAGCTATGCGATCTCATCTATCACCTGTAGTAGCGAATACCTTTATGGAAGCCTTTGAAGATATTGCTCTAACATCCGCTCCACTAAAACTAAAACACTGGTTCAGATATATAGATGATACATCTGTTGTTTGGCATCAATAAATAAATCATAATCTCCTCATATTTCTGGACCACCTTAATCAACATATAAATCCAACACAAAAGAAATCAGTTATTAACTCACTAATATTGAGAGCCATTTCGATTTCTGATCAAGATTCTCTAAGAGCGGAAACATGAAAACTGACCGAAGCTCTGAGAGGGAATGTCTCTTTCACTGAAGATATTACGCGTTTATTTAAAAGATATAGTAATCCAACTCCGCGGGAGGAAAATAATAAAGAGCCACCCCTAGGTAGTCCTGTTCTTCCTTACATACATGGTACTACAGAAAAAATAGGACGATTACTTCGGCGGTTCAACATACGTACAAACGTCAATACACATAATAAGATTGGACAATGCTTGAGATCCCTGAAAGATGTTATACCCTTTCAAACAGAAGGAGTATATAAAAGTCTTTGCTCCTATGGAGAAATGTATGTGGAAAAAACAGGACGCACAATATCAACTACACTTAAGGAACATGAACGATGTATTAAGAAGAAACAAATTGTTCAATCTGCTGTAGCTGGACGTCAGCACACCACTGGCCATATTATAAATGTAAAGGAAACCAAGGTTCTAGCATCAGTTCCAGGATTATATAAACGAAAAATTAGAGAATCTATAGATATTTTTAAATATTCAAAAATTTTCTTTAGAGACACGGGAAAGCGCTCTTAACACAGGGTGACGATTCGGTGAGCACAAGTCGGGTATAAAAGCCCTCCTGAATCTCTCAGTGCTCAAGCTCATTCAGTGTTCAGGTCTCGTGGAGTAAAGATCCCTGAAGATACCTCGTGAAATCGAAGGCGAAACGTCGGATAGTAATTCTAATTGGACACGATATAATCCCAAGAACCATGATTTCTTAATCTTTCAAATGATGTTTGATAGTCCTATGCCTAAATCCTAAGATTTTCGAAATAAACGTATTTTGATATGACTACGCATATTTAAACATATTGACAGTTCGATTTAACAAGTATTAAGGCTTTTAGTGAACGAAATTCTTATGAAATTATTTATTCTAAAGGGACAGTGTGAACAGATCATTGCAAGAATATGCTGAATATTTGGGAGCTCTTCCCTGATTTACCAAAAATGAACGGAAGTTTGTGAAAATACAGAACCCTTTTCATAGATAACGGACACATTTTTTGAAAATAAATAAGTTCTTTACAAAATCTTAAGGTTTTTGAGATAAATTCAAATATTAATTTTTAGTAATAAAAAAATACATAATTACACTAGTTTAAGAATTGCTGAAAGTGGTGCCCATTGGATTCAAGACATATCAAAATTAGAGTATTTGCAGCATTTTTAGTGGCCCTCTGGATTTCCATTGATATATTAATTAATAACCAAGAAGAGGAGATACATTCAATGAAATAATGATATACAGGGAGTCCCATTCAAAATTATAGCTTATTAAAATATAATGCTAAAATCTTACTTTTGTATTTAAAGTTTTTTGTGTTTCCTATAGTTAAAGATGTAGACAGGTGACAAAATATAAATGAAAGCCCTGTTCACCCTATGTCACCACGTACCTATTTTTATAAGTCAAATACACAATGCCGTCTGAGGGAAATTTCTCTGACATTTATAGGCCACAGCTCTTTAAGATGCATTCTCTGATTGATCAGATAGTAGCAGCCGTACAAAGTAAATCTCATACTGCATTTCATGTCATCATGGTATTAGGCTAATTTAATTTATGGACAACTTTACTAAATAAATAAACACTGTTTAATTGAGATAAAAAAGTTGAGAACACCCTTTTATTTAATAATAAAAAAAGGAAAGAGGTAGTAGTAGTAGAATTAGTGAAACATTTCTTTATAGTCTGAGACAAACAAAAGAAAAAAAAATAGCTAGGAATTCTTGAGAGTTTTCCGAATTCAAGCCACGAGGCAAAGTAATAGTGTATTGGATTTAGCCATTTTCAGGGACCCGATAAGCCCTTTAAGGCCCTCTTTAGAATAAATACCGTGCCTATAAAGAAAGATGTCTACTTTAGGGGATTATGGATTTTCTCGAAACGTTTAGTGTTTCAAATTCTCTACTTAGATTATCGACACGCAGTAAGGCATTAAATAAATGTTTAAAATTGTTATGTAATGTAAGTGGTTTATGATACAATAATTATAATTCAAAATTCAATGAAAGTGTGAGCAATACACTAAATTTATTAGAAATATAAAAACAGCTTACCCAAACCCGCGTGTCCAAAACAAAATAGACAGCCATCAGTTCCATTAATCACAGCGTGGATGACATCAGTAAGAGCACTTGAGCACACCTCACTCTAAAATTAATAAAGAAAATCTAGTCATAACAATTTGCTTCAAAATTTAATACGTAAAGTTAGGCCAAGACACTAGATTATATTTTATGTTATGAGAACTTAAATTCTTTTTAAAAGGGTATACATGGATGCACCATGATTGTCCTAAAATATTTCAGCATAATTTTTTTCAGCAACGCATTTGTTGTCACTTCTCGTTTAAAATTAATAGTTAACTTTATTTGGAGCATACTACTGAGGTTAAAGGTTGTGTCATACAAGTATAAAATAGTTCAAGGTATCAGAGTTTATAAATGGACTACCATTTATTTCAAAAACTATTTGGAGTCAGAAAAAAAAGTTGAACGCAATTGATTTCTGGCACAAAACAAATTTTTTTTACAATTGTCATATATACATAGTAGGTCTTGCTGTCAAGAATACTATCAAATTTATTTTAAATATGATATTCTGTATGTTTTAACTTCCTCTGATTAGAGACTACTTTTGTGATTCCAACAGTATAAGATATGGTAAATTTTACTTTATGCTTAAAATTTCTATAAAAATTCGCAAAAACTGTTTTTCGTTAACTGCATTAACTTTAACAATTACCCATCTTCTTTTTATTAATCATAGTAATTTATGAACTTTAATCAAAAATATATCTCAGTTTTTATTATTTTACCAAGGTTTCTTACACATCTTTCTACCTTCCATTATTTTTGTGTTGTGTAAAAGGCCGTATTCTGAACATTGCTCGAATATGTGCCAATATCTCAAGGAACCCGAAACTTCCCAAGATAATCACTCAACTTTTTTAAACACTTTGGTAAACGTTCACTTTCGCCTACCATCGTCGATTTTAACGAAATTTGGTACACATGTAAAATTTAAGACGCTGAACAAGAATTTGACACAATCTACACAATTTTTTGCTCACAGTGTTTCAGCTTCTTTGGAACTTCATCTAGTAAATAGCAAAGGAAAGTAAATCGATAATACACACCCGAAATATCGAAATACTATATATATTTCAATTTAACGTTTTTGTAAACCGCTATTTGCGATAGGGAATTTATTTAGTTAGTAACTATTGTCAATATGAAACAAAAAACGGTAAAAACTTAAAATTAAAATATGAAAAATTTTATCAATTTTGCAGTTATTAGTACAGTTTATTATAGATATTTTGCTGCATATGTAGATCGGGCGGATGTAATAGGAATAATAAACCTTTTATTTCAAGTAAATTCGGTGCCAAGGCTGAGGGTCATTCTAATCGTACATGTATTTTCGACACTAATTTTGGCTCACTGAAAATGGTTGCAGATAGTTATTTTTTTAATTTCCTGGTTAATCTTTATCTACGAATGGGATTCGGCGGAGAATTCGCTGAATAAAAATAATGAACATTATTTCAATTATTTATTTATAGATGAAGAAGACTACAAAAAGAGGATGTTCATCTTCTCTTCCGAGGGTTTTGCATGCAGACAGGCATACCCGATTATTGTAAAAATCGGTTATATTACATGTTTGTCGCTCCCATACGAGAGGACAAGCATTGGATGTTGCTGTATTTAAGGATAGGGTAGGGCTACTTCTACCCCAGGGCAATCGATGACCCGAATCGACTGATGTTTACACCCTTTAATTTAAGTTTGAATATAACCGTGTCTGATGTCAGTCTTGGAAAAGACGATAAGCCCAGGACTCAGGCGTGCATCCTTAAAGAATTATCTAGGGTCAATTCTTCCAGGAATGGTATCCCGAAAGAAAATCTCTCCTCCGTTGCGAACGATTCCGCAAGAGCATCCGAGATAGACATAGATGATTGGCCGAGATAGACATAGATGATCGGCCGAGATAGAGACAGATGAGCGACGAAGCTGAGCTAGCCGAGACACTGTCAACTCCTATAGTCGTGCGTCAATTTCAAGGAATGGGATGCCTTCGGGTGCATGTTCGAGACGATAACAATGTCATCCCTATATAAAGCATTAGGGAATATCTTTGAAATAGTGCGTCACTAAATTGGTGAGGCTGGAGGGCAACGACTCCATTCGGGAAGCTGGTTCGAGGGAAGGTGCATTTCATTGGGTCTACCATTGCTAGTAGCTTGCTTTGAGGGTCGTTATCCAACCGGAAAACGACAGTGCTCGTATTCACCTTCTCAGAACTCGCCAGACGTCTACTTCAAGAAAAAAAATTATTATAAAAAATACATGCAGGTTAATTTTCAATTTTGTGTTTCACCTACTAGGCGATTTTCATTTATTAATCACGCTTCATACTGACATTTTCGTACGAGGTGAATTCTCAGAATATTAACAGGTATGACAAGCGTTATGTTATTAAGCAACCGTCATACTTCTTTTATAGACTTAACGATGACTTAATTGACTAACCTGGAGCTAACCTGCGGTGTATCCACCTAGCGGTACCGAATATTAATTTGGGTATTAGTCTTTTATTAGGATACCTGAACGGTTTAGGGTTGAAAATACATAAAGGATTATTTATCTTTCTTCCTCATTCAGGTAAAGAAGAGTAGTTTGTCTCGAAATTACGCCCACCGGCACCGGGTGGATCCGTACCGGATTATCAGATGGTCGAGCACCGAAGTGCATTTATTCAAACTTACAGTGCATGCGTCTCCTGTGTTCCAGATAGTCATTTTGACGAAAGAAGATTTCGTGAAATATATGAAAATATATAATACGCATCTACGTTCATACTGTCGAAAATTTAACCATGGTTGATAAAAATGGAGGCCCTACAAAATAATAATAATAGTCTAATTCATTTTTTTATTTTAAAAATTGCTTAATGATGTTTGAGTTGAGTAGAGAGTGTCAAGAACAAGAAAAATGTATAAAGCGTCACACCTTTGTTGAGTAGGAAAGTATATAAAATAAAAGGTTAAATAGCTATTTTTTTGTTAGAAACTCTGTACCCTGATGTGCCATGAAAATCTAATTTTAATTGATCTTTCTATTGATTCAATTTCTAGCTATTTTCGTAAATTATTAGACTATTGTCGGTTTGGTAGGCTCGCCGAACACCATATGATTCCCAATGAGAACGAATCCTCACGAAAGTGAACCCTCATAAAAGAAGTGGACCAAAATTAGATGTACAACTAAACACAAGATAATAATTTGTGATAATTAAAAACCTTACAGATTTTACTTTTCGGATCAATCCGCCAATTTGGTAAATGTGTAGGAAGGGATCAGTTCGTCAATATTTCCTGGTTTGTTACGGGTGGAATACAATGGATCTTCCGTATTCATTTCACGTAAATGCTACTAAAAATTAATCTACTAAAACGAAATTTAAACATTTTTTGTGGTACAAAAATGGGTGATAATTTTAATGCTAAATATAACCCTTTATAATCTATATTTCAAAAAATTATCTAACAAAAAATCAGAAAATACAGAAATAAAGGTTGCTTTGACGTAAATAGACGGAAACGAATAACGTAACTTTCATTGTGTTCCGCGCTTTAATGGAAACACACACATGTCATTTTTGACTCCAGAGAAGGAAAGGTCTTTGATTCTAGGAGATATAAGTTTACTGATTTTTTAAACATTTAATTAGGCCGCCATTTTGTTTTGCCTTCTACTAACAATTTTTTTTTTATCATAATGGTTTTCTAACAAAATTTTACTAGTTACCCATATATCACACTTGATGTTTGTATAAATTTTGAGGTAAATCACATTAGTAATTTTTTAGTAATAATTCTAAGATAAGATTTTGTTAGGCCTTCATTTTGTTCTCCCATATTTGAGTGTTATCAAAATGTTATTACCCCATACGACCGTTAATTCTATAAATGGTTTTTAGGTATGACGAAACAGATAGACAGACCGACAAACATTCCGACGGAATTGAGGAAACATGGGATCTAGGGACACTGAAAGTGAAGATCTCAAAAATCTCTCTGTGATTTTTCCACGATTACAATACTTTAATAGTTGTATTATTTGTAGGTACATTATACATTTAGTTGATATTTTTTTAGCAATTTGAAAAAATGTAAAAAAAACGATTTTCGACCGAAATCATATTAACTGTAGTTCGATTTTTCGACCGAAATCATATTAATTTGTAGATTAAAAAACACGCCACTTAAATTTTCATGAATTTGACAGAACTTTAAATTAAATTAAATAATATAAATTATAAACAACAGAAAATATGCTATTTACATTTTTGTGTATGTATTCAATAATTTGTAGATTATTTTCGTTTTAAACTTGAACAGCAACTTTATCGCTAGCACCATTTTTCACTTATTCGTAGACATAAAACAAACTCCGCTAAAATTTAAAAGCTAACAATCAAAGAAATTTCGGTTAGAAATACAATACTTTCTTAAATGACGATTAATTATTACCCTATGTTGGCCCCAAATGACCCCCTAATTATCCCCATCGGTTCGGAAAAAAAAGGAATCAGGTTTCGCGACGTTAATTCAGCGACGATTTTCTTAATGAACACGATTGCAGCCTAATTTATTACATCGGATTTTGTCGCATTGCACCCGAAGAATTTATGCCCTTCTGCTTATTGTAGGCCTTAGGCGTAGTTGCCAATTCGACTTTTTCATATATCATAAAATAATTTTGTCTTTTGAGTAAGATTTATTGAAAGTATTAAGTATTTATCCAAGTGGTAATGTACTTGCGCTTTCTATCATCTTTAGTCAGAACTAGACCCAGTTATGTTAAAATATTTTTTAGTGATCTAAAAGTCTTCTAAAGTTTTTAATCAAATTAAAATAAATTAGCTACAAAGGAAAAGAAAAAAGAACCCACGTTTCCAAATGTTTATAAATAGTACGATAATATGTAGAGGGTGTCTAAAATAAGAAGAGATATCCCTTTATCCGGATGATCATAAAGGATAAAGAAAAAAATTTAAAGACAAACATTTCTGTCTCTTCTAAAATTTTAATGTATTTTGTTTTTTTTTACATTTTTCTTGGGCTTCATTCATTAAAATTCATATTTTAAATAAAACACTCTATATGTTATTACTGATTATTATAGCGTGTTTAAAGGCAAGTTCAAAGATACACATTAGTATGTGCCTGTAAGGCAATGTTTCGGATTTTTTGGCACTAAAGTAATTTTAAACATTTAAATGTTTCTAGAGCAAAAAAGTCAGAAGTTCACATTCTATTTACAGTCTACCAAGCAAGTTTTAGAGTATTAAACAACGAGTTCAACAATATATAATGTGTCTAAGATTCACCGTTTTAGACTTATTGACAATCATCTTCAGGATGAGGGTTTTTTATAGCAAAGCTTTTAAATTGTGCAATTTAAAAAATTAAATATTAACGCACTAATTAATAGTTGTTCTAGAAAATACTTTGTTCACCCTTTTTCATTATTTTAATAAAAGATATATTTACTAAATCGGTAATTGATAAAAACATTTTTGTATAGTTTATATATAACAAGTTGTATGTCAAAAAACTTTAAACTTGTCTTTGGTGGGGTGGCCATACAGATATTTCAGTCTAACATAGGAACTCATATAAAAATGTTTTAAGATTAAGTGTGTATTAAAAGTTGCTTACATTTACAGTTATTAATTATAATATAATAAATCTTAAAATTAAGCAACAAAAGAATAAATAGTTGTAAAATTTGAAATAAACCTAAGGCTTGTTTCGAACGTATGTCTTGTTTTGAGCAATACACAGAGTAAAAAATTCCACACGTTTATTATCGCGTTTGCTACATCTCTGATTGTATAATTGCATTTATTCACTTAGTTTTGCTTAGGTTGCTCTATATCTAGTTTTATAAAGCTGATATTTTGTCGATTTTGCAGAAAACGATACTTAAGTTTTTTATGCGGTTGCTAATGTTATTTTTGTAACGGAGAGTGTCATTAAACTAATTAAGTTCTGTTAAATATTTTATTTGTGCCTAAAAATATACACATATGAAGCTATATTTAGTTTAAAAATAAATTTTATCATGTTTAGGAAAAAAGTTACAATACAAGTTTTGGCAAAGATTAAAAGTGCCTGTGTGAACATAACATGTTAAATAAAAAAAATTGAATCTGGAGTAAATTATATAACATATTTTTTACGTCTATCGACATATCCAAAGAATTGGCTTTCGGTTTTCTAAATAACGTGCGCTTTTGAGCATCTTTGTTTATATTTTTACTTGTCAAAAAAAAATATAAATAACATTACTGACAAATCGGTAAATTGCCTTATAATGAACTATTAATAATATGTTTAAAGTATAAATAAATATAAATAATATCTTTATATTATGTAAATTATGACATCTTTCATTTATCTTGTTAAAAAAACGAAACCTTTATTTTATGAATAATTTTTAATATCAGATTTTGCTATACAGCTTGAGTAAGATAAATCATGATTTATATTTTTTATAACCATTAATTTATATCATTGGCGTATATGGACATTGCTTCTGGGGGGGGGGGGGGGGGGGATTGAGACGATAAAAGTTTTCGGGAGCCAAAAAAAAGTCCTCAGTTTTTGTGTTCTGCCTAATTGAGCGTAAATAGACTGAACAACCAAAAAAAATCATTCCTTTATTTTAATTGTAGGTAAAAGTGGCTCTGGGGGGGTTTACCCGCCAATTCCGAAAAAAGATCCTTTATGCTATTTCTATCATTTTCGGTCTGGCAACATGCTGGGCTATTAAAACTTTTGACTTAACATCGCAATTTAGGTATATTGAATTTAAAATTAAATTTTAAACTTTAATAATTCCATAACGGGTGATTCCAATATCGACTTTACTATACAAAAAATCAGAACAAAAAGATAATTTTAATAAGTGGAAAACATACCGGGTACTTCATTTCAAAGATTTGATAATCTTAAAAGATACTGCATGAAAAGTCTCACGACTTTTTACGTTATAGTTAGAGTTGTAGGTAGTAGTAAGTAGGTTTACCACCTTCTATATAACATATTGAAGAAGAACAATACAAACATAGATGGACATTAGGTAGAAAAATCTATCTAACCATGTCTACTTTCTTTGCTGTATATGAATAAATGTTTTAAATTTTCTGCCATAATCGACTAATAAATACAGATTATTATGATAAACACAGGCATTTTCTGCTTATTTGGTGCGTTCTATAGATCCCAGTGCTAGTAATAACGATTCTTGTAAGTATAAAATAGTGTAAATTAAACTGCAGACCATCCCATCACAATAAACAAAAAAATAAATAAACGTGTTAAATATGATCATATTCACATCATTGATAAGACATTATATCGAAAATAGGGCTTTTAATTAATATTAATTAATTAAATAATTAATATCTTATGTTGCTAAGTTGCAAAGTAGCAAATACCTGTTCAAATATTTAGTAAATGTTTCTTATTACCACCTAAGTTTGATAAACACTTAAACTGATTGCCTTTTAACATACATGTCATTAAAGTAGTAGCTTTTTTTAAATACAAACAGCTCTTTTTATTACACAAAGAGTTCGAATTAAATACGGACTGGTGGCAATTCTAACCCTACGTTAATTCGATCCGCAAAATCGAAGAAATCAAAAATAATAAAATAAAATATTTTTTGTTACCACCTGTAAGAAAAGTTTATTCCATAGCTCTTATTTCCACATGTTCCAGCATCAAATTTAGATTACTCTGTGGTTTTTCACCAGTTGGTTTTAATATTGTTATTATCAGACAATGTGTAAGCATAATGATGCCTTTTAGCTTATGACTGAAGTATGAGTTTTTAGTGATTCAATCATATCATCCTAAAAGTGCCATTATTTAAACTCTAACTCTCAGATAATTAAAATATTGGTTGCGTTTTAGAAAAGCTGTCAGTAATTCAACAATAATTATCGTCAGGTTTATTTAATTTGCATTTAAAACGCAAACACCAAGTAACTTTATTAGTTCCGGAAGTTTGAAAACAGTGTCTACTTAACATAGCTAAACTAACTTGCCTACAAAGTAATGGCAACGTTGCAAGAACGTTCCAAATCAACTGATGGAAAATAGAAGGGACGCAAATGTACAAGTTGTGTTCACTTTTTCTTTGATTTCCACTTTAACTTTCCTTCATGAGGGGAGAATAGTCCTTGAAAAAGAAGAAAGTTCCAATTTATTTTGCATCCGAAAATAAAGACACACATTTTGGTAAGAAAGAATGAAATTCCCTTCTATTAGACTTTAAAATTTTGCTACATTATATGATTATTACTTTTAAAACTATTTTTAGTAATATTTCCAATTCCGTTCCCAATAAGACCGGTATGTCATACCTGTAGAAGTTATGAATGTTAAATATTTACTATCAGATCAGCTATAATAAAAGTGTATAAGTTCACTTATATCAGTATACTATCTTGAAGATGCACATTAATTACTTACGTATAACATATAAGCGGAAGCATACCAAAATATAATTTTATACCTACCGCTGATTACACTGGCCAATTCGACTTTTGTTTGTTAAATTGATCTGTCAAGCTGTTTTTAAATGTATTTTGTGCACTGATTCCAAATCTGCTTTAAAGATTAATGTACCGGGAACGGTATTTGTGTAATAGGTAAAATACTTTCATAAAACCATTATATGGTCTATTAAAACTACATTCATCTTACTTTAAATGTCCTTTTTATTTTTTTAATAAATTTAAAAATAGTATAAGGTATAAAGGTGCTGCACATACCGTTTTCAACCTTCAGATCATCATCAAATTCGAACCGTTTTATGAACTAATTTAAGACCGAGTGATTTTATTTTGTTTTTTTATTAAAATTGTAGTATTGTGGCTTTAACTTTGATGCCTTCGCGCTTCAATCAATTTCCCGCATTCTATACCGCTGGTTCCAATCCACCCTTATAAGTTATACCTAATAAACTGTGTCAAATATTAAAATATTCATCCTTAGATGTAAATCTTACCAAATTAAGGCTTAAACATTAAAAAGTATCAATCACTAATGTTTAATACCTCCGGCTAATAATACTTTTAACAAATTAGTAGAATTAATTTTTGAAAGGTTAATACTGATTTATTTCCCATTCACTTACTATGGCAACTTAGCTTCATTTCAAAATTTACGAACATAATTTCTCTTGCATTGATATATCACTTCGATAGTCCAGCCCTGTTCTATAAATCATGCTAACCTTGCTAATTTAACCATTTTTTTATTATCAATTTTAAATTGGTTGGTTGACTAAAATTCTTATCTTTAAAATTTTCTACCTAAACAGGTTATTTTAATTTTATTAAAAAATTAAAATTTTCATATACCAACTTTACAAAACTACTCTTCTCGTATGTCATACCTTTGACAATTGTCATTTGCTATTAGCACGTTTTACAATTTCATCATAATATTGGACTAGATCGCTAAGAAGGGTTTCTCGTTTTTTTTATTTAATATTGTAATGTGACAACCATTTTTAATGTTTCTATTCTTGTTCTCGTCAATATATAGTTCCTTTTTTGAATGTAACCTGTGCTTTCCGGACAAGTAAGCAGACGACACAATATGGCACTTTTATATATTTCAATGAATCTTTTTTAATTTTAAAACATTTTTAAACTCAATTTAAATATAACTTCTAAAATATCCAAACTTTTTATTTAAAAATTTACTATATTTTTATTTTTTTATGTTAACAGGGTAAAGAAAATATTTAAATTCTCTCTGATTTGCATATTTTTGCTGAATTTTATATGTGGTATTTATCAATATTTATACTTCTGGATTAACTGTGGTTTTTTATTAAACGATTAAATATTAATCTCACTGGAATTTCTACGAGAAAGTTATTTCCTTGCTTGAAGGTAACACTGAAGAAGCCAAAAGCTGAAAGCGCATTGCTAGGATTTTGATTTAATAAAGATTTGCACGGTATACAATGTTTCTACATTTCCATTTAAAATTGATCAGACTGCTATTGTCATATAAATTTACTTTATGCGTTTATCTCAAATCTATTTTTAAAATATATATATTGGGCAGGATTTTTAAAAAGATAGGTAATTTGTAGAATTTAAAACCTTTAAAACACCAGATAAATTATCTCGCTTATTAAAAATACATTTAAAATGTGGTTCCTGTATTTTCGTAAATACAGCATAACTCTAACGTACAGGATGACCGAAGTATTTCATTAATAAATCATATACCACTGGACAACATGAAATATATGTTAACGAAAATATGTTGCCCGCTGTTGAATTGGTAGAAACAAAGCTGTTTCTTAAACACGAATTACTCCAATTTATTGCCAGTGCGAAAAGGGAAGACTGGCATAAATCTTCCTAATTTCAACTCCAAAAAGTCGATTATTTACATATCACGTAAGTATGATAGGTACACATTTCTTCATCCTCATAGCACATCTATAAATAAAAATTATGCCTCAATTCATTTTAATTTGTTTTTATGTATAATCAATTATTATAACAAAAAAACTTATATCTTGATTATAAAAAATAAAATATTACGATTCATATTCTTTAATTTTTGCATATTTAAAACCTATGAAATTTATTTCTGAAAAATTTCATAATCAATGCCTGTAAAGGGAAAATTTAGGAACACAAATAACTATCTCTATTATTGAGATATAAACTATTAAAAATTCCTCGTCCAAACGTAAAGAATTTAATCAGGGTGCCTGCTGTAGAGGATTCTGATTTAATTAAGTATTACTACAGCAAGTCCAAATATTCGAGAGGGCTGAAAGGAGAATATGCCAAGCTCGAACGTTAAAGCCTGACGGGTCAATTGAAGTTTGGTATTTTATTAGTTACATTTTTTAGTAAATCTGCTCTTTTTAGGTTGGGTCAAAAAAGATATTAATTTATTGATTTCCTACCATTTCCGTAGAGCTATTGAAATACTCCAAATTTTAGGACCAACGCCATTTGTGTTGTATCTAACATGAGAGTTTAGCGCTTAAGATAAGAATTTGTTATAGTTTTTTTTACTGAAGTGGTCATTTCCGCGCTCTTCCTATCTCTCAAGGTACAATTATAGTTTCATCAATTGTTAATACAACTACATATAAGATTAGACGTACTACGAATACTTTTGGGAATCTAGTCCATCAATTTTTTTACAAATAGAAAGTTTTGAATCTCACATACTTATATACCCGGTGGTCCAACTGTGTGCTCAAGTCCAATAGCTCGGTTATTGTGAAAATTAGAAAAACAAATAATACGAAAGTTGTAGGGACTACTGAGAGATACAACCTAAAATGTTTTCGATTATACAGGGTTGAGGCTAAGTTTGCCCCACTAGCATTATTTTTAATGCAACACCCTGTATATTGTTTTATTATCAGATTACTTCTTTTTGGCTATTGATACCATATACAATACTGGTACTTCCAAACGTGGCCTTCTTTCAACTGCGGCATTTTTCTTTAATAACGGTATTCAGGGTAAATAAAATCCTGAATGCAAATGTTCTCGATTAATTTAAATGGAATGCTCAGTATATTATTATATTTTCAGATTCCTCCCTGTTTGGCCATTCATCCAATATAGGGTTTGGGGGAGTTATACAGAGTCGTTCAAGATTTGGCCACTTTTCGAAAATATTAGAGGTACAATTGACGTTAAGAGACTACCTATTTTGACTAGTTGTGCGAGTAAAATGAGGTTTTTCAGTAGCATTATAACGAAAATTATGTCTACTGACATTTCTATTTTTGTGGAATGTTGCTTCATCAGTAAATAACACAAAATGTCAGCAAATCTTGGCTCTCTTTGAATTTGTTGTTGCGCCCAGTGATAAAAATCTAGTGGGCCTTATTTTTACAAATAAAATTAAACTGTCAAAAATACAAATTTGAATTGTCGAGGAATGCTGGTGCTTGAGTTTTGTATTAAAAACTAAATATAGTTTCTATTGTATGACGTAAAGATGAATCTTAATAGAATAGAAATGATCGACATGATGTTTGTGTTAGGAGCAAGTGAAAAGTATTGTTTGTTAGTATCTTAATAGAAGGCAACTACACTGAAGCGTTTCTGAAAGACACATGCAACGGTTTGATTAGCCTGGAAATGTAGAATACACGAAAACTGATCGAGCCAAATCTGTTTTAAATGAGGAGAACGAATTAGCAGTAAACCTAAAAGTTATAGAAGACCCACATATTGCCTTAAGAAGAATTGCAAGGGAAATATATGTAAGCAAAACTATTTGTAATATATGACGTTAACGTTCAAAACGATATCTTGCGCCTACTCTCTATTACTAATATATCGACTAAATATGAGCTAATTTTTTATACGAAACCGGTCAACACATTGTCACAAATATGCGATCTTTTTGAGTAGTATTAAAATAGATTTACACTGAAATTAGTGTGTTTTATTTGCTGAACATATTGGTTCATATTAATCAATATTTAATTATATATACTTGTACCATAGTACAGTATATAACAGTGGCGACGAGGATTAACACGAATCAGTGTTTTATTTTTAGTATAAATTAAAGTAGTAGTGTTTTTTTTTAAAACAAATTGTAGTGGCATACAAAATGGCGCCGCCATTAGAACCCGTGGTTAAAACTGAATATGTCGGACTTTTAGGATCCCTCAACACTTTCGATCCAAAAACCTCAAATTTTTCGGTATTCAGTGAACGATTAAAACAATTTTTCATAGCAAATGGTATTACGGACAGTGATCGAAAACGTGCAATTTTGCTAAATACTCTTTCGGAAGATTGTTACGTATTAGTTCGTAGTTTGTGCGTGCCAGATACACCGGAATCCAAGAGCCTGGATGAGTTATTAAGAACTCTCACGGAGCATTTTTCACCGGTAAAATCCTATTTTGCCGAAAGACTAAAATTTTACAATTGTAAACGCCAGCCATGCGAATCAATTGCAGAATGGCAGGCCAAAGTTAAAAGTTGTGCCTCAAGTTGTGGTTTTGGTAGTGAATTATCAGTTGTGATGCGTGATATGTTTGTCATTGGTGTCAATGATGACAAAATTATGGACAGACTTTTTGAGGAAGACGTCTCAAAGGCGAGTTTTGACAAAGTAGTCAAAATTGCCCTTAGTAAGGAGTCTGCCCTGCGAGATCATGAACTAAGGGGAAGCCTTGGTGTAAGCATTAAGCCAGAGCCAGTTTATTTCCAGAGTTTCAAGGGTCCTAGATTCCAGAATGCTCAAAATAGTAGGGAAGGATCCAGTTCCGGGGAAAGGTTTTCTAGAAGTACTAAACAGAATTTTGGTGGTAAGAAAAGTTCATTTCCAGATAAAATGTGTATAGTATGTGGACGCAAAAATCACTTGTCGAATGATTGTATCTATAAAAATTGTATTTGCCACAACTGTGGTATTAAAGGTCATTTAGCACCTCAATGTAAGCATAATATTAAGAATAATCGTAATAATTTTATGCAGGACGGTACTGCCGAGGATTCTACTAGTATTAATAATGATTTTGAGTCAATATTTAATATTAGTGATTTAGATGTAAGTTTCATGGAAAATTCAGCCAATATTAAACCATTTTTTATTAAATTTATTTGTAATAACATTCCCTTAAATTTTGAAGTAGATACAGGGTTCGCACATTCAGCAATTTCTGAAAAGTTGTATCTTAAACATTTTAAAAATAATGAGTTGTATAAAAATGATTTATCTCTAACAGATTATGTTGGTATCACATTTAAACCAATAGGATATTTGAAATTAAATATCATTTTTGAGAAAAAGCAATATATTTTAAAAACATATATTATTAGAAATGGAGGCCCTCCTTTAATAGGTAGAAATGCATTGTCAATGTTTAACTTAGGTTTTTGTAAATTAAATATAGAAGATGCTAAAATCTTAGAAAATAATCAAATTTATAGCGCCGTTAGTTCTAAGAGTTTTATAAACTCTTCTAACAGTATTTCAAGTATATTAGAAAAATATAAAGACGTTCTTGATTCAAAATTAGGCATTTTTAACAAATTTAAGGTTTCGCTAAATCTTAAAAATGGGGCTACACCGAAATTTTGCAAAGCAAGACCAGTTCCGTTCGCGTTAAAACCTAAAATTGAAAAAGAAATTGAACGACTCGTAGAAAATGGAATTTTAATTAAAACAGAATTTACAGATTGGGCTACACCTATAGTTCCAGTTTTAAAACCTAATGGGGATATACGCATTTGCGGGGACTTTAAAATAACCCTAAATCCTCATTTACAAATTAGTCATTTTCCATTACCGCGTATTGAATATTTATTCACACAATTACAGGGTGGTCAAAAGTATTCGAAAATCGATTTATCTGAGGCTTATCAACAAATTTTGATAACCGAAAAATCTAGAAAACTTTTGACAATCTCTACACACAAAGGTTTTTTTTCTTATACCAGACTTCCATATGGAATAACCAGCGCTCCAGCTATTTTTCAAAACATCATGGAACAGATGTTTACACTGCCTGGAGTTGTTTGTTTTTTAGACGATATTTTGGTAACTGGGGAAAATGATATTATACATTTAGAACGTCTCGAATATGTATTTAAACGTCTTCAAGAATGCGGTCTAAAAGTTAAAAAGGAGAAATGTTTTTTATTCCAAGATTGTGTTCAATATCTTGGACATAAAATCGATAAAGAAGGTCTGCATACTTCACAAGAAAGAGTTACAGCTATTAAAGAATGTAGAACTCCTCAAAAAATAAAAGAGCTTAAGTCATTTTTAGGAATGATTAACTTTTACTGTAAATTTATTCAAAATGCCTCATCGGTTTTAAAACCATTATATAATCTGCTAAAAAAAGATGTCAAATGGCACTGGACAGTAGATTGTACAAAAAGTTTTCAAAATGCAAAAGAATTATTATTATCTTCTACAGTTTTAACTCATTTTGATCCTTCTAAAAAAATAAAATTAACTGTCGATGCCTCTAAATTCGCATTAGGTGCTACACTAAGTCATCTTTTTGACAATAATCAGGAAAAGCCCATTGCTTTCGCGTCACGTCTTTTAAATAAAACAGAAATTAATTATTCGCAAATTGAAAAAGAAGCGTTAGCAATAATATTTGGTGTAAAAAAGTTTTTTCAATATATCTATAATCAAAAGTTTATATTAGTAACCGACCACAAGCCTTTGTTGGCTATTTTCGGTAATAAAAAGGGAATTCCCATTTTTGCAGCTAGCCGTATGCAACGCTGGGCACATATTTTGTCTGCGTTTACATTTGATATAAAATATGTTACTTCAGATAAAAATACTGCCGATTTTTTATCTAGAATTCCGTTAACAAATAATAACAGTAGTAGTCAGGAAGATAACACGTTATCATTAAATTCAAATTCAGATTTTTCTTATTTACACTTATTAAAAGATTCTGAATTGCCATTAAATTTTTCAAACGTAAAAAACGAAACACATAAAGATCCTATTTTAAATAAAGTATGTTTTTATATACGCTTTGGATGGCCAAATAGTTGCTCATCAGAAGAACTTAAACCTTATTTTAATAAAAGACAGGAATTAAGTATTGAGCAAGGATGCATATTGTGGGGATTAAGATTAGTTATTCCTCCCAAATTACAAAATTCTATTTTAAACGAGTTACATTCTACACACATGGGTATAATAAAAATGAAATCACTCGCTAGATCCTACGTTTGGTGGCCTTCAATGGATTCTCAAATCGAAATGATTGTAAAAAAATGCGGCTCTTGTGCAATATTCGCTAATAATGTACCAAAGGCACCATTAGAAGTGTGGGATTGGCCAAAAATTCCTTGGACACGCCTACACGCGGATTTTTTTGGTCCCATGTTTAATAAAAATTTCCAAGTGATTCAAGACGCTACGTCTAAGTGGATAGAGTGTTTTGAAGTTAGTAATTTAACGTCAACAAAAACGATACACATTTTTAGAGATCTTTTTGCTAGATACGGTCTTCCATTACAAATTTGTACCGATAACGCAACAACATTTGTATCGGAAGAATTTCAAACTTTTCTTTCAGAAAGTGGAATAAAACATTTGACAGGGGCTCCCTACTATCCCGCGACTAATGGGTTAGCAGAGAGCGCTGTGAAAATAATGAAAAATGCAATATTGAAAAGTAGACATGAAAATCCAAATATGGATATAAATTTAATTCTAAATAAGTTTCTATTTTTATATCGGAACACAGCTCACACTACGACAGGGGAAACGCCCGCTAAAATTTTATTCGGTCGGAATCTTAGGACGAAATTCGATTTATTGTTACCTTCTGTTTCTAATAGGGTTCAGAATAAACAAGATTCTCAAAAACAGTTTTATGGTTCCAACAAAGATAAATATTTTAATGAGGGTGATCGTGTTTACGCTAGAGATTTTAGGACTAAGACACCACAATGGTTACCAGGTAAAATACTTGAAGTACTTGGTAAAAGAACGTACTTAATTGTAACAGATTGTGGAATAAAATGGAAACGTCATATTAATCAATTGAAACAAAATTCTAATCATTCTTGTTCAAATAATAAAAATGATGTCTCCATTATTCCACGTTCGGAATTAGATAAGGATATTGATAATAATAATTGTAATAGAAGTGTTAATGAAGAGTGCGCGACAAGTAGTTTACAAGAAGTGAGAAATAGTGTAAATAAAGTGTTACGACGACGAAGTCAGTTAAAGCCTCCCGAAAGATTAATTGTCGGTTTAGACTGATGTATTTAAATTAAGTATATTTATTTGTAAATTAAGGGGGAAGGTGTAATATATGACGTTAACGTTCAAAACGATATCTTGCGCCTACTCTCTATTACTAATATATCGACTAAATATGAGCTAATTTTTTATACGAAACCGGTCAACACATTGTCACAAATATGCGATCTTTTTGAGTAGTATTAAAATAGATTTACACTGAAATTAGTGTGTTTTATTTGCTGAACATATTGGTTCATATTAATCAATATTTAATTATATATACTTGTACCATAGTACAGTATATAACACTATTGTTCTGCGAATTCTAAAAGAAAACAAATTTCATCCATACTACGTTCAACTCTTTTAAAAATTGTATGGAAGTGATTATCACAGGCGACTAGATTTTTGTGACTGGCCGCAACAAGAAATTTAGAGAGCCAAAATTTACTAACTTTGGGTTATTTCTAGTCTAAGCAACATTCTACAAAAATGGAAATGTCAATAGACATAATTTTCATTATTACGCTACTAAAAATTCTCACTATATTCACATAATTAGTCAAAATAGGTGGTCGCTTAACGTCTAGGGTGGAATTGTTGGAAATTGTGCCGTCTTTCCGCATTTTTTTGAAGAATGGCTTACTGCACATTGAGATTTCTAGTTTTTGAGAGAAGATTTTAGACAACTATTATACCAAATCTCTATTAACGTCCGTGATCAAATATGGTTTACGCATGACAGTGCCACAGTTGACCATACGGCTGACATTCATGCATTTCTTAATGAACAATTGCAAGAACGCTGGATAGGGAGAGGAGGACCGATTGCTAAGTCGCCTATATCCCCTGACATGACAAAAATGGAGTTTTTTCTTTAGGGCTTTGTTAAAAATTTAGTCTATCAAACACCTCTGACTACAAAAGAAAATATGAAGGAAATAATCCCAAGTGTATTTAATAATATTAATTTTAATACATTAAGCGTATCTTTTGAAAATCGTTTAAATATTTGTGCCGAAGTTAAACGGTGGTCATTTCGAACATCTAATTAAGTCGTTTTTGCTGTTTTATACGATTTGTTACTCGTTTGTTTACTCAGTATTGTTTTTTAATTGTTATTATATTTTTTATTTTTACATTCTAATTACTCTAGGGTGGATAACTTAAGAACTAGTTTAAACTAGTTGTTAACTAGCTGTTAAATTGTCCTAAGTAAGTCCTAGCTGTCCTAACTAGTTTAAAACAGGCTTGGTTCGATCAGTTTTCATGTACTCTACATTTCCCGTGTCAAACTGTTGCATAATCTTTTAAAAGCGCTTCTCGTATTTGTCTTTTATCAGGATACTTTTCGTGATATATTCCTATCACTAACAAACAATTCCTTTTACTTGCTCCTAACACATAAATCATGTCGATTCTTTCATAAAAACCACCAGTTTTTATTACTAGATTATCGTAATACTATCATTTGTATTTGTGAAATTTTTGGATTGAATGTTTTTTTTTATTAGTGATAATTTTCACTTTTTGACGTTTTTTTGACCCATTCGTACTGGTATGTATAAAGATGTTGAGAGAAGAACATTTTGCAATATTTTACCGTAATAAATCGAGATGCCCACCTCTAATATTTTAATTCTTGAATGACTCTGTGTTGACCCCATAAACCTTATGAATGGCTAAAGTGGGAAGAATCTGAATATAAAACAATATACAGAGTGTTCCATTAAAAAAAATAAGTTTGGTTTGTGGCAAACTTATCCTCAACCCTGTATAATCGAAAATAATTTTGGGTTGTAGCTCTTAGCAGTTCCTACAACTTTCGTATACATTTTTTTTAATTCCCACAGTAACCGAACTACTACAGAACTTGAACGCATTGTTGGACCACCCTGAATGTATTCCACCACAAAACATTAATTGCGATCTAGCTTTTTATTCCAATTACGAATAAAATTTGGACAGCATTTCAAAATTTCCTACCATATTTAGTATTTTATATTTTCGCGTGAAATCAAATTAAAATACTTCAACTCTCCTATATAAACGGCAGGGGCGCACACGGGTGCGTAAAGCTCGGTAATCTTGATGTCCTTAAGGATAAGATTAGTGTAGCAGAGAATATAAATGAAAAAAAAAAGATGAGAAACTAATATAGTCATTAACGAACTAGAATAAAGTTTAGTCGAAAATTTGATATTATTTTTTTGTAGAAATACTTGACCTGATTTTATAAAACAAACAGTCTGTCGGATTTTCTACGGCGAATGTTAATACCGTGTCCTGTCTATTAACTAAGGACCACCCAACCATTAAAGAGAACACAGGAGCCATTAAGGGCATTCTCCTAAACGCCGAACTAAACCTTGCGCTGATAAGTGTAAGGTGTAACTTTTATAGTCACCTTCGTGTTTAGTTAACCTAGAAATTTCACTTGGAAAGAACATTAAAAAAGGCTTGTATTTTATGTAAATAGTCCCTACCTGGGAATAAAACCTCAAGTGGCTATGTGAAAGTACACTGGTTTCATAGAAGCTAATAATTAATTGCATAGTAAAATAATAATTCTTATGATTTGTATTTTATTTCATTTTCAAAAACTGTACGTTATTTAAAACTATTTAAAACATTCAAAAAGCTATTTTTAATTAAAATTTATAAAAGTGACCCTTAACTAGTTTATATTAGTTCAAACATATTTAATTTACTTCAGTAACTATAAAAACAAAACAAACAGGCAAAACTGGCAATTTTTTTGTTCAAATATGATGATCCAGATAAGATGATATCAGTATGTAAAGAAATAATAAAAAATTAAAACCTGCGGAATATTTAAGAAAACCAAGTCCATGATGTACGACAGTTATAAGGACAGCAAAGCTCAAAAAATTTAGAGAATATAGCGTTTCTGGATAAAGCTATACATAAATGTGTCAACGTAAGTTATTCCAAAATTACAAATTATTTTGATTTTTCTTCCAACAAAATAACTGAAAGGATCAGGACAGCTATCCTTACTCCAAACCAACATCATGGGTTTTGTAATCCATAGGATTCTTCAATAGGTTGTTGAGTATTGAAATTAAACACTTAAACACGAGTTTTTATTTTTATTTATAAATGTAGACGGTCTGTAGGTTCTAACTCAAGATGCATTTTTTTCATTGACACTGATTACATCGATACGGCACTGAACGGACACATTCTGATAATTATAAATAAATCTTTAATCTACAAGTTTTAATCGGGAATTTTGAGCTTTGTATTTACTTTTAAGTTACATTATTTAAATCCGATATCTACAGTTCGGCGAGATTATTACATTCAACTTTTTTATGGTGTGAAGTTTATTGCTTAGTTGAGGATTGGAGCATTAACTATACTGCTGAATAAGAGAAATTGGTGAGAGATGCCAGCCATTGAAAGTGTCTTGATTTGTATTGGTTTGCGTCAACAGTCTTTGGGAATGATGGGATTTATTCTGCAGTGCGTATTATACCTATAGAATCAAAATTGCAAAATTTTTTTCTCGGTACTGGATGAAAGTAAAGGGACAAAAACAAATAGTTCAACTCAATTTCTGGAAAGCACATCTATCAGTGATCTGTTTGTTCTATTATTGAAATATGTAATTTTTAAAATAGTTTTTAAAACACAGTAAAAAATGAAAAAATTTATTTATTAAAATTGAAAAATATTAATTGAAAGCTTCCCGAACTAAAAAACATTGATAGATTTTGCTCACGACTATTTTATAATAAACACATTACATGCATGTTTCATTAAGAAAGATGCATATATTGTTTACTACTAACAGAATGCATAATAATGTGAAATAAGTACGATTACCATGCGCTTTGTTTTAATTGTGATGTTAAAGCGAATTTATGGAGTTTACTGATTAAACTGTCATAATCACTGGATAAATCTTGGAATTTATCACGACATGACACGACGCTACTGGCAACGAACCTCGATGCTTCATTTTAATAGACGCTGTCGGGGGATGAGTACTTCTAACTTAAATTAGAAAATATTTCTCGGGACGTGACATTTTACCTAATGTGTCCCGATTTTACTCGTTTACAACTCCAAATATGCTATTTAAGAGCCTGCTTATGTTGAGTACGCATGCTCGTATATTTAAATTAATAAAAACGAATTGGGAACGAGAGGAGATTCGAAGACACCATTAAATATTAAAATTAATAATCATTTTTCTTTGGCTATGTTTTAAAGTTTATTTTTACCACGCTTTTATTAGCTTCAGTTTTCTGTATGTTTGTTTGTTTGTCCAAATCTTGTAATGGATTTTTCCCTTACTTAAATCTTATCGACTACCTTTAGATTTGGCATGTGCACAATTTGACACTTCATATATCAAATATTCAGAATGGCGGCTCCAAAATGGTGGACACGTAATGGTATTTGTGGGCTTTATCTGGGGTTATTTTAGAGTGCAAATTATCAACTAATTTTAAGTAAGTATTTAGAAAGTCAAATCTGAGGGCATTTATGAGTGCAAGTTATGACTTTTTTCACAATGTGGTGATCAAAAAGTCTGGGTTAGTAGTTATGGATTCAATTGAAAATTCACCTTCCAACTACAAAAACCATGGTAAATAACCTCGTGAAGTAAAGATGCCTCGTGCAATCGAAGGCGAAACTTCGGAAAGTGAGTCCATTTTGACACGGTCTAACCCCAAGGACCATGATATCTTAATTCATTACAAAATTTTTTTTAAAGGTATTTGTAGATAGGAAAAAACGCTGTATGTACACAAAAAAAAACAAAGGAATGACCAATTTTTGAAAAAGCCTGCTATAATAGGCTAAATGATTGCCACACATTGTGAAACTGGGTCTCAGTAAACGATTTTTGAGCGCAAAGAAAACTGATTACCAACTTGGAAACTATTGGTTATTTAGCAAAAATTGTTTCACACGTCAAATTAATTTATTTGACTCTAGAATTTTTCGTAATGGCGATCTGATCTTGAGGTCGTGATTCTTATTAGTTGCTAAAAATCCTTAATCGTTAATATACATTTATGACGCCGTCTCGATATGTAACATTTTACCTAATATATATCCATTTTACTTTACAACTGCAAATATGCTATTTAAAAAGCATGCTTATGTTGATTACACATGCACGTATACTTAAATTAACTTTATTTTTATTAATAATTAAAACGTATTGAGATTGAAAGACCCTTTAAATATCATGATTAATAAACATTTCCCTTTGGCTATATTTTGAGGTTTATTCTGCTTGCTTTTACTAGCTTCTTTCCTCTGTGTCTGTCTGGACCAAATCTTGGAAAGATTTTTCACTTTATCGATTTACTTCAACTTGGGCATGCGTACACACTTCGTCTGGCAATACAGTTTGACATTTTCGTATATAAAATATTCAGGATGGCGGCTCTAAAATGGCTGACAGGTATTTCAGAGTGCAAATTATCAATTTTTAGTCTTATTTAGAAAGTTAAAATGGCGACGCGTACACCCGAACGAATTTTGAAATTTGTGCAGATTCAAAAATTGATATAAGGGTGCAAATTATGATATTTGGTCAACAATTGAAAATTCCGTATAGCGGCCGCCATACGAGGAATTTGCAGATTTGGCTGAAAATTAATATCCGGACCATGAAAAAAACTGAAGTCAAGATTTCCAGAACTAAGAAGTATTTATGTTAATACGTAGCAAAAATTACATTATAATACTTTAACAAAAAAAAAATGTATTAAATAATAATGAAGATTACAGTAACCTCAATAAAGCGGGACAACTAATGTAAGAGCAGTAAAAATGGAGTCTTCGATAATATGTGGTAAATCGGACCGACACCTAATGAAGAGATGAAAGATAGAATGGGAATAAAAAAAGATGAAGTGGAAGTTATAGAGAAAAAAAAACTGAAGTGGTACGGATATGAGAGACGATGTAATGAGATCATCAAATGAAGTCTCAGGTAGCGAAGAAAATGATGAAGACCCAAAAGATCCTGCATTAAAATAAGACAACAAAAGTGAGAAGTTTGAAAGATGAAGATTGAGAAAACAAGACACAGTGAAGACTATGGTTGAGGGAAGAAAGACAGAGACAATAGTGAAAAGATCTTAAGTAACTTCTCCCTTAAGAAGATTCTGTACCCGCCCCTGATCTAATAGATTCCAGATTGTTAAGACAGGAACGTGCAAACTATTCTGAATTAAGTTTAGCTCTTGAAAATATTCGAATTCAGGTATAGGACACGTTATATAAAACGTGTTAGAAGGTCCCATTGATTTGAAAAAAAAAAGAATAATATATAAGGAGTTGCATTAAAAAAAGTGCAAGACGTCATATTTTCTTACACGTATAACGTCATGATCAGACCAGCTATCACTGAAATCCTCCCTTTGAGGTGGTAATCCAGGATCGAAGAGTGGGGTCGGATTGGGGGGGGGGGGTCTTTCTTTCGTAATGAGATGGTCTAGTTTACAGACGGATCAAAGACTGTCTATGGAGAGCCATCGAGGACAAGTATGAATTTCTCACTTGGTTCTCTCTCCACTGTCTTTCAAGCAGAAATATTTGCCATATTCCAATATGTGCGGGAAAATAGAAGGAGGACTTACGAAGATCGGCGCACCTATATCTGCTTAGACAACCAGGCAGCCTTAAAGGCACTTCAGTGTTTAAAGTTAACATCTAGACTGGTGATGGAATGCTTAGACGAACTATGTGCGTTGGCTAAACTGAACACTCTCAAGTTGTTCTAGGTTCCATGCCATAGCGGCGTCGAAGGTAATGATAAAGTCAATGAGCTTGTTAAAATGACTTTTTTATTGGACCAGACTCCGTCCTTGGAGTATCTATAAGTACAGCACGAGGCTGGTTAAACAAACGGGTGAGGGATAGTCACAAGATCCAAAGGCAAAGTCATGTCTTTTACTCGTAAGCGTATCCAATGTGTTTTAACTATTCCATGAAACTTTCGAAACTATAAAAAAATCGTATTAAATAATTTTCTCTTATTATACTCTTTTACTCTTTATTATGTTGTAAATTTAAATATTGCTGCTTAATTTGGTATCCTATTTATCAAATTCATGTCATAGCTATCAAGAATGTTCAAGGGAAATTTCTGAAGTTCTCATAATTTAAAATAAACCGAGTTTATTAGCCACGTGGTTTTGATAATCATCTCTTATTGTCGTATTTTAACTTTCAATCGTTAAATCATAGAAGAATAATAAGTTCCCTTATTTTTATCTACTAACTACTTCACAATTCAATTGGCTCGCCTGATTTATTATACTTGTTGAACTTTTGAGTTCCACATATTAATTCTTGGCTTTTGTCCACGGTTTACTGTCAATCTGCTCGTACTAATATTATTATTTATTAGTAATGTATATTAACTGTATTTTCTCCTGCAGATTAGCCATTCAATATGCATGTATATATTTTTAAGTTTCTTATAATTTTAATTTTTTTGTACTAATTAAATATATCTAATATACGTTTAGCCGTTAAGTTCAGATTTAGGTGTTACCTCTCAATATTATATAAGCTTACCTGTACTAATTTTATCTGTAAAACAATTTTTGTTGTGCGAATAAATAAATAAATAAATTAATATAAAAGTGGCTAAAATGTTTTGTTAATAATTTATCTGGACTCAAACTCAAAAGTTTTCCTTTTAAGTTGACTTTATTAAAGCGTGGTTTTAAAAGTTTTTATTATATTATTTATTGCTGTAAGTTGTAATTAAATTTATTTATAAATTATTCTGACTAAAAACATTGACTACGTTAAAAATTACCTGCGAGTCATCCTGGGAGAATATTGCATCGAAAGCAAACATCTTGGGAGCGGCCACACCCACTCTCCTATCTTCTGGGGCAGAAGAACCGTTCAGGATGCTGGGGTCCACCAGGGTGACTTGCTTTTTCCGTTTGTCTAAACTGAAAAAGTTATTCGACCCTCCTCCTGTATCTGGTACAGAATTTTGGGTGGGGTTGGATACTCGCAGCATCACTTTGACCTGAAAAAAAAACAATTATTTTTAAATTCATGGTTTTTAATTATTTTCTGAAAAATATCTTTCAACTTTCTGGAATGGAAATTTGTAGATACAACCTTTTTAATTATTATAATTATAATTGTCCGTTAAAAATTAGATTTCAGTTTCATGAAACGAAATAAGTAATTTCAATTTCATTTCAAGTTAGCAATAATATGCAAAGGATATCAATTAAGGTAAATCCAGTTTTAGAATGCAAATTAGAGATATTACATTTTATTTCATACGATTAATTCTCAAAAAAAAATCAAGAAATTAAGTACTATCTTTTAGTTATAGTGAATATGGTTTTTTTAAATAATACAGATGATATACTACTTGTCTGGAACATGTCTTGTAATACCTTAAGTGAAATGATTCATTTTTGTCAAACCACGATACAGATTTTGCTCGGTTTAGAACTTATCATGCCCAAATAGACTAGCGAGGTCAGTGTAATACAGATGCAAAAAATGTATTCATGGAAACAACTACTCCGCTGGCTAATACCACGACTGGTATTCGATTACACTGTTGATTCCTGATGTTCATTGGGAGTAATTCTGTGATTATCTTTTTTTTTTCACGTTACACCAAGGCCATAACTAAAGCTCGGATTATATGCAAAATGCCTATTTTCATTTTCAATTAACAAATTTTGCACAAACTTGCATATTTAGGATCAAATCAAATATTAATGTAAAATATTTGAATTCCTGAGTAAAAATATATGACAGCTGAGTAAAACCCATGACGTTGGTGTAACGTGAAATAAAAAGGTTTACACATAATTGCTCCCAACGAAATACAGATGTTAGCAGTGTAATCCAATGCCAGACGTGCTATTAGAAAATAAAAAATAAAACAGTTTATAGTCGTAAGGTCTTCTGGAATTAATTCTTAGTAGTCCCCGTTGGAGCCACTCTTTATTTGTGCGTATAGACTTCAACATCAGGAATGCTACATTAAACATCAGCATAGGTACCACAAATTACAAGTAGCAGTTTTTAGTTACAAAGGAAGATTTTGTTAAGGTGTGCGTGATAGGCCGGCAAGCTCAAAGGACGGTGTAAGGAAAGACGCATTATGCAGTTCACTGAAGAAAGGCATGCCCATCGTAATGTTGGTATAAAGGTGTCTTTTGTGTTTATCAGAGGTAATATTCCGGCCCTCACCTATTGTATTACCTTAGGGTCTCAGTTTTTTTATGATCTTTTCTAATAGGTTTTTCCAATTCTTAACATTAGTTTTTTTTTATTATTTGCCTTTAATCAACAATGCTTTACTTCTTTTTTGACAATGAACTGAATAATTGATATGTTTCCCAGTTTTTGCCGTAAGTCAAATTGCTTACGTTTGACGGCTTCCTAACATACTAAATTGATGATTTGCATTTAACTAAAAACGTTTACCAATTAAAAAAGTTTGGCTTTACTGGAGTATACCTTAAACTAATTTGTTTAAACAGCTTTTAAGTTTCTTTGATCACTTCACTCTCGCCCTAGTCAAAGACTGGTCTAGTTTTGATGCTTCTTGCACGTATGTCTAATAGAAAAAACACCCTTTTAGTGCTTTTTTTGTCAATTTATTGGCATAATTGGAATTTTAACATTTACTTCGTTCTCTGCATCGAGCCGAAATTAACAGGTCTTTTTGAAAAGAGTAATGTGGTCAGGACAAATTAGCCAGCGAAGTCCGAAATAAATATTATTTAAAACCATAGAGTCTTAACCAAATTATTAGTTGCAACAGAAACACCCCAAACATTAGAATTACTAAGCCAAGCGACAGAAAAAAAACAGGAAAATCTAAATAATTTAATCACCTTTAGTATGCCTAATGGATGCCAAGAGCTCTAGAAATCTAGAGGAGACCCAGTAAATAAAAAAAATTAAATTAAATTTTTGCCTCCGTAAATGTATGATTGTATAATTAAAGGATTTATAAAAATAGCAATCAGGAAGAATACATTTGTAGACGTTCTGAAGAGAATAAAAAATATTATTATTTGGGAATATTTTATTTTTACTTTTGAAAGACAAGACAGGTGAAGTGAAAGGGAAAAAATATGATTTTACCATTATAAAATCTGTCATTTAATTTTACTTATCAGTTAATGTAAATTAACTTTTGCGATCCAATTTCGAGCTACTTTCACTACACCTACTTAGATATAGGTATGGAGACTACACAATAATTGTGTAAACTCGAATTGATAACTCTATGAAATTAATTTTAGACCATCTTCACATGTCCTATAGCTTTGAAATATTACGTATTTCTCGGTGCGATGAAATACAATAATTTGGTTACGTTGATCGTGTTGTTGGTCTGGTAATAAAAATGTATATCAACCTTGGCTTGATCTACCGCTTTAAATTCTTATATACATATAAATCCTATACAATAGTTTGATGGCCTTTAGCTATTAAAAATATTAAAATAAATTAAACATTAAAATAAATTGATTTTTAAAAACAAGTCTTATTTGAAAAATATGCTAAAAAGAATACAATAAAAAAAATCCGGTAGAAATGTACCAAAGTAGATGGTAGAAAATGTTAAATATGATTTTTTTGTGGAACATCCATAAAATATCAGAGAAATAACTGAGCCTCGAACAAAAAAGCATTTTTAAACTGGATGGTATGGTTTTTATCGCATTTCTGGATTCTCGACTTATTTTGTATAACATACTTGATGCAGTTTTATAGTCGCTTTATTTGAATTTAAAATTTATTTTATTGATATTTTACGTAGATAAGTGTGCCCATGAAGTTATAATTTAAAGGGTGACTAAAGTACTATTGTCATTCTTGACTTAAATACCTTGAATTAAAAAAGGTAACAGGTATCTAATTTGCAAGCTGAGCAAATAAATTCATTTTGAATTTAAATATTTCAAATACGTCCGAGTCAAAAGAGTGAGATAATTTAACAGGCGTGTTACAGACTAAAAAAAAATCGGTACTACTGCAATTGTTGACTATTATTTAAAAAATGCGTAATAAGATAAATCTGTATATACTACTCTTCATTTTTAGACAAATAATGTCGCCAAATAAATTGCTTGTGTACTAATTGTAAAGGCTTATAAACAGCGATTGGGTCAAATTTTATGTGAAATGTATAGTTTGTTCTAGTATAGATATTTCATTAATATTTTTAGTATTGTTTTTTTGTCGTTATGTGCGATTTTATGTGGTATTACCTTATATGAATTCGAGTTTTGACATGAATATCTATCTACACCCGTAGTTCTTAAATACGTTCAATTTTTAGTGATACATTTCTCTAACAAATGAGATTGTATCTTTGAACAAAAAAGGTTAATTGTGTATTGGGTAATATGCATACTCCAGCAGAGAGCAATAATTAATGTCCTGGTAAATTTTGTCTATTTACTGCTTTAATGATATTTATTGTTATGTACTGTACTAGCATTAGTATTAAACTATGTAAAAACACATGTGTAATACAAAATAAATATAACAAAGGTATTACTTTTTTATCCATTAAGTTATTCATAAAAACTTGGAAGCTTTACAGCTTTAGTGTTGTATATGATTCCTATTTTATTTCCTCTTTATACGCGAGAATTTGTACCTAATAAAGTGACAAGCACGAAAAAAGAAGTTCTCAAAGTCCTTCGGTTTGGCAAATGACATCGCCCCATATATTTCTTTAGAAGGCCCAAATGAACTTTTCGCTTATCGTTTTCGATCGACAGAAGCCAATTTCCTTGTGAGATCGGGCCTCAAATCGGCGTTTTCTTGCGTATGTATTCGCAGTTATCTACCGTTCGATCTACGCTCCTATTTCGGAGAAACACGAGAGGCAAAAAGAGGTTAGAATTATTATCTGCAAATTTGTCAATTTGCAGATCTTTCGCCTCCTATGCAGTTACAAAAATCGCTTTTAAACGCCATTTAAACATAATTTGAATATAACGCAAAACTCAATAATCATTTAAACATATTAAAATTTGCCTAAATTATCTAAAAGTTAAAGAAACTTAAATAGAAAGTTATTGAATAGGTATTCAATAATACGTTTAACCATAATATTACGGAAACCAAAATAACCCTTCCAGTATTTCTTGCTAAAATTTAAAAATATAATTAAGAAATCAATTTAATTTGCAAGGAAAAAGCTACGACTTAAGCATGGCATTTTTTTCAATCAATTAATGTGTCATTTCTTATCCGATATTTGGAATTGGAAATTTGTACTTTTCCTAGGTATATTGTAATATAATATTTTTACATATTATTTATTTTAAAATCATGTAAACATGTACTTAAATGAATACATATATAAGGGCTTACGTATTAGTTTATGTTTTTTTCCTTTTCATTTTTTTTACTTTTTAATTTTTTCTACTGCTACACTTTTTACTTTCCTCTTAAGACGGAAGTATTGTAATCGTAAATTAGTATTTTTTTTATAAAATAATTTATTTCATCTTTTTAGTTCTATTTATGCAAAGTCTCATTGCAAAGGTCAGCTTTAAAGTTTTCAAAGCTTAAACCTAGGTTAAAATTTTAGACGTCCCTAATAAAATAAACAAGTAGCTACTGCGTCAATATGAGATGTATATGAAAATTTGCCAGAATCAGGTAGTACTTTTCTTTAAAAAGTGCTATAAATATGTATAATATTAATAGAAAATCAGCAATGCACATTATCAAAAATTAAAATGATTAGTAAAATTAAACTTCGTGCCATTAAATACCTGGAAAACCTTATGAAACAAGATCATTCCCCGTCCCTCGCTATACACTTCACTTATCGACACAAGAAATGTTTTCTGCTAAGAATAAAGATATTTGCAATATTCTTAGATTCCACCTAGGGGGATTGTGGACCTCAGGAACGGAGAAATTACTTTTTTGCTAAATAAACATTTTATTCATTTTTAACTTTTACTTCCCTCCTAAAGAGAAGTATTGTAATCGTGAAAAATCACCCTCCGAGATGGGAGGCTTCATAGATGACGAAAAACATGTTTTCTCAATTCCATCAGTCTGTCTAGTTGCCTGTTTGTTCGCCATATAGCTAAAAAACTACTAATCCGATTCACTTCAAATTTTGGTCAAAAATCAAGGGTCATATGAGGATGATCTGGAAACATTTTGGTACTAATTTGGGTTAGTGAAACAATATGTATCATACGCCACGTGTAAAGAACGCGCTCTCCCGAGCAGTTTTCAAAACATCAAGAATCGAGCATTCAGAATTTCTAAATTTTTTAAAAATTATTTACCATATTAGAAGAATCTCAGTTATGCGGAAAAAACTAGGCGTTCGAGTTCAATTGAGGTATAGTTTATTATAAATATTTGATCAACTATAATAAATCAAATTATATTATAAAATTATGCATTTTCTATACCCTATTGTAATTTTAGTTGTAATCAAAAGCTTTAGAAATAAAATTTTTGCAATATCTTTGTGGAAAAATATTTGCATGATGATATATATGTAAATATCTAAATTTTCTGTACTGCGTAAGTTCTTCGCCTTTCAGTCCTTTGAGGTCAACATCATATCAGCGAATCCATTAAACTCTGCATGGCTGCATCAAAAAACCTGTGTTATTAATGAGCAAGTACTAATTATTTCTCTTCCGTCGCAGACCATTATGACGTCATTATTTTCAGGAGTTCGACATAAAACCGACTCGTGTCCAATTCCCTTCTGGACAATTCTAATCAAACTGTGCAAAACCGTATGTTTCAAACAATCTTAAACTCTTGTTGTTTTACGATTGGAACGCTCATTAAGAATGGAGTTTTCGCATAGAAGCTTCGATGGTTTTGACAAAGATCAACGGTTTTAAAGTGTCTAGAGAAGTGGTTTGAATATTTTGTCCACCTTTAAGTTTGACAAAGCATGTGTATATTTAAACAACAATGTAAACGATTAAAAATTATAAAATATTTTTCCATGTTTATTATTTTTTGTTCTTTATGAAACTTTTTAATACTTTTCCGTAATTTGCCGCTATACTATAACAGTATTGGTTCTCTTGTCAAGGGGCATCCCTAGACCCCTGACTAAAATAAAATCCGCTCTTTTGTATTGGAAACAATAATCAACTATCACCAGCCACCAAAAAAAAATCATGCCTTTTGTATTACACTCATTTCGGTATAGATTACTCAACTACAATTTAGCCAACTGCTCAAGATATTGGTGGAGTGGTCATCACGCTCCCTTAGTGCCGTCCTTGTCCTTATACTTTAATCCAAAAAACAAATTCTATGGTTATAATCTCCAAGTTTGTTGTAACATTAGATAAATATAAAATAGTGTTGATTTTCAAAGATATAAATATAATTTTTTTAATGTGACTTTCTGTAAATCTTACTTCCAGTAAATAGGCCATTTTTCCTGATTCTAAATATACTATAGTTTTGATAACTTTATTTTTAAAAATAAATGAGAAATTGAAGAAAAGCTGGATCATAAGGCCAATGTGTATGATAAAGATCATCTCTACCCCTTCATTACATTTCTCTTATGAAGAAATTCTCCATTTTCCCGTTTATTTTTAAAACATGCATACGACAGGATTTGCATTGGCTTTTTGCGTTCCATACGTAACATGAAATGATACACTGACAAAAAGGGGTCTTAAATTTATTGCCGCCACAAAGATTTCCTGAATATAAATAGTATAGTCCTATGTAATTAAGGCAATTGCCTTAAACTATTCATAAAACTATGTGTATAGTATATCAATGTCTTTCCAGCCGTCACCTCCGTAGGGTTTCGATGGACTTATAGGCAAGGTGGACACGAACGTCAATTGCGGTTGCATTAACGCGGCGGCAACACAACTGTTTAACGTGGAGTGGTACCCACACACAGTGTTTTCTTCCTCGAGTCAGCGTTGGGTTAGTACATAATCTGACTTGGCGAAAGTTAAATAGAAATACCAGAAAAGAAGCTATATTAACGTACTATGTTTCAATTATATACTAAGTGGCGCTCATCGTTATATAGAATCAGAATTTGGTAAAATATTTTAGGAAATAGACGGCGATTCCCTCGTAGTACTCTGAACGTTCAGTTGAATTTTGCAAGAAACACTGTTGACACATGTTGTATATTGAAAAATTATGTACATCAAAAAAAAGATGAGAAGAAAAACTCCCCAGGCAAGATTAAATGATTTAGTTTTATAATAATATTTAAAACTTTTTAATAATAAAATAGCATTTATCTTGAAAATTGTCAAATATTTTACAAACCTGTATTCAAGACCTACTCTTTAATTGTTATCCTACAAAAATTCAAATGTGACATCTCCTTAAATAGAATCTATTATGCAGGCAGCGAGTCGATGTCTCACGATACAATCTCAGTATTACTAGCAGACATACATATACTGAGACGCTATGAATCAGTTTCCAATATTTATCAATATTCATCGTGGCATCGCGCGGAAGATATCAGCAGACCGCCGAAGTCGGTCTCAATGTGACCGCTCGGCAATGCACTAAGAATCGATACAATACCATTCAAAGTGAGATTTGTCTCTGAGACTCGTGACTAGCCATGCGACGAGGTGGATCTCATCGTGTATGCCCGTTTAAGAAGTATTGTGATAAACGGATTTGCAAGAATTTAAGACACCGCGCTGGTACCTCCCCAACCACAGCGATCAAGTCCACAGTTATTTATTATAGAATGCACATAAGAAGGAAAATTAGTAAGCGCCTGACAACCGATGAGCAATTTGACACGAAGCGTTTTGTTTTACACATTTTTAAAAATTTTCAAAATCCCTAAACATCTTAAAATATGGGATGTCTCTTCAGAAATGAAGAAATGATAAAACTTGCATTAATAAGGTTTTCCGTAAAATTCAACCTTACATTAAGGGGTCAGTGAAGCATACGGCTATTATTTGCTATGTGATGAATGCGACTTTATCTTAAATTAAAACAAACCATGTGAATATAACTACTTTCTATTATTACTTCCATCGAAAGCTGGAAAAAATCAACCTTCGAGATTTTTGCAGATCTTTTTGTTTTAAGGTCCCTGGACCCCGAAAACCATGTTCTTCCGTTGCCGTCAATATTTAGGTGTGGCGTTCGGTCAGTCTGTGTTGCACAAGAATAAAGTGTGTAAAAAGAATAAACTGGTAAAAATGTTGTATAAAACCATTATGACGGAATAAAATGGCAACCTAATGAAACGTTTAAAAATGCAGTGCCAAAAAATTTCATATAAATGACATAATTTTTTTTTAAAGACTATAAAAATAAAATTACGAAAAATAAATAAATATTAAATAAATCAGAAACCTAAAACAAAATGAAATAAATTACGTTTTATAGGATTTGTATGAAATTATTATTAATTACTCATATGCATGTACAGACTGTACTATAGGCACGTAGTGGTATTATGCACAAGAAAAGCGGCCATTTTTTATATCCATTTTTTAACAAGTTTGATCATAATCTTCTCAACCTCTGGCACCGACTCGAAAGTGGTAGGTGAAAAGCTCTACGTTTACAATTGTGTTCTTGCCGCGTTAATGTGACCGCAGTCGGTGTCAGTGTGTTCCCTTAAGATATCACACTCTCAGCATAATTTTGAGTCATGCGAGTCTGAACTTTTAGTTCGCCGTAGAAACGAATAGTTGCTTTGCAAAAAAACAAAGAACTGAAAATTTACTCTATGCATTAGGGTTAGCAGTCAATGAATACTGGCCTATTTGCTGAGTGTTATGACCTGAAAATGCACCAAAAATAGCTAATTGAATTGCGGATGCAAAAAATCTAACCTTGTAAAGATCATGAGGACATTAAATCCTAGAATACGACAATACTGCCGAATGTAGATGATATTTCTAATGATACAAATTCAAAAATGATGTACAGATTGACCATGGTTTATTAACTGTACTTAAATAAACTTTTTGTTTGATCTATTTATTTAAAAAATAAATATCTTTCATTTGTGACAAAAAAGAGGAAAATTGTTTAAATATATTTAAATTATAAAAAATATTTGATATATTGATTTTCCTTAAGAAGCCTAATAAAGGGTAACTGCAGTAGTATAACATCAGAATCAAGCTAAAATACTGAAAAACAAACAAAAATCGTTGAAACCGCGTTAACGGCTAGCGTCAATTAAGAAATGATGGTTCTTTGGTTTAGACAGTGTCAAATTGAAATTACTTTCCGACGTTTCGCCTGCGATTGCACGAGGTATATTCAGGGATCTTCACTACACAAGATCAAAACAATGAATGGGCTCCGATGAGCAGAGTTCAAGTATTTATACCTCGACCTGTGCCTATCGACGCGTGATATTTGGTTTACACACACGTAGCCCGCGTCTCTCTTAAATTTTTCAGGGAGCTTAATAATTTCAATTGATTCTCCAATTTTTAGTTTATAATAACCCGAGATTGATGCAAGAACCTTGGTATCTTTTACATTATTCATATGTTCTGTTGTATGGTGATGTTCAGCGACAGCGGATTGAATAATTTGTTTCTTAATTATTTTAATGTTCCTAAAGTCTAGTAGATACAGACCGTTCAGTTTCACCTATATACACTTTACCGCAGGAATAAGGAATTTTATGTTTATCACAATGTTGCTCAAAATTATAAATTAGAATTATAGTATTTTTCTATAGTTGCATTAGGGGGTTTATTATTTCTGGTGGCCAAAATAGTGATGCAACAGACATATTCAATTTTGTATTCTTATTATTTCATTACTTGTTAGAGTTGTGATACATCTTATTTGTATTATATATAGATTATTTAATAAGTACCTAAATAGAATACTTAGTTGCGAATTAATTTTCCACATATTAGACTCCTAATTCTGTATTTTCAAATACAACAGATATGTGTATCTAAATAGTGAATAAGTATAAAGAGGACCGGATTATTTTCTCCTTCACGTAAAATATATTGGTTACATTTTAGCACTCTAACAAAATATCGCCCTAAAACTCTCGGCTAAAATACGTTCCGATCATAAACTGCAAAGGACACATGTTCCACTTCAAGCCATCTTAGCCAAACTTACTTTATAGGTTTTAAGTTCGAACGTAAGTGCTGCAAACTTAGACTTATCCGAAGTGACTGGCTCATATAAACCCGGTTTTATTTCCTTCTGAGTTAACGAAAATATTACTTTGTTGGAGGCAATTTTGGGTACATCGTATTACCCGATTTACTCTAGGAGGGATGCGATTTTAGGATGCTCCAATTATTTAAAATATATTCTAGGAATTTAAAACGTATATTTAAAAGTAATAAAATAATGGTTTTATTTATATGTATACTTTCAGAAAACTTTGTATATAGCAAATATTAATTATCCTCCTGTGTTTAGTTTAGAATTTGGTAATAACGCAACCAAATAAGCAAATATTTTATTTAGAAATGAAGAAGTATAATTCTTTAACAGAAACTTTTTTATTCCTTATTCCTATAAAAAAATATTCATCTTCAGGTCGTTCTCGAAAAATTTCTTATAAACTAATAAAATCATTTGAAAAAAATATGTTATCTATTTAACATATCTACAAGGTAGATTTACACTAGAGTTATTTACAATAGTGTAGATTTATGTACAGGGGCACTTTTGCGGGGTATCTCCATTATTTTTAAATATAGAAGGTTGCGGTTTTCGCCTATGCTATTTTTTTGTAATATTAAAGATGGCGCCAGCACAATGTTGCATTTTCAGGCACTCCTCGTATCACAGCTATCCGATAACTTATCAACAAGGCGAAAACTATTCCTTATATGACATTTTCCGTAGAATTTAGTGCCCATTTCAGAATATGAGTGATAACAAAAAGTTATCGGACCCTACTTTATTATTTTCAAGGGCACCCTGTATAATATTCTTTATATTCATCAGGAATAATGTAGGCTTTCCAAAAATATATAAATGTATGCTGTTATTTTGAAAATAAGCTCAAAATTCGAGATTTTCTAAAATTTTCTTTTATTACCAATTAGTAGGTTATGTCTAAAATGTATTAAAAACAACATTCACGTAAGTAATTATTATACTAAAGATACATTTTAAACGTAATTTAAAAGATCTTTAATTGTTTTGTAATTGTTTATACAAGCATTTTAACTTAATTATAATAAAATTATTGAATTTTACTCAAAACAAAACAATAATTATCTATCTTACTTAAAACTTAAGTTAGGAAAAATAAAAGAGAAACAAAATTTTGAAAAAACAAAGAGATTTTAAAGGTGATTTTCAAAATGATGGCCACTTTCCCGCGTGCAAAATTGACAGATTTTCGTTATTCTTCTAATAGCGTTCAAAAAAAACATAGGCATTTTGTGCAAATTTCGGAAAGTCTATCGATTGCCGAACCTCCGCTACAGAGTTATATCGTGTTTTATATATTTTATTTTGCATAAAACCCATAGGAAAAAATGTAAAATCGAAAAATCTGGAGATTGGGTGGGCCATCCGACAGATCCGTGGGTACCAATACATCTTTGAGGAAAGTTATCGACTAAAAATAGCCTTTAAAGTGCAGAGTTGTGGCTTGCGGCACCGTGACATCGTTATTCTGATGATAAACGACATTGTAAAGTGCCAATAGAACATTTTCCATCAGTTGTGGAATAACTTACTCATGAATTTCTAAGTACCGCCGTGCTGTGAGACCTCCTTCAAAAATTCTGTAGACTATGCATCTTCCAAAAATGAAACACGAGACTCCAACCACAAAGTGTCCTTGTTGACCACAAATTAAATGGTGATTTTCTGCTGACCAGTTTTTTGTATTATGGAGATTGAAAATTCCCGCACTTGAAAAATAAGCTTCATCGGGACAGATAACGAATCTGTTAAAAGATTCACCAGTATGGATTTATAGTAATTACTATTGGCAAAGTAACATTCGGCATCGCCATCGCCGGGGTGTAAATGGGAATTATATTTGGGTAATACTTGTATTTTTGCAAAATTCTTTGAGCATCAGAGTTGGATACACCAGTTACTTCGTCTATTTGCTGGCAAGAAGATGAATATATATAGCACAATACGTTTGTTTATTTATTTTCTTTCTCTATCTTGTTTGGTGTATGCTTTATGACGAGGCTGGATAAATGATCCATGCTCTACTAAATTTGATTTAAGGTGGGTAAATACGCCTGGGAAAGAAAGATTGCCTTCCCTCTAGATATGTAATATGAACAAAAAGGACTCCTAAGATCATTATTCTAATCATAGCGCTCAAAATACGTTACCTTTGTAAATATAATTCCGAAGCTTTTTGGGGATTTTCATTAGATTGTGTGAAACAAACCAACATATTATACTTTTTATAATTTTCGTAAAATTAAGTAAATTAAATATAGCATATAGTTAAATAGAAACAACAAATCAACAAAAATTATTTCATTAATAATCAAAAACTGACAAAACCGTTTTTGAAATTTTGCTTTTTGTTCCAAACTAATTAGACACAAAAGAAAATTTTAGAAAATCTCAAATTTTGAGCTCGTTTTTCGAATAACGAAATAAAAAATAATTCAAATTCAATTTCAAAATACATTTATTTGCCTTTGTCTTGCCTATGAACAATGATTTAATGGTGCACTATCTTATTTATATACTTTACATTATACAATAGTGTAATATTTTATTTATATAAAGCCGACAAAAACAAAAAGGACCGCTCGGCAATTATAAAAGAACCGTTAACTCTGGTCTATCCGCTTGGATTTATTTATTCGGAGTGGAGCAGCCCAGAAATAATATACATGGTGTCCCATTAAAAAAAAAGTAGGTCCGATAACTTTTTGACCTAAACCCGTATTGAAAGCGGCACTGAATTATATGGAAAAAATCATATAAGGAACAGTTTTCACCTTTTTGATAAGTTATCAGAGAGATGGGATACGAGGGGTGACTGAAAATCCAACATTTTCAAAAACACCCTGTATCTCAAAAACCGAAAGGGCTATGAAAATTCTGCTGGCGCCATCTTTAATTTTACAAAAAAGTTAAGGGAGATCCGCAAAAGTACCGAAAATGGTATAACCTGTATCTATGTTGCTAGATTAACGTAATAACGTCATATTGTAATACTAATTTGATTTACATAAAAGCCATGTAAAATTTTTGGTATGTCAAATAAAATGTGTTTTATCAAACATAGGACTTCTCCTATATATTTCGCTAAAGGCTTCTACATTCTGATGTATTTACTTTTATAATATTTTTTTTTATTTTTAATTACATTTTGTAAGTCCTAACACTGGAACCTGTGGTGGAAGATAGATCAAAATACAAGAGTTCTAACCACACTACACAACATTTTCTTACGTTCTGGACGCGCGTTTCGCTAACCAAGTTAGCATCATCAACAGATGATATAAACTAAAGTAACTTATCTTAACCGAAACTATTTATAGGTAAATGTGGCCACACTTGGTTGCGCCCGATTGCACCGTTGTCAAGTAAACAATAGAGGGGACTATAGGGAACAGGCCCTCTGTCTTTATTTAGTGCTTTCTTACCACATTTAACTATTTCTATACTCTCAAATGCATCCAATAATCTATTATTAGATACATTTTTAATCAACTTAAGATTATTTATTCCTAATTCAGCAAATTAAATATCTCTTACGATAACTTTAAGGTTACTAACTCGTTAGAATTCTTAGATAAAATTAAGAATGTTCACTTAAAAGAAGGTGAAATTTTAATATCTTTTGATGTAAGCTCATTGTTTCCTAGTGTACCCATACCACTAGCTTTAGAGTACCTAAAGGAACTACTTGAAGTCAATAATTTAAAGAAAGAAATTATTGATGAATATTTACTTTTCACAAAATTATGTATGAATCAAAATTTTTTTTCAGTTCAACAATAAATATTATAAACAACTTGAGGGAACTGCGATGGGCAATTGCTTATCTCCGTTCTTTGCAAATTTTTTATGGGTAGATTAGAAACTCGATTCAAAAAAGAACTCAAGTATTTTCCAAGGGTGTGGTATAGATACGTAGACGATATATTTGCTATTTTTGATACTAAAACAGAAAATTTGGGCACTTTCTTAGAAACATTAAACAATAAATATCCTTCCATTAATTTTACGTACGAAAAGGAGAACAATGGGCAGTTACCTTTTCTCGACACGAATTTGATATTTATAGGAAATTTACCAATACTGATAGGTATGTTATATCTATTCTCACCAGCTATTTCATCATACAAGTTATGCTAACCTTGGTTCCCAGACTATCAGCTGTCACCCGCCAACGCAGTTATTCAGAAAGCCAAGCTTATCTCAATAATAAGTATCACATATCACTTAACGACGCTTATTCTCATAAACAGCAGGTGTTACTTGTTTACGAAAACAAGTCTATACCAAGAAAGCTTCATCAGCAGAACCCACGTCCTGACCCAAGTGTTCAAGAACGAAGTAAACAGTTTCCACTGAGTCAGCATAACGAAACATATAAATAGTTATTTTCCTTTGTATACAGTTCAGTTCCGACAGTTCAGTGTAGCTCGAATTCATTTGTTAAACGTTACTCTGTAATTTTGCAAATTCGAATCTATATATTTAAATTTGTATTTTTCAAGTAATAAACAAATTTTTTTGAAAACTGTTCCTTATATGATTTGAAGAAAGTGATTTAACAAACTGGCGCAGTCGATAGGATCTGAAAACATCTAACAGAACACGAAGCCTTTGTGCACTCTAACTGTCGACGGAGGATCCCAATCCATTGTTCAGAAGAACCTGTGAAAAACAAGAAAAATACAAGAAGTATTGAAAAACAGAGAAAATCACGACCCGACGTCACCAACTCGCAGTCAATCTACGGATTAGGAACACTTAGTGAAACCCCTGGTAGAATTTGCTGCAGAGAACACGACGAAGTCTGATGTTTCTACTAGTAACGTAAGTCTGAATCATCTCGTTTATTAATTTTCTTTTTTTTCAATTTTCCAAAAAATATTGAAATTTTTATTCAAATTTAAGGAAACTGTTCGATTTTTCAATTTTGATAATTAGTTAACGAAAACTGAATTCAAAAACAAATTTCAAAAATCCAAAAGAATATTTTAATTTCAAATTTTGATTATACAGTTAATAAAATTTCAAGAAAAAAAACAACTCGAATTTTGTAGATTTTAGTATTGCTTTAATTTACGTTGATTTGTATACTACTTTACGTACTGCCAATCAACCTAAATTCTTAATTTTAAGTTCGTATCCTTTTTATATAATATTGTGTGCCTATATTATTTCATTTTGATATTGTGATATATTGAGCAATCATGACTGATAATGAAAAACAAAATGTTCCTGAGACACCCGAAATTGAAACGTATAAATATTTTCGATAATTCCTGAATACGAAGGTCTACACGCGATCAAAAAGATTTATTAGTAATCCACATAAAAAATAAATTACGTGCAAGAGCAGCGCAGCTAATAAGTTCTCGCAACCCTATTTCTTACTTAGAAATAAAACAATTTTTAAATTCTCACTTCGGAGATACGCGAGACTTGTCTTCTTTAATACAAGATTTACAACTTATCAAACAATTACCAAATGAGAGTCCTTTAACCTTCCTCAACCGACTTCAAGTGCTAAATGTAAAAATGCACGCTAATATACAAAAGTCTAATCTCACCCCACAACAGAAACAAGCTCAAATAACCCTGATCGAATCCATGTTCCTGAGTACTCTCTTAACTGGTCTCGAACCCCGTATTGGACATATAATTCGTGTCAGTAACCCAAGAGATCTTCTTGAAGCCCAAATACGTATTCGACGTGAACTTCAATTGTCCTATTTCGAATCTCAAAAAGTTTCAAAACCGAACCCACCAAAGCCCAAAGCCAAACTTTTAAACACAAAAATGTTTTAAATGTCGTATTGGTCATTCAACAAATCAATGCCATGCCAATAACGGACAACCACGTCCCAGTCACAAACAGAGTCACACAGACCAAACATGCAACAACAAAGAAGCCCAAATACGCAAACCCCAAATATTACAAATAACCAATCAAATCAAAATAATTTCCAACGTCAACCGAATTTTAATTATTCTCGACCCTCAGTAATTCAGAAAAATCCCAATTTTAAAACTCACTTAGTTAGCACCGATAACAATCAAGAAAAATATTTTAATGACTATTATCAAGACTATCAATAAGATTAACAAGATCCCTCATTATTTTTTTATGAAGACCCCTCTACTTTATTCGAAAACGAATACGACAATTCTTATGAGAATCCAGATCCCAATTTAAACTTTAACGAACCAATCGAAGACTACCAAAATTTTCCAATCGAGGAAAATCGAAATTTTCTTTTATCCCCAAATCAAAACCATCCACCCAATCAAGTCCCTATAGAAACAGATCAAATACAAGCCCAAATCGAAACTCTCACACTAGACGATATGAATCCCTCACTCAATTTCCCCGAACAACAATTTCTTTAAATCCCTTCCTTGCCATAAATCCCAAAAATCTTTACTTTATTAAAGACGCAACAAATACTTTCAAACTACTCATAGATTCTGTTGCAGGTATTTCAATTTTTAAAGAAAATACAGTAAAGAACTTTCCAAATCGTTTCCCCGAAAATGCAACAATTCAAGGCATTACCGAACAAAAACTTTTAATAACTGAATCAACTTTGATAAATTTTAAAAACGGTGACCCTCACAAAGTCTATATTTACAACTTAGACATTGATTTTGACGGAATTCTAGGTCTTGACTTCCTAGAACACTACGAATGTACAATCGATTTAAAGAATAAACAACTTATTACCAATTTTAAAACACTACCACTGTATAAAGTTGAAGACAATTACTCTTCAACAGAACTCGAAACATAATTATACAAGGTAGAACAGAACAAGTTTTTAAATTAAAATGTCATCAAATCAATACCGATGCTATTTAATCCCGAAAAGAAATAGAAAAAGTACATATCCCAAATGCCCTTGTCCATGTCAATCAAAAAGGCGAATTTTTGACAACAATTATCAATGCGAATGCAATCCCAAAAACAATTTATTTTTCAAATATCGAAATAGAACCACTTTCGATACAAACACTTCTTAATTTCAATTTTCCCGAATCTCCCGAATTTCAAACTTCAAATAGAATCCCGACTATTAGATCCCAGCTTAGACATGACCATTTAAACGAAGAAGAAAAAGAATTAATCACAAATCTTTGTGTCAATTTCAAAGATATTTTCTATCTAGAAGGTGACAACCTTTCCTTCACAAGTGAAATCAAACTAAGATAGACACGAATAATACAAAGCCCATTTTTACTAAATCTTATAGATATCCCCAAATACATAAACAAGAGGTTAAAACGCAAGTAAACAACATGTTACAACAAGGTATAATTAGATCATCAATTTCTCCCTGGTCATCTCCCGTTTGGGTTGTACCCAAACTGTAAAAACTCGACTCTAGTAATAAACAAAAATGGAGGATCGTAATAGATTATAGAAGATTGAACGAATCCACTGTTAATGATAAATATCCACTTCCTAATATCTCAGATTTATTTCACCAACTTGGACAGTGTCAATATTTCACTACTCTTGATCTCGCTTCTGGTTCCCATCAGATAGAGATAGATCCTAAAGATATTTCAAAAACAGCGTTCTCAGTAGAAAACAGTCATTATGAATTTATACGAATGCCCTTCGGACTAAAGAATGCCCCATCTACATTCCAACGTGTAATAGACAATATTCTTTCAGGAATCTTAAATGAACTATGTCTTGTCTATATGGACGATATTATAGTTTATTCCGCTACAATTGACCAACATATCCATCGATTACGCGAAGTTTTCAAACGACTAAGAAAAGCTAATCTTAAAATACAACCAGACAAATGCAAATTTTTACGCAAAGAAGTAGCATATCTTGGACACGTAATAACTAAAGACGGTGTTAAAACAAATCCAGCAAAAATTGAATGTATTCAAAATTTTCCCCAACCAAAAAATCCTAAGGATATAAAATCTTTCCTTGGCTTAGCAGGTTATTATCGACGATTCATTCCTAATTTTGCGAAAATTTCTAAACCAATTACTCGTTGACTCAAAAAAGAAATAAAATTTGACTTTGATTCTGAATACAAAGAATCTTTTGACGAACTGAAAAAATTGCTAATTTCTGACCCAATTCTTATATACCCAAATTTTGACGAACCATTTCTTTTGACCACAGATGCTAGTGCTTTTGCAATAGGCGCTGTGTTATCACAAGGACCTGTAGGAAAAGATTTACCAATTGGTTATGGATCTAGAACCCTATGTAAAGCCGAAACAAATTATTTAACTATTGAACGTGAACTCCTTGCAATCGTATGGGCAGTAAAACATTTTCGCCTTTATCTTTTTGGCATAAAATTTAAACTAATCATAGACCACCGCCCTCTTACTTGGCTTTTTTCAATCAAAGACCCAGGTAGTAGACACGCACGCTGGAGACTTAAACTCGAAGAATATGAGTATGAAATAATTTACAAACCCGGTAAGATCAATAAAAACGCAGACGCATTATCAAGAATTAAAATTAAACATTTTAATCAATGCGCAAAATTCCAATCAAAACTCTCTATTTTTGCGACAAATCAAGACGATGACGAAAAATCTAATAACTCAAATTTAAATTTTGATGATGAAAAAATAACCGAAGAGTACAACACATTTGCTAATATGTACGAAACAAAATCTTTAATTGATTATTCAAAAATTGAAACTTCAAACGAACAACTTCTAAATAAATCACATAAAAACATAATAAACTTTTTTTAACAAAAGAATTTAGGAGATTTACATCATGAAATATTAGAAGACATTTTTGAAGAAAATGCAGATTTTTCAGTACAAAGACTAAATATTTTCTCTAGTAAAACACTTAAAAATCGGAAATATTACATAATTCCTTTGTTACTCGATCCAGAAAATGTAGTCCAACATTTTTTAAAATTATTTATACAGGACAAAACGAATTTGACCTTTCGTCAACATATTTTCTCGAAAATAAAATAGACTTTCCTATTCTTGAAATATTTTCTTTTATCTTTGCAGACAAAGATATTAAAATATGTATTTGTCAAACTTGTAACCATCCCAGATAAAGACCAAATACCAATTATATTGGAACAATACCATTTAGGCAAAAGTAATTTACACCGCGGAATTAACAAAACTTTAAGACGCATCAAAGAAAAATATAATTGGCCCAGAATGATTAAAGATGTAGAAAATTTTATAAAAAGTTGTGAAACATGTCAAAAAATTAAATTATGCCGAAAAAATTTAAGCAACCCTTTAGTGATAACAGAAACTCCGAAAACACCATTTGAACGAATAAATATCAATATATTTGAATATCCATCTAGGAACTATGCTTTGACAATACGAGACGAACTTACTAAATTTACCCAAGCTTATCCAATTGAAGATAAAACGGCAAAAACTATCGTTAACACTATTATTTTATTTTTCCAACATTATGGTACCCCACTACGAATCCATTGTGATTATGGCCGTGAATTTATTAATACATTAATGAAAGACCTATGTGAACTATACGACATAAAAATAACATTTTCAAGTGTAGGTCACCCCCAATCAAACGGCTCTCTAGAAAGATTTCACGCCACACTTAGCGAAATGATAAGAGCTAATCAAACCGAAAACCCACATGAACATCCGTTCAACGTACTTCTGTATGCTGTTATTTGTTACAATAACACGAAAAATAAAACCCACGGTTTTACGCCCTTTGAACTAATTTTCGGACATACTTCTTCTAGACCCCCATAAATCCTATATAATGAGAAAAACCTTATATCAAAATACATACGTGATTTAAACAATCGTATGCAATTTCTTTATAAATCTGCTCGTGATAAAAGGAAACAACAAAAAGAAAAAGCAAAAGAACGTTTTGATCAACATGTTCCCAAACATCCTCATGAATATAAAATTGGTGAAAAAGTATATGTACGCGAATCCCAAATTAAAGATAAAGCTCAAAACAAATTTAATGGCCCTTTTGAAATTCTCGAAATTTATCAAAACTCAGCCCTCTTATTAAATCCTAATACTAAACAAAAATCTAAAATAAATTTTGATAGATTAAAACCATACTACGAGCAAATTTCTCTTCCAGGACCATCCTCGGACTGTCATCAGTCGTCCAGTCCCAATACTCCATAAGTCCAATTAACAGCACGATAGGAGTCTTCTTTCATGAAGAAAAAAAAATGTAAATAACGATAAAATTTTAGAAAACCTTATTAATAATATCAACGAAGACGTACCACGAATAAAAGCATTTAAATCTGAAGTATTAACACCTATTAGTCTCCTTAGACAAATATCAGGAGCTGTAAATCAAAAATATACAGAGATAATGGCAGATACTAAAAAATATATTTTTAGAGAAAAACGTGGAATTTTTAATGGTATAGGAACATTTTGGAAAGCAATTACAGGAAACTTAGATGCCTCCGATGGCGAATATTTTAATGACTGTATAGAAAAAATAACACATGATGAATATCAAATCGAAAATCTTCTTAAAAATCAAATTTCAGTTACTACCTCAGTAATAAAAGAATTTAATTCAACTATTCAGAAACTCAAAATTGGCGAAGAAACATTCAATAATGATATTATAGAAATTCGAAAATCAATAATGGATATTTCTGACGATCTGAAATATTATTCCTCTCAAATAGAAATATTAAATATTTGCGAACTATTAATGGAAAGTTATTCATTTCTTGAAAATTCGTTGAATGATATTATAAGTTCAATTGTTTTCGCCCGTTTACGGATTTTACACAGTTCAATTATTACACCTTTTGACTTAATAGAATCACTAAAGCACATATCTCAATCATTGCAAAGAAATAATTTACCTTTGTTAATTCACCCTTCAAGTGTACCTCAATATCTCGAAATCATAGAATTAAAGGCACATCAATATGATTCAAAAGTAATTTTTATTCTCGAAATCCCATTAGTTGATCTAGAAAAATATATTCTCTTTCATTTATATTCAATACCAATTTTGGATAATCGAACAGGTCTTCACCACATTCTTTCAATAACAAATAATTTAATTGCGCGAAACGATGATTCATTATTATATATCACAATTTGTAACTTGGAATCATGTAAATCTTTGAGCAACGTTCCAATCCAAATTCCATATGATTGCTGCAGCTATTATCCTGAGAAGATTCATATACCAGACTTGAAGCCTCTTAAGTTACACCACATTGACACAGAAAACTTAAATATCGCTCAACATAAATTAAATGAATATTCTGATCAGTTGGACAGACTAATCAATCAACCATTCGTAAAGAAACATATCGGTTGGTTTACGATCCTGACCATAGCTCTGATCATCAATTATCCTGTACATATTTTTGTAAATGTTATAGAAGAAAACCTAAGAACCTCAGTATTGGAATTGTCAATGCCAATAGTGATGACTACCCACCTTCTCCACCAAGGTCCAGAACAAATTTTGTACAATGGAGAAGAATATTTCCAAAAAGGCGACCAAACATACGTGTTGGTGAACCAACAGAAGAATCTGAAGAAATAGAACTTAACCTGAACAAACATTCAGCTTGAAAGTTGCTTCCACGTACCAACTTTCATCTTGATGGGGGAGTTGTTATATCTATTCTCACCAGTTATTTCATCATACAAGTTATGCTAACCTTGGTTCCCAGATTATCAGCTGTCACCCGCCAACGCAGTTACTCAGAAAGCCAAGCTTATCTCAATAACAAAGTATCACATATCACTTAACGACGTAGATCATCCTATTCTCATAAACAGCAGGTGTTACTTGTTTACGAAAACAAGTCTATACCAAGAAAGCTTCATCAGCAGAACCCACGTCCTGACCCAAGTGTTCAAGAACGAAGTAAACAGTTCCCACTGAGTCAGCATAACGAAACATATAAATAGTTATTTTCCTTTGTTTACAGTTCAGTTCAGTACAGTTCAGTCTAGCTCGAATTCATTTGTTGAACGTTACTCTGTAATTTTGCAAATTCGAATGTATATATTTAAATCTGTATTTTTCAAGTAATAAAATAATTTTTTAAAAAATAATTTGGCAAGAAAGTGATTTAACAGGTATATAACATCCGACTCATTTCATTGCCGTCAATACAAAATGGCAGCATTTTATTTCTTAACTCACAAGTAAAGAACGTTTTAACAATGTAATGAATCGTATTAAAAATACAGCTAAAGTAATGGATATAATGATAATTTTTTACATAAATTAGTAAATAAACATAAGCATAAGAAAATGTAAAAAGATGCCACTACTGTTCTAGCACCTCAGGCTCCCAATAAGTCCATAGTAATCCCATATGATCCCAGATATACGAGAGGTCTAGAAAAGTATTTAAAAACGTAGGTTTTAGAGTAGCCTACAAAACGGAGAACAGTTTGAAAAGTCTCCTTGGAAACCCTAAAGACAAGGTGGACTTGAAGGAGAGGAGTGGCATCTATGAAATTAGCTGTAACGACTGCGATCTAAAATATGTTGGGCAAACTAAACGCTCCATAAACATTCGTTTTAAAGAACACATGGCACATTTAAGATACGGAAGAACAGAAAGTCAAGCGTTGCCCAACATGTTTTGGAAAACAATCACCAAATAGGAATAAATAATTTCAAGTTGATTAAAAACGTATCTAATAATAGATTATTGGATGCATTTGAGAGTATAGAAATAGTTAAATGTGGTAAGAAAGCACTAAATAAAGACATAGGGCCTATTCCATTATTGGGCGCAACCAAGTGTGACCACATTTACCTATAAATAGTTTCGGTTGGGATAAGTTACTTTAGTTTATATCATCTGCTGATGATGCTAACTTGGTTAGCGAAACGCGTGTCCAGAACGTAACAAGTTGTGGTGTAGTGTGGTTAGAACTCTTTTGATCTGCATTTTTTATGTTAAAATCTGCCTTATGTTTATATTTATTTTGTATAATAATAATATAAACCAAAAAGAGGCAGAAAAACACCTAAAACATAGATACAACAAAGATCTACAAATTGAGATTCAAAGAATGTGGACCATGAAAGCAAAAGTTATACTCGTTATAGGAGCCACAGGACTAATATAAAAGCAACTTTTAGAGCCATAAAAGACGAACCGGCTCATATAGTGCGGAAAGTCGCTCAAAATACGACCAAACCAAATACCTTAATAACAATTACTATTATTATTATTACAATACTAACAATAATAATGTTATGCTAAGAGTGTTACAATAATATATACAACAATTTTAGAAAATGAAGGTAATTTTTTAAATAAATTTAAATTTAAAGAAATGTATGTCAAAATACTAAAAGCATTTTCTATTTTAGATTTTATATTTTTTCTGGTGTAAGTACTTAGATCCCACTGAAAGAAATCACAGGGTGAGTGGTATGGAGAGGTTGCAATTCAGTTGTTCCATTTCCTGTTGTTAACAAGTTTACAATTAATGCTCAAAGTTTAAGATATCTTTATGATTTTCTTATCCATCATATCAAACAATTTCCAGGACTGATTAGAGAATTCAAGAACATTTGTTGCAATTGCTACTTACTTATAATATTTTTGGAGTATCCATTTGACGTAGTAAGGATATTCAGCAGTATTTTGTACTAGTAAAAGGAAAGTATTGTAATCGTGAAAAAATTACCCTTCGAGATTTTTTCATTTCTTTAAGTTTCAAGGTCCCTAGAAGTCGAAAAACATGTCTTCTCGATTTCGTCGGTCTGACGGTCTGCCTGTCTGTCAGTCTGTTTGGTATATTTTTCTGTCTACCATGTTCGCGGCATAGCTAAAAAACGTATCAAATTGACCTCAAATTTTGGTCAAACATTATTGATACATTTATTGTTTGTTTATAACCGTTATTCCATACATTTTGAAAAGTTTATTCCTGCATCTACCAATGTGTCATGTCAAAATTTTAAGGACTCCTTATAGAGGGTAGTTTCTTTTACACATTAAAATTTTATCCACGAAAGTACGTTTGAAAAATTGTATTTGCGTGACTTAAACTGAGCAAGTCTTAAATATTTTTGAAAATAACTTAAAATATTCAATTAGTTATTATAGTCTATATCTATTTTTCACTGACTTCAAAAAAGGAGAAGGGTCTCAATTCGACCTGTATGCATTTTTTATATGTTTGTGTGCATTGTTTAAATGACTTGGCCGATTTTGAAGAGTCAAACACATGACTCGAAATGCGAATTCGTTATTGGTCTGTTTGGAAATTTATAAATGTCCTATAGAAAGTCAATATTGCCATTCTACTTTGCGATCAGCGATTAGATTGAAATAGTAGTTTGCGCTTGCGCAGTTCCACAAAGGAGCCCTGAGAACAAGTGGCATCAGTTTTAAAAGATATAAGACTAGCTATCTATATATTTGGTTTATATGTAATGTAATATAAAATACATCAACCATATAAGTCGGTTCTATTTTTTTTAAAATATTTTATTTCTCACTTTTTAGTGATTTTTACAAGTTTATAATTTGTAGTTAATGTATATCCAATTGTATATAACACAATACAAAAAGTGACCTATTTTTTTTAATATTTTATGTAGGATCATCGTTCTCGAGACTTAACAAAAGTAAAAAATCATTGATGCTCTTAATCCAAGAGAAAAAGAAAACAGGGCCACAACACATTTTAGAAGCAGCAAAAATGCTATTTGGGTCTACAAGGGATTTAAGGCCAGTGACATTAAGCTATTTATAAATAACATTCTAATCTATTCTTTAGGTTACCACTGTCTTTTAATATGACTCACCCATTAGTAATAAATCGCAACAAAACCCACTAGATTGTAAAACAAATAAAATAAGCCAACATGTGTGCTAGTCTTGTACGTGCATGATCTATATTTCAACAATCCAAAAGATGGATACTGGGCCATGTGACCTGCACTAGGGCGGTTTGCGGTCGGCAGTGACTAGTTTATGAGAGCGGTCAAGCGGTGGTGTAGACACTTTCAATTTATCGGTACAATTAAACGATGCAGGGGGCGCCACATACGCTCCGACCATCTAGCTAAGAGAGGACCATTTGGACCGACCACTATCCTTTATTATGAATGGCTGTTGGCTAGTCGAATATAGGACAGCTAAATAAACATACGGAAAGGTTGGAACATCTAAGTGAAATATTCCTATTACATGTACGTAATTAACAGCTCGTAACTTTAACGTTCTCAATATTTTAATGAAACTCTTACCATCTTTGTAACCGACCTACATATCTGGCGGTCGCAAATGTTAAATATACACCCTGATGATAGCTTTACTCGAGCTACAGGTAAACGTTAAGTATATCTTATAAAGGTGCAAAGGAAATAAGGACTTAGTTCAAATTATGCTAAAAAAATATTAAGTAGAAATAGTCATTTAAAATCATTATAAAAGGTGGATTGAATCAGGAAAACTATTTATTAGTTTATGAAGTAAAGAAACATTATATTAATAGACAAGATTGAATATTTAACATAGTTTGAATTAGGTCATTACCTTTTTTCAATAAATCGATATATCGGTGAAGCAAATCGAATATTAGATATTTCTATTAATGTATTTTTAAATTAATTGTTTATTCAACTTTTTTGATTGATCGATTATATGATTAATTATATCATCGATTTTTTAATAAATCGACTTTTCGAACAATCGATATTTTGATTTACAGGGTCTCAATGTTACTAGAAACGACAAATGCTTATTATATAAGTTGACGTGATGAATTCCGGTAAGCAACAATTCTTCTTGGTTTTGTAGACATTAGTTACTAACTAACTAAAGATATGTTACTAAATTTAAAAATAATGTTTAACGCAAGCGGATGAATTTCTTTAGTTAGGGGATTTGGATAAATGCCCAGCCCTTGCTGGTCGAAGACTTTATAAAAATGTAAATAAATCACATCGGTCTGAAAACTAGCCCGAGGTCAAGAACTGAGCAACCTCAATTTAATCAAAATAAGAGTGTACCCCATAACTTTACGCGTATTTTTATTGATTATGGTATGGAAAAAAAAATGGAATTGTTTTTCTTGTTTTATGGATAAAAGTTCAAAGAAGTTATGTCGAAAAGATAGTCAGCATCGATGATGGAGATATTGATTATAATTTTAGCTAATTAACACTAAATTTTGAACAGGTTACGTTATATTTTGGATTTACGTCTTTATTATTGGTCCAAACATAGAAAAAATAGTTATATAAAAGAATTATTTACTAGAATTAAGATATACATTGCTATATTATGCTGAACTATCCAGCCAACTTTGAGCAAACTCAAATCATTAAAAACAAGATTTCTTGATAACTTCACGGGTGTTTTTGTTGATCATAAAATGCAAAGAGGTTAATTTATTTATTATAATTTTAATTAACCAGTACGAAATTTTGCATAGAGATTTATCTATAACCGATAATTTGGTTTTCTCTCAATTACCACATGTACAATTATCAGTAAGAAATATTCACGGGACTCATGTTATTACAAGTAAAACGAGGCGGGCTTAAAAATAAGTTTAAAATTAGCCAATAGGCTTTTCTTTTTTCATATAAAAATGTTACAAAGTCTTACATCCAGACAACTTTTGCTGCCTTTACGATGGTGGATTTTCTAACAAATCCAGATAAATGCTCTTTTGTGGTACAACTGTATTAAGCAGTGGATTTTTTAATTAAAATCAATGTGTGTATTATGACACCCAGTTGAAGAGGTGGTGGGTTCGAGTAAGAAAATTGAACCCTTATATGGTAACAGAATATTTTTATCTACAATTAAAATTCAATGACCTCTTAATGTAGCATTTAAATACTATTCGTTGATGGCTCTGTTGTTACGGTAAGATAATCTGTTGGTGGCATTAATTTAACGCACTTGTAATTTAATGTATGCCCCTTTTACAAGGTAAGTATTGTAATCGTGAAAAAATCACCCTTCGAGATTTTTTCAGATCTTCACGTTTCAGCAGGGTCCCTAGATGCCGAAAAACATGTTTTCTCAATTCCGTCGGTCTGTCTGTCAGACTGGTCTGTCTGTTCGCGGCATAGCTAAAAAACTTCTTACCCGATTGACTTCAAATTTTAGTCAAAAATTCATGGTCATATGGTCATAACATTTTGGTAGAAATATCTCCATGTTTTAGCTTTCCTTAATCTTGTTTTATCAATTCCGACAGTCTGTCTGTCTGTCCGTTTGTCAGTTCGTAGCATAGCTTAAAAACTACTTACACGATTGACTTCATTGTTTGGCCCAAAATTAATGATCACATGGGGATAACCGGGTAATATTTTGGTAAAAGTCCAATATAGTGCAACAAGATGGCGGCCTAGTGATACGTTAAAAAATTATTACTGAAAAAACCAATTATCCAATTTTGCACCAAAATCAAGTGTTATATGGAAACATTTTGGTTATAAATCCGAGATAGCAAAATGGCGGCCTTAGCGGATGACTTGGTAACATTTTGGTAAAAATCCAATATGGCGAAACAAAACACAGGCCTTATAAAATATTTAAAAATTGTGCCTGAAAAACTAATGGATTGATTTAAAATTTTGTGCAATACTTAATTGTGGTATAGAGATGTACTTGTATACAAAAATTGGGGTAAGAAGGCATTTCTGAATGTATGTTTGTGTCTGTGTCTGTTCGTCAGTTCGTTGTATAGCTTAAAAACTATTTACCCCGATCGACTCGAAAAATTATTGTTGTATGGGGATGACTTGGTAATATTTTGGTAAAAATCCAATATGGCGTAACAAGATGGGGGTCTAGTTATTACTGAAAAACTAACTAATTTACCTCAAATTTTGCACGAAAATTAAGTGTTTTGATTGAAATTGATGACATTTTCGTATAAAGCCAAGAAAGCAAAACAAAATGGTAGCCTAATAGATTTTCTAAAAATCAACCTGAAAAACTACTTACTAGATTGATTTAAAATTTTGTGCAAGCATTCAGTATGGGATAGAGTTAAACTAGTAAATTTCAATTTCGAGTTCAAGATATATAATAATAATAAACGTAAATAAATCTTCTTATTCATTCGACTTTAAGTTTGCACAAAAATTAATACAGAGGTAAACCGGTACGAATTCAACATGACGCAACAAAATGGCGATGTGTCACTATAAAAACTACTTATTCAATTTATTTGAAATCATGCCCAAAGATCAAGGGTGGCATAGGTAGAAACTTTTGGTATGAACCAAAATGGTGGAACAAACCGGCGCCCAATAAAAAATATGTGTTAATAAATGACTATTTACCGAACTAAATTGGGTCACACTTCTCTATTGCTAATAAAGGGAAATATTCCTAATGAGGGAAGTTCCAGGTAAAAGAAATTTACCGATTTTGTTAATATGCGTCCGCACAGTGATGTTGTCACCTTCATTAACAATAAAACTGATTTTGTCCTTTTCGGTGTATATGTATATATTTCCTCATCTACCGATCTTTGATTTTTTTGTGAACAAATGATTAAGTTTTAAAGATTATGTGCAACCACTTTCTTCTTCATTATTTTAATGCCACCAGTCAACTTCCGTAGCATGAAATGTTCGTTTGTTTTAGCTAAAAAAAAATGATGTGTTGAAAAAGTTTTAAGTTGGCAGTCTAAAGTAACTTGCATCAAAATGATTTCCGCAGTCAAATACTATTGTACTACGAGTACTTAATTTCTCGTTCAATAGCTTTTAACCACCTTCTTCTTCTGTGCTCACGTTCTGGCACTTAAATATATATTTTGTCCAAACTCTTTAATGATGTATTGTGGCATGTTTTCACAACACAATAAGAATAAGTCATTTTACTGATTACTGAAAAAGTCTTTGTGTATACCTCTGTCGAGTGTTGTTAATGCATGACATTAAATGCTTTTATAGGTTATAATCATCTGGGGATTATAAGTTATAAAAATCGGGTAACATTTAACTTGTTGGCAGATGCACTCTATTGTGAAGTCAGAGGCGTTTCAAAAGTTAAAAATAAAATGTCAAACTCTTTTAAAACAATACACAAATATATATTTTCTTCATTCTTACAAATACATACTAACTATCCATTTAAATTACCTATATAAAAATATTATCTTCAAATACTTATATCTAGCAACATAAATATTCTAAATCATTCTGTATAGATATGAGTAGAATAAAATGCGTAGATGTTAAACAAAATTTCAGCAAGGGACGCATTTAAACCACCTTAGCTGATGATTCTTTAATGTATTTTCCTCATCGTTCCTTTTTCTAAAAATGAAAAATAACTGTATGTAATGTTAATCTCTACCCCAGTGGAGTGAATTACTTGAGTCACCCGGAAGTCTTCCAAGGGAAAAAATAATCTAAAAACCACATAAATATTTTAAAGCAGTCACTTCAAATTTAGCTTCAGGCCGTTACCTGTCACATTTCTGCTTAGGTTAACTTTAATCGTTCGAGTTTCGAGAGGAATTTTCACTTCCCGATGCCGGGGGAAAAATCTTATTTTCATCGCGTCAAAGTCTTTAGGAGACGTTGATTGAAGCTAGGGGTGAGAGTTGCCTTTTCACGGATTTGCACTTTATTTGGAAATGGATAAGTCATTGAAGTTAGTAGCTATAATAAATTAGTTTCCGTTTTCCAGCATAAACGCATACTTATTCAATTTATGGATATTAGACCAACAAAATAGTCAAAAAAATCATTTATGGCGAGGAATCTGACTGGGCGAGTTGTTTAAGTGCATCTAAATATTGATGTTCATAAAAACATCCACAAAATAATTAGGGAACATTATATAAGCAACTGCATGAACTACCGCTTTTTCCTTTTAGATTAAAATGGGTTGGTCCCACAAAAAATGATATATTTAAAAGTTTTTTCTTTAAAATTAAAATTAAGTAGTTTGATACATGAAATTCGACATTAAACTATTCTAGAAGTTGGGCAGGATCCGTGAAATGTATTCTGTTTTTCGATGTCTATATATATATATATATATATATATATATATATATATATATATATATATATATATATATACATATATATATATATATATATATATATATATATATATATATATATATATATATATATATATATACATATAAAGGGTTTCCCAATAAGAACGCTCGATTTTTGGCAACAGCGCATTACAAATTCCAAAGTCACACAAACGTTATCTTTGGCAGAAGTATTCAGTTGACCTTGACATTTATTATGGAGCGGTACACAATTCAACAACGTGTCGAAATCGTCAAAATTCATCATCACAACCGATGTTCCATTCGGCAAACATTCCGTGCACTTCGTACAATTTTTGGTGCCGATGGTCGTCCTGTAGAGTCCACAACTCGCCGTCTAATGGATACATTTGAATAAACTGGTTCGGTGGCAGATCGGACAATACCTGTACGTCAGCGAAGAGTAAGATCCGCTGAAAATATTGCTGCCGTCCGGAAAAGTGTGCATGAGAATCCACGACAGTCTATTCCCCGTCGTGCTCAAGAACTTGGGCTTTCGCGGATGTCAACCTGGCGAATCCTGCATCATAACTTATCGCTTCACCCATATAAGGTGCAACTAATTCAGGAATTAAAGCCCAACCAACCCAAAGTCCATAGACAGCGGCGTGAATTCGCTAACTGGGCGCTAGAACAATTGGAGGGTGATCCCAATTTTGGGCAAAAAATAATTTTTAGTGACGAGGCTCATTTCTGGTTAAGTGGCTTCGTAAACCGAAAACCCACGGGAGATTCATCAAGTTCCCCTCCACTCCGAGAAAGTAACCGTATGGTGTGCACTGTGGTCCGGCGAAGCCATCGGTCGTTATTTTTTCGAAAATGAAGAAGGAGTTGCCCAGTACAGGGCTATGATAAGAACATTTTTTTGGCCTATAGTGGGTCGTATGGCTGTGAGAAACACGTGGTTTCAACAAGACGGCGCAACCTGCCATACTGCAAATGATACAATTACCTTATTGCATGAACAGTTCGAGGGTTGTGTTATATCGCGAAATGGCGACGTCAACTGGCCGCCCAGATTTTTTTCTTTGGGGTTTCCTTAAATCTCGTGAATCACATTTGTGCAATCATGTCATCGAAAATTGGACTCACAGAGTTTGTCTCGCCAGGCAAAGCCGCGGCGGACATTTAAGTGACATAATTTTTAAAACATAATGTAACCACATATGCTGTACAACAAATATAAAATTATAGCGGTTTTATTTATACATGTTTTTTTATTAATTTAATATTAATTAATTTACTTTAAAGAACGAGCGTTCTTATTGGGAAACTCTTATATATATATATATATATATATATATATATATATATATATATATATATATATATATATATATATATATATATATATATATATATATATATATATATATATATATATATATATTTGTTGGAAACGCACTATTGTTTTATATTTCAAAATATATTTTAATTTTATTTTTGGTATTATTACTCGTTAACGTCTAATCAGACTATATGATTTATTATTATTTTGTTACTATTTATATAATTTTTAAATATACGCGCGCAAATACGCACATTTTTTGAAGGGCAAAAAAAAAAAACTCCCGGCCGGTATGCATCGAAGAACATACGGGACAAGTCGAGCACACTCGAATTTAAGACGTCAAGCAATCGATATAGTATCGAGACACGTGAAAGTTACACACATCTTTCATCACATTTTTACTTATTTTGAGTGAAGTGATATTTAGCCTAGAACATTAATCCAGACCATCCAGAGGCCACGAATCTAGGATGATCCGAAGACCAATAGAATAGAGAGCTCTCTTGAAGTGATTTCACGTCGAAATAATGGTGAGTGCTTTTCATTTTATGTGCGTCGACATCTGCGATTAATTGGTAATTTTCACTGAAATCTTTATGAATTTTCACTTTCCTATGGAAATCATATGGTCCTTCGGCAATTAACAGCCCTACGGTTCCATTTTTGGTCCGATCGAGCACGGATAGGCACTAGCTTTTACAAAATTTAAAAATTTGTACTTCGCTTAACACTAAAATAAATCTCATACGTCTTAGCCATTTTTATTTTATTGTTATCATTTAAACATTTAAATCTGGTGGTACCAATATATCTATCTCTTTTACACATTTTAAGGTCGATATCTATCTATCTATCTCTATATTCTAAGCGCATAGTTAAACGATCAGAAATCGTATTTTTAATCTAAGACAGATGGTACAGTTTTATTCTTTTCAATTCTAAAATCATTCTATAAAGCTATCTCTTTTTATTCACAGTGTGCGTCTATTTCAACATTCGCTCTTACTGCTATCGAGTAGGCGCAAATTTGCTGTACAGCCAACCCGGCCATTTTTTGGATTTTTAGGGAACAGCTGATTCAACCGCCTCGCGCTACCTATTCAACAACGCTTGTTTTGTTGACGTTTTCCTTTCAAAACAAAACGAGTTTTGCATTTATTTTGATAAATACACTTATTTATTATTTGCAGGTATTGGGTATATTCTCAGGTATATTTATAAATAGTGGTGGATTTACAGTTCTTTATTATCCAAATCTTTCTATAAATATCACGCCGACTAGATATAAATTATTATTCTTTATTTTATTGCATTGGTGATTTACACAGTGTCTTCCTTTTATAAATTAAATACATATATTTTTGTTCCTGAAACAAAATAATTTTAAAATGACTGATCAAGAACAAATCTTTAAACTTGATTTTAAACGTAAAATTCCTTTAAATAGATTAAATGAAATTTACGATTACTGTAACAATTCTACAACTGATCCATTTTATAAACAAAATTTTTTGGCAAGAGCTCAATATGTAGACACGTTATATGAAGAATTTCAGAGACATCACAATCAAATTATTTCATTAATTTCTGAGGACTCTGAATTTCAGGTTCAAGATAAATTCAGAATTTTAGCTGATAAATATTTATATCACACAAAAGGTAAAAAAATGGAATTTACTTGTGCAAATATGGGAAGTGGTAATTTAAATACATCAAATAGTGGCTTTTCGCCCAGTCCAAGCTTCCAAAAATTAATGTGCCAATTTTCAAAGGTAACTTAAAATCTCGGCCAACCTTTTTAGATTTATATAAACACCTTATTCATGAAAATCAAAACTTGTCAAATATAGAAAAATTTTATTATTTAATAACTTCGCTAAAAAATGAACCTTCTAATTTGGTTAAATCAATTCCTATGACGGCTAATAATTATCAAATTGCATTTGATACTCTACTTAAAAGATATCAAAATAAACGGTTTTTGGCGACCACTTGTTTTAATGAAATATACACTGCTCAACATTTGCAAAGGCCCTCCTTTAAGGATCTGCGTCATCTACTGGACATATTTTCAGAGAACCTTGCGGCATTAAAAAACTTGAACTTTGACACGGATTCTTGGGACTTCTTGCTTTTTAACATTTTATTGCAAAAGTTAGATTCTAAAACCAGAACAGATTTTGAGTTAGAGTATAGCACAACCGAAATTCCTCTTTATAAAAATCTTACTGATTTTTTACACGATCAATGTAAGGCCTTAGAGTCCTTGCAATGTATGATGCCGGGTTTCGATTGTAAATCTAAAACAGGTAACAAGAGTGGCCCATCTTTGGATCAACCATCTCAGTCTCCTTCAAAAGGAAAGCAGCGTCATAATTTCTCCAATTACGTTTCTATGGTACCTGTAAATCAACAAAATTATAAATGTATTTTATGCCCTGAAGCAACGCATGCCTTGTATAGATGTCAGCTATTTTTAGCCAAGAACCCTCATCAGAGGCATGCTATAGTAAAACAGCATAAACTATGCGAAAACTGCATTCGTTTTAAACATCCTGTCCCTAACTGCACTTCTTCTACCAAATGTAGGATTTGCCAATTTCCGCATCACACCTTACTTCATTTTGAGTCTCATCGGCTAACTGCACCCTCTCAATCATCTTCAGAAGCGCGGACCTCTGGCAGACAGGTATCAGCTTCTTTTCAGGATGCAGTTTTTCCTTCTGTAGTCCCAGCTGCTGCAGAGGAAAATGTGCTAACCCCACAAGACTCAGTGCAGTCTTCTCAGGCTTTACAATGCAGTACTTCTACTTCTTCAAATAAACCATTCACGGTTCTGCTTTCTACTGCAGAAGCAGAAATTAAGGATGTTTGGGGAAACTTTCAGAGAGTTCGTATCCTTTTAGATACTGCCAGCATGGCTAATTTTATCTCTCAAAGTTGTGCCAATCGTTTGGGCCTGAAAAGGCAACATTTTTCTGTTCCCATTGAGGGAATAAATAATTTAATTTCAACCTCCCATGAAGGCATTACTCAATGTTTTCTAAAACCTTGTGATAAAGTTAGTCCGACATTTTCATTTGAAGCCATTATTTTGCCCAAGGTTTGCTCAGAACAACCAAAGGTAATGGTTAATCCTCAACACTGGTCTTATATAAAAAATTTGAAGTTAGCAGACACAAAATTCCAGACTCTTGGCTCTATTGATATTTTAATTGGGGCTGAGCTTGTACCCTTCGTATTAGGTTCTGGAAGCATTTTTGGAAAACCAGGCCAACCTGTGGCCTTAGAGACTATTTTTGGATGGATTCTACAAGGTCGTACAGAGTATCCGACGTCAAATTTATCTTTAATTAGCTGTCATGCTTCCTTTGAACCACAGGTAGACACAACTCTTCAAAGGTTTTGGGAAATCGAGCAAATTCCGACAATAAATAACTATTTGTCACCTGAGGATATTAAGTGCGAATCTATATATAAAAGGTCAGTTCAGCGTGACAGTTACGGCCGATTTGTAGTTGCACTTCCATTTAAACATGAGGATCCAGATTTTGGGGACACTTACACTCAAGCTTTTAGACGCTTTATTTGCCTAGAATCTCGCCTCTATAAAAACCCCGTATTTCAGTCGTCTTATTCTGATTTTATCAAGGAATACATTCAAAATGAATATATTTCCGAAGTTTCGACTTCTGACTACTGCTCGTCTTCAGCATTTTATTTACCACATCACTGTGTTTTGAAGCCGGACAACGTTTCGACTAAACTCTGGGTCGTTTTCGACGCTAGTGCTAAAAGCGACACTGGCATGAGTCTGAATGATAATTTATATTCTGGCCCTAAACTTTATCAGGATTTATCTACAATTTTATTACGTTTTCGTACTTTCCCTATCGTGTTTACGTGCGACCTTAAACAAATGTATTGTCAGATATTAATTACACCTGAGCACAGACATTTTCAAAGATTTCTGTGGCGTTTCTCAAAGTCAGAATCAATCAAAGAATACACTCTTAACAGAGTAACCTTTGGAGTATCATCAGCTCCATATTTGGCCCTTCGGAAATTAAAAGAATTGGCAAATATTGAACAAGATAATCATCCTTTAGCATCACAAGTCTTACAAGAGTCAGTATATATTGACGATTGTGTTTGTGGCGCAAACTCTATAAAGGTCGCTCTTCGTCTCCAAACGGAACTGATAACCCTTTTAAAAAAGGGCGGATTTATGTTAAGAAAATGGGTGAGTAACCACCCAGATATTCTTTCTTCTGTCCCAAATTCAGATGTTCAGATGCCTTTTTCTTTCGAAAGCGAAGGTCCTACCTACATCAAGGTTCTGGGTCTCCAGTGGAACCCAAATTTAGATGTATTTTCGTATACATGCACTCCCATTGAGGCAAAGTGTACAAAAAGAAATGTTCTTTCTCAGGTTGCAAGAATTTTCGATCCTTTGGGCTTCCTTGCTCCAGTTGTTCTTCTTGCAAAACAAATTTTACAGCAACTCTGGCTTTCAAAAATAGATTGGGATGAAAAACCCCCCGACCATATAATTAATATATGGAATCAATTTAAAACAGAATTGCCCTCTATTTCAGAAATAAAAATATCCCGATTATTGCACTCTGACCCTATAGCGAGTTTGGAGATTCATGGCTTCTGTGATGCCAGTACTTTGAGCTATGGTTGTGCAATTTATTTTAGATTTATTACTTCTAGCGGAACTATAAAAGCAAATCTAGTTTCTGGAAAATCTAGAGTAGCTCCGCTTAAATCTGTCTCTTTACCACGACTTGAACTATGTTCTGCTTATCTTCTGGCTGATTTACTCGCTTCTGTTAAGCAATCATATTATAATTATCTTACGTTTAACTCAATTTATGCGTGGTCTGATTTGAAAGTGACCCTAGCTTGGTTGTCGAGCTCTCCACATCGTTGGAAGACATTCGTTGCCAATAGGGTTTCTCATATACAAGATGTCATTCCTTCATCATGCTGGAGATACGTACCTACTGGAGAAAATCCAGCTGATTGCGTATCTAGAGGTCTTACTCCTCAGAGACTTCTGTTACATGACTTATGGTGGCATGGGCCTCAGTTTTTATATCAAAATTCAGATAATTGACCAGAACAAGACTCTTCTTTAGATGGAAATCTTTCCTATATATCTCAAGAAGAAAAACAAGTTTCCTTACATGCCTCTGTAAAAACAGATGACAATCCAATTTTAGCACTACTTTGGAAATTTTCTTCTCTTAGAAAAGTACAGCGAATTACCGCCTATTTATTACGATTTATCAGCGTATTTAGGAAAATCCAAAATACGCCCACTTTAGCGTTGGATTATAATTATAATGCTTTACAAGCTATAATTAAATGCGTGCAAAAAGAATGTTTTGTCGCAATTTTTCATGCCTGTGACAAAAATTTGTCTCTCCCTAAGCCTTATAGGAAGCTTGCAGTTTTTGTGGACAATGCAGGAATCCTTAGGGTGGGGGATAGGCTGAGAAAATCCTCTCTTTCATTTGATTCAAAATATCCGATTTTATTACCAAAAAATCATAGATTTACTGATTTGGTAATAGAGCAGGTGCATAATGATAATCTGCATCCGGGTTTAAAAACGGTGCACAACCTGATTGTCCAAAATTTCTGGATAATTTCTCCACGAAATGCTATTTACCGATGCCTTTCTAAATGTATTAAATGTTTTCGTGCAAAACCTAAATCTTATACCCCGGTAATGGCGGATCTACCCGCATTTAGAATTTCGCAGTTAAAGGCATTTTCACAAGTTTGTCTTGACTACGCCGGTCCTTTCTTAATCACTATGGGAAAGCACCGGGGTATAAAAACCTCCAAGGCATATATTTGCCTTTTCGTCTGTTGTGCCACTAAAGCACTTCATCTAGAGTTGTCTTCCGATTTATCATCTGAGGCCTTTCTAGCCTGTTTACGTAGGTTTATTGCCCGCCGAGGCAGAGTCACAGATATATATTCTGATCAAGGCACCAATTTTATAGGCGCATACAACCAACTTCAGAAATTTTCGCAAACTGATGATTGTATGAAGCTATCTATTAGATGGCACTTTAATCCTCCCGGTTCGCCCCATTTTAATGGACTTATCGAGTCCGCTGTAAAGTCAGTCAAAACCCATATTCATCGTGTGGTAGGTGAGCAAGTCATGACATACGAGGAATTTTACACTTTGTTGACACAGATTGAGTCCCTCTTAAACTCCCGTCCTTTGTCTCCAATGAGTGAAGATCCCAATGACCTTACCCCTTTAACTCCAGGGCACTTTTTAACGCTGGAACCTCTTACTAATTTTCCTGAACCAGATGTCTCAAGTACACCTATTAATAGACTAAGCCGTTGGCAAATGTTGACGAAAATGCACTATGATTTTTGGAAGCGTTGGAGCGAAGAATATCTTCACACACTTCAACAGCGTTGTAAGTCGACAAAGTCCAGCTCTAACATTAAACCTGATATGTTGGTTCTCATCAAAAATGAACAGAGGCCTCCGTTGGAATGGTCTCTAGGACGAATACTTCAGGTTCATCCGGGAAAAGACGGGGTAGTTAGAGTGGCTACTTTAAAAACTCAAAATGGAGTTTTACAGCGTCCAGTTGTAAAGCTCTGTCCATTACCTGGACAATAATTTTTTTATTTGTTCGCGTTAGAAAAAACTAACGTGTTTTTTTTTTTGGGGGGGGGGGGGGAATGTTGGAAACGCACTATTGTTTTATATTTCAAAATATATTTTAATTTTATTTTTGGTATTATTACTCGTTAACGTCTAATCAGACTATATGATTTATTATTATTTTGTTACTATTTATATAATATTTAAATATACGCGCGCAAATACGCACATTTTTTGAAGGGCAAGAAAAAACTCACAGCCGGTATGCATCGAAGAGCATACGGGACAAGTCGAGCACACTCGAATTTAAGACGTCAAGCAATCGATATAGTATCGAGACACGTGAAAGTTACACACATCTTTCATCACATTTTTACTTATTTTGAGTGAAGTGATATTTAGCCTAGAACATTAATCCAGACCATCCAGAGGCCACGAATCTAGGATGATCCGAAGACCAATAGAAAAGAGAGCTCTCCTGAAGCGATTTCACGTCGAACTAATGGTGAGTGCTTTTCATTTTATGTGCGTCGACATCTGGGATTAATTGGTAATTTTCACTCAAATCTTTATGAATTTTCACTTTCCTATGGAAATCATATGGTCCTTCGGCAATTAACAGCCCTACGGCTCCAATATTGCTTAACATTATTATGTCACGACATTGCGCCGCCACTGGCTTTGTCGGCTGTTCAATGTACACACGCCCCTGCCAACCATCGAACGGATTTACATTGAATTTAGTTCTTCTGCTTTAAGGAATGAAAAATTGAAACAATACTTTGCATCAAGACTTTATAAACTTAAACAAAATTGTGTCATTTGTTCTATCGATTCCAATTAGCAGAGATAATATTTAGCCATATGAATAATTTGTGGATAAAAGAGAGAAATCGAATGTCTTTTGACCTTGTGAAGGCTAAGCTACAAATTCGAACCAATTTTAGCGTGTCTTGCTCAGAACTTTTGTCTTTGTTAAATGGTCCCAAAGCCGAAAAAAATTTAAAAGTAGCAAAGTTCAACGATAAATAGTTAATCTTAGTTTACCTGTGTTAATATGTTTTGATTTATTTACCTTCGTTTATGTTTTTTTAATTATTTACCTTCGTTTAAGTTTTTTGTGCTTAGGTCAATAAAACAAAATTTGACTATGATTTGTTTTGATTTTGTTTTCACATACTATTCCCGCAAGCGTGGATTCGGGAGGGGTATAACAAAAACTGATTTATATTTTATCCATCCCGGAATTTAGCCATCCTATTCTAGCAACCCTAACCACACTTGATTTTCGGCATAATTTAAAATAAATTGATTAAGTAGCTTTTACTCTGATTTTCTTTTAAGACTTCAATTTTGTTTCATCATCTTGAATTCGTCATACTTAATGTTTGCACAAAATTTGAAATTAATCTAAAAAGTAGTTTTTCAGGCTGGTTTTCAAAACATTTTATTAGGCCATCATTTTGTTTTGCTATCTTGGATTCTTACCAAAACGTTATCAGTTCATTCTTATGTAAGCCTTTAACTTTTGATTTTTGTGCAAAATTTGAGGTAAAGTTTCCGTCATTTTGGATTTTTATCAAAATATTACTAGGTCATCCCCATATAACCATTAATATTTGGCCAATAGTTGAAGTCAATCAGGTAAGTAGTTTTTTAGCTACGCCGCAAACTCACACACAGACAAACCGACAGAGAATCGTCAAATCGGCGGCATTGAGAAACCACTATTGGCATTTAGGGACGCTAAAACGATTTGTAAAACCTGGGGGGATAATTGTTTTCACGATACAAAAACTTTATTTGGCCGCAATTTTCTTCCACCCTCTTGAATTCGTGTCAAAATTTTACCAGTGCATCTATATACCACAATTATTTCTTGTAAAATCTTGAAATCAATCTATTAATTAGTTTTCGCACTCTAAATTTTTAAATATCTTATTGAGCCGGAATTTTGATTCGCCATCTTGGATTTGTATCAATATTCTACCAGTTGATACTTAAATAATATTTGAGGTAAATTGAATAAGTAGTTTTTTACCAATAATCTTTTTAGCATTTCACTAGACTGCCATTTTGTTTTGCCATATTGGATTTTTACCAAAATGTTACTAGGCTATTTCCATATGACCTTTAATTTTTGACCAAACTATGAATTCAATTGAGTAACTAGTTTTTTAGCTATGCCATGAACAGACATACATACAGATAGACAGACCGACGGAATCGAGAAAACATGTTTTTCGGCATCTAGGAACTTTGAAACCTAAAGACCTGAAAAAATTTCGGGGGGTGATTTTTTTACGATTATAATACTTCCTTTTACGAGCAAAGTAATAACATGCTTTTCACGCTACATGTTTTTCTTCGTCGATTAATAGATGTGAAAGTTGACGCGTTTTGCAGTTACTCTGATATCCTCTTCACTAACAGTTTCAAAAAGCAGTGTCGCCCTTGCGTGCTATATTCAAGTTTATAATACATAACTTAATTACTTAAAGTGAACTCTTGAGTTAACTGTTTTTTTTTTATTGTCCTCGTAAAGGATAGTATTGTAATCGTGACAAAATCACTCTCCGATATTTTTTCAGGTCTTCACGTTTCCCTAGATGCCGAAAAACCAGTTTTCTAAATTGCGGTCTGTCTTGTTGTCTAACTGTCTTTCCATCTATTTATCTATCTGCTAGTCTGTCTGTTCGCTGCATATCTGGAATACTTCGAACGAATCTAAGATGGCGTAACAAAATGGAGGTCTAATTAAATGTTTAAAAAATCGGTCTGAAAAACTATTTATTCGAATAATTATAAATTTTTTACAAAAGTCAAGTGTGATATAAATAAAAATTGGTAAAATTTGGTTGACGAGTCATTATTGTCGAACAAAATAGCGGCTTAATGGAATGTTTAAGAGAACAGTATTAAAAAACTATTTATCCGGTTGAGTTGAAATCCAAGTCTGAAACAGGATGAACCAGTATTAGCATTTATGGCAAAGCAAATGCGGCTTTTTCACAAATATCAAGTGTGGCGTAGGGAATAAACTGGTAAAATTGGTGACGAGCCATTATGGTGAAACAAAATGGCGGCCTAATTAAATGTTTAAAATATCAGTATCAAAGGACAACTTATCCAATTAAAATGAAATTTTCATGTACTGATAAAATTAAGTTGAGCCCTACAAATTATCAGAAATATTTTCTATTGTCCCAGAGTATCATGGTGACCAAATATTTTTACAAACTTTTATAAATGCTCGTGATTATGCCTATAATATGTCTTCGGGTAATCAAAAACATTTATTAGTCATTCACATAAAAAATAAATTACGAGGTAAAGCAGCGCAATTAATAAGCTCTAGGAATTTATTAATGTATACTGAGATAAAACAATTTTTAAATTCTCACTTTGGCGATACTAGAGATTTATCCTCTCTAATTCAAGATTTACAACGACTTAAACAATTACAGAATGAGTCAATCTTATCTTTCCTAAACAGATTATAAACGCAAAAATGCACGCGAATTTTAAATGTTTAAAAAGCCGGTAAAATTCCGTTTCCTGGAGTATAAGCCTCCTTTTAATGGAAGACAATAATACATTTCATAATTGGTTTTTTAGAGGTTATGTTACAAAAAATAAAAAATTGATATACATTTTAAAATAAAAATAAATTATTAACAAATAAAAGCAAAATTTTAAAAATAGCATACTGGGGTGGTTTTATTTAAAAAGGCGAGGGAATTAATATGTGTATGTTCGTTTGTATGTATGTATGTACATTGGATATGAACAACTGTATTATCATAAATTCTTATTTGCGTATTTGCAATATACCTATTCAGCTTGATTAAAATAACATAAAAATGTAGCAAAAATGATAGAAACTATATATAGACAAAATATATGATAAAAAATTAAATTTTAAAAAATCGGTAAATTGACCTTTACCTAGAACATCCCCCGTTCCCAGTTCCATCACCCACAGATAACACTGTTTATTATACATTCGGCGTGTAACAAAAGTAAGGAAATGGCGAAATATCTCAGGTACCGCTTATCTGAATTTAATGAAATTTAATAAAATCTGTCGAGTTTACCGTTTTTTCGGTTATAAAAGGAATTTTTTTTAATGGAACACCCTATATAAAACAGTTTTTGCGAAAATAAGGGTCTAATATAATAGCAGACCTAAAAGCGCAACAGATGGTGATAAGGCTCTAAATGTTTTAATCCGATTAGAAGAGAATCTGCACCTTTCTACCAGAAGAATTAGGAAGAGAAAATGACGTCTCACATATGTTCGTAGACCGACTTCTAAAAACCGACATAAAAAATAACACCGTATTTTGCTCGTAATAAATCCTTTCCCATAGTATTTGGTCTACTTCAGGAAGTAAATGGACAACATTTTAAACACATTACATAGTTTCATTAATTTATTGTTTGTTGTATTAAGTACTTCTTTTTTGTATTGCAAGATGAGGAATTATTGTGCTTTCCGGTCTGCCAGAACGTACGGCATCTTTTACATTACCAGTTTCAGGAAATTTTTTATTAATTTTACTTACGGTAGATTTAGTTATTGGATTTCTGATAGGATATTTGTCACTAAAAAGGTTACAAACATCTTGCTGAATTCGCCATTAGAACCGGCTTAATTGCATACCTAAGTATACATATTTTCATTAAATTCAGTACCTGAGATATTTCGCCCCTTCTTTACTTTTATTTCACGCTGCTTTGAATAAATTGCAATAATAAGCTAAATTTTGGTACTTGGGTACAAAAATAGGTAAAGCCCTTTTAACAGAACTTTCTTCATAATGAAATTTTCACTTTATCAGGAAAAGTGACACAAATTAATAATTATAAAATATGTATAAATTTATTACCAAATAACTATAGGTATATATAATCTGTGTTGGGTGTGATGGAATCCGTTACGAGGAAAGTTCCGAGTAAGGCGACTTAAACGATTTTTTGCTTTATGCGTTTTTAACCAAACTGACTTAGAAGCCTCGAAAAATCATCTTTTGTTACAATTTTAGTGCATAAACATTAAAAATCGGAAAACATATGTAATATAAAAACTAATTAACTCTTATTTTGGTACCGTATACGTTAAAAATTAGTTCTCAAATATTTCATACACGCAAGAAAACATATATAAATGGACTTTTATTGTAATATTGGAAAACGTATGTTGTCACATTGGAAAACGTAGCAACGGGTTTTCTTATTTTTTCGAAAACTCTAGAGTTACGAAGTATGTTCAAAAGCTTTTTTATATACGGATATTAAACACGTCTTTAATTTAGGCACATAATATTTATAAGTATTTCAAATTAATTTTGAGCCAATGAAATTCAGTAACATTTATTTTTTGTATATTCAAGTTAATAAGTTACTAGGGAGAGCGGTCAACAACTCCCCATCAATAATTTGCATACGTCAGAAAAAAATTATGTGCATAATTAATTATTTTTTAATTTTTAAACAGAAAGAGGAAGTTCGTAAAGTTTCACATCTTTTTTATTATTCACAAAACCTACCAGTTTAATATGGTTGGTTTTACTCTTGATCCCCTTAATCAGACACTCTCTAAATTAAGTTTAAAAAAACTGCGCCACTCTGCCAGAGTTCCTGGCTATGCAAAAAACCAAAGCGAGAAATAATTTTTGTAGTTTCTTGACTTGACCATTAATTAACTTACTACTTACTTCAAACTTTTTTTTGTGTTTCACAGACAGTATTGTCTAATTGATTTTAAGGTTCATGCTTTTTTTATTTTATAGGGTTAAACATAGGAGCAAAGAAGAAATCTCATACTAAGCCCAAAGACCTTTAAAAGGCAAGATACACATCTGAATTTTAAAAGCGTTACTGGTCTAAAAACTACAGAACTAAACTAGGAGGGCAAAGTGAAACTAAATTTGAAAATGGGTTATCACAAAAAGAAACTTGATCAGACAATTCCTTACTTAGAATAGAAATTATTCGCTCCGAAATCTTTGCATATTGTGAAACATTATAAGATAATTAGTCGCTGAGTTTTCTAGCTATGCTGCAAATAAACCGGCAGAGAGATAGACCGACAGTAATGCAAAAACATAATTCCCTCTTATGAACGAAATTTAAATCGAAATCTAACCAGGAATTAAAAAACTCTGGTAAAGGTCTGGCGTTTCATTTCAAGGAATAGTCGTCCTGATTTTTTGGATCGGGTTTTTTCCAAAATAACACAAACCATCAAAAACAATTTTTGAAAAAATATGCAGGAAATGAAATATCTAATTTAAAGGGAAGTAAATTTATTGAATAGTTACTTACTTATACTATATATTTTCTATACGCGCCCAAAATAATCAGCAGACATTTACTGTAATATTTATCACATCTTTGCGTTTCAGGAACCCCTGATACCGAAAAATATATTTTCCGATTTTTGCTGGTCTGTCGACAAAACCTATTGATCCGATTTACTTCAATATAGAGAAACAAAATGGTGGCAAAATAAAATGTTTAAAAAATCTGTAACAAAAAACCCATTGCCATTGACTTTAAATTTTGTAAAAAGAATCAAGTATTATAAAAGGATGTACTGGTAAACTTTTGATGCAAACTCATTATTGCTTCACAGACCCATAGAATAACTTGTAGAATAAAATTTACAAAAGTAAGTAAGTAAGCAAGTGACACAGAATTAGTCGTGTACTGCTGAAAATTATACTACTTTCTACTAATATTTGACTTACTACTACTATTACTGTTATATCTTTATTATTTATATTAAATCTAGAGCTAAAAAAATTGTCATCAAAAGCTTTTTTTATATGCTGATATTAAGCATACATTATTTACTTCTAAATTAAATTAATTTCAAGTCGATAAATTGAGTGGCTTTTTTTTGAATATTCAAGTTCACAAGTTACTAAGAAGAGCATACTTAATCTGACACAAATCATGTGCATAAATAATTTTAAACAGAAATGGGAATTTTCTATAGTTTCACAATTTTTTATTATTTGCGAAATCAACCAATTTAATATGGTTGGTTTTGCTCTTGACACCCTTAATCAGACACGTTTTTAAATAAACATTTTTTTCACCCTGACAGGTTTCCTGGTTATGCAAAGGGCCTAAGTGAGAAAGAATTTGTGTAGTTTCTGGATTTAATCCTACTTCTCCGAATAACCCAGTACCGCGCAAATTTTTTTTTCATACCATCTCCGAGTTGTAACTTCTAATTAATCTATTTTTCTTAATGCTATAATTATTTAGCCTAGAAGAAAATTTCCAGTTGAGAACTATTTCCAAATTTTAGTTTCCTACCTATTTTCAAACATGCATTCTATTTGGCTTTCTTGTAGAGGTTAATATTAAACCACCAAAAAATATTTTTTTAAATACGCAGGTAATGAAATATCTAATTTAAAGAAAGTAAATTTATTGATCAGATCCTAGATATGGAAAAACCTATTTCCCGATTTTGGTCAATTTGTTGTTAAAAACTTTCTTTTGTTGTTTGAATAGTTTACTTCTAACTTACATACAGTAAGTTTATTATAGGGAAACTAACTAATTAAGAACTAACTAGTTAAATAAAATTATATAAAATATTAAATTTAAATATTAAAATTACTTTTAACTTTTATCGTTTGAATTAGGTTATTTTGTTTAGTTTGATGGTAATGTAATGAAGAAATGTTTTTCAAAATTAATTACTGAATGTTTATCTTTTAAATGATCGAATGAATTAATGGAATTAATAAGTTTATATACTTTTTCTAAATTTCTCTTTGGCTTATGCAAATGTATTGTCCATTCCAAATATGGCAATTTATATAAACATTTTATTATTTTATTTTTTAATGCTTTACTTTACCTATGGAGAAATGGCAGCTAAAGAAAATTTTTATAAAATCTGTATCAAAAAATTTATTCAATCGACAAAACAAATCAAGTATTATAAAAGGATGAACTGCTAAACTTTGGATGCGAATTCATTATTGCCTCATAGACCCATAAAATAAAACTTACAAAAGCAAATATGCTTCAGGAAGTGGTACAGAATTAGTAGTGTACTGCCTGGAATATAACACCGTCTATTAATATTTTATCTTTATTGTACTTAAGAATTGAAAACCTTGCTTTTTTATATATATATATATATATATATATATATATATATATATATATATATATATATATATATACATATTTATATATATATATATATATATATATATATATATATATATATATATATATATATATACATATATATATATATATATATATATATATATATATATATATATATATATATATATATATATATATATATATATATGATAGTATGTTTTCATTCCACGACACGTCATAACAAGAAAATGATCCTTGTTGGGAACATGTTCTGCATCAAAGACGACACAATGATCCAGTTTAGTCAAACGACGATCGCGAATTCGCTCTTATTAGAGGCCGCCATAAACTAGCGAGCCCCGTGTAGAGCAAAGACACAAAATGGAATCACAAAAACAACTACTTCGCTGGCTAATACCACATTGAATTGAATTGAATTACATTGTGACTCCTGGCTTTCGTTGGGAGCATTAAATGATAGTATGTTTTCAGTCCACGAAACCAACGTCATAACAAAAAAATGATCCTTGTTTTTATATATATATATATATATATATATATATATATATATATATATATATATATATATATATATATATATATATATATATATATATATATATATATATATATATATATATATATATATATATATATATATATATATATATATATATATATATATATATATATATATATATATATATATATATATATATATATATATATTGTTTATTAGTTCACAGTAAGATTGTGTTTTCAAAATATAATCTAACTCATTTTAGTCGGTGTTTGTACGTATTACTTTGGCACATATTTCTTTCAAAGTAACTAAATTACATCTACGCTACTTATTTTTAACTGATTTATGGCGGGTTGCATAAAGCATTTAACTAAGCATTAGCTAATCAGACGGCTGAGAGTGTGACAGACCACGTAAGAGTGTCAACGTCAAAAATGATTCTAAACGTCAGTTAAGTTCATACAATAAAAGTACGCAGACAAATCAAATCAAGTGGGGAGATATTTAAAACTCAAACATTAAGCTGCAAATTAACTCCACTCTACAAATATGGCTTATTCGATAAAGGCACGTTGCCCAAATAGCGATATTTTTGCTATATATTAGAGCTTGTTTTAAACTTATATTTTAGTATTAAGCTTCTTATAGCGCTAGACTTAGCAAACAGAATAATAATTTCCCTTAACAATTTATTAAACTTTAGAGAGTACCTGTATATTTTAAACAGCTATTGTGTGATGTTGAAAATAAAGTTAAAACATCATTATTGCTAAAATTTATTGTTTAGAGTTTCTAGGGCACTTTCATAGAAGTTAGATATGTATTTCCAGATAAGATTAGAAACTCTGGATAAATGGAGTATCTTGAAGTCATGAGATCTTGAAGCATAAAAAATGTGTTCCCTATACTAAAATATGAAGATCGGTAAAAACACTTTTACGTGGGTGCTGTTTTATCCCTCTACGACTACCCTCTTAAAAAAGAAATTTCAGGGCTTCCGCCGTTTTTGAAATAATATATTACTGTATATAATCTTAAAAATCGGTAAATTCCTTTACCCGGAACTTTCCTCGTTATGAATTATTACTTTAATTAGGAGAGCTTCACTGTGATCCAAGTTAGTTCAGTACATAGTCACAGTATATGTTTGTTACATAAACTGTCTCTTCATTTTTATTGGGCACCATTTTGTTCCATCATATAAGATTCCTACCAATATGTTTACCATTTCCTTTCTACTTATGCCACACTTGACTTTTGGGCATTTAAAAGAAATTCAATAAGTATCCCATCTTCACATTTAATTTTTTCGCAAAATTTAAAATCAATTGAACCAGATTTTTTCACGTTCATTTTTTAAAAATTTTATTTGGCCGTCATTTTGTTTCGCTATCTTAAATTGAAACCCATATTATCAGTCGTTACCTAATCCGTTAGTCTGCAGATATCCCCGATATTAAGTTTCAGAATGATTTTCATTAACGATCTTCTTGTTCTTGTGTTAGAGTGGTGTATTACTTGGGGTTAGGATCCAGTAAAAAACAAAGGGCTATTTTAAATTGCCGATGTTTTGCTAATTTACTGCTGCAACCTCACGCCACATAGATTTTATATCCTCCATGAAACCCATATTAGTCTTTACCTACTCCATTGGTCCGCAGATATTTCCTAATCCCAAATAATACACCATTCTAACATAACAAGAAGATCGTAAACGAAAATCATTTAGAAATTTAATATCTGTGAAATATCTGCGAACCAACGGAGTAGGTACACTGACAATATGGGTATCATGAAGGATATAAAATGTATATGTGTCCTAAAGATGCAACAATAAAATTGCGAAACGTCGACAATTAAAAAAAAATAGTTTTTTACTGAATCCTAACCTCAAATAATACACCACTCTAATATAACAACAAAAGGTTTGTTAACGAAAACCATTTAGAAACTTAATATCTGGGTAATATATGCGGAACAACGGAGTAAAAGTTCTGATAATATGGGTTTCATGCAAGATATAAGATCTATATATGTGCCCTGAGGATGCAACATATTAAGTTGCGAAACGTCGACAACTTACAAAAAAATACTTGTTTTTTTACTGGATCTTAACCCCAAATAATACACTACTCTAACAAACATTTTTTAACATCGTTCCGCCATATTGGATTTTCACCAAAATATTATCAGGCCATCCCCATTTGAACCATAATTTTTGGTCAAAATTTGAAGACAATCGGGTAAGTAGTATTTAAGCTGACGCACTGACACAGACCGACAGATGAACCGACGGAAATGATAAAACATGTTTTTTGGCATTTAGGGACGCTAAAACGTGAAGGTATGTAAATCCTGAGAGGGCGAATTTCTTCACGATTACAAACATTTTATTTAGCCGCTATTTTGTTCCGCCATCTTGAATTAGTAACACCGTTTTACTAGTTCAGCCCTATACCACAATTAGTTATGGCATACATTTTAAAATCAATCCATTAAGTAGTTTTTCCGGGCTGAATTTTCAAATATTTTATTACGCCGACATTTTGTTCCTCCATCTTGGATTCGTACCAAAATTTTACCAGTTGACTCCAACATAGTTAATGTTTATGCAGAATTTGAAATAAATTGGACAAGCAGTTTTTTATAATAATTTTTTTTACATTTCACTACGCCGCCATTTTGTTTCGCTATTTTGGATTTTTACCAAAATATTACCAGGTCCTACCCATGTGACCCATAATTCTTGATAAAAATTTAAAGTCAATCAATTGATTCCAATATAATACTTGATGTTTTTTAAAAATTTCAGATAAATTGGATGAGTACTTTGTTAATAGTATTTTTTAAGACTTCATTAGGCCGCCATTTGTTTCGCCACATTGGATTTTTACCAAAATGTTACCAGGTTATCCCCATGTGACCCTTAATTTTTGACCAATATTTGAAGTAAATCCGACAGACAGACAGACAGACAGACCGACAGACTGACCGACGGAATTGTTAAAACATATTTTTTGGCATCTAGCGACGCTAAAACGTAAAGATGTGTAAAACTTGAGAGAGTGATTTTTTCACTATTCGCTATTTTGTTCGGCCATCTTGAATTAGTACCACTATTTTATTAGTTGATCACTATACCACAATTAGTTATAGCACACAATTTGAAATCAAACCATTAAGAAGTTTTTTCAGGCTGTATTTTTAAATATTTTATTATGCCGCCATTTTTTTCCGCCATCTTGGATTTGTACTAATATTTTAGCACTTGATTTCAACACAATACTTGATGTTCTTTGAAAATTTGGGATAAATTGGATGAGTAGTTTTTTTAATAATAATTTTTTTAACACTTCACTAGGCCGCGATTTTGTTGCGCACATATGATCCTTAATTGTTTACCTTAATTTGAAGCCAATCGGATAAGTAGTTTCTTAGCTACGCCGCGAACAGACAAACAGACCGACGGAATTGAGAAAATATGTCTTTCGTTAACTATGGGCCCTGAAACGTGGAGATCTGAGAAAATCGCGGTGAGTGATTTCTTCACGATTACAATACTTCCCTTTTACGAGGGAAGCAAAAAAGTCAAGTATCTGCGTCAATGATTTCAACTTAATTTTTGTTCAATGAAATTACTTTGCGAGTTCTGAAAATGTGATTTTTGTAGATTTTAATGCCCCTTAAAAATATCGAAGATTAATTATTGTCCATGACACCCAAAATCTAATCCCCACGAGACATTGACTTTATAACTATTTTTGGAGCCAATCTGAAATCCAAAGGTTTGACAGATCTCAAGTTATTGTCCAGACAAATTTTGTTTACAGACACATCCGTAGAGTTGTCATAATTTTGCGTAAAATATCAAAAAAATCTAACTCATATTTTTCGAAAATTTTTCCGATTATAATATTTCCTCTATATAGCCCATTGAAGGACATTAATTATACTGTATTATTATACAATAATGTAGTATTGATATTACTAATTGACATACATCGTAATTTTTGTTTGACGTATTAAAACACACACAGAAAATTTAGGGGTTGTTTTCAGTTTTTAGGAGAATAAAAGTAAAAACGTTATGTCGTCTAATTAACATAGGCTTTATATTAGATACATAGGTAATCAATACTTAGAGAGCAGGATAATCCAATAAACAAATAAAATTGGAAAATAATACGTTTTTTCTAATGGAGCACTGTATATTATATGTTCATTATTTTTTCTGGTTGTAAGTATACAATGCCATAATAAAGATTGTATTTAAGAGAGAATTACATCAATATTAAACCCGCACTGTTTTTGTTTATATTCTAGGCCATTTTTCAACTATTTAATGAGCATTAATCAACATCTTATTATATTCAAATTATTTTCCTTTAAAACCTTCCAATTTTCTACGAAATTTTCACTGTTGTCCTAATTTATCCGAAACAAGGTTCTTCAGTTTATTTGGAATTGATTGCCCTTTTTGGTGCCCATATCTTAATTTTCACTTTCCTCGTAAAGGGAAGTGTTGTAATAGTAAAAAAAAAATCCCCCCCGAAAAAAAAACAACCCGATTGGCTTCAAATTTTGGGTAAAAATCAAGAGTTATAGGGGATGACCTGGTAAAATTTTGATAAAAATCTAATATGGTGAAACAAAATGTTGACCTAGTGAAAAAACTGCTTATCCAATTTACCTCAAATTTCCCAAAAAAATAAAGTATTATGAGAAAATCAACAGGTAAAATTTTGGTATAAATCCCAAGATGACGAAACAAAATGACGACTTAATAAAATATTTAATAATTGAGCTTCAAAAAATTACTTAATGTATTTTTACCCCGAACTTCCCTTATAAACTTATGAATCTTTCCTTTTATTAGGAATAGTGAAGTGAGAACTGTATTTAGTTTCAATTTAGTTCAGTACATAGTCATTTAGTAGTACATATTGTCTTTTTAATAATTTTTATTAGGCGCCATTTTGTTCCTACCAATATTTAACCAATTTTTACCTGTGCCACATTTGATTTTTGGACATAATTGACAATAAATTCGTCAAGCAATTCTTACATTGACACACGCCGCCATTCTATTACGTCATGTTAAATTCGTGCCAGTTTAAATTCGTACCACCAATTTACCAGTTTCTCTTTATATCACACTTAATGCTTGCACACAATTTGAAATTAATCTAATAAGTAGTTTTTTCAGCTTGATTTTTTAAAATATTTTACTAGGCCGACATTTTGTTTTACTATTTGGGATTCATACTAAAATGTCACTAGTTCATTCCTATGTAACACTCAGTGTTTGAGTTAAATTGGATAATTAGTTTTTCTTGGCAATAATTTTTTTAACGTTTCACTAGGCCGCCATCTTGTTCCGCTATATTGTATTTTTACTGAAATAATACCAAGTCACCCCATATGTCTCTTAATTTTTGACTAAAATTTAAAGCCAATCTGGTAATAGTTTTTAAACTATGCCGCGAACTGACAGACAGACCGACGGAGTTGATAAAACCTATGTTTTTGGCATGTAGAGACGCTAAAACGTGAAGGTATGTAAAAGCTGAGAGGGTGATTTTTTTCTACGATTACAAACATTTTATTTGGCCGCCATTTTCTTCCGCCATCTTGAATTAGTACCACAATTCTACTACTCCATCTCCATACCACAATTAGTTATGAAACACAATTTGAAATCAATCCACTGGCTCAATTTTTAATAATTTTATTAAGTCGCCATTTTGTGCCGCCAAAAATTTAATACATAATACATTTTTGTGCATTTTTGCGGTCGTGATCTAACTATTTGCTTATTAAAACGTTAATTTTATCGCTATTTCGAAAACAAATGCTTTCATGTGACATATTTTTGAAAATATATAGTTTCAAATTGAATAATTTTAATAATAATAATAATCATAATTATAGATATTTATTTGGCAAATTAATACATTGTCACATTATTATCTTAAATTATATAAAACAGTTGGGCAAAAAGGAGACTTAAAGTCAGTTACAAAAAGAATATAGTTCGATCCTAGTACAACAGTGCAATCCAAATTTGAAAAAGACATTTGACTGTAAAGAATACAGTGTGCCAATAAAGATTAAAAATATATTACTAAAATATATTTTAAACCGGAAGTGCGTGAAATTGTCTTATACATCAAAAACATTGCAATCCTCCAAACGATTGTTTCTCTAAAACTTGTCACTCGTTATATTATTGATTGATTGGCTTATAGGAAAAGGAAAATTTGCAACATTTTATTTCCTAATATCGTTCATAAAATAGTTGTAACCAAGAGCCGTTTTTGGTGTAATAAAAATGTTAATGAAATATACAACAGCATAAAATTCATGCACTCAGGATAGTTACGTCGTAAAATTCAAATGTAGAGCGTTAAAAGGTTCTATTTTTGTTTAATGGTGAATTTTTACCACATTCTTCTGACTATAACCCCTTAAAGTGAAGCTTTTGAGTCCATTAAGGCGATAGTTGTAAATTTCAAATGTTTATGGGCTTTTAATGGCGACTTACATGCTTTTCTAATTTGTATAAAGTTTATTTGAATGCGACCCTCGTGCGTGTTTTAAAAATTATGTACTTGTATCAGGTTAAAATTCACGTAAAAGAGTTTATGCAACAATGAAGTTTTAAGACATGTTATAAATTACATAGTGGTGAATTAAAATTTAATATACTTTTGCTTTAGTATTTTACTGGATCCATTTAATACAACATTGGAATATGACGAGCTTTTCAGGAAAAATTGTTCCGACTAAATGGTTGCAATAAAATTACCTGGGTTTATCCCATTGTGTAGGGAGGGATAGGATTTTAGATATTTCTGTATTTTATGATTCAATGTTCTGAGAAAAAACATTAATTGTTTCATTGATTGCTATGGTACTCATATGATATATTTATATTAATTTAATCAAATGAGAAATACTTAAATAAAACACATTTTTTTAGATTTTTTTAGATACTTCTTATATATATTTACATATTTATAATATGATTCTTTATCTAGTTCTGTTTCGCTGACGCTATCATCATCTAAATCAATTATAATCGGTTAATTATATCATTCAGAGTAGCATAGCATAGCAAGTTTCTACAGTAATCAAGTGATGGACTGAATTTTTCCAACTATTAGTATGTAAACTGACTAATTCTCAAGAGTTCCTATGGATTTATAATTAAAAAAAACTATACTAAGGTCAGGTATAAAAAGTAGATTTGCCCGCTGGAATAAACGACCAAAGATCTAAAATAAAAGTTTAAAGACACAATATAGTAAGAGAATGCAAAAGACTATTGCAATTTGAATGAAAGTCGACAGTATACCTACTAGTAGCCAGGAAAATTTTAAGAGGTCGTACTGCTTAAATATATCATTCAGTAAATTAATCTGATTTTAGAAATGATGCCAAAACTATCAATATATTAAATGCTTACATTACTTAAAATAGACATATGACACACTTTATATGTTAAAAAAAATAAAACAATAAACGAAATAAAATATTAAAAGTAAAGCGTCTTGCGTTTTAATTATGTCAATTTTAATTTTACATATTTCCAAAAAAATGTTTAAAATAAAATTAAAATTACAAAGTTATATTGCCTTTGATGGGATTCGATCCCAGGATCTTTTACTAACTAGGTGAACATCTTAACTGACTAGATTACGAAACATCAAGTTTGAATAAATTTGTTTGACATGGCGATTAAATATTTTTGGAGAATTTTTAAAATTAAAAAGCAAAATAATTTAGAAAGTAAGCCTTATATTATTATTTAGGTATTTGGATGAAATATATATATATATATATATATATATATATATATATATATATATATATATATATATATATATATATATATATATATATATATATATATATATATTTATTTATTTATATATATATATTTATATATATACTAATTAACACTATTTTTAAAATAAAAAACTAGAAGGAAAATGTTCCATCACAAATCCTTAACACGTTTCTGGAAAAAGAAATTAGAAAATACGAAAATTATTTTACCAAAATTAGAAAAAATAATATTAAAAAAATTACTGATTTAACAAATAAACAGAAATCTAAACAAATAAAAACTAATTTTAATACAGACGTGTGGTATGAAAATTTGACGAACACCGAACTACCTAGTTATGTATGCGAAATCCTTAGCTTAGGCCCAAAATATGCGATTCCAATAGAGAATAATAAAACCATTCCTTTTGCAGAAATAATCGCATCTATTGAAGTAGCTATATGTAATAAAAATACAATGGAGAAGGATGAAATTAGAGCGTCTTGTTGTAATATATTGACAAATTTTAAAACAAAGAATAATAGAATTTCACGTGAACAACAAAAAAACAATCAAGACCTTCACAAAAATCTGAAGAAAACTAAACGTTTTTTAAAAGAAAACCCAGGGTTACTAATTTAACAACCAGATAAATCCCATAAAACGGTAATAATGAATGCCGCAGATTACGACTCCAAAATCAACGCATTATTACAAGATAAAACAACATATATTGAAATTAAAAATGACCCTACAACTATTTATCAAAAAAAGAACAATGAGCTAATCAAAAAATGGGAACAAAATAATTTTATTTCACCAAACACAGCTAAAGATCTATTAATTCAAAACTCCTTACCTCCCAGAATATATGGCCTGCCCAAGCTTCATAAACCAGGAATTCCTTTAAGACCCATAGTATCTTGTATTCAGTCCCCTTTCAATAACTTTTCAAAATTTCTAAAAAATATTTTATCGAACGTAGCATACAGAAATAACCATTACATAAAAGATTCATGGAGCTTTAAAGAAAAAATAAACGAAGTACAGATCCCAATTGATTACACCCTTGTTTCCCTCGATGTAGTATCGTTATACACCAATATACCAATAGACGTTGCCCTAAATGTAATTAAAAAAAAAGTGGCCTGAAATAAAAAAGTATACAGATATTCCACTAAACGATTTTTTAGAAGCTAGAAAAATTACTTTAACATCAACCTATTTTAAATATAAAAATTTATTCTACAAGCAAATTGAAGGTTGCGTAATGGGCGCCTCAATATCTAGTATAATTGCCCAATTAGTTCTAGAAGACCTTGAGACCCAAATTATTTCTAAATCAAATTTTTCGTTACCATTTTTCTATAGATATGTCGATCACTGTATTTGCGCATTTCCCACAGATAAAATCAACTATACCTTAAATCTTTTTAATAGTTATCATAAAAAACTCCAATTTACTATAGAAATCGAAAAACTGAACAAAATAAACTTTCTTGATATGACGCTACACCACAAAAATACTCAAATTCTGACAGAATGGTATACAAAACCTACGTGGTCCGGTAGGTATCTAAACTATAAATCACACCACCATATATCACAAAAAAAATCTGTAGTAATTAGTTTAGCCGATAGAGCAATTAAATTGAGCAACCCTGAGTTTAGAAATACCTCAATAAAAAAGGCAAAAAATGTACTTAAATTAAACTCATATCCACAAAAACTAATAAATTCTATTTTTAGGCAACGCATTGAATAGCACAACTCCAATATCACAGATAAAGAAAACCGAAAAAACAATAAGAAAAATCATAAACACTATTTGTCCCTACCATATATACCCAACCTGTCAGAAAATTTCCAAAAGCTTTTTAAAAAACATGATGTTACTGTGTGACACAAAGGGTTCCTCCTAAATAATAATTACAGCAAACTAAAAAGTGAAATTCCTAAAAATAAAAAAAACGCATACTGGATACCAGATACCATGTTAAGATTGTCCTTCTGTGTATATTGGTCAAACTAGCCAACATCTTCACAATAGGTTAAATGGGCATCGATACGATAAAAAAAATACTACAGCACTTAAAAAACATGAGGAAAACCTTAATCATAATTTTAACTTTGATGAAACAAAAATACTCTTAACAGAACCACACAAAAGAAAATGCGAATATCATGAAATGATCCACATAAAAAACAATCCTCAATCCATAAACGATAAATCGGAAATAGCTGGTCTCAATAAAATATATTTTAATATTCTTAATTAAATTTTTCACCTTTAAAATTAGAAAATATACAGTTCTCCCTAACAAATATTTTATTAAATAATTCATTATTATGTTTTTTAACTAGTACCCCAAAAAAATGCACTTTTATTTTGCAATTGGATACCAAATGAGAAATGAAATAACAATGGTATTTTGGATGTTCGTAAAATAATTTCTTTTAAACTCTTACAGCACAAAAAAACAACAGAATTCTCATAGCACCTACATGTCTTATTTATAATATACTAGCAGTCGACTTTAATACTCGTTGTCGTTCTATGTATGTGACTGATGTATTATATTTTCACGTTGTGTTTGTGTATAATGTAATATATAAAATGTCAGCTTGGTGTTATGTGTCTCATATGTGTTACACAATTTGTTATCGCATTTAATGCATGTATCTTTGTTTCTGATGGTAAGTTTATTTTTTGTAAATCGTATATATTTATTTAAGGTCAATTTTACTTTTAGACACGTTATAAACCAGTTGAAAAAGTTGTACGAAAGTCAACGAAACGTCCTGGAAAAAAAAAATAAAATTATGTAACTGTCCACTACCTCGCAGTTTATTTGAATGAACCAAAATTCCCAAGAAAACTTTGCTGAAACTTATATATTTGCAATGGTTCAAGAAACATTCAATGATCGTATATATATATATATATATATATATATATATATATATATATATATATATATATATATATATATATATATATATATATATATATATATATATATATATATATATATATATATATATATATATATATATATATATATATAATGAATAATAAACCTGAATGAGTTCCATTCCCCGATTTTCTGCAAAAACCGTGAAAGAATTGCTTACATTAAATTGAAGTTGATGTAGCTTCTTGGTTAGGACGGAACGTTGGAACTCATCTCAAATGAAAATTAAATACTTTGGAAAAATTTGTAAAATAAAAAGTGAGGGTGCTAGAACATGTAAAGCTACACCGTAACTGATAAATATAAGTTTATCCAAAAGTCTGCTTAGGAAAACTTTCCAAAACGAGGATTAACAAATTTGTTACCTCTCTTGAAAAATATATTATTGTAAAATGATAATTTTGTCATTATTCTTTTTAGTAGTACTATTTTTTTGAAGGCCCAAAGGAGATTATAAAGCAATTTTACGAACATTAATTTTTTTATACTATAATATGGAAACATGTCCAGTAATATTTTATACCTAGTTGCGTAAACCAATCTTATTCGGTATATTAAGCATTTTGTTTTTTGGTATTGTTACTTCTTAGTATATTGCAAACTAGAATTTTACATTTTCTTCGGATTGTTATAAAATAATTGCATTTTTTTTTCAAATATAGAACGATCAAATAAATAAATTTGCATAAAACACGGGATTCATAAGGCTTACTGAACTTTAAAAAATTGTACTTATACAGGGTTTTTGGTTGTGTATGCTCCATCCATTAACGTTCGTATTTTCACTGGTACAACATTTTCTTCTAATTACACAATTTTTTAATGTAGTTTGGAGACATACAGAGTATGTTGTTCTTCACAACATAAACTTTCATTTTCAACTACAATTCCCTGTATATTATATGTTCATCAAATGGGGCAAGTTTGGTTGATTATAAATATACCAGGTTTGATGCCGTTATCTTCAAAGACAAGCGATAAACTTGACAAAAACTTTGCCATAAAAGGAAATGTCTTAGAGGGTGACTGATGGCATTCCACTACATAGTGGAGATATCTACATAGTGGATTGGAATACTCTGCTTCTTATTGTAGGGTTTTAGTATTGAAAATACTAGTGACCTCGACAGCGCAAAGTCCTTACACCGAAACGGTGACACCGGTTTCAGCCAAATAATACGTAGTATTATGAGTGCAGATGCACTAAATGAGTAAACAAGATACTAAATGAATAAATAAGTTAACATTACAACATAAGGTCATGAGGTAAATATGGATTGCCAATGCATATATGAACACATTTTAATAAAAACAAAATAGTTTAAGCTAGGCACTTGGGCGAGGGTGGTTACCATTGTTTTGTGTATATTTTAAATGTTTGCCAACTAAATAATATTGCCGAATGAGGTAAGTTAGATTTAATATTTTAAATATTTGATTAAAGAAGGAATATGGAGGTGCAATTCGACAAGATGTCAGTTCCTTTTCTCAGAACGTACGTGACCAAAAATAAATTGCATTTTATACAACTAAAAACACTTCAAATGATCATTATTTTAATTATAAGCAGCATTTTACTGCTTGCATTATGTTAAAAATTAAATTCAATTGATAAAAAAATCAAGTGTTTAAAAAGGAGCGGCAATAAATTAATTATCAGAAATTGCTTACTGATTTTAACACTAACAAAATTTCGATCCAAAAATCATTGTGCTGTTGAATAAAAATAAACGCTTTTGTCTTTAAATATAGTTAGTCTGCATTAACTAAATTGATATTATATTACGAGGCCACATAATGCGCAGTAAAAATAAAAAAATCATAAATTTAAATAAAATAAACTGCCCTAAAATATATGCAATTTGTTCTCTACTTAAACTTCTGAACAACTGTGAAAACATTTTAGCCCTGAAATTAATATACGGTCATATAAAATATGTTAAAATAAGCACTGTCCGATTCTTCGTTGTGTACATGCCCGCAAAGAATTCTGAATGGGAACGGGATCGGAAACAAGACCAGGACCGGCAATCTGAACATATATATCGAATAATCCTCAAGTATTTTTAAGATGAAAAGTTTATATAAAGATGTGTCAAAAGTGCTTCGTTTCCAAGATACAGGATATTGAACTTTTAATATTTCTTATTTACTGCTTATGAACCGTGCACGTTTCTAGAGACAACTTATTTAAATTTGGCGCACAATATAGAGTGACCAATGTCTACGAAATAAGCATAATACATTTTCAAAAAATTTACAGGGGGTTACTTTTTTTCCGGTGGTGACCTAACAATACACTTTTCTTTGTTAAAGTGGCATATCAACGCATGCTGGGTATTTCTTACTAATATGTAAAATATATTCTTAAAAAAATAGAGTTATATTTTTCTATATTTTAGTGCGCAAATATAGTAATGCTTAAAAGGAACTATTTCAATGTTTAGAAAATTAATATATTTTGTCTAATTTTATATTATAAGATTAAATTTTAATAATTTCAAATACCTACGTTTATTTATTGGGACGTCCACTATATTCTAATGCTCCAAATATTAATTTTATTGCTCAAAGTTTTATAATAATGCTCGCCTAATTCACGCCGAACTAAAAAATGCAAGCATTGCAAACTCAAAAGTGAACTGTATAAACAAATAGATATTATTATTATGCAGGTAGTTGTATTACACTAGGTATGGGATTTAAATAACATCACATAGCAAAATAATAAAATTTAAATGTTGTGTCAGGTATTCTCAATTCATAGGATGCTTGCGTAAGGTGCAAACTATCTTTTAAGTTAAAAAAATTCTATATATAGTATATTTATAATCAGCTTAAGAAAAGAAAGTTAATGTACATTACAGAAAACGGAAACAACCTATATATTTACAAACTACATAAAAAAATCAACAATTTGATGAAAGATTTGAATTTATTTTTATTATTTCCATAAAGATACGTTAATCATTTATAATTAAAACCCTGTACACTGAAAAAATTGACCATACTAGCTCGTTTTTAAACAGTATACAGGTTCCTAAACAGCGTCTAGATTTTGGATAGTCTAAAATTCATTCAAATTTCTTGTATGTATGTATGGTCGTGACACTAATCATTTTACATTAATTATATATTCTAAGATAAAAACAAAGGAAACACGTGATTACTGCAGCTATATTACACATTCAAAATGGCAATAAAGCAGCTCCACGTAATAAAAACTGGCGAGGAGATAAGATAGTAATTCTACATTCTGAATTGGTGATTTATTTGGACATTTTTATTATGCTCTTGACTTTAATTATTATTAGGTATAAAACAAGGAAAAATTAGTTCATAAAAATAATATATGTATGCAAGTCGATAATATCTTTTAAATCGCGGTGAGGTTTCCAACTTCTCTAGTTTTTTTAGAAGCAGCATTTATTCTAATGTTAAAATATCTATTGAGGACTGGGCACATAATTTTTGCTGTTTATTTAGGTAGATATTTTCTGAGCGGTTGAAACTGCCTTGCTTTGCTGAGAACAATTTTGCTTTGCTAAAAGCAAACATAGCCAGCCATGTGCATAAACTGATTTGTCAACTAACGACTTTTTTTAGGTTTTTTTTGTAAAGTATTTTTAAATAACAAGAAAATATTAATAAAGCATTTCCAATATTTTAAACAAAAATTTCGAAATTAATAAGTAATTAATAAGAAAAAGAAAGAGAACTATAACAAAGAAGCTTTTTGAAATTAACTAATTGATGTGTTGTGTTGTTGAATATTAAATCAACAAAAAATGACTAAAAATGATTTTTTTTCTTTTGTGGTTGTGATTTGCCAATTTTTTTGTTAATCAGTTTACATATTGATTAAAACATTTAAGAAAATTACGTATTTTAGCAAATAGAGTAATCTGGGTACGGTAACATTCGATAATAATTTTATATATCGAAAGCTACAGACTGAAACACATAATTTTCTTAAATAAATATCTTTTAGTCAAAATGTAAACTGACTAACAAAAAAAATGGCAAATCACAACAACTAAAGAAATAAAATCTCTTCTAGGCTTAGTTGGTTATTATAAACGATTTATAAAATACTGCCAAAATAACAAAACCTTTAAACCGTTGTTTAAAGAAAGACATAAAAATAAGACATAATTATGACTTTATAGATGCATTAAACACAAAAATATAAACATAATTTTACAATATTACAATTTCTCAAAACCACGTTTTATAACTACCTATGCAAGCAAATTTGCATTAGGCGTCGTATTATCTCAAGGAACTATCCTTGGTGATAAACCATTGGCATATGCATCCAGAACCCAAAACGAAACCGAAACAAAATTCTCAATCGAAAAAAAATTACTAGCCACTATATTGGTAAATATTTTCGTCAATATTTATACGGTCGCAAAATTTTACATTTACACAGTCCATAGACCTTTAGTCTGGCTTTCTAAATTAAATGAACTCAATTCAAAATTAATTAGATTAGTTAAAAAGAAGCCTTCAAAACTCTCATGTAGACGCATTATCAAGAATACAATTAAACATCTATAAAAATGAATCAACACTTAATAACCCCGGTGACACGGATAAAAATATCGTAGACTTCCTGCGAAACCTTACCGAAAATCCTATGAATGATAATACAATAGAAGAACAAGGACCTAGTTGTAGGAAGCAAAAAATAAATATTATTACTGATATTCAGGTCGGGCCACCTTTGACTTCTGATGCAAACGTGCACAGTAATTAAGCTGATACGGAAACCAATTGCATCAGCAGCTTTGATGAAACGATACATAATAAGACTTTACAGTATCTTATATTATCACGAATTCAAACTTAACTCAGAGAAATTTAGGAAAAGTTTAATTAATAATGTGGAATTACCTGAGAACCTAAAACGGAACTAATCTTAACCTTCATAAAACGTAAGTAACAAAAAATTTTATTCGAGATTATTTAAATCTTGAAAAAAACAATTTTTTTTAATACAAACGTGGATTCTTTACTACTTTTCATAAAATCAATTTTCTAAATTTTATATTTAAAAAATTCAAAAACATCTAAATAAATAATAAGGTAGAGTGTTAGTTTTGGTATGTCCACACGCTGCACACCAATTTATTCAAATTATTAAACCCTTGTTCACTTTGATTCAACTTTTATTTCATTCTGATCCGCACGCGCTCTAGAATGTTCATATTGGGGAATCTAGCAGGTCAATGGATTCTTTCAATATTGTTCCATCTCAAAACTTTTTGAATGGTTCTTGCGTTATGTGGAAGAGCTTTTCAATCCACCATGATGAAATCACTCCCGAAGTTTTGTGCTAAGGGAAAAATATCTTCATTTACACACTTATCCCGGTACCTTACGGCATTCATGATCTCCCCTATGTAAATAACTAAATCTACCTTACCATTTCTCATAACACCTCCACAAACAGTTATACCTCACCTCCAAATGATTTTCTAGGATCAATATTTTCCTTATGATGCCTTTCATTCCTTTCTCTCCAAACCAATATTCACCCTCTGATTGAAACAAGCAATATTCATCTCTGAAGATATATCTACTCCGTTCTGCTATTTCCCAATTAGCATGATCTTGGGCCCATCTTCTTCTTGCAAGTCGGTGAACTAGTAAATAAGGCCAAAGAGCATTTAGCCTTCGTTCATGCAACCTTTTTCAGACAGTCTGCGTAGATATGATTACTCCTGTGGCTGCACGTAGTGAAACATTTAGTTGGGTGACATTGAGTGTCCGACGACGACTTACATGTAGTAAAATATGACGATAATTTTGACCGGTCGTTTTTCTCTTACGAGCGCAACGCTGTGGGAATCTGTATTAAGCCCATTCAAACATAGGTTCTATAGAGTTCATAGTTCGGTCTTGTTAGCGTAGCCTGCATGAAATTTGTTGTTTTTTATATAATATCCATTTAAAAAAACTTAACTTACCGTAAAACATAAATAATGCAGGCACGTATGGAGCAAAATTTAGATGAATTGGGAAATGCATTACGGACAGAATTGGACGTTATTTCTCAAGAGTTTATTGCAACCGTGGTGGATAGCACGCCAAGAAAGGTAGCGGGTATGTGGCGTTGCAAAGACAAATTACAACCATAGCTGGAATTAATCTAACGTAAAAATTAGTGTTTTATTTCTTACCAAACTGGCATATTTTTGGAAGAAGAACGAACCACCGAAAATATCTTGAGATATTAACTTAGTCTTTCATTTTCGAGTAGTAAGAGGTCCGAAAAAAAATTATAGACGAATTGTCAGCCACCAGAAGATTTTGGATTTTTGTAGCATCTTGTTTAACAGTGATAAGAGTTGCTACCATCAAAATAACTTGAAAGCAGAATTTTCATAAAATGAACTTTCAAAAGCCAAAAATCTCATCAATGACCGTTGACATGATGCTAAAAATTAGATTCGGCGATCTTTTTGTTAACTAATTTAGTTAGCTTTTTAGTGCGTTGCGAAAAGGCCAAAAAAAAACTTAGTTATAAAAAGTTTACAACAAAAATTACTTACCAAGAAAAACTTAAATACCACATGATACTAATTAAAAGTTCCGGTGATTATAGTTTTACTTAAATCACAATTGCTATGGAAAACAAAAAAACAAGTGTCTTGGACACAAATTCAAGTTAATAACATTTTTTTATGACTTGTTAAAATATTTTTGTAATGAAAAAATAACAAAAAGTTGGACAAAAGATAATTGTCAAAAAGGCAAATGTTTATTTATGTAAAGGGTACTTCAAAATTAAACGTAAACTGTAAAAAAACAAATTCCTCTTATAAAAATAAAAAAAAAAGGTTTATACAAAATAGCTTCAAAGGCCCAGATACGGCCCTATGAAGTTAACATTAGAAAACAGTTTTTTGAAGATGGTCACACAAAATTTTTCTCTTAGTATAACCTGCTAGCAGCAACTCTTTTGGAGATATTTTGAAATATTATTGTGGAGCGTAAACGACTTTTTTTTAAGAAATTATTGTCAAGCTTTTTGGAGCAGATTTCCTTTTTATATGAAGATAAAAAATATTCGTATAAACACAGATTCGCAAACCCTTTATTTTTTAAATACGCTTCCATTTTTGTTACTCTGTTAATTTTATAATAAACATAGCACTTATTGGAAATAGGCGCAATTATTATTATAAAATAAAGCTAAATTATTAAATACAATTAATCTCAATCAACAAAATTTCATCTGGAACATTAAAAATAGCAGCAACAATCAATAGAAAAAAAAAAATTAAAATCTATCGGAACAAAAACATAATTTAAAAAGTGAGACAAAATATTCTTCACACTAAGTGATGTAAAAGAATTTCTTGTTGTCCGATTTTAATAAAATTATTTGATTTTCGCACCCTGCCATAAGTATTGGGAATTTCACTATGTGACGACTGTTCTAATCATGGTGGATCAAAGTGGACGCTGAAAGTGAAGTTTTATAGTCAAATTTATAACAAAAAATTAAGATGATTTAACTATATCCAAAAACTCAGCACGCTTATTATTAGACATCCACAGCCATGGCTGCATCCATGAGTGAAAATATTCCCTTGATATAATAAAATGAGCAAGGTAAAGGTTATCTTGTAAACCACAGAATAGACTGCATCACGTTTATTACAAACATATGTAATGTAATTGCTTTGCACATTATCATCAGGTATAAACAATGTTCTTGCATTGGTTTGCATATTTTGGCAATAACCATAACGAAAATAGCGTGTCCACTCTGTCAAAGGCACACGTCGACTTTTTACCTTTTTTTTTCAAAGTAACGAACGACGCAGGAACAAGGCACAATAGGTGTAACTCGTCCTATCGAAATACGACACCCGATTTTGTTTACGAGTCGATTTCACGCACTTTGTCCAATTGTTTAGGACATTCGAGCACGCGACGTTTTTTTACGAACAAGGGCGATGCAAGAGACTTGTTTGCCCTAGAAACAAAATATAAATACACCGCTTACGATCTAATATTGCACATAGTTTTATAACTGATACATCTAGTATATACAAGTGAGACCCCCTCGAAATTTGACGGCAACTATAGTTTTAAAATTGCACATGAAAACGGTAAGATAAATACTTGCACCCCTCCAAGACTTGACGGTGTGCTTTGCAAACTTTCTTGTAAATATTTGTTAGTAGCATTTATCTTAAGGTATATTTAAAGTTTTAGAGCTTTCAGTAAACAGATACAAAATCAACTCCTATTAATAATTCTGTAATAACTAATCTAGCACGATAAAACTACTTCGTCAGGACACTAAGATAATGTAAACATTGGTAAAATCCGAGGTAAATTATATTCAACTCCTAATAGGCCAGGATAAATAAGTTCAAAACAACCCCCATATAGCTGTGGCGTGACGTAACCTAGATTTTGATGAGAATCGCTCAGAAATAATATATATAATGAGAATATGAACTTGCTCTAGCTAAAAAACTGTGATATTTATAGGAAAAATTGGAAACTGGAAAATGCGTAAATATGCCTTTTTATCATATTTTTCAATATAAGTAAGATATTTGTATTAAGAAAAAAAACAATACTTGTTGAATTTATTTGCTATATAATGATCTATAAGAGTATAATATTTTCTTTGTTAAATAGTCGTAACAGCGAAACAAAGAGGTATTTTACATTGACATTTTAGAAATCATTTCATTTTTCTACAAATTTGGATTTAGGTACTTTAAAGCATTACGAAATAGGTATATCCGGTATATAATGAGATTGCTTCTAACGAGATTAAAATGTGGTTATTTGATATATGATTATTCTTTATTTTGAAATCCCAGGAGTATTTTAAGTAACGGAGAAACCTACAAACTCATTCCTAACAATTCTACTAACATTTTTCAAAAAAAAAAAACAAAAATGAACTCTGAACATTATTGTATTTAGGGTTCACAGGCTTCAAAAAAATTAAATCGAAAATCTAGGTCTGTATTAAAAAAGATTAAGTTGATAAGGGTGACCTAAATACATTGTTATTAAAAAAATTAAGTAAAAAATCCAGGCCCGTATTTACAAAAAATAATTTGATGATGGTGGCCCGAAAAAGAAACGTCGCATTTAAACTTTGATAATGCCGTCTTGTAGAGAATATAAAGTGTCTACAATACTCTAAAATTTATTTTTAAATACCTATTGAAATAAAGTCAGGAAAAAGTAATAAAGAAATAGGAAAAAATCGTATTTATGCGAATATCTCCGAAGTAGTTGGGAATTTTATCAATTTTTAAACGGAATACTATTAAACACCATATTGCCCATCTTCGCCTATCTTTTAACCTACTTTGTAGCTCTTACGGTTTTCCAGATCTCCATGCATATTGCATACACTCAAATTTGTAACACTCTGTATAGCCAATAAAATGCAATTTCTTTTTACATCAATGCCTGGTACAACGAATAAATAAAATTGTCTTTTCTTGTCTTTCTTAAATGAAATTGTCATTTTTGGGTTTTCAAGGTGTACTGATGTATCCCTTGTTTCAACTAAAAGCGAATACCCTGAATCTAGACTAATAAAATGGCTAGAGTAAAAATGAAAAAAACCATTTCGGCAAAAAGGTCCACAGCTCACAAAAGTTATATATCAATAGGTATATTGTAATCGTCTTACGTCTGACACAATTTCAAAATCGAATAATAAAAAAATCTATAGAATACATCAAATCAGTGTTAGGTAAATTCTAGCTTAGTTTTGATACACCCTGAATCTAAACCTATTAGTGGTAACGTTAACGGTTTAACTACTGATCATAACTCAGGTAATAAAATTGTGTTTTGTATACAGGTTGTTAAGATAAAGCTCCATTTGTATGAAGATGTCCAAATTTTCGTAAAAACTCAAATCATATCAAAAAATGCCAAAAATTACTTTTTTGAATTTTATCAGGGATTTTTGAGAATTTTAGGAGGCAACAAACTTTTGGGAAAATGCAAGAGTCTTATTTTACGCCTTGTATGTATTATTTTAAGTAAGCATACGCGGTTGTCCAATTAGAAACCAACAAAACCGCATCTCGATATTTTCTTTTGCAACTGAAATATCTATCTTTAAACTTTCATAAAAAAATTTCTTGATGCAAGATTTATGGTCCGCAGTTTATTAAACGAGAAAATAATGCAATAAACGATAAAACAGATACAAAAAAATTAAACTAGATATATTATAATAACGTCATCAAATAAGCCCCAAATCAAACAAAAATCCCATAAATAAATTAATAATTATTAAAACAAAATTAATTTTCTTTCACCTCACTCTACAAATAAATAAGCAATAACTTTAAAATAATAAAACAAATCCAAATCAATCAATATATCCCTACTTGCTAAAGCAATGAAAAAACATAAAAAAATGAATGGAATTCTCGACCTAAATACACATTCTGTTTTCTCAGTTAAAACAGTTTCGTTCGACACGGTCAGTATGTAATTTTATAAAAGTGACCTACCTACTATTTTTAATGCGCTCGTTTGAATGTCGTTTGTGCCGAATAAAACTCTAAAGGACAAAACAGCCGAAAATTCTCCAAAAGTAAAATATTAAACACCCATAGTTATTTAAAATTATTTCTTAATACTATAGGGACTTGTCTATGTAATTACTAATCTCCATTCTCTATTGTTACAGACAAAAAGAAAATAACAAACTACTGATGAAGACCAACCTTGAATGGTCGAAACGTCTAACGTAATATTAATACAAACATGAAATAAACTTGTTTTAATTTCATTCCTTCTTTATGTACCAAAATACCCAAAATATATCTATATATATATATATATAATATATATATATATATATATATATATATATATATATATATATATATATATATATATATATATATATATATATATATATATATATATATATATATATATATATATATATATATATATATATATATATATATATATATATATATATATATATATATATATATAATATATATGCTATAAATCACTTTTAATGAATGTATTTAGGATTGAATAAAAATACTCAACTAAAACTAGAAATCAGTTCCTAATGCTCCAATTCCAAACTCAAGCTAAGCTCTATCCGTTACACAATGCGCTTTAAAAATAGTATCGGTATCTGGGGGCACAAAAAGCGTCATTTAGGGCACAATAGGACCCTTCAGATGGCCATCGGAGTCTTATGGTTTTCTCGTATAGTGCCTGCTGTTTTAGATTTTCATTTTTGTGAAACGTGATCGGAGTTTAAACATTGCACTTTGTTTCGGAAGACTTTTTATGTTTTTTTTTTATATTCAATAGCCGGAAGAACTAGAATTCAGCTCGGGTTTTATTAAAGAGTAATATTTTTTTTGTTCAAATAGTTCATCTCATAATAGAGTTGACCATTAAATAAACAATATCAGAAAATATCAAAGGGGAGCATGTTTTGGAAGTATTAAATATAAAGCTTTCTTGAAAACTTTAGATGACTTACTTTAAAATCCAAATGTTTGTTCTTACTAAAATATTTAGTTCTAAATACTTAGAGCAAGAATATTTAATTTCAGAATTAAATTTGTTCTTTTGCTGTTTATCTTTAACCTTTGCGAAAGAAAATTAAAATTTCTTTCATACAGACTTTATTTTGACTCGACAACTTCCCTAAACTGTTTTGTTCGGTCTGTCAGACTTTATTTTCTACCGGGCAAGTTTTTAATGAAATTTTTATCCGTTTCGTTTTTCCCTATTATTTTTCGACAATACCGCAGAGCAATATTTACTTGTAAAAAGAGAACTTGCCGTAAACAGGTATACATAGAAGTTTAAAATGAAAATATTTTCGAAGTCGCGGATAGGCAAATTAAAAATAAACTCGCCAAAGGAGGTTTTCCTATCCATCGTAAGATACCGAACAAAAATAGGTATTCTATTAAAAATTAATTTAAAGTTGTTGCTTGGAGCTATCCGGGCGACTCTCTATTAAATTTCCATATGTTATGTATTTTTGTAGCCTCTTTGCATATACAAATACATCGCGATTCATTCATCACACTGACGAATATTATCAAAATAATTTTTCAGTGCTTAACAGCCTAGGTCTTCAAGTGATGCAATGTAAACCACCAGTGTGGATATTTTTTAATTGATCATATCGGTAACCCTGATTGAAATTGAATTGAAATGTGTTATCCATTATTTTACGTTTGAAAATATGGCGAACCGTACCCTTTCTTTTCTTTCTCTTGCTTAAGGGCCCATCCGAGCTATATATATATTTTTACATAACAAGCGAAGAAATAAGGCTACTACAAAGACAGCTGGGAAGAGTTTTTTCTACGATCAGAACGGTAACAACTGGCACTCCAGTTTTTACCGTTGCAATATCCGAATCTTGTAGACCTTCATCTTCGCAAATGAGTAGTACCAGCTTTGATCGACGATATTTAAAAATCTTTGTCTTCAATTTTTTCGACGTCCAGTGAAACTGAAACCTCCGGTTCAGATAAGGATTTAATTTTCAAATTGTTTTTATCATTCTTTATTTCTATTTAGTTTTAAAAATTTTCTTTAGTTATTTTTTACACTAATAATCTTTTAAGTTAAAATAAAAACAAATATGTTTGTAAATTTTATAAGTTGTTAGTTGTTACATTTGTTGTAAAATTCAATATTTTTTCATTTTATAATCTATTTTTTAAAAATTCGAGTTAACAGTTTATTAGAAGGTACTTATGCCTATATCAATATTACCAATGTTACCGAACATTATCGGAAATTACTAAATATTTTCACCGAAAAATAAATTTATGGTAATTTGTCACTAATCGCAATAGTTAGACAGAAAGACAGTTAGATGCTCTCGACATGCTAACTTCAAGTTTTACTAACAAGGTTTAAACATTAGACCAGATCTAATTGTCATGGCAATTAGAAATTTTGTTTCTTTCTGCATTTTTCGTACTATTCTTGTATATATGTCACCTTAAGCTTATTACTATCAAGTTAGAACTTAGTTATACAGTTTTTCACTTTCTGATCAAAATGTGTCAACTTGATACTATGACTAGATTGTAAGATGCAGGGTGTCAAAGTTTTATGAATTTAATTTTTTTTTAGCGATCCGGCACTTTACGTTTACATCCTTAGGTATAAAAAAGCTTTATAATAGTTCTTTGTTAAGGCAGTGGCGGATTAATATTTTCCTTAAATACAAATTAGCTGAAAAACAAAAAAAAACTATAAATTCGGCATGTGTACTAAACGAACGGAAAGAGCTTTCTAAATTTTGGAAATGCTAGAGACTAGAGCTGGTTTGTAAAAATAAAAATGTAGTCTATAAAAAAACTTGACAATAGACAAAATAGACGACACGATATAAATGCCTATTCCAGGGCGCTCTTTAGAAGATTTTATAAATACTAATCCTTATTTCTCCCCGTTGCTTAGTAAGATAATGTAGGTATTTTAATCCATGCTTAAAAGTGAATTAAATATCGTAAAATACAAATTTAGTCGCTAGTTAATATTTTTCAATACTTATTTACTTGTACAAACTTAGAAGCAATATTTAATTTTCATTGGACAACCGTATTCACTAAAACGGTTTAAGAGTTAAACCAGACCTAATTGCCATGACAATTGAGACTGTGAGTTCAGCAGTTATGTTTTGCGTATATCACTGTTAGTTTGTAATTGTGACAATTACAAAAATTATTTGTTTAATCGTTGCATATGTCATCTTAAACCTATAACTGCCAACTTAGTTCTGGTCTTTATTTTCTATACCTAAAAAAACATTTGGTGTATAAGAGACAACAAAAAGTTATAAGGTTCTAAAATCAACAAAAAATGAACAAACATAAATAAAAAAAAAACGAAAGTGTAACTTAGAAAGAAAAATCCTCTTACAGAGCTCTATTTTACAAACACCGCAATTTTTGTAACATCATAATTTACTTAATAATTACTTAATATGTAATACCCTCCATTGTTATCTATAAATATGTGTTAAAATATTTCCCTTGTGAAATGGCGACTAGCGCATATATTTTTATAACAACTAGTCGGAATTATATCGTCTGTTTTGTCCATTACCCGGTTTTTATTTTACTAACTACATTTTTTTGACGAAACATTCAAAATTTAGAAAAATATGACAGTTTTTTTAGTAAATATGCAGAGTTTATAGATTTTTTATTTTGTAGCATTTTTGTAAAAAGGAAAAGTGGAAGAGCATCTCCACTGCGTTAGCAAACAACTACTCTAAAGCGTCTTATATCTAACAAAAAAAATAAATAATAATCTAAAACCTAGCAATTTTATTTCCCAAAACTGGTTAATTAGTAAAAATAATATCAAAATCTTGGCGGGGTCCCTAAAAAAAATAATAATAAGAAATTCAAAACTTGACAACTTAAATCTCAAAATCTGGTCATATGATAAACATATTTTGATCAGAAATACTTGAACAGCATTATATCAAGAAATTAGAAAAATTCGCCGAAAGCAAGTGTGACAGGTCTCTTAATCCTATTTAGAGCATGACCACGGCTGCAAGTTTCAGTTTACAAAGTATGAAATGACTGTTTGGATTTAGAAGTTTCAGATAGTATAAGCCAGTACAGGCTCGTGTATATCTAAAAATCTAATAAAGAATGGATACATCCAACGCAACACAGGTCATATTTACCTTCTATCGTCTTTTAATCCTAGGTCTGCATCTTTCATTAGGTTCCTTTCTTGATATCCGCTCAAATAAAGCAAGCGTTAACTCGATATTGCCAAATCAAAAAAAATTAGGCTATATCATCTATATTACAAGTATATTTCTTTCATTGCCCAATAAGTTTTCAAATTAAAGGTATTTTAATTATACAAATATATCTTCAAATACAATAATTTACTTTAAAAACTTTCATCTACAGGTAACCGATAAAATAATTAAGGAAAAATTGATTTCTTGCTGGGCGAGAAACAATACAGGCAGCAACCCCAACCTTAGTGATCTCAGATTTTTGCTGATAAGTATACTGCTCAAATTTGGAACACTTTATTAATTTTTACCTTTACATGTATATTATTGGAGACGTTTGCAACATTTGGATGCTGCTACTACTAGTGCAAAATAAGAATATTCCATATTGCTTGTAAAAGCAGGTCTTGCAAAAATGTGCGTTAAATGTGTAAAATGTGTTTACACCTGTAGCGTTTCGATTTTTTTTAAATACGACTTATATGTTGTTTGATTACTTTAACGTTTTCGACAATTTGGTGCTTTAGTGAGATCAAAAGGGGTGGAAGATTTCAGTTTTAATGAGTTTTTGTAATTACAGTCAACCTGTTTTATAATATTCGATATGCATTTCACAAATGAAGCAACAAGATTTTTGGAAACTTTTCATTTTCTATAAAAAGCTATATTTATCTAACAACATTTTGCTGGAAAAAAGAGTAGTTTGATAACAAATAATAAAAATCAAGGTGTTTATAATAAAGTGTATTAGATGGAAAAGGATATTTGTTCTAAACGTTATTTATTACTCAAATTTTAATCTTCGTCGAGTGAAGGACGCCCCCAACCGAACCAGTTTAGAATGTGTCTAATTTAAAGGGCTGCTAAATCCTGACGACAGCTCGCGAACGCCGCACCAAGGCTGTTTATAATGGTAAATTTGATGAAGAGACAGAGATGACTAATATTTCCTCTTTCAAAGGAGACAATGAGAGGCTTTGTGTTAAGTACTTGCAACGTTTCGGAACTAATTAACTAACTTTAAGTCCAATGTTTGAGATTTGGGCCGCCTTAAGGGTGGATGCTAATAAGAAAGAAAATTATGGTTCACAAAATTTTAAAGTAGTAATTTTAAGAGAAGAAAATTGAAAATATATTATTTGAAAGATGTGTCGAAATATTAAAATAAGATTTTTAAACTCAAAATATTAGTATTTTGCTATCTACTTGTTTATTAATTACTTCCCTCATAAACGGGAAGTACTGTAATTGTGAATCAAGAAAAATTATAACTAAAAAATTGTTTATCCAATTTACCTCACACTTTCCAGAAAAATCAAATATTTACGTACTGGTAAAATTTTGATACGAACTAAAGATGGCGAAACAAAAAAGCGGCTTAATAAAATATTTAAAAATTCGTCTTGAAAAAAACTACTTTAATAGATTGATTTCAAATTTTGTGCAAGAATTAAATGTGGTATAGAGATGAACTGGTAAAATTGGGGTACAAATTCAAGATGACGGAACAAAATGGTGCCCAAATAAAATTTGTGTATCATGAAAGAATTACCTTCGCAGGTTTTAGCGTCCGTAGATGTCAAAAATATGTTTACTCAGGTGCGTCCGTCTGGCTGTCAGTTCATGTATCAATACACATAAATTTGTATAATGAAAAAATCAAATTTGGTAACATTATCTCGATAAAGGCGTTATAGCAATTGTAGTAAAGTTGATGAAATGGGCTACAGTATAATGCATATATAGGTCAGTTGTTTGTTGTTTGTCATGCGTAGACCTTAGTCGTACAATTGCTTGATTATATTTCTCGTTTTAATGTAACAGTAGAACAATAGGTTTTTGCTATTGTAGCTTTAAAAATGAAGTATATAATTTTTTTTAATCGATTGTTTTTACTAATACGGTGATGGTTAAAAGAATCAACTAAAAAATAAGCAATACTCATGTGTTTTGGAAAAGAAGTTAAGACGTAATAAAAATTACCATTATTTAGTTATTAATTTCAAAAAAAATAACTTGATTATGATTGCAGTGCAAAGTGCAAAATCGGCCAAATACTTAATTATTTAGATGTACCGTAAGTACTTAAGTATAATAGTGAATACCTATAACTACCTAAGTATTTAGATATACTTTAAGTACTTAGGAAATGTACTTAAAACTAAACAGAGCAGGTACTTTATACTTATACTTAAATTTTCATTTTTAAGTAAACAACTGAATATTTTAAGTACTTTTGCAAAATACTGGTACTTAATACTGCAAGTAGATTTTTAAACTCAAGTACTTAATACTGGTTACTTTAAGTGCTTAGCTGAGTACTGTAGTATGTAAATTTTAAATGATGATGGACGACACAGAAATCATATAGAGAGGAAAATTATATTAGTTTATATATAGATAGATCCAAATACAAACTTTATATTTTAAATGACTGTAACCTGCTTTTTGTTTATTTTTAAAATAAGTAAATTATCTTACACATTTTGGAACCATCTTTATATGAGCATAAATTGCGCTTTGACATCTACTAAACTTAAATATTCTTTAGACACGAGAAATCTTTAAAATATGGAGTTAGACTTCACCCTCAAAAAAAGTATGTTGTTTGCCAAATAAGTTTAAAAAACAAAATAAAATTGATCATTAAAATACTTCTTAGCATACTCTCGCTGTTCCGTCTCATTAAGCTACATATTCTTTTCATTTATTTGATCCTGCCTTGCTCTAATTTTGGAACAGTTAACTTTAAACGTTTTACAAAATCTGAGATATTGTTATGAGGTAAAAAGCAAACATGATGAATGATTAGTTAATGTGGAAAGGAAGCAATAGATCCTTATACACTTGGTGACATAGAAATGTGAATACCCTTTAAAAATATTTTAATAAGTTTTGGTACACATGTTTACGTGATTGTGTGAGTAAATATTCAAATTAATTTGACAAAGGGGTCTGAAATTAGACTTAACTAAATTCAATACTGGATAGATCCTGCTCAATAATACGGATTAGATGATCATTTCTTCTTAACACTGCCTGTGGGAAAAGAGGTAAAAACCAGGCATTAATTAAATGAAAAAGGCTTCGTTCAAACATCCTGATTTTTTTATATGCGATGGACTATGTTGCCCTTAACTCATTTTGGGGGTCGAAATGCAGTTTTTGAGCTCTGACTGAATAAAGGGGTAATATGGAGTGCCTAGAAATATTACAAATATATATATATATATATATATATATATATATATATATATATATATATATATTTTGTTTTATTGTCAACATACCGTATACAATCTTAATTTCTAAATAATAAAATTCGATCTGTGTCTGAGTAAAATAAGCATATCCTAGCTTATACGCTTGTGTCATAAGTTTTTGTAGATTTTTTTATTTAATCATCTCATTTGACTACTAAACCAAAATACTGAGTATAAAGGTCCACAATATGTTATATGTTAAGTACATAGTAACATATTTACCTTTTTAAGAGCGTTTTCTATTTAATAGTCAAACACTGAGTTTAAAATATTTGTAGTTAATTTGCCAAAACCAGAACAGCTTAATACAGGGTGATGATCAAGTAATGTCACCCACTGCCATAAAAATAACAAAAAGAAAATATATTAACAATGGTCCGCAAATCAATGCTTTTGGTGATACAAGGGGTTGAAAACATTGCTTTAAATAAATATTGATACTTTTTCTTTTAAACGGCTTAAAATATTAAATTAAAATTGTAGAGGTAATAAATAAACATTGCATTTGTTTTCATGCGGTTATTGTATTTCAGATTTTTTTACCATCACTGGAATCTTCGTTTCATTCTTTTATTTTTTTTTCCAAAAAGGAACATTTTTAAGATTACAGTAACGTACAATTTTGGTATAATGCAATAAAATATCTTTTTCTACTAGAAAATTTTAAGTAGTTATTAGTTCAAAAATGACACTTTTAACAAACATTATTGTTAAATACGTTAAGAAAACAACTAATGTGATACATTTCATAATTTAACCATTTCTTATACTAGCTGAGATAAACACATCTACATTTCTATATCATGAATACTAGATATTCAAATTTCTATGTTACCTCGTATACAAAAAGGGGGCTAGAGTATACAGGTTTACATTTTCTTAAATGTTTGGACAGGTTACGAATGTCTGATGCTAAAGCACATTAATCTACTGTTACATTGTACCGTTGTTGCAAAAATTCGTTACTCTGCATTGCAGCATTGATAGCAAGAGCTATCGTAGCTTCCACCAGCGCTACTTAAACAGCGAATTATACACCAAATTTTCGTCTGTTATAAAACGTTATAGAACAAATACGATTCTGTCGTATGACTACTATTACTATTACCTTAGTTTTAGCAGCCCGGAATATCCCCTATATTAGTAAGACATAAGTTAAAAATATATTCAAAATTCATCAAGAGAATTTTCTTGACTTATGCTCCAAAATTAATTGAAAACATCTATTTTTACTTTAAAAGGCAAAAGATAAAAATTAAATTAGTTAGTTCAATATGAGGATACCTTAGCATAAAATAAAATTATCAAGATATTTTCATTGAAGACGATACTAAAATGTGGGAGTAATAGAAAACAAACCCATATGACGTAATTTCATATCAACAATATAATTAGTTTACAAGATAATCCTTATAACCTCTAAATTATCGGTGTATCAGCTTCGGCCTCTAATAAGGGATTTCTCGTGCCCTTACCGCATTATTTAATTGGCATATCAGAAAGCTGCATTAACCCTAATTGTCTAGATGCGCTTAATTGCTTCTCGAGCCGTTGATGTAGATGGATGGAGTCTATATGTGTATAATATATATATTTATAAAAATGTGAATTATATGTCTTTCTTAAATATGAAAATATATTATTGCTGGGAATAGTTGCAGTTGTCAACTTGCTGAGTTAATAAACACATTGCCTTTATACACTTTTTAGAAATACAAGGACTATAATAATAATAATATTAACATATATAATAATGATAATAATATTATTATAACAATTTGCCAAGGACAAATTTTTTTAGAAATTTGATATTTTATGGAGATCGAAATTCTAACAAAAATTTACCAATGCGCAAACTTGATCGTACATCTAGTTTGGCTGCTAATGAATGCGAGCACAATTGAGGACATTCAAACAGTGATCTACTTAGGAGCTATAACCACGATAACACAGAACAATCAGAAACTCCTGCCACGACACAGAAACACCAACAGCATAAAACCAAAATTCACATGGCAGATAAGGATCGAAAACAAAATTAACAAAATTAGAAAAGAACTGGGACATGTTACCCAATTCATGAACGGCAACAAGTCAAAACGTATCACACAAAGTATAGAGAAAATGAAATCTACATCTCCTGATCACACGCTTACAGACATCCTTGACACTCCGAAGCAAAAATTATCCGTGTATTCCGCAAGACTGTGAAGATACAAAGAGTCAAATGAAAGAAAGGACGCTAACAACTTGTTTCGAAGAAGCGAAAAATAGTTCTGCCAAAAAACCATAAGCAATGAGGAGGCACGAGTAAAAGAATCATCAATCGAGTAATAGAACCACCGACCAAACATGAAATCACAGATTACTGCAAAAAGTATTTGGTCAGAACCGAAACTACACAATAATAACGCTTCATAAATGAAAGCGGAAGAAGACAGACACAAATGCTTGGAGGAACAAGATGACTTTGGAATGACAACAGAAACAAGAAGTTGCAGAAACAATCAAATACATGCATAACTGGAAATGTCCTGGAATAGATAATATTCATAACTTCTGGTACAAATAGTTTACTTTCACACATGCAGCTCTCACTCGAGAAATTATTGAAATTATTTTAAAATCTAGCACACTCCCCAGTTTTCTCACCCAAGGAATAACATATCTTAAACCTAAAAACTCGGTCACTAAGAACCCGTCAAATTACCTACCTATTACGTGCCTTCCAACGCTATATAAGATCATCACAGCCACAAATACCAGGAGAATAGAACAACATCTAGCATACAAAAACATTCTATCGAAAGAGCAAAAAGGGTGCAGGAAAAACAGCTGAGGATGCAAGGAGCAGCTAATTATAGACAGCGTCATCATGAAATAAAATAGGAAAAATTATAGAAACCTTCATACTGGTTACAAAGATTATAAAAAAGCCGTTGATTCGATACCCCACAGTTGGCTGACCAGAGTGCTAGAATTACACAAAGTCAATAAAAACATCAGGCAATTTCTTACGCAAATCATAAGTACGTGGAAAACTAAAATCAACCTGAGAACACAAAAAGAACACATCGAAACAGAAGAGATCTACATCAGATGATGTATATTCCAGGGATATTCACTCAGCGCTTTGTGGTTCTGCCTCTGTCTCAATCCACTCTCAAACACACTGAATAACACAAACTTCGGATTCCAAATTAAACACCAAAAAAATTATCTACGTTTACCCTGGACATCAACATGAAATTTGGTATAAGTAAACGGAAACAATCAACAATGAGACCATAGATAACATGATCAAAGAAGAAACATACATATACCTAAGCTTTCATCAAGGCACCAAAAGCTCAAGACGGAATTTAAAACCAGACTCACAAAAAAATAAAGCTCGCCATACCTATTCTTATATATTCGTTTGATGTCATTAAATGGTCACACACCGACATAGAAAACATTCACATTCTCATACGCTCTGAATTCACTAAACACAGGAAGTTACATTCCAACGCATGTAAGGAAAGACTCACCATCGAGAGAAAAGAAGGAGGGGGGGGGAAATAATCGCTAAATAAAAAACAAATTTACGAACTCAACAACAAACAAACTAACCTCCACAAGGCAATAATGAAGGCAGACAAAAATTATACACCACTCGACCTGTCTCAAACGAGCCACGCAGCAGACGCAAGCGAAATACAGTGAGAAGTTCGCCACACCGACTTGGCAAGGGAAATAAAAAGGCTGTGGAAACAGGAAAGGGTCATCATTGTTCCTCTCGTCATATCAGAAACAGGTCTCACCCCAACAACGTTTACCCGCATTTGGCTCAATTAGGACTTAATACAGACATTTACAGAAACATCCAGAAATCGGTTATTTTGAAAACATGTAGCATCGTTAGATCATTTCCTAAGACACAATAGTTGTATTTTTTCCTATTCCTTTTTTTGTACTGACTTGGTATAATCCCGTCAGTATAAAATACAACCACAGGAATACTGTGAGACAACAAGTCGAGAAATAATAATATTATGAGGGACAAATTTTTTTAGAAATTTATTAAGTATTTTGTAGAGATCGAAATTCTGTCAAAAATTTACCAATGTGCAAACTTGATCGTACATCTAGTTTGGCTGCTATATGGTGTTAAAAATTGCGATTTTCTACTTTTTTATATTAAGGAAAAATTTGGATTTACCGGTATTATTGCCATTCACCATTAAATATAAATACTTAAATTTCATACAGTAATAAACAAGTGCGTAAATTTTATTCTACAAATTAGAGAAGAACTTATCGAAATGTTCACAGTTTTTTTGTGAACTGCAAAACAAATTCGGACCTTACAAAATGTTTCCAGTAATGAGATGGTGCTAATTCTTTTTGCATTCTATTCATATACCTGTTAGTTCATATAAGAGCGCGTTTGATGATTTTGCATTAAATTGACGCGATGAAGTATTTTTGTAATGTAATAAAAAGTAGAGGTTTTTTCCTTTGATTTGTTTTTAGTGTTGATCTTAAAGAACATTGAAACAGGAGAAATTTCTGCTTTCATTCTATTACAAAAATACATCATCTTGTTTTTTGATAAAGTTTATTATGAGTATTTTGTTACATAGGTCGATCAGTACCAGATGGAGTACGGAAGTGCATGCATTATCGTTAAAACCATAACCTAATAAATAAATAATTACTAATCTTTGTTATATATTGTATTTTATTTTAATTCCCTGGCGAGACGGACTGAATTGACGAAAGGGTGAAGTAATATTTAATGTGGCTAATTCAATCTCAAAATGTTCTTTAATACAGCCTCAACTAAACGATCAAAATGTGCAAACAATTACTTCGAGATTTGACATGTCTAGAAACATTCTTCAGTAAGCATACAGTCATTAATTAAATACTCCAAAAGGGGTAAAGCCCGAACAATGCAACAATATAAGATTAAATCAGAAATAGCTATTTTAACGCTTAAGACCTAGATTTCCCATGGCGCGGCAGTAATAAATCCATCCCACTTCTGATTTACTACCAGTTCAACGAGCTTATCAGATCTGAAAAATAAAAAAAATAATGTACTTAGGTACACGTAATTAATTAACCAAATATATGTAGAATGGAAAGTATCCCCAGCACATGCTTGTAAACGTCGTGTTATATAAATATTAATATGAATTTTAAAAACCGAGTTAATTAATTATTTAAGAAAAATGGATATTTGACTAAAGCTTGATCCATAACATAATGTAAATGACCAGGTAAATTTAGTATATCTTGGAGAGGAGGGACTTCCAAATCGATTGCCATATTAAGCTCATTTTACTAACCTAGGTGTTAGGGTCTGGTGTCTTTTTTATTTAATGTTGGTGATTTGAATTGCTATCTTTTTGCCCGTATGTATACCTTTTATTTGATCTTTAATGGTGACGTATTAAGTACCGATATAATTAAAATACTGCATTTACTGACAGTGTTGACCATGTGATATGTCAAACTGACATAAAATGCCCCCTAATCGATCTCTAAATGACCTAACAGGATTATAAACCTTAGTCCAATAAAAAGATTTTTTTCTTTGTATTATTATTGTATTAATAGAATCATAATTATATTTAGCCAAAAAGTTTAAATTAATTATAATATATAATTAAATAAAGTGTATTTATAAAGAACTGTTAAGTTTCTGTTCAATTAAAGAAAGTACCCTGAGGGCTGTGCTTTGCATAATCTTTTGCAATATGAAGTTTGACCTTTGCCTGTGTTTTCCAATTTGTATTTTCGCAATTCTGCTTAATGGAATACCGTTTCCACTGTCTCAAGGTACAGAAGACTGTAGGCAGCGACTGATGAAGACGAAAAGAAGTCGAAATAGGTAATAGAAACTTAACAGTTCTCTATGAACAATACTTTTAGGTTTGTGGTACGAATGCAAATACACTTCGTATGATCAAATCAAAAAATTTGGAAAAAATTGTTGTCGGTCAACGCCTTTGCAGTTTGGGGAAAAGTTTGCAGTACGAACACTCAATTGTTTCTAAAATGGGTACTTCGTTTAAAGATCTATTATACTTGTGTTAGTTGTAATCCCAATTTCGTTGCTTTCGGCTTTTCTGGGTCTTATCAGTTTGGTGAAGTAGCCAAAGAGCTAATTTACATTTTGATGTTTTGTGGTTAGCAAGAAGCCATTTATTGAAACGCAGACAATAAGTTATTCAAATTTTCTAATATACCAAAGGCGGTACCGGGTAGAGAATTTGCAGAACCTTTTGCAGTACTTAAAACATACGATCAAAGTTTGACCTTTCTATGTGTTTTCTACGAAAGCGTAGAAGGAGCGCAAAATTTCAAAAAAACATTTTTTGTTAAATTTCGATTGATATAAAACTTACTTCTCACTAACTTAGAATTTTTTCCGACCTTTGTCTCGGAAATTATCAAATTTTGATTTAGATCTCAGAATTTATTAACTTTCGAGTTAGAAGTCGGAATTTAATGATATTCCGAGTTAGATTAAGTTAAGTTGAGGCAGGGCCGGACATAGGCATAGACAAGAAAATATAAAAGACATGACTTATTTTTTTTATATTCCAGGAAGTAAAAGGAAAGTATTATAATCGTAAAAAAATCATCCGAGGTTTTTCAGATCTTCAAGTTTCAGAGTCACTAGATGCCGAAAAACAACGTCAGCCTGTCTGTCTCTATTCGCATCATAAGTAAAAAACTACTTAGTCGGATTACCTAAAAAATTTTGGTCAAAAATTAAGGTTCATATGGGGATGACATTGTTATATTTTGATAAAAATACAATATAGCAGAACAAAACAGCTGCCTAATAAAATGTTACTTATCCAATTTATCGCCAATTTGACACACAAGTCAAATATGATATAGGTATAAACTACTTAATTTTGGTGAGGAGCCATTATAGTGGAATGAAAAGGCGGCTTAACGACATCTTTAAAATATTAGCATCAAACCTACTATTCCATTTGATTTCAAACTGTCGTTCACTTTATAAGCCAGCACATATGGCAAAACAAAATAAATGGCGGCCGAAATAAATGATTAAAAAGTCGGTAAAGTTTTATTTCCTAGAATGAAAACCTTTTTAATAAATGTCATAGTTGATTTTTTATTAATTGTTAATAAATGGAAAATATTCTAAAAGAGCTATGTGAAAAATATTAAAAAAGAAAACAGATGGGAATAATATGCTGCTATAATCTCTAAATCCTCCCAACCAAGGCATAAGTAATGTGTACTCCATAGCAGTCACGCGCGCTCGCATTTTATCCAATCGGCATTTTATCCAATCGGCGAACGCCCTCACAGGTGGCGGGCGAGGCAGCCCTAAAAGTTTCGCTAAATAAAATAGGCAACAAATATCTAATGGATTATTGAAAGGTGCATTTTGTTTGGACAGTGGCGTGCGTGGCTTATTAAAGGGTTCGGCATAACAGAGGGAACCGATACGACACTGCCGACGTCACATGTATGCTGTCAAACCGCTCAGTTCAGATTTTAAATTCAAAATAATTTATATTACTACGGTATGCCTTTCTAGGTAAAAAGGCGTTCGGTGAACCTTTGGAGCCGTTTTCTTCCTGGCAGAAAAATTTTGGACAACTAGATTTAACAAAAAAACAAGAGTTAGAGAGAGTTAGTACCAGCAATAATACAAATAATTAAAGAAAAGTCTTACAAATAATTTAAAAAAATGTGACGTGAAAATTACACCCGCAAATTTGCAAGGGGGGGATTGGGATCTTAAGTTATCCCCTCAAGAAAACGATAACTACTTACTTGGCTATGTCGAGCAGAAACCTGAGACTTACAACAGGAATTCTGATGGGACGGATACATCACCACCTACATTATCAAAATTAGCTGTTAGATGGAGACTCGGTGGAGCCATCTAACTTCCGCCCAGTTCCTTTACTGCCCACTTTATCTAAAGTAATCAAAAAACTTGTCAAAAGAAGAGTCTGGAACTATCTTCAGTCATTTAACCTTATAACTGTAAAGCACTGCGGTGTTCCACAGAGCTCAGTTTTAGGACCTATTTTGTTCCTACTTTATATAAATGACCTTGTTAGCCTAAAAATCTCTGGAAATTTCATCCTTTTGGCTGATGACACGTCGATATTGTGGCAAGACAGGGAGATTTTGCAACTAGAGCACATCATAGCAAATGACCCAAATATCATTAAAGTAACTGTTCAAACATAAAAAGTCACAAATCTTTGCATCTAGAAAGTTGTTAAGTGAATAGTAAAATGAGTGGCTCTTACAAGGAAAAAATAAAAACCCTTTATATTCAATAGTTACAGTTAGGTAGATCCGCCTGAGCTTAGCGCCATTTTTGTGAATGAAACCATCATTAAAGCCATAATAGATATCTGATGTTAGTTTTGCCTTATAAATCTAGGACTGCCGCTGAAATCTACAATCAGTGCACTGGGTAGATCCGCACTGGGTTAGTACCAGGTTAGTAGAGCCAAAAATGTGAATTAAACATCACAAACAGATTATATACAAATGTAACAAGTGGCACCCGAGGCGACATTTAATGTATATTTTTTCATTACTATATGAGTAAGATTTTTATTTTAAAGCGAAATTTAAAGTTTTATAGCCAGATACACAGGGCGCATAAAAATATATTAATGAACAAAAAAAAAATAATAAAACAAATATGGGTCTTTACTTAAAAGACAAAACGAGCTAATTGATGAAAAAATAAAAAAAAAATGTTGGAGAATGGGCATTTCCGACGAAGCAAGTTAGTCAACTCATTGTTTTTACTGCCTTAAGAATAAACAAACAGAAACATACATTTTTAGTTTTAGCAAAAAAAGAAAACTACATTATCTGCACTTTTATATTTCTTTCCATGATATTTCCTGTGCCACCAATGATTGAACGAAACAACTCGTAAAATAAGAAAAATTCCCCGAGAAATAAATTACGCGGCCGCTTAACGTCAAGCAGAGTTCTTTTACTCTAAGTGATAGAATATACATATAAATGTGAAAGAAACCACATTTGGAGAAAGTGAGAGCCGTAAAAAAGCCCTCCACCGGAGAGGAGGGACGGGCGCGTGCACAAAGTTTGGGGAACATATGCACCGTCGTTTTTCTGCCTAACAGCGAACGAGATTTCTGTTTATTGTTTGGATTTTGAGTTGTTTCCGTTGTTTGTGTACACAATGGCGTACTTTGGTTATTTCTTTTTATTTGAGGCTAATTTAACGAGACGTACAGTGTGCAGGAAATATAGAGACTTGCGGTTTTCGTAAAGCGTTGCTAACTTTTTTATGAAACAAAAGTTGACTCTCCTTGTATCTCGGTTAGATGAAGCTACAGCAAAAAGTAATGACTGATTCCTATAGATTTCTTTTCATAGAATTCAACGGCAGTTTTTTCAAGAGGCAACGAGTTTTCAGACATAGACCAAACTTTTGTTTTTTTTTTAATAAGACACTCTGTATATGTTTAATTTATTATATTCTAGGAAGGTAACCTGACAGGAAACAGAAAACTAGAAATAATACAAAATATGTTACCAAATATATGCGATGATGTCCCCTTAGGTATTTTAAACGGTATATTTTTTCAACAGAATGGGAATCGTGCCATAAATCGCAAATTTTAACCCCATATTTAGATAGATTCACCTATCCGAGTTGCAATGTATGTGAAACTGAAAAATGTCTCTCTCATTTCATCAAAAAGTAGCGAAAACCGCAAAATTTTATATTTGTGAATAAAAGAGATACCCTATAATAACAACGAAATTCGGACACTTTGTACATTAAATGGCCTGAAGCAATTCAAGATATGTTGCTGATTACTTTGAATTACAAACTAATTTATAACGCATAATTTATGTCTTCTTTCATCTGATGATGATGAATGATTCCTCACTACGAAGAGAGAAACCGCCAGATGGAAATAAACAATTTCGCTGAACCTTTCTCATTCAAAAAACTGAACCAAGGTCAATAAGAAAACCTGGAAAACGCCTGGAGTGCCAGATATTCAACCTCTGGAGGAAGCCAAAGAGGTAGCACTGCTGAAACCCGGAAAAGACCCAAACTCTCTGAGGAACTACCCTTGTCACCCCCTTTTCATTTCTTTAAGGTGCATGGAAGTGGATCTAAAGCTTAATCCAAAGTTCCAAGTCGGTTTTAGACCTGGACAATCCTGTACAAGCCAGGCCCTCAACATCACGGAGCAAAATCGAAGAAGCTAGGAAAATAAACAAATAACAGGAATGGCTTTGGTCGACCTAACTTCTGCATACGATACGTTAATACGTTAACTACAGCATGCTGATGTCTTGATGCACAAACTGTATGATATGCAAAAAGACCACCATTTCGTTAGATTCATCGAATCACTACCCCAAAATAAACAATTTTACTTTTACGGTTGGAGGTACTAAAAGAATGACGTCGCCCGGGATAGTGTACTGGCCCCTTTTCTCACCACTCTATACACAACTCCCAGTTATAGAAAACAATATCTATACACTGACGACCTGGCCATAACTTGCACAACGCAAAAGCTTCAAGGAGGTAGCACAAAAACTGAAGTCAGAACTTATTACTATATACACTTTTGAGATCTACCAAGGAAGCTCCTTAAAACCAAACCCTCCGAAGACACAAGTGAGCGCCTTCCACCTCCACTATTGCCAGGTAAAACCTACCTAGACGCTGAGTTGGACCGATCCCTGACACACATACCACTGTGAAAAGACCCACAAGAAGTTGGCCGCCAGAAACAACATTGTTCTGGAAAAAATTGCGGAAATTTGCGAACAGCAGTTCACGCACTATATTTTTCAACCTTCGAATATGTATGCTCTGTATGGTCCAAGTTGACACGAGCCAAAAAGGTCGACATAGGCCTCAACGAAAAATACAGACTAATATGCATGAAGCTAACATCACTCGAGAACCTTCGTCGTGCCGCCGGTTTCGCAAGCCCAAGTTCTCGCAAATCTCCACGCAAGTACATAGACCTTTGATGGAAGTCACCTCCTTTTCGGAGCTGCGAATCTGGAAGAATGAAGCTTCGAAACAGATTCCTGAAAAATGACGAACCACCAGAAAACTACCCACTAACATTTTCAAAGAATAAACTATATTTGATTTCTTTAAAAAGGTTTTTTTTTAATTTACCTCTTGTGATAGTTACATTTTTTAAATCAATTTATGTTTGGAATCTTACCGGCGTATACGATTTTATTATGTTGGGTTAGGTTTTTGTGTATGATTTTACAACATTAGACAGAAAACTTAGGATATACCTGGGTTCTAAAGTCTAGAAATCAAAATATGATTTTTAAAAGGCGTATTCTGGTTAATTGGGACATTTTAGGAAGCAATTATGGCAAAGTAAATTCGGATAAAAACATGTATGGTTAAACAAACAGCAGCCTAAAAAGGTTTAACCTGTGGTGGAATGAATGCAAATATGAAGTTATTTTTTCTACAGGAATAGATGTTTATTATCATTTAAACAGCTTTGAATGTATCTAGTGTAGCGGGATTAGTTTAATTCTTCCGGAAGAAGTCCCCAGAGTGGTATGAACTATTCGGTGAAACCTTCCATAAACAAGAAATTCCTACTAAAGGTTTCTTCGATAATACCGATAAATAAATGTGACTATAATATGTTTTTTTCGTACTACTTTTTTATTTGAAACTTAAATGAACGTAATCTATAACTGCCTTTCGAATTTATATAAGTTGTTCATACAAGCCACTACCTCTTTAAAATATTTAACAGTTTAACTACAAATACTTTAACACATGATAGTATGACCTATTATGAATAATGTTTAAAAACATTTTAATACTACCATTAATTTTATTTAGTAAAACAATTATCTATATCATTTTGTTGCAAAATTCTTAGAGTTTTTTCTCAATAAACTAAATTTAAAGAAAAAGAAAGGGATCTAATTTTACCTTAAAAAATGCCTACTTACTAGAGGCTTATTTGTATTGGATATTTGCAACTTATTTAAGTACGTTCGTCATTTCTGGACTTCATAATTACTTTATAAACATTCTTTCAAAAACCCATTTTTTGACTAACATTAACTAAAAATATTATTTTATTAAACTACCTTGTAAAAAGTATTTTGTCATTATTTCACTATATAACAAATTGCTAATACCCCTTTTAACAACTTTTTTTAATATGGTATTAAAATAAACGCGAGTCGCCTTAAAACTTGTCTGAGAAGTCGATAGTTTTTCTTAAACGTAATATAACTTTAGAAAAGTGTCTAGCATCCATTAGACCTGCCTTAATACAAAATGCACAACAGTTTTAAAACTTAAATGAAAATTTCCGCTCCACCGTACAAGATTAACTTTTTTGCACATACGTGTACGTACTTCGGGGTAATTTTCGGTGACTCTAATTAAGTGGCATGACGCGGAAGTCACCAGACTAGAAATTGCATTCGGGGCATAACAACTTCAGATAAGCTAAACTTTAAAACCTCAAAGTTTTATTAGAATCTCAAGGCGGCCACTAGCTAATAAATATGTTAATTTAAATGAAGCGGAAATACAGACAAGGAAAATACATATTTTATAAGATTTTTTTCTTAGAATTTTTAAAGATAATTAATTTTATTTGTTTTAATTTGATTTACAATCGAAGGAATCTGCGTTTGGGGAACAATGAATAAGTTTGTTGATTTTATATAGCATGTGAATTAATTTTGATACAAACATTTATTTTTGCTCTTAAAAATGGGACTCACGAAAAAATATATAATATTTTATACAGGATGTAAAGAAATATGAGAACAAAAATTAAGATGTAACTCTTAATTTTATTCTAGTATGAAAAGTTCCTATAAATATAGGGCTTAGTTTTCCATATACAGAGAGTGTTAAATATAGTGCTCACACTTCTAAATGAAACGATTAATTTGTTGTCATTTTTCAAACATCTATAACTTTATATTTTTATTTTCATTTTGGACATGTTGAGACAAGATTCACTCTGTAAGTACCTGCTGTTGATATTACAGAATGGTAGTATTGGTTCAGATTGTTATACAGGACGTAGTAAAGACGTGCGAAAAATATTAAATTTCACTCAGGACTTTGGCATAGAGAAATGTTTTATGCTTCGTGATTTATAAGCCATTGAATTACTAAGAGCCATGTCTCTAAACGTTTTTGAAATTTTAAAGCTATCTAGATTTTTAAGGTTTACTTACAGATGAAATCTAATTTGGATTACGTTTTCACTTTAAGCTAATTTTCCTTTGCTTTCTGTTTGGCTTGTAGTTAAAAGGTAAAAGGCATTTATTTAATTTACTTTTATCAGATAGCCAGTGGCGTACAAGGCATAAAAAGTATATAGAAGATTTGTCACTTAAAATTCCCAAAGCCGTTTTCTCAGGAAATATCGTAATATCAAAACTTGGTAGGAAGTGTTTATTTGATAGGGTAAAATGTAGTTATGTATGGCTAAAATAAAAACGACGCCGCCACCACCATAGGCGTCAACAATTGCAAATTGCAAGAATCAGATTTCAAAAGTACTTCTATATTTAGGACATTTTCGTTATTTGCACCAAGGTGATTACCATAGTGGTTACCATAGTAACCACTATGGCATGGTAGTGGGGTGTTCCATTTAAACTTCAAACGCTGATTTCTGGGAGTAACAGGTATCCAAATTTTGGTAAAACATGGTTATTTAATTTAGTAACATGTAATTATTCAGAGCTAAGAAAATTGGCGCTGATACAACTTCACGCGTCGCGACGCTAAAAAAAACAAAACCAATGTAAACAGTTTAGAAGTTCAACCTTCAATTTAAGTTAAGATATTATTTACTACAAAATTGAAAAACTAAAAAAAATATATAACAAAATATATTCTAAAACAACTCAATGAAAAAAAAAATAGCAAATAAGGAGATTTGAAATTTACACATGTTGCAATGCAAAAAACTGAACTGATGACGGTTTCAATTTTCTATTAGCTCAAAATAATAGCATAAAAAAATAAATTTGAAATTTTGCACAAACATTAACTAGTATATAGAAATAAACTAATAAATTTGGTACGAATCCAAAACGGCGGAACAAAATGGATGCTAGGTATAGATATGATATGAACTAGTAAAACTGTGGTACTAATTCAAAATGGTAGAACAAAATGGCGGCTAAATAAAACATTTTGTAATCGGGAAAGAAATCAATATCTCAGGTTTGACATATTTTCAGATTTTAGCGTCTTTAGATACCAAACAATATCTTTTATTAATTCCGTCGGACCGTCTGTAGGTTTATCTGTCTGTCTATCAGTTCGCGGCATAGCTTAAAAACTACGTATCAGATTGACTTCAAATTTGAATGAACGACTCCAAGATGGTGGACTAAAATGGTGGCTTAATAAAATATTTAAAAACTCAGCCTGAAAAAACTACTTAATGGACTGATTTCAAATTGTCTGCCATAATTAATTGTGGTATAGAAATGAACAAGTAAGACTGTGGCTCTAATTCAAAATGGCGGAAAAAAATGGTGGCCAAATAAAATATTTGTAATCGTAACAAAAATCTATCTCCAAGGTTTTACATATGTTTAGATTTTAGATATTACTAACTCAATTTATCTCAATCTCACATAAAAATCAAGGATTATGTAGAAATCAAGTGGTAAAATTTTTTTCTACGAATCCCGCCGGAACAAAATGGCGGCAACCTGACAATAATACTTAATGGACTGATTTAAAATTGTATGCCATAACTAATTGTGGTATAGAGGTCAATAGAGTAAAACGGTGGTACTTGTATAAGATGGCGGTCAAATAAAATATTTTGTTATCGTGAAAAAATCACCCTCTCAGATTTTACATATTTTCAGATTTTAGCGCCCTTAGATACCAAAAAATATTTTTATCAGTTTCGTCGGTCTGTCTGTCTGTCAGTTCGCGGCGTAACTTAAAAACTACTTAGTGAAAAATTCAGGGTCATATGGGGATCCCCTGGTAATATCTTGGTAAGAATCCAATATGCCGAACAAGATGGCGGCCTAGCGAACCGTTACAAAAAAAAACTAATTACCCAATTTCCTCAAATTATGCACAAAAATTAAGTGTTGCATACGAATAAACTGGTAACATTTGGTATGAATATAAGATAGAAAAATAAAATGAAGGTGTATATAAAAAACGTATTGAATTTATTTTAAATTATGCCCAAAAATCAAATGTAAGATAGGTAGAAACTAGTAAAATATTGGTAGGAATCCAATATGATGGAACAAAAAGGCGTTCAAAAAATATTTGAAAATATAATATATATGTGTTACTATGGACTGAACTAAATTGGGTCACATTTCACTATTCCTAACAAAAGGAAAGGTTCATAACGAGGGAAGTTCTGAGTAAAGGAAATTCACCGATTTTTTTCTTCCATTATCCATTTACCCCTAAAATTTTAGCTGGGGCATGCATTAAAATAAAATGTACTTTTTTATGAAAAATGACTAGTTTATTCAAAAATTATCGGAAGATACATCTGAAGTATTTTTGTTTGTTGTGAATTTTGAAATTATTAAACTCATAAAAATTCAATGGTGTCCCTGGTACAAGAAAACGTTGAGAGGATAATTCATATCTTCGCCTACAGTTCAGTTGAAAAATAGCTAGTAAAAATGCAAATAGTTTTTTCAGATATCTAAAGTGTCTTTAATAAGGCAAGTAAGAGTTATTACTGCCTCGTCTTTGACAAACCTTTGCCCTATCTCACTTTTGAAAGATTATACTGAGTTGGTTACGGATATTATTTTACTACACTGCTTAGATCGAAGACTGAAGAAGATTAGAGCCAATGCAATGAGGGTATATATTTTACTAAACACTAAGCTATAGGTGTTACGTATGTTTCGTATACACAAATAAAAATCAAAACAGTGTTACCATATTTCCCAGTTTTGATAATTTCCTCAATTTCTTTTTTTATATGTAACCCCGAGGTAGCCCCTATATATTTTCTTATATTTAAACAGAGCATTAAAAGACAAATTCAATAATATGTATAATAACTTGGGTTAACGTATCAACGTTAACAATACATACACCGATCTGAAATCTGAGAAAAAAGTGTATGTGTAATAAATTATAAAAGGTGAAATAACTTTAAAAAATATTATTTAAAGTATTTACAAAATATTTTTTTTACGTTCAAATAAAATTATGAAGTAGAATTCGCTTTGAATCTAAAATTAAATTATATAAAAATAAATTTAACGTATTAAAAAAATAACCCAAAACAACTGTGCTTTAAAAAATATTTAATAAGAGCGCATTTGGTTAGAGTATGTTGAAATGGAAGTGCAAATTCGGCATTCTACATTTTGCATAAGATAGCGGATTTGTAATAAGTATACTTGGTATAAAACTTCATAAGCATTTACAAAGACCCTTTTTGCATCCATTTAGTGGTGATTCAAAATTCAATTCACAAACTGTTTTTCCTCTCAAATAAATCTCAATATAGAAAATGCGTACAAAATAAGCCCAACAAGAATAGACGCACGTAGAACAGGAACATGTAAAATCGGTGAAAGAGAAAACACGCACGAGCCTTATGGACGTAAAATGGGTTAGAAAAAGACAGTAAATATAATAGGAAGATTATGCAAATGTAATTTTGTTTGGGATATTGGATTTATGAAAATACTTCGACGGGTGAAGCGGAAGCGCTTTCCGAATTGATGTGTCTGACTACAAGGTATAATATAGCGAGAACAAAAACTGACGAGGGGTAGTGTATACGTAAGCATATAGCAGATATCGCAGAAGGTTTTGCTTTGATTCCTATTCACTATCAATGAAGGATGAAAATACCTATTCTCAATGTTTTTGTTTGTCTGTGCACATGCTGGTAACGTATCTACATTCACCTTCCTGTTCACATCTTCTATAAAGCGCAGTGGCACCTAGTCTCAGGTTGGGAAGATATTGCTTTAGTTGAACGCTATTTACATGTACCTTTCCCCAGAAAACCGCTGACGCACAAGATTCACCCACTGGCAATTTCAAGAAGTGATACCGTTTTTGATTTTGTTTTTTTAAAACAAAGTACTTAAGTCGCTGAAAGTGTCTAATCAATACTACTCAACATGGACAAATATGTAAGTTATCATCGTTGTCTCTGTACTAGGTTATACTAGGACTCGCAGTTAGTAAGTTTACTTTAAGGCATGACAAGGGCAACTGATAATCAGTGCTGCCAATCTCAAATTTCGGATTGTACGTGGTGTGTTTGTGAATTACCCGCTTTTACCCGCAGCCTAATTTCTAATTACTCGCAATTTTACCCACACGAATGAAATTAGAATTTGAAGTATGGAATTGATCAAATTATAAAATTTTATTAATTCATTGTTAATAATAAACCCATAGGACGAACGAAAGGTTAATTTGCATGGACAACACCAACGTTGCCAACATTTTCATTGGGATAATGGGATACCATACCAAAGCACATGAATATGATAGCATAAACCTATTTTGTGTATCTCAATAATTGTACATTTAAAAGAAACTTTTATTTTAATAAAAAAAAACATTGTTTTATATACTTAAAAATATATTTTGTTTACGTAGCTAAAGTAGGTACATATTGCAAATACAAATAGCTTATGAAGAATTAAAATAAACCATATAAGTACCTAAATACCTAAGTATGATTAAGGACTTAATACTTAATCAACTTTTAACCATTTATCCATGATTACTAACACTACCACAAACTACAATATAAACAACGTGATGAATACATTATATAAAATTAATCAAATATGAGTAGGACTTACATACACGATATCACGAAATGCTTACACCACTTGCACTTTGTTTCAACAATAGTAGGTATTAATAAAAAAAAGAAACCATCAGCCTTCGAATCAAATTAATATTTTTAACTTAGTTTAATAAAAATCGAGAGAATGAACGAGAACGACAAATGACGAGATAGAAGTTCAAGTACAACAATAGCATACATTTCTAGAATGCTTAGAGTCTTACCTAGTTACCTATGCCGCACAAGCGCATGTTTTGACTGTAGAAAGAGATGGAAATGGAAGAGGCATTAGACACTAACACACGTAACAGAGGCAGAAAGTGGCCTCTTCTAGCAGTCTAGAGATTTACGTCGATGAATACAACGGACAACAATGTATTTCGACGTTGCCATGAGAATCTGAAAAGAGAATCTGGCTCCACAAAATTAAAACCTGGGATTTTTGCTTGTGGCTCAGATTCCTGAATTACCCGCTTTTACTCGCATGGAAATGCTTACCAGCAGAGGTGAGCCAATTACCCGCAAAACAGGTAATTACCCGCACATTGGCAGCACTGCTGATAATTGCAACATAGCAACAAGCGACCTTTCCCACCAACATTTTAGTTATCGCTGGCAACATGGCAATATTGGTAGGATACCTACCGGCGTAAAATTAAAGGATGGAAACAGTCGCATGACTCCTCTTTTAAATGGAAAAAATCGCTCGATGTGTACACGGTCGCCGAATATTTGATACATGCTAGGTAAACAAGCACTGTTTACGTAGCATGTATTTGTTATTGCATATTTATATAAAAGTAAAATGTAAACGAACGTTTCAATTTTATAGCGTACTGCATTCTACTATAGGCAAGAACTTTTGTGAACAGGATACTTTTATAATCTTCAGAATTTCGTAAAAAATGTTTTTTCACCATCGCTTTTTTCGTCATGTAAAACTTCGATATCAAGGTGTTTTCAGTAAGTTGCAAGTTTCTGCATAAGTTGAGTTTTTATGTTACCCGGTTTGTACAGGGTGGCCCGTTTACTTTGGGACACTACTTTATCACAGAAACTATACGAGATGGAGCGAAAAGTTGAATACGTAGATAAATTAGAGTAATTCCAGGGTTTAATTTATTTTATTTTTATATATACAGGATGCGCTGTTTTTCATAGGCGGGAATCAACTTTATTATTTTAAATGGAAAAATCCAACGACATGGAAATAACATAGACCCAGTTGTTTACATTTTGGACGAATCCAACATTAACCCTGGTTTGCCAAACCGTTACTGTGGCCAGATTATAAAGGATATCATCCTTTATACTATTACCTAAATAAACAAAGAATTCCAGAAATTCTCAGTATAAATTTCCATATAGAATATTTTAAAACTGATAATTAAATAGCTTATTGTAAATAACTCAAACCGAATCTGTTTTAAATGTAATTTAAATCTTCTGTAATTATTATGCCTTATTTCAAGAAATAAAGCCCAGAATAATCGGCAACGTCGGAATTCTACCTTTTTCGAGTATACTACAGATTTCTTTCGGGATCATTCGGAAAACGCCGAAGACAGTCGTAGTCATTCATGATTTCGACCTATTTGATGCGCGGCGTTGTAATTGTTCTAGTTGGTGAAATACGTGTTTTGTGTGGCTATTTTCAAGAATCCTTTTAAAAAATTTTAAGAAAATGGTGCGAACTCTCTTTCTTTGCAGAAAAAGAAACGATTTAAACCCAGAAGTTTGTTTTCGAAGGTAAGTAAGGTTATGTCATACCAGTGCTGTAGTTGAAGAATAAAATCACCGTCTAATAGGGTTCTTATATTTGCAAATGTAGTATTGTTTTTGTATTGCACATTTCCGTTGGGCTTAAATTAATTTTTTATAACTTCAACTTATCTATAAAGTCGAAGACACTGGTGATAAACGTAGTACAGCGTTTTGCTAATTTACATATTTGTGAAAAGTCTCAAATATTCCTCTAAAATTTATCAAACCACCTTTTTTGAGGGGTTAATAAACAACATAAATATACTATTTGGTAAAGCATAGGTACTAAATTTTAATTGAGTAAGCTGTAAGACCCACTATTTTATGTTGTCATTAATTACTCCAGGATGGTTTGCATTTTGGATGAAATTTTCAAAGAATATTTAGGGTAGTGTCGGAGTTTTTATATAGCAAGCATATACAAAAAATAGCGTTACTTTTCAATTTTTCATTTAAAAACAAAAACTGTCGTATCCACCATACTAATATTTGGGCTCAAAAAAATATAGCAAATAATACATTGACAAACAAAAATCTTTTTTGGCTTCTTCGCAACTGAATAAAAATATTTAACTTTAAATTAATTGAAGCAAATATTTAATATAATTACATACCTCAACATGTAGACTAGTCTGTCTACGGAATGTTTCGATACATAATATAAACAATATTATTTATTAATATAATTTCTTACGCTTGCTTAAATAATATTGTTTATATTATGTATCGAAACATTCCGTAGACAGACTAGTCTACATGTTGAGGTATGTAATTATATTAAATATTTGCTTCAATTAATTTAAAGTTAAATATTTTTATTCAGTTGCGAAAAAGCCAAAAAAGATTTTTGTTTGTCAATCTAAACGCAACAAATAATCTGAACACATTTAAAAATAATACATTATCTCAAAAATAGCTACGCCACTGGTAAGCCTCGCGAAGATATCTGATAGCGTTGCAATTTTCACCGCAAACTATTCTTTATGCGATCATTTCGTCTTTTTTCCACTAATACACAACAACAAATTGATGTTTGATTCTATTTATTTCATTTTTATGAATGAAATGCGGGGTCTATTTCTTTTTGACGTCATTGGAAAAATCGGTATATTAATACGGATTCAAATAGCGCCGTTTATGACGCTTTCAACCGCTCTTCACTTTTTGCAAGGTTTCATTTATTCTAAATTATTGTTAAATTCTGTGAAAAATCTTTCTTTCCTGCGAGCTGTCTTAATGGAAATTTAGTTATTTAATCCCTAAAATCTAGAGTCCGATTTATATTGTTTAATATAAAACACTTTAACATATCAACTTTTTCCTATATAGCAAACATTGTTAAACAAGCGCACACACTCTTAAAAAAAGAAAACAAGGCGATATCATAACAATATGTGTCAAAAGATTTGTGTAACTATGACCGTAATCAAAAACAAAAGATGCGTTCAAAAAAACTTCGGTGAGTATTTCTTAAACATAATTTAAGTTCCCAGCGTCACTTAGGCCATCTAGATAATATCCAACCCCGTTTTAAATATAGAGTGCTCCCTGTCGCCTGGAAGACAAGCAAACTTAATTTTAAAGCAATATTGTGCTCCATATCAGAAGTGAAGAAAAAGCCATGTGAAAACACAATTAGAGAATAGAAGGGATTGTACTCTTAAAGACCTAGTTCGCAAACACCCTCATTAACTTGCAAACAACTGAAAATAATTATGCAAATATTAACATTTCGTTAACAATGTTTGGAAATCACATTTTGAATTAAAAAAGAAAATTTACTGAAGACAATCGTTTATAAGTCCGAAACGGTGCCTTGCAGACCCATATCATTGAAATCTTCATTTAGTTCTCTATTTAGATCTAACATAATATATAGGGAGTTCTATTTGAAAATGTCGAGAAAAATAACTATACGTAAATTTGGCAACACTGTGTCATTATTTTAAATTTAAAAGTTGGAAACTAGGCAGTAAATAAAAACAAATTTGTATTTTTTTATGGATTAGGCAGAGTTTCAAAAAATACCAAAATACCTTAAATATACCAGTCTAAATATATACCAAATAATGATGATAAATGATTTTAAATCCGAAACGTTGCATCACAAACTCATCAAGTTATATATGTTTCAAAGCATCATTAATAGCGCTATTTGAATCCGCATAAATAAACGGCGTCTCATTTAAAATAACAAAGTTGGTACCAACTCAAATAAAATAAATTAAATACTCAAATTACCACAATTAATTTTTGTAATTTACTTTTCGCTCCATCTCGTAAACTTTCTGAGATAAAGTAATTTCCCAAGATAAACAAGCCTCCCCGTACATACATAAAACATTGTTTCATCTCCCACATCAGTTCTTTGGTTCTTCGGCACTGTTTATATTAGATATATACCTTACTTAGCAGTTTCCCTTTTAAGAATCTATGTTAGTCAAGGCCTCGGTCAAGGCTTACATCTACCAAAGCTTACAGAATATATTATTCTGTAAACTTTGCATCTACATACTTTTATTTTTAATGCAATGTATAGCTTGGTATTCAGTAGGAATATATGTTATTTCATTGGCTCCAATTTCCTTCCTTATTAAATCTAAGCAGTGTAGTAAGATTATCTGTCTAAACAAATTTGTAGAATCTTTCAAAATTGAGGCAGGGCAAAAGGCTGCCCAGGACTAGGTTTGCTTAAATTACATATGTGTAATATATATTAGAAACTCAGAGGGGAAAAAATGTTTAAGGCTGAAATTCTAAAGATAAATGTCAATATACCATCAACGTAATCTTTCATTTATATGCTATCATATATTACAGGTCTGTTTTCAAAAAATCCACTAAAATATTTAACAATATCCTGTATATTCCTATTCAAAATAGGAAAATTGATATCTAATCAGAGCAAGCTAAACCCTCAGTATACATGAAGGTAATATAATTCAAAAATTCAGATTAAACTAGAAAAATTTTTGTATTCAACATTTAATTGAAAAGAAAACATCCGACTTCTAATCGAAAGAATATTTTACTCTAATATTTTTAATGGCACCTTTTATATTTTTTGATACAATCATTTTCGACGTAAATTTACCTTTTTAAAGATGATTCGCATGCTTGGCTTTATTTTCAAGATGGTGATATGCCAGCTATTTTTGACAAATTAAGTTAGATTTTATTTAAAATATATGACAATTTAATTTATTTGAAAAATAAAGGTTAACATCTTTAAAAAAGTTAATCTGCGGCAAAAATGACTATAAAAAAAATATACAAGATGCCTTAAAAATATTGGAGCAAATTGCTATTTCAGTGAAAAAATAAGTAAAAAAAAATTCTATTGTTACTCAAAACGATTTTTAAATTGAAATGTTGTAAAAAATTAAAAGTAAGGTTATTTTGAAATGTTTAAAACAACTATTTTTTTAAAAGTAACTGCATTTTTTAAATGATAAATTTTAGGCTAAATACAATAGTCCATAAAATATACAAGGTTCTATTTAAAATAAAAAATAAATCTGGTAAAACCAGAAGTGACTTTTAATTATTTTTTTCATAGAAAATTTGCCTCTTGTGGAGAATTTATCTCGAATATCAAATTGATATTTTTAAAACTAAAAAAAAATATTGGCTTCTATCCTGTCTTCTGTTTCACCCGATATACAGCTATTGTATACCGAGTTTTAAGAATAATGGTATTTTTTGTCCATAAGTTTAATTTTTTTAAATGCCTTTTAATTTCTGATGTCATAAACCAAAAAAAAAACTATTACATATACATTTTTTATATAATGCATAATTATCTATTGAATATTATTATTTGAAGATATTTTAATATAAAAATTGAAACATGTATCTTACCAGATAGCATTTAGTAGTATCTCATGACCTAGCTGGCTTACCTGAAAATAAAAAAAAGCTATCAAAAGAAGCTCTAAAAATTGAATTTTCCATAATTGTTAATGTTAATATATATTGTAGTAATTTCTATAACTATTTTGATAACAAAATGCTGTTGGCAAAAAAAACAACAAAGTTTTAGTTTGGGGTTTTTAGGGATTTACAAATTATAATCTTGGGTCTTAAATGATGATTGAACACAGGGAGCAATTACGACTTAATATATTTTTAAATTGCTAAATAACGTAATTTTAAAGAAAGTTCGATATCAAATTAACCCTCGAAGAGCATATTTAGGTAAAAATGAATATATTAACTGAGAATGTGTTATTAAGATATTACTAAAGGTCTTTCATTTAGTATTCCTTTTTTGATACCGTTAAGAACGCCATAAATAATTAGTACAGCTATCTTTGCTACAGTAAATGCTTTCAGGCTCTTTCTCATTTAACAAAAATAATTTAAAACATGTTAAAATGAAAAAACTCTTATACACTCATTAAGTTGTCATTTGTAATCACTTTTATCACCATTTAAAAAAAAACATAAAATTTTAATTTTATTATTAAGGAGTTGTTTCACCCCCTTAGAATAAATCTATATAAAGGAGAAAATTTCTTTGGTATGCAAAAAAAAGGAATATCAATTTGTTTTCTTTTACGGTTCTAAAATGCTGAGCGTTATATAAAGAAAAAAAGGCCTACCCTGCATAATGAAAAAAAGTTTTATATACAAAGGAATAAAAGACATTTAACATGTTTTATTTTTTTAACTAACAGCTTTAAAACAACGATATTTTTGTTTTTTTTATGCCCTGTTCCAAAGAAAAAATAATAGGAAATTTGATATATTTTCCTGTTTTCTAAGTTGTTAAATGCTTCCGATTTTTTTTTATTTTCAGAGGACTGTTTCATCATTCTTACCCTGTATTACTTTGTTTTCTGCTTCTGAAGAACCAATTTACGCTAATGACTTTCAAAATATGTTAATGTCAGAACATTTAACCCAATTCAATTTCTTTTTCAATTTCACTGTTATCGGTTTGTACATTCTTAAAATAAGAATTTTTTATATTTTCATTCCCCCTTAAATATATCGCATATATACGCCCATGACACCCAAAATCTAATCTCCGTGAGGCCCTCATCAAGACTATTTTTGGTGTAAATTTGAAACAAATCGCTTTTGACCTTTCTTAAGTTATTGTTTGACAAAATTGTATGTACATACACACATTTTCGTACACACACATATAATTTTTAATTGATTTTTCGTATTTTAGAGACTTTAAGACCTCTATTAAACCCAATTTACATTTTTAGAAAAATTTTGCGAATTAAATTCTTCCCTATATAGACTATATAGTGTATCAATACAAGATATTAGTTGTTATATGTGGAAGTAAAAATTAAAATGAGTATAGGTAAAATACCGAAGGTACTAAAAACAAAGCAAGAATATTGCAAAAATAAACAAAACTTATTACACTTCGATTAGCCATTATCCTTCATCTCTTATGAAAAATTCTCTGTGGAGTTAATATTTAATGCACCTACAAAGGAAACATATATTTAAGTTGATAATAGAAATGGTTTTCGGTAAGTATAAGTTACCTTGCACCCTCTTAACAACGCACTGTGGCAATGTGCGGTCGATGCAACTTTAATAGACTGTTATAATAGTGTTTTATAGTCAGTCGAAAATTGTAGTTTTCGGTCCCATAAATTGACTGGCGTAGTCGACGACGGATTGATAGTATCGACTTCGATTTCTCGATTAGACTCTCAACGGACAAAAGTGATTTTCGAATTTGGATTGTCTGTGGACAGCGGTTTCTTGAAGATCAGAAAACCTATTCCATAGTGGAATTATTACAGCCTCCATCAAGAGTAAAAAATGGGGAAGGGACAACATTGGCCCTTCCGCAATAGGGTCATTGACCGATGCATACATGCATTGCTGGATCGTTAAGAACCATCTTTTTAGATATGTAAGTACAATGTTTACTTAAATGTCTGAAAAAGATTTAGTGAACAATTGCACTAAAAAAAAGTTATCCTTAAACCCTTCAGCTGACTTGGGCTATCTCGTATATCGGAAGTAGTATTAGATTAAATCAAAAATTATAGCAAAAGTCTTCAATTAAATTTACAAAATTTAACAATTTCGTACGGTTCAAAGTCTAGTAAATTTGGACGAAGAATATAAGAAATGTACCTAATCTATTCCCCAGTCTGTGAAATTATTCTACATTTTCAGAGTATTTTTTACTTTATTTAAGTGCATAACAGGGTGAAAAATAAACACAATACTAATTAGATCACTTGAGATTTTAAATGATATTTCGATTCGGTGGCTTGCCAATTACAGGCTATATATTCTACGTATATTTCGCTTCACGGATTTCTTTCTATTCTATGCATATTTTTCCTTTAACTTCTTTGTCGCACTCCTATAAAAACACTGCTTTTGGTTTTCATAGGATTTGTAATAGCGCTCGATCGATGCTTACCTATCAGCTCTGCTTTTGTGGCTTAACAGCCTTTAGCAGCCTTTAGTGGCGGTAGCTGAAAATTTTTCTAAAATGTTTGATAAACGTGAATTCTATACCTGAATTTTTAAAAGATAATTTACGTATTTACAATATTATAATAAATAATAATAATTTATAAGTGGCATTCAAGCAGAATATTTGAAATGTGTTTTAACGTTTGATGGAAACTCGTCTAAATTGATTCGATTTTTAGCAATATGCCAATCTATAATCACAATTTTTTAGTTTGCGAGAACCTTTGGGTAACACTATTAGATGTATGAGACCGACCACATTATCTGATGCAATTCAATTGATAATTCAAGAAGAAAATGCAAAATATTTTCAAAATATTAAGCAAAGTAAATTTTTTAATTCAAGATCAAATTCCAGAAGTCGGTCACTAAGCTCGCATTTACAATATCAAAGATCCCAATATACAAATTACTTTCCACAAACCTTTAACGTACATACGAATCATAATCAATTTCGTCCAAATTTTCGAAATCAACCAATAGCTGTTAAACCAAACCTTAATTATAAGCCCCAAAGATTTCCATATAATTTTGAATATTTGGAAAACCAGAAACAAATTGAAGATATCCCGAATACTAAACAAACTACAAATATGGCCATGATCTGTCCACACTATTGTGAACCACAATATTACACCCCAGAATATTTACAACACGAAACAAATAACTATAAATAAACATATTCAAAATGAGCCACAAAGAAAATTTTCATTTTCCTCCCCAGGAGAACTAACAACCTTAGCAAATAAGAAAATGTCTGTAAATACGTTAGACTCCACGTCAGATCTTAGTGAACTTTCCTAGAATACATTTATCGAATATTATCTCAAGTTTTTAATCGACACCGAATAGACAAAATCATTTATTAGCCCTAACCTAGCCTTTAAATAAATACTTTCCAAAATGCATAAAAAACGACCCAATTTGTTGCATCTACAGTATTCCAAAAATCTGCGCATAGAATTAGTGCTACAACACCTTAATATTAATTGGAATTGATAACTTAAAATTACTTCGAGCTAGTTTAGATTTTGTTACAGGATTGTTACTATATTTTCCTATAAATAAAAATGAACTTAATTCTATAACGATGTCATCGCAACCTGAACTTATAATTACTTCTATGGAAAATAACGAAACAACAACATGTCAAAAAACGAACAATTGCGAGATTACAGATTGCGTATATGTACCAGGTCACTCCCATGTGACCCTTAGTTTTTGATGAAAATTTGAAGTAAATCGGATAAGTAGTTCTTTAGTTATACCGCGAAACGATAGACCGATGGACCCTAAAACGTAAATATCTGAAAACGTTTCGGAGGATGACTACAGGGTACAAACAGACCGACAAACATACAGGCCGACGGAACTGAGAAAACATGTTTTTCAGCATCGAGGAATCCTGAGACGTAAAGATCTGAAAAAATTTGGGAGGGTGATTTTTTCACGATTACAATACTTCCCTTTCACGAGGGAAGTAAAAAACAAAATGTATTATTTACGCCAAATGAAAATATACCAGCTACGTTAATTTCAATAAACACAAAGCGTAAAACTGCAAAAATAGGTTCTCATGAAAAAGTTCACCCTGGAAATTTAAAACGTCCCTTGAGAAAAAGATATAGTTTTGCTAATTAAGTCTTATTTTCTCATTTCAGTTTGCTATAAATCACACTCGCATTCGAAGAAACAATTGCTGTGAGAAAACTAAATGATAATCCCAGTATAATTCCATTTAAATTAGGTTCTGTGAAAGTGCAACAGTATACGTGTACTTTATTTCATTACTACGACCTTAATCCAATTATTGTAGAAATAAATAAGCCTTTTTAAATTCTAGGGATTTATCAGTAATGTTAAACAGTCATGTAGAAGATTTAAGTCGTCTAATTATTTTAAATTTTACACAAAATCTAAAGAAATTATTGATCATCGAAATAAGATAAACCCATTATAAATATTGTACGATAAGTTTTCAAAGCCGTTACTGGTAACCTAGGCTTCGGGAGGAGAAAAATACGGCAAGCTTAATGTTGACTTGTAAAATAATCAAAATTAATTGAGTTTAAACATTTTGAAAGCGAATTCTGTTTCTCTTAAGATTATCCGAGGGCACAATTTAACGAATAAAAAACCACGAAAACTAAAACCAAATTAATTTAATAGTCCAAAAAACTGCTTATCGAGAATGTTGATTAAATATTTTTTTAAAACTTTGACTGACTTTTTTTTACTATTCTGTACCAATTTTAAGTAAGCGTCAGTTTAATCTTACAGCGAAGTAAACGCATTAAAAAAAACGAATTACAATGGACAGCCGCAGAACCACTTTCAGGAGGGGACACCAATGTTCAGATACAGGAGGGTGGTGTGCAAGCTACGCATTACTAAGTCAAGAATGTAAGGAAACGAGGACCCATGACTATGCCTGGAACAAAATGGATCTTCAAGAATCCGACCAAAGAAGCCCATGCACTATCAAGTTACTGAATTCTAAGGAAGACACTTCTATCTGCTACAAATTGAAACGAAAATCACAAAGTCTATCGTCAGTCAACTCGATACTGCTGAACAAAAAATTTTGTCAAGGTAATAACGTGATCAGCAATAAGAAAGTCAAAAATTATTTGGTACATATCTAATGTAAATACCAACCACCTGTAAAGTAATTATGGTTGAGGAAACAATAATCAATAATCGGAAGCCGATATTAAGCGAGAGCCAACAAATCTTATTTCCTGATTTTACAGATAAAGATAGCCCACTGCTAGTTTTTAATCCCATGACCATCTTCGGGAAGTAAAGTTAGATGGACTTTACGAACAGGTAAATCAAATAGAAGAAAATCAACTCCAGGTGTTCCTGAGCCAAGTATCAAGCTAGCATATGGAGTACTTATTTCTCTTTTTAGCCCAAAGTGAAGGCAATCATGATGATAATGTAATTGTGTTTTACAGTCAGTCGGAGTTATAAATAGAAAGGAGACATACATTATAGAGCACCAAGCAATTTTGGTTAAAGTTTAAATTTTCGAAATAAATAGTATATTTTTTAAAATGGTTTTTCGTGATACAAAAATATTTCAGAGATATGGGTAATCAACAAAAAGTTTTATGCTTAATAACTTGCCAAAGAAGATTGAAAAATCTAATTATATCTAGTGTTATTCAAATATAAATTGGTTTTATAATTTGCCAATTTAGTAGCAATAAACTTATTATAAAACTGTTTGTACAAGGATATTATTATGGTATGTCATAATAGTAAAAAACTGAATGAATAAATTTGTTTCTACTGGAAAAATAAATTTACCTAAGTTACTCAGTGTTTAAAATATATATAGTGTTTCGTTAAAGCGACTTTTAATGACTATCAAAGATTAGGAGGCTTGTTAATACTACCTTTAGTACATGCAAATACATTTGCCAAGCCATTATACTTGTTAATGATCTTACTGACAGGACAAGACATCTAGGGAAATTTGGATTAAGAAATGCAGTTAGCCTGCGCATAATAGCGCCCATATTACACAGTGCTTTAGGGTCTTTAGGTTAAATTTGATTAGGTTAAGATTATTTAAAATAAAATAAAAATTCTTCCTTAAAATACGTTGGCAAGTGAGGAAGTCTTAAAGCTAGGTTTTGCACCTCCTTCAGGCTTTTAATATTACAAAAACAAAACTATCAAGAGATTCATCGCTTTTATCAATTTGGAAAATCAAATTCTTTTTTATGAAAATGTGTAGGAGGCAAAATGTCACTTATCCGATAATAATCTGCTAATATATTTCAAGGTAGTAGACATTATTCTTTACTTACGTTGTTCTTAGCTTACAAAGACTTTTAATTTAAGTCTAAATGATACTAGACAACCTAGGTTTATTCAAATATATAAAAATATATTAAAATATGCTTTTAATATCTGACAGGTTGAATCAGTGAACAGAAACTTGCGCACATTCCATCTAAAAAAATGTGGGAAAACAGACATAAAATTAATCGTAAAAAATCACCCTCTGAGATTTTTTCAAATAAGCATGTTTCAGGGTCACTAGATCCTGAAAACCATGTTTTCCCATATCGGATAAAGCTGTCTCTTTGCAGTTTCAAATTCTGTATGAAAATCGAGTGTGATATGGAAACTAACTGATAAATTTTTGGTAAGGATCCAATGTGGCTGAACAAAATGGCAGTCTAATAACACGTTTAAAAAAATCAATGTAGAAAAACTATCTACTTGATTAAATCCAGATTTTGAGCAAGAATTAAATGTAATGTTAGGATAAACTGGTAAGAATTTGATGTAAAAAAATCTACTCACTTAAGTGACTTCAATTTTTTTTGCAAAAATGAAGTCCGGTATAGGAATGAACTTGTACGAATCCAAGATACCACAACAAAGCGTCGTGCTAATTAAATATTTAAAAAATCAGTATTAAAAAACGACCTATTCAACTGATTTTAAATTTTGCATAAAAATCAGGTATACATGCAAATAAAACCAGTTAAAAATGTATATATATATATATATATATATATATATATATATATATATATATATATATATATATATATATATATATATATACATATATATATATATATATATATATATATATATATATATATATATATATATATATATATATATATATATATATATATATATATATATATATATATATATATATATATATATATATATATATATTTATATATATATATCCTATGGGTTTGCAGCCGGAAACCACCGGAGCCCCAATAGGTGGCGCTAAGTGTATATATATATATACACAAGTATTTATATATATATATATATATATATATATATATATATATATATATATATATATATATATATATATATATATATATATATATATATATATATATATATATATATATATATATATATATATATATATATATATATATATATATATATATATATATATATATATATATATATATATATATATATATATATATATATATATATATATATATATATATATATATATATATATATATATATATATATATATATATATATATATATATATATATATATATATATATATATATATATATATATAATATATATATATATATATATATATATATATATATAGCAAGTGTCTGTCTGTCAGGAGGCTCGAAGAACTGATTTATATAATGTCTAGATTTTAGAGATAAGATAGATTGAATTCTAAGTCTTTTTTCTGCTTCATATAGCTGTCGAACTGAGATATGATAATGACCACCAGCTAATTACCGATATTTTCCAAAACGCCCTTCCAATGGGTCTGTTACAAATTTTCCCAGTAATACATAATTCATATTAAGCTCAGTTAAACAGTATTCAGTAACTTTAAGAAGCCCATGAATGGTATGGCTTAATGCAGTGTGGGTTTGTCGAGTCAGTGTATTTGTAAAATTAGTTGGACTCCAAGTATCTAGCCAATTTTGCATTTTTAGCAAAAAACAAAATTTAGGATCATCATTGGGGGCTGTTATTATTTGTTTGGTAAAATGTTCCTAATATATATCTACTAAATGTTTTCCCTTAAGGGGAGTTTTTACGTTCACAATTTTCCACCATGTCAATATAATACTAATAAAGTCTGCGGTATCTTGTGAATGTGACAAATTTTTAACAAAACCTTTTAGAGCCTCTATAATAAAGGGATTAAAGATTTTAAGAGCTAATTTTATATTTTGTCTTTCAAGAGATTATGAAAATAGAGCCTTTAAACTAAGCGAATAACCATGCTTCAATAGTCTGTCTTGTTCTAGTTCGTATAGGTTTTTGATCACAGAAAAGGAAGCACATTTTTTTTCGGCCTCTCTCAAAATCGCGATAAGAAAATATTTAGTCAGGTTTTGAATTAAGCTAGTTGTTGAAGATACATTTCAGTAAATGAACAGTGTCAAAAAGGTAAAGTAAGGGTCTTACTGGGTCAATTTTGTTGGAATACTATACTGAGTTGATTAAGGGGTGAAAAATTACTCATTGCTTTACTGTTTACTGCATTATTGTCACTAACTGTATAAAATACTATGTACCCAATTTCTTCTAAATTTTCTATAATGGTCTTGATAAAAGTATATAATATTTCTGAATTAAGTTTAGCTACAAGAGATGAATGACTGAAGGCTTGAGCACGGACTAGTGATCATTACGCTACTGATTCAGTTTTTACATATTAAGCCTGTAACAAATCTAGGAGCATATAAACAAATTCGGAAAACGTCTATGTACATATGTCTGGAGATTTTTCTGATCTGAAATAAGACTGACATATATTTATGGTATAAGAAAATATATTGTGAGTTATGTTAATATAAGACTCTTCTGTTAAAACTTGAGATAATGATGAACGAAAAATACTATTTTTTGGGATTTGGACATTTCACTTATTCTAGGTCTTAACCGACTTACGCTTATCGTAAAAAATACCTCATTTTAATCACTCCGACTTAGACTAGCGAGTCTCGCTATGGCGCCCTGATGAGCTCTAAAAAGAGCGAAATCGCGATCGTCGTTTGACCAAAATAGATCATTGTGTCTGCTGCGATGTTCCAGGAAGGTATCATGGTATCCTTGTGATCACATTGGTGTACGTGAATTGAAAATTTATAAACTATATAATACATGTATATTTTGTATATTTGGTACAGTTTTTAAAAATCTTTTAAAGGAATTCTTCATTCTTTAAAATAAATTAATTACGCAAATATCTCAACTGTTCTTTACTATGTTGTCATAATCTACTCACACTTCCCCTAAGACAAAAAGATCCGACAAAAATGATTTTATGACGGGGGATGTTATTACGCAAAGTGTATGAAACTTGCTTTACCTTCATCTAAAGCGTTTTATGCGACGTGTTTGAGATTATATACCTTGTACAAAACAGAGGGTTACACCTTTGGTTACCGGCGAACTGTGCATTCAGCTATAATACGGTTCCCTTGTGAATATTTTCGGTCCATTTTTATTACAGAGAAAAGATTTGAAAATTGCAAGTGCCCAATGAAAATATCTTTTTAATTTAACGTTTTTATTTAAATTCTTCTCATATGAGTAGTATTTGAATTGTTCCTGGATGTGGGAATATCTTATTATACGGTTATTAGACTCTTATTTTAGCTTTGTGTTTCGCCTCCAAATAGAGTCTCCATATCTATATGATGTATATTCATTCGTTGTGTATCGTGTATCATATCTTTTCACAGTTTTGCTGACGTTTTGCCAGAATCATATTTGCCATTTTCGGAACTTTCTGTTCCGCGTCCGACTAGAGACAGGGATGTTAGTTTTCATTTTTATAGTTACAACAACAAAATACAATAGCTTATTATTTTAACCTGTCAAAATTAGGTATGGTTTCAAACTTGGATAAGTGGTATATGCCTGTGCTGTGGTGAGTCTATGTGATCAAGAATATAATAGGTTGTTATTTGCTAAATTCAGGAAAATATTGTATTGATGATACTTCCTAGTAACACAAAAACGCGAAACTTGTGCTAGGTTTTAATTTCATAACTACCTATTTATTAAAAGTCTGTAGTTTTCTTTTTTTATTTTTATTTAATAAATTATGATTATGTTTAAAGCAATAACTATTAAGAAATGTATTTGAAATGCTACTAAAAAAGATTTTTGAAACATTAATTTTTAGTTGGCTTTTACAACTTTTAAAAGGAGTTAAAATGTATTTCTATTAAAATAACTTAAAAACAACACACAAAGAAAAGATTTTTTGTTGTAAATATCTAAAAATGTATCTTCAAATTCATCAATTAGCTTTTTAAATATAATATATGCGGTTGAAATTACATCTACTACCTGTTCTCGAGGATATAAAAGAGCACCTCGACCTAAGGAATTAATTAAATTATAAGAATCCTCTACAACACAAGGTGCATTGAGAGTTAAGTTTTCTTTGCAAAAAGTACAACTAATTTTTTTAAAAACAATATAGCAGCAATATCCGCTTAAATAGGTTATTACTGGGAGTTCTGATTGTATAATTTCGGTATCAGACTGTGTAATTATGATTTTAGATAATACATTATTAACATGTTCAGAATTTAAATTGGTGTCTGTCTGGTGTCTGTCTGTTAGGAGGTTCGAAGAACTGATTTATATAACGTCTAGATTTTAGAGATAACATAGACTGAATTCTAAGTCTTTTTTCTGATTCATATAGCTGTCGAACTGAGATATGATAATGACCACCAGCTAATTGCCGAAATTTTCCAAAACGCCCTTCCAATGGGTTTGTTACAAATTTTCCAAGTAATACATAATTCATATTAAGCTCAGTTAAACAGTATTCAGTAACTTTAAGAAGCCCATGAATAGAATCGGTTTAATGCAGTGTGGGTTTGTCGAGTCAGTGTATTTGTAAAATTAGTTGGACACCCAAGTATCTAGCCAATTTTGCATTTTTAGCAAAAAACAAAATTTAGGATCATCATTGGGGGCTGTTAGTATTTGTTTGGTAAAATGATCCTGATATTTATCTACTAAATGTTTTCCCTTAAGGGGAGTTTTTACGTTCACAATTTTCCACCATGTTAATATAATACTAATAAAGTCTGCGGTATCTTATGAATGTGACAAATTTTTAACAAAACCTTTTAGAGCCTCTATAATAAAGGGATTAAAGATTTTAAGAGCTAATTTTATATTTTGTCTTTCAAGAGATGATGGAAATAGATCCTTTAAACTAAGTGAATAATCATGCTTCAATAGTTTGTCTTGTTCTAGTTCGTATAGGTTTTTGATCACAGAAAAGGAAGCACATTTTTTTTGGTCTCTCTCAAAATCGCGATAAGAAAATATTTAGTCAGGTTTTGAATTAAGCTAGTTGTTGAAGATACATTTCAGTAAATGAACAGTGTCAAACAGTTAAAATAAGGGTCTTACTGGGTCAATTTTGTTGGAATACTATACTGAGTTGATTAAGGGGTGAAAAATTACTCATTGCTTTACTGTTTACTGCATTATTGTCACTAACTGTATAAAATACTATGTACCCAATTTCTTCTAAATTTTCTATAATGGTCTTGATAAAAGTATATAATATTTCTGAATTAAGTTTAGCTACAAGAGATGAATGACTTAAGGCTTGAGCATGGACTAGTGATCATAAAAGCTACTGCCGATGATGTTAAGGTATCTTTATTATTTACTGATGTTCCTACGATATTGCCTGCCTTGTAATCAAAATAGGGTTTGATGTGAATTTCATCAAAAGTAATGTAACATATTTTTCTTTACCTGTCAAATATTGAAAAATGTTGCGAGTATAGGTTAAAAAAAATGTCTTTCATCGATATGAAGATCTGTTAAAAATCTTTTACAAATAGATTTTACTGTATTAGGATGAAGTAAGATAATAGGAGCATGGCTTCGCAAATATTTATAGCAATGAGGGATTATTGTAAACAAAATTGAACATAACACAATGGTGCTTGGTGAATATCGATACCTTTCTTTTGAAGTACTTAACAAAGTTAACTGTTCTGAGAGAAATTTTAAATTTTGAGTGAGTTCGTCAGAACCTTCTAGGTTTAAAAGAATATTAGTCACAAATTCAAATTTTTTTATATTGTCATTGTCAGACTCAACTTTATCTGAATTGGGAGTTTCTGTGGGAGTTTCAATAGTACTGGGGAGTTGACTTGACTCGGTATAGTGTAAATCACGAGATTCATCATCATCATATTGTCAATTGTGTCAATTAAACTTTCTATTTCATCCAAACTGCTAGTTAAAAATGGTAATTTTTAATTTGTTATTGAAACACAAACAGATTCATCGTATAAAAATGTTTCTAATTTGAAATCGCTATTTATAACAATTGCCCAAGTTATTAGGGGACCAGGAGTATATGTTTAATATAGTTTAAATAAAGTTATTTTATCTGTATTCTTTACTGAAAACCACCCTTTCCTTAAATTAAAATTTAGAAATACTTTTAAAAACTCTTCAAAACTTTGAAAACATGTCATGTAGCCTCTTCATGTAAATTAAACTCTACTTTACTTTGCAAAAGATGTAGTTCATCAAGATTCTTATTTTTTTCATCTTTACTTTTGCGGTCAAGAAAATTTTTTGACAAATAATTGGGGCAATTTGGGAAAACCGTTGGTACAGAATTTTCTTTTAATCAGGGTTTTTTTTAATGTACTGAAATAATTTTACCTGTTCTCTGATCCTGCTCTGAAATATCCCAAATTATACTAACTTTAGAAAAATGTAGCTCACACATTTTAGTATTTTTATTGGGCTCTAAATCATCCCGCGGAGCCATTTTTTTTGCAAATCACGGTATTTTGGGAAACTAAACACGTGAACTTTTAGTCCGGTTTTGTAATTACTCAAGCAGTTAGGCGCACAACTCTTAAACGGCATGTTTACGTGAATTTAAACGTACAAAAACTAATAAATATAATTAAATTTTCACCAAAAATGAAGACAAAACTAATCTATTTACTCTAATTCATGAACAACGACATTCTAAAAATGGCACTGTTTTGTTTTCGGTTAGCAAGTGCCGGTTGTCGGCCAGTACCTCTAATGGCCAGTTATCACGGTACGACATAAGCAAAACTGCATTGGTCTATGCTTTAATGCATTTCTTACGGGAGGCGACTACAGGCCTAGATGTAGTGACCTCAGCTCTATTATAATTTCAGCTGGTAGTCCTCGTTGTTTAGTAGGTATTGGTTGAGTACATTTTTAATACAACAATCTAATAAGCATTCCGATTAAAAAGAATATACATTTTTTTACCAATTTATTCCTATACTACACTTTTTCAAAATCTATGGTCAATTACATAAGCAATTTTTATCATTTCATGAGGCCGCGATTTTTTCATTTCATTATCAGTTCACCCCATACGATCCTTAATATCTAAGCAGTGTCAAAGTCAATAGGGTAAATAGTTTCTGAGTAAAACAGTAAAAAGTAAAAAAGTTGACGTTCGGTTAGTAAAGGCGTTTCGGAAAATTATGTTCCATCTGCTTAATACAGATAGTAGTTGAAGAGACTCTGTTTACATTCTTGCTTAAAATTCTATGGTAAGACTATTTCAGAACGAAATTTTAGAAAGAAAGAATTTATTTATTATATTAATTTTGCCAGTGGCAGTATTATTGATCGCAAAATAACTTCAACAAAAACTCGTCTAAAGAAAGCATTGGTTTAGTTTAGCTGATGTATTTAATTGTACCCGATCATCCAAATTTGACAGATGCACCCTTCTCTGCAACCTTGGCTGCTTTTTAGGTGCTCTTTCATCAAATTTTATATTGATTGTTATAAAATTAGGAAGCCAATTTAAAATTAAGAAGGTTAAAAATAATTAATCTTGTATTTTCCCAGCTTACGTTGCTATACACGCAGACAGAAATTTTAACACACACGGCCGAAACCTGCATAATGTGATGAGGGTATTCGTACAAAGCAGGACAGATGCCGATTAGTCCGTCGTTGAAAAGTGGAGTATGTTTGCAGCGCGTGGAGAGAATTACCTTGCTTTACTAGTTTGCTATGGGATTCCTCGATGGCATTCTCGGTTAGACCGTTGTCCTGGTAAGAGGTCATGGGTTCGACCTTCACTCGAAGGCAGAATTTTTCACTTTTGATTGTCTTTAATGCTTAAATTTACTATTTTTTCTCCCAACCGACAAACTCACCATTCCATCTTTCATTTTCTTACGTTGTTAGACACTTTGCTGTCAGCGCCCTCGATTGTTCAGTTGGCCTCGAGTGGGGGGTCAAACCCACAAGCTCAGTCTTACCAGCGTTGACCCATTAAGACAGAGATTGTGGGTTCCACTCTCACTCGAGGGCAGAATTTCCTCTTTTCGTTGTCTTTAGTAATCAAATTTATTATTTTAAAAATATTAGGCAATCTTTCATTTACTGAATATGTCATGAAGACATATTAAATCAAATTTAATATTAAGAAGATATTTATTTAATAGATATTTAGAAACATTAATCAGTTATTACATATAATACTTTTTTTTAGAGGAGTGCGCGCCCACATGGCCTTATAAAAAAAAGCCTTCACTTGCTCACTATCAGACAACAATCTATGTGAGGTTAACCTATAACCACGTCCATACAACATCGCTTATACTAATTCGAAGGCGACTAAATTGCATGTTTTGGCATTGTCAGATATAATATTAATAAAAATGAGCTACCCTTTAACTCTAAAAAGAAATGGCATTATTAAAAATTGATTACTAAACAAACGAATATAAATTTAACTCTCGCTTGGTTTTTATTGTTAAATTGCTTTATTAGACTAGATTTACAGCTCTACCTTCAAACGACTTAAAAAAAACAAAAAATTCGCTCTATGTTGTGAATTCGTTATTGTAGATATCATAAACCATTCTTCTTTAAACATTTTAACCTGTATAATATCTGTACATTTAACTGCGAGCTTCCCCTACGTTCTTCTAAATAATTTTTGTCGCCTATTCCATCTTGCAAGGACCGTTTTATTTTCATATCTTGATTGTATATTTTACGCCACTTTAAAACTTAGATAGACGGTAGGGAGCACCTCGACTCGTAAAAACGTTTAATGGAGAGTACCTCGGCAATGGAGATAGCTATTACTTTGCATTGCGATTTTTTGATATTTATGCATTTTATGTGACTTTTTGTAATAAAAACCTGAAGCCGTTAACCGTTGCCGATAAAATTTAAGCATAAAAGCTCCCCAAAAATATTTTTAAGACTAACGTGTTTAGGAGTTTTTTAACAACGCGAAATTTAAATTAGCTTTTTTAGACGTTCTTATTTTTTCTACGGTCAATTTTATTTTTGTAGGCATAAACATAGAACGAAAGCTTTCACGGGTTTGGCCAATTAAGAAATTATGGTTCTTGGGATTAGACTGTGTCAAATTGGAATTACTATCCGACGTTTCACCTTCAATTGCACGAAGGATCTTCAGGGATCTTTACTCCATGAAATCTGAACACTCGCCTATCCATGACCCTGTGTTAATATTGATTTCCATGTAGACCGTAACCCATATCTCTATTAAAGTTCTGTTATGTTCAAACATTTCAATAGTTTTTTCTAATTTTTTGTTTAAAAAAACCCGGAACCGACGCTAGAACCTTGGTTTCTTTTACAGTTCGAGGGAATGGCGATTGCACTGGTACATTTAAAACATTATATAGTAATCCAACTTTGCGAAAGGAAAATGATAAAGAGCCACCAGTAGGGACTGATGTTCTTCTCTACATACATGGCACTTCAGGCAAAATAGGATAATTACTTAGGTAGTGCAACATACGTACAATCTTTAATACACATAAGAAGATTGGACAATGCAACGATCCCCGAAAGATGTTGTACCTTTTCAAGCAGAAGGGGTATATACAATTCTTTGCTTCTGTGGAGAAGTGTATGTGGGAGAGACAGGACGCTCAGCACTAGATTTAACGAACATGAACGATGTATTAAAAAAAACCTAATTGTTCAGTCTGCTGTAGCAAAACCAAGATTCTAGCACCGCTTCCAGGTTTTTTTATAATCGAAAAATTAGAGAATTTATTGAAATGTTTAAATATACAAAAATCTTCAGTATAAAAGCCCGCCTGAATCTCTCCTAGCTCATTCAGTGTTCATCTCTCGTGGAGTAACGATTCCTGAAGATGACTCGTACAATCGAATGTGAAAAGTAGGAGAGTAATTCCATTTTGATACGGTCTAATCCCAAGAACCATAATTTCTTTATAGGGCAGATACTTACAATGACCTAAAAATTAACATATTAAGTAAGTCATAGCAAACCCTTAAATAGCATTTAAGTATATTATTTTCTAATGATTATAAAGAAAGATATTGATTGCTATATCACTGCCATCAATTATGGCACGATATCCGTTAAAACCTTAGAAGAATTAATAAAAAACAGAGGAATGTTTTTTTGATACATATTATTTGTACAATATTCAAATCATTTTTGTCATGAACAGATTTTTTGAAAAAGATACATACAATTAATGACTGATTTTAAACTTTCTATAATCGTGCCTTAAGTTGAATGTTTCGTATAATTCCCGGCGATATAAAGCACACTTACATTAAATTCGTGTATCATTAGTGCCAACTAAAACGGTATTACCCTAAATATACCCTTGCATGACAAAGGTTAGTAAACACTCGGGCTTTCGGCACTCTTTTTTATAAGCTATTAACTAATACTTATACTTTCGCCTCTAATCGGTTTATTTATTAAATCACGAAACGGTTCCCCAAAAATCCCTTGGGATTTTTTACATAACCTTAATCATAATGATTATTTTCCAGGAAAAATAAAATAATATCTCGAAGATATGTGTAAGATACACGATATTGCTTCATGATATTAAAGAAAGAATACTTATTTATTTAACGGTTAAAAACCACAGCACTCTCAAACTTAAACCATATAAAGAAAATATCTATCATAAATGATTTTAAGAAAGAAAATGAAATAAAAACACCAAAAATTTTCTTGTTTTATTAAAATATTAAGAAAACACAATAATCATGAAAATAAAATAAATAGATCAGGCCGGTGAAAGATTTGGTAGATTGCAAAAGCGTCTGATACTTTACAATAATAGAGTAATAAGAGGATCTAACCAGTCTACGCGTTTTTGCGCAGAAAACATTGATGATAATGTTTTCAGAAGAATTAAATTCAGAGACTAGATAACAATCAGATGGATAAATCAAATAAAGAACAATTTTAACCAGTTGAGACAAAAAAAGAACAATTTTAACCACTTTTGTGAAAGACTAATTTAGTTTAAAACGAGATATGCTAGACACTCTTATTCAAATTTTCCTGGATTTACTTTTACGGCTAACTGAGATATTAATTGGGGAAATAATGTTGAGTTTGCAAGGTAAGAAAATGGAGCATGAAAAAAATTAAATCATGTTAGATAAAAAATCAAGGATATAGCTGCAATAGTAGCGTAGATTCTACAATTGTGAAAAAGTTCATCTGCTAGCATTTATTTGTGAAATGAATAATGTAGTTAACTAAATTCTATCATTCAAGAAGTATGTAAAACGTTAAAAAAGATGACAAGTATTTTCTGCAATAAATGATCTCAAAATACAGTGGTAGGAGAAAATTGTCTCTAAGGAAATAGAATACCAGTTACTTTGAACTGAACGTACCACAATATTAGAAATGTATAGGAACTTGTAATTTTTAAAAAGCATCAAACTCAAATATTGCACCGAAAGCAAGTTTAATAAACGTTGTTTTATTTAAAACAGGTAGTTCATAACATGCTTTTAATTTTTTTTTAAGGAAAGACTAATTTGTTTGCCCCCTATATTTTGATTTACGTTTTATTTGCCAGGAGAGATAAGACTGAATTCGCAATTTTTTGAGTACGTCTGGGACATTTAATAATTTTAATAGTTTTTTGTTTCCTTTTTTTAAAGTGTTCTTTAACGTAACAGCCCAAAAATTTATTCAACTTTTTCGTATCCCTCTAATCCGCCTTTTGGGGTTCTATTAGACACCAAGCATATAAATAAGATTTAAAATGTTTTTTTATTTCACAGTTACATATCAAAGAAGTTGACTTTCCGTTGGACTCACTGCTCTTTCCAGTGGTAACCATTCAGCGCGCCCACAAAGTCTTGCAAAAATTCGATTGAAAAGTCCCAATTCCTTTTTTTTACATTAAAAATGTTAAAAGCCTACTTCGTGATATCAATTTTAAGTCGAAACAGTACGAATAACGAAATGCATCCCCCATTGGACCCACAATTTTAAATTAGTCACCTAAACATTCATAATTTACAGTTCTGAGTACTTCCAGATACCGATTTTCAGTCGAATCTGCAGAAATGACAAAGTTCGTCCGCCATGTTGGCATCGCTATTTTGAATTTCTAAATATTGCCTAGAAATTGACTTGCCCTCTTAGATACCGATTTTCAGACGCCAGATAATAAAATGCCATATTGGAGCCGCTACCTTGATTTTTTGTATATATTAATGTTTCAAAATGTACTGACGCATATCAAATTTGTAGTTATTTGATGTTGTATAAGGCTGACAGGCTGAACTAGACATACAAACAGACATAGAAATAAATCCACATTGCAGTGCAGCTAACAAAATCGTGTTAGAAAGAACTGATTAGACAGATAAATTGATCTCTAAAACAAATTTAGATTTTTAAAACCGACAAGAAGTGATGGATTGCAAGTATTGTAGTTGGAGGAAAATTTATCAAAAAATCTGCGAAGGCAGTAGCTCCTGTAACGAAATAAATAAATGTAAAAAATATAAAAAGACCTTTTATTTATAAACTGTTGCCTGAAAAGTAAACAATTATTAAACGTACATAAATACAGAACTTTTAAAAATTTTAATATTTTCTTCATAGCTAGAGGCTTAATTTCAAGTGTAATGACGTCTCACGCCCAAAGCTTTTAAGAAAATATTCAAATTTTTAAAAGTCTTGTCTTCAAGTAACTTTACTTATTTTTTACTTTTCAGTTCAATAGTTAAAAAACAAAAGCTTTTTTTAAATATTTTTTTACATTTATTTTATTTTGTACTTTTTAGTATTATTTTGTACGCACCATGCAAAAGAGATTCACAACTGGACACCATAATATTGTATTGTCATCGTGTTTATGTATGTATACCAAATCTCAGTCAATTCCGATAACGTGAACTGCTTTAGAAGCTTCAAGATTTAACCCAAATACACATACTAACTAATATACAAGTGAAGTTAAATAAAAGTTTTTAAAATACAAACATAGCCTTTAATGTCTATTACAAAAGAGAAATAACCCAGGCAAGGTTTAATCATAGTAGAACATTAAGAACAAGTCTCAACGACTCGCGGTGACTCCCTTAATTATACAAGTTATGCAAGGAATATTGTTGATATTAACTCATGGTTATAAATAGTATAAATAGCGATTTACTGGAATAAAATGACTCGACATTAAGCAAATTTAGTAATGCACATGTGGTTACGATTGGGGTTATCATTAATTTATTTCTCATATAATTGTATTATTATGTGTTACAATTTTCTATGTATAATAAATGCTCTACAACAATATCTAATTTTACGAAATTATACCTAGACGATAAAGCAACCCTAGTCAATACTTAAGGATCATCTGGAGCGACCTCCATAAAAATATATATTCCATTAAAGAAAGACAAAAGGTCGAATCCTTAAAAACGCTATATATGTATTTACTTTATCGGCCATAATTTTTAGTTTATTGGCCCTTCCGCCATTTTGGACAAAAGAAAAGGTTAATGGCCGTCTATAAAATGGAAATCATCTGACATCGTAAACCTTTTCTTTAATGAAATGCCTCGATCAAATAAAAACGTCTTTAAAGCGTGCCGATATTGAAGTAAATCTGTTTTCTTTTCCAGAAATGGGCATCCTTGGTTTTATAGTTCGTCTTTATCGTCTTAGCTGATAGATACTACATAAGATTTTGTGATTGGCACATTTATTTAGATGATGTAAGAAATAACCGTTTTAAGTTAGGGTTAGTTACTAATTACGGTGATTAGAAAATTATTATAATTCATATTTGTTGTAACTGAAATTAGTTGCAATAATGTCTTTATTACAAAATATAGAGTTGCTCCAAATTGCGGACAAATTATTAGAAAAAATTAGAGTTAATCGCTTGGGTATTTTCAGAACCGGAGGGAAGTTTTAAAAACTCACACAGACTATGGTCCAGTATTTGGAGGGTCGAAGCTCAGGAAAATTAGAAAGCTGGTCCTTTTTTACTTTCCTCTAAGAGCAAAGTATTGTAATCATGAAAGATTTCGAGATTTTTCCAGATATCTACGTTTCGGGGTGCCTATATAGATGGCGAAAAACGTTTTCTCAATTCCGTCGGTCTGTCTGTCTGTCGGGCTGTCTGTCGGGCTGTCTGCAGGCGGCATAGCTCAAAAACTACTTATCTGATTGACTTGAAATTACGGACAAAAACTAAGGGTCATATAGAGATGGCATGGTAACATCTTGATAAAAATCTAATGTGGAAGAACAAAATGGCGGCCAAATAAAATGTTCAAAAAATTATTACTGAAAAACTACTACTTCAATTTCCCTGAAATTTTGTACACAAATCAAGTATGACGTAGGGAAAACTAGTAAAATTATGGTAAAGAGCCATTATGTGAAACAAAATGACGGGCTAATTAAGAGTTTAAAAAGCCGGTGAAATTCCAATTTCTGGAATAAAGACTTTCTTTTCATGGAGCAAAATAATAAATGTCACAATTAATTTTTTAATAGCTTATGTAAATAAATTTACAGAAAATAAAAAATAATAAATATGAAGGAATGTTTGTATGTACGTAAGTATGTATGTATGTATGTATGTATGTATGTTAGAACTGGACAAAATAAGTTGTGGAGATGAAAAATGTAAATATGTGTGAATCTAAACGATTGTTAGATATGTATATGAAACGGTAACTTTGGGCTTGACGAACTCAATATGAAAATGTAGTAAATACGGTTGAAAAAATATACAAAATGAATATGAATACAAGTAAATTTAAAAATTCGGTAAATTAGCCTTTACCTAGAATATATCCCGTAACGATTTGCACCACACACAGAAAACACAGTTTATATAAACATATATTTATTTGGCAATAACGTTATATAAGGGAATGTACTTGTGGGTACTTGTTACAAAAAAGTCTTTTAACAAAAACTTAACGTAATAAAATTTTCTCTGTATAATGAAAAGTGACATACATTAATAAATATTATATAATATGTATGAAGTTATTACTAAATAACTTTATAAACAGTTATACCTATATTCTATTACAAGGAAAGTTCCGAGTAAAGACTAATTTACACATTCTTTTTAATTGTAGCGTTTTCAGTGAAGTTTAAAAAATTAATGTGAAAGGGCAAATTAGTGTTTACAATATGTGATAGTTAGTTTTTACCTAAAAATTTCCAAAATATGGAAGAATATTTTTTGAATAATATTTTTACGGTTTCACAGATTTAATCATTTTTTATTAACAATTTTCCAATTTCTTTGCCCGTATGGTATTATCTTCCATAGGAAACTTGTAATAATAGTTTTGTATTAAAAATCTCTGTTTATTTATGTAGTAAATAATTATAACCTGTAGTCTTTCAGATATTCTGTTTAAAAAATTTGCTATATTTTATTTTAACTGTTTTTAACAATACGATTGTGTCTGGATATCCATAATAAAATTATATCAAATGTAAAAACAAAACTATTTTTCACAAACACTTCCACTATATTTTTTAACAACACGTAACATGCTTCCCTACACAGTCACTTCTTCGGATGTTACAGCTCTAATGAATAAATTTAAAGACTAAAGGAGTATTAATTTAACTAGGTGTAATACAACGAAACTATAAACCTCAGGGAATTTCTAAGTGCTAGTATTTATTTCTCCTATTGTGTGCCTTTACTTCTTTGTGACAAAATCGATCAAAATCGGAACTTTACCTTTGCGATTAACAAAAAGGTAATTATTTTTTGGGTCGCCTTAGAAAACGTCTAGATAGAAAATAGATTAAAATCTCTATAACGTCACTTATGATTGCTGAATGTATTTGACTAAAGTGACTTTCGACATTCAAAACTTGGTATAAAAATACGAAAAAAAATCTTCGGGAAAAAAAATTTCGTCCTGATAAAGGTGTGGATCGTTCAAATAAATTTATAACTGGCACGAGTTTGATACGGCGTAGATGGTATAAATCGATAAACTAATTCGCTTTCTTTTTCTTAAATTCGCCAGAAGCTATCACCTAAATCTTAGGCGAAGTTTTAAAACTCCATAACGGCAGAGTACTTTTTATTTTAAACCCTACCAAAGTTTGGTCGTGCCCCACGCTGCTCCGTCCAAAATTTCAAGTTGCTAATAAAAAAGTTTTATTCGTGAAATATGTCCTTTGGCCGTGCTTTTACTACAATCATTTGCGAAAGTTTGGGAACTCTCTCTACTTTTGCGTTTGTGGACACCGCATACTGAATGGCCTTGGGCAAAGTTGTCTTGGGGAATTACCGCCGACTGAAATTTTACCGTTACGTACAGAGAAGGTAAAGACCGAGGACTGATTTTCGATTTTGTGAAAACGCAATAATTTCAACAACAAACAGATTTTTTATAGAAAATCAAAAAAGGTTTTGGATATTTAATATTTACTACAAAATATGTGCTGATATATTTAAAATACTGTCGCGTAATGGAACAAATATTAATATATATTTCTTAAGCCTTTAGATCAAAAATACGAATCCTAACAAATATGTTAAAAAATTAATTTCACGTTTGATTTTATATAATTCGATTTCAAATCGGATTGTCGGTGATGCAATTCATCTATTTAAGTCCCTAATAGCCTTGTGGTAGATTTAGCAAAGCAATAGCTTTTATATCACTTAATTTTCATTTTGTCTACATTTGTCTTTTTTTAGTATTTTGTGGATAGGTCATTTCATGTCATAACGTGATGCTTTAATAATATTATAATACACATATTTGTCGCTTTCACTGTAATTAATTCGCAAAACCATTTTGTTTTTTTTTAAATAGTGTTCGATTTTCTTGGCAGTATTTCGTAAAATAGATATGTTTATTTATTTCTCATAATACTTCCGGCTTTCTATTTGCTGTTTCCGTATTTTACCTTGTTGAAGTTTTATTCATTTGCCATTTACTATTCCAGGAACAAATTGAACCTTTTATTATGTCGCTCTTTTTAGTTATATACAGAAACCATCAAATTATCAGTTGACTTTATAACAATAATTCATTAGCCGATTCCCAATTATATAGTTTTAAGATGTATATTTGTAAACAAAACATATTCCATTCCACCGCCAAATTGACTAATCCACAAAAATTTACGCCTGAAAAAATTACATTCCCTAATTATGATATCCACAAAATTGACTTCCACTCGTGTTATTATGCCAAAATGTTGACCGCAATGTTTCAATGTTTCCACTATAACAGCGCCAGTAAAAATTACAAAATTTTAAATTAATATTAATCATTGCTCATATTTTTTCAAAGGAGCTTGTAAATAAACTGCTCAACAATAATGTGTTCCGATACGGAAAGCCCGTTTTTTCTATAGTATGTGGCAATAAACGAAATTATACGAGGTGATCAATAAATTTACTTTTTCCAAATTTTGTATTTTTCTTCGGAATAGAAAATATTAAATAAAATTGAAGGGTTTCTCTTATCTAGTATAGTTGCTAGAATTTTCTAATAGGCAATTACTATGAATTGTCTGCTGTAGGTATTTAGTATAGAATTATTAATAGATTCCTTCCTAATTATCTTTTTGTTAAATAAAGTGCATAAAAATTTAAATAGATAATTTGCTAGATTTCTCATATACATTTTAATACATGACTTTTATTACTCATCTTAAAGAACTGAGTTTAAAAGTAAATATTATTGTCGGTCTTGCATTGCCTTTAAATTACTTAAAGGTTTCGATCACCGATATCGGCTCCTCTGTAACATGTATTTTAGATAATGTTAAAAACTCATGCTGAAACTCTCCAAGCTATCTATGTTTCTAAACACATTTCTCTAAATTATTTCAAAACTGTGCGAGATATTAAAGTAGTTCAAGGGACATAAAATTTGTAAAGAAAACAAAAATGCCCATAGCAGTACCACACTAGATCAATGTCGCTACAGATTATTTTTGGAGCGGGAAAGAGGTCCTAAGAAAAAAAATTACACCCTGTATAATTTTCTAAAATGTATTATGGTAATTTTATAGAACACCTTTCGAAATGTACAAGGCACATCAACAAATCCAAAACATATTTAATCCTCTCGCTCCACCATGCAATTACAGTAAGTACTTAATAAGAATGGAAATAATAAGAAAGTAAGTACTGATACAGGTAAACTTGATCATTACAGCATTTATTGTTAAAATTGGAAAATGATGGGGGAATTCATTTGACACAATTTTTATATTTGTTGTCTCAAAGAAAAGGCAAACGATATGCATTAGTAGAGATAATGCCTTAAACATTTGGCTTATGTTTTCCATAAAGCTAAAAACGTAAACATTATTTTGAAAACTTTAACTTTTAAAGAGCATTGTTTCAAGTCGCCCCTGTGAGTAAATTTGTGACGCTTATAAAATTATGCGCTAAAATGTCCAATTTTCTTTAGCATATGTAAAAACTGAAACCAAACAAAATTGTCTATTAAGGAACATTAATAACTGTAAAAATATTAGAAAGCATGTACCCTGGGAGCCAAATTAAAGTAGTCGTTTTTTTATGCTTTAGAAACTTCTTGCGCATTCAGTCAATTTGAATGATTTTTTGGTATAATGAGTATAACAACTCTTCTCAAAGCGTAATTTAGATTTTTACTTTTGAATCTTACATGATGGAACAAATCTACATTGATTTTAATGAAATCAAATTTTGAGGTTCTTGTAAAAATATAATTTAATTTTATATTCTTATCAAATTAGGAGGTATTCTTTGGAATCTTATGGAAAAATATCTTCTTTTTAAACATTGGTAATATATTTTTTATTTCGTGTAATCGAATTCTTTTCGCAAGTCAACAGTTGCCCTAATAATTTCAACGGATTCAGATAAAAGACACACAAAGAAAACACGTCCTGACCTAAAGCATATATATATGTTCTCATCATTCAATCGTAGTAAGTTTTTGACAATACATTTTTTTCAGGAGGATACGATTTAATTTAAAAATAAGTCTACCTAACAGACGGTATTTGAAATTATTAAATTATTTTACCAATTTTGACAATACAATTCTCTACACCCCCTGTATGTTTTCCGCGGTTCTCGATGTTGTCTTTCTTTCACGAGCAGGCTTCATTGGCAATGATCTATTTGTGTCTCTAAAAAGCGCTATAGATTTATTAAGTGTAAAAAAGGGCTACTTTAATTTGGCCCACTGTATGTGGTACGTTACTTAAAATTAGCTACGAAAACCGGACTTTCATCTATTCTTTAAATATGTTATCTTAGAAAATAAAATGAGAAAGTCCACGTTATACCTACATACAAGCAATTTGTATGCCTTAATTTTGCAAAATATAACATTTTTTCATTCTACGGTAATTGTATGCTTTGCAATAACTCCCTTTATAATGCAAACTATAAATGTCCTCCAATTTCGTGTTTGAAATGGGGGTCCGCCGTAAAAGGAAGGCCACATTATTTTACCTTTAGCCGCGGGGCACCAACTAAATGTCTCCCCCATTAAATTAAGCATTTCCAAAGTTTGAATTTCGGCCGAAGCGTGAGATTTTAATAGACTAGAACATCCGTTGTTTAAAATCGAAGATTACAATATCCTGATTTTTGCTTTAAAAACATTTAAAGAAATTCGTTGCTTATTGTAAATTTTTGCTTATTTATACAGGGAAACCCAAAAGTCCAAAATAAAATTCATATTTTTCGAGTAAATGACTATTGCGGTAAAACCTGAAACGTTGTAGTCAGTTTTGATATTTCGCTACTATGTTCTATCTTCTTCTAGCTCTCGTATATTATATATATATATATATATATATATATATATATATATATATATATATATATGTATATGTATATATATATATATATATATATATATATATATATATATATATATATATATATATATATATATATATATATATATATATATATATATATATATATATATATATATATATATATATATATATATATATATATATATATATATATATATATATATATATATATATATATATATATATATATATATATATATATATATTACTATATATATATATATATATATAATATATATATATATATATATATATATATATATATATATATATGTATATATATATATATATATATATATATATATATATATATATATATATATATATATATATATATATATATATATATATATATATATATATATATATATATATATATATATATATATATATATATATATATATATATATATATATATATATATATATATATATATATATATATATATATATATATATATATATATATATATATATATATATATATATATATATATATATATATATATATATATATATATATATATATATATATATATATATATATATATATATATATATATATATATATATATATATATATATATATATATATATATATATATATATATATATATATATATATATATATATATATATATATATATATATATATATGTGTCAACGAATCTATTAGACAGGCCATAACTTTTAAACTATTTGATTTACCAAAACGAAATTTCGTACAGGTAAATGGAACATAAAGAGGAGAGTTTTCGCATATTTTTTACTTTCCGGTCGCTTCCGGTTTTACAGGAAATGATTCCAGTTTCGATTTTTTCAATGGAACGCTCTGTATATTTTTACATTTTTGGATTCCTGAGACAATTCTGAATCAGAATGTGACATTTTAAAAACTTTTTACGTCTACTCGATTTTTGTACAGCCATTTTTAAAATGTGGCCAAGACCGGACGCAAATTATTCTAAAGGCCGTTTTACATGCTGCAATTCTTTCTTGCAAGTTGCAATAGTCTTGAACAAAAGCATGCGCAGTGGCAAGACATTTGTAACTTTGGTCAAACTTTATATATATATATATATATATATATATATATATATATATATATATATATATATATATATATATATATATATATATATATATATATATATATATATATATATATATATATATATATATATATATATATATATATATATATATATATATATATATATATATATATATATATATATATATATATATATATATATATATATATATATATATATATATATATATATATATATATATATATATATATATATATATATATATATATATATATATATATATATATATATATATATATATATATATATATATATATATATATATATATATATATATATGTATATGTATATATATATATATATATATATATATATATATATATATATATATATATATATATATATATATATATATATATATATATATATATATATATACATATACATACATTGATGAAAATAAAGCACGCCTATGCGCCTAACGCTCAGAACCTTATTTTTTATACGGTTTTCTGCTGTCCAGCTTCAGATATAGTCAACAAATTTAAACGTGCAAATCTGTATCTTTGGCTAACAAATAGTTCAAAGAGTATTAAACAAAAATATAACTTCAATAACGCTGTGAAATGTAAAAGCACAATATTCGAGTTTACTGTAGTTGTTCAAAGTGCATTCTTACTTGTTCACGACACATTTCCGCTCGCTCAATTGCTTCTCTCAACACGTTGTGCAGCATTTGAGGCGTAATATACATAGACTTTTTCTTTAACATATCCCCAAATAAAGAAATCGAGAACACTGAGATCCGGTGAACGGGCAGGCCACCGTATTGGGCCATTGGTTGCAATAATTTTATTATTAAAATGTTCGATTAAATAATTAAGAACTTCTCTGGTATTGTGAGGTGGTGCTCCATCTTGCTGGAAGTAAATTCGGCGTAAAACTTCTAAATGTAGATCATTAAGATGTTGCTCAATTTCATTTTAGAGAAAGCCTAAGTACCTACCTAACCCCTGCTAATTGACCTTGAAATAAAATTAGCCCAATTATTCTGTTACTAATGGCACCAGCCCAGACATTGACACCAAATCTTTCTTGAAAATTTCCTACTCTCATTTTATGATGATTTTGTCGGACCCAGTAACGAGTGTTTTGCTTGTTAAACATACCATTATTAGTAAATCTGGATTCATAAAAAAATAAGATAAAGTTGATAAAATTTAGGTCAATTCTACAATTTTGGAGCAACCAATCACAAAACAATACCCGTCTATCGCCATCGACAAATATTGGTATAACTGGTACTTAAAAGCTCGATATATCTTATGTCTACTCAGAAAGAATAGGTAAGTGTCACTGTCAAAACAAAAAATCCTACTTAATATCCAGCATGGCTATCCATAGCACACTTGATAAAAGTAAATAAGTGATTATCGAGTATTTTTCTTAGTAATATTTAATTTTTGAGTTTATTTTTAATCGGTCCAATCGTCGCCATTCAAAAAAAAATAGTTAAACACAAAAACTTGGTTTTATCAACTTCTCTTGTTCCTAGCTATCAAACTAATCACTAAAACTTAGCGATTGTATTATTCTGTCATCATTTCAGGTCCTTAGATTAATTTGCATTCGGTCATGGCCACCTAGATGCAATTTTAAAAATAGCTATAAAAAAATCAAGTAGGCGTAAAAAGTTTTTAAAGTGTCACATTCTGATTCTGAATTGTCTCAGGAATCCAAAAATGTAAAATTATACAGAAAGTTCCATTCAAAAAATCGAAACTGGAGTAATTTCCGGTAAAATCGGAAGTGACCGGAAAGTGAAAAGTATGCGAAAACTCTCCTCTTTATGTACCATTTACCTATACCAAATTTCGTTTTGATACATCAAATACTTTAAAACTTATGGCCTGTCTAACAGATTCGTTGACACCCGGTATATATAAATGTATATATATATATATATATATATATATATATATATATATATATAGCTAGATAGATAAATAAAATAAGAATATATATTATTGTGAGTGCATAATTATTTTAATAATTTATAAGGCGTCAGGCGTAAATAAAATATGGCATAGATAATTTATCTGGTGAACAATTTGTGCTCCATTAAATATCATAGAAATATTAAATTATTGGCAAAACCTACCAAATAATAAATGATTTAAACATCCATATAATGAATGAATTAAATTTTTTGTTACGCCAATACTTATTTGATCGATATAAATGTTTATTTCATTTTGCATACTGGCGAGTCTATCCGAGTAATTGAAATACTAATTAACGCATTAACAAAAATAAATATTTAACCGTAATTATGCAATAAATGTATTCATGTTTGCATTTGGGAAAGCCTGTGTGGCAATAGTAAATTATTAGACCACAAGTTTAAAATATATTATTGTTTAACTTGGATAGCGTGAAAAGGGTTATAAAGGCCGTTTTACATGCTGCAATTCTTTCTTGCAAGTTGCAATAGTCTTGAACAAAGGCATGCGCAGTTTGACAAAAGGTACAAATGTGTTGCCACTGCGCATGCTTTTGTTCAAGACTATTGCAACTTGCAAGAAAGAATTGCAGCATGTAAAACGGCCTTAAGACATTTTAAGGCGGCAGACGATAGAAGTTTTGAATGATGATGAGGATGGAGCAACTTAAAAAGCCACGAAATACAATAAAGGAAAATGAAACACAAATTAAACGTTTAGTTAATTTTTATGTTTAACTTACATGCAAGCAGCAATAAATGATAACAAATACTATCTTATTGAAGATTTACTGTCAAATTTAGTTTTTTTCCCTTTCAAGAAAATGTTCATTGGTGACAATGCACTTTTTTGCAAAATTCTCTGATGTGAGTGTGCAACATTGGTTTTAATATATTATATAATTAATTTGTGATGCGATGTGTTTTGGCTGGTAATAACGGACTGTAATTTTCCTTTAAACAAACTTTATTACCGCATTAATTTGTACAGTAATAATCGCGTACATTTTCACACGACATGCTCAAAATTCAAGAGAGTGACAGCTAGCCTCATAGTTCGGCGTTGCGAGATTTATTTTAAATTGACAAATATGTTTTAAAGTAAAAAGGGCTTTAACATACCGCCCGCCTTGAAAGTACAGGGTACTTTAAATATATTATTTCTAATTAAATTATTTAAACATACATATAACTTTCTAAAATTAAACTTATAATTATAGCTAAATTAACGTTTAAAAATTAGTTTTAAATTATAATACCAAAGAAGGTATGACCAAGCAACATTTCTTAATTTACAAACTAAGATTTTTCACAGTTTAACTGTCTGGTAGAACACAAATGCGATTTACTGCGCGAGTCACTTCAGTGTTACGCACTCTCAGTTTCACAACCCTAAGCACACCATCTGCTCCAGGAATCAGTTGAATTACACGTGTTAATGGCCAATTGCAACAAGGGACATTGTCATCCTTTAACATTACGAGGGATCCAACCTTTAACAATTCTGGAAACTTCTGTCTCCATTTTACTCGAGTCTGGAGTTCAGCAAGGTACTCCTTGTGCCATCGATTCCAGTAATGCTGAAGCATTGATTGCAATGTCTGCCATTTCTTTAACCTGTTTTCTGGAACATGAGCCAAGCTTCTCTCTGGAAGCGAAGTCAGTGATTTTCCAACTAAGAACTGGGCTGGTGTTAGGGCTGATAAATCTTCTGGGTCGGACGTCATAGAACACAGTGGGCGCGAGTTTAATACACTCTCGATTTGCGCCAGTATTGTAGCAAACTCTTCAAATGTCAATAATTTATTACCTATTACACGCTTAATGTGCGATTTGGCACTTTTTATACCTGCCTCCCAGATATCTCCGAAACTTGGAGACTTGGCAGGGATAAAATGCCATTGAATTTTTTCATTAGCAAGTTGGTTTGCGATAATATTAGATTGTTGTCGGAGAAACTCATAAACCTTAATAATTTCATTATTGGCTCCAACATAATTTTTGCCATTATCTGAATAAACATTTTCTGGTCTACCTCGTCGACTAATAAAACGTTTAAAAGCGGCCAAAAAAGCATCAGTTGTTAATTCGGACACCAATTCAATATGCACTGCCTTTACTGACATGCAAACAAACAAGCAAACATATGCTTTCGTTACCCTTGCTCCACGCGTTTTTCGGTCTTTTAGATAAAATGGTCCCCCATAGTCTGTTCCAACATTTAAAAATACATGATTATTATTTACTCTCATTGCAGGCAAATCACCCATAAAATATTGCAAAGGTTTCGGGTTGGATTTAAAGCAAACTACACAACTTTTAACAATTTTCTTACACGTGTTACGACCAGATATTGACCAATATTTTTCCCTAACCGAACAAAGTAATGTTTGAAATCCGCAATGTAACAGGCGTTCATGCTCACATTTTAGTATAAGTTTTGTCAATATATGATTATTTGGGAGAATTATTGGGTGCTTCCTTTCAAATGGTTGGTTGGCATTTTCTAAACGACCACCTACCCGGATTAATTTATTTTCAATAAACGGGTTAAGAGACAATATTTTACTCTTTTTATGAACAGGTTTTGCAACTATAATCTAATGGAAATGACTCTAGTTGTGCGTCAACAATAAGTAATTTTAAGGCATTATCTATTTCTATTGGTAATAGTGGTCCGAGTTGCTTAGTATTCTTTTTATTATGTTTAACATTTGCGAAAAACCTTAGAAAATAGGATAGAACCCTTAAAACCTTTTTCAATGATGAAAATTTACATAACAATTTATTTAATAAAGAACTTTGATCTACAGATATACACGATATTGTGCGCTCTTCTGGAATTACGCTTGATGTAAAGTCATTCTCTAGAGTCCAGTGACTGCTATCAATAGAAAACCAATCAGGGCCGAACCACCACAAATTATTTGAACTCAAAGTTTTTGCAAATGCTCCCCTAGATACCAAATCCGCAGGATTCTCTGCAGATTTTACGTAAAACCAGTTAGTTGTCTTCGTTAGAGACTGTATCTCACTTACCCTGTTGGCTACCAATGTTCTCCACCTGGTAGGGCTATTTCTTATCCAGCCTAGCACAATGGTGGAATCTGTCCAAAAATACATCTTATCAAAACTTAGTTCTAAAGATTCGACTGTTTTATTGACTAAATTACTGAGCAAAACTGCACCGGATAGTTCTAGCCTAGGCAAGTTTATTTGTTTTATAGGTGCAACTCTTGATTTTGCACACAATAGGTGGGATATATGCTTACCTGGATGAATTTGACAACGTAGGTACACACACGCACCATTCGCTTTAATTAACGCGTCACTAAATCCATGGAACTCTATCTTTATGTAACCTGAAAAAACAGCATGTTTTGGTATCTTTATATCATTGATATTATTTAAATCCGATAGAAACTCGTACCATGATTTTAACATATCGCTTGGGATTGTATCGTCCCAACCTACCTTAAGTTTCCATAAATCCTGTATAAAAAGCTTCGCTGTTGTCAATATGGAACCTAACAATCCTAATGGGTCGAAAATCTGACAAACTACTGACAAAATGGATCGTTTCGTACAATTTAGGTCGAGTACATGATTAACATTTATTTTGTAGCATTCATCATTATTAAAATCCCAAAAATACCAAGTGTTTTATTTTGTTCACCTTGCCCTATATGCAGAACACTTACGTCCAAATTTTCATCAAGATCAAATTTTTTTAGTAGGTCACAATTATTGCACAACCATTTTCGCAAGGGAAATCTAGCAGAACTAAGAACTGACGTTATTTCTTTCTGAATTTTTAAAATATCTTCCTCGGTGTCCGCTCCAGTGAGGAGATCATCCATATAGAAATCCCTTTTTATAATCTTGCTTATACTAGGATTTTTCTCTTGTATTTGATCAAGTAAAATAAACAATTTACAGCAAGGTAGGGTGACGATGCATTACCGTATGTCACGGTGTTTAACGAAAATACCTTTAAGAAATCATCCTTATTGGGGCGCCAAAATATTTTTTGATACTTCCTTTGCTCTGAATCAATAAGTATTTGTCGAAACATTTTTGAAATGTCTACGGTCATTACATAATTATGCATGCGAAATCTGGCTAATATAGAAAATACATCCTGTTGCAACGTAGGGCCTACATGCTGGACATTATTCAGAGACAAGTTAGAATCAGTCTTACAAGAATCAAAAACCACTCGACACTTCGTGGTCAAGCTAGCATTTTTAACTACCGCATGATGAGGTAAGAAGTAGCCGTCGGAATTATTTGGATCTATTTCTGACATGTGATTTAAATTCTGATATTCTGTCATAAAATCCGTATACTCCTTTCGTAGTTCTAAATTTTTACATAGTTTACGCTCTAGCAGTTCGTATCTACGTAAAGCAATTTCTCTTGAGCTGCCTAAATCCTTTATGTTTTGCTTGAACGGTATTTTAACAATAAACCTACCTGACTCATCTCTTTTTACTGTTTTTTCAAAATACCTTTCACAGAAAATTTAACTTTCTGATAATATTTTACCTCTGTTTATCTCCTCTACTTCCCAAAATTGCATGATCAAATTATCAATAGACTTATCCGAATCCAAAACTAAGTTACAGTTTATGGTTTTATTAATTTTGTTCAAATTTAACCCAACATTTCCTGCAACTAACCATCCTAACATTGTATTTTTTAAAATAGGTAATTCCGGCCCTAAAACTTCATATCCCGGAATCATAACCTTCCAAAATAGATCGGAACCTAATAGTAAGTCAATATCACTTACCTCATTAAATTCGGGGTCTGCTAACTTGAAAGAGGGAGGGATTTTTATGAGCTCTTTATTAAAACTCACAGTAGGTAATTTACAAATTATATCTGGCATTACTAAACAATGTATATCGCCTTTAAATTTACTATTACAAGAAATTATTTCCATACTTACTTGTTGATTAACGCTCGTGACATTCTGTCCAATTCCATTAACTACATGCTCCACATGGCGTCGCTTTAATTTAAGTGCCTTACAAATCTTTTCAGACACAAAGTTCGACTGTGAGCCGCTATCTAATAATGCGCGTACCTTTAGAACATTGCCATTACCTTTCAACACAACAACCACTGTTGACAATAAAACTTGGAAGAGTCTGCCCAATCGCGCAACATCGCATGTCACTACGTCACTGTCATCGGAATTGTCAATGCGTCGAAGGGTCATGGCGCTGGTAGAACTTTCCGGAGAATCGAGCGGAAGTTGCCTTTCACCGTTGGTTAAAGGAGGTTGCTTGTTTGTGTGAAAGTTACTATTTTCTAAATGTAAAATTGTATTATGAGCTTTCTGACACTTTGAACATTTACGCATTTTACACTTCCAAAACTGATGTGTGTCTCTAAGGCATATTAAACATAATTTTAAGCGTTTAACTTGCGAGATGCGATCTATAGTCGCTAAATTTAAAAAGGTATCACAATGAAATATACTATGCTCATCTTTACAGTAATAACATTTGATTTTACTAACTGACTTAATTGTATCATTAGTTAACGCTAAACCATAACTTCGGTTTCTTTTATTTGGATGATTTTCGTTTATACCTTTACCTGACTTATAATTTTCTAACCTTTCAAGAACTTCACATTTTGGTTTTAAAAAGTTATTCATATCACTTAATGTAGGTAGATCCCCTGCAATTTTATGACCTTCCCAGTCGCGTCTTGTAACTAAATCGAACTTAGTGCACATTATATAAATAATTAATCGATCCCACGAATCTGTATTTTCTCCTAATGCATTTAGGGATCTTAAATGCTTAGTAAAGTTATCATATAAATTTCTTAATTCTACGTATGATTCTTTTTGTATTTTAGGGTGCTCAAATATATCCCGAATATGATTATATACAATCATGTTTTTATTTTCAAAGCGTTCCTTTAAAATTTGCCAAGCAACTTTATAATTGTAGCGATTTTATTATTTCAGCTGCATCTTATTTAAGGGAAGTCCTGAGATAATAAAATTTCTGTATATCTGTTAATGTATTATTTTCATGCACTAACGCTTCAAAAACATCCTTAAATTCCAAACAGTTATTATAATGACCATCAAAGGTTGGAATAGCTATAGGAGGCAATTTTACCATATTGCTAATACTGCCAATATCATTCGAAATAACTGAATGATGCTCCGAACTAACAACTGAATGTTGTGATAAATATTCATTTTGAATTTTAAGACGAGCCTTAACCTCGCCAACTAAATCAAAATAATGGTTTTCAAAACTATTCCTTTCAGTGTCACCTGTAGTATCAGAGGTATCTGTTAACTCAATTGCCGTTTGCAATTCATTAACTTCTTCAAAGAGAGGCTCAATTTTCTCTAATCTAATCTGTAACTGACTAAAATCGCTTTCCGAGAAACTACTTCTTTTACAAAGGTCATCAAAATAAGTACGGAAAAGAGTAAGCTTGGCTTTGAGGGCACCTCTCTTTGAAATTAGTTGAGCTTTATCAGATTCAGCAATAACTACTGACACAATCGAAAATATATTTTACAAAGTAAATTAAAATAAGAACGATCTTACTTGTTAAAAGGACCCGTGGTGGAATAATTAAATGTCCCGGCGTTCCTTTTCTGTACCAGCTGACTTGCTTCCACTTGACGTGAAGCCGTCAAAATTAATTTTTACTGGTTTCAAGCTAATACTTGACATTCTTCACCAAATCTTCACTATCCTCGGGTCGATGGACCAATGTTTTGGCTGGTAATAACGGACTGTAATTTTCCTTTAAACAAACTTTATTACCTCATTAATTTGTACAGTAATAATCGCGTACATTTTCACACGACATGCTCAAAATTCAAGAGAGTGACAACTAGCCTCATAGTCCGGCGTTGCGAGATTTATTTTAAATTGACAAATATGTTTTAAAGTAAAAAGGGCTCTAACACGATGCTTGAATTGAAATGAATGAAATTGTTTCTAGTTCTTTTTATGATACTAAGCTATAGAGTTTATTATAAGAGATAAAAGAAAGCTTTAAATATAAAAAACAATAAATGCAAAACACCATAGTTCTCTTTCGAATTTAGATTTCTCTTCAAGATGATAAACTTTATATTTCATCTAGAATGTTCTTTTAATAAAACTGTTTTTGAGAATTTTACTTTTTAAATTGAAGCGTAAAATTTAAAATTGACAAGGCAAAATAGATCTTAATTTTTCATGGTCTTAAAAAACTTTCAGCAACTTTAATTAATGTAGTTATAGAAGTTTACTGTTCTTTAAAAAAAAATTTATAAAACTTTCATGGGGTTGATTTTATATGCGTAGCCTAGGGTTTTTAGTTTATGGGTTGTGTTTTTGGCAGATAGATGGGTTTTCATGTATTTTGATAGGAAATATTTTATGGTTTTTAAATATTAAATAAATAAAAATATAATTTTTGAATACAAATAAATTTTATTCAAAAAAATGTGTTAGTTTTTTAAAATTTTGTAATTATGGCTGTGTGTAAAAAAAAGTACTATTAATCTAGTTAAGATGCCTGATTCTTTAGGCAGTTTAAAAATACATTTAACTGAATAACTTTTACATTATCCCAATAAGTTTATTTCTTCTCAAGAAAGGCAAATTTAACGAAATATTCGTGTTTCGCCTAACAGGCAATGAGATAAAGTTGGATAATATCTGCAAAGCTCCTTCTTAGGATTTTCTCAAGTGGAAACTTACTAAAGCGTTATCACTATATATTAAAATACAAAACAATCTATAAACTTATACAACACGTAGAGTTTCCGGCTATTTGCAGGATGTTAAAACATCACATCGATATCTCGAGGCGTTCGTTTCATTTGAACATAGCTCTAAGGTTTGAGTAATATTGTAAGTTTCTCTGTGAGATCTTCAGACTATAGTACGTTTCATTTAGAAACTATTAAATACAAAGCAAGTAGTGTGTTTCAATGAAATGATTTGAAAAAACTTAAGGCAAAGGGGATAAAAAGAAGTTAATTTAATTTCTCAATTCTGCTGCTACACATTAATCACATGATATCTACAGTATAGCAGGTCGATGTGGATCACACACAGAAACCTCATTAGTCACGTGAACATGCTAGGTATTTAACTACAAAAAAAAGGGTTTGACTTTAAAAAGCGTGTCATCGTTTAGTAAAAACCTTTAATTAAAATTATATTTCTCTCATTTTTATAACAGAATATTAAAAGGACTACAGAAAAAAATTAAATATTAAAAAATACTTTGCGACAATTGTAATAAAAAAAAACGTTAAATTTATCTTTAAACAACTTTCCCTCTACTTACAATAAACAGTATATATATATATATATATATATATATATATATATATATATATATATATATATATATATATATATATATATATATATATACCGGGTGTCCGGGAAAATGTGGGAGATCTCTCGGACTCAGATAGAACATTAAAAAATAAGATGACAAGTTCCCATAAATTTTTTTCCTAGCGGCCCTCCCTAGGGAGATACGGCCCCCTAAAGAACCCCACTGGAAATCGGTTTTTCTAGAATAACTTTTAAACGACTCAATATAATTTAACGAAAATTTAATATGATAGACAGTAGTAAGGACCTCTCAAAATACTCCCTTAAAACATAATTAGCTTGTTTAGTTTACCAGGGACGGACTAGATTGTACATTTTAACGCTCAAATTTTTAACACCCTGTATGATAAGGAGTTAAAAAAAATAAATTTGGATACCTTGAACATTAAGCTAAAGAAAAGGTACTCTTGTTCATTGTCGATAAAATGAACAGTTTTCGAGAAAAAAAATAATAAAAGTATTAATGTTTTATTATTGTTTATTTATCAGTATTAAAGAATGCACTTTTTTACAAACGTTACTATGGTACGAAATAAATAATCTCGCATTGACGTGTGCATTTGAAATCTTCTTGACACGTTGATCTTTTTGTACCTACTTCGATATTAATTTATTAAATTTTGAATACCTTGGTAAATTTAATTCGATAATGGGATACACATTTAGTGAGTATGCAGATATGCATCTTATGTACGGACTTGCATCTTGCAATGCTTATGAAGCAAGAAGGTTGTATGGAGAAAGATATCCTAATCGCAATATTCCAAATGAGAAAACATTTCAGCGAATTGACCAACGTCTAAGAGAAACTGGTGGGCAATTCTCAATTAATAAGGTAACATTATTGACGTTCATTAATTATTTTTAGGAAGTTTTGGGAAAAGGAGTACTGATGCTGGTGTGAGGAGAACAGTACGTACGGTGCAATTGGAGGAAGATATTTTGGATACTGTAGCTGATACTCCCTCAATAAGCACTCGAATATTAGCCGCGCAGCTTCATGTGTCAAAAAGTACAGTTGCTGAAGTACTTAAAGAACAGTTGTTATACCCTTATCATCTGCAAAAAGTGCATCAACTACTTCCTGAAGATTTTCCTCGAAGAATCCAGTTCGCAAACTGGTTGTTAGATCAACAACGAACAAACCCAAACTTCATTAGCATTATTCTTTTTACCGATGAAGCAGGATTTACCAAAGATGGTATTGTAAATTTACATAACTCGCATGTATGGGCTGATGAAAACCCTCATGCCACTGTCGTTCATCATCATCAACATCAGTTTCAATCCATTAATGTTTGGGCAGGAATAATCTAAGCTAATTATGTTTTAAGGGAAGCATTTTGAGAGGTCCTTACTACTGTTTATCATATTAAATTTTCGTTAAATTATATTGAGTCGTTTAAAAGTTATTCTAGAAAAACCGATTTCCAGTGGGGTCCTTTAGGGGGCCGTATCTCCGTAGGGAGGGCCGCTAGGAAAAAAATTTATGGGAACTTGTCATCTTATTTTTTAATGTTCTATCTGAGTCCGAGAGATCTCCCACATTTTCCCGGACACCCTGTATAAATATATATACATATATATATATATATATATATATATATATATATATATATAATTATTTTATATAAATTCTATAAACTGTAATTTATTTATTTTTATTTAGTTTTTAATTTATTTATTATTATTATTTATCTTCATGACATTATTAACGTATTCTACAAATAACAAATTATGTCCTTATAAAAAGGGTTCTGGTTCTATTCCAGGAAATATAATTTTACCGAATATTTAAACATTTTATTAGGCCGCCATTTTTTTTGCCATATAGGATTCGCACTAAAAACTTATCTATCTATCCCTGTTCAAACCTTGATTTTTGTGGAAAATTTCAAGTCAGTTGGATCAATAATTTTTGGCACCGATTTTTTAATATTTCATTAAGTCACCATTTTATTCCGCCATAAAAAAATTACACAAGAAAATTACAAGTTTGTTCTAATGTCACACTTTATTTTTGGCCAAGTTTTGAAGTCGATTTGATAAGTAGTTTCTTGATAATTTTTTTTTTCATTTTGTGAAGCCGCCATTTTGTTCAGTCATATTGTATTTTTACCAAAATGTAACCATTTCATCCCTTTATCACCCTTGACTAAAATTTAAAGTCAATCGAATAAGATAGACAGACAGACAGACCGATAAACTGAACGGAAAGATCTGCAAACATCTCAGAGGGTGATTTTTTCACGACTACAATACTTCCCTCTTCATACTCGTACTCGGGGTATTTTTTTTCATGGGTTAATTAGACGTTGAAAAGTATTTAAGAGTCACTCCGATGTCCTTACCATAATACCATAAAATTATTTATTTATACTTTATTATAAACTCATGTGAATTTATTCATATTATAAACAGCCGGTAATTTAAAAAAAAATTCTAAACAAGTAGTTTTGGATTGCAATTATTAATCAAAAGAAGAAACTCAAATGAATTACTGAAAAATGATGGTTTCGAATTTTGAAAGCTTATCAAAGGTTAACTCTTTTTCTAAGTAATATAGACGGCTAAAATTAACTCTAAAATTGCATATTAGTAAAATGCTTATCCTAGTTTCAATAAATGTAACAAAAAATGGTGTAGAGAAATAGTAGAGATATTTCTAAGTAAGTTAAGATTATAAAATGCAAAGTCAGTGTAATAAATATTAATATGCATATATAATTATGCAGACTTCCTTATATACTGACTCGCTTAGATGCTACACCCTCAAGATGGGGTTTAATTCCCCTCGCCATACGTCGGGTTATGAGTAGAAATCTCACGGGCCTCATTGATAATTATTATAACACGAAGGGCAGACATCGAGGGCGCTTCTAGGGCACTCAAGAGCCCTGAGTTGGTTGCTTTGGAGCGGGACATACCGAAAATTTGGTAATAAGGTATTTATTAAGGTGGATCTCAAGCAATGATAAGAAAATTGATAATTGTTTAAAAATAAGTACCATTATAAACTCAGAAAGATGGCTAAATTTAAAATAATGCAATATCACTTATAGAATATTTAAAATAACTTTTTGGCACAAATGTCAACTTAAAATCATAATTTTTAATGTGTTGAGATTATTTGTTTCGTTTAGATTGACAAACAAAAGTCTTTTTGGGCTTTTTCGCAACTGAATAAACATATTTAACTTTAAAATTAATAAAATTTAAAAAATCATAAACTGTTAAAAATTGACAAGTTAATGAAAAAATAGAATTAGAAGATAGTATTAGCATTTTTAATTTTAAAATGAAACATTTTCTTGTCATAAAAAGTTGGATTAATTCTACACCAGTCAACTTTGCTTAAAAATTTCTTGATACAGGGAGAAATCGGCTTACAATTAAATAACCTAATGTTACATATTTTGTTGTAAAAAATGCAACACACATAAAGCTAAAACCGTATTATTGTAAAATTCATGTAAACCTCAAATTTGATGAAATAACTATCTGAAAAGTGGTATATGTCGATATTTGTGAAAAATGAATTAAGTCGTACAATAAACTCAACATAATTGAATCAAAAGTTGGGAAAAGTGATGTTTAATAAAAAAACTTTAAAATAATTAAATGAACGTGTAATAGGGCATACGTTAATTTTTTACATTTTTTTGTCGGGGAGTAAACTCATATGTAAACTTATGTTATTGAATTTTAATGTTTCTTTTTCAAACTAGTTGGAAAGAGACGTATATAGCGATTTAATTCCTTTTTCCCAGTACGTTTTAGTTCAGGCTTAATGATGTCCAAATTGAGGTAAATAACCACTTTACACAAAATATGGTAGAAATAAAGAATGGCGCAAACTAGTATTAGCATACTTATACCGTTTTTCCCAAAATTTCTTTCGGAATTAAAACTTTTGCAAATGCCGGATCTTGGGAACACTGGTAAAAGTCGAAAAAAATCCAAATTGACTTAAATAGGTATTTAAATCACTTTTAAATACAAAAAATTATTTTGTTTACAAAACCAAGTGTTTTTATTGTACCGGAAAGTATAAATATTTTGCCTATTATATATTTTTGTAAAAAAATATATTACTAATATTATATCTAAATGTATTTACTTATATTCCAAGAAAAATGTATAGATATTAAGAAAACTAGAATAACTTTAGTTTTAGCAATTCTAAGAAGTTGTAAGGTTAATATATTTGAGGAGAGCGATAAAAATGCACTGATCCAAGAAAAAAAACTTAGAAATGTTGCTCTATGTAGGCATCTATAGGTTTTCTAAAAAAAACGTTTTATGTAAAATGGTGCTAGAATGCCATTGACATGGAGTGTCACTCGGGCCATTCAGTCAAAGAGAAAGTGAGAAAAAAATTCTAGTTACCATCGAGCATCCGAGAGACTCAATACAGGTCTTACCTACTTGCGGCAAATCTTAACCATTTATTGTTAAGGAAATGCACCAGGAGGATTTTATTCACTTTTCAGATTTATTTTTACAAAAAAAAAAGAAAAGTATGGAAAGATATCAAGTGGTTAAGGTGCTCAAAAGGATGTTGTAGTTGAATATAAGGTCAGTTTAAATGAAAGTAAGGCATGTAAAAAAATAATTATTTAGAAAAGCATAAATTATCACACGAAAACTTGGTACCACTTTGGTATGAAGTTCCCGCGCCAAGAGCAAAGAAAACAAGAAAACCTACTGGAACTCTTGCTATACATGGATGAAACTTTTGATTATTTTTATCAGTCTCCCTATAAAACAAAATGCTGTGGATACCATAGGTTTTTTTTCTAAATTACAGTCATATTTTTGTAATATATTATATATATATATATATATATATATATATATATATATATATATATATATATATATATATATATATATATATATATATATATATATATATATATATATATAAACTTAAATGAAGTTTTTAATAATGCCAAATCCTGCGTAAAAAGAGGTTAATGTGATAATCAACTTAATTGTCAGTTTTCTCAAAATTTTAGTTTATACTTATATCACTTTCCCGCCGGTCCGCCAAATATAAATTTTTGTTTAGAAATACATTAATGTCATACTTTTAAATGCCATCACACGAAGGGACTCCTGCAGAAAATATAATTTCTGATGGACCATTTCTGGGGCGTAAAAACGGAAACTGATTAAAATGAGTTGAGTTATTGATATAAAAAGAAAGAACTAAAGCACTAATATCTAATTTGGTTACCACCTAATAATTCCTAAAATAAGTCCTCGTATTCACCTATTTCTATTCTTTTTAAATTAACGTCACGAATACTCTAATTACTATAATTTTTCCTCTGATTATAATTATTATACAGACGTTCTTGTAAATTGTTTTAAAAACTGAAGAAGATGAATTAAAACAATTGTGTTAATGAGACCATGAATTTAATTTTATGGGTTTTAAGTATAATATAAATGCCCGTGATCTTGTAATGTAACGAGACAATAAATAAACTGTGATCAAATGCTTAGTCATTTCACAGATAAGCCCCCCCTTATCTAATTGGATAAAAATATGCAGGAAAATCAAGCTTGGTATGAAAATAAGCTGATCAAGTTTTGGTGGGAATGCAGCACGGCGAAAGTACTTATCTAAACGACTGCAAGAAAAATGTGATATAGAGATGAGCTGCTAAATTGTGCTGAATATAATACGGCAAAAGACAGCCTTTATTGGTATTAGGTCGAGCTTTTAAAGAAAATTTAAAAATCAGGAAATAATTTATCTCCAATAAAAAAATCGGCAAATTTCCTTTACCTGAAGTTTCCCACGTTAGAAATATTTCCTTTTACTAGGAATAGTGAAGTGTGACCCAATTTAGTTCAGTCCATAGTAATCTAGTAACACATATATACTGTCTTTTTAAACAGTTTTAATGGGCGTCATTTTGTTCTATCATATTTTACCAGTTTCTCCATATGCCACACTTGATTCTTGGGTATAATTTAAAATAAATGCAATAAGTAGTTTTTCCATTGATACACACCGCCATTTTGTTATGTCATGTTGAATCCATACTAGTTTATCCCTATATCACCTTTAATTTATCTGCAAAATTTTTCTTTTTTAAAAATTTCATTTGGTCGCTATTTTGTTCCGTCATCTTAAATGCGTACCACAAGTTTACCATTTTATCTCTATATCACAACTAGTGCTTGCACAAAGTTTGAAATTAATCTAATTAATAGGTAGTTTTTTTCAGGCTGATTGTTAAATATTTTATTAAGCCGCCATTTTGTTACCATGGGGATGACCCATATGACTTTTAATTTTTAACTGATTAAAATCAATCGGGTATGTAGTTTTTTGTCGCAAACAGACAGACCGACAAACAGACAAACCGACGCAATTGAGAAAACATGTTTTTCGGCGTCTAAGGTCCCTGAAATGTGAAGATCTGAAAAAATCGCGGATGATTTTTCACGATTAAAAAACTTCCCTTTTACAAGGGAAGTAAAAGTTGATATTATGAAATATAATAATCGTACAAATGGTATAAAACAAATTGATAAAATAATTCTACCCGAGACTTCCGTTGTACGAAACCTTTATTTAATTGAGGACAGTAATACATGATTTTGGATCGGCATATAGTGGTATAATATTATGTACATATTATAAAGTTTGTGTTATTTTTACCTTTCCTTACAAATTCTTTTTGTTTATTCTGCAAAGTGAAAGATAACATAATTTAAATATAATTATTAACTAAGCAGGGTAATACTTTAATATTCCTGCTAAACGGAAAAAAACATAGTGAGTGAAGTTCCCAGTAATGACAGTTTACCATAGAGATAATATCAGGGAGACAGAATTGTTTTCATTTGAACGTAATCATACATTGTCAAAATTATTATTTACTGGTTTGATCTATAGTAGTGTGGTCGAAAGGGTGTTGTCAACTATCTTACATAGAAATGTATGTCTATGCATAGCATAAAATTTAAACTTGCTGGTAAAATTAAAATTAATTTTTAAGATTAAGATATGGTAATAATAACTTCTGTAATATTTCATTAGCTATATATAATTATTATTAACAAATAATTCTTCAAATAATCTGTTTTTATTTCCATATAATACCATTGCTTAAAAACCGACAACACCGCCTCATACTCGCAGTATGCACGAACTTACAACAAAAATGTAGTAAAATATTTAACCGAACAAAGCTATGTTGTCTCGAAGAAAAATAATGTTTTTGGGCGATTTTTATGAGTTATTGCACGATTTTTGATAATTTTTCTGAGAGTTCTTGTGCATTATGGTGCGTAAGTGCGAATGTGCAAACATTTGGACTATTCAACTTCCAACGTCTTTTTTCTCCAGTATGTCAAAATGTTATTGTTTTTCCTAATATTTATTCACTTGTAAGGAAGGTAAATTAATTTAAGGGTTATTAGTAATAATTAATTGTAATTGTTATTTTATTGTTTTTTAGGCAGCAAAATTACAAACCTGCACTCTAACCTATATAATAATATCCATAAGTCCCGAGGCAAAACCAACGTATGTAGGTTCAAACAACACAAGTACATATATTGTATATATAAATCGCTTTAAACATATTTGATATAAAAAGTATACATTTAACAATAAATTATTTTAAAATACCTTCTAACATCTTTGCATTGTTTTATGGCAACAAAGTAAACAAAGATAAACGACCTTAGGTATATTTTTTATGCATAATGTAAAAATAATAGATTAGGTATGTTATTAAATATGCCCGTTATGATAATAGATTTTAATTTTGATTGGCAGGTAAAAGACTGTTATATAAATGTGTTAAGAAACAAATATTTCTTATAATACGCTATATATGGCCATTGCCATAGTATATGTCAACAGCAAGAGGAAAAGAAGTCTGCCACTGTTTTAAAGCGTTGTCTTTTCTGGAGCCCGACAAGAAACAGAGATATTTGATTCTTTGTCACACTTACTTGCAGTACACATTTGTTTATTTTAATTATTGCATCAAAATGTACATGATTCTATGAATGAAAGAGCACAATATGTTAGATCTCCCTCTTAATATGTTCATGCAATTGACCAATTTTGCAAAATATAATGCAGTTTATCATAATTCAATTAATTAGTAAAGCTCTCCGGTAGAAAATGAAAGTAGAGTAAAATATCTGAATAAAACTTAAAAAAAATGCCATCAACAATGGTATTAACTTCATGCAGTATGGTTGAAGTGATATATTGCTGTAAATGAACCACCACAAAAACAATATAATTTAGATAGGCAGTTTACTACCTGGAATCAAACTCAATTAATTTTTTGCATTCTGAAAAATGACCATACAGATATTTCAATTCTATGAGAGTAATACCCGAATTTATTTAAAATATTCGTTATACGTCCACTAAAATATTGCTCATAACTTTTAGTTTTGTGGTGAAATAATTCTATATCAGTATTGCTTGTTTGGTTGTTTGAACGGTTCGTTCGGTCTTTGTCTGGCCATATATGCAGTTGGGTTAATTTTTTCATTGAATTCCTACATGAATGGAAAAATGATCTAATGCATCAATTAAATTAAAATTAAAGTCTCTAAATAATTCTTGTGAAGCCCTAGAATAAAAACTATTATAAAAATATTGTTATCTTCGAAACGGTAAAATTTACCAGGTCGGTTAAATTAGAACAAAAAAATGTATAGAGCCTAGCCATAATCTGTTTATCAAGTTAGCAAAACGAGTTCTACAAGGTATTTTGTAAAAAATAACCCAAAAAGTGTTTAAGTCAGAGAAAATCTCTAAACACTAAATTTAAGTAATTGATCTTTCTCTACAAGTCGGTGCACTCAGATTTAAAATTGGAAGTTTTGCTTTCGAAAGTTCATCAATTTTTTTGGTACCATTAAAGAAAATTGTATCCTTAATGCATCAAAGTATCATAAGGGAATATTTTTTTTTTAGTACGGACCTGTATTTTCTCCAAAATGACATTTAAAAATTATACGGTTTATTACAAACGAAATTAAAGCTAAATATTAATAATGAAAAGTTTAAGAAATAAATACTTCCAGCTTGTATTTAAAAAGAGCAACTTTTATATTTTGGAAATCTTACGTTATTACTTAAAAAATAAAGATTTTAAAGTATACAAAGTTTTACTGGATAACACCCAACGCTGACTCATTGAGAAAGTCTGATTTTTTTAATTAATTAATAATTAAATAATAAAATAAATTAATTTAATTAATTATGAAAAAGTAGATATGTGTTTATTTATGAAAAATCAATGCGGAAGCAGATATTGTTGTTTAAATCTACCATCATGTCTAGCTCGAAAGAAATATTGCCATTGCTCGCATTCGCTGAAGTAGGAGATTTTCGCTTTTATTTTGAATATTGTTTTAGCCATCGTAAAAAAGCCATGACAACCAAAAGGTTTCCTTGAGAAAGGCTGAAAAAAAGCTGGTATTAGGAAAGATTCATCCAGAAAGATTTTACGTCGGCACAAATTTAGACTCTATCGTTGCCGACAGGTGCAGTATCTAATGCTAATAGATCTTCAAAAAAAGCGAATTTCCTGTATATGGATTCTTCGAAAATATAGACGTGATGCAGACATTTTCAAAAAAAAATATGATCAGACGAAAATCAATTTTAAAACAACGTCTGGTCACAGGCAAACCCATATGTTATTAGAGAGACGGCGTTTCAAGAAAGATTTAGGACAAATGCTTGATTGGGAATTTGGCCAATAAAGTGGGGGATTTAATTTAAGTGGTGTCATGTTTATTTTTTTTAATTACTTTCAAGATATGTTAGATGACCACAGATATACACAGTTTGAGTTGGGCCGTAAAAACAAAAACTGGTTAAAATATTTTTTTCATAAAAACGATGTTCCAGTGCATCGTTGTCGCTCCTGCATCCCAGTCTTAATAATTTTAAATCTAACTACTGGATTAGTAAGAACGTCCCTCTTAAGTGGACACCCCGTTCCCCTGACCTAACTAAACGATTTTTACATATGGGGATACGTAAAGGTTTACTAAAGAACACCTTTCGGTGATCTTAGGCAAAGAATTTAGATGGCATGTGATAAAATAACGTCTAAAATGCAAGGCCAAGTTTGCGAAATAACGGAAAATATTTCGAACGTTTAACATATATATTATTTTTTTACTGTAAGTATTTAGTTTTTTAAAGTATTTAGCCTTAATTTCGTTTATGATAAACTGTATACTTAGACTGATATTATAGATTTGAGTTTTGGACCTTTTTAAGAAAATAACCAGTATATTGTAAACCAAACACATTTTGCAAACTCTATAAATGGATTAATTATGAATAGTCTCTATAAATGCCATATTTTTAACTTAGATTAGAAGCCCTGTAAAGAGTAATTTTTTTCAGAGTTTACTATTTTATTAATATTTGAGACATAATTTTATGTGTATTTATCCTTCCTATTTCTGAAAGTGATCGGGAATAATTTTAAGATTCCAATTGGAATAGTGTATTATAATGTTTTAATTTGTTAAGATTGTTCAACCAGTTGTATATGTATTATTTGCAATGCTTATATATATTATGTTTTTTTTGTAAATAAATTTCAAATACGTTGGCAGCATATTTGTTCCAGAAGACAAAAACTATGAGGGGTCCATCCAATTCGAGGACCGATTAGATTACATGACAGAGCGAGTTCGATCAATCTACCTCAACAAGTATATAAATTGTTTTAAAAACTGTATTGTTTAAGTGAATTGACCACACTATTTTGTGTGGTTTACGGTGGTAAAAATACAAAGCATTAAGTCTGTCCATGCCATTAAAAATATAAATCAAAAATAAAATAACCTAAAATCAATTGAAAGTAATTTAAAATTGCACTCGCTTAAATTTATGGAAAATTGCTTCACTAGAGGAAATTTTTCACCAAATCATTTTTATTCCCTTCTATCTCTCTTCTTATCTATTTACAAACTGAATTTTAAACACTTGCATCTACAGCTCTTAAAAAAATAAAATTGTAATTTTGCTTTTAAAGAGCTGTTTCATCCTCCTGGACTAACCCTATGTAAAGGAAGAAATTGCTTTTATATGCAAAAAACAGAAAATAAATTTAACCTATTTTATCGCTTAAAAAAATTAAGCGTTATGGAAATAAAAAATAGTAGCATTTTTTAGGGACTATTTTACCCCCTATGTAGTAGAAAAATTGTTTTTAACTTTGCATGTTCACTGGTTTTTTTAACTAACCGCTTTAAAATAAAAACATTCTCATTTTTTGGGGCTGTTTCTAGTAGTAAGAAAACGTATATAGAAAAAAATAAAAGAAATTTGACATGGTTCTGCGTTTGTTAAACAATCATTTTTTATTTCGTTTTCAGTGGGTAGTTTTATTCTCCTAGTATAGGCAAAAAATGATTTTTTACACAAAATGATAAAAGGTATTTGACGTGTTCCACGGTTTTTTAAAAAAACTACATGCTACCCTGTATAATTGAAATTAAAAAGTTTTAGATACAAAAAGATGAAGAAATTTGACGTGTTTCACCGTTTTTTGATTTTCTTTCTTAGTTTCCAGAAGGCTAACCTATTTCTTTAGGGCTACTCTGTATAGTAGAAAAATATTATGTTATGTATAGAAAATCAAACAAATTTGATGTTAATTTTTTTTAAGAATCTAAAAAAATCAAGAATCTACATCCATAATTTCTATGTCAAAACATTTGGTGTAACTATTCTGTTTGTTATTTGACTAATATCGGTTTGGGCTCCTCAAAATGTGATTTTTTACGTCATTATAGCCCTTAAAAATATCAAAAATTTACGCCCATAATACTCTCCACTAGACACATTGACCTGACTATTTCTGGAGCAAATTTGACACGAATCGGTTTGACTCAAGATATGCATGCAAATTTTGTTTACACATACATCCGTAGATCATACATTTTTTTCTAAAAATAAGTTTTTCATGTTCTGAACATCGAAAAAACTCAATTTATATTCTTCGAAAAATTTTAGGTTTCAATACTTCCCTTATATATCCCATATAGCATATTAATAATATATTATATGGGCGGTTATACGGGAAAGTGGAAATATATAGTAAAGATAAAAACTGGACATTAATATGGTAAAACTGATTTTTCAGTTAAGAAATTTTGATTGTTGGGTCTATATCATTTTCGATTAAAATTACTTTTCGATGTACGAGAAGTTTTCAGGGATCATACTGTAGACCGAAACAGTCAACCAAGGACATTTTAATATTAAATCCACTATGGGCTAGTGCAATAGGACTAGCCACTCTAGATTATTCTGTTTACAGGAAACCGACACATACGATTAGGAACTTAAATTTTAGTTCTCACCATCATTAATTTCAAACACAAACGGTAATAAATTCATAACTCGGAGATACTCGTACACAGAAAAACTGACTAAAGCTTGAAAATCAAATGGATATCTGTTATATAGATGATCACAGCGAAAATTGCAAGAGTTCTGCAGTGGTATGACATTCGCGCAACGATTTGATTGATTCAACAGGACAATGATTTATATAAAAGACGCGGGCTACGTGCTACATAATGTATGGAAACCAAAGTGTTCTAAAGGCAATATCTAAACTCTGTCCAGTGAAGATTTCTAAACATGCCCCGTAAAAATACAGGTGAAATGTCGCAAATTAATTTTAATTTGACATGGTCTAAACCCAAGAACCATGTTTCCCTAATTAACTTAAGCTGTGAAATGTTTGGGTCTATTGCATTAAGAAATATAGCCTTAAAACATTATGAAAATCCTATTATGTGTAAGAAACGATACAAAATCATGGATTTTAAAATATAGGGTAATCTAACAAATATAAAGAAATCATAACATTTTTCTTAAAAAGGGACTCAGTGAATTGTTTCAGCAAGTACGATTTCTCTAGCGTGAAATAGGGCTTCTTAAATGTTCTTCCCAACAAATAAAGGGGATGATTGACCCTTATATTGAAAGTCTCTCAGGGGTTGTTCAAATCAGCAATGATTTTTGTCCCCCCAGCTGTTGAGCACACATTTTCTTTTAGTATATTGCGGCTTGTTTAAGATACCTCGTTGCTTAAAAAAGTACATCCGTTTAAATGATCGTAATTTTACAGTAGTTTTGATTACTTATCTGCAGACTGCTTACGATATTTATTTTTTTAGATCAAAAACATCTATTAAAACTAACTTTTATTTTATAATACATGAATATGATTCAGGCTTTTATTTATTTTATAACTGGATTATCTGCAGAAAACCTAATCAATTATATTTATGCTTGTGTAAATTTCTTACACGGGGATTTTGAAATACAGTAAAATTCATGGGTATTAGAAAATAAACAGGTGAATATGCTTTTTTAAGGAGAATCGTAACAAAACGCAACAATTTATCCGAAAAAAATTCCAGACAGAAAAACGATTGAAAATTTGAGTTAGTATCAACGCGTAGCAGAAACAAAGGATGCAATTCCAGCGAGCTAATTTCATTTAATTTTTATTTTTGAGATCTTGTGAAGACATTAGTTTACGGTATCGATATATTATTAATTTATTAACCGGTTATTCCAAATTTTTGCTGCTTTGTTTGTACTTGTTTAAACTGTAATATAATATTTCCTTATAAAATATTAACCAGGAGTGTTGCCAAGAAAGGTTTGGTTTTCAAAATACTGTCAAATTTCTAAAAAGAAAACCTTGCTGAATGTACCTCATTTAATCTTTTTTAATTATTTAAGATTTATAGTATTGACATCAGTTAGAGTTTTGATCTTTATATAATAGATTGTATTTTTCTTTAGATGTTGCTGAACTTTTTTTTTAACAAAAATATTTCATAATACTCTCTTTAACCGCATAGTTGTTAAATAACACTACAGTTAGCAAGCATAGTTGTAGCTTATTTAAAATCAAATCGGAAAAAACTTAACAAGCCATGTTAAAAAAATTCTATGGTAAAGTACCATAATAAGTCAAGAAAATCAATATTTTAACGCTGATTATCTGTTTAAAATATCTGATTATACCAACAGGCCCAGAAAGAAAAATTGTCTTGTAAGGAAGGGGGGGGGGGGGTGGAAATATTCTGCCACAGGTTTAAGGTATAATAAACGATGGCACACCTAGTAAATAAAAAACTCTACAAATCACCTACAGAAACCCCTTTCTGCGCCTTTGGAGATAGGTATTAATAAACCGCTCAAATTCAAATTAACTTTAGTTTAAACCGTTTTACACACTACTTACTCTTAAAAAAGTTTAGTAGACATAAGAGATAAACCATTAACAAAAATAAGTGTCTAATACAAGGTTATCTGAGTTGTTTAGTATCTAACAAGCATTAAACTAGACTAGGTCTTCTACCGTTATCTATAGTTATCTTGCCTGTTAAAATATCTTCCTTCAGCTATAGGTGGCATTCAATTGTATATTTTCTTACATCGTGTTATTACCATAAAGTATATTTTAATACAAACTTGACATGCGTCCATTGTGGTAGGCAGGTGCAGCGGGGCAGCTGCCCTTCTCAGACGCCAGTGATTTTCAGGTATAAAAAGATGTTTCAAAATAACCTATTTAATTGTATTCTGCAACAAAAACTAAACAGTATAAATAATAATAATAATAATAATAATAATAATAAACGTCTTTATTAGAGAAACAACAAAAAAAAAATTGTGTACAATATAATTTTATAATAAATAAAATAAATTTAATTAATAGGCAGCAGCACTGAAGGCGAAGTTTAGCCCAGGGCTATTCTTACACTTAACCCTCAATACAGTGCCACTAATATATACTTAATGATAACAAAATACATTGAGATAAAAATAAGTGTCACAATCGAAGACAAAACGCTAAGTAATTGAAACATATGTTATACATAACTAAACCTACAAATAAAACGAGAGGAAAGGAAACAACAAACGACCCACAAATCCAGTGTAAGTGAGAATAAAACCCAACCAGCAATAACCACACAAACAATTGTTGGTATTACTGTTGATTTAGCAAAAATGCTTTATATTTTCTTTTAAATAATTCGACATTGAAGATGTTTTTAAAATGGTCTGATAATTTATTAAAGACGTGAGCAGCCTGATATGCAAACCCCCTCCGAAAAAGGGCAGTCACGTGCCTAGGAATAAGCAAAAGCTCTCTATATCTAGTAATTCGTTCGTGAATACTACTTCTTACTATAAGTTTTTCCCTAAGATAGGCTGGTATAGAGGTAAGCATAATTCGACGGACAAAGACCGCGAAATGGAGATTCCTTCGGTTGTTCATGTTGAGCCAGCGAAGTTCTTTAAATTGGGGTGATATGTGATCAAACTTTCGAAGACCGAAAATAAAACGGACACAAGAGTTTTGTACTTTTTGAATTTTTTGTTGTTCCTTGGTGTTGAGAAAAGGGCCATATACAAAGTTACAATAGTTAAAATGAGACAAGACAAGAGACTCTACTAAAATCTTTCTTAGATTAGTTGATAAGATATGCTTACTTGAGTACAATAATCTTAAATTTAAAAATGATTTCTTCATCAGTGAACTAGCATGATCCACAAATTTAAGATCTCTATCCACCAGAACACCAAGCGACTTAGCCGAATTTAAGACTGGCACCTTAACGCCCCCTACATGCAATGCAAGGGTCTTCTCTGCCCCCCGTGCACGTGCACCTCCAAAAACCACAACCGCAGACTTATCAGGATTAAGTTTTAAGTTATGTAAATATGAAAGTCGATAAATCTCGGCGAGCTCCCCATTTACAATGTATTCCGCAGCATGAAGTTCCTGTGGATAAAAAGCAAATCTCATTTGTGTGTCGTCTGCAAATGCGTTGTAAGAGCATAGTTTAATATTATTTAAAATATCCGCGGTATACACAATGAAAAGAAGGGGACCCAAGATCGACCCCTGAGGAACACCGGACTTAACAGGTGTAACAGACGAGACCATGTCTCCAATCACCACCCTCTGCGATCTGCCAGAGAGATAAGAACGCACAAACTGCAATGCATCCTCCGAAAAACCATAATATTTCAGTTTAGCACACAGCAAAGCGTGATTTATCGTATCGAAAGCCTTTGAGAAGTCCAGCAACAACAGCAAGGATAATTTCCCAGAGTCTAAGTCTCCCACAACATCATTCAGTCATCATTCAAATGTCATGTTACTTAAAAATGTAAACATTGAAAACAGTTATTACCAGGCAGTTATAATAAAAATGTTTAATATCAATCCCTGAAATGCTAAGAATACACTTCGTTTGTTAAAAACGCCTCCGAAAATTCAATGAACTCCGAATCTATAAAATACCATTTTAGAAAGGTCCAATTTCCTTAGGGACCATTATTTTTCTGACCCTTCGAACGTATAGAAACTCAATAAACGGTTGACTTTTCAGACTTTCCTTAGTTATTAAAGAAAAATTATTGTTTCCTGAAAAGGTCAAACCCCTCCGTAGAATACTATTTATTGGAACCGAATGGAATATTATTTGTATTTTGGCCGCAGTATCTCTTCTTGTAACAATTAAACTGAAAACACATTTATTGTTTTTGTCTGTTTCCGTCTGCAATTAAGAAGTTTATTTGTTAAAATGTTAATTAAGTCGGAGAGATGGTAAGTATACAGGGTGTCTCATAGAAATTTTCGAGCCAGGCTTTTTCGCTTTAGGCTGAATATAACAAAAAACTACTCGGCCACGTCAATTTTGATTTTTAGAGGGAAATATTTCTTGGGTATTTTAATCTTAACTTGAATCTATCATCTTTAAAATATTATTGCATGCTGTTGATATTGAAAATTAAATAATAATGGCATTATAAAGAAATCGATAACGAATTGTTGATTGCTAGAAACTGTTGGTATATTTTCCAATCCAAATGTCACTATTCTCATTTGTTGTGCCTCTACTATAACTCCTAGTCTATAAGTAATTTCAAAATTATAGAAGAGAGCTTTCGATTAACTATCATCAGTGCTACTTGTCAGTGAACAGTGATTTTAAAATCAATGTACTTAATTCTTTTCACATGTAACAAAGATAAAACAAACACGCACGAACACCAAATTAAATAAAAAATCATTGCTTAAAAAGCAGCCATATATTACGTAGGCATGATGAAACAGATGTAAAATATGGCTGCTTTTTAAGCAATAAAAAACTGATAAAATTACTGTTGACGCATTTAATGCCGATGTCCTGCTTCTTTTAAATCACAAATTTAGTAACAGTATGTTTCTTTCTTTTTCGCTTCAGATAATAAAGCATTTTCTGTGTTTAAGGGCACCATGTTCCTTCTTTCATTTTTGCGATATAAATTTTAGCAGGCATGTCGGTTTTGTATCTTTTGAAATGGAGGACCAGTTCATAGTCTCTTTTATCTCGTCGACCTATCTCAAGTATATTCGTTTTCCATATTTGCTATTTTCATGGCTTTTGTTGCTTGAAGATATAATGGGGATGTGGCTCTCCTACAAACCGAGAGCCCCTAAAGAATTTATTGATAATGACGTGTCAAGTTGACATTTGGTTTCGATGTTTCGTCTTCACCGTGCTCACCGGCACGTAACAGAGGTAGGTAGCCTTGTTTCTACTCATTCATTAGGGCTATTTTACACTGCTATCATAAAACGGATAACTGCTTACGGAGTTTTTGTTTGGCAGCTGAAAAGCCGTTGATAGCAACTGAGGTGCGGGAATGAAAAGTTGCTCTTTATTTACTGACGTTTTTAGTGGGAGTTGTATGTTTATGCCAAGTGTTTGTTCGGATCTTGTATATTTTTTATTCATCTACATCAAATTAGGATTAAGCTCTTTTATTATTAGCAGAATTATTAATTATTAATAAATTAATTTTATTTTTTAACTGTGGTAGAATGAAAATAATGTAACACATTGACACGTATTTTATACTTACTTTCTGCGATATGATCTACATAAGTTGGATTTTGTTCAACTCGATTAACACCAAGTTAGATGTATTTTCGAAATAGTAATGAATATAAATCAATGGAAATAATATAAACAATAAAATATTAATAAGTATGTTTAAAACTAAATAAATAAATTTCAAATAAACTTAAAATAATCTTGACTTATGATAGGAGCAACATATTTCCAACACTTAAATTTTATAAAGCTTAAAAACAGATACTGTTTGGGAAACATAAATAATTATATTTCAAATATTTTGAGTCAAATCAACTTTTGAAAGTCCAAACAAAGAAAACTAATTTTTCAAAAATGTGGAGGTCTCTATCAATTTGAGGACTAACTACACACAGTTCGGTCTGAGACAAAACTTACTGCAAACTTCGAGCTCTGCATTTTTTGGGCTTTAATTTTTTTTCGTCCGGTGAACAAAAATGTTTGAAGATGGAAGCAATTCCGAAGCAGGTATGGAAACGAAAACTTGGGATATTACCCTTTCGACTTTCTTAAATAACGTATTAAAAATTCAACCTACCCGCAACTTTTATTAATTGTACACGACTGATTGATTTTGCTAGAAAGTGTAGTGAAAGAAACATAAGTAGAGATTAGTGTTTTAGCAAAACCGAGCCTGGTAATAGTAATCTAAATATCTCATCGAGTGAATTTAAATTTTAATTAGAAGGGGTTAATAACACAAAGCATATTTTATGTTTTACATACACATAGATAGACGATCGTATCACAAAAGCGAAACTATGCAAAGAATTTGCCGCCACGTACATGAGCTTTTTCAATTAAAAATACCTTCATAGGCATATCTGCAGCTCGGCTGTGTATTGTTGTAGTAAAAACAGGGATTAAAAACGAGATATATGAGTTTGACATGCTATATTGTAAGTTTTTAAATAAATCGTTGAAATATTTCTGTGTTGAAAACGAATAGCGTACAATATGTCGAAAAAATTCGCGTTCTGTGTAGTTTGCAATGAAACCTATTATAGCTAGTGCTTAGTCATACAATATTCCATTAACTTTAGTCTTATATTAGGCAAGCCTAAAATTATTATTAGACTAACAACTATTTGAATACAGTAAAATAAAATAATAATGTTTTAGTTCCAGATTGTTCAAAATATGTTGTGTGTTTATCAAGTACTTGCATTGTGCGTACCTACGTGATAACTTTTAAAATCCTTTGTTGTGCATTTTTTTCTTCTAATCTATAATACCAGCTATAAAAAGAAACGCATGCTATACGAAAAACAAGATAACAAACTAACATTGAACGAAATAAATCCGCTACAGGACACCGTAATAAATTTGTCTTCCAAAATCCTTACTGAAGCAGAACAATCCGTTCTCTCTAAAGGCCAAAACTTTACCATTACATCAAAGAACATACCCGTAGAAGACATAGCGTCCGTTGAAGCGACAATTCGAAGACTTCCAGCAGAAGAAGCTGTCGTGATAAGGTATGGAACAGCGAAGATCATTAAAAATTCTAACCAGCCTAAGTCGAATCTATCAGCTGCGGAAAAACCGGAATAAAAAAATTAAACAGCAATATAGACATTTTGGGCCTTCCAGCAGAGAAAGGGAATGCCACTATTGTCATGGACAAAACAGATTATGTAGGGAAAATACAAGTACTTTTGGACGACAGCTTCTACAGAGTAATTCAAGTAGACCCGACCAACAAAATTGAGAGACGGATAACCAACCTTATAAACGCATCCAACCTACCAGCAGTTTAGAAGATGTTAAGGCCAAATAGCTCAAGAATCTCGCAGTTCTAGAGACTATCTAAAATACACAAAGCTAATGTACCACTTGGGCCTATCTTCAGTGCAATAGGATCTCCTACGTACAAAATCGGTAAATATTTTTCAAATATTCTTAATAATTTTACAGGAAAAAGATATTCATATATTAATAATAATTTTTATTCATAGATTTTTGTTTACAAAAAATGGTTCATCAATTTATGATTATTTTACCTAAGCCCTAATGAGCTTATACGTGAAGTTATTCACATTTAATTGCTTAATTAAGCGAATTTTCTATTCACGACGCCCTATCGAAAGTAACTAAAATCCAAAATACAATTAGCTAGGTACCTACGTGACAAAGAATATGTAAAAACAGAACGGGAGAGAATATTGAACACAGTCAACAACAATAAAAAAAAAACAAGTACAAAAAAAAAAAAAGGAGAAAGGACATGTGTCCAGAAACAGGCATATTAATCACAATGGGCATAACATTTTGTGCCCAGGATAAAAAATAAATAGGAATAGCAATAACTGAGTATTTTCAATATTTTTAGAATAGCAGTAATTCGCTCTTTCAAACAAATAATCTTCTAAATAATTTAATGTTAGTCAAAATAAAATGATTTATTCTTTTTTTAAATGTTCTAATATCTTGAATATGTCTTATTTCCAATGGCAAAATGTTAAACATCTTGATACCCAAATAATCAAGCGACTTCATAAATGTCGCATTGTTGGGTTTTGGTAGCACAATTTTTTGCTCAATATTTCCTCGGGTTTGATATTGATGGTTTATTTTATTTCTAAATGAGTTATTTTTTTTAATAAAATACAAAGTACTACGAACATAAAGTGTCTGAATATCTGATAAATGAGTATTTTCAAATAAATCAATTGTTGGATATAGTTTTGGCCTATTATACAATATTTTTAAGATTTTTTTTTGGATTATAATAAACGGATATATATTACATTCATATGTTGCACCCCAAATTGGCATAGCATAAGTTATGATACTCTCAACCAGAGCAAAATAAACCGAGCGTTTTGTCTTTTCATTTAGGATATCTCTGAGTTGATAAAACTTAAAAATTAGTCTCCTTAGTTTTGAAACTACCATATCTATATGAGAGTCCCACTTTAAAAACCTATCTATCTTAATTCCCAAATATTTTATTTCTTTAACTCTAGTAACACTGTCAGTGCAATTTATACATCTCCAAGCATTTTTACATTTATGTAGTGTAATGGTATTAAGGTTGGGGTAGAGAGCATTATTCAATGAGTATGTCATAAACTTGGTCTTATCAATGTTTAACGTTAATAAATTTGTATTTAGCCAATTAAAAACAGTGTTTAATCCTATTTCAGCATTAAATTTTGCTCCTTCCCATGTATGCCCTGAAAATATTAGGATTGTATCGTCTGCAAAAGTTATGATTTTACCGGAAATATTTAAGTTGAAAATGCTATTAATGTAGATTTGAAATAATGTTGGTCCCAATACTGTTCCTTGGGGTATTCCATAACCCAAGTTATTTTCATAGTTGCAATATGACTTTTGAATTGATGTTTTTTGGCGACGATTTTGTAAATAATCAGTAATAAGACCCTCTGCAATACCCCTAATCCCATAATTACCTAGTTTAGATATTAATATTTCATGAGATATTGTGTCGAAAGCCTTTGCTAGGTCCAGGAACACTAGCAAAGGCCTCTCACCCTTGTTGAGTGCCTCATGTACTTCACTAGTCACGGCATATATGGAATCAGTAGTTGATACTCCCTTTTTAAAACCATATTGATTCTTAGATATTATGTTATGTTTATTTAAATGATTTAATATTCTGAGTTTTATAGGTTTTTCAAAATTTTTTGCAAAATTGCTTACTAATGATATTGGTCTATAGTTTTTTGGTAATAAGGGATCTCCAGATTTAAATATCGGTTTTATGATTGATTTTTTCAATACATTAGGAAATTCTCCTCCTTCTAACATTAGATTTATAATATGCACTAGGGGTTTCAAGATAAAATGTTGCGATAATTTTATTGTTTCTGTATTAATGCTGTCAGGGCCCACACAATTGTTTTTCAAGTCCTTTATATTACCCTTCACTTCGTTTTCTGTTACCGGTGACAAAAATATTGATTCTTTAACTTTGGAATTTTTTGTTGCGTAGGGCATGTAAGTTGATGATTTTAGTTCATTTGCCATGTTTGAACCAACATTAATAAAATATGAATTTAATATACTGCATATTTCGGGTTCACTATTAACTAAAGTGCCATCCGTATTTTTAATTTGATTTATTTCTTTATTTGATGTAAGAGAATTTGTAGAATCATTTATTATTTGCCAGATTTTTTTGGGGTTTTGTTGCGCATCAGTTATCTTCTGTTTATAAAAATCGTTTTTAGTTTGTTTTATTAGTTTAGTTGTAGCATTTCGATTAGAGTTATATACACTTTTTAAATTTTCATCATAAGGGTTAAGTAATAAACGCTTTTTTAGTTTATCTCTAGTTTTTATTGCATTTAAAACAGTATCATTTATCCATGGCTTTTTAATCTTTGAATTTGTTTTTAAAGTATATGTCTTTGTGTTTTTGTTTATCAAATAAGTATATTTATTAATGAATAAATTAAAGGAAGTATTCACATTTGTTGCGTTTAGTACATCTGCCCAACTTTCTATACTTAAAGATTTTAGAAAATAATCGTAATTAATTTTTTTATATGTAATGAATTGCTTATTTTTTGTAATGACCTATTTGTAAAACTGATATTTACAATTATAGGATAATGATCGGTAATAGTTGACTCAAGTATGTATGATTCTGCATTGTAACATAAATCTTCCTTTATTTTTGTAAAGGAGTGGTCTATACATGTGTTTGAAAAGTTAGAGATTCTAGTGGGTTTAGTAATATTTGGAAAATATCCAAAGGTGCACAACAAGTTAATATATGAGATTACTAATTGATTATTTTTGTCCAATAAATTAAGATTTATATCGCCAAGAAACAATTAACATCAGAACTTTCGGTATTTCCAGTTAGATTTTGAAGATCACAGATAACTAAGTGGGGATCTGCTGAAGGTGGCCTGTAGCAGACTATTAAATTAAACTTTGCATTATATTTAGAGAAAGATATTTTGGAAAATGTTATTTCGTGTATGCGGATATGCTCAATATCAGGAATTATTGTTTTTTTCAAATAAATAACCACACCATCATTTTGATTAAATGTTGCTAAGTTATAATAAAAATTATAATTAGGTATTTCGAAGTTAGTTGATTGTAAATGCCACGTTTCAGTTAAAATAATTACGTCATAGAAGTCAGTATTATTATTTAACAATATCAACAATTCATCAAAGTTTTTTTGAAGACTTCTTATATTCAAACAAAACACATTCAAATTTTCTAAAGTACCTGTTTTCTGACACACATCGTTTACAACTTTATCATGTGTCTCCTGATATGAACAAGCTGAACTATTATATGGTTCAACATTCTCTAACAAATTTTGCCTTATTTGCGCTGCGAAATTATTAAACGATTTAATTTAAGAAATACAGAAAAAAAAAGATATATTCATTATATAAAAATACGGATATAAATTTTTACACAAATCATAATTTAGAGAATAATAATTTAAGGAAGTGTACAAAGTTTTGACATAATATGACCAGTTTAATTTTATAAAGAAGAAAAAATTTATTTTTTTTTCTTTAGTTGGCTTTTATGCAATCGAATAAAGAAGAATACAATTAAACCCAATTAATTTTCAGCCAAAATTGAGTTCAATTTACTTATGTTTGTGACAACCTTGGTATTATTATTTACTCGAATATGTACCAGTCCATTTTTTGTCCATACATTTCCCAAACTTAAAGTGTCCAGAGCAATTTTCACCATTTTGTTTCTATCCCTTGTGAGATCCTCCCTAATGACAATTTTAGTGCCTTTAAAAGTTTCTTGTTGAAGAAAATCTTGGTCTTCATTTTGTTTGTTAAAAATCTAATCAATATAGGTCTTGTTTTTCCATCTGCCTTTCCACCGATTCGATGACAATAGTAAATTTCATGTTTAGAAACACTACGTATTTTGTATGGAAACTAAAAGCCATCCAATTAGATCCAAAAGATATCTTCGTCAGTTTCGATGTAGAATCACTCTTAGTTATATTTTTATGAACAAACCTTAGGAGCAGCCATGGGATCTCCGCAGTCACCAGTAGTAGCCAATATCTTCATGGAAGCTTTTGAGGACGAAGCCTTAGAGTCGTCTCGATTGCAGCTAAAATCATGGTTTAGATTTGTAGACGACACTTTTGTAATATGGCTGCATGGTCCAGAAAACCTCCCTGTATTTCTTGATCATCTGAATCAACAACATGCAAAGATAAAATTTACAATAGAAATTGAATCAGAAGGCATGATTCCCTTTCTAGATGTACAAAGGAAATGACGCTAATAAGTAATTACCGATAGGAAGTGTAGTTCATCCATTTACACGTGGAACCACAGACAAGACTGCAAGGTTACTCCGCCGGTCCAACATACGTAAATCATCAACACACACAAGAAAATTGAACAATGTTTGCGATTGCCAAAGGACATTATTCCTTTCCAAACGGAGGGAGTATATGCCATTCCTTGTTCCTGTGGTGATGTCTATATTGGAGAAACTGGACGATCCATATCGACTAAACTGAAGGAACATAAACGATGTATTAGAAAGAAACGAATTGTACAATTTGCTGTATCTGAACACCAACATTCCATTGCATATATCATAAATGTAAAAGAAACCAAAGTTCTTGCACCGGTTTCGGGATTCTATATTGCATTACATTGGATATATCCTAACAACTTTAATAGAGATAGATACTAGCTTCACTCTACGTCATACGTCGAAACCGAGTCGGTGAACACAGATCGACTATTGATAGTCGGCGTAGATTTCTCCGAGCTCATTCAGTGTTCCGATCTCGTGAAGATGATCGAAGGCGAAACGTCGAAAAGTGATTCCATTTCGACACGGTCTAATCCCAAGAACCATGATTTCTTAAGATAAAAGACTTTTATTGAGACCATACTGAAGGGGCGGGAAGAAGATATGTGTATATTGGAAAAATATAAATTTTTCATAATATATATTTTTTGTCCACTTCGTCATAAAATTAAAAATATTTCTCACGCCACCATTGACAAAGATTTAAGGTGAATAATTAAATCTCAAAAGTATTAAAAATGACAAATCTTGATCCATACATATACATATACATATATCTAAAATACACACTTCGTTAATCCAATTCAATAATTGATTAAAATAATTACAGAGAAAACCTGACTGATTTATTTGACAATCAACAATCAAAATAGGTAGGTAACTTTTGTTTGCCCCGCCTGCAATACCTTTAATCATATAAACTGTCTTTAGCTAGATGAAGCCTATTAATTTATTTTTTATTTATTTAAGTAGGGAACAAAAAAACATTTCATGGTACATAGCCCATTGTTCAAATAGGTTTCTAGGGCTCGATTTTTCTCATTTCAGTTTTTTGTGCACTCTTATGTTTGTTATTTCAAACTTTTTAGTTGTTTTTATCAATAAACAAGATATTTTTTTAAGTAAGTAATCTATTTTCGGAAACTCGTTTCTGAGGAATCTCGTTTTGTTGGAGCAAGACTCGAACATCCAGATCCAGATACTGTCATCTTAATTTCCTTCCTTTTCGCAAAACTTTTCATCCAATATATTAGTTCCTAGTGATATTAAAAACGTTCATTTAAGGAGTTTTATTTACAATCATATGAAGGAAATGTATATTACTCCAGGTGTGGGACATAAAAGATATTGTTTTTTCGTATGTCTTAAAAATTTAATAATATATAGAATGTCTTATTTAAAAAATGATATTCCTGATTCCTACTTTTGTATAAAATTTATTTTAGAAATATATAGCGATGATACTTTTAACGTTCACAGAAGATGTTTTATTCAACTTCTATAGTTTCAAATTTAGCTTCCAAACTCTCTTCCCTAACAATGCTTGATGTAACATCTCTCTCACATTTGCCTTTCCCAGATATCATTAAAAAATCATTTTTTAAATTTAATATCAAATATATTGTATTACATTTCGAAGTTGTATCATTTTTTGGAACATTCTGTATCAAATATTTCTTGAATGTATACCAAAATATTTAGTTTATTAACATAATGATAAAAGCTGAACTAGACATAAAGATGATTTGTAAAACATCGTATACTGAATTGAAAAAAAATTTTATCACTTTTTGGACACTGTGTATAATTTAAATATTGTTTCGTTCATTAATCAAAAACATGTATTTTTAATATACCTAAAAATTTTCGTGAATGTGCGCTCTATGTAATAAATACACAAATTTAAAAAATATGATGGTTATATACTCGTGACTCACTCTGTATAAGAATAATTTTGATGTTAATTTTAATCACGGTCAACACAATTTGGCACTATAGTTTGTAGAAATAGCTACTTAAATCAAAATATCTATACTATAAGTAATTGAAAATTTCTAATTTTAACACTCTCTATCAGAATACTCAGAATAATAACATATAAAAAAGAAGTTATGGTTCATGAGATTAGATCGTGTCAAGTTGGAATTACTATCCGACGTTTCGCTTCGATTGCAAGGAGCATTTTTAGGGATCTTTACTCCATGAGATCTGAACAAAGAATTGATCAAAGCCGTGAAGTCTTCCATTCTATGTTAACATAAAAAAATTAAAAAAATAATTTTCGGTACGCAAAGAAGTGTAATGTCTATTAAAACAATAAAAATATATTAAAGTTAGTTAGTAATTACTTTTGCTATTATGATTTTTAAATGTTTGCACCACCCACTATGATTTTATTGGTGTTTTTCAGCTGAGAGCAGAGGGATTAGCCGTTCAAACGCATGTGTTTTGTAGATTGCTTACCAAAGAGAATATCACCTAAACATTTTAATTAAGAGTAGTAATGTATAGTAATCAATGTTAATTACGCAAATGCATACATTTAGTTTGATGCTTGTCCATTATTTTTACAAATACTGCTAACCTGGTCCACATGATATGTTAAAAACTTGACAATTGTACGGATGCATAAATTTAGTTTGATACTCTTTTTTTATAGCAAAATAAAAAAGGCCTCATCTGGCTATTCCAAAACGTAACGCGATAGACGATTACATACAAAATTAGGGGTATTTAAAAAAAAAGAAAAAAAAATGCAATTATACATCTCGATTCGAGCCGCAGACCTCCCCAGTGTAAGCCTAAAACAAACATTCTTTAAAGTGCATACCTACTTAGAGAATACGAACGAATAATATTGCATGCATACGGATTAAAATTTTGTTGTACGTTTGTTTTAAGATTCGTTTTGCCGTCCGCATTTAGCGAACGTATGCGCTATGCATAAATTTGTACATAATTCGCAGCGCGCAACGATTTTTTCCTTTGAAATAGCGACAAATGAGGGAACATGTCCGAAAGCATATGCATGCATTCGTCTCTATTCTTTACGTCTACCTTAAGTGGCATGCAGAATTACCGACTTAGAAATGTTCAACACTAAATAACTTTTTTAAATATAGTGTACAAAATAGAAAAAGAATAATATAAAATACTCTTTTTATACGACATTTAATCTCACTCGGCCGGCGTTTTAATATGCTATTACTATACGAGAACATTGCTTCGATACAGTATAACAATTTTTGGTTTGGTTTCTATTTGTTTTTCATTAATTTGTATTTTATTTTTACATATCCTTATATAGTCTATGTTATATATAAAGGGTTTTTACTCTTCTTAAGATCACCCTGAATATATTGTTTTTTTTTCGTTATTTAAGAATCGCTTTTTAATTTTCTTTTCTTTACAGAATATTTTCTTAACACATCCAAAAAATAAATCATTTTGACCCATTCACATCCGAGAAACAACTAATTGGGCCTTAAAACCCGTAGCAAAGCATCTGCTTCAGCTGCACAGTCCGCTGCTCAATGATATCTAGGCATATTTAAACTCGTCCGACTATTTCCTATGTTCTCAGTCGCTTGCTACATTCCGTATATTTTCCCCACATATTAATTTTTAACGGCATTGCTCATCAATGTTGGTTTCTATGCTTCTAGTCTATCTAAAAAGGACTTTATATGAAGTTATTCGTATAAGATATTCACTATTTTCTGTTCAATGTTTAAGGCTTTCACATTCTACTAACACCTGAAGTTAAATTAGCAAAATCTTTATTCATTTCAAATTTTTATACAATTAATAGCAGGAAATAAGTTGAAATCTATGTTTATTACTGCTACCATAAAAAAATTGTTATTTAAAGCATAGTTACCTTCACGATCCCAAGTCAAATTAACGTAAAATAAGTCTACTATCCCCAAAATTGTAATAAAGAAATTCTCTCGTAAATTTTGGAGCGTTTTAATCAATATTTATGAAGTTGGGGTTAGGGATATATCAAAGAGATAATGCCCCAGAGTCAAATATTCTGAAAGTTGTTAGAGCGTAATAAGCTTTTTTAACCTGTATGAATTATTTACCTCTTTCGGCGCTTACTCGTTATTAAAAAATTATTTAGGTTTGGAAAGGTAGATGCATATTAGTAGATATTTTTTTATTTTGATGTTAATCGTACCTTAATAATTTAACAATATATAGTTTGAATATCTTTTTAGTACACGTTATACCCACGCCATAACATCTATCTGGAAAATATCCCGCAATTCCGCCAATAGAATGACAGAAACAACTACCACGTCCGACATAGGATAACACTTGTTACTGGTTATTTTTTTCTGATAAACCACTTGACCAGAAACCTAAATGCTAAAAACGTTTATGAAAACAATTAATTTAAACAATTAATACAATTTATATTTAAAAATACACAGAATAAGAAGAATTGCGACTTTTCACTGTAGCAAACGAACAAAGCCTAGGCTCCAACTGAAAATTAATTCTTTGAAGAAAACATAAAGATTACTTCTGAGAAACTTTAAAACTGCTAAAAGGGGCGTAAGTTTAAAAGTAAAATCTTTTTCAAGTTTAGCAAACTAAAAGTTAAAACTAATTTTACAAAAGCTTTGATGTTACTTACAGATTCTTGTATGCCGTACATTAGGTTTTTTTTTTAATAATTTTAAAACTCACCGAAGACGTTCTATGCGGAAAATACGTAGGTAAAATTTTTTCAAGTTATGTTTTCGTGACTGGATATTAAAAAATGAAAACAGTTTTTTCTTCTTATTTGTGTTTCCCATAAGCGAATTTTGTTTTGAAAAGCTTTAAGATAACTATGTAGCTGATTTACCAATTGTACCTATTTTTGAAGCTTTAAGTTCTGGTCGTTTAAGTGTCCTGTGATGTCTACCAGGAATGCCAAGTCACAAAGCCATGTTGGATCACAAGTTTGCGGCAATGTTTTCTCTTTCATTTCCATAAAATCAGCTATTTCTTTTCTAAGGTCATAAAATATTTTTAGCATCGTGTTCTGAAGAGGGTTCATCCAAAAATTCTTTAATCTGGCGATGGTTAACTCTCTCTCAGAAAATGACTTCGATGTTTTTACTATTTTGGAACTAACTATAAAACTAGCTCTAGTAACACTGTATAGATTTGTTGCTGTTTTCCTAAATCGGTAATGAGTTTTTAATTTTATCCTTTCTTAACTGACCCGTTTCATATTGTATTCTTTTAAAACAGAAATTGTTTCATTGCACAACAGACACATAGATTTACCACTGTGCATGATAAAAAAGTATTCATCTGTTTATCTGTTTGTCTCTTTCTAACGTCTATTTCTGACTCAACTTTGGCATTCCACTGCATAGGCTCAACAAAATTATTTGTCGATTTTAGTTTTTATGATATGTAATTACAAATAAACTATGTGTGCTAAAACTTTAATTTTTTTGCGCGTTAATTGAAATTTCTGAATCTCTCGCGGGCCGGATTGGAGCTAGTGGAGGGCTGGGAGTGGCCCATATATGGTATAAACCCACAAAATACAGAAAACAGTAATTTATTTTGTTTAGAAATTATAACAATTTGAATCAAGGAATAACTTATATGCATACAAATTGTACTTGTTAACAACTGTACTACAACCTTGTCTAAAAAAGTTCTCTAAAATACGAATATTTGTTTCAATATTTGAATAATGGACTTCACGACGCCCTATCCTACATAGTAAAGAGTTACTGAAACAACACAACACGGCATAATAAGATATTGAAAAAAAAAGTATTACTGAAAATATGTTGAAACCTTAAAGCCGGAAATTTCCGATTAATATTCCAACCAGTTTTATGTACATGTAATACGCGCTAAAAGAAGTAATAGAATAATACATATTCAGCGAGCAATGATTTATATACATTACACCACTTCCGGATCCTAAAAATAATGCCTATTCATGTATACACTGCATATGCAAATACAAACAAAAGTTTCTTTATACGAGAAAAATTAGTACAAAATACAAATTTCCAACTAGTGTAATAGAGCAAACAAAAAGGAAAAAGAAAAAGTCATTATTCCGATAATTGTCACACAATTGTCTTCATATTGTGCAAATCACTGAGCCAACATTCACCGTGTGAATAAATATTAATGCCAGATCCATGTAAGCGAATAATCATTGAAAAGATACGTTTACACTTTTTACTTGCCAGCTGGTGCGACGTTGTCTATAAATACCTTTCATTCCTTTTCATCCCCAAAAACTCCCCCATCTGACCCGGACGTTTCGCAATTGTTTTTGTAGCCGCTTACGAGCCGGTTCATGTTTTTGCAGTAGCTAATTGACCGACCGACGGCCCTTTATAATTCTGACTGCCAGACTTGTCAAATTTTATTCTCGTTGCAGCCGTAATGAATTATAAATAAGATTTTGAATTGTTTTGTGGGAAGCAAATTGTGTTTCATGGAAATACTAGGGAAAAGAAAATAAATTTTCTTAAACTATTTAGTAGTTGAAAACAGTTATTAATATAAAATTGCTTCTCAATTTTATTAAGGCGATTACGACATTTATTTACAAAAGGAAGTAATCTGGGTTTCCTTTAGAAAAAATATTTTTAGAAACTGCCTCATATGGTAACAGTAATGAAAAATGGCATTAGACTATTTTTTTAAAATTTTAAATCATAATCTAATCCTATGAAACTTTGCTCAAATAAAATACATGGTACACATGGGATGATACAAATTAAGCTTTTTTTAACATATTTAACGTATAATACTTCCCAAAATAAGAAAAAAATATAAGTCTGAAACATTTTGTTTCAAAAACAAAGCATTTGCGGTTTACGCTCATATAAGACTTTGTTAATATTTGGCGAAGAACTATATGGATTATGGGCAAAGTTTAACATCCTGTAAATTCAAAACTAGTCATAGGATTTGCTCTGTAATTATTAAATATATGTTTAAATATATTTTTTTTCTTTATGTTAAATGTGGCACTATAAATAAGTCGCACGCATTTAATTATTTTTCGCATCACCCCCGTTTTGAATATTGACACTGCATTGACCACGTCGCGGTAAAAAGGATGCCCGAGAGAGAGCCGATTGATGTCCGCCGCCCGAACTGCCCGAAGCAGTGCTTCCAGAAACTACCCGATCGTAGCGCTACTCCCTCGGTTCGAACTACTCACGAGAAGGCAGAAGTGCATGATGCAATAACCGGTGTTCTTCGCCTCCGTAGGTAAGTTCTTTGTAGTGTAACCATTTTATTAAACTTATTGTTTTTGGCGAAGTTGAAGCCAACACTTTATATTGCTGCATACTTTTATTTCATAATTTAATTTTGGTTATTTAATATTTTGTAATTAATTTAACTTAACTCCTATTTATAGCTAAGGGATTTTCCTACAGGTTTAGACATGATCAGGACATGAAAAATAATAGAATATCAAAGATTTTGAAAAATTAACGAAAAGCCATTTTAAATAAGAAAAGTGCGGGGTCCTTTACAGCAACATACGTTTGAAGACTCAACCTAAAAAAAAACAAATGAATTCATCGTAGTTGGAACTTGCATAAGTGCAATGTACACGGTGATTCAGATATTTTTCAACATGCCGTTTACCTCGTTTATTAGCAGAGATAAAAAAATACGTTAAATACGAAACTTGAAAAGATTTTTGGTATGCTTTTAAAGATTTTAATATGAAACAACTGACTATCGAATTAACGAATTAAACTACAATTAAACACAATATTAACAAGAAAACTCGAAAATTTAAAATCAACACCCCTATTTTATTACATTTTTTGAATTTTTCGCAACATTCTGGGTCAATTAGATTTAATACAACCTAGGCCTATTTTAAATTGTTTTCGGGATATTCATATACGGAAATAAATACATTCCTATAGACTTATCTAATAAGTCCAAAGGTCGTGCGGCGACCAGAAAGTTCCACGGGAGTGCGCAAGTCCGGCGTCGCTTTGAAACAAAAGGATATACGTCGACTCAGTAGAAGTCCTAGGAGTTAACTCTTTGATAGCGGAAACAATGTGCCTTTTCAAAAAACAAAAAATAATAGCGCCGTTCAAAGATCTACAGAGAGCACTTGCTCGTTAACCCGTGGTCGTTACCTATTGGGCTGGGGAATGGAAGCAAAAAACTAGCAGCCGACTCCATATTAAAAGGAAAGAAAGAAAGTAGTGACGCCATAAGAGAGGCCAAAGGAAAATAAGATTCCATAAGATGATAAGATAAGAAATTTTGTCATTGTTTTCGGCTGCTTTTAAAGGTAAAGAAATCGAACATTAAAGAGATGACCTTTTAATAAAATAATATTATACGGAGTGTTCCAATTTAAAATAACAAAGCGGATGCTCATTTTTTACTTTCCGTTTGTCAATGGTTTTATTTCTGTTTTAGGAAATCTTAGCTGAGAGTAATACTTTGCTCTAGTAGAATAAGGGGTTACATTTTTTTTAAGAACGTTTTCTTTTTAAACAACTTTATTGGCTTCCAGTTTGCTGGAAGTCTGTTCTAATTACTTTGAATGAATTAATTTTTTCTACGTCACATTAAGTTCGGAGTCGGTTTATAGAAAATATAATTGCCAAAGCACTATAAGAATCGATGGTCGTTTACTGCATCTAAAGTCCATCTAGCGCGAGACTTCATAAACAAAAATATTGAGTTTCTCATGGATCCTGAAAATCACGAACGGAACGGACCCTTTTATAGAGTTACTTAATTTCGATAAAAGTTTTAAAACCCTGATGTATTTTGAACGATTTTTTTTTGTTAGATGTATATCGATGAGAAAAATTCAAAAATTTCAGGCTGTTTTAAAATGACATCATGATTCTGTTTAGTCCTATATTACAATCCCTAAAGTTATTAAGCACGGCAGGATAGGTAATGTTGGAATATTGGATTAAGTACCCAAAAGAATATGTTAGAAGGTTATAAATTTGAGATAGAATTTCTTGGAGAAATAGTTTAGTTTCTTACTGAGTGGAATTGAATTCCATATTTACATATCTTCGGTTTTTATTAAAATATCCTATAATCTAGATATTTCGGTCTAGAATCTTCACCGGTATGAACCTTTATTGACCCATAAGGTCTTAAAATTTTATATTTAACATTTTTTTCTAACCTCTGAGACATCACTTGTAGATCTCGTTTAAAATATGAACAGAAACCAAGCACTAAGATTATTGTTATTTCATATTTAAATAAAAAATAACAGACCAATGGTCTTAAATATGAATAGACCATGGGTCAAAAATTTACAGGTTTATTTTTATTTATATAGTATAGTAGATCTGAAGAGCACACAAATCTTGATCAAATCCTACGGTGAATAGTAGGCGGTCGACGGAACAATTAGAGGGCTAACACAACGCTGTTGTCGAGGTTGACCAAGCTTGCAGTGTACCACTGCGGCTAGCGCCGTTACGGCAATGAGTTTCCAGTGGAATTATAAGAATATGGTGCTCATTTACACGTCCAAAAATAATATCGAAGAAAAACATATTGGTTTTATAGAAAAATTACGCCACAAAATAATACAAAAAATAGTGTTGAAAGGTATCGGTAAACAGACGATCATTTCAAAAAAAAGCCTATAATTTGGAGCAGTACAACCCTCTCACGAACTCTCTGAAAAATCTGGCTTAGTGTTTTAAATAAATATATTAGTACTAGTATGATGCTTATAAAGGGTCTTTCGGGCCTAAATCGTTAAGTCCGTAACGCTTCTCTTTACAAGATATTACTGCTACTACTAGGTAAGCAATAATAAAAAACAATATGTTATCTTTTTTTAATTTTGTTTTAAGGCGAGTGTTATGATTCATTGAATTTATTCTTTTTATATGTTTAGGACTACTGTCTTTTTACTTTTTTATTATTATAGCAGTAGCAATTTTAAACTCTTTATTCAAAAAATTAACACTACTTGTTTTCTACCCTGCATAATATCCCTGTTAGGTAGTAGAGGCGGGCTCTTATCTATTCCGTAACTTTCCGCACTGTGTAGTTTCTTTAATATACAGGAAAATTTCTAAAAAAGAAATTAATTTAGCAGTTACAACAAAATACATTTGCATCTTTACAGTACTAGAAAGTGAAAGACTACTGCTACTGAACGACAGATATGTATATACTTTATTTCTTAATATTTTTGTTAATAGTACGTAGGTAAACAATGTCAAACAATATCAAACTAAAAAAAGTCGCATAATTATAAAATCGCCTTCCATATTTTCTTTAACAGTTTGTAGTGGTCAGGAATGTTAACAATAAATATATTTAAAAGTACCAAACAAATATTTATATCGGAGATTCCTGATAGTTTCCAATTTAAAACTACTCTGAAGAGAATAATACCTCTTCTCCACGTGGCTACCCCGCTCTTTAATAATCGTTTTTTAAAAACAAAAAACAGAAACTGTGGAGCGCACTGTCATGCCGTCATTTTTCAGAGTATATCGTATCAGCTGTCACTGCTCTTTTTAAAAAGTATATCCACCTTTACACAAAATAGGATATTGCCCAAATGAATTGTATATATATCGAGCAGAAAGCTTTTGTGAACGGTGCATACAATATTAACTTTTTATTCGCTTTTTGCTAAATTAAAATTGAAAAATCCTGTTTGCAAAATATTTCGGTGCATTAAAAATAATTAAAAATAAATTTCGTTGGAAAGCTTGCGGAACTTGCAATATTGCATATACTCTCTACCTAAATCGGTCCAAAGATAATACGAATATTACTAAATTATTAAAATATTTCAATTAAAATTTTAAAAATTAAATGTATTTGTTAATTTATACACTCGATTGCACTGTAATGTAGGTATTATTCAACGTACAACATAGAAGGTGAGATTGGGTGGATATGCAATGGTGATAATGCTCTTATCGGCGTATATACTAATACTAACGTAGAACATATAGAATATACGTGCCAGTAATTTAGAATTTTAATAAATATAAGTAATTTTTTTAAACAAGCTATTTAAAAAAAAACGAAACAATGTAATATTATATAAAAACCATATTTTGAAATAAATATACTATTTAATTATACGAATAAAACTATTATCTCATTTATAATATAATTTTTGATTGATAATTTTAAGTTATAACCATTAAAAATAATTATTGGTAAATTTTTATTTTATTTTTTGTCCATTTTTTAAATAAATGTAGTTTACTTACAATTTATCCATTTTTGCTCTTAGGTTTCCATATTCCATCATCCAGCCCAGTACTACACTAGTCAACACATAACGTATTACTGATTTTTGACATTAATTTCAAATGGATATATGTTTGTTATTATTCAACAGATATTAACAAACTTTTTTTTTCCTGATAGGTCAGTCCTTTTACTTTCTGAAGCCCTAGGCAAAGTTGAAAATTTTGTTGTATTGTACCGGGAAAACTAAAAATTACGTAACCAAAATTTAATATGACTGCCAAAAAGAGACGAGGCATGCAGTCATCAAGTTTGAAACTTTACTTTTTAATACAGGGTGATTAAAAATATATACACTTTAAACCATAACTTAGAAAAACAGTCAACTAAAAATACACTTAGCCATTGAACATTTTTGAATATCTACAGATATACTCCTAATTTTAATTTCCTTGAACAGTATTGCCAAATTTAATTATTTACAAGATTATTTATTTTTATTATTTTGTATTTTTATGCCTTGGCTATTTTATGCTATCGCAAAGTTTGACACTTGGAGTCGTAATACAGGATAGAAGAAATTCTATAAGGTCCAAATGGTTTATTTTACCATTGAGGATACAGTTACCGATTTTTTCAGAGATGTTGTCCATTAAAAAAAAACACTAATGTTAATATAAATGAGTTTTTATAACCAAACATACAAAAAAACTATACCAAAGCGAAACAAGGCAACAAAAAAGATTAAAAAAGAAATGCGAAAAATAAAACGACACCGTAACACAAAAACTTAATAGTCTGTTGTCCCTCCACCAGCTCCAATGCATTGCTCAATTCTTCTTGGCCTGCTTCCAATTAGGTTTTTTTTATATGATGGTGTGGTATTGCATTCCATTCCTCTACAGCGGCTTGAATAAAGTTGGGAAAACCTGCAAAAAAATTATTTATTTCTTTTCCTTACACGCCTTCCCAATATATCCCATTTTAGACTGGATTTAACTTCGGCTACCGCGGAACCCAGTAAAAACTTGAAATTTCTTCTACTTCTTTATATTCGATCACTGCTCTATGTGCGGTAGCATTATCATACATGAATAAAAAGTTTGGACCTACAGCTCCCCGCCACATGCGAACAAGCGTGTCCAGGATATGTTCTATGTAAATTTGTCATCGTTCTGGGTATAGATATCAAGGGCATTTCGTTATTCCACATTATCCCACCCCAAAACATGGATGTACCGCCTTGATATGGTAGCACTTCTTTATAGTTGGCAGCCCTGGCTTCTCGTCCTAGAACTCGCCAAACGTTAACCCGTCGGACATCGGATATTAAACCAATTCTGGTTTCAGCAATTATGTAAGTTTGAGAACTCGCAGGGGCCTTCTGTTTCTCAGGCCTATTTCATGTAGTCGTCTTCGAATTGTTTGAGTTGATACCTTGATGTGATGTACTGCCCAAATTTGTTCGTTTATAACTGTTGATGTTGTTGTTGGATTCTTCCTTGCCAATATTCGAATAAAACTATCTTGATTTGCTGTGGTCTTGCGATTTCGATGCATTCGCAGTTGAACAGGTTAACCCCTGTTTTTTCGGCTACATTCCTCTGACTTCTAGGGCTCTCCACTAAACCTATGATACGGTTTTGGTTTAAAGCAAAAATTCTAGGCATTTTTAACTTTTTGTAGTTAAGTGGACAATGTGAAAAAAATCACCTTTATTGTTATACGAGTAGTTGTTCTTTTAGATGGGGAAACACTGATTTCGTTCGAAATCAGTGTGGGCAAATGTGGACATCATTATTTCATCCTCCCTGTATTACAACTGCAAATGTTTAAACATTGTGATGGTATACAGTAGTAAATGAATTTAGCGTCTTTTTACTTAATACCTATATCAAGTAATAAAAAAATACATTATTAAATTTGGCAACCCTTTTTAGGGAAGTTAAAATTGGGAGTACATCTCTACGTATTCAAAAATGTTCAACGGCTAAGTGTATTTTTAATTAACCATATTTCTAAGTTACGGTTTAAAGTGTATATCTTTTTATTCACAATGTATTAAAATCAAAGTTTCAAACTTGGTGATGTTGTACAGTGAAACTTTACGTATCCGTAGCATATGAAAAAATTAAATCTGTATACCTCATCTCTTTTTGACAGTCATATTAAATCTTGGTTTATTTACAAGCTCACGTAACAATTTTTAACTCTATCTAAGGTTTCTGAAAGTAGAAGGCCTGACCTATTAGAAAAAATAACTTTGTTAAAATCGATTGAATAGTAACATAAATATATGCATTTGAAATTAACGTTAACAATCAGTGTTGACTAGTGTATTATATGAAAAACAATCGGTCAAGTAAAAGTGAATTAAAATCGATTTGCAGTAAGCCAGAAAGAGCATGAAAACTTTACTTGCAAATATGGATGAAAATTACGGTTAAGCTTATGCGTTTTTTGTTTTGATATCGGATATTAATTGGAAGTGGTTCAGACTAATTTAAATAATAAATAAAAGTTCCGATTAAGGTCACGGTTATCCAATTATTGTATTATCTTCACACCTACATGTACGATCTTTCGTATCAATATGTTAAGTGGAAGTGGTTCAAAACTGGCTTACACAGGATTTGCCAAAAGGGCTTAAGAGTTGGGAAATCTAAGAAATTTCGTTCCAAATTAAAACAAGTATTTTTAGTAACACTCGAATATACAGAGTGTTCCAATGGTACAAAAATATACGAAGACAAACCTAAAATCTCATTGTTTGTTATGGTGCAAAAACTAATAAAAAAAGGTGTTCGTATTTTAAATTAACACAGGAAATTAAAAACATATTAAGTATAATTTTTCTTGTATAGTTTCTGAAGCGTAGACTTAAAAGCATAAATCTTTTAGAAGAATGTGACTAATTATAAAAACGGTTATCATTAGCATACATTTGATTAGTTAAAATCATCCGCATTTTTTCGCGGTTTCAGATATGTGTAGTATTCCAGGCACGTAGTATTTTTTTATTAATATTGCAATATTCTAGTTCGTGATTCTGATCAATAGTTTATATACAGTAAGTAGTACAGTAATAAGTATCCTTATTGAAAAAAAAATAGATATTTATATATATATATATATATATATATATATATATATATATATATATATATATATATATATATATATATATATATATATATATATATATATATATATATATATATATATATATATATATATATATATATATATATATATATATATATATATATATATATATGGTTTATACAAATAATTTACTAATGTTGAGTATAAGCATATAGGGTGGTTTTATGAGCAGCCTAGCTGATTATCGCCAACCGAAATGTAGCAATATTTGTAAACTTTGTTTTATAATAAGTTCTGCAATCTCCGTTTATTTCAATTCTAGAAATTTGATATCGGGCTTATCCAGCTTCCTGATAAAAATTTCTAATATCTTCGAGTCATATTCTAGGTTATTTTTAGTACTAACTTTTTATTTCGATTGTTTTGCAGTGAAGTTATTTATTTGTTGGAGCAAAATAAAACAATAAGTAAGTCGGTTTCCCATGCCAAGTGATCTAAAATTCTTTCATAGTTGCTTTTCACTTGATAAAATATGAACAGTTTCATTTTGAACTCAATTTACTGCAAATATAGAAAGTTTCAATAATGGTTTTAAAAAAATCACCTTACTTCTCTAGAACAGAAAGCACGTAATATAAATAATATAAAACCCTAGAAGTGGAAAACGAAAAACGCTTCTTTGAAACAGGTAATTCAGCCCGACTTTGGACACATCTCTTGGGACTTACAACAGATAAAAGTTACCTTTATATCTAACATTACTTATATATTATTAAATTTGCCACGTAAGGATACAAGTTAAGTGTTTTTCGACTTTTCGCGTCGATGGAAAACCTAATTTGTCAAAGGAAGAAGTTTCGGTTAACGTTTTGTACGGAAACAAAACCAATAACGAAAAATGAAAAATGCACGACTTTTAGATAGTTCTGATTAAATCAGTCTTTATTACTTTTCTCTAAAGAAAACTAAATAAGGAAGGAAGATATGGCAAAACTAAAAGTTTTCGAAGAAAGCTAAGTGAGATTATTCCCAGATTCTTTAACGAATTGTTTTATATATTAAATAATAAAAATTAACGGGTTGCTGACTTTATCGTCATCAATTCGCTAGAACATCTTCACACATTTTAAAAAGGAAATCGGAAACGTAAAACTATTGTATCTTATAGTGCAGGCAAACTTTCTGAATGGTTTTTTACTGACATTTTGGTTTTTTCTAAGATTATGGTTATAAGAAATACCAATCTTCCCTCTTTTTCACAAAATCGACCAATGATTTGTGGTACATATCAATCATCTGCATTTGTTTCCGCCTAAGGCCCTAATAAAAAAGTTTGATTTTTATATGTTTGAGTGAATATATTACTGTTAAAACATGGTGTTGTTTTATACGGGATGCTACAATATCAAGCGTTATAGACTTGTTTATAAAAGTCTGATATTCAACAAAAATGCCATTCTTCGAATAAACTAACAAAATAAAATATGGAAAAATGTTTATCTGCAACAATACTGCTAATAATATTCTTCTATTGGCTTTCAATACATTTTTTCGATATTTTTCGTCCGAGATGGTGGAATCCTTTTCTGGCGGCGAGTAACGAAGGGTATCAGGAGGAGATGATGGAGGCCATAGTTGCTTTTGATGAAGTAACAGTAACAGTTTGAGGTGGTTTTTTAAAAACGTTTCGATGAACGTAGAAGGGTTATAAGGGCTTATGTCTGTTATCTCACGTAGTTCCGTTCGAGAGAAATTTTGTAGAAGACTTTCATTATGTTGATGATAATGCCCGACCATACCGTGCAGTCATTGTCAATCAAATCTTTAAAGAAAGCGAGATACAAAGAATTAATCGGTCGCTTCGTTCCCAAGATTGCAAGCCAATAGAGCAAGTTTCAGCTGAATTAGGCAGAAAGTTGTCGCAGAAGGAAAGCCAGTCTATGACAACGGAGGAATTAACGTATGCTCTCTGCAAGGAGTGGGAGGCTATTTCTCAAGATTACATAAATAATTTAATATCAAGCATACCCAGAAGATGATTATCGATATTTAAATTAAGAGGCTAACGAACTAAATATTAATAGTCCTGCAGATAGTGTTATTATTAATAGGTATGCTTGATTTAATTTTTTGGCTTTTTAACTTTATTCGCAGAATGGTACTATTTTTAAATATCAGACTTTTAAAAAAAGGTTTATAACCCTTAATATTGAAGCACACTAGATAAAAAAATGACAGCACCCACATTATAACTGTTTTAAAACATTTGCACAGTATCTTAAAAAAATGTAAGAAATTGCAATGTATAAACAAAAGAATAACCACCTTTGTATATTTACAATTTTGCATTAGGGTAAGAATATTCTTTAATTTAAATATCAGAGTTTCTTTAAGAAAATAGGTCAATATTTTTCTAAACTAATGATTTCTGACTCGAAACATCGAATTACCATCAATTATATAAAGTTCGCGCATATTCAAGTGCTGATTCCGTATATATAGGAAAAACTGGTTTGCATATTTCACTATTTGTAATGAACAAACTATACTGTAAAATAAGACTGTTTGGTATTTAAATTGATTTTAACAAATTGTCTTGAAGTTAAAGAGTTGCTCTACAAGATGTACCACATTTGTAATAGAATATCAATTTTATAAGTTTTCATTATTTTGAAATTTAACAAAACGAGAGGGATCTCACTTCATCTGAACAGTAGTGTAGTTTTTGATTATTAATTTTTTTAGATGATTCATTACATTTAAAACAAAATTCTCCTTTGAGCTTTAATCACATGAAACAACCGTAAAAAATAAGATTCAAACTATCCATTTTCGAACCTGTGTTACTAAAATATACCGAATGTGTAATTTGCACAGACATTTTGTGAATTGTCAACTAATACAAAAAAATATATATACTTGAGATATTAGTATTATGAAATATTTACAGCTGAATTCTGTTTGGTCCAGGTTTGGTTATATGCAGTAAATATTTGTTACTGAACAATAGATTAGATTTTTTATGAAAACATATTTTTAAAATGTCATACCCGTATTTGGGTATCCCATAAAATTTAACTTATATCAAGATGTATATGATTTTTTTATTGCCTTACATTAGACCATTATACTAGGGAATGTGTTCTAAGTAGTGGTTTTTCCGTTTCCTTCTACCAAAACAGATCATATTCAAAACAATACCCCGTAAATAAGTCCTAACTTTAATTACATTCCGTATAGTTGCCACTCCGCGACGAAATGCATCCGATCGGCTGGTTAAATCTGTTTATAGACTGGTTTTCCGCCATTACCCCGTATTTCTATTTGTCCCTTTTAAGCTTAATTTATGTGTCATATTTTTAAACAAGTAGATCTAACGAACGCTTCTAGCAACGCGACAAATACTGTTGCGTACAGTCTATTTAAACTGCGACACGAGCAATTGATGTGGTTAAATTATTTGTACCTTATGGACTACCTATACAAAATATAATTACTCTTTGCTTCTACACACTTGTGTCATGTAGTGTATATGTTGCCTAAGAAGCCTTGTTACTGTTCGCTGTCGACCCAAGTCTACAAATAGAGACATTATTTTATTATCCAAACGACAAAAGGCACCCCGAAAAGGCACCGAATCAAACATGTCGAGCTCTGAAAAAGTAACCGTCAAGTTAAGTCATGCCCTTTCACCTCTGAGCTACGAAGGTGATAGCACATCTCACCTAGAGCATTTATGAATAAGTAGTGGAAATTTGCAAGGATATGGTGACCTTTCAAAAGCACTTAGGAAACTGTGCTTTAAATAACCAGCTTTACATTATTTTGATATATCATTGTGTTCTTATTACAAAAGAATCATATATGAACTTAAACAAACATTTAGGTTCTAAAGGAGCGGAACTTACAGCTGTTTCACTCAAAATCTTTCATAACGTTCATCGCTATAGGAAATAGTGGAGATCTCCCATCACCTGGTCCCGAGGTTTGCTGATAAACGGTACCTTGAAAAATGAAATATCTGGACGTTAAGCACTCTTAGATCAAATAAATCTAGACCAGGTCTAGTTTTCTTTTTGAAATTTAAATACGAAAACTATATACTGATATAACTAAATAGTTGATAAGTGCATTTGTATACAGGTATTCCACATCAAAACTGACAAAAATATCACCGCGATTTATTTTGAAATGTTTGAAGTTTTTTATATAAAAATAAGATCGTCCTGCAAAGGGGTTTAACATATTGGCTTAATATTTAGCTAATTTATGAAATTGGGAACATATTGTGCCGATCATGGGTTGTACCGGTAGGTACATTGGCTTTATGTATAGTATAGGAATCTTTGAACCGCTTCAATTTCTTCTTCGCCAGGTCCGGCAAGACAAGTGGGAATTTTGTGATTTAGATCTCCGAATTATCTTCATGGTTTCATACCGAACTAAATTCGCCTATTCCTGGGATAGTTATCGGATGCTATCCTCTACAGTAGATATTATCCTCGAGTGGAATAGTCATTGCAGCAATTACCAATTTATATTCTTTCCCTCCTTTTCTTAATGGAATAGGTGAGAGTTCCAAAATTCTCAATGTGTTTTGCAGTCAGTTACTGGTAAATCTTTTCTGCTTGTTAGTAGGTGGTTGTAACCAAAGTAGAACAAAAGAATTGCCTTCACGTGTTGAGGCCAATTTTAAGTGACGTTGTAGAAGTGTACAGGTATTCGTGTCCAAATGAAAGCTACCCGTCGCGATTTTGACTATTTTATCATAGTGCTTACATGACAATTCTATTGCTATTCTATTCTATATTACCATAAATATGCCATAATCGTTTATCTAGGGTGTAAAGTACTCATATCTTAAAGTCTTAATAAAATTAATAGTTTTTCAGTTGTTTTTGCTTAGTAATTTGGCCTCTACAAATTGATACTAGACATTTCCCTGTACAAAAATATTTCTTCTATTATACTGTGCTAAAAACTCATAACGTTATTTTTAGATAAATTAATTTATGTGCTATTAGAATTATAAATGTGCTTTAAGTAATTGACACGCCAAGCCAGTTTTAATCACAAAGACAACCTCCAAAAGCTGTCTCGTCAAATTAAACAATAATCGCGTCATTTCCGACATTTTAATTTTCGGTTCGCTTTAATAATGAAAACAAATCGTGTGCGTATCCTTCTGCGAAAATATTAATGATTTTCTGCTAATCGGCTAATCCCACGCGCCGAGCCGAGTCAGTTCTGCGAGCCCCCAGGCTTAATCTTCAATTATAATGGGCCCTGATCTGTATGTCTGTCTCTATGTTTGCCAGTTTTGACGTTCACCGCTGCCGGGCTGAGCCGCATAATTTATGCTTATTCTCTTTTGTTTCATTTATGTTCGAGTTTGTGTTGGATTGTTCAAAAAATTGGAGCGTACATGACAAGGATGTACGGGAGAGGTGGATTTCTATAGTGAAGCATTTTTATGCACTTACACTGGATCCGGCCAATACGAACGTATACGGATTAAGTAAGAAAGGCAACAGAATTCTGCATTCAACTTTTATTTGGATAAATAAGGTTTGGTAATAATAGCAACAAATGTCCGTTATTTGTGTCTGACAATGACTTTGGTTTGGTTTTGTTTGCCGTTAGTTGAATCCTTAGATAGTTTGTCAGGAGTCTAATGTTTCTTCTTTTGGCGTTCACCTTCTTTCACATTTTATAATATTTCATTAAATTGTATTGCATTCTCTTGGAATTTGAATTTGGTTTGAGCTGCTGCGTAGTAAAAGATCGTTTTTTGTTCTTGATGATGACTTTAATTTGGTTTAAATTTTTTGGCTTGACGCTAGTTATTTTATTATCTCAATGAAGAAATCATGGTTCTTGAGCTTAGACCCCGTGTTAGATTAGAATTACTTTTTGAGGTTTCGCTGGTGATTGCACGAGGTTTCTTCAGGACTATTTATTGCACGAGATTAAAACACTGACAGCCGATTGCACAAAACTTTTAATCACGTAATAAATTTAACTGACGTTTAGAATCAATTTTGAGATTGACACTCTTATGTGGTCTGTTACACTCTGAGCCGACTGATTAGTTAACGATTAGTTAAATGCTTTGTGCAACCCGCCGTAAATGAGCTCCGATGAGCAGAGTTCAGATAATTATATTCTATCTGTGCTCACCGTCGTGTAACAGTGTCATGATTGGTTTTCACGTACGATATAGGAGGTATCTTGCATCTCTATATGTACATTTCAGAGTAATGTCTCTGAACACGAGCACACAACAGGATACAATACTAATTGTAAGGTTTTTGCATCAGTATGTACGGGAAACCAAGTTAAATGTGGATACAGGTTGGAGACAGTCGGTATTACCCGTTAAGAGCGTAAATTTAATAGTCATATCTGGGAGGAAGCGCCTAGATGGAAGGGTAAACATTCCTAATATGCTGTGGCTAAGACGATAATCATAATCAATATGTTAGTCCACACCACGGATGTTTAACTTAAACGTGTGCTTAAGGATCTGTCCTGTACACCGTCAATGTCATCCACGTGCACTGGTAGTAAGGAGATCATATAGTTCTAGCTTACTCCAGGCCCGATCTCACTAGCGAATAAAATAGTAATTTCAATGTACTACACGAAAAATCCCTGCAATGTCTAGAAATTAATCCAAGATTTCTATAGCCTTTCTGCGTAATTGATATTACGAGATTAATAAAGGAAAGTGAACGGTGTATTGCAACATCTAAAACTTTAACTGATTCTACATTATTTATAGCAATATTATTATTAGAATATTCACAATTAATTGTACGCATAGTTCTAAAAAGAGATTACGTGGAATATATTAATATTTAGACTAAGGCCACTCAGTTCAGACCATCAACATCTTCTTGGAGTAAAAATCGCCCGCGAACATGAGAAAATTTGAATTTAAGTTGTTCCAGCCATTAACGAATAATATGGAAAAAAAATCTGGTGTACACCGGATGGTGTACACCAGATTATTATATTCTCATGAGAAATATGAATTATAAATATTTCTCTCGCTCTGAGTTCTACATATCAGAGAACTGTAAATCTATTTGTGATCAACCCCGTCCAATGCATTTGACTGTCGGCCTGTCTCTATAGAACCCATGCACCCCATTCACACCAATTATCCGTCTACAGTGCCATGATAGGTTAGTTATTATAGGAGAATCAAATATTTTAAGTATAGAAGACTGCAGGCAAATACCTCTATACTTAGAAACATTACTCCTATACTCGGTACAACACCGTTCTTGATATATAAATTGACAATTATTGGAAGCGGCCGACTTAAAGAACATACGTATGCTCGACTTACACTGCTCAATATATGTGTAAACTTCCGAGACAGATATACGTATACTATTTAAATCGAAGAGAAGGCTCTTCAAGGCCTTTATACAATCTACGCTTCGAGTGGAATATTATACAAGAAAATTCTATTACTACTGTTTTTTGGAAGGCATTAACTAGTTTTTTTAGAAAACGAAATCAAAGATGTGGCGACATGGCGAAACAAAATGGCGGTCTAATGAAATGTTAAAAAAGTTATTAATAAAATTTAGCACAAAAATCAAGTGCTATGTAGGAATTTACTGGTAATATTTTGGTACGAATCCAAGATGGCGAACTAAAATGGCGACTTAATTGTATTAATGACAAAATCACTCTTTTACATATCTTCCAAATATGGCGTTTCAAGATGGTGGCCTAGTAAAATGTTAACAAATTATTACTGAAAAAAACTAGTTCTCCTTACTTTTTAGTGCAATAATTTATAAATAAAAGCTTGTTTTTAAAAAGATCTTTATCGTTTATTTTTTATGAAATATTATTTCCTTAAGTGCACCCGAATATAACTAAGGATAATAAAATAATTATAAAAAAATATTACTTAATGATTCGTTTCCGTCTATAACAAATTTCATAAATTGCGAGCAATAAAATACAGACATACACGCATTCGCCGGCAATATGAAACCCCGATGTAATGGAGAAAGTAATCCAGCAGGACTCCGCATAAAGGACTTGTAGGATTAAAACAGTTTACATTCATGATTGCGTTTTCAATCAGGTAAATTAAGGTGGTGTTTGCTAAAGATTTAAGGATCCGATATTACATTTACTTTGTCTTTGGGGTGGTGGTGTCAACTTGTAAAGTGAAAAGGGATAAATTATAATATGCCTAAAATATAAAAAAAATATAATCAAGCGCCGTTTAAAGTGTAACATTATTAATATGAAAGCATACTGCATTTTAGAAATTTTAAAATCTTTATTTCCGAAATATTTAATAATAAAGTAGAAAATCCACAACTGCGTGTTCTGTTATTAAAGTAGCATTAGTTCTAATTTACCCAAATTAATTTCTTTTCAATGGATACCGGTGCCCAATACCAAAGACCGATTACGCTGTAAGCTCTAGTGTCATGATAAAACTTTGTCTTCTTTTAAATAAATATTTTAGTAGGTTATACGAAAGCAATTGACGTCTTACGTCAAATAGTTTTTTATTGGCAGCATTTTGAACAAGACGCGTCTAAGAGAATGAAGCAGGTAACGCAAATTGAGTACAAAGCGGTCATACAATTTTTGACAAAAGAAGGGTTAGCATCTATTAAAGAAAGTTGGTGTGTACGACCAAAGTTCCCCTTCATATTTTGCAGTGAAAGAATGGACAAAATCTTTTCGCAGGAGGCAGGAATCACTTGAAGATGATACAAAAACTGGTCGACCAGTGGATGTGATAACGGAATGTGTAGACCCGAACCAAAGCCTGTGATAAAGAAGCCATTGTAACAGGGGATGAAAAAAAGTTAATCAATGGAGTAGCTTCGTAAGGGTGAGGCACCCCCAAGAAAATTCAGAGTGTGCCAGTCAACAAAAAAGCTAATGGCCATGATCTTTTGGGAGCGTGAAGAAATTTTTTTCATATATTTTAAAGAAATCAATTCCACCGTTAATGGAAAATATGACTCAGCATTGTTACATAAATTGCGGGACTACATACGTGAAAAACGTCGCGGAAAACTGACCAGAGGTCTGCGTCTTTTGCACGATAATGTAGCTGTCCATACTGCAAGTATTTAGACTGTAGGTTCCAACAGATAGATCATCCTCTATATAGTCCAGACATAACTCCCAGCGACTACTATTTGTTTGGATATTTGAAAAACGACCTTCTTGGGCGACGATTTAACGACTAAGTTGAGTTAAAAGAAGCTGTTTTAACACATTTTGTAGACAAAGCAAAATAATATTTCTTTAAAGGCATTGCATTCTTAATAAAGAGATGTAGTAAGTGTATTGGAGTTAAGGGGGACTATATTGAAAAACAAAAAAAAAAACATGTTAACCTACTTTGGTGCTGTCATAGTCAGGTCGAAAAATGTTGGCGTTTATCATGTATAATTTGCGTAGACACGCAGTTTCATAAAATTACCAAAACAATCGCTTGTGTAGCTTTTTAATTATGTTTTAAAGCGGCATTGGCAGTAGTAAAGATGGACGGTAATGGAATTTACCTAGGGGCTATCGACAGGTGAAAACTAGTCGATAAAATTATATTATCGGTAGGTATTGCTAGATGTCGAGATTTGCGACAAAGGCGGTTTGGAAGCCAAATTATGGAAAAGCAAAAAAATAAAGAAAAAATATAAACCATTATTTATAACTATTAATAATATTATATTCGGAGTATAACAGGCATTTGTTGCCACAAGTTATTCAGCATGATAAACTGATTTTATTTATTTATGTATTTAACAATTAGGAAGACGACAAGTCAACACTAGTGAAAAAGTTGTTTCAATGTAAGTGAGTAACTATTTTGATTATAAATAAAATAAACTTAAAGTAGGCTTTGCTTTATACATTTTTTTTGACTTACTTCTTTTAGAGTGGACTATTTTTGATAGAGAATCTGTAGCATCTGATTATTTTCGAATTTATATAATACAACACATCTAAATGAGCACGTCTTGTCTCAAGTGAAAGTAAGTAAAAAAGTACGGAAGGCCAAATTCAAGTTATTGAGTTTTAAACATAAATATCTCAAAAACTTGTTATGCATTATTTCCAGTCTGTATATACTGACAGCATATTGTAGAGTCCAACTGATAAAGATAAAACTTAGTCAACTGTAAACATAAGTGAAATATATAACTTTTAAGAAGTACACCGATTACTTATTAGACGTTCTAAAAATAAATCCTGACATTGTATTATATTTCGATGCTACAGAACCAATATGGTCTCCAAAAACATATTTTTATCATATATAATACTGTAAGATCCGTAATCTTACTAACTTGCATCAGTACCACTATATTTAAGAGATAGTGATTCCAAAACTTATTTACATTTCTCAAAAATAATATATAAGCGCAAAGCAGCTAAGTTCTAGGAGTACAAACGTCTAAAATAAATTTTAAGGCAATATGCAACAGCAAACAAATACCAATAATTTTTATAGATGCAAAAATATTCATATCGTCAGCGTAAAATAAGACATTACAAAAGTGAAAAAACCTTCGTTACGTCATTTAAATGAATAATAAAAAAAAGTTCCAAGTAAAAGCATTGCTAACTGTATATGGAGACAATTATTATTCATTCATACATACTGAGAACTGTAGGAAATAAACTGCTGTGCAGAACAAACGGGATAAGCTAATTTTTAAGTAAAACTTATATTCGAAGATTTTTAAAATAAGAAGAAGGTACGGTTCCAGCTACGTCTCGAAAATTTAATTGCATATTATTATATGATATTAAATGTATTTTAAAAAATAATACAATTAAAGAGAATAGAAAAAAACTTGTTTTTAAAAAAAATGTTCAGTACTTTTTAAAACTTAAATAAAAATTTTAAATTTAAATTCGTTTATATGCGGACCTAAACTGGGTCATACTTCACTAAATAAAAGGAAAAATTAATAAGGAAAGAAGTTCCGGTTAAAGGAAATTTACTGATATTTTAAAAAATAAAATATTAATCAAAATTTATTTAAGGTTCATAAAGCTTTAAATAAAAAAAAATTGATTCCATCAAGAATAGAACCACTGTTTTTTTGCACGTAAAAGAAACACGATCCCTCGTTAAAGCAAAGAGCGTATATATATATATATATATATATATATATATATATATATATATATATATATATATATATATATATATATAAATATCAAGTACTTTCTTGGGATTAGGTTCGTGGATTGAAACAAAAAAACTTTAATTGACGTTTCGCCTGTCCATTTCAGGCTTTTTCAAAATATTTATTTCTAATCATCTAAAAATTAAATACAGAAAGTGTATATGCAAGTTAAAAAATTAGGTATAACGGCACGCATTAAAATTATTAAAAACATTTAGTTAAAATGGTACAGTACATACCTTGGGAAAGATGTTATTTTGCCTTGCTTGGCGGTGTAAAGGTAAGTGATACACTGGTTAAAGAATTCTATTGTTTTTTTTATATGTACCATTTAATTTTTTTGATTATATTTATGTTATAGGCACTATTGGTGGATTCGGGTTGTTTTAAAAGTATTTGTGTGAGTCTGAGAGTATACAGTATGTATTTATGATTGATGGAAATAGTTTATAGCAATTGATGTAAATTAGACTGTGATATATTTGGTCAAACACCAATTAGAAATTAAAATATATAGTTATGACCACACAATACCTATCAAATAGACTAAATGGGCATAAATACACAAAAAATGCTTCCACAGCACTACATAAACACGAACGAGATATGGAACTCGAATCTGATTTTTCGGGTACAACAGTCTTATCAAAAGAACAACATTACCAGAAACTGACATTCAAAGAAATTGTCTAGATAAAAAAAGAAAAAAACACAATAAACGATCGGAAAGACATTGACAATTTCAGTCAAATATATCACAGTCTAATTTAATTCAATTGTTATAAACTATTTCTATCAATTATAAATACATACTGTATACTGTCAGACTCACACAAATACTTTTAAAACAACCCGTATCCACCAATAGTGTCTACAACGTAAATATAATCAAAAAAATTAAATGATATATATAAAGAAAACAATAGAATTCTTTAACCAGTGTATCACTTACCTTTACAACGCCAAGCAAGGCAAAATAGCATCTTTTTTATTTTTTAAGATATATACTGTACTATTTTAAATGAATGTTTTTAATAAGTTTTTTTCATGCTAATGCCGTTATACCAAGAAGAGAATATATATATATATATATATATATATATATATATATATATATATATATATATATATATATATATATATAATATATATTTATATATATATATATATATATATATATATATATATGAAAACTGCATCAGTCAAACAAATAAGTACATCATTGCCTTCCCAAATATTGAATTACTTTTTTCTTTCCTTCCTCTCCTAGACACGTTTTCCTATTGGGACCTGTTGTTCTTAAAGAAAGGCATAACTTTAAAACAACAACAAATAAAAAACTTAAAACTCGGCTTTATTGTACTTTTAACTTTTAATTATACCAGATTTAATTATGCTGTCTTAAAACTTTCCGCGCGCAAAAAGCTGAGAAATAAAAAACGTCCCTAGATTCTCTTTTATTACTCCTTAGATTATCATAGGCGTAGGTTGGTAACAGCCATACTATTCTAAATTTGATATCAGAGAATTTTGGTCACTTTTCCTTTCCTTCAGAACGATATTCTGCGGACGTGACTGTTGGAAATGGCTTTCGAAATCAAGACTGAGACCAAGACAAATATGTTCCAGGCCAAGAACGAGACTGACCCAACGAATCTTTGGATTTAATTAAAACGCTAATACTTAATACTTATAGTTCAGTATCTGCAATGTCAAGCAGAAAATTAGAAAAAAATGCCAATTTCTTTTTAATTGTAGAGCGTTTTTGAACTAGCTCAAGTTTACATTGCTAGACCCTCCGCAAGTTCAAAAGGCATTGCAAAAATTCATATCTTTGTTATTATCTGCCCAAATGCTATAAATAGAGGAATTAAGCAAATTTAAAAAATAAAAGTCAGGATATACTGAACAAAAATGGTCCTTATGATTTGTTTTTCCTAATATGATAGTTTTAGAGATAAATCGATCGATAGTTAATTTTCTACCACTGACATCATTTGTCTATGGAAAAACTGAAAATTGTGAAAGCGTCGGGAGACTAAATTTACAAAAACTTCACCCAAAAATCTAATTTTTGAGAGATAAAAGTTTTTAACTGTAAACTATCCAAAATGGAGAAAAAATTATTAATTATTTACTTTGTCGGTCTTTCTTTTTAGTACTTTTCGGGATTTTTCGAATATCTCATGATCAACGCAAATAAAAAAAATTAGTATCATTGGAAAGCTTGATATGTTAATTTTTTGACACATTTTTTATTTTTCTTAGGAGCGTTCCAGCTTTCGGACATTTTTCTAATCACATCTTTCTTTTCCTAAGGTTGTTTTGCAGGTGCTCTATGTATGAAATCAAAGTTCAAACTGTTTTGCAATTCTGGTTGAACTGAATCATCATTAACTGAATAATTAAAGTTTCGGTTTGAATAGTATATATATATATATATATATATATATATATATATATATATATATATATATATATATATATATATATATTATATATATATATATATATATATATATATATATATATATATATATATATATATATATATATATATATATATATATATATATATATATATATATATATATATATATTAATGTATATAAATATATATATACATATATATATATATATATATATATATATATATATATATATAATTTAACTTAAGGTCTTCATAACTACAGTCACTACTCCTGGGTTATGAGTTTCGCCACAGGTGGCTAAATGCTGCCCGGTGGTAATAGAGTAAGTCCGGTGAAGATTTCGGATGTTCTCTTGGTAATCACAAATGTCGGTTTTGCTCCTGTTGGTGACTCTGGTATTGTTTTTTGTATTCATTTTGGCGCTAGTTGTACTCGTCTTTCAACTAGTCGACTGTACTGATGAAGACCTTAAGTCAGAAACACTTGTCTATGGTTAGTCAAATTCTATTGCTTTAGTGGTCATCCCAAAGAATCCATTTTCTACTATATACTAGTTCTTACCCAGTTATATATTTTCTACATTTGATTTACTACTCTTGAGTTATGAGTTTCGCCACAGGTATATATATATATATATATATATATATATATATATATATAGAAGAATAGCAGAAATATATAATTTCTGCAGGTGCAAAACGGCCTACAAGAAGAATTGCTTTCGGTTATGTCACAGGGTACCCTCCTGCGATCATGATGTCTGGGCCTTTACCCTCGTCAGGCAGGCTTGTATCCAGGGAGATCTGAAATAACAGATTGCTCGATATGACAAAATCGAAACGTCTATCATACTGGAACCGTACTACATGCTAAGTATAACACTTAGCGCCACCTATTGGGGCTCCGGTGGTTTCCGGCTGCAAACCCATAGGAATTTGGCAAAGTATGCACTAGCACCATCATGCGGAGAGTAGATACTAAAATCAATAAAAATGCGCTTTCACACACCTTTATCAAAAGTTCTTGGCCGGAAAAGATATATGTAGAACAGCAGAAATATATAATTTCTTTGCTAAATTTTTTCTAGTCATTTATTTGTTAATGAATTATCTTCAAAAAAGTTTGAAATACTTAGATTAGTAACGACTTTAAACATTAAAAAAATATTAAAAATCGCACATTTATTCGTCGTTTCGTCAACATGTCATGGCACATGACACTTCCAAACATCGGAAGCACTTTTCTAATTGGCAAAAAAAATTCCATTCGGACTAACTTTATGATCTCCATTTGATGTTTATATCTTGATAATACACGCTGAGTAGAGAATACACTAGTTTCTAAAGATATGATTTTATAGAACAAGCTTTAGGCGAATGAGATTAAATGTCTTATGAAACGAGTATTTTATACTACTTTTAATATTCCGTACCCTATATTTTAAAAAAATGAGTCGTTCTGTTAAATACCATTTTTTATAATGATCATACAACTAATCTTAGCTTTATAGGTTTTAGAATCTCTTGCTTAAATAACTGACCAACAATATATCTAAAACAACATATTATGTCGGACATACATGGGTAGGCAGATAGGCAATGAGGGTAGCCCAAAGCCTAGCCAGCAGACCAAGAGATTTTTTAAAGTTAAAGGTATTATACCTAGTATATTTATAATTAGCAAGAAGAGCCCATATATTATACAGGGTGTTACATTTAGGGAACCAAAGCTGACGATCAGTTCAGGAAAACGAAATAACCTGTATAACTACAAATTACACTAAAAGAATTGTACAATTTAAAGAACCTTTGGTATTTCAATTTTTTATATCTATATAAACATGAAGGCTAAAGCTAACCAAAAAGAACCTGTGCAAGGTTCCATTTGGGCCAGTCTCCCCTAGTACACACAGAAATACAGAACAATATTTAACTACCGAACATGATATTAATCCTCAAATTTAAATATTCATAGTTACACGTCGTCTTATAAAAAATGCTGGTTTATACATGATTACCTAAATATGCAAATAATTGGTTTGCCTCTTCCTGGCACCGCACTGCAGGATTTTCCCAATGAAACTCATAATGTTGCTCATAATAATTAGGTCTAATTAACGAACTGCAAACTTCTACGACTTGCTTTCTTCGCTTTGAAGTCATTAAAACTATACCAGGTAATTTTAATGTTAAATTTAGCCGTTTTAGTAGATGAAAAGTAATAAAAATCCGTCGTAAGTTTAATACTTTTAATTAACGATAGGTAATTAAATATACAAAATAAATATTTTATATAAAAAACGGTTTGTTTGCAGTTTCTTGGTTAATTAAAATAAAGTGAATGATATTTTCTACACTACCCAACAATCAAAAGAAAAATGATTGATAAGTTTGAAACACCGAAGAGGTTTTAAATTTATTGTATGTGGTTTTAGTTGTAGAAAGAAACTGAAATGTTACTTTGAATTGTATTTATTGTATAATAAATAGGCATAACATAAAGGGCTAACCCTTTAGATTAATAATTCGAACGTAAAGAATTATGCACTTAGCACTGAAATAGGTTATTACCTTTATATTTTGAGCGGGTTATACAAGCTTTATTTTAAAAAATGTTGAATATAAAAATTTTGAGGTTTTTTCTGAATCGACAGAATTGTCTAAAAAAGTGTACAAAAGGGAACTGGAAAATTTAAAAAATGACATCGACTTTAATATATCTTTTTTCACGTTACACCAACGCCACGAGTATACCATGTCCTATAATGCCGCATGCATAATGATTTATTACCCAGATAATGGAATCACAGAAACAACTACTCCGCTGCCTAATACCACGACCGGCATTGATTCCTGATTTTCGTAGGGAGAAATATTGTTAATATATTCTTGTTTCACGCTGCACCAACGTCACAAGGATACCATGTCATGCAATGCCGCAGGCGCAATAGTATGTTTTGACGATTATGATTTCGCTCTTTTTAGAGCTCATCAGGCCACCATATACTAGCGAGCTCCGAATAGGGCAAAGCCTCAAAATGGACTCACACAGAAATAACTACTCCGCCAGCTAATACCACGACCGGTATTAAATTATACTGTTGATTCCTGATTTTCGTTGAGAGAAATAATGTTAATAATTTTTTGTTATCGACTTTGGTAATTTAAATGGAACATCCTCTATAATATTGTTTTAATTAGTCGGTCTTTTCTTACTGAATTAAAATATAACAGTTTCATACATTTATCTTTGAAGACGATCGATAAATTTAAGAGGCAGTGTATTGACTTCACATTAATGTGTTAGAATGTTTTCTCTGTCTCTAACACATTGCTTCTTATAGCAGATTTTTGTTAATTTTCTTGATTTTCCTTAAAATAACTTGGCATATTTGTAATCAGAAAGACATTTAATAACACATTAATATACAGAGTGGTCCACTTAAAATAACAAAGTCGATGCTCTTATTTTATTTTCCAGTTGTCATTTGGTATCATGGGTGTACATCCGTTCATTACTGTCGATCTGAAAAGAACAGTGTTGCTGACGTTTCGCCAAAATCACGTTTGGCATTTTCGAAGCTTTCGTTCTCGCGTCCGAATAGAGACTGAAGTGTTGGTGACTACGACGCTTCCTTTTATACACCCACGCGGGGCCGAAGGTTATATCTGCGCGGCCGTTAGTCGTTATTTATGTTTTCCGGATAGTGCTGTTGTTGTGGCGCTAACTGCGCTTGAGTTTTTGCAATTTTAGATTCGTCGATTATTGTCTTCCGTACTGTTGATAGTTTTAATGATTCGTACCTTTTATTCAAATCACCTTGTTTTTTAATTTTTATGGCTTCTAGGATTATTCTGGTCTTATAATGTTCTATATTGGCAATCTCTCAACACCTATTGAAATATATTTTATGGCCGGTTTCCTGATGATGTAGGAATAAAGCTGAGGTTGTTTGTTTGTTTCTGAGTTTTTTTATTTATTTAGTTGAGTTTATGCTCTTCCACTCTTGCTGATATTCGCCTGTTAGTTTGCACCACGTACATGTTTTAACAGTCCTGGCACGGAATGCTGTATACTCCGTGGTTTTCCAGTTTGATTTTATCTTTTGGGTTTTCAAGTAGTTTACCTATAGTTGTTTGTGGCTTGTGTAATGTTTGTATGTTGTGTTCCCTAAGAATTCTTCCGATTATGTCTGTCGTGTCTTTTACATATGGTAAGACTACTTGTTGCTTTCCCGGTTCATAATTTTTGTTGTTCGTTGTTCGGAAACCCTGTGCATTAATAGCTTTCTGTATGGTGCGATTTGTGTAGCCATTTTTCTTTAAAGCACTAGATATTATATTATTATATTATATAGATTAAGTTCGTTTTGTCTCGTCTGTGTTTCAGCTAATCGCACGGATCTGCATATTAGAGTATTTGCCACAGCTTGAATTTGGGCTGGGTGAGGATGTGATCTTGCATTTAAATATCTGTCTGTATGTGTTGGTTTTCTGTACACGGTGTATTCGAAATGTCCGTTATGCCGTTTTGCGACCAAAACATCTAAAAATGGTAGGTTGTTGTTTTTTTCTAACTCTACAGTAAATTGTATTCTGGGGTGGATTGAATTTACTTGAGTCAGAAATTTTTCGAGCTCTGCATGACCATGTTGCCATATAATAAATATGTCATCCACATAACGAATCAATAATTTGGGCTTTAACCTGCTTTCTCAAGACACCCGGAATGAAAACACACACACACACACACACACACACACACACACACACATATATATTAACAGCAATTAATATAGGTCCTAACACTGGAACCTGTGGTGGACGATAGATCAAAATACAAGAGTTCTAACCACACTACACCACAACTTGTTACGTTCTGGACGCGCGTTTCGCTAACCAGCATCATCAGCAGATGATATAAACTAAAGTAACTTTATCCTAACCTAGACTATGTATGGGTAAATGTGGTCACACTTAGTTGCGCCCGACTGCACCGTTGCCAAGTAAACAATAGAGGGGACTATAGGGAATAGGCCCTCTGTCTTTATTTAGTGCTTTCTTACCACATTTAACTATTTCTACACTCTCAAATGCATCCAATAATCTATTATTAGATACATTTTTAATCAACTTAAGATTATTTATTCCTATTTGGTGATTGTTTTCTAAAGCGTGTTGGGCAACGCTTGACTTTTCTGTTCTTCCGTATCTTAAATGTGCCATGTGTTCTTTAAAACAAATGTTTATGGTGCGTTTAGTTTGCCCAACATATTTCAGATCGCAGTCATTACAGCTAATTTCATAGATGCCACTCCTCTCCTTCTAGTCGACTTTGTCTTTAGGGTTTCCAAGGAGATTTTTCAAACTGTTCTCCGTTTTGTAGGCTACTCTAAAACCTACGTTTTTCAATTGGTTTTCTAGACTCTCGTATATCTGGGATCATATGGGATTACTATGAACTTATTAGTAGCGTCAGGTGCTTGAAGAGTAGTGGCATCTTTTAACATTTTCTTATGCTTATGTCTATTTACTAATTTATGTATAAAATTAACATTATATCCATTACTTTTAGCTATATTTTTAATCCGATTCATTTTATTGTTAAAACGTTCTTTACTTAATGGAAAATTGACAAACCTGTGAGTTAAGAAGTGAAATGCTGCCATTTTGTGTTGACGGCAATGAAATGAGTCGGATGTTATATACCTATCAGTATTAGTAAATTTCCTATAAATATCAAATTCAAATTTATCGTTATTTCTAATAACTAACGTGTCGAGAAAAGGTAATTGCCCATTGTTCTCCTTTTCGTATGTAAAATTCATAGAAGGATATTTATTGTTTAATGTTTTTAAGAAAATGTCTGTTTTAGTATCAAAAATAGCAAATATATCGTCTACGTATCTATACCACACCCTTGGGAAATACTTGAGTTCTTTTTTGAACTGGGTTTCTAATCTACCTATAAACAAATTTGCAAGGAACGGAGATTGCCAATCGCAGTTCCCTCAAGTTGTTTATAATATTGATTGAAAAAATTTTGACTCATACATAATTTTGTAAGAAGTAAATATTCATCAATAATTTCTTTCTTCAAATTATTGATTTCAAGTAGTTCCTTTAGGTTTTCTAAAGCTAGTGGTATGGGTACACTAGAAAACAATGAACTTACATCAAAAGATATTAAAATTTCACCTTCTTTTAAGTGAACATTCTTAATTTTATCTAAGAATTCTAACGAGTTAGTAACCTCAAAGTTATCGTACGAGATATTTAATCTGCTGAATTCTTCTACTAACCATTTTGAAATATTGTACGTTGGTGATCCAACAGCTGAAACAATTGGTCTCATGGACTTCCCAGGTTTATGGATTTAGGGAAGGCAATACAGTTTAGATAACTGTGGGTTACTATGTGTTAGTTTAAATTTTAGTTTATCGGACACAAGGTTTTTACACTGTTTTAAGGTATTTTTTACTTCTGTTATCATTTTTGATAACGGGTTCTTCTCAATTAAATCGTAGAGACCAGTTTGAATGAAATGGTCTACTCTTTCAAGATAATCTGTTTTGTCTAGTATAACAACCTTATTTTCCTTGTCAGCTTTTAAATAAAAACATTCTTTTTTCTTCAGTCCCTGGATAACTTCAGTATTTTTATGAGAAACATATTTTGACTTGTTAACAACGTTTTTTGAGATTTGATTTCTGCAAGCCTCTCTAATGAATCCCTTAGTTGACTCTGGCACGTATTGAATAGAACTTTCGATATTCGCTATAATAGTTTAGTAAGATTGGTAGATTAGAAACCCAGTTCAAAAAAGAACTCCAGTATTTCCCAAGAGTGTGGTATAGATACGTAGACGATATATTTGCTATTTTTGATACTAAAACAGAAAATTTGGACACTTTCTTAGAAACATTAAACAATAAATATCCTTCTATGAATTTTACATACGAAAAGGAGAACAATGGGCAATTACCTTTTCTCGACACGTTAGTTATTAGAAATAATGATAATATAGAATTTGATATTTATAGGAAATTTACTAATACTGATAGGTATATAACATCCGACTCATTTCATTGCCGTCAACACAAAATGGCAGCATTTCATTTCTTAACTCACAGGTTAGTCAATTTTCCATTAAGTAAAGAAAGTTTTAAAAATGAAATGAATCGGATTAAAAATATAGCTAAAAGTAATGGATATAATGGTAATTTTGTACATAAATTAGTAAATAGACATAAGCATAAGAAAATGTTAAAAGATGCCACTACTCTTCAAGCACCTGAGGCTCCCAATAAGTTCATAGTAATCCCATATGATCCCAGATATACGAGAGGTCTAGAAAAAGTATTTAAAAACGTAGGTTTTAGAGTAGCCTACAAAACGGAGAACAGTTTGAAAAATCTCCTTGGAAACCCTAAAGACAAAGTCGACTTGAAAGAGAGGAGTGGCATCTATGAAATTAGCTGTAATGACTGCGTCTAAAATATGTTGGGCAAACTAAACGCTCCATAAACATTCGTTTTAAACAACACATGGTACATTTAAGATACGGAAGAACAGAAAAGTTAAGCGTTGCCCAACACGCTTTAGAAAACAATCACCAAATAGGAATAAATAATCTTAAGTTGATTAAAAATGTATCTAATAATAGATTATTGGATGCATTTGAAAGTATAGAAATAGTTAAATGTGGAAAGAAAGCACTAAATAAAGACAGAGAGCCTATTCCCTATAGTTCCCTCTATTGTTTACTTGACAACGATGCAGTCGGGCGCAACCAAGTGTGACCACATTTACCTATAAATAGTCTCGGTTAGGATAAGTTGCTTTAGTTTATATCATCTGCTGATGATGCTAACTTGGTTAGCGAAACGCGCGTCCAGAACGTAACAAGTTGTGGTGTAGTGTGGTTAGAACTCATATTATATATATGAACAATATATATATATATATATATATATATATATATATATATATAAACATATACATATATATATATATACATATATATATATATATATATATATATATATATATATATATATATATATTATATACATATATATATATATATACCTATATATATATATATATATATATATATATATATATATATATATATATATATATATATGACTTGCATATATATATATATATATATATATATATATATATATATATATAATATTATATCGATCATTTCGTAATTACCACCAGTTTTGATTACTAGATCATTGTAATACTACCTAGCCTATTAAACAATGGATAGACTCAACATTTCATTCATAAATAGTTTGGAAAGTTGGATCTATTATTGTTTTTCGCGTGCTATGGGTGCGAGAGAAAACATGTATCATCCCCTGCGTCGCCGGTCCCAAAAATGGCAACCCTGTTGGCTTTCACTATAGACTGAACCAGCGGCGGCTCGTTTATCTTTAATTTAATATATGTTTATAGCAAGCTATTTAATGTGTTTTTGCCAATTTTAAGTATATGCTAGACGCGTAGTCAGAAATTCGGACAGGGAGTTTAAAATCAGAAAGGAGATAATATAAATATTTTGCGGTCCCTTTGACTTTCCTTGTAAGAGGAAAGTATTCTAATCGTATAGAAATCACTGTCCGAGATTTTTGCAGATCTTCGCGTTTCAGGGATGTTGAAATTCTCAAATCCGTCGGTCTGTCTGTCTTTTTGCGGCATAGCTAAAAAACTACTTATCCGGTTGACTTCAAATTTTGGTCAAGAATTAAGAGTCATGGTAATCGGCCTAATAAAATGTTAGAAATACTACTAAAGAACTGCTAATCCAATTTACCTTAAATTTTGCCTAAAAATCAAGTGTAACCTAAGAATCCACTGGTAAATTTTTGGTGAGGAGGCTAAAAAAATATCAGTATCAAAAAACTATTTATCCAATTAAGTTGAAATCTTACACAAAAATCAAGTGCAAAATCAAGTTAAAAAAGTCAGTAAAATTCTATTTCCTACAAAAAAAAATCTTTTTTTATGGAGGAAAATAATAAATATCATAATTGATTTTTTATAGGTAAGTAAATATAAATCAAAAATTTAAAAATAGTATGTATATTTGTATGTTCGTTAGTATGTATGTATGTATGTTAGAAAAATAAATTTTAAAAAATCAGAGCATTATTCTTTGCCCGGAACATCCCTCATAACAAATTCCAAAACAAACATTGTATTTGTAATTTCTTATAAAGTAAGACTTGAGTTCAAAAATAAGTAATTTTAACAGAACCTTCCTCGTAATAAAAAAAAATTGACACATATTGACATTTATATAATATGTTAATTTATTACAAAATAACTATATGGATATATAAACTATGTTATGTGTGTGGTGGAATCCGTTACTAGGAAAGTTCGGGTTAAAAGAAATTTACCGATCTTTTGAATAATACTGCAAAATGTTAAAAGGTGTTTAATTATTTCATGAATTTTCGATTAGTTTAGTGATAAATATTGCAAGCAATTATTGATTTAAGTGATAGAATAATAATACTTTTACTAGGAACTGAACAGGTACGTATACTACGAGTATATACCACTGACACTATCAACCGAGGTGTGTAACGAAACACTTTTAAAAAAGATGAAATTAAAGTTTTAGTAACAGTTAAAAATATATTTATTTGTTTATTAGCCCAACAGACATATATATATATATATATATATATATATATATATATATATATATATATATATATATATATATATATATATGTCTGTTGGGCTCATAAACAAATAAATACATTGCCAACTGTTTTTAAAACTTTAATTTCATCTTCTTTAAAAGTGTTTCGGTACATCCTTCAGTTCATAGTGTCAATGGTAGATATTCGTAGTACCTGTTCAGTAAAACTATTATTATTCTATTTTTATATATATATATATATATATATATATATATATATATATATATATATATATATATATATATATATATATATATATATATATATACGTTTTTTCGTATTTCTGCCTAAACCCATACTACTCATAATGTTTACTAACTAAAATGAAACTAACTTTTAAATTTGGAAATAATTACTCGTTTCTAATAGTGTTTTTGTATGGATACTTCTAGATTCATGTGTCTTGGTTAAATCTAAATGCGTCATGGTTTCGTGATGTATTCTAACCTTGAAATAATTTTTTAAAATAAATTTTGAATATTCGCTTAGGACTTCGTCGTCATACATGTGATCCCGAAATAGATCAGTCATGCAAATAATTCAAAGTTCAATTGAAGATGGCAAGCATTTCATAACATTAAAAAGGTATCTTTGATGTTTTTATTAAAAATGCTATTAGTTTTATGGAACAACCTAAAAAACTTCTCAGCTGCCCTACATGTCTCTATAACTATTTTACTAACTATAGTTTGAATTTATTAGGCATTTATTGCAGATCTACTAGAAAGTTCAATAAAAATATAAAATATTTGTTTGTGTTCTTGCCTCGACACCTGATTTACTTATACATATACATAATTTGTATTGTCTATATATGAGAAATTATAAAACAAAAAATATATCAGAAATCCATTAAACTTTAGAATATTAATAGTATTGATGTATAACCAAATTTAAAGGACTCATAAAATAATTATTTTATAAGCTTTTATATACTAAAAATTCACGTTAGGTAGGAATTGTACTATATTTTAATTATATATTAGATATAACCCCAGGAACTAAGCAGTTTGGAATTTGGTATGTGGAGGAATAACGTCAGCTACTTCCTCGTAGGTATCTGAAGATTAAAATCAAAATATGATTTAAAAAAACGTTTTTTAACCGAGAGGCATTTTAAAAATCCGTCTTATTTTCCATTATGCAGGATTCAGGATCAATTCGCCACAAACCAAACTACATTTCTTCAAATGGAAGGTGTCCCATTTTATGTATTGTTTTATTTTCAGATTTCCCCGTTTTTGGCCATTTATTCAATGTGGGGTCTACACCTAGTCACTCAAAATTTATGGCCATTTTTCGAGCATATAGCATGATTAAAACTTTCAAACAGGGTCTTCTTTCAATTGCGGTTTTTTAATTTAGTATTCTTTAATAAAGGTATACATGGTAAATAAAAATCCTAGATGCAAATTTTCTCGATTCATTTAAATGTAATGTCCTGTATATTATTATATTTTCATTCATTCGCAGAATAAAGGGTTTGTATAGTCTATACAGAGTCGTTCGAGATTTATGGACACTTTTCGAAAATATTAGAGGTGGGCATATCAATTTATTGTTTAAACCTTCAAAAGAAAAGATTTAATCCAAAAATTTCACCAATGGAAATGATAGTATTACTTAGACTTAGAGTCAAATATTCTAAGCCAAGCTTTATTGAATTACTCCTATATGTTTATATATTATATTTTTTATATATATATATATATATATATATATATATATATATATATTTAAATAAATGAAAAACTGTAGTGAGGAAGTGTGTTGTATGTGGAAATACAGACTACTTAAGTCCGGAATTATCATATCACAAGTAAGTCTTGATGTAATTAAGGTCAGATATCAGTGGTGTCCGAATCGTAGTAAGGGCTTATCATTTACACACATTAATTTGATATTTAAGCCATTTGAGTATGTTAATTAAACAAAAACGAATATTTTGCCAATTTGGGGTTGGGTTTTACATAACGTAAACATTAAAATACATACTAGCTCTCCAAATACTTAAATGCGTTATTTACAATACAAATATACTATTTTGGATGTGAATAAGTTGTATATTTCTATGGTTAAATGTTTTTGTTTAAAAACAAACGTATTTTTTGCGGATTTTTAAAATGCCTCTCGGTTAAAAAACGTTATTTTAAATCATATTTTGATTTTAATCTTCAGATACCTACGAGGAAGTAGCTGACGTTATTCCTCCACATACCAAATTCCAAACTGCTTAGTTCCTGGGGTTATATCTAATATAGAATTAAAATATAGTACAATTCCTACCTAACGTGAATTTTTAGTATATAAAAGCTTATAAAATAAATATTTAATACATCAATACTATTAATATTCTAAAGTTTAATGGATTTCTGATATATTTTTTGTTTTACAATTTCTCATATATAGACAATACAAATTATGTATATGTATAAGTAAATCAGGTGTCGAGGCAAGAACACAAACAAATATTTTATATTTTTATTGAACTTTCTAGTAGATCTGCAATAAATGCCTAATATATTCAAACTATAGTTAGTAAAATAGTTATAGAGACATGTAGGGCAGCTGAGACGTTTTTTAGGTTGTTCCATAAAACTAATAGCATTTTTAATAAAAACATCAAAGATACCTTTTTAATGTTATGAAATGCTTGCCATCTTCAATTGAACTTTGAATTATTTGCATGTCTGATCTATTTCGGAATCAGATGTACGACGACGTAGTCCTAAGCGAATATTCAAAATTTATTTTAAAAAATGATTTCAATGTTAGAATACATCACGAAACCATGACGCATTTAGATTTAACCAAGACACATGAATCTAGAAGTATCAATACAAAAACACTATTAGAAAGGAGTAATTATTTCCAAATTTAAAAGTTAGTTTCATTTTAGTTAGTAAACATTATGAGTAGTATGGGTTTAGGCAGAAATACGAAAAAACGTATATATGTATTTATATGTATATTATATATATATATATATATATATATATATATATATATATATATATAAAAATAGAATAATAATAGTTTTACTGAACAGGTACCATTGACACTATGGACTGAAGGATGTAACGTAATGTAATGTAACACTTTTAAAGAAGATGAAATTAAAGTTTTAAAATCAGTTGGCAATATATTTATTTGTTTATGAGCCCAACAGACATATATATATATATATATATATATATATATATATATATATATATATATATATATATATATATGTATATATATATATATATATATATATATATATATATATATATATATATATATATATATATATATATATATATATATATATATATATATATATATATATATATATATGTCTGTTGGGCTAATAAACAAATAAAAATATTTTTAACTGTTACTAAAACTTTAATTTCATCTTTTTTAAAAGTGTTTCGTTACACACCTCGGTTGATAGTGTCAGTGGTATATACTCGTTATTTTGTAATAAATTAACATATTATATAAATGTCAATATGTGTCAATTTTTTTTTATTACGAGGAAGGTTCTGTTAAAATTACTTATTTTTGAACTCAAGTCTCACTTTATAAGAAATTACAAATACAATGTTTGTTTTGGAATTTGTTATGAGGGATGTTCCGGGCAAAGAATAATGCTCTGATTTTTTAAAATTTATTTTTCTAACATACAGACATACATACTAACGAACATACAAATATACATACTATTTTTAAATTTTTGATTTATATTTACTTACCTATAAAAAATCAATTATGATATTTATTATTTTCCTCCATAAAAAAAGATTTTTTTTTGTAGGAAATAGAATTTTTTAAGTTACACTTGATTTTTAGGCAAAATTTAAGGTAAATTGGATTAGCAGTTCTTTAGTAGTATTTCTAACATTTTATTAGGCCGATTACCATGACTCTTAATTCTTGACCAAAATTTGAAGTCAACCGGATAAGTAGTTTTTTAGCTATGCCGCAAAAAGACAGACAGACCGACGGATTTGAGAATTTCAACATCCCTGAAACGCGAAGATCTGCAAAAATCTCGGAGAGTGATTTCTATAAGATTAGAATACTTTCCTCTTACAAGGAAAGTCAAAGGGACCGCAAAATATTTATATTATCTCCTTTCTGATTTTAAACTCCCTGCCCGAATTTCTGACTACGCGTCTAGCATATACTTAAAATTGGCAAAAACACATTAAATAGCTTGCTATAAACATATATTAAATTAAAGATAAACGAGCCGCCGCTGGTTCAGTCTATAGTGAAAGCCAACAGGGTTCCCTTTTTTGGGACCGGCGACGCAGGGGATGATATATGTTTTCTCTCGCACCCATAGCACGCGAAAAACAATAATAGATCCAACTTTCCAAACTATTTATGAATGAAATGTTGAGTCTATCCATTGTTTAATAGGCTAGGTAGTATTACAATGATCTAGTAATCAAAACTGGTGGTAATTACGAAATGATCGATATAATTTATGTGTTAATAGAAAGTCAAAGGAATTGTTTGCTAGCAATAAGAATATATTACGAAAAGTATCCTGACAAACACGAGAAGCGCTTTTGAAAAATCTTGCAACGGTTTAGGAGATGGAAAATGTAGAATCACTAAAATTGATCGAGCCAAACATGTTTTAAACTAGTTGAGATAACTAGGACAACAAGTTTATACTAGTTGTTAAATTGTCCACCCTAGAGTAGTTTGAAAGTAAATATAAAAAAACAACAATCAAAAAACAATACTAATTAACAAATCATATAAAACAGCAAAAACTACTTAATTAGATGTTCGAAATGATCACCGTTTCGTTAATTTCTCTTAAAAAATTAAAATTAATATGATTAAATACATTTCGGATTCATTCCTTCATATTTTCTTTTGTAGTCGGAGGTGTTTGCTAGACTGAATTTTTAACGAAGTCCATTTTTGTCAAGTCAAGGGATCTATTCCTTCCTATCCAGCGTTGTTGAAATTCTTCATTAGGAAATGCATGAACGTCAGCCTTATGGTGAACTGGGGCACCGTCATGCATAAACCATATTTGACCACGCATGTTAATAGGGATTTGGTATATAATGTTTCAAAATCTTCCCTCAAAAATAAGAGATATTGGTATGCAGTAAGCCTCTCTTCAATAAAATGCTGACCGATGACATGACGAACATTTCCAACAATTCCACCCCAGACGTTAAGAGATCACCTATTTTCACTAGATGTGCGAATATAGTGAAGATTTTCAGTAGTGTAGTTATGAAAATAATGTCTCTTGACATTTCCTTTCTTGTGGAATGTTACATCGTCAGTAAATATCACATGGTTAGTAAATAATGGCTGTCTCTAAATTTGCTGTTGCGTCCAGTGACGAAAATCTAGTCGCCTGTGATAATCATCCTTATACAATTCTTGAAAAAGTTAAATGTGGAATGGGTGAAACTTGTTTTTTTAGAATTCGTAGAATAGTGGTTTTACTTACATCTATTCTTCTTAACTTTCAAGTTTACCGCTAACTCGATCTCCTCATTTTATCAGGCTTGGCTCTATCAGTTTTCGTGTATTCTACATTTCCCGTTTCATCAAACCGTCGCATAAGTGTTTCAAAAGCCCTATCTTCTATCAGGATACTTTTCGTGACAAATTCTTGTCGCTAACAAACAATTCTTTTCACTTGCTCCTAACACATAAATCATATCGATCATTTCTTATCTATTAAAATTATTTTTTACGTCTTACAAACTGTACTTAGTTTTCAGTACAAAACTCAAGCACCAGCATTATTTGACAATTCAAATTTGTATTTTTGACAGTTTAATTTCATTTGTAAAAATAAAGCCCACTAGATTTTTGTCACTGGGCACAACAACAAATTCAAAGAGAGCCAAGATTTGCTGACATTTTTGTGCTATTTACATACGAAGTAACATTCCACAAAAATATAAATATCAATAGACCTAATTTTCACAAAAATAGAAACGTCAATAGGCATAATTTTCATCATAGCATTACTGAAAAACCTCATTTTACTCGCACAACAAACTAAAATAGATGGTTTCTCAACGTCAAAGGAATCTCTAATATTTTCGAAAAGTGGCCATAAATCTTGAATGACTATGTATAGACCCACAAACTTTATATTAAGTAAATGCTCGAAAAGGGAGGAATCTGAAAATATAATATATACGGCGTTCCATTTAAATTAATCGAAAAAAATTCGCAGTTGAAAGTTTGGAAGTTTTTGTCATGTTAAACTGATTTATGCTAACGCATAAAAAATATATAAGGCGTCAAATGTACCTCCGAATGTGTTTACTTTCCGGATGTATATACTGTCGTTCTGAAAAGAACAGTTTTGCTGACGTTGAGTCTCTATTCGGACGCGAGAGCGAAAGCTTCGAAAATACCAAATGTGATTTTAGCGAAACGTCAGGATGTCGGATGTACACCCGGAATGAAAACACATTGTATTTTTCCATCCGCTAAGAATCAACATATATATATATATATATATATATATATATATATATATATATATATAAAATATATATCTATACATTTCTTTTTCACCCACGTCTGATTGCAACAGTAATAGTTGTTTTCAATATTAAGGTTTGCTTATCTACAGCTTAGATATTGTATTGCGGATAGATACAGTAAGTTGGCTACTGAATCTTGTCATAATTTTCGAATAAAATATAATCAGTACTCTTCCCTAATTCTCTCACGTTATTAACAACCCCCCTTTTTGCCATTTTGCGTTCTTCCTTATCCAATTTTCGGACCACATCATATTTCTTTATTTATTTTTCGTGTCGTTTCGAATCAATATCCGAATCGTGCAATAAGCCCGAACTAATTTCCAAAAGCTCCGGCGATACGTTTCGAGACTTAATTAAATTTTTTTGCAGCCGAACGTATTGCAGCCAGAGTTAAAATATGCATAAATAAGTTTCGCTTTAAGTAAACTAATTTTTCTTTTGTAAAAGTCGCGTAGTTTCCCGACGAAATATTACTGGTGTAAATGTTTTTACTTTTTCATTTTTCGTAAACATAAAGGCGTAATTTGAAATTAGTTGCCTACTTTATGAACTTCGTAAGCCAGGTAAGAAATACGAATCGAGAATAAAAAAACGTATAAAATTTAAGCGAACAATTACTAGAAAATATAGAAACAGAAAGTTATCAACCGTATTATAAATAAAATCAGACTTTAAGATTTTTAAAAGAGGCTAAGTAATATTCCCTAGGAGAATGTGCTCATCAATACAATGTTTCATGGTTGTTTTCAAAGCTTTTGTTAATATCTTTATAATAAAAATAAAATAAAAATTTTGTGATTCTAAAAATCCTGGGACAAATCTGATGTCCTAATAACCAATCGGCATTATAAACTAAGATTTGTTTGAAATATACCGGGATTATATTTTGAACGAGGTCTAATATTTACCAGACTTCAAAAAAAGGAGTTACATTTTCGACCTGGCCACTTGATTATAATGTGTACATGTACGCGATATTCTCTGCAACTGCTGAATGGATTTGAACACCACGTTCTAAAGTAATATTCCAGGGTCCACTTGTGTTGTTAAACACATAATGAAATTGAAAATCAGTACAGAGTTGAAGAGAGTTTTCGCAATGCCCTTTTAAAATTCAAATAAAAAAACTAATCATTTAAGAAAATCGTAAATTCTGAACGATTTTAGGCACCGTTGAAATAGTTAAGAAATGGTGCAAAATATACAAAAGATCGTAATTATATAAGGTAATAAAAAATAAGTTAACAATAAAAAATACAAAAATAATTAAAATAAAAAACTAAAAATAACACATAAATAATGGGTAAAATAAAACCAATTTCGAAAAAGCGCTGAAGCGTTAAAAATTAAATTTTAAACAACCCTACCTATTTGATTTACGAAGTCATCAAAACTAATAAATATTTCTTGAGGAATCAGACGACACTATATCTTTAACAAGTAGGATTTCTAAAGAAAAGCAACTAATATCAAACACATGGTTTTTCATAACAACTAGTAGTCAAATAGTAGTTTGATACCGACTTTATAAGTAAAATTTTAAAATGTTATTTTTATCTTTTCAGTGCTTTTTTGAAGTTGATTTTATTTTTCTCAAAAATTGTTTGTTAAGATAAAATTTCGAAGTTCAGAATGAAAGTGACTTCTTCAAGTACTCGGACATGTTACTAAGTGAGACGTTTGAATATAACCATTATTTTCTTTCATATGAATTTTTATTTTACTTTAAATTTTACATATCTGCAGTTACTTGTTTGAAGATATAACGCAAAATATAAAACGATTTATTATAGTATTATGTACAATTCACAATTCAGAAATTATTTTTTCCACAAAAAACAAAATGGCAAAAAATCCTTGGAAGTCTCAATTTATTAACACACAATTTAAATATTTCTTTCCTACATTGGAAGATTGTTCTAACATCACAGCTCAATAATTAAAATAAGTATTCTAAAAGATGAATTCCCATCCTTTTCAAGCATGCAACTTAACTTGAAAAGTTCCTTATACAAGCAAGTATGAGGCAAACTGTTTGTTACCGGATGAAACATATTTTTTTAAAGCTATATGTCTTGTGGAATCTAGGATTCAAACTTAGCCGTGCTAAACATATTAAAGTGGCGTCTTAAGAGGATATCGGAATAAATTTAAGTTCTTGATTTTAAAAACGCTATTCGTTTAGTAAAAAAACTGTTTATAATAATAACCTCTATTTTGTAACAGCTATTCTGTCAGTAGTTTTTTTATTAGTAACAGAAAAAAATTAAATATGAAAAGTATCGACTTTTCGATTGTCTGATATTCATTTACAGGTAGGCTCGTCATGATCAAATACTTTGCGTTTCCGTATTTTATGCTAGTCACTTAGAATATTTTTGATTAGAAGCTAATGTACCTAGTTTTCTATTATATTTTACCATCCAGTTAAAAGGTTTTTTTTTTACTGGAACGCCCTTTATATTATTATTTCATCCATTGGGTCTCGTCTTAACGATTGTAAATCTAGCAAGTTTATCTTTAACCTTTATCTTTAAAGACAACCGAGATAGTTGACAGAGACCGTGCCTTAAGAGGCAATGTATTGCGATTGATTCTACGTTTAAAAAAGAATATTCCCTCTCTCTCTAATGCAATGCGTCTTATAATAGGGTTTTTGTTAATTTTCTCAGTTGTGTTTAAAGTTGAAGGTATCAAATCTGGTATATTGGTAAGATGAGATCCATTTAAGGAAATAATAATATACAGGGTATCAAATTAAAAAAGAAAGAGATTATGTACAATATTCAACTTACAGGGACCCTAAAACGTGAAGATCTGCAAAAATCTTGGAGGGTGATTTTTCACGATTACAACACTTTTACGTTTTAAGAGGGAAGTAAAAAAGTAAAAATTTCTATAAAATATTTTGAGCAGGGTCGAGAATTATAATATATCATCATTTTCAGATGATAAAAAATGTGCTGTCCTTTATGGTTTCTTTAAAAAAAAAATCAACAATTTTATCTTATTTTTCGATGTAACTAAAAATATCAACAAATATTTGTATGGTCTGATGTACTAATACTCTCGTGTCAAATAACTGAGAAAAAAAATTGTTACTACTATTTAGTCTTGGGTAAAGTTGAAATTTGAGGCGAAGTAAAATATGATCATGCTGTTATGATACATTTATAGGGATATGCAACAGTTTCATATTTTTATAATCCAGAAAATGATGAAATTTTATTAATTTATCAAAAAAATTTTTTCCAAATTTATTTATTAAAGAATCTGGATCTTCATTTTTTGGTCTACAAGTCTCTTAAAATTGTATCTCTCTAATTAATAATCTTACAAATTGTATATCTAATTTTAAATACAAAAGTTTTAATATTTATTCAAAAACGTAAGGAAAATTAAATGAATCTCAATTTGAAAGTAAAGAAAAAAGTAGCATCAACTCTGTTATTACGCAATGAATGGTGTGTTTGTTATTAGTCAGGTCTCTTTCTGCTGATTATAAATATTATCGGTTTGATACATTTATATTATTATTGCTTTTTGATTGTTTTTATTTTATAATCATAAATTTCCAAAAATTATTTTATCAACATTTCAGACAAATTTATTAAAATCGAAGAAGTTAACTTGTCTTCTCTGCGGATTGTAGCCGTCGAAAGCTGCAATATCGTAAAAGTCCACTAATATAAATATTGATTTTTCGTAGTTGGTCGTTGGGCAAGGCCTTCGTGGCTTAGGGGTCAAAACGCCCATCTAAAAAGTGAATGATTCTAGGTTCAAATCTTAGCGAAGACTAGTTAATTTTTCAGTGATAATAAATTTGTCAGAAACGCCAATTAAATAATTTTGGAAAATTTGATATATCGATTTTCAAAAACAACTGATAAAATTGACAAAAACCCTGCAATAATATAACTACACGTAGGAATACATTGAGTTTTAAATACAAAAGTTTTTTTATTTTATCGGAATAGTTAGAATTTATAAGAAAAACAAACAAAAGACGATAGGAAAGTTAACAAATAAGCATCAGCTTCGTTATTTTAAATGGGACACCCAGTATATTTTGCGTTATCTTTAAAGATCCTTTCTTTCTGATTTCAAAAATATATACTTTGCCTATATTTTGATAAGCCGTTCTTACAATATTTAATTATAAATTGGTAAATGCACTAGACTTTGGAATTCATTCAATATGCGAATAGTGGGCTTTGATTTCAATTGTTTATTTAATAAGGCCGCTAATGTCAAATTTCGTGCAAGAAGTTGATAATGGTGTTTTGCGATGTAGAAAAAGTATCTATAATGAATATGGGCTTATAATTATTATAATTAATTTAACTGAAGTTACAAAATTAGCAGAATTGCCAAATAATAGAGCTCCTTTTAAAATATTTTTTTATGTACATATAGTATATAGATATAAATTTTGAAGCAACAAAAAACTTTCAAGCTAATATTCATATTCATGCAACTTGCGAATAGTAGGGTTTGATTTCAATTAGATTTTAATTATGTATGAGAGCTCATCATGTTGTGCAAGAAGAAATTGTACGCAACGGTGTTAAACAATAAAAATAGAAGTTAAAATAAAGTAATGTATTTATAATAGAAGTTAATTTACAATTTGCGCGTAACTGAGTGGTAGATATAGTCGGGATGTATTTCGTTTAAACTTATGATCTCTTCTAAAATTTTGCGACGCAATTCATTTATATTTTGTGGTCTATTATAATATATTTTATTTTTTAAAAAGCTCCATAAGAAGAAATCTAAAGGGGAGAGGTCAGGACTGTTTGCAGGCCAAATAATATGTCCTTGCCTCCCAATCCACAACTTTTATTTTACTTTTTTATTTACCAATAAGGTAATCTGTTATTGGAGCACTGTTGTGGGCTGGAGCTCCGTCTTGCTGCCAAATTCACTGGTTGTATGTCCCAACAGGAAGGTTTTCTAAGTAGTTCTCTATTTTATTCGTCAGTAAATCCATATATTTTGGCTGTTTAATGTACCATCAATTATAATGGGGCCCGAACTTTATTATTTAAAACTCCGCACCACACATTTAAAGACTGGCGGCCCTGAATGGTTATATTTACGAATGAATCTACATGCCGTCGTAAATGCAGACTCATCGGTAAATATAGTTTTTGTAAAAAAATTCGGGTAATTTTTGGACAAGGCTGAACTTAAATGGCTTAAAATTATGTCTTTTTAATATACTGTTTATTTTCCATTTAGACATTTCATAGACACGAACCGCATCACGAATAGATCTTTCTGGGTTTTCTGTAACAAAAAACTGTTTCATGGTAATGAAATAATAGTTGCATATAGCCGCAACATGGCAACATCGTTTTGCCGCAAGTCTGTCGCCCACCTTATTAAAACAAAAACATAATATAAAAAGTATGATATCATCACAATAAATATGTGCGTTTGTCTACACTGCTGGACAAATGAAACCGAACAAGCGGTAGCATTTAAAGTGGAATATTTCGAGATAGAACGAGAAAAGATAATAAGATGTTGTTTTTAGACGTCTCTTGCAAAACTTTTTACGTACTTATTAATGGTTTTAAACATAAAGCTTTCCTAAGTTGAATAGGTATTTATACAGGGTGGTAAACAAAATAAAAAAGACAAAATGGCAAACCAAAAAAATTTGATTACCAACCTGTATAAATACCTTTCTAATTTAGGTAAGATTTACGTTTAAAACCATTAATCCGCAATAAGTTTTGCAAGAGCCTTCAGCCTCCTATATAATATTTTCTCGTTTTAGAAATATTCGACTTTGAATTTTATCTACAAATTCGCTAGCCCCGTTTCATTTGTCCAGCACTGTATATTGTCCTTGGAAAAATAATAGTACTTGAAAATCATCTTCTTCGTTTCTTATTACACTTCTTTTTTTTTCTCTGAATAGTTTTTCTTTCTTCAAATTTTTTTATTATATTCAATATTGTTGCATAACATGGAGCAATATTATTTGGAAATTCTGCTAAATATCTATGACGCACCTCAGTTAAATTATCATATCTATAACATATTTTTATAACAAATACTTTTTCCACATCGGAAAACACCATTATATCAACTTTTTCTTGCAGGAAATTTGGCATTACCAGCCATAATCAAAAAAAAAAAAAATGCAATCAAAGCCCGCTATTTGCATATTGCATGAATTCCAGAGTATAGTGCATTTACCAATTTATAATTAAATATTGTAAAAACTACTTATCAAAATATAGGCAAGGTATATATTTTTAAAATTAGAAAGAAAGGATCTTTAAAGATAACGTAAAATATACCGGGTGTCCCATTTAAATTAACGAAGTGTTGATACTCATTTGTTAACTTTCTGATCGTCTTTTGTTTGTTTTTCTTATAAATTCTAACGATTCTGATAAAACCAAACAAGTTTTGTATTTAAAGTTTTTTGATATCTCAGATAATAAAGTCTCTATGGTACCGTTTAAATTATCTCCAGACACCCTGTACATCCTCTAGATAAACTAACTGAACAAAGTGGTCAACAAAGAGTGCTTAAACTTGCACAAACTGCCATAAATGGCCAAGGAATCAATCCCGGTAAGCCATGTGACCATGTGACCATTGTCCTGCCAGGACAATGGCTGGATTATGTCAGGCCATTTGCCTGATGCGATTAAGCTGTTGAAAAATGTTTGATATATTAAGGCCAGGATTTCGGGAGTCAGGGGCCAATTGCGATGCTATTTGTCGGTGTTAAATTGAGCAGATTCTAAAAGGTACAGAGAGCAGATTTCGGGTTGGGTTTGTAGTAATCGTCAAAGGATGGCAAGAGATGCACTGTATAGCTAACTTTAAAATTCAAAGTAAAGAGTAAAGTCTGGTGTTAGAATAAACAAAAAATAACTAAAATGTAATCAATCTTATTTAATTACAGAGTGGCTTCTATCTGATGTTAGAATACTTAGGAATTATTTAATATGTTATCTGTAGGCTGTAAAACTCACAATATGAATGGGGAAGCGCTTTTTAAGACAAATTGAACAATGTATGAATCTGCGGTGTACCGTTACGGATTATTGCTTGTTACATTCAGGCACTGATTGGTATTTTAACGCAAATTCCGCAGTGGCTTAGAGACTTATAAAAGTTTTGTGACAGATACGGAATACACAGTGTGTCGGAAATTAGATATTCTATATTCTTAAAAGAGATAGATGAGCATCTAAATCGGAAAGATGTTCGAAGATTGTTACAAGTTTAATGACGCAAATTGCCTATAGGCTCTCGGCTTCTTGAGATATTATTGATTCCTCATACATTTTTAAAATCCATAGAAACATTTCTAAAGCAACTTTGGCACAAAATTTTGCTGTTTGGTTGTAAACCTGATGTTTCGTAAATAGAACTTCATTATTAATCATATTTTTAAACACCTACCTAGTTTTTTAATTTTGTTTTTACAAGCCTCTCACCTCCCAACTCCAATAACGTAACACACATCTGGGTTTAAATAATTTAGAATTGAACAAGATTAATTTGGCAATTTTAGTATGGGGGTATTTTGTAAATCACATATATTACAGAAATAAATTCCACTATATTTTTTTGTACTATAAACTTCTGCAGACAACATTAAAAAGATGAAACGCAGTAGGAAAAGATTCTACTTATTATACAGGGAGGCCCAGGTCAGATAACTCAATACGTTCTCTGGAAAGATATAAGAGAAACAGAGAAAAGTTAAATACATAATTTGTATTTTATAATATTTTTGTGTATTCAGGGTGAGTTGTTTTTCTTGGATCGCTATAAACTTCGTTATTTTAAATAGGACATCCTATACCGCGTGTGCGTGGCTTTAAGTAACACGAAAAACTTTTCAAAAAGTCTTTTACATCCGTATTCACTAAAGGGCTTAAAATTTAAACCAGGTCTAACTTGACAGTTATAGGTTTTGAGATGACATTTTCAAGAATTGAACAAATAATTTTTCTAAATGTCACAACACAAAATGACAGTGACATAAGCGAAACACAACTGGCGAATTAAAAGTTTTAAGTACCATGGCAACTAGACCAGGGGTGCGATTTTGCACTTATCATTTCGTTAGTTAACGAAAATTTTCTCCGTTCGGAGAGCTGTTCGGCATGACAATCGGATTTTCCGATCCTGGTTTGTTAAATACCAACCTACTACTAAAGCCGCCATTTTCCGAGTCTGCCAATTCTTGAGTTTTTGATAATATCTAAATTTACTGCCTTGGAGTTTCATTTCGTAAGATAAAAAGTAGTTTTGATTACTTGAAAGCTAAGCCATGATATATTAGCATATGCATCATACCGTAAATAATCAACAGATGCCAAAATATTCAAGAAAATCATGAAAACATGGAACCTCCAAATAGGCAGCGAAGATACGAAACTCGTAAATCCTTCAAATTAAACAAGGTAAGCTAATCTGTTTACAAAAAAAATTATCTATGTCTTATTATTACGAAACCTGTATATTTTAGTTATTAATGATTCATTATTTTTAATTCATTGAATTCTTCTTTCTTGATCATTTTGTTAGAAGTACGGGAAAACATAAAACGCTATCCTCAAAATGTACTTCTTTTGAAGAAATATTTAACAAAGTTGTGAATATTCTGTTTAAATATTAATTACATTATTTGCTATATGGTGTAAAATTCTATATTACGTATTTTATTTTTAAAAGAAAAGGGACCTATGTTAATATGTATTCCATCTATTCTAATCGAGCACCGCGTCTGTTATGCAACCACATAAACATCATACATTTATCCGCCTTTGAAACGGGGCGCGCCTTCCACAGAAAAATAATATAATAATATAGGCGAAATGCGTTCCTCGGGAGAACAAAGCGTTTTAAACTTAGAGTAACAATAAAAATCTTACTCTAGGTTTTAATTGCCCGTTGTTACTGGGGAATGGCCCTCCCTATTTTAAGAATAGGTAGTATTTTATTTATTTTGGTCTCTCGTAACCTAACCTAACTTTTTTAATTCACAGATACAAAGTAAACAAGTCGAACAGCTGATGGATCACTTGCGGAAACATAACAGTGGTTTAATAATGGTGTATTTAAGTATTGCAAAATTGAACATAAATACCAGTAACTAGGAACCAATTTAAGAATAATATTTTCCATTGATGGAAAGACTAAAGAAGCAATAAGGGTAGTTGAATCTAGATTATCATAATACTGTTACAGGTAGGCATGAATTTGTATATTTTTAAGCAAATAGAATGTACTTGCTAAAATTATATTTTATTGTCTATGTCGAGGTCTATGTATAACTTATAAACAAAAGTATTCCTTAACAGGTATTATCAAAGAAAATTTATAGTGTAAGCTATTATTTTCTTTGGTATTATATATTTTCAGTGTTGAGGGCGAAATGAAATAATCTTTGTTTTTCTTTAAAAGAACTATAGTTGGAATTATATAATGTTATAATTATTAGAGTATGAAGGTAATTAGTTACATTATATTACACAGTATGTGGTGTATGGCACATTTATTGATTATAGCAATATGTTTACTTTTTTGCAGAATAGGACCCTAAAAAGAAGGGAATGATACAAGAAATGATGTCAAGTATTTGATACAGTATTTTCATTTACCTTTCACATACTTAATACAATATAAGGAAGAACAATCACTAAAGCACAATTACAAATTCCTCGATAAGCTATTTTGTTGATTCAAATTTGATCTCGATCATTTTGATTGTAGAAGATATATACCTGTGTAAGTATTAATTGTGATTTTTTTTTATAAAGAAACTTACTATAATATTAGACTTAAACAGATTAGGCTAGTATAATTCATAAGCTTATGTTTAGCAAAGTCTACTATCTATCTACTAACATACCTATGAGTTCATTATTATAACAAATTATCAGTTTACAGTATCAAACAGAATTTAACACTTGAAACCTTGTTTAATTTGACTAATTGTTTTTGCACTGATATTCTGTCGGAAAACAGCAGCAAGATAATGCATAGCAACTCAACTGATGAATGGTGCACTAATTTTTTTATTTTGTCATCCATTAAACTTTGTTCTAGACACCTCATTATGTTTTATATGTTTGTCTAATTTCTTACAGTGTGATACAAATATGTTTGAAGTGTTTGTTTTTCCTTGGGTTTTGCTAATTGCAACTTTTAATGTGTATTTTTAAATTAATCTTTTGTTCAAGTCTATGAATCGCTTTTGAAGTTTCACATCACAATAAAAATATTCTATTTAAAAAATAACTATTATATGACTTAATAAGTTCATTATGTTTAATGGAATTTATTTGTTTATTCCTATGTAAAATTGTACAGGGTGCCTAATTATATTGGTATTGGTACGTACCCTAGAGGCCTTATGCTATGAGTTATCAGAAAACTTTAAATACAAATGTTTTTGGGTTTGAACAAAATCATCATTCATTAATCATTCTTGCCGATTATAAATATACTAGGTTTAAACTTTAAACTAAAGATAATAGAGAAATTTTAGAAAAACCCTGCCATAAGAGGCAATGTTTAAGAGAGAGATGGAGTTTGCTTCCAATATAGTGGAGTCAGTTGGAATACATTGCTTCTTCTGATAGGGTTTTTCTTAAATTTCTTGATTATCTTTAGAGATAAAGGTCTTAAACCTAGTTCATTATTAATAATCAGCAAGAAGAGACCATTTGAGGTGTATCTATTATACAGGGTGTGCCTTTTAAAATAATGTAGTCGATGCCCATTTGCTGAATTTCCGATTATCTTTTGTTTGTTTTTCTTGTAAATTGACCAAATCTAAACACTTCTATATTTAAAGTTTTTTGATAACTCATAATAAAGTCTCTAGGGTACTGTTTAAAATATAATCAAACATCCTGTACATAAAATCTGTATAAAATATCAGATGTGTTAAAAATTAAAAAAACTACATATATATACATAAAGGAACAAAAGTGAACCAAACTTAATAAAAAATTATACACCATATACATTATACCTATATCATGAAGAAACCTTATTTTTTGTAAGTTAAGTTAACTGTGTTTACCATTTTTGACCAGAAGAGGTTATTTCAAATCCATTATTATGTAATTCTGGGATACCTTGTTAGGTACTGGAAGAAACTAGGTTGCTAAAAGTACATTTTGTAAGGATATATTAAATATTTATACAGGATGTCCCAAAAATGTTGTATAAGGTGCAGCTGCTGTTTTTTTATTATGGTCTATTTTGTTTTATTAAAGAACAAAACGTCTTGTTTATATGCAATTTGGTAAACTGAGGTTTAATACCTTAAAAAAGACTATACATGAATTTGTAATTCGTTTTGTTTAAAATTTTATTTTTTAAACTTCAATTTACTTGAAACATCTGTATGTTGCCTTTTTTAATTATATCAAATAAAGTATAACTGACTTAAGTCTATGAAAATTAAGATTACTCACAGTGAAAACTGTATTTTGTAACAAGAAACATTTTTTTCTAGATTTTTTCTTCAGAATAACTTTATTTTATAAATTCAATTCTGTCTCTATTTTGTAAGACTTGGAGGTGATCATGGTATCTATTGTTCAGAAAGTCAAGAACTACAACATATATAAAATGTAGGGAATTTCCCTCAAGCTAGTTTTATAAGATTTATGTGTAGTCCTAGTAGCTACCTCGCAATTCACCCTTTCTTATAGGCTTTGTTCAGTATAATTTTTAGAATACCTAGTGGCATTGTGGATTTTGTGACGTATAAATGACGACCTTCAAGATGGAAATTTTTGGACAATATTCAGATCTCAATTTTTGTTCAACAAAAATTAACATATTTAGTTACGGTTTTCGACACTGTCTAGCAGGCGCGTAACTAAGGGGGGCATAGGGGAGGCGATGTCTTTTTTTTTGGGTTATTGCATGGGCGCCCGCAGAACCATTCAGTAACAGGAGTCTAGGGACGCTCCTACGGTCTAGCACTAAGTTTATAGCCTAGAGGATGTTAATGCAGAGGTCTTCAATAAGTTGGTTTACAGAGTGTTTTGTAAAACACATGTAAAAAAAAGTTTTCCTTGTTTTTTTTAAATTCTTTAGTTTTTTTTTGTACAGGGTGTTTTCAACGAAATTGTAAATTTTTTTTAAACGTGTTTTTTTTTCTCAACTTTTGTATCCCTTATACTATTATTTCTTACCTCAGTTATGAATAAAGGTAATGTCTCTAAATTTATAAATGCAACTGTTGTACAGGGCTTTCATTTATATTTTGACACCTAGTTACATCTTTAATTATAGAAAATTTAAAAAAAAAACTTTAATTTCAAAATTTGTAGGATTATTCCTGTATTATAGTCTAAGAATATCAAATATTTCTAAAAATTATTGAAAAGTAGAAAAAATTACATAACATGGATTTTTTAAATGTGTCACCTTGTATATTGTTACCTAATTAAATTAGTCTTTTCATACCGATTATAAATATATGAGTTCAGAGAGAGAGAGAGGACTAATATCTTTGCCTCTTATGAAATGGCTTCTATCAATTTTTTGGATAATCTTTAAAGATAATGGTACCAAACCTGATATAATTGCTAACTTCAGATTAATTTACTGTTGCATTAAATGGGGCCAGCTAAAAAAATATAGGTTATGTAATTTCTTCTATTCAGTAATATTTTGTATTCTTAAAAGATAATAGTGAAAAAACCCTACAATTATTGTGTTTTTATTTTCTATAGTTAAAGCTGTATCTAGATGTCAAAATATAAATAAAAACATTATACTTATAAAAAACTGTTTTGCATATTTTTTACTTAGAACTAACTTCAAACTCATCATTAGAATTCATTAATGTCTATGTAAATTTAAATAATAACAGACCTTTTTACCATTATTTAATAAGTTTCATTAATTTTTAAACTCTTAAATGACCTTTTGATCTGATGGATCATGAAAGTTAGTTTAAAGTAAAAAGTTCACAATAGAATGGGGTAAGAAACAATTGTTTGATGCATACAGGAGCTGAGAAAAACAACACATCCAGAAAAATTTACATTTTGGTGAAAACACCCTTTATATAAAAAAAGTTTTTTGGTATTCGGGTGTGAATTATCCTGGGCAGAAAAGAACAATATAATATTTCGTTTTGTAATAGTCATTGTGTGTGTATAAACATTTTGTGAAAATGACAAGGGCTTAGATAATACTCTGTGTAACAGATTTCTTGTGGCCTTTTGCATTTTCGAAGCGATAAATCCAACATATAGTGCTAGGGATTATCGAAAACCACAACTCAATATATAAATTCTGGTTGAAAATTAGTAAACTTGAATTTTGTCTACAAATTTGGACATCAGTACCTAAAATTAATTAATTAATGTAGGGGTTATGGTTATATTGAATAAAAAAAATTGGGTGGAGGTACTATACATGCTGTTGGTTACAAACACAAGTTTAAAAAGCCATATTTATATGGATATTCTTCATATTTTCTTAAGGGGAATATGCTTCTTAAGTATTGCTTTTAATTTTTAATGAAAATTGGAAATATACCTATTTTATCAATAACGAAGTTTTTTTAATAGCATATTTACAGCTGATTTTTCGAAAAGCAATTTTTTTACAATATTTTTTCTTCTTTTTAGGTATTTCAAGTCACAGTGTGAGTCCTTTGGACCCTTTGTAAAAGAAAATGGTGTGTACTTACATATCACCAGAAATCTGCAGCAATTGAAACTAATTTCAGCTTGTAACAATTTGAACAATAAAAACATGTCCAATTGTAATATTTTTTTATTTAGTGACAAATATAGAATTGATTTTCACTATGAAATATTGCAACACTTTTAAAAAAAAAATTAAAGAAGTCAATTTCATAATAATCAAAATGGAAAATTATTTTATTTATATCTTAAAGATTTATGACTATACTTAAATCTAAAAAAATAATTATATTTAGGCGTTTTATAGATACAGATTTACAGGGATATAGAAAGTTAGAGATTGATACCATTATGAAATTAGTTATGGGTGGTATTATATATGGATCTTTAAACAAATTTCCAAAAGTTAAGGTATGATCGTAGAAATATTTATTTTTCAGTTCCAACTGTTTCTTTTGGTAGTTATGTAAACTCTCCAAACGTCAATTTTTAGTTTCTGGACGATAAAATTACTCTATTAGGTATAGGATCAACTGTGCAGTAATTTTATTATTTTTAATGCAATGAAAAAAATGCAAAGTAAATTTTCTTCTTCCCAATCATATGGTAATTATCAGTATCTTTGAAATATAGAGAGAGTGACAAAATATCTATTTTTATTAAATGAATACCCTGTCTATTTTTTACACCTATGAAAAGCTAAAAAATATCTTTCCTAAAAACTTCATGCCAAATTTTCTAATATACACACCTATGATATTTAAAAGTCTAAAATTAATACCTTCCTGCAAATGGCCATATTATTTTTGAATATATAAATTTCGTAACAGTTACAAACAGAGTATTTCTTAAAAGGGCTTGTTTATACAGAGCATTCCATGTAAAAAATTACACTGTGTATAATATTTTTGAGTACGAGAAATAATAAAAATATTAGAGAGGGACCACTTTAAATGGCAATCAATTTCCCTCGTACAGATTGTCACTACAATTTGCTGTATATTCAAATAATTTATTAGGCCGTCATTTACTTTTGTCATACAAGATTCGGACTAAAATTTTACCAGTCTGTCTCTGTTTTTCACTTGAGTTTTATGGAATTTTATTTCATTAGGCCGCCATTTTGTTTCGCAATAGGTATTCGATTTTTACCAAAATGTGTCCATTCCGTTGAAAACTTAAATTCAACTGGATAAATAGTTTTTAAGCTATGCTGCGTACAGACAGACTGACAGAAGTGGGAAAACATGGGGCCCAAGCACCCTAAAATGCAAAGTTCTGCAAAAATGTTAAAGGGTTAATTTTTCATTTTTTACTCTTTTAAACTGATCTAAATGCTGGTGGTTGCCCTTCTTTAATAAGGACTTTTATTTATTTTAAACTTTATAATTAAATGGTAAAAGTATTAACTTCTATTTGTTTATTTTTCAAATGATTTAATAAATCCGATTATGTATTTTAATAATTTTAACACAGAATAAGTGTGTAACTTATTTTATTAAGACCATATTACCATTATATTAAAAATCGTCTTAAAATAAACAATACATTTGGAAAAATAAAAAACATATTTTTATTACCAATTCATTAGATAAATATAGAAAACAAATGTATTAAAAATTAAAGTTGGAAGTTTCATTTTGAAAAAATATTTAATTCAGAATAAATATAACATTTTGACTAGTACGTCTAAAACTAGTCCACTCTAATAAAGACATGTATGCGTTTATCACTACAGTACATTGAATGTGTAGACAATAAAGAAAAAAAACTTAAGCTCTATCTTAAAATATGGCTTACTAAAGTATTCAACAATTGTCTGTTAAAATTATTAGTTTTTAGTTTAATGTTGATTCTTTAACAAATGTTTGCTTAGTGTCCTATCTATTTAAAAAGGTGTTATGTATCTTAAAATAGTTATTTCCTACCTCGAAATACCTGACAGTGTCTTTAAGAATATCATATTCTCTAATGTCTCTAAAATATCTGGAAATACAAGTGCAGAAATATTATATTACGCCTTTATAATAAGGTATAATAACATTAAAATCTGTTCTGGAAGAGCACAATATAATATCCACTAAAATGTTCCTTTTTTCACTGCACTCACATGTAGCGATTAATTAAAGTCAAATTTAGGTCTCTTGAAATCACCACTTATTTGTTAACTTCTATTTTAGAATATTAGTAGGTATTAGGTACAATATTATTCACCATCACCAATTGATGCCAACAATGCTGCTATATCTTCCATTTTAGAAGTTTAACAAACACAAGTATTAAGGATCTCCAGGCAGACCTTAGTAGCTTCAGATTTTTAACTCTTCATCACTTTTTAATTATTTCCAAAATAATAAAGTATACTTAATTAATTAGGCCAAACAAATGTGTCGTGTCTTGCTCAACGTCAACAAAATAATTTTAAGGTTAACAGTAATTGTCAAATCGTAATGAAAAACTGGCCTACTTGACGTCAAAAAATACATGCAATTTTCCATTTAAGAAATGGATGCTACTTCCAACCTTTGTCAGTTGTTTCGCTAAATCACGTGATTTAGCGATTCGTTAACTAACGAAATGATAAGTGCAAAATCGCACCCCTGGTCTCTCTCTCTTAACTAACTCTTAAACCTTTTTAGTGAAAGGGGTTAGAGTTTTTTCGTACGAGGTGATGTTTTTCTGCCTGTGTGTTGGTAATGTTGTTCAAAGTTGTAAATGTAGTTCTTTCTAGTCTAGAAGCTAATTTCAGATGAATTTCTAATAGTTTCCGGGCATTTGTATCTAAATCACGACATGTTGCCTTAATCCTTTCTCTAACTAATGCATTGCTAGCACGCTTATAAATTTTCTTAGCAGTTACTACATCTTCATCTCGGCATCTAAGGAGAAAGGCGAACTGGCAGAGTAACTTCCTCTTGCTGTTCCGGAGATGGCCAAAAGTTTTGGCATCCTTCTTGGTTTCCTCCTCATAGAGGTTAGCTAATATAGAACGGAAGCTTTCACGGCTTTGGTCAATTAAGAAATCATGGTTCTTGGAATTAGACTATGTCAAATTGGAATTACTATCCGACGTTTCGTCTTCGATTGCATGAACCATCTTCATGGATCTTTACTCCACGAGATCTGAACACTGAATGTCCTCGAAGAAATTCAGGCGGGCTTTTGTACCCGACTTGTGCTCGCCGAACCGTGACCCTGTGTTAAGATCGATTTCCACGTGTGATGTAGACCGTAACCCGTATTTCTATTGAAATTTTCTGTATGTTTAAATATTTAGCACAAAAGAAATCGGTTATTAAATCACTAGTATTCAGAGCTATTACGATTTCTGATCAAGATTCTTTAACATCGGAAACATCGAAACTGACCGAAGCTCTCAGAAGGAATGGCTATTGCACTGAAGATATTACGCGTTCAATTAAAAGATATAGTAAATCAACTCCGCCAAAGGAGAATGATAAAGAGCCAACATTAGATAGTGTTGTTCTTCCCTACATACATGGCACTACAGAGAAAATAGGACGATTACTTCGGCAGTCCAACATACGTACAATCTTCAATACACATAAGAAGATTGGACAATGCTAGCGATCCTCGAAAGATCTTGTACCTTTCCAAACAGAAGGAGTATATAAAATTCCTTACTCCTGTGGAGAAGTGTATGTGGGAGAAACAGGGCGCTCAATATCAACTAGACCTAAGGAACATGAACGATGTTTTAAAAAGAAACAAATTGTTTAATCTGCTGTAGCTGAACACCAGCATAACACTGACCATTTCATAAATGTAAAGGAAACCAAGGTTCTAGCATCGGTTCCAGGTTTTTATAAACGAAAAGTTAGAGAATCTATTGAAATATTCAAACATACAAAAAATTTCGATAGAGATACGGTTCGGCGACCACAAGTCGGGTATAAAAGCTCGCGTGAATCTCTTCGAGCTCATTCAGTGTTCAGATCTCGTGGAGTAAAGATCCCTGAAGATGCCTCGTGCAATCGAAGGCGAAACGTAATAGTAATTCCAATTTGACACGGTCTAATCCCAAGAACCATGATTTCTTAAAATAGGTATATATTTATGTGTAGATACCATCTACAGAACTTTATGTAGTCAAAATTAGTATATTGCAATTATGCTGCACATTGAATAAAAAGCCAAGCAACTGATTTCTACCAAATGCAGTCATCCAAAGTTTTAAAAGCTATTTATTTTAAAGATAATACTTTTAGCGTATCAACTTCGATAATTTCTAAAATTCTGCCGGATATTACGATCGCTTTTCCTCGGATAATAAGTCGAAGGAAAAATTACGAAACAGACCAAGGCAATGAGGTAAGGGATTCAATGGAGCGGAGTAAACAGATTGGAAAACGTTGCTGGAATCAGAAATCGTCGTTGAGACAGCCTGTGCAACCGTAAGATGAGCTTATAAGAAGGGGTACGTTCGCGAATACAAATAAAGATAGAACAACAAATATAATTAAATAAGTAAAAACTATGGCTGTATGTAACAATTTATTATATTATATTATGTTTGTAAATATATGCGGTCCCAGAAGACAACAAGAACTAGTAAATAAAGAGAAAGAGAAAAGAGATGTTGTAAGAAAACTTTTTCTCAATGCCAAATATTTAAAATTATTTTACTTGTTATAAAATTACTTACATTTCTAAACGTATATTGCTAAATAAATACTAATCTACCTAGGTGAGACCATTCTGATTGTTCTTATACAATATTTGCTTCTGATTAACTACTTTTTGTATTTACTTTTAGTATTAGTATTTACATTCTATATTATCTAAAATCAAACAGCAACTGTTTTTATTTTTTTTAAATCAAAGCTCAGACATCTACAACAAATTCTTCAGAAAACTTGTAGCTCTGTTCGCTTTTTGGATAGGCTATTTTAAAATTTATTAATTTTCTTGGGCCTTCTTGCATATGAACATTGAATAGATTAATTTCGTAAATATTATATGTCTTCCATAGTTTCATTTCACGAAAATATTCTGGCTGGTATTATAAAAAAACGTATTCATCTTGTTTAATTTCGAAGTACGTTTAACCTAGTTTTAATACTTTTATACTATATTATAACCATGACATTGTGTTAAATATCCAGCTAAGTGGGTCAAACGAGTGAAAGTAAAACTTTGAATCAACAGCATCTCCTTCTCATACCAACCTATCAAATTAGTCATCCAGTAGTCTGTAAATGTATCCAGTTCTTATCTGACTCCTGCGTTCAGTCAATCGTAATTATTTGTACAAAGGTCCTGCGACATTGAATCTTAATCGCTTTGACGTTGTCACTATCACTATGTACTACAATTTTAATTCTGTAGGTTCATCTGGTCGAGGCTTTTTGCACAGATATTAAATTTTCCAATGGTTCAACCATAATGAGAGTCATATATATATTCGGTTATCGAAATAAATTCTTGTGAGAAAAAAGTCTTTTTGTCTTCACATATCGCTCATTAGTAAAAGTGATATAAATTGTAAAGAGTTTGGTACAAATCTGAGATAGCCACCCAGAACTGCCAATAACATCCCTTAGCATACATAAGGAAAGTAAAAGGTTATTCTTATTTTCCAAACAATGCTGGATATTGGAACATTGTATATTTTAATACAATTTAAAAACCTGTTACTTATCTTCTAAATAATTATTTTAATTACAATTTTTAGAAATAAAGACATCTCAAAAATATAGAAAAATTATTTTACAATTGTATATTTATGGTCTCAACTAATATATAAGTAACGTCGGTTTCGAATGTACTCCCGAAAAATGAAGCAGAAGTAAAAATTCCCGAATCCAATAGGCGACCGGGCCTGGCCCTCGGCCTTTGGTCATCGAGTGCATCTGATACAAACTGACCACGTGTGCATCTTCCTCGATAAGAAATTACTTCAGAGGCGTCCACGCCGGATTTAAAAAAATAAAAGCATACATAGAAAGTTTTTTAAATTTACAACCGAGTATTATTTTAAAAACTAGAATACATCGAAAAGGAATATTTAAACAACCCGAATATATTTTTATTATTCATGGATAATATAAAGGTAAAAATTTTAAAGATACGCAATTTAACCTAAGCATGACTTTTCCAATCAGTATTCATTGTTGTAAACATAAATCATCTCTTATTAAAAACCATTTTATTTTGTTTATTCACGTGAGACTTAACCTCATTTTAATGTCCATCAAATATGTATAAGTAGTTGTTTGTTTTGTTGTGCTTTAGTGTGTTTTATTCTATTTGTAAGTTATTGTTTTAGGATTTGTGAGTGTAATTATTTACTAAGGTTCTCTCTGTTGTTTGTAGGTCTGATGATGCTCGAAAGGGCGAAAAACGTGTCATGTTTGTTGTGAATTGTAAAATTATAATTTAATGAGACCGAGACTTGGAGTCTTTTTCTATGTTTGTTATTAAAACTAGGTCTCTTTGAGCAATATGGACAATTTCTTCGATTATTAAAAACCAATTAAGGCCTTATTTCTCAGTGCTACTAAAAATATTCCAAGGTGTAAATAAAGTACAGTGTCAATCACAGTTACAAGAATTATGCAAACTACACTACACTACACTTTTAAATTGCATGTACAGGTTTAAATGATCATTTTGGATAAATTGAAAATAGCCATATGGTGTATTTTTTCTAAAATAACTTTTTGAAACTCAATTTAAGTTTTTGAGACTTCTGTAGCGAAACCAGTTATTTCTTATGTGCATTTTTAAAAATCCTCATTGTTTATATTTCAAATGTATATAGTTAATTTATCTTAATTGAAGCCATTTGTGATACACTGTTAATTTTACGGTATATCTTTAGGTCACAAATACCGATAAACCTTATGGTAAAGGTATACTATAATCAATTCGAATAAAAAAACTCACGTGTCAATATTTTTATTGAAAGTATAATCATTTGTAAATAAGATATTCACCAGTTTTTTCTATGGTTCATTCCAAGGTCACAATTATACAAGGTTTCAATAAGGTCATTTTAGGATAGTGTCCTTATGTGCCCTCTTTGGACCTCTCTTGCGTTTTCAGCGCATTTATAAAAGAGAGTGATACATTTTAAACGAACTTTTAAAGACACCTTCACATTTAGGCACGGAACGGTTTTAAAAATAAATGCTTATGTGGTCAGATATGTTTTATGACATGGCAAATAGGTCATTTATTGACATTCTAGTAAAATTGGTGGTCATCATGTCATCTATTAATGATAATACTGCGTTATTTGTCGCTATATTATTACTTAAATTTATATGATATTCACAAAATTAGCACTATATCAAAAACAGTTGAAATGGAAACAAACTACAGTAGACTCACGTTACTATAAACACAAAAAGTTGCAGGCTAAGGCCTCGTTCATATATGCTAGATGTTAACACATCTGAGAGAAGTTAAAAACAAACAAGCGATCTTTTTGAGTGTATGTTACATTTACATGCACATTTATATGCTCTCATATTATTTGAAATTTCTCGCAAGGAGTTAAATTTTTCTTTTTATTTTTGACCATTTCGAAAAAATGCAATGCACTACACTACTCCCGAGATACAAACACATACACTGAAGATTTATAACATGTTTTTATTAGTTACGCGTTTTTGCAAGTCTAAATAAATCAAATCTTAGATATCTGAAGCACAGTTCACGTTACCGAGGTGTGTGCAGTCTCACTACAAGGTATAAATGAAAATATTTTGCAGTTCATGTTATCGAGAGTTCATATAAACGCAAGTTACCTCTATTTATATTTGGAATAAGAAAAGGAAGTTTTTACATTTTTCATATTTAAAGACAGGTTACTCCATAAAAAACTTTTTCTCTCACAGAGCTCTAACTAAAAATCAAATTAACTTTTAAAGGCATTTTAAAAATCTTGGCTATTTAAATTATAAAATCATCACTTCATGATGGATAACACTGTACATTACTTACTGCAATGTCGAAACTAAAAAAAGTTAGATCAAAAGTATTACAGGTCATATGGACATTAAATAATTGACCATATGTGAATAGTAGTGGAATTTATCATAATATTTTTACAACGTGCTACCTGAAATATAAGCATCATAAGTAATAGTAGTACCAATCAATAGTGCCAGTTTAGACAGTAATATCAGTAAAATTCAAATTTATTAAAAGTATTTTATTTTTTATTCACAAATATACTATTTCAACTTATATTTTATTATTATTAAAAAGAAATATCGATAAAGAAGATAATGTAAATTTCAATATACAATTACGGAGATAAAAAAGTTAACGAAAGAGGAATCTAAAAAAAATATGTACTAAGAGAGTCAGATCATACACAAAAAAAATGTTACCCATTGTGCATATTTTACCTTCTCAATCTTTAGTCTTCTCAGCCAAGACATGTCAAAACAACAATACGCTATAATAAAAACTAACGTTTCTCTTTAACGTTTTTTATGTATTTGATAATATTAGCTGACAACATTTATTTATTATTTTGATTTGGTATAGCTGGGTGTAAATATGATTTTTTCTACGACCACTTAGAAAACTGATAATAAAGCATTGTAAACTCGGCCATAATGTAAACATTTTAGGTAATATAGAAAGCTTTGATCTGATTTGATTTAATTATATTACACGCATGTGGTGTGTGTTCAACACAGTTCAATACAGTATTTGACTCATTTTATGTACAATCAAAGCAATTACTCTGTTTTTCAACACTACTGTCGAAACAATTTTTTAAATGTGTTGAAATGCAAATATAAATAAAAGTACTACTGAATATTCTTTGTAAAGAAAAATACTACCTATTACTGATATGAAAGTGATCGTCTTCACTGCTTCACCTGGCTAAGGCCTCGTGCTAAACATCTCGTTTGGAAACTTCCGCTTCCAACACTGATATATAGGGTGATCCATTAAGAATGGTCGCCAGCCATAGCCCAGTAATAGTTGTTCACACTATTATGGGGAAAAAATATTTATGGATAAATCCGTCAAGAGAAATAACTGGAAATTATTTTTAAGATCGAAAAATGGCCGCTAGGAAGCGTAACAACCACTCAAAAATCGAAATGTTGATTTTCTCTTAAATTTTGCTAATTAAATTTTGTCGAAAATATATTCATTGTATTCTTCAGGCAATTATGCAACTTTTTGCCATATATATTTCTATTTTCAATAATAAGTGGTGGGAGAAGGTCAAACTTTTTTTCTTTCAAACGTTTATATCTCCGTTTTGGATGAACCGATTACATTGAACTTGGTTCTTTTTTTGCTCTTGAAGCAGAGCTATTCACTGTATCGTAATAATTCTATTAGTGGTCACTAGATGACGTTTTTCTGTAATTCTTCAAATAATACGGAATTTCTCAAAACAATCAAATGTTATGATATGACTTTTTCGGCATAATTTAATTTAAGGTTAAAAAAGGTATCGAATAGGAAAATAAAAATCCAGATCCGTATTTAAATTAAAAAATCTGTTGATGGTCGCACAAATTCGAAACGTCGGATTGAGAAATTAACCTCACCAATTTGCAGAGGACAAAAAATGAAAATGATAAAGGGAAATTTTTTTCATTTTTCATTTGAACTAAGCGTACAACTATAGAAAAACCATAAAAGTTATTTTTGTTTTTTTTTCAGTTTTTTTATAATTGTAGGCTTAGTTGAAATGATAGATGAAAATAATTTTCACTTTATCATTTGTTTTTTTCTAAGAAAACCCGTATTATTTGTAGAATTAAGACAAAACGCCATCTAGTGACCACTAATAGAATCACTGCGCTACAGATAATAACTCTACGTGAAGAGAAGTTTAATGTAAAGGGTTCATTCAAAACAGAGATATAAGCGTTTGAAACAAAAAAAGTTTGACCTTCCCCCACCATTATTTTATTATTATTATTGGAAATAAAAAAAAAAAATTATTGAAAATAGAAACAAAAATAAAAGGCAAAAAGTTGGACAATTGCCTGAAGAATACAACGCTTATATTTTCAACAAACCTTAATTAGGAAAATTCAAGAGAAAATCGACATTTCCATTTTTCAGTTGCTAGCGGCCATTTTTCGAGCTTGAAAAGAATTTCCAGTTATTTCTCTTGGCCGATTTGCCTATAAATATTTTTGCCCATAATTATGTGATCAAAGTTTACCGAGATATGACCAAACACCATTCTTAATGGATCACCCAGTATAATATAATATTACTTGATTGACCACTATTTTTCATTTTCTATTCTCAAGAAACTATTGTCTGATTTCTGATATATTACTATTTACAGTAGACAACATATGTGTAAAATTTATTTGGACGCCGCTGAATTAATAGTTCGATATACTTTTGCATTTAGCCTATATTGAGCAAAAATTTAATATTTATATTGAAGTTTCGGGTCATCCGAGCAAACCTCGTATGCCATATTTCATTCGATTTCAATTACGCTATAGCAGATTGAAAATCAGACGAAAATACTACATTTTTTTTTACTTATATATTAGATTTATTAGACATTAGATATAAGAAAATTGAAATAGCCTTGGTTTACCTAATTTTATTAATTAGTCGATGATCAACATGCAGGAAATCAAATAGATTTTATAATTTAAATACTTTTATATGGTTCAATAAAAAACCAATTTACTTCAAACTCTTAGAAGCTCCGACAAACTATAAACATTTTTATTTTTAATCTGGCGATATGTTCAACCACTAGCATGCCAGACTTACGTTTTAATAAGTATTTATGAAACAAATAGACCGTATTTTAAAGATATCGGTCTGATATGACTCTTAACGACCACTCTAAATTGTCCTTTATGAAGGGCTGGCCATTTTTATTAAAGAACGCGGAGCTCTAATGACTACGTTAAGAGTCATTTAAGTTAATAAATATTTTTTTCTAGTTATATACAATTTAAGGTTTTAGTTTATTTTAAATGGTAGAGAACAAAAGTAAAGTAGGCAATTTGTGCAAGAAGACTATAATACATTTTTTTATCAAGTATGCGAAAAAACAATGTTTCCGAATGTGTTTTAATTTGAAAAGTTTACTTTTTGGAACTGGTCGCGAAAAAATATTTTTCGCACTTGTACATGAATGTAAACTTCAGTTAATTACATTGACATAGACGTTACACCATAACTATTTCAAATTTTGATTTTTTAATCATATCAATTCTGGCAAAAATCAAAAAACAATTATGGTCTAAACAGTTCAATGCTATAAACAAAAACAGTAATATATTATTTTGCTAGAATATCTTTAACTTTTTATTTTTGGTAGCTTTACCAAAAATACTGAATTACATTTTCTTAAACAATTAAATAGTGCCGTTCGTAAAATCCATGTAACAAATACTTATATAACCACATCTAAAACACCTGATATAGGTTTGTATGACAACTACTGAGAAACTTAAAATATCGTTAAATGGAAAAAAGTCAAAATTTTCGATATGTTTATATAAATTGATAAATTTGTTTACAAGTACTACTTTTACATTCGCCTTTGATTCGTGGGAGAACAAAGTACTGGACTATCTGCTTTGGCAAGCGAAAAAAAAACACACGAGACCTAATCACAGAAAAACGTCATTTTAACATTCTATTTAACGAGGGTTTATAAGGTTTTAGTTTTAGTGACAACCGAAATTATGTATCAACATTTTATGTTAAATTGTGAACTTTTTTCTCACAATGCAATTTGTAACGCCATAAGTTGTTTCTATATTATATATTATATTGTTTTCTGTGATATTTCTAATACTGTACATCAGGCAAAATTGTTACTGCATTTTATGTTTTAGAGGATAATGATTCTGTTAAATCATTTTAAGTAATTAAAGCAACCATGCTTGAATGCACGTCCTCGAAAAATAAAACTGCCGTTTTTCTATTATTGTTCGTATGTAACATTTAAAGAATGAACATTTTGTGCTAAGTACATACTAATTTTAGAATCAGGAATCCCTCCTCAAGAGTTAACTTTAAAAGTGAGGGCACCAGTGATGCTTATTCGAAATTTAAAACCACCAAAATTGTGTAATAAGACTCGGGAGAAACAGATTTTATTCCACGTATCCCTTTAATTCCGTCAGACTATCCTTTTCAGTTTAAACCCGCATAGTTTCCTTTAAAGCTTTGTTTCGCCATGACAATTAACAAGGTTCAAGGGCAATCCTTGAGTAGACTTGCGCTACGATTGTTTTTCCCATCGTCAACTCTATGTCGCATGCTCTAGACTAAGTTCGCGCAATAGCTTGGCTATTTTACAGCCCGAGAATGCAAAAGCAAACGTGGTTCATAAAGAGGTACTCATAAGAGGCAATTTAAGTACCTCTTTACATCCCTTTCATTATAGTCATATACCATATACGTGAACGATGCCGACCATATACATGAACGAAGTCACGGGTACCCGCTAGTTTTATATAAAAATTTGCCCAGGACAATTTCCCTTCTTTCCTTATTTCTTTTGTTAAAATGACAATGTTTTAATTTTATTATCTATATTTGTCTTGTGTATTGACAATATCTACGTAAGCATATATATGTCTTTTTGATTTTTTTAAAATTTTTTTAAATATATTTTTTTATATTTAACTTAGGTTACTCGAAGTGTAATGAAGTCAAGGGCTATCACAGTACAATCGAATAAAAGAAAACAAATGTATGATTCTACTGTCTTTTTAAATAGGGAAAATATCTGTTACTTTACTATTGGCAGTAAACTACAGCCTTTATAAAAGCTGAATTGACTTTTCGAGGTATGCTGTTAATAATGTAAGAATTTTCCTAGATTAACTTTTAATAGTTCTTTACATAAGTTTAAGTAAGATGTGCATAATATCATAAACAATAACGCATAAAAGAGCCTACTTTAAATAATAGTGGAGATGACTCTTGGGTTTTACCATTATGTTAAACCGCCTGATGTTAAATGATTAGAAATTTGTTTTAGTATATGTTGCTCTAGTTACTATATTCTAGGACTGTAATGACGTTAAGCGTAAAGTGTGACCATTTACCATATTAAAAGCCCTAGTATAGTCGAACTTTTGTAGAATCTAAACTGACCTGAGGAAGGTATGTTGTTTTTACCTCACTCTCAAAGATCATTTTTCTTGAGGGTTATAGTTTTTTCGGCCTTTCTCTATTGATCAGTTTTATTTGCTAGATACATTAATGATTTACCTCGTGAATGTTATAAAAAGATAGCATTAAATTGTTAACGTTATATTGATTACCTCTTAACCAAAAAGTTATTAATTATTAAATTATAATGTAAAATGTATAGTTCTTTTCACGAATTGGTGGAGAAGAGGGTAAATATGGTACTAAGATGTGTTTATTGTCCACCGAATTCTAACCAAGAGTCTTATCACTCATTTTGCACTACTTGTCAATGTCTGAGAAATAGGTTAGAAAACCATAAATTCTTTATATTTGGTGATTTAAACCTCCCTTTGGTGGAATGGATTTATGAGGATGATACTCTAGTTTCAAAATCTTTACCAAATTTAGCCTCTGACACTTTTACCGTCTCAATAAGTTTCCTTGAGCTGCAGCAAATGAATCACTTACATAAGCACATGGGCAGAATTCTGGATTTAATTTTTGCTGATGACCCCGTTAATGTATTTGTTTCATCCTCTGATTTTCCTCTTGTAAATATTGACCCGTACCATCCAGCGATTGAAGGAAATTATGTTTATAATATACTAACTACAATATGTACCACCAATAAAAAACTACAATCGAGTGAGTGGCAAATTTCAACAATTTGAATCTTTTTTACGAGTACTGTGAATGGTCATTCCTATCATCTGAATCTGACATTAACAAACTGATTCAAAACTTTTATGAGGCGTTGTTTGCTGGTATCGACAAACGTGTCCCTAAGAAAATTCTCTCTGACTATAAATATCCAAAATGGCTTGACCTTCCATTAAGAAAACTTATTGCTCAAAAGAACGGCCTTTACAAAAAATATAAACAATGAACAACATGTCGACTATTTAGTCTATTCTAATATCCGATGTGAGTTTAAACTTCGAACTGATATGTGTTACCTTATATACGTCACACAGACTGAACTACTTATCCCTGAAAATATTTTTGGTCGTTTGTTCGAAACCTTAGAAGAGATTCCAGTTTGCCCAATATCATGTATTGCGAGAGGGAAGAAATTACTGGTTCAATCAACATAACCAATGCTTTTGCTGCTCACTTTCAGTCCTGCTATTCTAATCACTCAAACATAGATTTAGCTAAGATCGGGCCCACAAGTTCTTCTGGAAGATCATTGTGCACACATCGTTTAAAGAGGCGGAGATCAGTGATATAATAAAGGCACTAGATATTTCCAAGACGGCTGGTCCAGATGGAATACTGTCTGAGCCACTCTGTAAAATTTTTTAAATGTCCTTTAGTCTTGGTTCTTTTCCAGAAATTTGGAAGTTTTCTACTCTCATGCCGGTATTTAAATCCGGTGATAGATGCGACGTAAAAAACTACAGAGGTATTTCTTTGCTTTCACATATACCAAAGTTGTTCTAGGCAATTGTCACCGATGAAATTTTTGAAACATTTAAACATTATATTTCGGGGAACAACACGGTTTTTATCGCGGTCGCTCAACGGCTACAATCTACACTGACATCCAAGGCGTTTGATAGTGTCTGCCATCAGATTCTAATAGTAAAATTACAGCAAATTGGTTTTTCTGGAAACTACATTGATTAGATCAAGTCCTATTTATTTAATCGACGTCAACAGGTCAACGTATTAATCTACGTCAACAGGTCAACGTACGTGGTTCAGTTTTCAATAAGGTTGTTGTAACGTCAGGTGTTCCGCAGGGCTCTATTCTGTTTTTACTTTTTATAAATGACATAGTATCTTGTTTTAAAATATCTCAATGTTCTTTATATGCAGATGACTTAAAATTCTTTTTACCAGTTTCCTCTGACTCCAATCAACTGCAGTCTGACATTAAGAGACTTGTCGAATGGTGCAGCACCAATGGCCTGCTTCTTAACATAACTAAATGTTAAGTGCTCCGATTTTATAGGTGCAATAATCCCATTGATTCCGCGTACTTTAATATAGGTCTTGAGGTTGTTACTCTTTTCAAAGATTTGGGTTATTTTTGACGAAAAACTAACTTTTAATTTGCACGTTGATAACATAGTACTTAAGGGTTTTAGATTGCTAGGGATTATTAAACGATATACTAAGCATGTCACTGATACTAAAGCTATTGTTTGTCTCTATAACTCCCTGGTTCGGAGTGTTTTGGAGTACTGTTCTACTATATGGAGCCCTTCATATCAGTGTCACATTGTCAGAATTGAAAAAGTTCAAGATAAATTTGCAAAATATCTTTGATTTAAATTTAATTTTCTATACGAAGGTCTGTCTTATAAGACAAGAGTTCTTCTTTGTGGCCTACAAACCCTTGAGTTTCGGAGAAAAATGGCACTCTTAGTTTTCTTGCACAAGTTATTAAACGGGGCAATTAACTGTGAAATATTGCTGCAGTCAGTCTCATTTTTGGTTTCCATTAGGAGAACAAGACAATCACAGCTATTTTTTTGAAAGTACAAATTATAGTTATAGTGCATTTGTTCATCGACTAGTATACAATTACAATCGACACTTTCCGGAATATGACCATTTCAGGCAATTTAAAGCATTGGTTATGTGATTATCTTTTGTCTGTATAAGTTTTGTCTGATATTTATTGTGTGTAATATGTTGTCAAATTGAATCTTTTTTATTTTATAATTTGATATACATTTTTTAGCTTTATTTTACTCTTAAGACTATCTTGTTTGTCTGACCACTTCGAATGTTTAGCATTCTGTAGTCTGACACTGAGAGACTTGTCCGATGCTTGTATCGGCTACGTCGGTACGTTAATTAAAAAGAAATGAAAAATACCTATTTCTGAAAAAAGAGTCGACGTTTCGGCTATATATTTAGTCTTTTTTAGGACTATTTTAAAACATGGGACTTTATATTAACACACAAAACGGCAAACATTACCAAATAAGACCTGAGAAAAATGATGATTTTCCCAACATTTGAAAAACAAATGTAACATTCAGTCCATACTATTCATTCTATATGAGAAAAATGTACTCTTCGGTATTCCACTCTATCAAATTTCTTCGTACTTCTATTTTCGTCCCCACGGTTGTTTAAACTTAGAAAATATTTAGTGCATACATAGCAGCTACAATACCATAAAATATAACTTTGCGAAACCAAGCAACATTTATTAAAGTGATATTACAGGCCCGGAAATTCTGTAACTCGTTTTGAAACAAATAAAAACACTAAGACGACATTTCGGAAACAAAGCAGCTTATGACAAAAGAAACTTCCCGCCACCAGTGCATGTTATTAAGTAAAGCTAGCGAAGTATCATGACGTCCGCAGCAGACTTCTTACGTTCTAAGCCTCTTAAAATTTTAAGTCCCGCTGATTGACTGCTCTTTGGATTTTAAGTCTTTATTAGTAGTCTTGGTCTATTCAACCCTATACCGTTATTAAAGGTACTCGGCTCGGAAGGGCTTTGTGTCGAAATGCAATGAGAAAATTGATATGGTTATTAAGGAATATTGTTGTTTTTTTGTTATCTGCTAATATTCTTGTTATTGCTCCTTTACTTAAATGTTCCTATTACTCGTGCATTAGTAGATACAACAGAATTTAAGATTGATATGCGGCAAGGACTTAATATTACAAGGCATATATTTTGTGAAAAGAAGTATTTGTAAGAAACTAGGTTCATGACTTTATTATTTTGACTTTGAAGGTGTGAACATTTTAAAAAGTATTGTTGACATATTAAATAAAGCTGGGAGAAAATATGTCTAGAAATAAGATAAAATATATTTGAATGCATTAATACTTATTGTATTCATGTAGTTGCATAACTATACATAGATATTTTTTATGATAAAAACTATCTAGATTTACAAAAATACATTTTAAAAAAATTTCAAATTCTAAAATACATTACATTTCGAGAACTACATTGTGTAGATAGAAACAAATCCTAGGAGTATATCATTAAAATCTAAAAAAATATAAAATTGTGCTTCAGTACATGACATATATCAACAAACTACATTACACATCTACTTAATTAATTAATATACAAAGTAGTAAATTTTCATTTCAAACACTTACAAAGCGTTAGTCAAGAAGGGGTGGTTATGGTTATTCATTAAAAATAGAAGGTCGGTCGTAAATGATACCAGTCTAACATATTAGCTAAGGTTCCATAAATAAACAACAAATTCATTTATGGAATAAAATGCATCAGCTGTTAATAGTTTTTTTAATTCGAGTTTAAATGTATTTGTAGATGCGATAGTTTTTATTGACAACGGTAATAGATTAAAAATGCGGCTACAGGCACACAGAGGAGATTTTTTATACATTTTTAAATTGTGTTTTAGAAGTGAGTCATTAGACTTATCCGGAGTATTTTAGTTATGGTACGAACTATTAAGCCGACAAAGATGTCTGTTCTTATGAAAATAAGTCAACAATTTAGGTAAATAAACTAAGTGGACAGTAAGAATTTTAGTTTGCGGAAAGTTCCCCACTCGACGTTGAGTATGACAGACTAACAATAATCTAAACAACCCATTTTTGTGTCACAAATTCTCCATTAAGGTCGGATGACAGACCCCAAATAACAATATTGTAAGCAATTAAAGAATAAATAGAAGCCTAACAAACACTTAGAAGGGTTTCACGAGTTACGTAATTCTTTAAAAAGTTTAGAACATAGGGGCTCCTATTAATTTTTTAACAGACCTTAGTAATTTGTCAATTCTCGGTTAAATCACTATCAATCGAGACACTTAAGAAATTTATTGAGTCATTTAAAACTAGCTTGTGACCATCTAGATCAAAAATGAGTCCACATGATGTTTTGCGGCTTTTGTTTCCATACACACAGTTTTAGCCTGACTAACCATAAGTTTTTATCTCCTACACCAGGAAGAAAAGTCCTCCAGAATAAAATTGATTTTACTCCTCAAGGCAGCCTGGATCCGAGACAACAACTGTGGTATTATTTGCATACAAGAATACTCTACCCTGAGAAATATGTTCGGGCAAATCATTAACGAAAAGAAAAAAATTAGCACACCCATGCACTAGCCGGTGATATTCCTATATTTTAATCAAACCATCAACCCTCACCGAAAATGTAATGTTAGTTAAAACAGAAATGATCCAGTCGCTCAAGCTATCCCTTATCCCAGAACTGTTTAATTTTAATGCCACAAAATCCCTATCAACAGTGTCAAAAGCGCAAGTAAGATCAAAAGAGCAGGAAATTACAGGTTCTCTATTATCAATTTTATCTGTTACATATCGAGCGAGGTCAGCGAAAGCATTTTCAGTAGACAGCCCTCGAATATATAAATAATACATATAAAGAAATTGATATTTTGAACAACTTTTTCACAATCATATTGAGTACCTTGTTTGTGTCTTAAGAAAAAAAGATACGGTATCTCAGTAAGTCATATTTTAGAAACTAGCTTTTTTGAAATAATTGCTTAATTGATATATGAATTCAACCTTGCAAATATATATAAAAAGTACAGACCTTAACCTACCAATTAAAAAAATACATATTTAAAGTGCGTATATTATAATGTTTGTTATCTATTTAGTGTATTTTTATTTTTAACTTGCAGTAGTAAGCATTCAAATAAAGTTATTCAATAGGTTGTGTTTGTATAGAGTTGAATTGCTTGATTGGTAAAACTTTTGAATAATGTGCTTGCTCCTGCTCTACAAAGTTAACGTATGTTATATAAAAATATAGTAAACAATAAAAAACATTAACTAAAGGTTTCCTAATCTTGGATATATTCCAATTCTTAATCTTAAAAATATTGCTGTTATAAGTTGGAATTTATTCGATCCTACAGATAACAGTGTTGTGTAAAAGGAGCAACTTTAATCTCTGTGGAGAAATATCAAATTAGTTATTTATAAGACGAAATTTTAATTAAAGGCATGTAAATTTAAATCACTCATTTAACAAATCATTGTTATCTGCAGATTAATTTAGAAAAAAGAAGAAAATAGTTAGTATACACCGGTATTATTAGTTTTATTAAAGCAAATTTTATACAAGAAAATGATATATTTAAGTTTTAACTTTTAAAGCAAAATTTGCAGGTTTAATTGTTTTATTTTAAACTTGTCGTGTAAATTATTATTAAACAGGCCGAAATCTAAGCACTGATTTCAATAATTTTTTAACGAACCTTAATTTTAAAATTGGTTTGGCTTTATAAATCACCAATGTGCAGCATAAGAGAACCTTCAGAAAACTAACACTGCGGAATGTGTACTTTAGTTTAGTTAATTTTATGGATAAACGTTATGTAACCATTTAGAAGCCCAGCAAAATGGGTTAGTGCGAATTTAGACTTTTGAAAGGAACACCACCCTTGAGCGGCGCGACTACCCGGCAAATAGAGAATTTTATAATCTTTATCCATGTTTGGCCTAATATAATTCTTCATTTTCACATAGCTTAAGGTAACTCTACATTAAATGCATGTTTGAATATATTTTGAAAATATTATGGTTTGTACTGTTTCTAAAATTAAAGGACAGCATGTTGGTCCAATTATTCCGGCATAACTCTTTGCTTTATCTTTCACTCATCGGTACTCAAGTAGCGGCACGTGATATCTCTAACTAAATTGTTAAAATGAAGCTCAAAATGTACGTATAACAAAATGCATTAAAAAATGTGAAAATAATCTAATAAATAAAGCAATTTTTATTAGTAACTAATTCAATGATATTACAGAGGTAGATAAATCTTCAAGAAGTCTAAAATTTCAAAAAACCCGGAATAAAGTAAAAAAAAAATATACAGGTGGTTTTCATGAAAAACAAAACTAGATACTTTATGTTTGAACAATTTCTTCATTGTGCTTGCTTTTAAATCAAACTTTTTTTGTTGTTGTATTTTTTAAGGCTCTAGCGCTATCGAAATCAGACATCTTAACGTCACACCAATTATTAATATATCCAAGTCTGAATTTACAGAATTTTTCGAAATGTAAACGAAACATTAAAAGTATGTGATATTACATAAAGATCAGATAATTTAATTTTAGAATTTCATTTATTCCTATACTAATGTTAATAAATAAAGTTATAAACCAAATATTGAAATTATTTTTGTAAATAAATGTAACCGGGAATGTTATAAATGTCCGAATTCCTTTATTCACCTGTCAGGAAGTTTGTCTCCTCACCCCCGTTCTCGTAATCAAAACAGACCCAAAAATCGTTCACCCTTCGACGCCCACGAAATAGAAATCAACCCCTGAATTTTGCGGCCGTATGATAATTGGACTTGATTGGGGTTACCTCGGAGGTCTCTAAGGATGCGCTCTGTGTAAGGGGAGTTTTCGATCGCGACCACAACCTGGTCTAGTTTTATTATTAACAGCAAATTTTTAACTAGGCATGAACATACAGGGTAGGACATTTGGAATAGGAATAAATACAAACCATTTATAATTTATAATTTCCAAAAATTATTTTACACGTTAAATTTGATCGATTCGCGTCCAGATTATTTGTAACTGGAATATTGCAAACATATTTTCTGTTAGATATCTTACTAAACTCCATTTAGAACCCTCTATCAGCCGAACGATTAAACTTAAAATGAAATGACTTGCATCTTCGTATGTTAACTTTAAAAAATATATGGAAAGATATAAATTAAATTTCAAAATTGGATGCTTCCAATCAAGCCGGAAGTGAACACCAATGTCAAATTTTGACATTTCCGATTAAGATGATGTTACCTAATAGATTTTAAAAAATTTAAGATAGGAAGCCAAATTAATTCAAAGTTTACAAAGTTTTAAGTTAAGAATTTAGGTATACGATATAGTGATTAAGAAAGTAACAATATTGCATTTATAGAAAATGTCTATGACGTCATACTTCATACACACATGACGTCACAGTCAAATCATTATTACCAAAAGATCAGAAGACAAATAAATCAATTTGACTGGTAAAACAGTTTTTAGAAAATGAACCATTTTCAAGATATAGAATTTATTTGTTAGTGACCAGGCTAGATAGATGACTATTTGTAATTTAGGAATATTAAAAAACATTCTCAAAAAAATATAATATTATTGTCCGGCATCATTAATATAATTGAAACATTTTTTTCAGTATGATAACAGGAAAAAAAACATAATTTTAATAAATCAATTTGACTGATTGGAATTTATTTGTTAGTGACCAGGCTGGATAAATGATTATTTGTAATTTAGGAATATTACAAAAAAATTCTGTAAAAACACTAATATCTAAACCACAATATAATACTATTGTCTATGTCTACATCATTAATATAATTGAAACATTTCTTTAAGTATGACAACAGGAAAAAACATAATTTTAAGTAATCAAGTCACGGCTGAAAGGCTATACCCGATGCCAAAAAATAATGAATCATTCTTATAACTTTTTCGTTTTGAAGATAATAAAATTAAATTTTATAAATTTAAATATGGCATTATTGCATATTTTTGACGACTTCTGCATGATCGTATTTTATTTAAATTTGGCTTTTTGCTATCAAATTTTGATTTTTAAATATGACACCCTATATATTATTACGTGCTCGGATTGTGTAAAAACAGCCTTAAAATTGTAATTTTAGACATTTTAGAACCCTTCTTCGGCCAAATGGATAAATTAAACCCACATTTCCAGCTAAACCGAAACTTAACGTCATTCTGTAGATTTTAAAAAGATAAAATAGAAAAGTGCAAGTAATTTAGTTTTAAGTTTCGCCGTTTGGCTGATATGAGGTCCTAAAAGATCCAAAATGAAAATTTAGAGATGTCATATATTCGAAATTAGTTGAATTTAAATATGGTGTTTAGAATTTATAGCAGAACTTAAACACCAGTAAAGAGAAACAAACTATGATTCCTTGCATAAAATGGAAATAATTGTATCTGCTACTTAATTTGTTTTTATTTGTTTTAAATTATTAATTTAATCCTAACCTACCCTAAATTAACAAGGCCGTGGTTAAAATTGAAACATAGTGGATTATTTTATACAAGAAATAGTAAATTTAAAATTAAAATACAGATACGTTTAAAGAAAGGCATGATGATTTTTATGGTGGAATATTGTGTTTATGTAGGGATAGACCAGAATTATTTAACCCAACCTTTTTCTAATTCATCATCTGAAACATTAATTTTTTGGAGGTCAGTGAAATATTCTAAACAGATTTTATTTAACATATCCTATATCTATCTATATTCAACTAGTTTTGAGGAAACGAGTTCCCAATATTGTCTTTTGGGGCCAATTAAATCCTTCTATCATCCAAACAATTAAACTTAGAACGAAATGATTTGCACTTTCCATCTTAACTTTTAAGATCTATCAGATGTCGTAAAATTCCGGTCAAAATTTTTTTAGTGTAGTTTCAGAATTTTGGAAAATATGAACAAGGTCGAAATATATTCAGGTTCGCAGAATTTCCCAATTTTGGAATAAAAACAACTTTCGTTGTGTGCTGTTCCAAACATATATATATATATATATATATATATATATATATATATATATATATATATATATATATATATATATATATATATATATATATAGATTAAGATTAAGTAAGTGATTATAATCACACTTGGTGAGATTATAAAACTATAGAGAAAAGTGATTTATTTTCAGCTAAGGTTTTCCCTATGAAGACTTATTTTTTTGTATTTAAGCTGCCAGTCACAATACCAAGAAAGAAATGTATCTATGAATTCTTTTTTGTAAAAATATAAATACATATAATATAAGAAGTTAAATTTCAACATTCCGGGGCGAAAATCGTGTGGTATGTCAAAGCGTTAAATCATTCTAACGACGCGACAGTGTTCTCTATTGCGAAAATGCCTGAATGGCTGTAGGCAACCTGCCGACTTGTACACCAGTGATTGATAGGGGTCTTTCAAATTAGGATCTCATTTACTGTCATATTGAATTAGACGCGAAAATAAATACCACAGGGATCAGATATTTTTATTCGAGAAAACTTTTTTGGGTTTCTTAATAGAGTAAGTTATAACACTGTAATTATACAGGGTTGCTTTTAAAAATCTATCAGTATGCAAAAAACTAATTATACAGGGTTGATCATAAAGTCACAATGAAACAAAGTTGCATTTCTTCAAATAGAACACCCTGTTCACCATACAGTGTGTCCCCGGTGGACGAAACTATATCTGTAAGCGTTATTATTTTGCACTTTTTTATTATTATTATTATATTTATTATCCATAAAAAGTTTTGCTCGTCATGAAACGTGGAAAGTTGGAATTTCACTTAGTTAAGTATACAGGTTGTCCAAAAATTATAAAAATTTAGAGTGACCCCTAGAGTAAACTATCCCCATATTTTATAAAGAAATGTTATTTGGGCGGAAATAGAGGTTTGTTTATTTTGGTCTACTTATACCTAATATTCATTCCTAAGAAACGTAGCGTGGAAAACAGAAAATATTATAAAGTCGAACAAAATTTATCTAGACCCAGTACTAGAAACCTCTATTTCTTTTCAAATAACCTTTCTTTATAAAATGTTTAAATAACTGTAAAAATAGGGTATTTTACTCTAGTGGTATTTTCATATTTTTAAAATTTTTGGACAACCTGTGTAGCTAATTCACATTCCATCATTTAATTTCGCAGTTTCAAGGCGAGAAAAACTCCTATTAATTAATTATTCTCCTAAAATTCAAAATAATAACGTGTATAGGTATAGTTACGTCCATCCAAATTGATACATGTGTGCTGTTTATAAATAAATACCTTAATCTTTAAAGATACCCAAGAAATTTGAGAAAAACCGTACCATAAGAGGCAATATATTCTCACTGAGTTCACACCACACCGAATTAAAAAAATCCGTTTTTTTTGGCATCTAGGAACCCTAAAACGTGAAAATCTATAAAATCCTGGATAGGTGATTTTTACGATTACAAACAATTTATCTGGCTGCCATTTTGTTCCGCCATCTTGAATTCGTACCACAGTTTTACCACTTCATTTCTATATCACATTTAATTCTTGAACAAAATTTGAAATCAATCAGTAGTTTTTCAGGCTGATTTTTTTTTAATACTTTATTAATCCGCCATTTCTAGGAATGCATCGCCGCGCGCGGATAATACGTGGATGAGTGACCTCCCGGGGGAGACCGTGCACCGTCTAGAGACGTGCTGTTAACAATGGCTAGTAGTTGCATGTTTCGGTATTTGGAGAACGTCAACAAACTCCGACTCCGCGTCCTATAATGCAAAGGCAAAAAGGGCAACCACAGTTTAATGTAAGGGGGGTCATTATTTTTAGGCCTCAGGACTTCGTTGTATGTCCTAAAATTAAAAAAAATTTTTACCAGTTCATTTCCACGTAATACTTGACTTTTACCAAAATGTTACTGTTTCATACCCAAATAACTCTTAACCTTTGACCAAAATTTGAAGCGGATAAGCTATTTTGTAAGCTATGCAGCGAGAAGACCCACAGATAGAGAGACAGACTGACAGATAGACTGACGGAATTAAGAAAGCATGTTTTTTGGTATCTAGGGATCTTGGAGGGTGATTTTTATACGATTACAATACTTTTGTTTTAAACTGTGTAAAAATAAAAATATATTAGTATTTGGTTGCTTCAACATTATGTTCTATATCAGAAATCAGTCTGCTGGGCATTAAATGAACTAAATACATAGTGATCTCTGATACTGATGACAGAATGATATTTTCCAAAATGTTGGTGCAAACCCCGGCCTTAAATCTGCCAAACTGCAATTCCTATAGCATTTATCCACCTCAAAACATTTACGGAAAACCGTCCGATGTTGTCAACATTTTTGGGTATAGCGTTCGTCAAAACGATTAATAGGTGGTCTAATATACTCTAAGCCGAGCACTATAAGTAACTAAAACATTTTCTCCTCGGTGTATAAATCTGATTTGCTGCTCTTTGTAAGTCTGCGCTCAAATGGATTTTTTTGTTGCAGCATGGATACAATTGTTTAATTCTACGGCACCCAGTTACAACTGTCCAGTACTTGCTGATCTCTCTCAGGTATATCTTCTTTGCCACCTGACCTTCATATAGTGGACGGTGGTTTTCGGAGCCCCCATTCATTCAGGCCAGCCGTGTTCAAGGAAACCAAATATTTTGAGTTTTTCAGCATTTTATAAATTCGTCATAATTTTTACAATCAATTTTAGTGATTGCTACTGTTCCAGCCAAAAAAAATCCAATATCTTGACAATGGAAAATTCAAGCAGTTTTTGACAGACAAATGACGCTTATCTGTTGTTAAAAGTGATACCTACGTTGGGTATTATCGAAGAACCTAGCCTTGGTCTAAGATACTGAATCAATCTTAATTTTAACTTGCACGAAAAAAAAACAAACAAACGAAAACCAAGAAAAAACGTATATATATTTACGATAAGTTTTTCTTATATTATAAAAACAAGTATACCTCGCAACCAGTGGGAATCAACAGTTTTGCGAAAAGGTATCAAAACATTGCAGGACATTTAAATTGTCCACACGCTATAAACTATATTGGACACTATTTGCAAAGAACATCTGCAACCTTTCTCATCAACAGTGGAGTTGATGCTAAAAAGACATGGCAGAGGGCAGTCTATCTACTAGCGTAGCAGAAGGATTTGTTGAGGAAAGTGTCGAGAACAAGTTTAGAATTCCAAAAAATATATTCCAGCAAGTGTTACAGACAACATCATACACAATTCTTTCAACACTAGTGATGAAACTTAAATAAAAATAAAAGTCCTGCTGAAAATTCTTTGTGATCGTAAGAAAAATAGTGCACATTATTCGTGAGAACGTGATCGTTTCCAAACTTAAATTATGTCTAAATAGTAGTAACATTATGCCTAGGCCCCATGTACATGTTTAAAATTATTTAGTCGTCGGGTGGAGTTCTTTCTGAAAGCGACAAAGGGCCGTCCGAATTGCGAATGTAGCCCGCGTCGCAACTTGTCGAAGTCTTCGCCGAGGAGCGATGCCCCGAGGAAACGCTGCTTCTCATTCCGTCCGAGGCGGCAGCCAATAATTGGGCCGGGAGATGTCCCGAGAATGCCGATGGAGCTAAGGAGCCAGAGACGGGGAGGCGGTTTTTAAAAAGTTAATTAATATGATAATTCCGTTTCTAAGTTCTAGTAAATTAAAAATTCATTGCACGGGTTTATAAATCGTAACTAGGAAGCATTAATTCTGCACCAATACTTGCACATGTGCAATTTGTTGGAATCAGCTTTATATAGTGCCTTGCATAAGTATGTAGGCACATTAGCCTCCTGCAAAAAACTAAAAATGGCGGAGATATGCCATTTTGAATTTTATTCTCCGAAAGTTTTCGAGATAGCTTCAAAATGTTATTACATATTGCCTTAAATGTTGGTAATAACCGTAATAAGTAATAACCGAAAAAAAGTAGTAATTTAGGCGTACTTTAAGGTACATAATCAGCGCTAGGGGGATGTATTTCTCGTGAGATTATTTCGGTTACTATAAATCCCAATGAATGTTGAAAATATTAAATAATCTTGCATAAAACATTTATTGTGCCAAAAAGTGAAGTATATGGCGGGGGTTGGGGGGTGAAGAGGAAAAGAATGGATAAATCATCTAGTGTTTGGGGTTTTTGGGGGCATAAAGTTCAATTTTGGCAACCGCCTTTTTGACAATTTTTATTGTTGATTTTCTGTAAAAATATGATATTTTATATAATATTAGTTGCAAAGTTACATGCCCAATGAACCCTAACCTTTTTCAAGTTTCAAAGTTCTCAGATTCTAAATATATATACTAGGGTCCATTGGGCATATAACTTTGCAACTAATATTATATGGAGTACCATCTATATATATATATATATATATATATATATATATATATATATAGAATTTTACATTTACAAAAAACCAGTAATAAAACGTCGTATAAATAGAACTAAAAAGGTTGGAATAAAAAAATCAAACCGACGCAAAAAACACTGAAAAGTAAAAAATATTTTTCCTCCTTGAAAATGTAATCTTATGACGTCGGTGTCAAACTAATAATAAGTAATTATACAGCATAACTGAGAGGTCAATCAATAAATAAATGCTTTTGTAATGAATTTTGTATAACTTTGAAACAGACTTCATAAAGTTAAATTCCCAAGAATGGAATAAAATACTATTTTTAGTTTTCAGTGCTTTTTTAAAGATTTTATTTTTAATTAATAAAATTGGAATGTTGTACTAAAATACGTAACACGTTTAACAATAAAGGTACAAGAAAGTCCTAATATTAAGTTCTACTTCTAATTAAAACTTTTAGCAAAATATTTCTAGAAAGCATATTAAACATAATAAAGTTTTAAAAAAGGGTAATTATTTTACAAAGGTAATAGTGCTTCTCGTATCGACAGATATACACACTATTTGAGTAGATTTAGCAGAAGTACCTAGTTATCAATCAAATTTGACCCTGAAAATATGGTAAGCTGACGACCAATCAATAAAATGTTAAATTGAATTATGGATAATGAGAAAATTGCATATGGGAAACTTTATTTTACTGATTGAAAAAGAAAATTTTATTCGTGGTAAAAGTCGGTGCATAAAGAAAAAATAGTTTTGGCAGTCTCTAACTTTGTTTTACATATAGATTGTATTGAAAAAAAAAACATGACCAGTTAAAACGTGGCTTAGATGACAATATAAAAAAAATTAAATTTAAATAAATTTAAAGGCCGTTTGCAAAATTTGAAACGAAAATTTCAACAAATAAGAAATGCCACATTTTCCTCCTAACACACCTATGAAGCAACATAGTGAAGGTTTTGCTATTAAAGTAGCTCTAATAAGCGGACATTCAACTCTTAGCAATAAAATTCTAAATCTTCTATTAAAATAATCCCGAGAGAATCAAATAAGGATTTTCGTTTTGCACCAGGATATACACCATTAATTAACACTATATCTTGAATCCTTGAGATGTTTTAAATAATTTTATTCTGATATAGGGTTTTAGAAGAAATATTATTAATAGTTTTTATAAAATATTGCACTAAAATATTAAAGAATTTGATAAAACCTGTCAATAACGGTTCTTCCAAAATCCTATATCAGAATATAAGCATCGAACACATCTCAAGAGTTTAAGGTACAGAACATTGCAACAAAAGATTCTTATTTAATTATCTATGAATTATTTTAATAAAACCGTTAAAATTATTTAAATAGCAATACCTCCATTATGTTGCTTTATAGGTGCGCTATGGCGAAGAATGTAGTATTTCTTATTTGTTGAAACTTTTGTTTCAAATTTTACAAATGGCCTTGAAATTCGAAGCGCTTTTTCCAAATATTTTTTTATATTGTGTCATCTTACCCCACTTTTTACCTGCTCACCCTGTATATCTGACCTGAGATAAAACACTGCCGAAATTTTTTTCTTTCATGTATTAACTTTTACCAAGAAAATATTTTCTAGAAATCAATAATAAAAAAGTTTCCTATATATTGCGAACATTATGGTCCACACAGTATTTAAAAAAGAATTAGAGAGTGGGGATGATGACAAGATGCCTTTCAATATAGAGCGGTGTCTTCTTGTACTATAAACAAAGACAGATTATATTAAATGCATCATCATCATTAATACCGGAATCGTAATTTGTCTTATAATTTGTAATAATTTTAGGTAAATACACACATAAGATGTATATTATTATACTCCACCGTCATTGTAAAGTAAATTTTTCTGAGTTCGCAACACCTTTTTACAGCAAAAATATATACGTGCCTGTTAAAAGCAAAGGTTCTGTGATACGCCTCTGGTAAATCTTTTCGCGACCAGAATGCATCTAAACCACTAGCATGGGCAGACTACTTTTTCAGCTCCGCGCGTCTATTTTTCCAGAATTAGAGCTAATTGAAACGCGCACCATGAATATGCTGAAAGGGCTTTATAATAGCCAACGATTTTATTATTTCTTCTCCTCCTTTTCTATTTTTCTTTTACGGTGACCCATTTACTCAGGATTTTTAAAAGAAGGTTCAGTAATAAATGAGCTAAATTGTGCAAAATTGGATTTATTGATTTTAAATTGTAATCTGAGTGTTAAACAAAAACAAATAAATATTCGTATGGTATAGCAAACTTATTATTTATAACGCAATTCCTTACATTTATCGCTCTAAAAAAACTAAATACCTAATTAATCTTATTATATTTCTTTCTTCTGAAAGCCCAGAGATAATAAAGAGAAGCTCTTAATTATAGAGTGTAATACGTGCCTCATTACGTCGGTGCACTAAGCTAATCTTGATGAGCGAAATAAAATGCACCTTAATCACGATGTATGTCTTTTTTAACGCATATTTTCATTGGGTTTTCGATAATAAAATAAAGCAAGCTCCCTATTATTGGTGATATTTCAAAAGTAGTTTCAGCAGCAGATATACATTCAACTAGATTTAGCGGATTAGCCCGCCAAGAAATATGACAATTAATCCTGATAACAGGAAAGAGAACGATATGTCTTGCACTTCATATGTGGATGGTAAATGTATCTATCTACTGAAAGAACAGAAAGATACCGAAGTTAAAACGATTTTTATAAAACATAATATTTGAAGCAATTTTTTTAGCTCAAATGTGATATATTCACAAAATAATTTTTCGGCTTCTACAAAGTGGTAATTAAAAAAAATTTCTGCGGAAACTCTGAACTTTTATTTTATTAGTTTTTTATCGATTTCTTCTATATTCTGCGGAATATAAAACTAAAAAAAAATCCTGCCGAAACATTTATTTTTTATTTTATTTATTCATTTATTTACTTCTCAAGTTTCTTTTTAGCTGAAATGTGATATGTTCACACAATATCTTCTTTTTGGTTTTGCATGAAGCCTCCTGAATGCGGTAATTAAAACATTTTTATTTACTTACATTACTTTTCACTATTCTCACCCTTATTTTTCCAAAAACTTACTAGTTAATACATTCACTCAATAGCAATGACTATAACATAAACTAAATAACCTAAATCATTTCATTTAGTTTTTGTCTTATATAAAATTTTGATTTAATAACGAACAAATACACCACGAAAAGACATCATGATTGTTTATAGAATTTATAGAAATATTTAGAGATTTTTTTATTTTTATGTCGGTTAACATTTGAAAATTGAAAATGAATATTACCATAAAATCATTTTTTAATTTTCGTGACAAATCGATATTTTTAATTCCTTATGTCTTTTAGTTAATAATTAAAGTTGACGTTTTAATTTGGTTTGCTTCAATGACTTTTTTTTCATTAATTATTATATTTTATAATATAATAAAAAATAAAACTTTACATTTTACTTTAAAATAAAAATCTTATCCATACGTAAATGAAAAGTTAATCTAAGATGGCGCCTGAGGCATCACTTTTTGCACTCCTATAGTATTAGACTGTAATGTGATTTATTAATAATTTTTAAATAAAAATTAATAAAATAATTTATTTTTGCATTAATATTTAACAGCCACTGCGATACTTCCATTTGGACTTTAACTTGGTGCTAACCCGGTGCGGATTCATCTTTCGGTACCGATTGTTGATTTGAGCGGCATTCCTAGATTTATAAGGCAAAAGTACCGTCAGGTCTTTATTCTGGCTTTAATGATGGTAAACTTTAACTTGTGGCTATTCCACCTAACTATTTAAAGGTATATATATATATATATATATATATATATATATATATATATATATATATATATATATATATATATATATATATAATATCTATTACTTTTTACACAACACAGAAGTACACCTACTGTTGTTATTGTAATAACATTTACCACTTACTTTACACATCTGGTTTGAACTTGATGAGATACCTATTTGTCAACCTTGTTTAAGTTTCCTCAACTATAAATAGTCCTTTACTTGTCAATGATTTTCTGTTTTAAGCGCCACCATCTACCGGAAACAACATGATCCCGCTTCTTGATTTTAAAAGTGTTTAAGAGTAACATTATCCATCTAATATTTAAACTGCGACAGTTTTGCTTTGCTTATGTGACCTAAACCTACTTTAAACCTCTTTAATGAATACGTCTGTAAATGCTTAACCTGAAAGTCAAAATGCTACCGGTGTTTAATAAATTAATTATATATTTATTTAATTAAAAAATTTATTCATTATAAAGTCGTTATTTACCAAAATGTAGATCATATTCCAAACAGTAATGAAAATTAGGTTAACTGCTAAATTGTTCTACGGTCTACTATTTTGAGTCTTTAATTGTCAACTAAACCTGTAACAATTTGAAGCTTCTGTCATTTTGAAATACAGTAATATTTCATGTTCCACCTTGAGATTACCTGAACTCCATATCGTCAAAGATCTTAAAGGCTAAACAACAACTTGTTTAGTAACCAGTATTATAATATATCTGACAAACGTGTTTCACTCTACATATTGCCCACATTAAACTAAACATATATTCCGGACCCGAAGTTTGGTATTACATCTATGATTTGTAAGCAGCTATTTCAGTCAAAAACTAACCCAGGTAACCATTACATGCAAAGACATCTGCGAATATATAATTCTGAATGCCACCAACAAAAATAAATATAATCCCTGAGTGAATTATCATGACAAAACAAATCATGTAAACTGTAACCACTATATTATCTTCAAGAGCGGGAGTCCAACACCTTTAGAACATGATTTCCAAGAGAATGAACACAATTACCTCTCTCTTTTCACAAAATTAACTTAACATCTATTCTAGTCTTAAATAACAAACGTATTTTTTATAACACTGAAATTCATTTTATCACGTAGAGGTAAAATATAAAAACGAACATGGCTACACAACACGACTAACTTTAAACCCAACAAGGTCAAAATAATTCAGAAAATTTGTATCTGGAAGTTAAAACACCACTGGTGGATAATAATGAAGTTATTTACTAAAATGTAGATCATACTCTAAACTGTTATGAAAATGACGATTATTTACCAAGTTTGTCTATGGTCTACTATTTCAGTCCTAAGGCAGGTTTTACGCGTTTAGGATAAACTAAACTCGCAATATTCTGCTCATAAAATCAGTGTGTGATTTGTTTTGAAATATATTAATAATACATATGCCACCTTGAGATTAATTGAACTTGTCACAACGTATAATCTGGCTGATAAAGTTGCCCTACTCTAATTATTGCCAACATTAAATGAAATATACATAATTTTTTCCTAAAAGTATGGTATCACATCCATGATTTGTAAACACCTGTCCCAGTCAAATACCTGTTTATTAATCACTAACAAACCAACCCACGTAGCCATCACTTGCAAAGGCATCCGGGAAGATATAATATCGGACAAAATAAAAATAAACAATACATCCATACTTTAGCCATTTTCCAAGTTTCCTTTTTAAAAAATTAGTTTAAGATTTATTCTAGTCTTAAATATTAAACACATTTTTTTATAACATTGAAATCTAGACCAACCTTACCTGTTTTTTCAAATTTATTTTACCACAGTCAAAATAAAAAAAAACAAAATACTTCATACTTTATAGAATTAACACCATTATAAAACATGGCCATCTTTAAACCCGACCTCGCATCGTCTGCATAACACAGAAACAATTTCTTGTCATTGATATTTTTGTTATGTCATTAACATATAAATTTATAAAGTTTTGAATAATGAAATCAGTATCAGTTCTATTGCCTCTTCTGCTAATTTGATGTTTGACTAAGAGTTTCAGCCCAAAATCTCACACTCTACCCTCTACACTGCAGATTATAGAAATAAAAAACCTGATCTGTAATTTAGAAATTCCCTGCAACTCAAAAGAGAAGTAGGTGATCGTTCTGATACTTCTACGAAAAAATATGTTGTACAAAAAATATTGCATTGTAATATCTAGAAAAACAAATTAAATAAAGATTTTATGAATAGTCTAATAATGACAGAAGTACTCTCGATCAATAAAAACAGGTGTGGGGTTACATTTTAGTTGAATCGTTTATGCAAAATTGGTAAACTTGGCAACAATACCGATATCTAGTCCATTCAGACGATTAATATAGTTTTTTCTAAATATCGAAATGTAAAAGTTACTTTAATATATGGCCGTTCTGCGAAATGTTACGAAAACTGCTATGTTTCCATGAAAGACCGAATATATTTCGTATAGCAGGTCCATCAGATACACAATAAATTTACCACTTTTAATCGTTCATGTCTAATAAAAATATTATCTTGTGCGATTTCCCGAAGAGTTGCCGAAAGTCTGTTTGTTTAGAAATATTTGTATGCGTAATTCAATTCGGATGTATGAGACTGCTACATACTGGCAACACTAGCCGTGAAATTGTTCCGAGCCTCGCGGAAATCTCTCGATGGGTCCCTACTATAGGGAATACAATGCAAAGTTGAGATCCATTTTGGGCTGTTTTGTTTAACATTGGGTGGATCCTGTATTAATTGTTTCCATATACTGAAAAAATCGGGTCATAATAAGGTTTGCAGGAATAACCCCAAGTAAATAGTGAGTAAGTTAGTAAATAAATAAATGTTATATCACATATTTAACCATTCCATGCTTTATACGTAAAAGTGTTTGAGATAAAAAGGAAAGGTAGCTCATTTTCTGAGAAACTGGTAAACTTGGCAATTTTGCCTATATTATTATTAAAACAAACGTGATAAATTTCATGTGCCAAAATATGATTTATTTAAGTTTAGTATGAAATGAGATATGGAACTGTTATAGTTCTTTTGAAAAACCCAGTATATTTAATTTTGCCTTAAGTACCGTTACTTTAATTCATAATTACTCAGTTTCCCAAATAAAATTATAATTTTGTTTACGATAAACCAGTTTGGTGTTCAACGATGAAATCCATTGCAAATATCTTAAATTAGACAGGAATTATCAAATATTGTTTATTCAAATTCAGTTATTTTAAAATGTATTGACTTAGGCTCATAAATTTAAGCACAGCCTATAATAAAACAAATTTTCTCATGTGCTATGTACAAAACTCTTCACCATCTGCTTCGTTTTATTAACACCCCGGGGAAAAACGCGCAAGATACGCTCGTTTTCCATAACAGGTCGCCATAAAAGTTTCCATAAATTTCTGAACAACGCATATGCTAAACAAGGTAATGAAAAATTGTTTTACTGTAGAGATATAATAAAGAGACACATGGCTTGACAACGCCGTAATTCCGTTGCATGAGAATAACGGGAAAATGTTCTCGGGTTGAAATACGGTTTCTTTGTGACACCTGTGCCTTTTTACGATCAAAATAAAACCCCGAAAATATTTTAAAGTTGCTAAAAGATAAACAGAGATATGTTCGACGAGATCGCGTAACGAGACATTAACATGTGGAGGCCAAATCTCTACCGTTTCTTCTCTCAGTGATAGATAAGATATGTAAGGTGTTTTATAACTCACTACTGCATGTAAAACTGTTCTCAGGTTTTGATTTGTATGCAGATGGTTAGGTGCTGATTCCCAAATAATTTAGAAATATTAGTATTTTTAAATTATTTAAGTGACTCATATGCTCTAGAATAATGTAAATTATAATATTAAAAAAAGCCCAGTTTATCACTAACACCATTATTCGTTAAGGGTACTGTTATACAGCTGTACGGTGTACATGTTTTTTATTAGCTAAAATTCATCCTCTATAGCTAACTACCACATCTACAAATGTCCATTTAAATATAAATACTTATAACAATACTATGTGAGCAATCAGAACCTGATTAGATAGTCGCGGCAATACAACGCCTATTTGTTAAAACTGCCCGTGACGATTTATATCTAATGGGATGTTTAAATGTTGTAGTTTGGCAGTATTATTCCGTACATTAATGCATATAATATAAGAATTAAGAAGAATTCATAATCAAGAGCCGATTCTATTTATTTAAAATTAAAAAAAAAAACACGTATAGGAAGTTTTACATTTAAAGCCCTTTTAAAAGTTTTTGTCAGAAAGTTTAATAGGTCAGTTTTACAGGTATAAAGTAACGTTCCAAGCTGCTGTGTATATACACAAAAACGACATGCCATAAGCGAGAAGAACTTCTGACTAGATTTCAAATTATAATATTTGTGTAATTTTGACACAAAAATAAAAATATACATGTTTTTGTTTTTTAAAATCTAATAGCATCTTACAAACCTATAGAGGATGACAAAAAATAATATATATCTTATTTTCACACTTGTTGGTGTCCAGAATATACTTTTTTCTATCCTTTCCTTGTCAATAGAATTACCCATATTAATAAATCTTCGTAAAAGCTAACCAACAACATCGTGCTTTCACAATCATGAATAAAATTTTGCACAAAACTATATGGCATATCTCAATAAAAGAGAGTTTATATCATATACTTATGTATTGTGTTGAGGATGTTTTATACCCCCTGTTAAGCGAAGATATACATTTTTTTGTAATAACCAGATATAACAGCAGTTTTTTTCGGTTGATGCATTCTGTAATAAAATTCAAAGCTTTATTGGCTTTACTTATTTCCAGTTGAGGTTTATTTTTATTTTATTGCTTTAATATCTAATCGAGAATTATTTCTTTAGGTTCCTTGGTTCTTTTCTGTGTTTGAATTGACAAATTCTTTTTAATATTTCGACAAATTTCTGTCATTAGTTTATGAGAAATACCTAGTGAAAACACAAGAATTTGTTATCACTGACAAGTGACTATTAAGTTAAAATGGATTTATATTACAACAAACAAACAAACAAAAGTATGCTTTATTGCCGCAGAAATATTTTACAATTTTATGGACAAAGCAAAATATACCACATATATAGACATATCAAAACATTAATCGAAAAGAATTTCGATAGGTCAATGCTTTTTAAAAATGTAAATTATCAATTTACCAAATCGTAAAACACACGTTAGAATATAACATAACATTGCCGCAAAACAGTTAATGAATCCTAATAACCTTATAAAAGTAAACAAACACACATGTACGAGGTGAATAATTTCGATGACATTGAAATCAAAATTGCAACTATGCGACCTTAAACTCTATGTTATTATAGTTATAGAAATAATTGTGATGTTAAACAGAAGGTATAATGAACTAGTATAGAATGTAGTATACAAAAAAGAATTAAATTTTGTTTTTAATCCAATACCTAACAAAAATAATTAAGTTTTAAGTGAATGTTCGACACTTCTTTTCTCTATATGATGATTTTCAAAATTCTATGCTACGAGTTAGGACATGACTCACAAAAGATTTAAGTAAACAAGCGAATTTAGTGACAATTTAAAGAGACTTACTCGCTGTAAAAATCATTAACGCTGTAAAATGGTCTCTCAATGAGGTATGATTTGGTGTTTTTTCGAAATTGTGCAAGCATAGGGATAGATTTTAAATGTACTGGCAGATTGTTGTAAAGTTTTATGGCGTTGTAAATAATTGATTTTTTTTATTAATGCTGAGGAAGGAATGGGAAGATATATATCACGCTTAGAGTTTCTGGTAGGGTATACATGTTGTGGCCTTTCTGGGAGGGTGTTTATATGTTTTCTCAGCAAACATACCGTTTCCAAAATAAATAATGCAGGAAGTGTTAATATTTCATGTTTTTTGAAATAGTATTGGCAGTGAGCTCTATTATTTAGACCAAACAAATAACGAATGGCTCTCTTTTGAAGCATAAAAATACTACGAAATTGCTCGGTGGTACAGCAGCCCCAAAAGGGAAGGCCATAGCGGAGGTGGGATTCAAATAAAGAGAAATAAGTAAGTCTGGCAGAAGGAACGTCTAGTTTTTTTGAAACTGATCGAATGGCGAAGCAGGCGGTAGAAAGTTTTTTAATTAAGGTGTCAATATGATTAGACAATTTTAGGTTGTTATTTATATTTAAACCCAGTAATTTACCCGACTCTACGTATTCAATATTGCTGTTATGTACCTGAAGTGGTTGTAAAGTTCCCTTATAAGATAACGCCACCGTTTTATCGACATTAAAACAAAGCATATTGGAATCGGACCAAGCCTTAATTATAACCAAGTCTTTGGAGATACTAGAGTGTAAAGACGTTGTATCAAAATCACTCCAACTTATGCTTGTGTCGTCAGCAAAAAGGGAAATTCTTCCATTAATTTTAAGGTTCGTGATATCATTAATGTATAACAAAAAAAGAATAGGTCCCAAGACTGAACCTTGAGGGACTCCACTTGTAATCAACTTACAATCAGAATCGGAACCATTAGCCCTTACAAGTTGTTGCCTTTTCCCAAGATAAGATTTGAACCAATTTAAAGAAGTACCACGAATTCCATAAAAATTTATCAGAATTTCATGACTAACACAATCAAAGGCTTTCGCATAGTCACAAAAAACTGAGGCAGTTGGGTGGTTGTTATTGAGAGATAAGTAGACGCCTCTAAGCAACGTGAACATGGCGTCGCTGGTGCACTTGTTGGGTAGAAATCCGAACTGCTCCGGGGATATTATCTGATGTTTCAGGAGAAATGGCATAAGACGATTCTTCAGTAGCCTTTCGATGATTTTTGATAGCACTGGTAGTAGTGCAATTGGGCGATAATTGCAAGTTAGTTTTTTCGCCGCCTTTATGAAGTGGAATAATTATAGCTGTTTTAAGGCAATCAGGGAATACACCTTTTATAAAGGACTCATTTATTAATGTTGTAAGAGCCTCTATGACTGGGAGTGGCAAGTTCAGGAATATTCTAATTGATAGGCCATCAGTGCTACACGAATATTTACTTTTGATATTATTTATTACCTTCAATAGTTCAGTGTTGCTAACGAAGAAAAAGCTATCAGATAAATTTTTTGAAGGAGGGAGAAACGAAAGAGGGTCCAAACTTGGCGAGATACTAGAGGTAACATTTTTGCTTACATTAATAAAATAATCATTTAGATCATTAGCCCCTGGCAAGATCTGGGTCACAGGATTTGATTTGTTTCTGAGGTTATGGATGATGGACCAGGTTTCTTTTGAAACGTTATTTGAGTTTGTTAGACGTTTTCGGTAGTGTAATTTTTTTGCTGACTTAATAAGAGTAGTGTAGATCCTCCTATAGTTAGAGATATAGTCGAGAATAAGAAAGGAGTCGGTGAATTTTTTTATATATGAGAGCGAGCGCATATTTTTAGCAGAAATTCGTATTCCTTTCGTAGTCCACGGTTTATGCCGCTTAAGTTTGATATTCTTAAGCGGGAAGGCCTTGTTAAAAGCACTTAAAAATTTATTTAAAAAAGTTCTGAAGTTAGTGTTGACATTATCAGATTGAAAATTCCAATCGGTGTTAAAGCAAATATTATGAAATACTGAGAAATTTGCGGCCGAGAAAATTCTGCCCCGATGGCGAGATCTTGGTAAGGGCCCAATAGGTAAACTAAACCTGGAAATTACCGCCTCGTGATCGGAAAGACCTGAGTTATAGACCTGTGAATGCACCTCTGATGGAGAAAAATCAGACGCCATGTAATCGATGATAGAAGAAGAGTTTTTTGAAATTCTAGTTGGCGAGGATACATGCATTGAAAAACCGAAAGAGTCGAATATAGAAATTAGATATTTTTGGATGGCACAAATAGTAGCATAGTCAATATTAAAGTCCCCGCATAGAATTTTTTTACCTTTAATCGGTAGACTGTCTAGCAAACTTACCAGGCTATTTAAAAATGATTGTACATCAGAGTTTGGTGATTTATAAATACAAATTACATAAATATCAAGGTTTTGATTATATACCATAGGGAATTCAAAAGAGCTATCCGCTAACAAATGATCATATTTAGATACCGACATGAAATCTCCCTTTAGGGATAGAATCAGTGTTCCCCCATGAGCTGAGTTTTTTCTGTCATATCTAGCTATTGTGGTATACCTCTCAATATAAAAGGGTTCGTTTAGATTCAGCCAGTGCTCAGTAATTGCAACAAGTTGGGGGAACTCCAATTCTTCCAGAAATAGGTACAACTCGTCAGTTTTATTTCTCAGAGAAGCAATATTAATTAGAACCATATTAAGACTAGTAACAACAGGAAGTTTTGAGGAATCTAGTTCCTCAGGACACGTCGTGTTTTCTAAAGATTTTTTTTGGAAGAATTGCTGGTAAAATAGTTTTTATGGCATTCTCTAGTCCTCTGAAGATGGATCGTTCTCTCCGAAGATATATAGGATCCATAGGCTGCAAGATCCGCTTCCACTTCTGCTGAGTTAAATCCGTAAGCAGCATGAAAATCGAAATATATCTTATGTAGGGTTCTATAATCTATAGGAATGCCTTCAGAAGCCAAAAACAGCCTGGTGCTTGTATTTGTAAACCCTTCAAAGTGAATTGGCGCAGGTTGGTCGTGCAGGAAGGCGAGATATAACTTGAAGGCCTTTAAAATGGCTGGTTCTCTTAGTCTAGACATGAGGAAACGGTTATCAGAACTTTTTTCGGTTCACGTAAGCTTCACTGTTGGGGGAGACATTGGATCAAAAATAGGTTCTTGGTCAATAGAAGCTTTCTTGGAAAGACTGTAGCAGTTGTCGCGCAACAAGACATTTGCTTTGCAGGCAGCAATGGCCTCTTTGTCAGAAGATATTATAGTGCCCTTTTGAGAAATTGGAGAGGAGACAACCAGTGAACTGACGGAGCTCGAGTTGGTGGGCAGTTTTTTCGGTGTGGAGGGAGGTGGGAGGTTCGGTGTAGATTTTTCTGAAAGTTCGGATACAGCTGACCGTTTTATTACTACGCCATGGGGCCATAGATTGCTGTCTAAAAGCTTTTCAGCTGACTTTTTTGACTGAGTTCCAATTTTAAAATCAATATTTGAGATATGATTGATTTGGTGGTAGCAGCGAATAAACTCTGTAGTCCCAAGCTTCTCCTTAACGTAGTGAACTATGTTGTTAGGCGTAAACCCTGCAGGAAGATTTCTTACGACTACATAGTGCCACCGTTGTGTATTATTACAAGCCAGCTTGCTGGAGCCTTCAGTAGTACTGGGAATATCCGTAGGTGTTACCTCAGTTTGTGTAGAGGCGGTGGATCAGGTAGTTTCCATAGTTGGTGTAGGCAAGGATATGGTGGTAGGGTATGTATTTTTGATATGCTTACACTTATGTTGGTTTTCATATTTGAAATATTCTGTTCCATATCCCTTAGAGACTTTAATAACATATCTGGCTTGTAAGCGGAAAACTCCCTCGAGAGATTATGGATATCGTCAATCTTTTTCTCCATGTGATCCCACCTGGATTCACTCTTCACTAAAATGTCATACATTTCAGAAATTGTCGGTACACTACTTGACAATTGGGATACACGATTTGCGACTGAATCAAAAAGTTCATGTGGAATCAAATTTTGAGATACCTTTGTGATTTTATCGTTGAGATATTTCAAACTAGGGGAGTCGCACAGGGCGCAGAAAAATCGGAGGTGGGTTGATTTTTGTAATATCAAGATTTTTGTGGTAGCCTTATCAAGGCCCGTGCAATTCATGCAAAAAGATCGTTTACACTCGCCACTACAACGAAGTTTATTGTATTTGTCTTTCTCTGAAAACTCTTTACGGCAATTGTCACACTTGTATTCACCCATATTTAGAAAATGAAAAATTCGAAACAAAAATACACAGCGAAAACAAAACAGAACAAACACACGTACTGCGAAGCAGCTCGACCGCGAGGAACGCATAACAAAGCACAACCATTATATTAAGTATATATAAAAAATGTTTCACGGCATCCATGATTCAATATGGTTTCACATAAAACCACAATTATTGTAAAAATTATATCGTTAAGCAACCGTTTACGTTACTAATCTTACTGACATTAGTCGTTGCAAGGTGATATTTATATTGTTTTATATGAATCAGTAGGTATTATCATTACTTCATACAAATAAGTTAACAGGTTACAGTTCGACTTTTTAATGCCATCACCAATTATTTTTTGAAGCAGTTAAGTTAAAAAATTTTAAACTTTGGAAACTTTAATGTCCTTTTTATGTCGACAAAAAATTTATGATGGTGATCAGGCACCATTTTGAAGAAGAAATTAAAAAGAAAGAAGTGTTAAGTAGCATATATTTTAGAAGGTCTTTTCATGTTTAATTTATTGCCAAAATGCATGGATGTTAAATTTATGGTAGATGTGAAAAAAATTAAAAAGGGGTACAAATTCTTAAAAACTTCTTAAATTCAGGTATATGATGCCTAATTGAAATGTTCTCATGAGCGTTGAGTATTGTATATAGAAAATAGGATATAACAATCACGTGAGGAATAAAATACTTTTTTTTTGTAATTTTTAAAAAATGTTCACTCTTCATTTTTCACATTTCATTTACGAATGACAGCTATTTTGAGATAAGTAACTTTATTGCCCATTTTGAAGATTTAAATTTCTTTCTTCTTTCTTTTTCAAAATGGAGTCGGCTGCCACTTTTTTGCTTGCAGCGCCATTCTCCGGCCCAATAGGTAGGATGTCCGGATGGCGAGCTATTAGCTCCCGAACACCCCGAATCTTTCAAAATAATTTTTAATTTTTGAAATTCATCTTGGCTTCCACTAGATGCCCCTTGAGAGTACTACTAGTCTCACGAGATGACCTTTTCTTTCAAGCTATCCCCTTACCCCTCCCACTCCCGCCACATAGCGGCCATTACGCTAATATTCTATGTAGAACTGCGGCAGACAAACGGGATAGAATGCAGGAACACCTAGGCCTCACACGTTCACAGCGTCTGCTCCCTTTCTTGCGGGGTCGTTAGTTTCCACTCTGAGCGGTTGAGTCTCTCGTTTCCCCCCGAAATAAAGCAGCAAAACTGAACACGTGGAACCATTTATGTTAATAACACAGAGGTCTGCCTTCGACGAGATGAACCGGAAGACTCAAAATTTAAATTTATTAAGGTTAAAACGACCTTTTAAAAAATGTGCTACTTGACCTCTTTTGCTATATATTTTTTATAATTGGCGCCCAGACGCCTTCTTGAAATTCTTAATCGTGTTATTGAATGACGCAAAACTCTGATAGGTCAAAAAGTAAAGTCAGGGGGAGGGGGTTATAAAAAGCCGCATCTATAACTCTCCAACGTATATTACAGACTGTGGAACAAAAATGATATCAAAAGTGTAAGAAATTATCTCCATTATTAGTGGCCTCGAGTAATATAATTGAATTATTTAAATAAAAACATGTTGCATAATATATGAAAAATGCTTTAGTAACTCACTCTAGTATAAGAAAGAAACTTACAGAATTTCTTGGTCCATGCTATGAAATTTGGACAGCACATCAGAATTGAAATGTGTGTAATTATTGGTAGAAAAAAAAGGTGACATATTGGAACCGAAAATGTCATTGAATAAACAATAAACCAATAAAGTTTTTTAGACACATTTTATACTGAAAATTATATTATCCTAATCTAATCACCTATTTTAAAAAATGTAAAACCGAACAGTTTTTATTCCTTGTGTTCAAAAAAGTAACAAATTGCGTCACCTCATTTTAAACTGTTCCTCTTTTTGGGAAATAAACGCTAAAACATTATTTATCATTATTTTACATAATACGAAAGCAGGAAAACTTTTTAATTTTAATGTGTTCTAAAATTAGGCGAGAATGCAAATTTTTGAACAAAATTAAAACTTTTGGTCTCGGGCGAGCCATCCAACAAATGATTTAATTTGCTCTCTTAAAATGAAAATGTGTCTTCATTTTGAAAGTAACTAGAAGGTGTTTGTTTTATTAAATAATGGACGGTCAGAAATATAGCAATATTAAGAAAGTGAACGTAAGTTATTAGTAATTACCATTAGTGAACTTATGAAGTATGAAACTGGACCAAAATATCCAATTAACTGTTAAAGTTAATTTTGTTTTATATATGTTTAAATTTAAGAAGAAGTCCTTATAATGAAAGTTTTTAGACTCACCTTTCCGACACCTGTCACTTCTCTCACGCCGATCCTTCTCAACAACGCGGGAGGAACAGGAGGAGGACACTTTTGAAGAGCTCCACAAAATCCTCCTGGGTCTGTTTCGTCAGAGTTATATCTTTTTCGCCTGTGAGGAGATGACGAAAGATTTAGTTTTTGGGCGGCCCTGAAATAAAAAGTAAACATTAGCTATCAATTTGCACACATTGCCTTTACTACTAAACTTGTTATCGAAAACATGTTTATACAAGTGTTATATTAATCTTAAATAAATTTGTTGCCATATTTTTGAGTCCCACTCAAACCTGCAGATGTTTAGGTTAGGCAGGAAATTCCACCTATTTCAGAAATATTTGTAGGTTCTGTTTCATATATTTATTTTTTGCGAACTGTTTGTAAGGAGTCTTCAGACCGTATATAATCAGTTTTAGAGGTAGAAGAGGTGACTGCATCTCTTATTTTTAATATATTTCGGCCCATATTTTATTTATCTGCGTCTCTTGTATACGTGTCCAACCATGATATCTTCGCATTAGTCACTTCAAATAAATTTAAGAAATAAATATCTGTATATCAAAATTGGAATTAGCAAACATGGATATTTTCCGTAGGTTTATATGCAATGGCATATAACTAAAATAAATTTGAAGTGTTTTGCCTTTTTTTTTTAATATTAAAAATACCTGATATGCATAAAATTTTTCGGAAAAACATTTTTTACATAAAAATTAAGCAAATTTGGCGTCACCCACCGTTTAAAAAAAAAATTCAGAGCTGTTTCACTCCAAGGTTAATCCGAAGGGTACACCGCAGGTGAAAATTTTTACATCAGTCTTTTATTTATGGAAATATTTTCACTGACCTCCATCAGACTTCCACTAGCTTCCATTGACTGTCACTGACTTTTAACAGACTTCCAGCCACTTCCACTGACTCTTACCAGACTCCACTTTCTCGTTTATCTTTTTAGATTTTATTGATTTTGCTAACTTCTATGTATTTCGAAAAAATTTTACTGATTTAAAAAATATAAAATTATTTAACTAAATGTGCAAAAATTCTAAATTTAAAAAAATAAATGTTTTTAATGAAAAAATCTCCAAAGGCCAAAATATCATTATTAAGTTGGATATCAAAAAACTAAAGCATACTTTTTAGAGCTTTAGCTAAAGAAAAGGTAACGAAAATGTTTCGTTGCGTAAAATTCCTAGTTCTACAAGATGAACCTGAAAATCGTACCAAAGTTGCCTCAAAATACTGATTATTTAGAGTGTAAATTATTCGTGCCCAAAACTCTAGAGGATGATTTATCTCAAGAAAATAATAAAAACGGTTTTCAGGCTCCTGCAAAAGCATTGTGTTCGAGATACAGCATATTAAAAAATTCATATTTTTTTATTTTTGATATAGCTCATACACTTCTAGATATTTTTAAACCATATTTGGTATGTTATATTATGACTAATATTAAAATACCAACTAGATAAAAAAATGAAAAATCTACAGGGTATTATTTTTTCCGGGATGCGACCCTTTTAACCCTCCAGAAGTCTATGCGTCAGTGTAGAAGTTATTCGCAAAATTTGTATTTTATGAAAATCACGTTATATAACTATCAAATGATGCAAGTATACAAAAAATTTAAAAAACCAAAAATTTACAGAATAGAATAAGAACTTTAATTTTTACATTTTTGCAACTAAGTTAAATTTACTATTCTGATCCGCAACTTTGCAAAAAAAACAAAGAAACCAAAAAGTTATTTATCAGAATAAGAAATCTAATTTAAATATCTCTCGAAATGTACGAGGTATATCCAAAGAACCAAAAAAATATTAACATTTTAACACCCTGTATCCCGGAAACTAAGCGTTGGCCATCCACTGTTTATGTGACTTTTTTCTTATCTACATGAGTTAAATCATTTTCCATGTATTTTAAATATTCTAAACGTAGCACAATTTTGCTATTGCGAAGTTCCACGTCTAGAGAGTGTATCTAAAAATCCAGTGTATCGAAAATGTAATTTAGAAGCTATTCATTTTTAATGCTTTAAAATTTTTAAACGGTTTCGTCACACACGAAATTTTTAACTGCAGTACACAAGACATTGTAATTTAAATAATTTTTAGAAAATTCTAAAAAATGAATCAAATTTCTTTTTTATTTGGTCATTTTACCATTATTTTTTTATATATCTGACGAAATAGTTTAAACATCTTAAAGCGTTGAGGGTGAATAGCTTCTAAATTACATTTTTGTTAATTTTAGCCTCGATTTTAAGAGACACTTTGTAGAAGCAAGAATTTTCTCGTGCCACGTTCATCACTTTTTTAATATCTAGTATACAGAGTGTAAGTTAATTCATGTCCAAAAAAGTTTATATAAACAGACGTGCCTAGTCTTAGAGATACAGGGTGTTAAAATGTTAGTGTTGTTTCCGACTTTTCAATACACCGCATACATTACGAGAGACGTTTAAATTAAATGACTTATTCTGTTCTGTACCTTTTTGATTTTTCTGAATGTTTTGATGTCTTGCATCATTTTATTTAGCAAAATGTGAAATTGAAAAAATGTACATTTTGCTAAATAAGTTCTAAACGGTGCGATATCTTTAAAATCTTGAAGACCAAAAAGTTACAGACCAGGAATTCATTTTTAATGCTTTAAAATGTTTAAACGGTTTCGTCATACACTAAATTTTTAACTGCAGTACACAAGACATTTCAAAAAATAATTGCAAAATTATAAAAAAAGAAAGTCTTTTTTTTAACAATAATTGCTCTAATTTTTTATTCAAAATCACATAAATATGATCACGTCCCATATATACAAAAATGTACACTAAAACTGATTTTACCAGCATTCACCCTCTAAAGCGGTTTGGTTAATAAGGGCAGAATGTATAGTCGGTTTTCGCTCATTGCCCAAGGGCTGAAGCGTTATTTTTAATTTGATATTGTAATTTAAATAAGTTTTAGAAAATTGTTAAAAAATGAATCAAATTTCTTTTTTATTTGGTCATTTCACAATTATTTTTTTATATATCTGAAGAAATAGTTTAAACATCTTAAAGCGTTGAAGGTGAATAGCTTCTAAATTACATTTTTGTTAATTTTAGCCTCGATTTTAAGAGACACTTTGTAGAAGCAAGAATTTTCTCGTGCCACCTTCATAACTTTTTCAATATCTTGTATACAGAGTGTATGTTAATTCATGTCCAAATAAGTTTATATAAACAGACGTGCCTAGTCTTAGAGATAGAGGGTGTTAAAATGTAAGTGTTGTTTCCGACTTTTCAATACACCGCATACATTACGAGAGACGTTTAAATGACTTATTCTGTTCTGTACCTTTTTGATTTTTCTGAATGTTTTGATGTCTTGCATCATTTTATTTAGCAAAATGTGAAATTGAAAAAATGTACATTTTGCTAAATACGTTCTAAACGGTGCGATATCTTTAAAATCTTGGAGACCAAAAAGTTACAGACCAGGAATAAGAATTTAATTTATTTGCAAAAATAGCAAAGTTTAAAACCAAATTATAGTTTTTGTTGATCTTACGAATCCATTGATGGTTGCTTTAAGACCTGTTACTTATAGCTCACTCTGAATAAACTACCTAACAAGAAAGTAACAGACAGTATAATATAATTCAAACATACCTAATATTTACAGAAGCTTTAAGTTAATCTACAAGGGTGTTATTTTCGTTGCAAGGGAATTTTTTTTAGTTTATGGAATTTACTTTGTTCTCGAATGAAAAGTGCTTTTCCGTCATTCTAAAATATGTTCCCAGACGATATTCTAAAGTGTATTTTCACTGTTCCACTTCCGAATTTCTTTTCTAAAAAAGCGTAATCCCCTCTGACATCTTGACTAATGCTAGTGGCACCTTGTGTAATCTGGACCTGCTTTCCGCTCGCAGGACGTCGCAAAAAGTGGGCTTTCCTGCCATTTATGCCGCAGCAGGAAAGGTATAATTCAGGATAAGTTGACATGGGAAGGTTTTTTCGTCGAAATCTTAAAAAACTCAAGCCGCTTTCGGGCGAATACATTTATTTTTGCACAAATAAAACCTACAGGATTTAAATACATGATTTGTTCCTTTTCTTTTCTGACTAATAATAAATCAGCCCAAATTCAAAGAAATCAAGCAAAACTTAAGGAACCATAATATATAGGGTGTTTCCTAATTTCGTGCTAATAATTCGAAATCTAATGTTGCTTTTGGTTCTCGGAAAATATGGCACATGTCAACGAGTATTTGTAACACTATCAAGCCCAGACTTGTCATATTTGAAGTTGCGCTCCAACAACTCGACAGAATAGGTATTCACTATCATTCTTTAATTGAATACTTGCGAAATGCACCATTATTTGTATATCTGTCAAACACGTCAGACAAGTGATTTAAGTCCGCCTTAAAATAATTTTAGATTTTGTTCATAATTTATAGGTTTTTGTGCCGAATTCCACATATAAAAAATGAAAAAAGCAAAAACGTTCCCGAATAAAACCAAGAAAATGACGAAACTACTACTAAATAAGGTCATTGTCGACACATACAAAAATTCGAAAGTTAAAAGGAGTTGTGACCCCAAAAAATATTACCCTGTAGATTATTAAAAATAATCATTAATACTGTTTTGTAGGTACTAAAAGAAGTGACATGTGTTTCAATGTTGATTCAATTATATTTAAAAATGAAGAATAAAAAAAACTAAAACAAAATAAAATTTTGCTCTCCTATATTTCAAAAAATAGGCGCCTATGGGTATAAGTATTGTTGTTAAATTAGCAACATTTGCAACCTAAATAAAACTTTTAATACTGAAATGTAAGCGTTGCAAAGCTACCCTACACGGAAAGAAACAAGGTGTTAGTTTCTATACATAGCGGCTCGAACAGTGGAACCATTTACTAAGTGCTAGTTCTAAGAAATGAAAATAAATCCCTTCGAGAAGCAATAGGTGAAAAATAAGGTCCAAAATTTTAACTTAATTTTTTTCATGAACCAAAGTAGGACCAGTCCAAACCAGCAAGAGAGCACCAGTGACCATTTAGATAACCGTACGAATCCATATTCTCCATTTTACAACAAATAAAATACTTTTGACTTATGAATAACAACAAGACCTTAACAATTCTGACCCGGGTTCACAAAAAAGTCATTGCTGCTCTTCTTTAGATTCAAATAATTATAATAGTTTAACGATGAGTTTACCAATCCTGTAAAAACTCTAACTAACATAGCCGTTTCTAGTCAAATCATGTTTTGCCATTTACCTATCATGGATATAGCTACGACGAACCTATCAAATTAATAAATCACCTTAAATTATATTGTGCATAAAATAATATAATTAACAAATTAGAAATAGGCATTACTGATTTGAGAAAGAAAAACTCTAAGTTGGTCTGAACAATATAAAAACTTTAATATATTGTAAAAACTTTGATATATTGTAAAAAGTTTTTGTAAAAATACAAATCAAGTTTTGCTATTTCTTAAGCAACTAGGTTATATGAAAAAAAAAACTGTATAACAATGAATTAGTTGAGGTTTTTTATATTAAAAACGATTTGATATATTGACTTCTATAATTTTAAATCTATATAAATTAGAGATTCGAGGGGTCCAAGTGATTCTGATAATATCTAGAGTTGTTATATGAAACCAAAAAAAAACTAGTATCGCAAAGGACAAACCCGTAGAACATTCATCTTTATTAGTTCAAAATGGTAGTAGTACAATATTTATTGCTTTAACACCTCCTGTTGCTAGACTTAGAATCAGATGTAAATACAATTAGAGCAGACATTCCTAATGCAGATTATCTTGAAAAAAGTGTTATTAAAATTTCTGAAGAAATTTTAATAGCTTGTAGGTCAAAACTCATGGACCTATAAATTATTATTATTTATTAAAAATACAATACAATTAAAGGACTTTTTCATATAATTTCAAGTTTATCTGAAGATATAATTCTAAATGCGCCATTTATGAAACAAAATAACGTCATCTTGGACCACCCGCGTCGGTTTTTTATGTCGGTAATTATCCCAGAAAAAATCTTTTAACCTCGCATCTCAGAATAATAAATGTTTTAGCAATTGATTTAAAATTACTCAAAGATTAAGGAATTATTTTTAGAGTTCAGTGATCTATTTTCTATCCCAGTTATTCAGTCAACCACAATTACAACGCAACGTTTAATTCGATTAAAATATAATAAAATTATTAAACAAGACCTTACCCTTTTTCACCTTAATTTAAAGATATTTTATGTAATCAAATAATTGATAAAATGGTGTGAAATGTACTTATCTCCCATAGTTTTGATTGAAACGAAGGACTCAAATACTTACTTTTGTATAGATTGTCGAGCCCCTAATAATATTACGATAGATGAACCGTCAGTTCTGCCTAAAATCTGTGATACTATAAAAGTTTTGGCTATGCCAAATATTTTTTATGTTTTGGACATTAAAAATGGGTACTTGCAGATTTTCATTTTCCAGAATCTAACAAATATACCACGTTTAGTACTCATAATGGCGCTTTTTATTATTTTCAGCTCAAAAAGTGCGCCATTTCAAATATTAATGACTCACGAAGTTTTGATGGGATATTTACATAAATTCATCTGGTATATTTAGATGATAAAATCGTTTCCAGGCAAGATTTCCATCTCAGACTTGTTCTAGAACTTTTAAGATGTCACCATCTTCAGTTATTCTCCTCCTAATGCGAAATTGCTCCGCAAGAGATGAACTATCTGGGTTACCGGATCTGTCAGGATAACAATACTCCTCTGAAAACATATTTAAGCTATAAGAACTCTACTACATCCAGAACAAAGAAGCGGTTACAATCATTTCTTGGCATCTGCAACTGGTTGCGGGAATAAATTCCTAATATGGCGAAAGAAACTTTGCCTCTTGTATCCTTGCTCCGCAAAGTCAGTGTTTTACGTGGGATAAAGCTTAATATGACACTTTTAATAGAAATAAGACATTAGTGGCTCAACCTTTAGTTTTACATCGACTTGACTATAGTGTTTATATTACAAACTGATGCAAGTGGTCAAGGAATGGGATGTGTCCTTTTTCAGTAAGAAACTATTAACTCAAACATGTTGTTTCCGAACCCTACTCCCTATTTTTTCGAAGTAGTCATGTTTTATTTACAATTTCTCCAATAAGGCCTAAGACCCCAAAAAGTTTGAGTGAAGAGAATGTTAGTTTGGAGAAATCTTAGCTAAACCAACCCTAAGAAAATTTAGAGAATTATTTAATAAATGAGCTTTATTTCGGCCTGAAAAACTGAAACGAACTAGAAACAAAAAACTAGGTTCTTGTTGTCAATGAAATGTATTTAGTATTTATATTTTAATGTTTTATATAGTATAGTAATAGTTTTATTGTTATTTTTTCTAGATGCTTCATTCTTCAGAGGGGAGCGTGTTGTAATGAATTAGTAACATCTGCAACCTTAATACTTTTTAAAACTTTTAATACTGTATAATTATATTTTAATACTATGTATATACTATATATATATAAATATTTCAAAATATATACTCATAACATGGTAAAGAAAAATTAAAAACCAATAACTATTAAGGAAAGTACATATATATATATATATATATATATATATATATATATATATATATATATATATGTAAAAATACTATATACGCCCTTCTCCATATATATATATATATATATATATATATATATAGAAAATTATAAAAATATATCAAACTGGTCAAAGAAAAATATATATATATATATATATATATATATATATATATATATATATATATATATATATATATATATATATATATATATATATATATATATATATTTATATACAATATACATATCTATGTAGATATTACGTCAGCTGCCAGGAAATGTTAATTAGTTGATGCATCAAAATACAAAAGTTTAGAAATTTATTAAATGTTTACTTTTTTTGAGTAGAAATTTTAGCAATGATTTCTAGAATTATGACACTAAATAAACTTACTTAAAATATAGTGAAGTAGTATTTTTATCTAGTCAGAATTATATAGTGACAGTTTATAATGAATATGAACATGTTGCCATAAATACCTATCGCAAAGATCTCGAGTAATCACATAATCCACAGAAATACAACTAGCTGGTATATTTAATCACATATTCTGTGTTGTCCCCTTTGTTTTCTTTTCGCCTCCCCCCGCACAGCCTATAAAGTGCGTGATGTCCATACCTAATGCCTCTATCGCTGTTTATCCTTCGTCCTGTCAAAATATTGCGTTTGTGGAAGGATAATGTGTTATTTTTGCGGCTTTGCGAAATTTTTTTACGAGTTGGATTCCCTCGATTCAATTTTGAAGCTCAGAATTATTTTCAAATTGCGATTTGGATTGTTTCTGCAATCGTTTGACGACGAAATTGGAAAATTTGATCATCGAACATTTTTCTTTGGTTTTGCTGTTATTTTTTCAGAACAAACACCTCGTTCTCTTTTCACGCGCTGTGTTTTTTATAACACCCATTTTTCTTTTTCTTTATTAGACATCGATATCCATACATATTTTGTTACATATTTTTTATACGCGTACCTTATTCTAGTAACTACAAGTTGAAAAGTCGGTCTCAAAAATAAAGATGTGCAGGTGAATTTATTTGTTGCTGAGGTACATGGGATCGATTACCACTGTTTACAAGTTTTCATTATGAAAATATCAGTTGAAGCGTTTGCAGTTATAACACACGTGCATTCCTTAATTGTAAATTAATTTACTCGTATTTTAGGTTTTAGTTTTTCCTGAATCCCTTTTATATATACAGCTAACTATCTAAAACATTTTAATTCTAATTCTAGAAGTTAGAAATTGAATATAAGTCTTTGGACTTGGGTAACAAAATATTTGAGGAGGAGAATTTTCCAGAAGTAGGGGATCCAAAGAATTGGTAATAAACAATAGCATCGTACATGGTCGTATCTCTACGATAGTATTAGATCACCGACAATCCGTCGAAACTTAAGTGAAATATTTTCGTATCGAAAAAAGATAGTAGTAGTTGTAGCTTTCTTGTAAATTTTATTCAAAATCCTTAGAAATGTACGAGGTGTATTAAAAATATATCGACATATTAATACACAATATTTCGATAACGAAGCATTTTCGGACTTCTGTCCAAAAAAACAATTTTTATATTTTTATAAGGTAAATTATTTCCAAGAGTTTGATTTGTATACAAATATGGTTTTTTTAAATGAAACCATCATTTTATGATCTGTCAAATACGATATGTATAGCCAAGTATAAATCATAATATGCTGTTAATTTCCAGGAAAATCTGTGCATTAGAAACGTTTTAAAAAGTTAATTCATGAAAAGCGAAATTCTTCATATAAAAAAGCTTTAAAAAATTTTGCAAATTTTAAAGTATGGCGTGTGGGTTAAAAATTATTGTAATGAATTTTCATTTTTGGCTCCAAGCTACAGAAGAATTAAAACAGGTTTAGAGAAAATATCGCATATTACTAAAACCAAACACAAAATCATTCAACTTTTTCACAGGACGTAGAAATGTACGCTAATAAATTTACCTACCCTATGACACTAAATTATGATTTAAAATCAATCGTATTATTACAAGTTGTTACAGCTCTGTTGTAAAGCGTTCTTATGATGTTGGAGTGGTGTATTATTTGAGGTTGGGATCCAGTAAAAAAACAAAAGTGTTTTTTGTTAGTTAATTGTCGACGTTTTGCACCTTTTTCATCCTTAGGACAAATTAAGTTGGATTTTTGATGTCAAATAAATGATTAAAACTTGGAGAAACATAGATATTGATTATATAGTTTCACACAAAATATCAATCGGAAACCCATACAACAAAAGGACCGGAAGGTGTTAAAAATATTAATCCAACTGTTCTTATTGTTCTCTTGTGTGGCTGCAGAATGATTAGAACCCTGGTTGAGATATTGTCCATTTTGTGTGGGTTTTCGTTACCTTGTAGTTCTGATGCCCTCTGCTTAACGAGAAAGTCAAAAAAAGGCAAAGAAGAATTTCCTTTTTCTCCATTGTAAACTTAATACATGTTGAAGTGATTGAAAAATTCTATCAAATAATTTTCATTTGCGTTCCAGATATTAACAGTATCATCCACATATCTAAGCCAAAGTTTAGGTTTGATTTGAACTTTTATTGTGTGATCTTCGAATCACACCATCAAAATATTGTCTACCACCGGAGAGAGGGATGACCCCATCAGAAGATCATCATCTTGTGAATAAAACCTATCTTTGACTTGAAAGGAGGAGTTAAGGAGACAGCACTTTAATAGTTCCATCACATCTCAACTTTTGCCTAATTATGTCTAATGACTCACATATCGGAACGTTTGTGTGAAAACTTTCTACGTCAATATTGACAAATCTGTCTTCTTGCCCTGATGCAATGTCTAGGAATATTAACAAATTGGTTCGATTTTTGAACAAATTAATTCGTCTTTCCTTATAAAGGTTGAATGATTCTAACAAACATTTGGCTAAAGCACTTGTTGGTGAGTTTCTGGAGCTAGTAATTGGTCTTAACATGTTCGGCTTGTGGATCTTCGGCAAACCATAGAGACCAGGTGGGTTGCTGTAATGTGACGTTAACTTGCTACGTATCCTATGTGGGATATAGGCACTATATTTCTTCGATGTCCTAAATACCTTTCTCTCAACTGCGGTTCAGTAGTATTTTGTAGTTTCCTTTCGTCAAGAATTCATCGTTCTTCTGATCATATATTTCGGTATCCATAGCTACTCTAGCAATACCTTTATCTGTAGGAATACTCTTTATAAAACTGTCTTTCTGAAGACGCTTAAGTTTAAATTCTTCTTGCTTGGCTATATTGTTGGTCTTTTTATTCAAAACGGTCTTTTTATTCAAGTTTCAACAGCTGCAATGCAATTATTATCCACCACTTTTCAAAATAATTGCAGCTGTTGAAACCAACAACATCCCTCAGACTGAAGCAGATAAATTCCGGCATAAAATAAGGACCTGCAGACAAAAGAAATGCTACAGTAGTTATGGATACTGAAACATATAACTAGAACATCGGCAAAGTCTTAACGAAAGGAAACTATAAAATAATACTACAAACGCAACTAAGAGCGCATGGTTTGCTAAAGATCCACAAGCCGAACTTATATTAAGACAAACTTCTAGCTCCAGAGACTCACCAACAAGTGCTTTAGCCAAATTTTTGTTAGAGATCATTCAACCTGTACAAAGTAAGACGAATTCACTTGTTCAAAATTCGAACCTTTTTGTTAATATTTTAATCATGTTAGGGTAAGAAAACAGATTTGTCAGTTTTGATGTAGAAAGTTTATATTAACATGTTTCGATATGTGAATTATTAGAGATAATTAGACAAAAGTTGAGCGAAGACAAAACACTTTTTGAACGAACGACCTTGCCTGTCCTCCTACTCTTAAGTGAAAGATAGGTTTTATTCACAAGATGATGGTCTTCCGATGGTGTCATCCCTCTCTCCAGTGGGAGCCACTATTTATATGGAGTGGTTTGAAGAACATTCAATAAATACTGCTCAAATCAAGCCTAAATTTTGACTTAGAAATGTGGATAGATTTTTTATTATTTGGACTGCAAATGACAATCATTTAAATAGTAAAAGAAAATGTATCAAGTTTACAATGGAGAAAGAGGAAAATTCTATTTTGCTTTTTCTAGACGTTCTCGTTAAGCGATCTGCAAAGGGCGCTAAGTGTACCGAAAACCCATACACAATGAACAATATCTCAACCGAAATTCTAACCATTTTGCAGCAACAAAAGAGGGCATCATAAGAACACTTTACAACTTATAATAATACCATGGACCTTGAGGCTGAAATTAAGAGCATAAAAAAAGATTTGTTGCAGAATGGTTACTCTGAGAGATAAATAAGTATGATCATCATAATACGATACCCTCCTCTCTACAAGAAACAACACCACTTCTCAAAATACCCTATATTAAGGGAACATCTGAAAAGATTCGGAAAATCTTCAAGGATTTCAACATCAAAACCGTTTAAAATCAGGAAATACATTAAGAACCCTTCTGACAAAACCTAAGCCAAAGGACACCGATATGAAAAAATAATGCATAAACCAATATCGGATGCAGTGGTCGAAGGCTAAAATTCTGTATAAGGAGCAGCACTGGCGAAAAAGAAAAATTATAGAAGCAGCTTTCATAGAAAGGAATCAAGGCATATTTACTAAACCTAGCGTCGATATTCCAAACATATAAGATTCTCTTCTAGTTAAAACTGACCTCCTAAAAATTCACGGTTTCGGCAACCATGGGGCCGAGACTTCATGCATCACCGCAAATAACTAGTATATAATGAACATTCTATATTGTCTAACACCTTCTAAATTCATAAGTTGTCTGGTTCTTTTAGCGTGGCCGCATGTTAGTTTGCTATAACTCTTTTATTTTTCAAGATAATGAAATGAAACATACAATAAATTGTATGGCTGAATACCAAGTCAAACATAATTGTAATATAAATAAGGTGTAAATTGTCAAATATATAAATATTGCTTGTATTTTTTTTGAATGAGAGATCCTGTAAATCAGTGGCGGCTCGTGGATTTAAGAACGGGTGAAGCGCAGCGCTGCTAGCGAAAATGTTTCGAGGTGCCACGCCCAAAATGGCTATTTTTTTAATCTTTTAACTATTCATAGCTTTGGAGCGTTTTTTAAAACCTAGGGAAAATAATATGAATTTATAAGATTTTAAATGTATTTTTTGTTCTTAAAAAACAGTTATGTACCTATATCTTAAAGCTAATTTCGATTCGATTCGATCAATGCAAAACTGCTTCCGCCTCCGATGATCCGTACGTACTAATTTACATTAATTCTATAACAACCGAATAAGCGCCTTCAGCCTGCAGCAGCAGTTTATGCCGCTCCCATCTCTATTTGGCTTACGAATATTCACAATTGTGTTGCCATAGCAACTGCCGTAAATAAATATAAGCGCGAAAGCCGGCGTGCCGGGGGAGTCTTATGCGGAATTTTTTACTGCTGATTGTGATTCCTCAACAAGTCGCTCTTATGAAAAGGTGTTCAGTGCGCTACGTTTTTAAGCCAATATTACTATTTAAGTATAAAAGCACTAGTGTTGATAGAAAATATTGGTATAATTTAATAAATAATGTGAATTTATATAAAACATACTACATTTTATAATGAAAATGTAGATTATAAAATGCTTAATATTTTAAAAATATTTTTATAGTAGGTAAGTAAGTAAATTGATTGGGAAATGTAGGTGAAGCGGCGCTTCACCCGCGTCCCCTGGCGAGTCGCCACTGCTGTAAATTTTGAGTAGGTCTCCTTTTTCTGATTCTAGATATAACATTTTGATATACTTATCTTAAAAACTAAACGATAAAATGAAGAAAAGCTGCGTCATAAAACCAATGTGTGTGACAAAGATTATTTATTTCTTTTCATAATATTTCTCTTATGACCAAATCCTTTTACACTTTCTCCTTTATATTTAAAGATAAAGGTATCAAACTTAAAGAAAGGCAAGTTTTATTCGTATATTTGACATTTAGGTTTTTTTTATATTATTTTAGTGTTATGTAAAACTTAGTAACTAGCTATATATATATATATATATATATATATATATATATATATATATATATATATATATATATATATATATATATATATATATATATATATATATATATATATATATATATATATATATATATATATATATATATATATATATATATATATATAAAGTTAAAATGACCACCATCTACACCCGCCAAAAAGACTTCTTACTTTTAAAGCTGGTATTTCGTAATAAAATGTACAAGAAATGTTACGCAAGTATTCAACTTTCAATTTCCTCTAAAAATTCGCTTTCCCACTTATTATGTCCAGCAGTATAGGTACATAGTAGTATAATCCGGTATTTATTAAAAAAGGCCGTTTCAAGAATAGAATTGTGGGCTTTCAGCTGCAATAGTTAAAGACTGTAAAGATACACCCATTTCAATTCGACAATTGAAATTGGTTTTCCCTGCCGAGCTAAAATAGAAATTGCAAAATCGACAAAGAATTATACGCCAATATTCTTTATTTTTGCTTATTTCAGGGCAAATTCGTTCCATTTTGCCCTCCTTTAAAAACCTGTCTGTGACGGTTTGAAATTTTAGCCAAAGGCTGTCACAACGTCTGAAAGATTGAAAGACGGATGAGCTGAAAATTTCGCTCCAATATTAACTGAAATATTCAGTGTCGAAAAAGCCTTTTCGCATACTTATTTATGAAGATTGGGGAATATTGATGGGCAGGCATACACAGCAAGTCACAAGCCCAAATACAGTTATACACGGGATAAAATGAATAAAAAAATATTGTTTAATCCGTTACATATACAAAAAGTACAAAAATTGTCTTTGAAAGCGTACGTTTCCTTGAAAGGATCAGCCAATAATTTGATTAGTGTAAAAATGTTTTTATAGTATTTTTATGATAAAAATGTTTTTATTGTATTTTTATGAATGAAAATTAACCCTTAAAAAATCGTAAAAGATGATCATTCTAAATCGCAGTCAATTATTATTGATTATAAAAAAAAATAAAAGAAAGTCTATACAGATATGTAAAAAATTAAACCGATTAGAGAAAACACACCTAAAAGTAACATTTTTAACATCTTAAAAGTTTAACCTCTAGATATTTAGTAGTTTGACGCCGACATCAGTCACTTCAGATTTAAAATAAATTGCTAAAGTTGTAGAAAATGTGTTTAAGTTGATAAATATAAGTCTTTTTTCTTTAAGACTACGTTGGATTGAGCCGCAGGCGACTAATTCCGCACTTCCCTTAGATGCCTGTTTATTGTTACTGTGGTCTGAAAAGATATTCTTAATAGCTCTAGGGCAATAATCCTAATAACTTGTATCAAATAGAAACACCTGTTCTTTGTCTACCTCGCTGTGATCACCCACTCTACGTTCTACGTATAACCTGCTTCCGGCGCGCGCGCCGTTCACCAAAAACACAACATGCGCACTTGCTCACAATAAATTCTTGCTATTTTGAAAACACGCAAAATAATTTGAAGGTCAGACACGGACGGATATTCCGTTGATGTATACCAAGTTTCAAAATAAAACACACTTATATTTATACTCGTACATGTACTTGTACAGGGTGTCCCATGTAAGATGACGTACTACTTTATATCGGAAGTTGGATGACGTACAAAAAACTTAAATACAAAAGTTTTTTTATTTAATTTGAATTTTTAAATTAAGATCTTCTAAAGGCCAGCCTAACAATATCCAATAGTATGGGTCTGAGATGCTACGTTTGGGATATATTGGCATTTTTCTCCAGGATTTGAACATTGTAGATTTTCGCTATTTATTTAATAATTATTATTTAATAACTACACGATAACAATTTTTTCGGTGCAAGTAACACAAACAAAAATTTATCTTTGCTACAAAGGCTGAATTGACAAAGTTTTAAACAATTTTCAAGCAAGCCACAATCAAATTTGTTTATTTAATTTCAGAAGATGAATTTAGTGCCCACGACTTTTTACGAGTTGCTGACGTTTATGGCGCAAAACATGAAATTTTAATGTGCGATTCAAAAGCGAATGCTTCTTTAAATAACTCGATTACCGCTATGTTACCTAAGTTAACAGCAAGGTGTCCTAAAATAATTTTATCTCTATTTGATTGACACTTTTAGAAATTATTTTTTTTAATCTGTATAATAGTCTTATATATCAAAACTTTGAACAGCTAATCGGCAAATGGAGTATGCTTACAATGCAGTTGAACAATTGTCAATTGCTTGGAGTTTTAATACATCTGGAAGTCATCACTTTAATGGCTAGACCGAAATGGGCGTGAAGTTCATAAGAGCGCATTTTTCACCGGTAATCAGTCAGTTAAGAGACAATCCGGAAATGTTATTAAATGCCAAAAATCATACAATTACAGTATATGAAGAATGTGTTCAGCAAAATGGTGGTTACATACAGCAGTCTTTAGAATAGTTAAAGCATTTTATTCTTTTTATTGTTGCAAATACGCGTATTCTTGTTAAACGTGAATTTGTAAGTTGTTTTTGCAGGCAGCCATGGCATACTGCAGCAAAATATAAAGTGTGATATATCATTGCAATCGGAATTCTATTAAATACATATATAACATAGAGGGTGTTTTATTTAATAAGATAGGCATATATGTGAGAAAATTGTTAGTGTTTTATTTTATATGTAACTTGGCTACTAACCCTACATTTTGTTTTTTTATTTATCTTGATATCTTTAAAAACAAAAAAATGTACAGCTCATCAAAATGTTATCAAGATAAATTGAATGCATGGTACATACGCAGTGGAATTCTGTACCAGGGATGTTGTGGGTAAAGAAGAATTTACGTTACGTTTTTATTTTGTCTTTGACAATCTGGAAGTGACCGTTCCCTTTCTTCCTCCCTAGCATGTGCAAAGAGATGTTATTGCAATATTCTGTCCAATTCGCATATTTAACAATTACTCAGAACGGAGCCAGTAAACAGTATACATCTTTACAACTTTTATTTGTCAAGATCTTTAAGCTCACTTCTAACATACATGCATCTTTACACATTCATCTTTCAATTACCAAACCTAATCATATAAAACCACTGCTTCGATACTCCAGAATTATATTTCTTTATTTTGTTGTATTTTATTATTTTTATGTGTTTCATATCTTTATTTAAATATTTTATAATAAAATAAATAAAGTTATTATTTTTCCCCAAAACAAGGTCTTTATTCTGAGAAACGAATATTTAGCAACTTTTTGAACGTTTAATTAGGCGGCAATTTTATTTTACCATAAAAGATTCACAATAAAATGTTACCAGATTATCTCTGCATCACACTTGATTTCATAATTCCTTGCTTGGAACATAATTTAAAGAATTTTAAGTTCGAAGATTAATATATATTTTTTGGTATTTACACATTTTGATTTTCCATAAACAAATTAAAGTACAGGCATCGGCATTCTGTTCTTTTAGAATCACGTGATTGTGCCACAAAACTCGTTTTGGGCTCACGGAAGTGTGAAATTGGAAACCCCCTCGACCGAAGACTTTTTTCTTTTCCGGCTTATTTTATTTTTGCCACCTTTCTTGTCGACTTTTTGCATGAGAATGACTAAATTTGAATTTGGGTTAATTTTATAAATGTCAAGAGACGCTCTTGGCAGCCCCACGAAGAAATTATCGAGTTTATTAAATGTAGTCTTCAAGATGTATTTAAAATATAAACTTAATTTCAGCTATTCTAAATTAAAAGAAAGCTCGCTTAATTTTTCATGATTATTATGAAAAGTACTTTTTCCAAATATTCAATTCAATATGTTAAAATATCATATCAAAAATAGTTAAAATACTGAAGTAAGTTTGGAGATCTTATATAAATCAGGAAATATTATAAAACTCATTTATTAGCATGTCATAAAAGAAAAATTACTGAGCCAGTTTTTAAGTGCATCAAATAATGTTATTTTTGAAAAAAAAACATCAGAAATAATTAAAGAATGTATATATAAACAACTGCTTAAAGTGCCGAATATTGATTTTTTCCTCCTGTATAAAAATCGTATTAAAAACGATTTTTATACAACTTGTAGATATTTAAAAACTCTGTTTTTATGTATCCGGTAGAGAAGCGTTGATTAAAAAAACGCGAAAATTCCTTAACAATGAGCTGTTTTGTAAAAGTCAATAATCTATATAATTTGAAACTTATGATGAGGCTTCGTACAGATATAGCGTATGTAATGCTAAATATGTGTGGAAAATTTCGACCCTGTCACTTCATTTGTTAACGAGTTATGACTAGTGAGTTACTCCGTGAGGCATTGCGTAAACAAGCATTCCTCTGCAAACAAGTGTGTAGAGATACTTGTACCAAAGTTAATTTTGGTCTTTATTACAATATACAATTATTTTCAATGGAGAAATTTCAAAAATTGCGTCAAAAAATTAATTTGTTTATAATTTTAACTGTTAATAATTTCTAATTATAAAAACCTATTTCATTTTTATGTATCTATAAACAAAATTATTGAAATTAGTTACTCCTGAATTTTATTTATGGGACCGAACTGTTTTACGCCAATGTACAAAAGACCGTGCTCAGTGTCACTACTACGCAGGTATAAAGAACTGATACGCAGTTCAAAGAGATGATTTTGGAGGACCTACTGCGAAAGCTTGGAAGGTCTTCTTAAACGATCGAGGACAGAGCGTGGGGGCTCTGAGGTTTTCCACCGGTAAACTGCGTACAGGAAAACCTTCCTGCTAACACCTCTTAGCCCTAGAAAGGCTGTATGATTCCACAAGGGTTAGCCATAGGTGCCTAGCTATCAGGGCATTGGGGGTAATAAAGGGGCGAATCAAATGGCTCAGGAAAGTAGCATCACCCCTCATTGGGCCGCTTTTGGCTGCTCCTTCAACTGTCAAGGCTAGGATTAAGAATCGCACTGTCGAAGAATTCCGTGCTGAATGGCACGAGCTGTTAGCAGGACTCAGAGAGTCTAAGGTCTTCATATCAGGCTCTTTACGCCGCTCTGAGACTAATAGACTAAACTAAACAGAGGCCAACTTAGAACTATTAACGGGGTCCTAATTGGACACTGGCTGGTGAAATATTACCTGCATAAGATTGGATTCGGCAACGATCAAAACTGCAAGTTTTGTGTTGAGGTAGATTTTGAAGTGGGCTCCTGGCCTGAGAGATCCACTTGGAGGGATAGCATATTGGGTCCCCGTGAGCCTAAGTGCTTACCTTGATGGACTCCCCATCTATGTATAATATTTATGTCAAAGTATAAAATGCTAATGTCATGTTCGACACAATTCATTTACTATTTATTATCGAAATTATGATATTTGGTGTACAAATTTCGATATGAAATACATGCTAGAACTTTACAAAATTTCGGTAGAATCTATAAAATTTATTCAACTTTTAGATAAATATCCCTTTTGATTATCCCTCAAAATATTCGAGCTGGACCCATCTCGCGTTAGAAAGTCTGTTCTGATGGTGTACTTATCCTTAGACATTGGACACGGCTCAACTCGAAAGACTGACGGTTTTCTTAAACAACTTGAAAAATTAGAAATTTTTTTCTCGCCCGATTTACCCAATTTGCAAACCTCGGAGAAAAAAAGTAAATCTATGTCTAGTAGCTCATAGACTGGGAACAAAAAAATTGTTCACGCTATCCATTTCAAAAATTTTCTAAAACTCAGGTCGGGCTAAATTTAATATCAATCTCTAACGGAAATGTGGGCGTTTCATCGACAAGTTCATATTCTCTCATAATTAAGATGCGCGAGCCATGCTGTCTATTTCTCCCACCACGCAGCTGACTTCTTGGAACCTTGCGCTGGCAAAAAACAGTTTTACTTTTATTCAATGACGCCCAACATCAAAAACGTTTTGTACATATAATATAATGGTATATTTGCGCAGTTTCAGCTCTTAATATTAATGATCAAAGCGAGAGTGAATTAAAAACAAAACAAATCCATTAGACTTTTAAACGATGTATAGCTACTCGAATATCAAATCGAAATGTATCTACGCAATTTTTGACCTTTTATTTTAAATATTTCTATACTGAAAACAACTGCAAATTTTAGTATCGAGCTCATTATGGAGTTTTTCCGATTTTCTCGGAAATTAATCAAAGGCTTTCCACTGGACACATCTCAAAAGATAGGGTTTCGAAGTTTTTACAACTTTTAGAGAAATCATTTTTACTTTCGTAAAAATATTGCAATCGTGAAAAAATTACCCTCCGAGATTTTTTCATAGCACAAAAATTTTTTTTTCTCAATTTCGTTGGTCTGTCTGTCTGTCTGTTTGCGGCATGACAAAACATTTACTTATTCGATTAACTTCAAATTTGGGTCAAAAATCAAGTGTCATATGGGGATATCATGGTAATATTTGGTAAAAATCCAAGAAGGTGGAACACAATGGCAATCTAGTAAAATTTAAGAAAATAATTATTAAAAAGCAATTTATTCCATTTACCTTAAATTTAGCATAAAAAATAACACAAGGATGAGCTGGTAAAATTTTGGTACGAATCCAAGATGACAAAGCAAAATTTTGGTATAAATTCAAGATGACATAACAAAATGTTATTAACCCTTCTTTTTATTACAAATAGTAAAATAAGAACCTACTTAATTTGGTATACAGGTATTTAGTAGTGACATATAAATTGTTTTATCTTTCACTTTTCTGGATAAAAGGTAGGATTCCTTATGAGGGAACTTAAGTAAATTGTTAAAATCAATCTGTTAAGAAGCTTAACCGCAAATTTCTACCTGAATTCTTGTGAAAACACAATTTATATAGGTTTTACTTATGCGGTACTAAAAAGGGTCATACTTTCCGGTTTCTAATAAAAGGCAATAAGTATAACGAGGGAAGTTCCAGGTGAAGGAAATTTACCGATTTTTTATAGAACCAACCGATTTTAAAATAGCAGGAAAAAAACAATTTTTGGCACTTTACGCATATGTTAACATTATTTTCCCCCAATTACTACTTGGAGAGTTTTTTTTTAATAAAGTTATTTAGATGCACTCAAGCAATTCTCGAAGTCAGTTCCTTATAGAATTTTATACACTTACATCTTACAACACGTTTCATACTGCAGAATTCAGATGAAAGCTGGATCATTTCTAGTTATCGAAACAGATGCATTTTCACAAAGTCGTTGTTAGCTTTCATCCGAGATAAGGACCAGCAAAGGCATACTTTTCTAAGAGTAACATTCTTTTTTGACAAAAACATAACTGTCTCTGATCAGAAAAGAGAATTTCGTTTACAGTCATTTTATGTTTACGCTTACAGCTACTTGACACGTTAAAGTTCAATCGACGTACGCTTTGTCTGCCAAAGATACATTTCCGGTAAAAGAAAGACTGCCTTTACGTTTCAGTTTACTTTATGACTTATGCATAAACGAAATATTTTATCTCCGACGAATAATACGGAAATACAAAACTAAGTAACTAAAAGCCTTTGTAGTTTTCCCGTTTCTCTTTGCAGTAAACACATTTCGAGGCAGGTATCTCATCCGTTTGCCAAGGCGGCAGCATCCGTTTTAAATTTAATGTACTGGCAAATTTACAAATTCACTTATATATTCTGTTTTAAATGCTTTCGAAATTATTAGATCTTCTAGCTTAATTTAATTCGCATTTGTTTCTCTCTCAAAGCTGAATAATGTATTACAAAAGATGAGCCCGAAGACATCTAGCAATCCTATTACTGTTTCTTTGTCTACTGACGTTCTGACATAATATAACTGCTGAATCTTTGAGATGTCTGTGTAACTAGAACTGAGGAACTGCAAAATTTAAATAAATTCGATCCAATTTTTACCTGAGCAAATCGATTAACGTAATTTTGTTACAGTTATAATAAATGAAATGAGATGTGGCTATTAAATCTTTTGTAAGTATGTACAGGGTTGTTTCGTATATATAGTTAGCGTCTACCACGTTTATTAAAGAAAAATTACCACAAATTCAAAAATTGTAGATATTGTCCTGAGCCGCCAGAAAAATAAATAAACATCGGAAATTAACGAAATGAGCATCAACTTTGTTATTTTAAATGGAACATCCTGTATAACATCCGTCAAATGGGTTTCTTCTTGGTGATTATAAATATACTAAGTTCGATGCCTTTATCTCTAAAGATACCCTAGAAATTTGAGAAAAACCCTACCATAACCGGCAATGTATTCCCGCATCGACTCTTATGACAAGGTTTCTCTCAAGTTTTCGGATATCTTTAGAGATAAGGGTATCAAACTTAGTATATTTACAATCAGCAAGAAGAGACCCATTTAAAATAACAAAGTTGTAAGCATAAAGTTTTATCCACCTGTTTCTCATTATTTCTATACGAAACAATAAATATAATAAATAATGTGGCTTGGCAGATTATTAAATATTTTTTTGCTTCTATAAATGAGGGATTTCTTTGTAAATAAGAAAGTCAAGTCGGAAGTGGAAGGAGTAGGCTACATGCTTGTCTTGTAAAATGAGCTAGGCTACATTTCGAATGCATTTTTGTTCTTGAAGATTACGTTAACTTTCGCCATAATGATCAGTGATATACGTGTCAGTATTCTTTGTAATATGAACTATGAACAAAGTCTTACTAAAAAATCTCGATTTTGCATTGTACAAATATCTGAGTGCAGATTTTTGTAAAATGAAAATTGTTTTAAAGAGATCCCGATTACATAGACCATCCATTAATACAAAATAGACTTTTTTCCTCTTAACTGATAACTGTACAATTTCTAGTATTGCATAATAAGTAGAAACAAGTTTTTTGCTCAATGTTTTTCACATCTGAACCAAGATCCGGAAAAGCCCCTGAAACATAAACTCATTAGTGTTTTTGAGTGGGCTCGATATAAATGCTTCACTCTTAAAATCAACGATGAAAGTCTTATTATCGTTGAATCAAAGTAGTTTCATTTGCAAATAGAGTAAACATGTTCTCACTATCAAGGTACGTTAAATTGTAGAACAAAAAGCAGAAGGCCAACAAAATACTGCCATTCTTCGAAAGTGATATTTTTTTTCTCTGATGCGAACAGCCGTAATGAGCATTTCATGTGTAGCAATAATTAAATCTGGATGTAGCGGCGGTATTTACCCCTCAATTCATAGCTTCCTCTGATTTAGATAGTTTCAAAAAATACGCATTTTTAGAAACTATCTAAATCAGAGGAAACTATGAATTGACGGGTAAATACCGCCGCTACATCCAGATTTAATTATTGCTACACATGAAATGCTCATAAATCTGTTACTATAGAGTTTCGGGGGGCATCTCCTTTCTCTAAACAACTCAGTATAGCAAAGTAATTTGTAGAATAACTAGTTATTCAGTAGTGTAACAATCAAGTATCCTGTTAAACACTTTACCCATTAAATGTAACTGAATATGGATTTTTCAATTGTTTGTTTCCATCTGCACGCTCTGTATCGATTTTCATGACTGGGATATCAAAAGATTCATCGGTATTCCACTAGTGTTCTTAGCGAGGTTTTCCTGAAAAAATCAAAACTGTGAAAGTGGTATGCCACTTTTCGAACATAAAGAAATTAATATTTTTATAATTCACCGTGATGGATAGCAAATTAAAAAGCTCACCAAGAAAATGATTTTTAATTTATATGTAACAAATATAAGCAACTGTTTCACGTTCGACCTTGTATCATCTAAACGGTTATACCAAAGAAACGTCTATGTTCTCTCTAGAGAATAAACATTTTGACCAAATAGAGTTGTTAAACCGACATGGGTCCAGAAAATTGCAGATGCTTTTAGGGCTGTAAAAATTTCAAAGGTAGTTCTTTAATTCCATAAATTTCTATTCTGTATTTTCAAGCATTTTCAGATTTAAATGTTTCATTACCCCGACATTCATTTTCATTATTCGCAAGGATCTGGCAATCTTGTTTCTTTACACTGTACTGTCGAAGTATCGAGACGAAGAAGGAAATTCGCTAAAATCTATTCAATACACACCTAAGCCTAAATAAACCACTTCCTTTGAACTTCCGAAATGTGCCAAAACATTGATTAATAGCTCAATCTCAATATTCTTATGAATGAAAAGCGAAAATTGTTTTGAATAATCACGCTGTTCCTGTATTATACGTAAACAGAGGTAATACAGAGGGGTGAAAGTCCACGAGATACTAGATATAGAACTGTTTATGCAGTACAGTATTATAATCAAGAGGTACGCGTTTGCGTCATGTAATTATCAGTGGGGATAAAAAGAGTTTAGTCGAAAAGTAAATAATCTCTAAAATATGTTACCGGAAGCGCCGAATCTGCGCAGGCGCAAACCATATTTTTGCAGCTCATTTTTATCCACAAATTTAGGCGTCTGTTACAAATTAAGGTTTGAAAAGAAATACTATTCATAACAATTCATATCTGGAATACTGAAGTTATAATTGATTTGTTTTCAATCAATATATATTTATAAAGGAACCTAATATGGGTAATTATTATTAAATCAACTTCAGTTATTCTAAACAGATATGCAACATTCGGCTACCATATGACAAACTGACAATAACATAGTTTTATTTGGATTTTTAAGGCGATTTTAACGACGATGCCGACAGTTGTGAAAATATATCTATGTATATATATATATATATATATATATATATATATATATATATTTATAAAAGTACTTTAAACCAAATAAAAAGAAGAAAAAAAGTAAAAAACCATTTAGTCTCGTTGATTCTAGATTTTGTGAGGATGCAGTCAGATAAAAGATGAGGCCTAGTGTACGAAACTCTTTATTGTATGACCTGTGTTTCGAGAATTATTAGTCTCTTCTTCAGGATCTTTCTGAATTATGAAAAAAGAAATTCAGAAGTTAGGAAAATTGCTTATACATTTTAGTATAAATCTTTCCAAAGTGAGTTGAAATTAAACAAATCCATTACACAATATAGATGCAATATTGTAGAACTTAAATTACTTGATCTATGAAACGATGCAATTAAACACTAAAGCACAGTGAATAAAGTAATTTATTCTTAAGTTTTAGATAACATGGTTTAAAACTGCATAAACTAATGCAGAGAAGTAACTCTCAGTGCTGGTACGTCGTTATTGCTAAAGAAAAACTGGTGAATCGTAGTAGATAAAATCTAAAAAACAAGAACAAACTTTGTATTTCGCGCCTGCGCGTCAACGGTGCACAGGTGCGAGAACAGAAATGAATGTTGACTAAAGAAATCTATTAGAAAAAAACTAAGACTAGAAAGAAGGAATAGAAACAATAGGGATACTAAATTATAACGTAATCATTTTTGTGTATTATATAATATCCCCAGTTGACCTATACATATAATCGGAATTGACAGTAATCTGGATTAGGTCAAAAACAGCGTGGGAGGCCCGTATTTAATTAATAAAAGCAAAGGTTAATAGTTTTATGTTCATTGGCAATGATTGAAGACAGTTAGGATGGTATGTAATGCTGTTACACGCTAAACCCAATCCAAATAACCGTTCAATAAAACAAACGTGTGAATAAGTGATAGTAAGTGAAAGGAAAGAATTATTTTAATTTAGCTAAAACAACAAAACTAATGAAAAAAATTAATTAATGCTGATTTTATATTGTCCATAACGAAAGAGATGAGTGCAACAAAACTTTTAAAGGCCACTATTTGAGAGGCAAATTGTTGAATTTACACACTTTTATTTTTTTTTTCATGTTTTAAAATATAATAATTGTAAATAGAGCTAAGATTTTGTACTACGTTTATTCATAGCAATGAGCTAGTTGTTTATATTGGCCATTTCTAAATTTATTCTTTTATGAAATTTTTTTCTTTTTCAAGATAGACGACTATGAACATTCACAAAATGACCTAGTGCATGTTCAAATAGAGCACAAGACAGTTTTTCAGTGTTACAATGCCTCTTATGTGAAGTGATGTGGCCAATGAGATTTCTAGAAGTCTGGCCTACCTAGACTTTATTGCAATTTAAACGTGGGATTTTATAAACTATATTCCAATTTTCTTTCATAGAAGTGTATGTGGAAAATATTTTTTGCTTGTTTAAATGCAAATTTGATATCTGCCTGACTAGTGAATATGCCTGTGATTTTGTAAGTTAACTTTATTACAAATTTCTAAATTACACGGTTTTCCACATTACTTATAGTTTTCAGTCTATAAATGAAACAGAAATCAGAAGATAATATAAAAACAAACACACAAAGCCTCGGTCAATTATTAAATCATGATAGGTGTTTCGCTATATAAGGGCATCATCAGACCTTAAGAACTAACAAGAATGCACACGCCGACAAACAAACGCATATCTGCATATGATAATAAGTTGACAACACTTGAAAGCGTCAGTGTAACGAAATATATGTGTGTGAGCTTAATAAACGAATTATATAGAGTGGAAATTTAATAAGTGTTTGGTTTACTATAACAAAGAAGAATGTTCTTAAGGTCTAAACATTTTTCAATAGCCGAAGCTCAAACCAACCATCTACTGTCAAATATAATTGAAAATAGCCAATCAAGAAAAAATTAAATAGAATCAGAAATAGATAGTTGCATTTGTGAGAGTGTCGAATAGATTAAAAAAACAATTAAATGCAATTGGAAAAGGATTGTTTCAAATTAACGAACTAGAGAAATTATTGCTAATAGTTTACCGAAATCTTACACATTCTTCAAAGTGTGTGCCAGGTCAGCTGTTTCAGCAAAATGGCAAATATAGAAAAAAATACACAAAATATTGTCCACAATATTACCCAATAATTATTTAAGCAAGTATGTTCTTTTGGCTTCTGAAATGGCCACTATTAAGTAATATGATGTGTAATAAAACATTTATGAAACATGCTAATAACTACTACTAACTAACATCCTACACCACACCTTAAAAGTTGTTAAAATAAAATATAATTTTATTCATCTAACCATAATACCTCGTTGGTGAACGAAAAACAGTGGCACTCCGAGCGAAAAGTAGCTCCTCCTGTGCAAGTTAGGGAAAAGGAGTGATCCATCAATTGGGGCGACACTATCAGCACCTGGATCAGGTCACGTGGCCACATGTGGAGATATATCCTTTGGAAGGTCTTTAGCCTTGGACCTGTTTTTCTTTTGTTACTTTGAGTAAGAAAAAATAGTCGCTCTGAAGGGCAGAGTCGTTGACCCCGATAACGAGAGACAAAGGTAATTCAAAATTAAATTTTGGAAAAATGTACAGTGTGGCATTTTTAAAGGAAGCAATTCTTTTAGAACGCCTTTGTCGACAGGTGTAAAAAACATCTTTTAGTTATTAATTTTTGAGGCAACATCAAAATTTAGGAAGTTTGAATTCCATCAAAACGAATAAAATCATTGAATATATATGACTCAAATTTTATTTACACGTTTTTCTAAAGAACACTTGTAGGGTACCACTATGAAATCATGCTTTTCTATAAGTTGTTATCAGAAGAATCTCTTTAACCATGTGTTAACTAAAACATCACAACATGAAAATTAATAAAAAACGGATTGAGTTTTAGGCAAGTAAAAGAAAATATATTAAATATTGTAAAATCGGGTTAAGGAATCCACCATTTATTATGTAGTGTGGCTCATCCTAAAGGACCTGCTGATTCCATGATTCCATAGTCTTTTTTTAACAGACCAATTACGCAAACTTTTTTTTAATGGAATTTAAAACAAAAAATACGTCGCACATTTGCGCTTTCTGCCTGGGTTTTCCATAAATATTAAAAAACTAAATAATCGTATAACAGAACCCCCCTTTAGGTTTTTATATTTAGCCTTTTCTTCTTTTATTTGTCACGTCTTCCATCGTCAAGCGTAACACAGAGGCAAAAAAAACAAAATTATGGGTGTTTCTTGAGTAAAGATTTGGTCATTTGCTAACATAATTACATGCTGTTAATTGCCAAAGCTAGTATAAGTTATACGTATTTCCTACTTATAGAGCACGCCTACCTATCTTGAGCTTTTTGGCTTTGAAACTGGTCTGAGTATCCAATAAGGAGAATATCGAGGAGAATATGTATTCCCGGATACTCTACACTTTTGAAATTTTTGAAGGCGTCAGGTTTCACGTCTCCCCTCGCACCTGTTTCCGCGCATACGAATAACAATTTTCCATCAAATTCCTCCGAAAAATCCCCTACCTCTTTATCGAAATGGCCATTACATTTTCAGTGGTACCAGTACGGACAGAGTAAATTCCCGGAAAAACTAGGATCACCGGCTAGTGGAAAGATTTCCACACAAATGTTTTTCAAAAACATATTTGCCACTATCTTGTATAACTCCGTACTGGTCAAGAAACGGCCGATCACCGGCATTAAATGTTTTTCAGACAAAATGTGGCTCCCCTAAAAATTGAACGGGGCACCTTTAGCGCCAGTGACAGACACACAACCGATGCGTGACCCTTATCAACTCAATCATGAAAACTATGCTTATATTTCGACTCAACCTAAAAGGAGTTTTCCCTCGTTTTAAGAAGCATCGATTACAGATTTTTTACAAATACTACCAAATACTCTGACTACTCAAAAGATTCTACTAGACCTCCTTTATCTACATGTTCCAATGACATATATTCCTTCACAGTTCTACTTCAGAGATAAAGGTCTACACTGTATACACAATTTTACTCCGAGAGTATCGAAACTGTTACCAGTAGAAGTCTTTCCCAATTAAAGTCTTTATCAAAAACCTTTTACATTTTGCACCTCAGACAATCATGACATTTACTGGTTAAGCTCTTAGACAGTGGACTTTTTATAGATAAAAATTAAAAGAAAAACTTATTGCAATTAAAACGACAAATCAGTATCAGTATAATATCCATATATGTCAATTAATGTGGATGACTAAAACATCGAGTAATTTTCGGTTGAAAATTAAACTACAATATTTTTATGTAATTTATATTAAACATTTTAAGGTAACAAAAATAATTCAGATTGCAGGGAATTAATATGCTCTGCTAAGAAACCTCCTAAAAGCAGTAGTAGATAACCGTCATATTTTGAAAATTGCTCTGACCATTTTGAGATTGGAAAACATTACAATTGGGTTTTTTTAAAACGCCAAACTACAATAAATTATGGATGGAGTTACTTATTAAATTAAAATATTAAAATATAAAAAACAAAATAATAAAGTCAAACTTATTAAAAAATTAAACGGAAATAAAATTATTTTTTTATACCTATTTTGTTTCGCTTTGAAGAAGAAAAAATCACACTTATTAGAGTTTTAGCAATAAAATACCGAAGTTATTGTAAAACAAATCTGCTGCCTACTCTTCTTTCATTAGGCATATTTTTATTTTTAGTAACATACACCTTCTAATCTAGAAATGATTTTTAATTTGAGTAATCACATTTTTAGCATCACGAGACTGAATTTTTAAAAAACCTATGCCTACGTAACATTTTTCTGTCGGCAATTACTCGCAAATATTTGAATATATTAATAATTTTACCCACATACCTTTTAAAAAAGGAATTAAACTCAAAGAATTTAATTAAACACCAAAATTCAATCTCCAGTGTGATCTATTGTTGCATGTATAGATAGTCAAATATGCCTAACTAAAGATATTCTCAATAATTCTGCGAAAAGTGTCGTGTTTCCTCGAAACGAACAGTGCAACCAGATATACGTTCGGTTGTTCAGGTGGCCATTAGCAATTAGCGTATGTCGGATCTTTATGACGCCATTTGTCGAGTTTTATGGCAATACCGTATCTATATGTGTGTTGTACGTGCCGTTGTTAGTCTGTAGAGTTTTCGCAAGAGACTATTTATATAATTATGTTAAACAATAACGCTTTTTAATAAATACGAAACGCATTAAAAATGTTTTGGCAAGTAATTAGGGAAATATGCCAAAGTATGAAAAGAATTCAAATTAAAATATAAAGCGAATTATTTGACCGGGCACTGATGCATAAGCACAATTAGGGGAAAATATAAATTCATTCTCTTTCGCTGGAAGTTGGTTTTAACGGCTTCAGCTACAATAATAATAACTACGAATAGAGAGTCAGCCTAAACATACATTTTAGGTATACGTATCCTTACATAAGGGAAAGTGAACATTTATAGACCAGTATATTATATGTCAGTCTATCATGTATCTACCAACCAAAATTAAATTAATAACTAACTGTGTAAATCTAAATAAAACTGTACAAAAAACAATACTGTTGAATTATTTCAACAATTATAATGTCATCCTATTTTATAAACCTGCTTAAATAAATCAAATTTATTCCAATTTTATACAAAATTGTAACACGAGTAATCACAATTAATAATATATTGTCATCAAATACACTGAATAAGAATTAAGAACTAAACTTTTTTATTAAACTAATTTATATATTCGTGTTTTCTAAAACTTAGTGTTTGTTCAAATGTATTCATATATTTTAAATTGTTTATTTATAATCGATTATCAACATTATCTTTATTTCAATGAATAATATAAAAAGTTTTGTGTTCCCCTGTACATTAATATTGTAACATATTATTTTCAAAACCAGGAAGCTTATCTAAATCTCTGGTGATTCTGCTTTATTTATTATTTATTTTATCAGTAATAAAAAATCTTATAGAACGATTGTTCTTTGACGGTTGCTGCCAGAACAATGAATTAGTTCAGTCAGATCTCGTAAAGATACCTGAACATGCGTCTTGCAATCTAAGGCGAAACGTCGGACAATAATTCCAATTTGGCACGATCTCATCCCAAAAACCATAATTTCTTAATTGACCAAGGCCAGGAAAGCTCGTTCTATGTTCTAATGAAGATAATTTACAAATTGAATTAACTGAAAAGTTCGATATCACTTAATTACAAAGCACCTCGAATCAGTTAATAAATCGACTTTTTTCGAATTAAGTTACGAGAGCTGAAGTATTGCTAGACATTAATTATTAAAGTTGCTTTTGGAATTCAAATAGCGGAACTCAGTGGATAGTTTTTCTGATTTAAACCGTAAAATATCCAGCCTTAAGCCAGATTTAGAAAATGTTTTGAGACACATGAATATATTTCATTCGTTACATTAAGAGCCTTAATGTAAATTTGAGTTTCCTACTGATAGGATTCAGCATAAATGCATAAACCTATTTTTTAATTTATAAATAAACTTTTCGTGTGTAGAAATAATAATACGAATTTATTTGACCATTATTTTTATGTACAGTTACTATAATAGTATATGCTTGTAGTTTTCATATATTTAGACTCAAATATTATTTTCAAAAAGCAAATCAAACATTTGCTAGTTTAGTTTAGTTTAGTATAAAGTACTAAATAAAAAATGTAAAGGAATTATTATTGTTAGGAATTAAACAGTTAATACTACCATAACTTACATTATTATTTTGTGATGTGATTATTTTGAGTGACTTACTTTGAGACCTCTAAAATAAGATTCTACTTTCTAAAGGCCACAAGTACCAATTGTGCTTTATATACACATCCCATATCCTCATGTAGAGGGCATATTTAGAAAATTAATGAAAAAGATCCGCATATTAATTCCGTCAAACCTTGTGAAACCCATTTTTGGTGAGTTTGGAACCACTGCTCTAAAGGATAGTCTAAGAATGATTTCGGTGACGGTGATTCAGAAATAAGTACTAAAAATTTACGATTTAATTATACGACCAATTTGATATATTGTATAAGTATTTATACTATTTATATCTATTATAGTATATGGATTAAATTTATAAGAATAAGATATTGCATCACATAATTAATCTTCCTTCTGCATCGCTACAAAGTAAAAGATTTATTATTTTTAGTTTTTTTTTAAATCTGTTGTTACCTTTTGTAGGATCCATAAAACAGTATTACTGGCACATCGAGCAATCTACAGAGTGATTTTTTTTACTATTCCTTTTAATGTCCAAAACTTTTTCATGTGATGACATTGAGCTTACTTGGTAGCTTTGCCAAATTCTCCATTCTTTTATTAAACTCTTTTGCTTTTTGCATTTTTTATATGTGGCATTGTTTAAGAGTTATTTAGCAAAATATTATTCCTGACATATGATTTTTCAGAACAAAAACTTTTAAATATGAATATAATCTAAAATTGTAGATATGATCCGACCAATTTGCCATGGACGTTTTGCTAAATAGCTTCCAAATGGTGTCGAATATCAAGAAAGTGCAAGAGATAAGAACGTTTCTAAACAGAGTACGACATTTGACGAAGCTACTGAGTCAGTGTTGTCACATAAAAAGGTTTGGGGTGCTAAAAGGGTTATGACCCCAAAAAAATAATCACCATGTAGATTGTTCCAAATGTCAATGATATCGTTTTACAGATACTAATAATAACAATATGTGCTTCAATTTTTGTTTATATAACTTTAAAAATGTACCATAAATTAAAAAGAAACTCAAAAATAATAAAACTTTTCTGTATCTTGAGAAATATGCGTTTTGGCAAGCATATGAATTGTTATACTTAAAATTAGTCAAATAATCACATCTTGAACTCTCGGTACTTATTACTGAATCACCCTGTATAGAACACACCAGGCCGTTATCTCAAGGCAAATTTCCAAAGATTAACATACATAAAGAAGGCATCGTCTAAAATTACCTAAACTAGGCGATGCTCAGGAGAATAATAATAATAATAGAGTGGAAAAATCATTGCCTGAAAATAATTAAGCAAACAAAGTTTATTTTAATTTGGAAAGTGCTTTTAAAATGAACAAAGATGCTCAAGATTTTTGCTGGCATATTTTTTTACTAAACAGGGTGTTCCAAAAATCATATATGTTAAAAATGTTTGGTATTGGTACATCCTCCATGTCACTAATTATTACGGCTTCTTCAACAGGATATTTTTATTTTTAACTTTTTTATTTACTAATTTTTGGGCGGTTTTGAAGTTTAATGATTTCTCTACATAATTATATTGTTATGTTAATATTATAATTAATTTCAATAAACTCACAATTTATTATTTTATTATTATTATTAGAATGCCCCAAGAAATGAGATGTCTGAAATGTCTACAACAATTTCTAAGCAAATTTTATATAGCATATTTTATATTCAAATTCGATTATTACGCAAGCAAAGGGTTTAAACGGAAATCTTAAGACTTATGATTATAAAAGCACAAAAATTGCTTGATTTGAGATTATTCGTATAATTTTGGCTTTTTCTTTGTCATCGTGTGGAGACTTAGTAATATTTTATTCATTCATGGTAAAGAGAAAATATACCTAGACGATTCTTAAGATGAAACAACAAACAACCTTACAAAAATAATTATAACGGGTTGCTTGGCTTCAAACCTATAAGAGTTGCTCCCAAGCGTCCAAAATAACATTAGTTATTTTGAACGTCTGAACAGCTAAAGAGTTTACAAGAGACTTTTTTGGGAATTAATATCTGAGATAACCCAATTTCAATAGGCTTCAGAAGCGTACACTCTGCAAAAGTATTATTTTTATACCTAATTATGTCGACATAAAAAAAATCTCGTGAAGTTACAGGTCAAAAACCTTCCAGTGTCTAGTCTGAAATACCAACTACGTGCCCACGAGGAGACTCTATACACATACTTGTGTTTAAATATATTCTAAAACTCTCTTTCTGTAACACCTAGAACAGTTCTCGTGTAGCAGAGCCATTTCAAAGTATGCGAGCGTCTTTTAATTTATTTTAACTTTATTTTTCAATCACCATTAACTTTGTAGCTGCGCCTCCATAAAATGTCTTTTTTAAAATTTATTTTCCATCGTTTTCCAGGTATACGGAAAAATAAAAGGATTTTATCGATAACAGGAATGGGACAGACTGAAATATTTTCCCATTATACGTTTTTAATTTATTTTTTTTTATTATTGGGAACTGATTTAAAAAAAAATGTTTTGGGGAATGGTAATAGCAAAAATCTAACTTAAATTAGAAAATAACTTTGGTACTACAGAAACATTATTCGGAAGGATACATAATTGTCTAAATAAATTATATAATTTTATATTTTTTACAAAAACTGTTTAAAAATACTTCTTCCTACTGCCGCATTGTTTGATTTCCTAGAGTATCCTAATATGGAAACCATAAAATTAAATTAATTAGCTGCTGCGTTCGTATTTTAAAGAAACCTTTTCATTTTTTTTTAAAACCGCCAAAAAAACTTTTTAACGAGCTACACAGATATAATGACATAGGATAGACATGAGGATATCAACCTATCATCACACTGTTTGCCATCCTTATCTGACAGAAATTTTCCCTAAGAACGAATTATTATGCTATGCTATTCTCTAAACATTGTGCAAATCTAAATTGACCAGATCTTTGAGATGCCAATGGGCACACGGGGACAAGAACAATTTTATTTAGGGTAAGTCAATGGGGAAAAAATAATGATTAAAAAAAGTTATGCCTTTCGTATTTGCGTAATATTATTAATAATATTGGATTTTAATTGCAAAAAGGGCTCTTTAAAGGATACTAGGAGATGCTTTGAGTTCATTTTGATAAATGGGGAATGCTTTGGGGGACATTTTGTTCAATGTGGGACGGGTTGGGTACCCCATTCATGAATCGAATATACGACATATTTATGAATAAAGTACATGATTCCGATATAAAGATCTGCGGGGCCCCCTTTTTTTGGTGGGCCCTAGGCTTCGGCCTACTTATTCTAATGGAAGACCCACACTTAGCTTGTGACCGTTTTAGAAATATAACATCATTCAAAACATTGCGCAAAATATAGTAAAATTGTGATTCATCTTAACTTTTATGTTGATGTTATGTGACTAAAACAATGGTAGGCAGATTAGTCTACGTGTTGACATACAGAATATCTTAAATTAGTTCCCATTTAATCTATATTTTTAAATATTTTTTACTCTTCGAAAAAGCCAAAAAGTTCCATTAAAAAAGTCCCAACGCAGCAATATAATATTTAATAAAAAAAATCACTGCAGATGACCGCATTTTATTTTTTTTTTGTTTAGATTGCATGTCTAATATATCGGCAAATTATAGTTATCACAATAATATATGTGTATAAAATGAGTCCAAACACGCATATTTCATACGGGTGTGGAAGTTTGGGGTCTCGAGCCGAAGGCGAGTGCAGCAAACACACGAGTATGGAATGTGCCTTTCGAACGTGTTCCACTATATTTTTTCTACAACTGCATAGTAAACTTATTGAACATTAAATTAATAATAAAATTATGATGCAAATAATCCGCATAGCATCCTTGCATTGAAAATTCCTCACTTTTCACGATGTGACGTCATACGGTGCGAAATAATATTTCGCACAGTCTATTGTTACGCCACACTGTAACCGATAGCTTCGAAGGCTGAAAAAACTGAATTCAAGTATTTTAAAACTAGAAAGTGTTTTTTTTCTAGTTGATTTAATGTATACTAGTTTGGAGAACATACTTTAATAGGAAAACAGAGTTATACAATGAATAATAAGTTAAAGAAATAATAATTAACTATGATATTCGTGTTTAAAATCATTGGAATTCCTTGTAAACCCAAGAATATAATAATATACAGAGTGTTCTACTTAAAAAAAGTGATGTTGACGTGATATCTCAGTTATGTATCACCCAGCATATTCTAGTATTAGCTAAAAAAATACAGAGATAAAAATAAAAATAGACGTATCAGAGCATTTTTGACAAATATGCTAAGATTAATAATTATTGAATCTAATCCTGACTTTACGGCCACACTGTATCCTGCCTCATCTATAGAAATGTGGGAGTAATGAGGAACGAATACATTTTGAAAATAGTTACTGAAAGAGAGTAAAAAATCAATAATAGCTTTATTTAATTACATAACTTGTTTTAAACAGATTCTTTACCACATAATAAAAGATACAAAAAATTGTGTATATTATTTACAGAATGTAATATATTCCATTTCCAATTTCTTTTGGTAGTATTCTCTTTGTATTATACTTGTTTGATACTGCTGTAACAGAACTAAGCGTTGAAGCTCTTTTGTAGTTAGTCTTTTAGTTTCATCTGTTTTGTATGTCTCTGTTGTTATTATTTAGTGGCAATAAAGATTTAACAGCCGTGGCACTAATAGACTGCTAGTTAGCTGATTCATTCTCTTTTCGCTAAGTAGATGCTTTACTCCATTTTTGCTGAGTAGATACCAGTCTGCGTGGCGCCTCCAATTCTTCCAATTGTAGGATTGCTGTCACCTTCCATAGACTTTAATAACTGTTTCTCCCATTCTAACAATTTAAACGCGTTATTTCCATTTTTTTAGGTCCTTTTTCAACCTTGATTTCACATTTTTTTTAATAAACGTTTTATATCTAGTGGTTTACTAAAGGTTACCTCGTATTTCTTCGTATCAATCCTAATGGCTTCGTCCTTTGCGATGAATTGTTATTATTCGTTATTATTAGTGTTACCTACCTACACTTTCACTGTAACTGTTTGAGGAAGACATGGTTACTGATACGATAATCACGTTAGAACCTGTCGCTGGCTTACATGAGTCGACAAACCTTTGCTTGTGCTTAGAGGATATCCTTGTAAGTATAAGGTAAACATTATAAATACAAAAAAAAAGAAAATGCTCATACTTCTTACTTTTACTTTAACAAAAAAACTTGTAAACTTGTAAACCTTATGCTTGTGAGGATATCTTTCTTTTATAACTACGGCTCAATACTAAAAAGAACTAAGTAATTTAAAACCGAAAGTAAAATGAGTTTTGGCGCTTTTAAGAAGTGTTTTGTCGGGATAATAACTTGTAAATTCATTTTAATAAGCAGTTTCATTGCAAACATTTTCAGAAATTCAGTATTCTGCCTCAAACTCTAATAATTTAAAATTTTGCATTCAACTTTGAACTTTGTATAACTAAAAAGATCATATCGGTAGGTATGTCTCATGATGAGAAAATATTAATAGCGGTTAATTTTTGTTAACTTTCTTTTAAGTATACCTTACCTTATATATTACCCTCATTAGATATACACATTTCAGAAAGATTCTGTGGTCTTGGACCTTTCAGAAAATTATATGCTTTAGTTCAGCTTTTATAAATACAGTGAAGAATTTATAAAAATAAAAACAGGATTGAGCACTTAATTAAAATTCTAATCAGATGCCTTGAAAAGACCTGTTTGCAAGTTTCCTTGTTAATGTGGAATCGACGTATTGAGATTATTTGAGACCTTAAAAATAGTATTTAACCAAATTTTGAAGTAAGACACATATGGAAAAAATCTAACAATCCTAATTACTTGAATAGGATCAATTTAACGTTTTTTTTCTATTCTGTATTAAACAATCTTAATTCAAAACCAACTATCGCGTTCTAAAAATATTCGACCGTAACACCATTTTGTTACTACCCCTATCGAAAAGAGGGCGAGATCTTGCTGAAATTCTGTGGAAATTCGCAAAATCAAAACGTTTTCTACCGCGCTGATTTATGGTCGGCAGCTTGCCGTTGTCTCCTGCGACATTATGCAAAGTTCCGACGTTTCTACCGCTGTTTCGGCTCGCGATCCGCGCGCCACCTTTGATGCATTGCTTTTCGGGTGCTTCGACTATGAATACGTCTGGAGTAATAGTAGCGCTTAAAGGGTAAAACCGTATTAAGAGAACGAATACTGCAAGTATTAGCAGAGTAACACGTGTGTCTGATAATGAAGTGAAAAATCTCTTCCAACACTTTGATACGAAATTAATTCTACTGCTTTTCTGGATATTTCACATAGGGTTATTCGACTGATGAAACCATATTTTATGCTACATTTTAATTACCTCAATCTGACTTACCTTCACAAGAGCTCACTTGCTATCTAGAAATATCGAGGATATACCTGCGGTTTCTAACAGGAATAAGAAAAATGACATTAAAACATTATACACGTTACAACATATAATGCGATCGCCAAATAAAACGTTTATAAAATATATCAAAAGACAGAATTTCAAAAACTATAAAAAATATCATTTCATTAAAGATATATTATAAAAAAAAGTTCAATTAAATTTAGTTAAAAAACTCTAAAGAAACTTAAAAATATATTTTACCCCTTTTATTTAGGTGAAGGGATATCATAAAAAAGTAAAAACATCTTTGATAACTTAATAGCATAATTTCTAAAAATTCAGCCATTGATGAACATATTGTTTCCCTTTTCACTTCCTTAGTTGCGGATTCCAAAACTTTTCTTAAATTACCAGTACAAAAATAAATGTGATACTTTTTCCTCTTCTTTCTCTCTACCTCTGCTAAGGGAAGTGATTGTTGCCTTCATATGGTAGTCAATCAGATTAGGCAACTTGCAAACGATACCAATTCCCTTAAAGCGCACCTAATTAAATAAATAATAATCTAGTTGATTTCAATCTGGTAACTATAAATGTTCTCAAAAACTTTCTCCATTTGGCTGTGACCGCACATCGTCATATGGCTTTCATTTTCTTAGTGTTACTTTCGTGTTTTGCTCATTGGATACAACTTATCCACAAGCGTTTATTCTCAATAAAATTGAATATTTCAAGTATTTTTGTTTTTTATTCTTAGGAAATATTTTATAGTTATTCTCTAAACGTAACTGAGGAACGTACGATCTTCTAATAACTGAACGTGTAGCTTCCGGAAACAACAATTAATTGAAATGTTCTTATGAGAGAGGAGGCTAAGTGTTGTGCTTTATTATCCACAGCATGTTTCTTACATTTTTTTTGTTACCCTAAGAAAAGGTAGAAAATTTAACTACAGAAACGTTGGCATAAATTAAAAACGATTAATAAATACAAGTTGTCCACAAGCTTGTGAAATTTCTTTTAGTGCCCATATTTTACAACCTATAGTGTAAATGTTAAAAAATTGGCCAAATGGTTATCACTATTACAGGATTTAATTCAACAGGACTGACTAATTATTAAAAAAATACATAGATTTGAACCAAATTGTAAAACACACTTCATTAGCAGATACTTAAATAAAAATGATAAATTAAAGTCACATTGAACAAAAAATGTTAATATAAACAAATAATATCTGCTACTATATAGTTAAAAAAACAGCTTGCTCTTTCAACTCTCTCAACCCCACATACCTGCCACTATTTGCAGTCAAAAAATGGTGTGAAATAGCCTGAAGAGATTTTGCCACCAATTCTTTCTAAAAAAATATACACAAAAAATTTAATAGACTGATAAGAGGCTTGCTGCGAAAAATGTTAACTTTATTAGTTATGTTAACATACACTGAAATAGTTGTCTGTGAGAATACATGGACATCGCAGATTTGTCACCGTCGATTTGCTGATGTTTGTAAAGGTTGCATACAATCTGCCAAACAGGATAACGGGAATACTACTATAACCATCAATAATAAAAATATTCTTGGATCATATTTATTTTCATAACATTTATTAGCATCTTAAAAAATGTAAGTAGAGTAAAAATAAGGAAAACTAGCCAACTAACTGTTAATAATAACAACCTCAACTAGTAATAATTTTAGTTATTATTAATGGAAATGTTTATCATTTTGTAGAACTGAGGTTATTGAAGCAGACTTCTCGCAAATGTTTTGGTTTCTTGAAAGTATGGCACAATTCATCTATGTTGCGAATGAGAAGGGTTAAACAATTTGCGTGATTCCTCAGTTTCTTTTTGGATGAATTCACAAACATGGTTGCCTAAGAACGTCTTGGTTCATGTCCGGTATATCCCCGGGGGTTTTTTAGTTTTAGGTATTCCATATCAAGATTCGGAACACCACTGATGGTACGGCATCCAATATGTTATGCGTAGCACCTGCCGTTTCGATATATAATAAATAATCCCCTGCTGTACATATTTGTAGGCTGAAGGTCTGCATATTTACGTAAAGTGCGCAGGGTACATCCTTCATTGGTAATGGTGAAACTTCATGATATATGATTTTTCCGTCTCGCAAAAACACAACAAGAAAGCGCCCGTTAGTGTTCTCTACGACATGCATCAAAGATTCCAAACACCAAAATTGTCATTATTTGTATATATTGTTCATCTGAAGATTTACATAAACATTTTATTACTTGTTCTGCCGTTAAAGCCCTGGACTTTTTTAGTATATATCCGACGGTCTGACACTTCAAAAAAAAATTGTTTTTGGATATATGTTGATGTCAGAATTTTCTTTTAAAGCATTGACGACGTCTCCATAACGTGGAAGATTTCATAGACTTGGCTTTTCCGACAGAGTAAACCAGAAGAACATCGTCACTTACAGTTTTGATTTTACTCACATCTCGCCATTCATTAAAAAGGTGATATTTATATTCATATCTTGACCTGGATTTTATTGGTATAAGTCATCGCTTGCCTATTTCGCTTGCTCCAATATGTTATCGGGAATTTCGGCATTTTCCACTGAATACGTTTTTGACACACCGCCATTAATTTAATTAACCAAAAATAAATAAATCTGATAATACACAGATAGTTGCTATGGAAATTTAATTGGTTTTTGATACGTATTATGTGTGTTTCACGGTGATTTTAAAATTATTTTAAAAGTGACTTGTTTTAAATTGGGTTATGCCAGGTAAGGTTGCCAAAATAGTAAAGTAAACGTAACAGGAATTGACTGTGGCGTAATTCAGGTTAAAAAGGACGTATGTCTTAGAAAACTTTCATCATCAATCAATACGTTCAGAAATCCATTTCTTATAAATAAGTTCATAATTAGTATACCTTTTCTGTATTAATGTATGTATTACTTTTGCATGCATTTAACTTTCTGTTAATAACCATTCTTGTTTTAAATTAAGTCCTTTTACACTGAGTTTTACCAATAAGAGTTTTTTCTTAGCAAACTGAGATAATATATAATGTTGAAAAGCTAAAATTTATTTTAACAACGATTTGTTAGGTAATAAATACAATAATTATTTAAGTACATTTCAAAATATTAGATTATAGGTATAAGAAATGGTATACAGTCACAACAGTATACAGTTGGTTATTTTAGAAACAGCGCAACAAGTTCTGAATTACTGTTATTTATTTCACTAAAAACTTCTTACTATTAATTTGTCACGAAAAAAGCTAAACACGTTCTGAAGGAAGAGAAATAAGAAGATGAAGGTCCATACATCAACGATAATTGTTAATCTCAAACTTTACATTAGTACCCTAAAAACATTATTTATTCAACCTACTGAAGTTTTATTGTGTTTACAATTTATTAATAAATATGTAATTGTATAATTCTATTAAATCAAAACTATTTACAGATATAATTATAACTAAAAGCACTACAACAATTTACTAATGAGGGTATATGAGATACTATAAGGAAGCCAAACTACGTTGTTTCGAATTAAGAGAAATGGCAGTTCAATCAGACGAAACATATTGAAACGACGTGTCAGAAATGTTCTGCATTTATGATGAATAAAACGAGGGATATAATTTTTATGATGTTTTTTTTAGGTGAAATGTGATAAAATGGCTAGTTTACATAATAAGTTAAATGTTTGTTGAATATGTTTCGTCTGATTGAACTCTATTTTTTTTAATGCGAGACAAAGTAGCCTTACTTACTTTTAATGCCCTCGACGCCCTCATTAGTACATTATTGTAGTCAGTTGGTAACCCTTCTTTAAACTGCTGCTTCTTTAACTCAAAAAACGCCAGTATATTTAAAATTAATAATTGAGCCTGTTGATTATATCGCTGCATTTTCGAATGGATGACAATATTATTTTGACACTGACATTAACGAACAAGTAAAAAAATCAAACGACTGTAGAAGCGACAACCATTTTATATTAATAGCACATTATATAATATATATATTAATTTAGTTCCCGATATATACATTATTTGTTGCAATTTCGGGATTATAAATCGAAATGGAAACTTTTAATTTAAAAAAAAGGCACTAGATGATATTTTGCTGTTCAAATCAAGGAAAATATATATGAAGCGTAACATCAGACATTTGTAAGATGGTGCTGTGAGCTAAACGTGGAAAATTTCAACGAAGATGCTCTACTTGTGTTTTTCACGGAGAAATCTAGGACTTTATCACCTTCGACGCTTTGGGCCCATTATTCTATGCCAAAGACTATGTTGAGCGTTAAAAATATTATCGATATTAACAAATTTCACAAGCTAATTGCCCTGCTGAAACGAAGAAACGAAGGATTTAAGTAAAAAAAGCCAAGATCCCGACTGGTGACCAGGTTGATAAATTTTTAATAGATGCCCCAGACAACCAGGTTTAAATGATAAAGGTAGCCCTTATTTTTGGTGTAACTGGTGCCTGTAGAAGTAAGGAGTTTGTTGAGTGGAGATTGTAACTGATTTGGATCACTCAATTATGATTAATATTAAAAATACCAAAAACAAAATTGATAATTTCACTGTAAAAAATTCAGGTAGCAATAGATTTTTCAAGCAGCATTCTTAAATCTACCAAATCCGTCCCTATATACTGGACATTGTTTTCGACGAACATTTGCCTCTTTATTAGCTGACGTTAGTGAATCTGTGGATATTTTAAAAAAGCATGGAGGATTGAAATCGGCAGTCGTCGCCGAGGGGTACATCAAAAACTCTATAAAACTACAGCCGAAAAAATTTGTGCACATGGTGATGTGAATACATTCTCAGTTGGAGCTTCAAGAAACCCTTCCAGACAAAGTTCTAACGAAGTATCTAGAACTGTCGCATGTACTCCTACAAGTCGCGAGGTGAGAATTATATTGTTCTATCTGCACTTTTTTTCAAATCTGGTGTTTTTACGCAACTCAAATATTTAGGCGAATATTGTTCTACCTTACTTGACTTAGAAGATTTTCAATTACTTTTAAAGCTCTAGAATGCATTTTTAAATTGTTCTATCTTTTAATCCCGCCAATACAGAATTATTAGAATGTTCTATCTGCTCCGCCAATGGAATTGTCTGAATCTCGCAGATAGGACATATTAATTATGGTAATTTCTGTTTAAGACGGTAATTTTTGCAATCACGCGGGAGTAGTTTTGTGTCACAGTTTAGTGGTAAAACGTGATGAAACACTTTAAAAATATGGCGGATAATTCACCAAATGAGTAAGTAATTATCTTTTATAAAGTTGTTGACTGTAACTTACTTTTTTTGAATCTAAACTAATAAAATAGACATACTACGTCAACATAACCTTAATGTTTTTAATGGCAGATAGAACAATATAAACCCAAATTTTTAGAATTGATGCTTCTGGATCGGATGATGAATTGAGGGATCCTTTTCATATCTCAGATGACGAGGAAGATGACCCAGATTATCTACCAGAGACGTCAACTTCTGCTACAAGAATTTGGCCTGGTTTTAACTTTATTTTGGAAGATACTGTCGATGGCGATAAAAATGAAACGCTTTTAGAACGCCGGAGAGCAACAAAAAAAGTAAGAATTTATAGTAAGGTTGGATTAGAAATAAATTTAATGTAAAGGAGTTAAATTTTTCTAGGATATTTTTCTTTTTCTATCGACTTAAAAAAAAGAAGGTTTCGAAATATCTACGTTTGATAAAAATAAGTTTTGTGTGCGAATTTGAAATTATTAATGAATGAAATATCATAGAGAATTAGAAAAAAAAGGATAGATTTGTATTATTCTTTAACCGATTTCAAAAAACGAGAAGGTTGTCAATTCGGTCCTATGTATTTTTCTTATGTTTGTACATCGATTACTTCGCGATGGTTTGACGAATTTGGACGAAATTCTCAGAGAATATTCAAGATATACCGGAGTGGTCCCATAGCAAGAATATTTAAACAGTGTAAAAAATGATGGAATAACGAATACGATTAGATTAGGTTAAGAATGCTTAAGTTTGCTGCAAAAGAATCACGGCGTGGTATATACTAAAAAGGGGAGTTTCAAGTGCAATTAACCCAATTTCTATGTACACAGAAAAATCGACTTATTATGTACATCGGACATACCTATAATTCGTATAAATAGAACTAAAAAGATGAAATAAAAATGTTTATAAAAAAATAAAACGGACATAAAAAAATTAGTCTATGAAGTCGGCACTTAACATTCTTAATTACTTAAGCATTTTTAATAATAAGTTGAATACTTTGAGTATGTCTTATTAGTTTGGCCCCGATTTCATAGACAAAATTTTTTAAGATGGAATAAAATATTATTTATTTTTAGTGCATTTTTGTTAAGTCAGCTTTATTCTTTTATAAAAATTTTTTGAGCTATAAAAATTTGGTAAACAATTACTTAAACGTAAAATGGTTTTTGTTTTAGATTAACCCGAAAAAGAAAACGTGAGCCAGAAACATGGATCCGAAATGTAAACCGAAACTTATGTGAGCATGGAAAAGAATATAGAAATATTAAAGGAGTCGTAAAAAAAGCAAGGGAAATGAAATGCAGGAATTGTAACTGCAAATTTAAATGTACCGGAAAGATTTCTGGACAACAAAGAAAAGAAATACATGAAGAAATTTGGAAATTATCGGATCAAGAAAAATAGCATTTTTATAATAAGAATGTAACCAAGTGCCCCAAACTAAGAACCACAAATAAAAACCAGACATCAAGACGAAATTTTTCATACATATTTTATTTTAATTTTATTGAAGATACTGTAACTGATTCTCGGGTGCGCGTATGTAAAAAATTTTTTTGGATACTCTGAATGTTAGTCAGAGAAGAATTTCTTATTTTTTTGAGCAAAAGAGGCGCGAAACAACTGGTACCCCAAAAGATATACACCAAGGAAAACACCCTAAGAAAAAAATCCCAGAGGCAGAGAAAAACTACGTGAGAGAGCATATTAATTCCATTCCACGTGTTGAGTCACACTATTGCAGAATGCAAACCAACAAAGAATATTTTGACACATCTCTTAACTTTACAAGGCTCTATGAATTATACAAGGAATGGTGCAACGAAAAAAATATTACATCAGTTAAAAAAAGCTTTTATCGAAACATTTTTAACTACGAATTTAATATTGAATTTCTCAAACCTAAATCGGACAGGTGTGATGTGTGCGAAGAATATCGTATTTTAAAAAACGGTGAAATCCAAATGGACCAAGAAAAAAAATTCAAAAAGCACTTTAAGTCAAAGGAGTTATGCAAAATATCCACGGATAAGGATCGCCAAAATACAGACGAAACAACAGCCGTCATTTGTTTTGATATGGAAAATGTTTTTGCACTTCCACGATCTAATGTTTCCTGTTTTTTTTTATTCAAAAAAATTAAATACCTACAATTTGACCGCTCATTGTAACTTAAACAAACGAGGATATTGGTCTGAAGGTATGCATGGCCGAAAGGGCATTGATATTGCGTCTGCCTTGATCTCTATCCTTAAAAAAGTTTTAGACGACGTCCCGAAAATTAGAAAAATGATTCTTTGGTCAGATGCTTGTGTTCCCCAGAACCGAAATTCTGTTATGTCGTTTGCCTTAAAAAAAATGAAGAATCCCGCAAATCCAGGAAATAACGCAGAAATTTTCAGAACCAGGGCACAGTCAAATACAAGAAGTTGACAATATCCACAGTCAAATTGAAAAACGCCTAAAAGACATAGATATTTACAGCCCTTTAACTTTGGCTAGACTGCTTCCTACTATAAACCAGAAAAAACCGTTTCGAGTGTTTCACATGCAAGCAAATCAGTTTTTACAGTTTCAAAAGGCCTCAGAGAATATTAATTTTAAATCTGTACTCTATGCATCAGTAAAAGTTCTTAAATATCTACAGGACTTTCCAACCAAAATATTTTATGAAAAAGAACACGACGAAGAATTTGTACAGGCAAATCTTACTTTTCGTATTGGAAAAAGAAGCCAAAAAGAATTCTTTAAGCTGCCTGATGTTAGACCCTGTCCTATTATAAAAAAATGCTTACTTGCTGAAGATAAGGTGTATCATTTATAGAAGTTATTTAAATATCTTCCTGACACTGATAAACAGTTTATCAAAAGCATGTTTTACGAATTTAAAGATAAAATGCCTAAAAAAAAATGATAATCGGTGTGAACTGTGAATAAAAATACGTTTTTTGTTGTGTTTTAATACTTCTTTTGTCAACTACTATAACATTTCCTTATTATTTTGGTATTTGTATTGTTTATAACAGTTTATAAAAATAAACATATTTAAAAACGGCTTACTTCATTTAAAACTAATTTAGATAGAACAAAATTTAAAATCCAATTTATTTTTATTATGTATTTTTATCCTATCTGCAAAAACTTTTTTTATTTTTTTTTATTACTTTCTTATAAAATGTAGAAACGTGTTGAAACTACAAATAATGATGAAAAACCACATAAAAAGGCCGATAAAAAATTTATGATCTATAAATAGCCAGCTTAAGTAAAAATTTTAATGGTCATTTTTTCAAACGTCCCTCCTGTAAAATTTATGTTTTTGTAGATAGAACATTATAATATTCGGCTCGCGAAGTAGCGTTATTGAACACACTATCGACGAAACAATTCGATTATTTAATGTTGAAAATTTTACTAATGTAAATATTCATCTAAATGTAAATAAATAAATTTGTTCAATTTAACCTTTTTTTAATTATGTGTTGCTAAGATAAATTTTAGTGCTTTGGAACTAAATAAACCTCTTTAGTCCCCATTAGGTGGGACTAAAGGATATACTTTAGTCCCGAAAGTACAAAAAATCTTTTATTGCCTACGTTCTCTATGAATTAAAAAGAAATATAAGAAAATGACGTCACAGACAAACACTATTACGTTTACTTTATAGAGTTTTGACTAAATATTTAATTTTTATCAATATAATTCACGTTACAAGCTCGGTAGCTGACTCATTACAGTACGAGTTGTTTTACGGGAGGCAACGCCGTAGGAGCTGAGTCCGGAATATAAAAGAGTACTGTAATAGCACCTACCAGACATGTATCGTATAATATTTTATTTCATACTATCTTACTAATCTTCTAAAAAATAAAGTTATAAGTTTTATTAATATTTGTAGAGCTATTTTTTCCATAGAGTTATGATTGTCTATTTCTTCTCTCTGTCAAATAAACAAAACTAATATTGTATCCATAAGTATAGGTTCAAGTAAATTAAAAATTATTAACTTTAGTTAAACAAAATAATTGAAGAGCATTTGAAAATGATGCCAATAAACAACTGTTGTAGTTAACTTAAAAAATATTTTTGATGAAGCAAATAATTGCTAAAAATTTGTATTCAAATAATTTATTTCTTATATTTTTAAGTGAGAAAATCGTACAGTCAAAGCTGACAAATAATTGCTGCCTAATAACAATAACATGGTAGTGTTACAACAAAATACGATATTAGATAAGTACTGTAATATTCGATTCACCGGCTGCAGATTTACTAGACACTATGAAATAAAAAAAGTATAATACAATCAGAAGCAACTGCAACTGAGCAACCACCAACTATATATTGTATAAAATAGAATATAAAGTGGGCTGTATTTTGCACACAGGAGCCGACAAATGACAAATCAATTTGATCCGTGGGAAATAATTTGTCACGTCATGTGAAATTAACCGTTTTCAGACTTGAGTGGTTATATGTTTTTTCGACGTTTTCAGAGTAGTTGTAGAAAAAATAAATTTCATCTCAAAACTTCGGTTTTAGTGCCCCAAAAATTAATCTATTACTAGTAAAGAATTTTAAGGCAAACATTTATCTAAAACTCCTGAATCCCCTTAAAGAAAGTTGTCAAACGCTCCCATACATCGAATCGACAGAAAGTTTGAAAAGTAAAAACGGGGGTATACACCTATTCCCGAACTATTCCTAAAGAGGAGTGAATTTCGCTGTTGGGGAAATGAAAAGAATTTCGCTCGAATCTGAAAAGAAATAAAAGTTTTCAGGGAGGATTTCTTTCAGGCAAGTGATACATGATATTTTTCAAGGGTTTTTGCCCCGAATGGATTTGCTTAAGTTTGGATGACATACAGGAAACGGATTTATTACTTTGAATAACGGATTTTGCAATCTGTAGGGTGAGTAAAATAAAAGATACTAAAAAGTTAAGCCGCAATTTCAATAAGCGTTGAGTTAAATTATGGAGCATATTAAGCAAACCAAATTAGACTTTGAACTGTGAAAATTTTTTACACCGTAACTTGCATTCTTCTAAGGTTGCAGTCACAAAGATCGCTCGTGTCATCTTCGTTCATTTACAATTGATTAAAAACAAACATTTGAATTTGAAAAATGCTTTTTTTAGTCGAAGCTCGACAGTTGTCATAAAACCATAAGTGCCCGATTAATCACGATTGAAGAAAATCTGGTGTGACTGTCACCTTATTACTTCAGCAAATTTCCATTATGTATAAAAATTCCCATAATTGTCGTGATTGTCATGTCTAAATAGGGCGCTCAGAGCTATAGTAGTTCTTAAGTAAACAAATCAGGTCAAAGATTCAACTAATATGAAATGTCACTACGTTGGTTTTAATACTGAAATGCCATTATTCTGTGACCAGGTATCTGCACTGGTAAGGCCCAGCGGGAATCGGAAGTACCACTGAATTCCCCGCTGCAATTAATTCTACTTTTATTTATGATTTCGCCTCTTTCATGTGTTGTCAATTCAGTTAAATATAATTTAAATAACTACATCCAAATGGCATTACGGTGTGTAATAAAAGTCTGGAAACCTCCAAGTATCTCGAAAATCACTCATTCAATTTTAATTAAATTTGGATGAGCCATGAATGAAAATGAGACCAACTCGCAAGTAATATTTGCAACATCGAATTTCAGTAATAAAATTCATTTTTTACTTTTTTTATTATTTAATAAATGTAATTTTGTTATGTCCGATTCTACTTATTATTCTAAAGATGTTTTTTAAGATACATTTACTTACTAGATTCAACGATTGTTGAGTAAAAGGTTATTTTTAAAAATTATTAATGATGATTGTTCATCTGAACGGAAACTGAAATTATTTAAATACAAGTGTTAAGTTTTGTCAACGTGAAATTTGAAATAAGGGATTCGTTAAGCGAAACTTAAAGAATAGAAATTCTAATGATAGTGGGTTGTGGGGAACGAAGAAGAACCTATCGTGTGCAAAATTTCAACAAAATTCAATGCAAGAGGACATGTTACGAGGTCTGGCATATTTATTATTTAATATTTTACAAACTTGCTGCAATGTTTTTCTTCATAATCCAGTATCATAAAAACTTTGCTTAACCAATCCATTATTTTAAATTTGACGTGGACAAACCTCAACTGATATTTAAATACTGGTTTCCTTTTAGGTGAACAATAAACATTGATAATTTTTAAAAAAATTTCTTTCGAATAATTGGTAGAATCGGAAAATCATTGCATTGAGTTTTGTACACAGGCTTTGCTATTGGGTTTCGATTAGGATATTTATCACTAAATATTTCACAAACTTGCTGCAATCTTGTTCTTCGGTCCCCATAACCCATTATCATTATAATTTCGCTTCACGAATCTACACTATTGGGCAATTGAAGTGCAATTTTTTAAAATGTAACCTAAATTTAAAAGGCTATAACTTGTCAACAAAATGTGTTGCTTACAAACGGTTTTTTACATTTTGTAGGCTTATGTTTTTTGTTAATATTTTTGTGGTATGCGTGTTTTAAGGGTTGCTTTGGTCTGGTATATACGAGGGATGAATTTTGGTATCCGATTTGTTTCTTCTTATATTAATTTTTCATTTTTTTCTCTGGATTAAACAGACTATTCTTTTAATCGTTTCGGCCTCTCCAAGAACATTTTAAAAAAGCATAAATACAGTTAATTTTACATCATGGGCGTACTAATTAATTTTTTCAGACCATTATGTATCTTTTGTCTTATTTATCTCCTGAATTCCGTAAAGGGCATTTTTATATTTTCTTATTACTTTTGATAAAAGAGGCTTCAAACCTCAGAACGGTTTTTTTATTTTTTTTAACATAAAAACTACTTTCTCTTAAATTATCAATTCTAGGCACTTTTTAAATAAAGCTATGACTAATTGAGTATATCTTCTTCTTTATTAGTAAGTTTTCGTATACCAAGTGGGCAAAAAATATATAATCCTTTATTCAGGGTGGGGCACAACTTACACGACCGTCTCTAACTACTGAACGATACTTTCTTTTTAAATGAAGCTTGCAGGATATATGCAGATCAGATAGAGCCACATTCTAAGTTTTTCTCAGGTATATAGGGTGGGTGCATTAAAAATACGTGGCATACTAAAGTTACATTTTTTAAAAATGATTACACTGTATTTTATTATATATTTGAATTCCCCAATAAAAGTAAGGTTAAATTTTTATAATTAAAGGTTGCCTATACCTAATGACAGCATAACTACACTTACTAAAAAAGACGGGAATTATTAAAAAACTATTGGATTTAAATATAACAACATACGAATTGCAATTAAAAGTGTAATTTCTTAAAATTTATCTGTAATTTATTTAAATGGATTGTTTGCAAACGTTTTTTTACATTTTGTAGGCTTATGTTTTATTAAATTTTTTGAGGGCTCTAATGTTTTAGAACATACAGCATCATGTTTAAATTGACGAAATAATGAAAATACAAACTTAAAAAATACCATTTTGTAATGGACAAAATTAGCAATGAAAATGTTAATTATGCAATGCCTCAAATATAGTGAGTAAAGAATTAAAATCAATTAAAATATTTAGTTATATAGTTTTACAATGCGTAACTTTTTCGATAATAAAAGTTTCTTTTGCCTTTTTTCTGCGAGATCCCAATGAGCATGACCATCCAGTTTGCAACAATTTGTATAAAGTTTATGTTATTCATATATTTTTAATACAACAGGTATCGAAAAACTAGTGACAAATAACATACATAATTAAAAAATTCCCTAAAATTTTAAATTTAAAATATGTATGCATTAACATAATTGAGTTTATTAGAATATTGAAAAATTATTCTGCCTATCGTTAATACTTGCAAACTGTTTTTCAATATACAAAGTATAGTAAGAATGCTATTTGCAAAATTCAGGATAAAAGTGTAATTTTGGAGAATTAAAAAGAAAGTATCGTTCAGTAGTTAGGGACGGTCGTGTAAGTTGTGCCCCTCCCTGGGGTTCTCATAATTATATATTTTTGGCCCACTCGGAATATAAAAACTTACTAATAAAGAAGAAAACATACTCAATTAAGCATAGGTTTATTTAAAAAGTGCCTAGAATTAGTAATTTAAAAGAAAGTACTTTTTTTGTTAAAAAAATTAAGTTCAAAAAATAATCAAAATTACTCAGACTGCAGGTACTAATTCTATGAAATTAAAAAACCACTTTTATCAAAAATAATAAGAAAAAGTAAAAAATACCCTTTACGGAATTCAGGAGACAATGTCTAATTTAAAAAAATAAGTAAAATATATAAAGCTCTGAAAAATTGTATTTACCTTTTTCAAAATGTGCATGGAGAAGCCAAAACGATTAAAGGAATAGTCTTTTTAATAAGTTTAAATTAGAGAGAAAAATGTTGAACAAAATGCGAATTATAAGAAGAAAATTAATTAAAAAAGAAACAAACCAGATATCAAAATTTTGAGAAATTAGTTTTTTCTCAAGGACCCATGAAAAAAAACTACTTTCGTCTTATCCCTCGTATATACCAGAAGAAAGCAGCCCTTAAAACATGCATATCACAAAAATGTTAACAAAACATAAATCTAAAAAACGTAAAAAACTGTTTCTAAACATACCATTTTGTTTACAAGTTATATCCATTTAAATTTAGGTGGGATATTAAAAAAATGCACTTCAATTGCACAATAGTGTATTATAGATAGAGCATTGGTTAGTTTATTTATAATAAACGTAGGCAACTTAATATACAAAATCGGTCCCGTATTTGGCTCCCTCCCCGCGTTGATTGTCTTCAAGATTTTTTTTTAATAATACAGGTTGATCCAAATTTATGATTGTAGTATGTACGTATGTTTTTCTAAGACTTAGCAGGTCGATAAGTTGTAATGTTGTAAAATGTGTGTGCTACTCTGGAACAAAAAATATTTATTTAAGAAATTACATACAACTACAAAAATCTGTTTGACTTGCTAACCTTAATAATATTCGAGAAACTGAAAGCAGGCTTGACTTTTTTTCTAATTTTATTATTTTATGATATTATTGCAGGTATGTTAGTGATCATTTTCCCAAGCTATGCGCATCATAAATGTGAACGTATTTTGCTTTTATTACGGAGGGCAACTAAACAAATTTTATTACGAAAGTGGTATTCGTTTCAATTTCTTTAAAGCTTATAAGCAGATTTTATTTTTTTCCCATAAACTTTTTTATATGAATTCACCTACTTAGTTTTGCAATAGTAAACATACTACATATATATATATATATATATATATATATATATATATATATATATATATATATATATATATATATATATATATATATATATATATATATATATATCACGAAACAAATACGCTGCACTCGGGGCCGAAGGTTATATCTGCGCAGGCGTTGGTCGTTATTTATGTTTTCCGGATGGTGCTGTTGTTGTTGCGCTAATTGCGCTTGAGTTTTTGCGATTTTAGATTTGTCTATTATTGTCTTCCATACTGTTGGTAGTTTTAATGATTCGTCCCTTTTATTTAAATCACCTTGCTTTTCAATTTCTATGGCTTCTCGGATTATTCTGGTCTTATAATGTTCTATATTGGCAATCTCCCTACACCCATCGAAATTTATTTTATGGCCGGTTTCCTGATGATGTAGGAATAAAGCTGAGGTTGTTTGTTTATTTCTGATGCTGAGTTTATGCTCTTCCACTCTTGCTGATATTCGCCTGTTAGTTTGCCCTACGTACAACTTTTCACAGTCCTGGCACGGAATACTGTACACTCCGTGGTTTTCCAGTTTGATTTTATCTTTTGGGTTTCCGAGTAGTTTACCTATAGTTGTTTGTGGCTTGTGTATTGTTTGTATGTTGTGTTTCCTCAGAATTCTTCCGATTCTGTCTGTTGTGCCTTTTACATATGGTAAGACTACTCGTTACTTTCCCGGTTCATATTTTTGGTTGTTTGTTGTTCGGGAAACTTGTGCATTAATAGCTTTCTCTATGGTGCGATTTGTGTAGCCATTTTTCTTTAAAGCACTAGATATTACCTTAAGTTCGTTTTGTCTCGTCTGTGTTTCAGTTAGTCGCACGGATCTAGATATTAGAGTATTTGCCACAGCTGGAATTTGTGCTGGGTGATGATGTGATTTTGCATTTAAATATCTGTCTGTATGTGTTGGTTTTCTATACACGGTGTATTCGAAATGTCCGTTATGTAGTTTTGTGACCAAAACATCTAAAAATGGTAGTTTGTTGTTTTCCTCTAACTATAATAAATATAATAAATATGTCATCCACATAACGAATCCATAATTTGGGTTTTAAACTTGCTTTCTCAAGAGCTTCTTTCTCGAAGTATATCATAAATAAATTCGCGACTACTGGTGATAGCGAGGACCCCATTGGAGCACCATCCATTTGTTTATACATTTGCCCGTTGAAAGAAAAATAAGTATTTCTGAGGCAATGCTCCGAGAGTTCTATTATATGTGCCTGGAAATCCTCGTTCATAGCAATCTTGTCCAATGCTTCGTCGATGGGAATACTGGGATATAACGATTTGACATCTAGACTTGCTATGATGTCGTTTTTTTCAAGGACGATATCTCGTATAATTCGAGTGAAATGCTCCGAGTTTTTTACAAATGAATCAGCTTTTTCTACAGTTGGTTGCATAATTTCAGAAAGGTATTTCTCCAGTTTTTGTAGCGGCGAATTAACAGCACTAACAATAGGTCTGATAGGCGCGCCTGGTTTGTGTATTTTTGGTAAACCATAGAGTTTAGGACATCTGCTCGACTTTTCCCGTGGTATGATTTTTTGTTGAATTTCGGGGTTTATTGGTGAACTTTTTATTTTATTTTTAGTTGTTTTTTCTAGGTACGTTGTCGGGTCTCTTGGAACAGGCCTATAACAATTGTCTTGTAGGATATCCTGCATTTTTTGTACGTAATCTTGAGTATTCATAACCACAGTTGCGTTTCCTTTATCTGCAAGGATTGTGATGTTTTTATTTTTTCGGAGGTTTATTAGGGCCCTTTGTTCAGTGGCATTTAGGTTTTGTTTTCGTGTTTTGCTTGATCTTAAAATTCTTGCCACCTCTTGTCGAATCTCCTCTGCTTTTGTTTCTTCAGAGGAGTCAAGGACAGCTTCCACTCCAGCTATTATTTCTTCTTTAGGGATTTCCTTAGGAGATATCGCGAAATTAAAACCCTTACTCAGTACGGATTTTTCACTTTCTGAGAGACTGTAGGATGATATATTATGTACTAATTTATCGACGTCTACTGACGATATTTGTGGCTGACTCGACTTTCTTAGAAGATTGTCATACTTTTTCGAAAGTTTATCTGTCTTAATATTCTTATTTGTTTCTGTTCGCCAAAAAGCCAAAGTTTCTATGCGATTCCACAATAAAGGGTGAATGATGTTACTTAGTTTAAGGTGTAACTTTAAAAGTTCTTTCTCTGTCTCGGCTAGTTGTTTTCTAGTTTGATGGATTTGTTCTTTTAATAACGCCTTACTCGCATTTTGAAGTATGGTGTTAGTTTTTCTAGTTTTAGTATGATAAGACAACCGTGTAAAAGTAGGAAGTAAATCGCTGTCACGACACTTAATTTGAAAGGTTAGATCACATAAAAGATTAGCTTTCTTACCTCTCAGTCTCTCATACATCTTGATTGTCTTGAAAATCTCCACCCCGTAGAGGTGTATAGTGTTGATTTTTACTCCTTCACGGATGGAAAAATACAATGTGTTTTCATTCCGGGTGTACATCCGTTCACTACTGTCGTTCTGAAAAGAACAGTTTTGCTGACGTTTCGCCAAAATCACATTTGGCATTTTCGAAGCTTTTTTTCTCGCGTCTGAATAGAGATGCGTGCGTGCGATTAACTGACACACAGACAAAACAAAACGAACTTAAGGTAATATCTAGTGTTTAAAGAAAAATGGCTACACAAATCGCACCATAGAGAAAGCTATTAATGCACAGGTTTCCCGAACAACAAACAACAAAAATTATGAACGGGGAAAGCAACGAGTAGTCTTACCATATGTAAAAGGCACAACAGACAGAATCGGAAGAATTCTTAGGAAACACAACATACAAACGATACACAAGCCACAAACAACTATAGGTAAACTACTGGGAAACCCAAAAGATAAAATCAAACTGGAAAACCACGGAGTATACAGTATTCCGTGCCAGGACTGCGAAAAGTTGTATGTGGGGCAAAAGACCAGAATAATCCGAGAAGCCATAGAAATTGAAAAACAAGGTAATTTGAATAAAAGGGACGAATCATTAAAACTACCAACAGTATGGAAGACAATAATCGACAAATCTAAAATCGGAAAAACTCAATCGCAACAACAACAGCACCATCCGGAAATATATATATATATATATATATATATATATATATATATATATATATATATATATATATATATATATATATATATATATATATATATATATATATATATATATATATATATATATATATATATATATATATATATATATATATATATATATATATATATATATATATATATATATATATATATATATATATATATATATATATATATATATATATATATATATATATATATATATATATATATATATATATATATATATATATATATATATATATATATATATATATATATATATATATATATATATATATATATATATATATATATATATATATATATATATATATATATATATATATATATATATATATATATATATATATATATATATATATATATATATATATATATATATATATATATATATATATATATATATATATATATATATATATATATATATATATATATATATATATATATATATATATATATATATATATATATATATATATATATATATATATATATATATATATATATATATATATATATATATATATATATATATATATATATATATAATATATATATATATATATATATATATATATATATATATATATACATATATATATATATATATATACAATATATATATATATATATATATATATATATATATATATATATATATATATATATATATATATATTTGAATAACTCAATTTCAAAAATGTCAAGCCTATTATTGTTTCTATTCCCCGTTTCCATGAAATATAGACAATGTGCTGCCCTTCGACGAACGTAGTCTGCATAGAACTTGACGTTGACCAAACTCAATCATTATCTAAATACTGGTTTCCGTTAAGGTGACCAATTAATACAGAAAGTACGTCTCAAACAATTTTAAAATTCCTTTAGTTTTAAACTATTTAAAAATATATAAATAAAATAAACCATAATTAATTACTATCTATGGAATCTATCTACAATACTGCAATCCCCTCGGGTCTTTTTGTATAAACGTGTTGGTGGAATCAACAAAAGAGAGGCCTAACGAAATGTTTAAAAAATCAGGGTAAAAAAAATCATTTAATTGATCTCAAATGCTGCATAAGAATTGAGTGTGATATAAGGATGAACTATTAAAATTTTGTTACGATTTCAAGATGGCGAAACAAAATGCTTGTTTAATCAAATGTTTAAAAAAACCAGTTTGAAACCTACTTAGATAGTCCGACAGACAGGCAGATCGACGGAATTGAGAAAACATGCTTTTTTGGCATCGAGGGACCGTAAAACGCGATTAGAGGTTGATTTTCCTTTCCTTTTCATGAAGGAAGTAACAATACTACTCAACTCAAAATCTTGAACCAAAATCAAATGTAATATCGAGATCAACTGATAAATTTTTTCTACGAATCTCATATAGCGCAATAAAAATGGCGACCTATTAATAAAAGTAGTCTAAAAGTCTAAAAAACTACTAATTGGATTGACTTCAAACTTTGCACAAAAATCAAGTTTGATGTAAAGATAAAGTGGTTAAATGTTTATACGAATCCTACAGTATCCAAACAAAATGGCTGCAGAGAAAACAAATCAGCGTGAAAATATCTTATTCAATTGACTCAAGTTCTGCACAAAAATTAAATGCGATGTGAGGATGAGTTACCGAAATTTTAGTACGAATCCAAGATAGCGAAACAGTCTAGAAACTAGTGATTATAATGATATTAAATTTCCTATAAAACTGAAATGTGACATGCGGATTAACTGATAAAATTTCCGAATCCAAAATTGTGGAACGAAATGTTTAAAGGATCATTCTGAAAAAACTACTTACTTGACTGATTTCATATTTTGCACAAAAGTCAAATCTGATACATGGATGAAATGATAAAATCCAATATAGTGGAGCAAAATGGTGGCTTTGTTTTAAAAATCAGTTCATCAATCATTTTATTCGGATTGATTTCAAATTTAGCATCTTTATTTTATTAGGTCTTAATTTAACCAGAAAAATATCTTTTATTTAGGTTTCGTCCTTATACTATCAAATAATAATACATTCCATATGCGGTAGTGACTCATTATTATAGCCTCAAATGATATAAGGAATGTTTATAAATAGGAAACTTGTAACATCTCAATCAGTGTTCCGTCAAAAATAAGCGTCTTCAATACAATAACGGCAATAGGATGCAAGCTTTATTCCTCTTGTATATAATCTGAAATCCGACAACGAAACAACAAATAAGAAATAATAAACACTTATAAGCAAGAATAATAGCTCCGTATTTGTGAAGGCGTCGATCTCCGTTTGGGTAAAAAAGATGCCGCCGACGCCGACGTCATTCGACGCTGCATGACACGGATCAGCTGTTTTGTGGACGTCTAATCTATTTTGACCTTCCGGCACTCGAAATGCCAAGATATGATATGAGAAAATTAAAAGATTTTTGTTGAAATGTGGAGCTTTTTGCCCTTAAGCTAGCTTTTTTTTAGATTGTCTTGTCAACCGAAAAATAAGATTTTAAAAAACTCAATTTTACGCTTTGAAAAATATTTAATTTCTCAAAGAATAATTTATTAAGGATACTTTCGAATCTAGACATGGGATATTTTTAATTTACTTTTTTATTACTTTTAACTACATAGTTAAAATATATTTGTATTAAATATTTAGAGCTATCCAAACCTTCGTGACAGTTCAGTATTCTTTTATTTTTAATTTCTAAATTTTTTTTAACCAAGGATAGCAGAAGGGCACATTCCTTTTACAATTAAAAACTAATTGCTTTATATCAATTTGTAAAACCAAAGATTTGGCACTTTCATTCCCGCTTTTAATTATTTTTTAATTATCAGAGTTTTCACGTGTCTATATTTTTTATACTTATTGTTATTATAGAATATATTTGATGATAACAACAGACCAATTTTTCAGAGAAATTAAAATTATATTAATTTGGTTATATCCATTCCTTACTTTTGGGCTATGCTATTGACTTTCACGATCTCTGCCAGCTCTAAAAATATTTGAGGTTTTTAAGCGCACGAAATCATTTCAATTTTTATGATTTTCTATGCTTGTAACGAGTGCCCTTATAACTTTTTTTTTCCTAAGTTATTTATAATGAAATTTTGGTTGGTTAAATGAGACTTAATTTTACATATTTTAACAAGACAGCTTTGCCGTATCTTTATTTCCAAATATTTGCTAATAGTTTTTTATTTTTAAGTGGAACACCCTATATAGGTTTACGTCATTTATTTCATTCTGACATGCCAAGCAATTTTTTATTTAATTTTTATTTGACAGTCTAGAGTCATTTGTCAAAAACAATTAATGTAGCTCCAAATGGTTTGTCAATTTTTCAAAGACTACTAAAGCCCGAATCTTTATTTAGAGATTTCTATTATTATATTTAATTACAGTTATTGACCACAGATTGTTATTTCATGGAAGGTCAGTTAACTCACATATCACTACACACTTTTATTAGTAATTGTCAGACATTCTGATTACAATTTACTAGTGAATATTCTTTCAACATATTTTATTTACCTTATTATTTTTATAAAGGCACACATTAAATTGTACTATATTTCTGTTCAGCTAGTTCATTTGTCTACCTTCCCACAAGGACTTGCTTTGGTTTCTTATAGTTCTAGTTTTGTTTGAATTTCACTTAAAATTTACGTTATGGTTAGAACAATGCATTTATTTTGTCATTACTGCCAACTGTTTGAAAGCTACTTTTTATTGATTTATTTTTCTAGACTCTCAATCTATCTACACAGTCTTTGTTTTTTGTTTTGATCTAAACTCGTTACTAGTGTTGCTTTTTGCTTAAACAGTAAAATACATCTATTAGTCTTATTTTTGAATCACGTCGAAACATTTATGTTGCTTCTCATAATTTTATTGGTGTAGTTTATTGACATTACACAGGTTTTTGTACCTTTTGAAACTTTTATTTTCAATGTATTTACTTATTGTTAGTTACAGGCCCCTGCAACTAGGACTACCAAGTCAGTCTTTAACTGCTTATCTTTGAACAGTGTCTTTTCTTTCTTTCTTTCTCAGATTTCTAATCAATTTCTGTTCGTTGTTTTTCTGTTTCCACAAGTTTACAATTTATTCTATATTTAAATTTCTAATTTGGTTATACTCCTTAAGATAACTTGTCATATTTTAATAACTCGTCTGTCATATATAAGGATTTCAATTTTCATTATCATAATTTTTTGAGCATTTATAGTTGCTTTAATTCCATGTAAATTTGGCAAACCTGTCGTCTGTCAATTTTCTTTTTGCTTTCTGTCAAAAAAACTCACCCATTTCACTGTTTCATCATGCCTACATAAAATATGGCTGGGAAAATTTGTATGCAATAAACCCCTGTATCAAATAGTAACTTAGAAGTGTTTTTTTGTTAATAACATCTGAAGTAAATGTAGCATTTTAATTACTGGAAATCAGATAGGAATAGTTAAATTTATTAATTTATATGGTTTGGGCCTAGAAAATGATGAAGCTGACCTCTACTCTAAAACAGTCAAATAAAAACCGAGACATTAAAGTAATAAAAACAGTAACAAACGGTATGTCAGGGGAACATCCATATTATCAGGGGGACCGAACGGTTTTGATTTGAACGGAATGACATATCGTCAAAATAAATACTTCTCTTGGTCTATTTTATTATTTTGATTTGGATGATTGGAAAGGGTGTCGTTAGCTATATTACGTATACTTATAGTAAAATTAATTTTCTAGGATGTTCTAGTACTGTAACAATAATCTCTGCAATATATCATTAATTATATAAAATTATTATTAACAAATAATTATTCGAATTAGCAGTTTTCTAATTCCATACAATGTCACGTTTAATTCCATACAAGCGACGACATCTCTGCATCAGTCGGGCATTGTGGTGTGTGCGAAATATGCCAAAAAAAACCTAATGTTTCTTTTTTCGGGTAAACCAAATTGTTTGGTGTTGTGGTATGATCATTTTCCTAATATAACTCTGTAAGTACGGTTAATTACTTAAAGAGTTAATAGGACTCGCAACTGCTATTTTATCGTTTTTTATAAAGCGAAATCACATATCTGGACTCTTTCTCTGAGCTATATCTTCATAAATTCCGAGGAAAAATCGATGTATGTAGATACAAAACTCACAGTAGTACATATTTCAAATAAAAAATAAACACTCTTACACTAAGGTATTTTAAAAAACTAAGTGGTAGGTACCTTGTTTTGCAGTCAGAACAAATTAAATAAAAATAAATAAATGTATGTATACGTTATTAATTATTTTATAATTAATTACATTAAAAATGTTCGCTGTAATTGACAATTAAATGATTGTTATACAAATGGTTAGTAAATATTACTATTATTACGCTCATGGTCATTGACATATTAACAAATTAAAAAATATACACAAAGTCTAGGTCTCAGTCAAAAATAAGTTTATAAATTAAGAACCATTCATACAATTAATTTGCTACATGTTTCGCCCTAACGGGCATCATAAGACCTAAAATGCATATACATTACAACGGAAAATACAACTGAATAATATATAACTTTACCATAAACAAAACACATTTTACAAAGTACATAAAATAAAAATAACCAAACAAAGAAACAATGAAATACGAAACAAGGCTACGTTTGAGTGACCAAGATGTTGATGTGGGGCGATAGGTCTAAACGAAAAATGCAGAGATTGTTCAGGATAAACTTGACTAACTGTCGTAAAGTTCATGCTACACGAATTCTATTTTGTATAACTTGATGGTTCTACAAAATAGATTTCTTTCCTCAAAAAGTCAAATCTTTCAATTAGTTTAAAATGACATTCTTTATATTTCGGTGTTTATTTTCGATGTAGGTTTTATTTTTTTAATACTGTTCCTTACATCGTTGTCGTGATATGCAACTGAAAACAAAATCTTTTATAAGATTCCTAAATCTCAATGTAAATGAAAAACGACATACGACATAGGAGGATTATATTTGTAAGCGAAAATATTCCAACTTCTTTTCTCAAGCCAAAATTCTAATTTTGAATATATTAAAGAAAACATTATTTTTGTTGTCAAAATAGATGTAATAAAACATGCATTTTATATTTTATAACTACCCAAGTTATAGTAAGCCGACATATTTGCAAAAATCTAAATTTCATCTGTACCTTAATTTGATTTCCAAATTATTTTTCTTTAAAATGGACTGTCTTTTCAGTAATTAGCTAAAGCTGTTTGGAAATTACCAAAACATTCTTAATTTAATTTTTAAAATTAAAATTTATTTAATTTTTAAAATTAAAATTAATTTAATTTTTAAAATTAAATTTTTCGATCAAAGAAATAGACATGGAAAAAATTTTCAAGGCGTCAATAAAATTAATCTCGTCATAATTTTTAATAACCTTGCATACCTCAAAGCAAAATCTATTATGGTATCAATTCCCTTAGGTGTGATTTACATATAAATTACACGTATAGCCTACTATAAAATTAGTTTCCAAATACAGGATACCCCCAAGTCCAACTTTAAATGCAAAATTAAATTTAGCTTTTCGCTGACATTCAGAAGGTAGGAGAGCCGCGGCGGTAAGAGAGGATTTAAAAGACTTAAAACTTTCGGCACAAAGTAAATTAATTTATAACGAATTATATTCCAGGGAATTAAATATTTATTTTAAGCGGTTGAGTATTTAAGATGATATAGGTTAATGCCGGTACTATTTTCTTTTAACTCCAAAAGACAATAATAATTAAAAACCGTAGTAAGTAATTAAACAGTGTTTAGATATAGAATTTACAACTCATTTAATAGTCTTTATAACCCATCGTTGCTGTTTTTTACTTTGTATTTGTAGTTCTGATTTTTGGTATTCAGATTGTCCTGAAAAAGCTAAAGGACTTGAAACTTTTAAATGACACACTCTGTGGATTTTTCCAAATTTCTATTCTGCATTGCATTTTAGAGATATTCTTATTTTGCTGAAATGGTGCAAAATTCAGAAGATGTTCTTAAATTTATGTTAAACTATGGGTTGCACAAAAATATATGAAAGGGGAAGCAGTAAATTTAACAATTAAAGAAAATTTGAGGATAGGCATCAAATATATTATAGTTACTAAGTATGAATACCGGAGTGAGTTTAAATTGTCAATGCTGTTGCTGCACATACATTAAGTGATGTCAGCTGCATGACAGGTCGATGTAGGTCACCGACAGAAACTTCATTAGTCTAGCAATCGAGTCGGATTTTCAGACAAATACAGAGTATTTATTAAAAAAAAATCGTCGTTTTTTGAAAAAAAGTTAAAAAATAAAATTTTATAACAATATCTGACATTTTTTTAACAATGTAAAACTGTATAGGGTATCGTAATGAAAAATAAATTCATAAGTAATTCTCATTGTTTAAACTCGGAAGTATAGTTTAAAATGTGTTTCAAAATGAATATTAGTATTATAAAAACATATTTTTTTGTCAATTGAAGACAAAACTACAAAACTTTATAATAAATATAAAATAAAATAAAAACGATCGAAAAAGTCAAAAGACTATTAAGTTCTAAAAAGTACATTAGCGGATAGATTTTTGATTATTTTTTTGGATATTAAATTGGATGGATATAAACATCACCGAAAAAATCCGTAAAAAGGCGTAACCTCTCTCGAATTAAATTATTCCTTTACCAGGAGTAGAGAAGTATTAAATACAGGGTATTCACGTATATTCTGGCACCCACCTACAGTTTATTAAATCAAAATAGAAGAAAGTATTGAGTATAAAAGTTTTTTGGCTTTACATGAACCATCAGAACCACCCAACAAAATAAAAAAATAACAATTGGAAAGAAAAAAATTGAGCATCGACTTTGTTATTTTAAATGGGACAACATGTATAATATTATTTCAATAAATCTTGTTGCTGATTATCAAAATACCAGGTTTGAGACCGTTATCTTTAAAGACAACCGAGAAAATTAGCAACGCATAAGAGGAGTATATTCCTTTCTAATGACTTTACTTATGTGTATGTTCTCTGTCTTTCTAACACACTGCCCCTTATGGCTGGGTTTTGTCAAATTTCTCAGATACACAGGATTTTCCATTTAAAATAAAAAAGTCGATGAAGATGGTTCAGGTAAAACCAAATAACCTTATATTCAACATTCTGAATAATAATCTTTGTAAGTGGTTGTCAAAATATATACACCCTCTACAGATGTAAATTGTACTTATAGATAAAAAGGAGATTTATTATACGACAAGCTACGGGTAAGTTTTTTAGAGGTCAGTTTTACCTAATTTCCCTTTTTTAAACTATATAAGAAAAGCTTTCCACTACAGTACAGCACGGTTTTTCATTCAAAAATATATGTCATCATGATGGCGGCAACGATGGAGGAAGTTAAAGAAGGCTTAGAAGATGAAGTGGTCGTTTGTTCAGACAGCCGACCCTGCTGTGGGGCACTGGAAAGACTGGCAATGACAAAAAGAGTAGTAGGGAGTGGTACTCCCACAACAAAAGAAGGCTGACTAAAGATTTCGTCGCGGGATCTGATAATGCTAAAACGGCCTGGTTGCACACTAGAAGTGGGCAAACCATTAGCTCCCTCGTAGAGGTGCTAACAGGCCACTGCCATCTGAGGAGACACCTATCATTCTTAGGAATAGAGAAGGATTCAATCTGTAATGCATGTAATGCATGCGGTGAGGAAAAGGAAACTCCAATACACTATTTGTGAAGGTGCGAAGTTAGAGCCAGATTGCGGCTAGACATTTTTGAAGTCGCGGTGCTGCAAAGGGAAGTTATTAAAGACCTATATTGGAAGAACATCCTGGCCTATATTAACAGGTCTGGATGGTTCAAGTACTCTAGGGAGGTAGTATAAACGCTACGGGCTCCTCTCAACTGTCACTACTACCAAATTTCCCAGGAGTTCCCTTCAAGAAAGTGAAAGATACCACAGTTTGTAAAATAAATATGCCCAAGACCAAACACGCTCATTCTATTCTATCCGTGATAAAGGAAATTTTCGATAATAAGGAAAGCCAGGGGTAAAGTCAATTTACTGATTATTTCCATCGTTTTTACGCATATAGTACTTATTAACATAATGTTTTAATTGAAAATAAATTAAATTCTAGTGTTTTTAATTTTGTTTTAAAAAACGAATCTCTTATGTACATGAAAATTGACATTAAACCAATATTAGGTAGCCATTTAGTTAATTTAAAAAAAATCACTTTTATTACCGATTTTTTAAAAACAATTTATCATTCGACCATTTTGTTCTACCATACTACATTAAAAACAACATTTCAGTTCATCCCTATCTCATTCTTGATTTTTGTACAAAATTTAAAGTCAGATAGTTAGGTAAGCTTTTGAGACTGATTTTTAAAACAAATTATACGGTCGTCATTTTGATCCGCCACATTAGATTTGCCCCAAATCTTACCAATTAGTCTCTATATGACAAATGATTTTTCTGCAAAAGTCCACTGGATAAGCAAGGTCCCAAACACTTATTTGTAATAATTTTTTAGATCACCATTTTGTTCCGCCATATTAGATTTAAACTAAAATGTAACCAGTTTAGCAATATTTCACGTTTAACTTTCCTGCAAAACTTCAAACAAATTCTATAAATACATTTTTTTTAAATTTATTGGACCACCATTTTTTTGGCATATATAAGATTTTTACCAAAATGTTACCAGTTCATCTCCATACGACCCTTGATCTTCAAAGGTTAGAGGTTTTTTAGCTTGACCACGAAGAGGTAAACTAACAGACTGGCAGAGCGACCAACAGAAATATTGGCATCTACGAACACTGGAATGTAGAGAATTACAAAGAAATAGAATGTTGATTATTTTACTATTGTAATGTTTCTCTCTTACCAGGGAAGTACAAAGTTATCAAAATCAGTGTTAATTATTAATAATGACTAGATATGTACGTAAAACTGCTTATTTAATATTACTATTACATACATAAATCTACCCTTATGCAATTCTCAAAAAAATATTATACATTTATTAATATCTGTTCAGTATTTCAGGAATAGAATAATATTATTCCCCACGCCCAAGCAATATATCTTTAGATTCAAAAATATATCATTTGCAACAATATGCTGCGGCCGTGCAGTCTGTTGAATATTTCAGTAGCTTGAACGATATATTTTAAAACGATGATAGTGCATGTCTTTTTGATATATGAGTTTTGTTTAGAAAATGCAACCGAATATACATATATATGTTTAAAGGGCAAATTTCTGGATCGGCAGCTTATTCTAAGATGCTGACTGGTTAATGACGCCTATGAAAGTGGTGATGGTAGATAACAAGAGACAAATTCAAAATCTTAACAATTAATTTGCAAGATTATAAGTTAAGCCAAACCGCACTATCTATTAACCCCATGGTATTTTTTTATCGTCATAAAAATACAGAAAAACAAGGTAGCAATATATTTAGAAAGAGTATCGTCAAAAGTTACCTAAAAACGACAAGATACTAACGATAGTTTATTTTGAAAATCTTTGTCATTTAAATTTAGAATGAACTCAATATTACGATTTTAAGGATAGACACATGCGTGCGTACTACGTGATGGCGGATGTTTGTTGGAGAATTTAAACTACTACTAAAACGACAGCATTCAGATGGAGATATGCCTAAAATGAGATGTAATCAATCTAGAGACTTAGTTTTGTGTTGTATTTTAAAATTTAAGGTACACGCGCAAGTACGTGATTTTTATTTGCTTGCAGTTTGCAATACAAGTTATGAATTTAAAAAGAAAAACATTGTTTTAAGACAAATCGGAAAGTAAAAACAAAACCCACAATATAATTTTCAAATATATTTGACACCAAATTTATAAAAATAAAACGCAATATCATGAGAGGAACGGACGTAATACGCAATAAAGTTGAAATTAAACCCAGTTCTATTTATTGTACTCGTGAAAAACGTCTTTTACTGAAATTGTTTCGGATTGGCTATTGCTAATCATGTGGGAACAACCGATCCGTAAAATTAAGTTTGCACGTGCATTCACCCTAATTAAAATATGTTAGATTGACATTCCACGATACAGAATAGCGCCGGCATAAACTCCTTCAGCGTTGGCCAGCTACTCAAACATACGTTCGAAATATTTTCTAGCCAACGTGATAGTACCGCCGCGCCAGGTCGATTATGGTGCCGCAACAACTACTACTCATTTTGAGCAGCCCGTATGCACACGGTTTTCTTCCTCACGTAAGTAACAATCGTACTCACAATTGCGTTAAAAGAATATTTTTCTGTATAAACTTTTAAATATTTATATTGCGACTATATTCTGAATGCATAGTAAATGTAGCGTTTAACGGATGCAAAATATCTAATTACTGATACGAGTAGAATAAAATGGTAAACAATTCTATTAATAGGACCAAAACGCTCAATTTAAAATATATATATATATATATATATATATATATATATATATGACTGAGACGGAAATTCCGGAATATGCAGTAGAAATTCTAAGTTTAGGTTCTAATTTTGCGTATCCAATTACAAATTCCAATGAACTCCCTGTTCCTGACATAATATCATCTGTCGAAACATCAATCAGTAACCTTATTAATGATGAAAAAGATACAATAAGGGCAAATTGTTGTAACACTCTCAAAACATATCAAAATAAAATAAAATCTAAACAATATAAAACAAAACATAATAATATAGACCAAGAATTAATTAAAAAAATTAAAAAAACAAACACTTTTCTGAAAAATCATCCAAATCTAAAAATCGTACGCCCAGACAAATCAAATAAAACGGTTATCATGGATACAAAAGAATATGATAATAAAATGCAATTACTTCTGAACGACACAGATACATACAAAAAAATAAATACAGATCCAACAAATATTTTTCAAAAAAGAAACAACGAACTTGTTACACGGTGGGAAAAGAAAAACTATATATCACCTAATTGTGCTAAGAACCTAAAAATGTATAATGCCCAAACACCAAAAATTTACGGTTTGCCAAAATTACATAAAGATGGAATTCCAATGCGCCCAATTATTTCGTGTATACAATCACCATTAAATAACCTTTCTAAATTTTTAAAACAAATTCTAGAAAATATAGTCAACAAAAGTACCACTTACATTAAAGATTCATGGGATTTCAAAGAAAAAATAAATAATTTTCAAGTACCTCAAAACCATATTTTAATCTCACTGGATGTCATCTCTCTATACACAAATGTACCAATTGATTTAGCCCTCCTACTTATAAAAAATAAATGGAACGAAATAAAAAAATTCACGGATATACCTCTGGATGAATTTCTAATAGCCATTGAACTAACTTTAAAATCCACATTTTTTGCATACAACAATAATTTTTATAAACAAATAGAAGGTTGCGCAATGGGTTCCCCAATATCAAGTGTAGTTGCACAACTAGTAATGGAGGAACTAGAGAGCAATGTAATCGGACAACTAGACATATCACTTCCATTTTTCTACAGGTACGTTGATGATTGCATAACTCTAATTCCAAAAGATAAATGTAAATATATCCTAAATGCCTTTAACAACTTCCATGAAAAACTTAAATTCACCATCGAGACTGAAAACAACTCAAAAATAAATTTCCTAGATATGACATTATATAATAAAAACAATATTATTGAAACACAATGGTACACAAAAAAAACGTGGTCTGGCAGATACATAAATTACTTTTCGCAACACCCAATGAACCAAAAAAAGTCGGTAATAATCAGTCTTGCCGATAGAGCAATAAAATTGAGTAATTTAACTTATCAATCCCAGGCAATACAAAAGGCAAAAAACATCTTAATTCAAAATAGTTACCCAAAAAAATTAATAAATTCAATATTTAACTCCAGATTACAGCAAATGAACAATCCCAATCAAAACGTACCAAACGAAAAAACTAAAGATAAAAAATTCCTCTCTATTCCTTACATCCAGGGTCTTTCAGAAAGTATCCAAACTATTTTCAAACACCAAAACATAACCGTATGCCACAAAAGCTACAACACTTTTCAAAAGAAATTTTTTACTTGTCTTAAAACACCAACCCCAACCAGTCAAAAAACACACACTATATATCAAATACCATGTAATGATTGCCCAGGAGTATACATCGGACAAACTACTCAATACCTTAAAAACCGCCTAAATGGACATAAATATGACAAAAAAAATAAAACTTCATTAACTAAGCACGAAAATGAAACATCCCATAAATTCAAATATGAAGACACAAAAATATTAAAAACGGAAACCAACCAAAGAAAAAGGGAATTCTTAGAAATGCTCTATATTAAGCAAAATAAAAATTCAATAAATGATAGAACTGAAATTAAAAATTTAAACCAAATATATCACAACGTAATAAAATAATTATCATGTTCCGAAATTTTCTCCTTGATTAATAAATAAGAAAAAAAAAAAAAATTTTTTTTTACTTAGTTAAGTGAAACGGAAAAAAAATACAGTAATTACCAATTGATTATAATAACAAATAGTATAATTAAAGGCCCTCATGCTATACACCAAAACAACAACAACACAATATACAATTTTTTGCTTCAGTAAAAACAATCAGAAAGACAAGCAACTGCTTCAAAACGAGGTGCAATTCCAGTCAAAATATATCGGTAGACTAACATGCCACCGTAGTTTTATAAATAAAAATTTTACATGTTTGTTGGCGTCTAATACTGTATACTAAATGTGACGTGACAAAAATTTTATTCTTTTTTGGTTTGCTGAATGCAGGAAGTTACCTTCTTGGGTGAGTTTGAAAGTATAAATTACTAGGAATTTTAGTTAGCGTAACGAATTATTATTATATAAAAAAAAAAAGGTTATTTTTAATTATGTTCTATAAGTATATGTATGTAACATTTTGTCTCTACATTTAAAAAAAAAAAAATGTTGACTTCGCATAATATAAAATAGTACTGTTTTTAGTTTCAGTCAAACAGCACTGATGAAGGCATTTAGCCGAAACGTTTGCAATAAACAAAATGAAAATTAGTGCCGAAAAATAAATTTGTTTTATTTTTCCAAAAAAATAACTTGAGGCCAAAAAAACCAAAGAAAATCTTCCTACGAATATATTTTAAATGGTCCAGAAACTCACTCTAAGAATATATAAGCAGAATGGATGAAATACTGCCACCGACTGAACAATATGAAACTAACATAACTCTAAGCAACGACAATATTAAAACCCTCTCTAAGAACTATTGTAAACTAGCTAGCCTAAAGAATAGAAGACAATTTTTACTAAGATGTAAAACTGAAAACATATTTCCAGCATTTTTAAACATTAAAATTAACCACATAGAATTCTCATCAACTAACCTAAGAAGGAAATTTCATGAAAATATTGTAAATAATTTTAAACTCAATACGTTAAAATTACTAATTAGCGACACCATCATTAATATAAAAAACATCGAAACTAAAATATCTCAAATCAAAAACCAATTACAGGAAACAACCACCGCAAATAAATTTAATGAACTCTTAAATATCGAAAATAAAAAATATGAAGCTTTATTCGAAAAAATTAAATTAAGAAACATAAACAAAATTTACTTGTTAAAAACAAAAAAAAATAAAACAAAACCAAAAAAAATTAATATACAAAAAGAGTGGCTAGAAAATCTGACTGAAACGGAAATTCCGGAATATGCAGTAGAAATTCTAAGTTTAGGTTCTAATTTTGCGTATCCAATTACAAATTCCAATGAACTCCCTGTTCCTGACATAATATCATCTGTCGAAACATCAATCAGTAACCTTATTAATGATGAAAAAGATACAATAAGGGCAAATTGTTGTAACACTCTCAAAACATATCAAAATAAAATAAAATATAAACAATATAAAACAAAACATAATAATATAGACCAAGAATTAATTAAAAAAATTAAAAAAACAAACACTTTTCTGAAAAATCATCCAAATCTAAAAATCGTACGCCCAGACAAATCAAATAAAACGGTTATCATGGATACAAAAGAATATGATAATAAAATGCAATTACTTCTGAACGACACAGATACATACAAAAAAATAAATACAGATCCAACAAATATTTTTCAAAAAAGAAACAACGAACTTGTTACACGGTGGGAAAAGAAAAACTATATATCACCTAATTGTGCTAAGAACCTAAAAATGTATAATGCCCAAACACCAAAAATTTACGGTTTGCCAAAATTACATAAAGATGGAATTCCAATGCGCCCAATTATTTCGTGTATACAATCACCATTAAATAACCTTTCTAAATTTTTAAAACAAATTCTAGAAAATATAGTCAACAAAAGTACCACTTACATTAAAGATTCATGGGATTTCAAAGAAAAAATAAATAATTTTCAAGTACCTCAAAACCATATTTTAATCTCACTGGATGTCATCTCTCTATACACAAATGTACCAATTGATTTAGCCCTCCTACTTATAAAAAATAAATGGAACGAAATAAAAAAATTCACGGTTATACCTCTGGATGAATTTCTAATAGCCATTGAACTAACTTTAAAATCCACATTTTTTGCATACAACAATAATTTTTATAAACAAATAGAAGGTTGCGCAATGGGTTCCCCAATATCAAGTGTAGTTGCACAACTAGTAATGGAGGAACTAGAGAGCAATGTAATCGGACAACTAGACATATCACTTCCATTTTTCTACAGGTACGTTGATGATTGCATAACTCTAATTCCAAAAGATAAATGTAAATATATCCTAAATGCCTTTAACAACTTCCATGAAAAACTTAAATTCACCATCGAGACTGAAAACAACTCAAAAATAAATTTCCTAGATATGACATTATATAATAAAAACAATATTATTGAAACACAATGGTACACAAAAAAAACGTGGTCTGGCAGATACATAAATTACTTTTCGCAACACCCAATGAACCAAAAAAAGTCGGTAATAATCAGTCTTGCCGATAGAGCAATAAAATTGAGTAATTTAACTTATCAATCCCAGGCAATACAAAAGGCAAAAAACATCTTAATTCAAAATAGTTACCCAAAAAAATTAATAAATTCAATATTTAACTCCAGATTACAGCAAATGAACAATCCCAATCAAAACGTACCAAACGAAAAAACTAAAGATAAAAAATTCCTCTCTATTCCTTACATCCAGGGTCTTTCAGAAAGTATCCAAACTATTTTCAAACACCAAAACATAACCGTATGCCACAAAAGCTACAACACTTTTCAAAAGAAATTTTTTACTTGTCTTAAAGCACCAACCCCAACCAGTCAAAAAACACACACTATATATCAAATACCATGTAATGATTGCCCAGGAGTATACATCGGACAAACTACTCAATACCTTAAAAACCGCCTAAATGGACATAAATATGTCAAAAAAAATAAAACTTCATTAACTAAGCACGAAAATGAAACATCCCATAAATTCAAATATGAAGACACAAAAATATTAAAAACGGAAACCAACCAAAGAAAAAGGGAATTCTTAGAAATGCTCTATATTAAGCAAAATAAAAATTCAATAAATGATAGAACTGAAATTAAAAATTTAAACCAAATATATCACAACGTAATAAAATAATTATCATGTTCCGAAATTTTCTCCTTGATTAATAAATAAAAAAAAAAAAATTTTTTTTTTACTTAGTTAAGTGAAACGAAAAAAAAATACAGTAATTACCAATTGATTATAATAACAAATAGTATAATTAAAGGCCCTCATGCTATACACCAAAACAACAACAACACAATATACAATTTTTTGCTTCAGTAAAAACAATCAGAAAGACAAGCAACTGCTTCAAAACGAGGTGCAATTCCAGTCAAAATATATCGGTAGACTAACATGCCACCGTAGTTTTATAAATAAAAATTTTACATGTTTGTTGGCGTCTAATACTGTATACTAAATGTGACGTGACAAAAATTTTATTCTTTTTTGGTTTGCTGAATGCAGGAAGTTACCTTCTTGGGTGAGTTTGAAAGTATAAATTACTAGGAATTTTAGTTAGCGTAACGAATTATTATTATATAAAAAAAAAAAAAAGGTTATTTTTAATTATGTTCTATAAGTATATGTATGTAACATTTTGTCTCTACATTTAAAAAAAAAAAATGTTGACTTCGCATAATATAAAATAGTACTGTTTTTAGTTTCAGTCAAACAGCACTGATGAAGGCATTTAGCCGAAACGTTTGCAATAAACAAAATGAAAATTAGTTCCGAAAAATAAATTTGTTTTATTTTTCCAAAAAAATAACTTGAGGCCAAAAAAACCAAAGAAAATCTTCCTACGAATATATTTTAAATGGTCCAGAAACTCACTCTAAGTATATATATATATATATATATATATATATATATATATATATATATATATATATATATATATATATATATATATATGGACTTAAAGAAGGCAAAAGTAGAATATAAACAAATATTAGATTATTGTTGAAGTATAATCTAGACCATTGAAATATTTTCCCTACTCTCAAAATTAAATCCAAATGTTTCATGAACGTTATATTTATATAGATCGAGGCCCAAAGAATATAGGCCCGATGGCAAATGGTCTATGTAATAATTTAAAGATTTTTAGATTTAAAAATGGAGTGGTCAGTTATTTTCTGACAGTAAATTTTAACAAATAAATGTGAACACAAGTTTTACTTTGTTAACTGTCACTTATTTTATTTTTGCACTAGGCCTGAGCAGTTTGTTATACTAGTACATTTTCAAACGCAGGATGAGGATATTTACAATAATATACAGACAACAATTCTTAAGAGTGATTAGGAAAAAATGTACATCTATTATAGTCAAAAAGTTCTAATAGCGTGGTATTTTCAACATCTGTTACTGAATTTAAAAGGTTAACATTTGGACCTTTATGGTGTTCATAAATTTCTATCGCTTCTAAACAATCCAGATTGCGACTTTTTTGTTCATAATGTAATATTTTTAACTTATTTATGTCAGGGAATTCATGTGAGATTTTTAAGAAGTGGTTGGCGAAATGAGAGTTCTGTCTTTCTAATCTATGTGAGGCGTTACGTTCTTTGAATCTAACATCCAAATTTCTTCCTGTTTGCCCTATATTGCATTCATCGTAATTTAGCCTATACACTTCAGACTTATATAATATGTATGTGTTGATGGTGAAAATAAAATTAGAGAGTTTTTGTGACGGTCGAAACATAATTGAATCGCTTATTGCAGGAAGGATACATGTCACAAAATGACATTTTCGAGAAAAACAACAAAATGTGTTTGTTTTAAATTTTTTTATATAGATATTAGGAGTTTGTATCATATTCTTAAAAGGATATCTTATTATACTATTTAGAGATATTTTTTTACTTATTTAATGGAATTTGATGTGTAAAAAAATTAACAAAATTTGAAACATGTACCCTTTCTGCAATCAACTTCCAGGATTAAGAAATAAAGTTCGTTTTGTTATTCAAAAATTTGAATTAACAAAAGTTTACATAAAATATTATACTTAAATAAATAAAAAACCTTGTTAAAATGCAGTAGAGGTTTTGTGGTCATCGACATACATCGTCGATTTTTTTATGTGGTCCATTTTATGGAATTTAATAGGGAGTTTCTCTGACGGATTGGCTATTTTGTCGGGCCTCTGCAAATTAATTTTAAACAAGACGTGTGTTTTACCAAACTGTTAATAAACTTCCTCGTAACAGCAGTGCCTGCTTGACTTCCGTAAGAAAAGTGATGGAACTTCTTTACTTAAAATGAACCTTTTGGTTTCTTTTGGTATGCCCCTCTGTGCCGTTTCAGTTGAAATTGTTGTTTTTTTATATAATTTTACACACGAGTTTTTGAAATTGACAATTTCTTGTCCATAATTTACAACATGTACCTTTATGTTTTGTTTCGAGAAACACGATGCTAAAATTTCGAAGAGCGATTTAGATTTAACCAAGCCAAACTCCATATTGCAGGGAATAAAAAAATGGCCTGTAATAGGAAAGTATTGCTCAATTTTATCAAATCTATCAGAATCTGTTAAGATTATAGCACATTCTTATCAAGGTATTATTTTCGTTTTGCCCCGGCCCCATCACTAAAAATGTGGACTACAAACCGTAAAATTTTGTGAATGATGCTGCTTTTTCTTTGGCTGTTAGTTTTGTCAAACATTTTAGCCTGCAGGTACATGAAGCTCCAATAGATTTGCCTTGTACCACATTACCTTTATAGTTCCTATAACGTGTGCCTTTAATGCTAAAAAGTATGATAGTTTAGCACAAAAACTAATAATATCATTAAGTAGTGGAACCTACCGGTTTCTTCTTATACGTTTGTATTTATCTGCACTTAATACGCCTCGTTTTCTTTAATTAGTTCCAGCAGGCTCGACTGCGTCCAATGTCCACTGAATTAAACGGGTTAATAACAACAAACAGCTGATGTTTTAGAAATGGCATCCTGTGCAATGCGCCACTCTTTTATTGCAGAAAGGATACAAGTCGCCAACTTGTATCGTTTCTGTAGTAAATGAAAATTTTACATCTAATTTTGTCCAGTAACAACTATTTTAACATGTACCCTTTCGGTGCTAAACGATAGAAATACGTTTAAAAAATACATTTTCAAGATAAACTCAATATGGCCGGAAATGTGACTTGTACCCTTTCTGCAATTTACGATAAAATTCTGATATTTTAGCAGAAAAAATAATACAAAAGTTACTTTTCGATTCTACTCTCTAATTTGATTTTTAACGTCAAAACAAAAATAAAAAATATAAAAAGTCTGGAGTTTATAGGGTAAAATCCGACGAATGCAATAGCGGCTATAAAGGGCAAAACAAGGAGAAATGTCAATGTTAAATTCAAAGCGCCTAATGCCTCATATAGATTAAAAAACAGAAGTTGCATTTCTTAGAAACCTTACATAAATTCCCTGACATAAATAAGTTAGATGTATTACATTATGAACAAAAAAGTCTCAAACTGGGTTGTTTAGAAGCAACAGAAATTTATAAACATTATAGACCTAAATATTGATAGAAATGGTTTCCAAGAGAACATACTAAAACTGTTAGAATCCTCTTTAAGGGACAGAGAATTCTGTGTAAGGATAGAGAGAAAATTATCGGATGAAACAGATGTAAGCCTTGGTGTACTTCATGGTTCATTACTGGGACCACAGTTGTTTCTCTTATACATGCCCGATCATGTTACGGAGGGCATAAAAGTAATGTTTTCTGACGACACGATAATAGTGGTCTCATTGCTGTATCCTGTAGATCTCAAAATGAAGGTGAAGAAAGCTATTGATCAGCTCAGCGCTTGATGTACATAAAATAAATTGATATTAAATATTGACAAAAAGCTTTCCCTCAATTATTGTAACTTCACTTATATAGACAAAATAATACTAATAGACACTCTAGAATGTTCAACACATTGATAAACTGGAACGCTCAAATAGACCACATTTGTAATAGAATAAATCGAGGGATTCTATGCTATTTATAAATTAAAGAACACAGTGAATCAAGAGGCACCTTTTAATATGTATTACTTTTTTATTTATAATCACCTTAGTTACAATACCCTCTTATGGGGTACCGATGTGGAGTGAAAGTTCATTATTTAAAAAAAAGTTATTCGCTGTATCTTCATTGTTTTAGCTGTAGGTGTAGACCAGTCATTGCCCCTCAGAAAATCTTAATATTTCCATGTATATATATATATATATATATATATATATATATATATTTTATTAATAGTTTTGTTAAGAATTGTGACTTTCACTCTTATGAAACCAGATGTAAAGATTTTTTTACGAGCGAAAAGCATAACTCAACTAAGATTGAGAAATGACCAGCATATACCGGAAAGAAGTTTTTTAATAAATTACCAAAATCAATAAAAGATTTGGAGTACAACAAGTTTAAATTAGAGGTAAAAAACGTAAACGTACATTTTCTATACTATACTATTCCACTAAGAACTTTTTAGCAGACATCCTACTGTAACAGGTTTAGAGGTAAGGTTGAGTGCTTTGCTTTTCATATTTCTTTGTTTTTAAATGTTGCAAAGACCTAAGAGATCCTAAAATGTGTTACAAATATTTGTTTAAATAAGTGAAATTTGTCAGTTTATTTGGTATTAGGACTTTTTATATTTTTGTTTTGTACTTGACGCATACTGTATTTTGTATGGTTTAAGTATAAATAAAATGAATTTGAATATGAATATGAATGTTAACATTTTAAATTCACTAACAGTTGTTGGAAATACCACCCTATTAAAACTTTTTCCTCATAATAGATATATACAGTTGGATTTCCCTAATTACATTGTTAAGAATTTTTCTCTGTATATAACTAGACCTAACTCGATTGTAAGTAAACTCATTGTGTTGGAAAATGTACTGGAAGTACGAAAATTCAGTCACGCGTAGTGCAAAAATAAAATAAGTGACAGTTAACAAAGTAAAACTTGTGTTTTCATTTATTTGTTAAACATTTTTGTTATATATATTTATTTATCTTAAGTTTAAACCCCTTTTAAACAATAATTTCGTTATTCACGGACTAATATGAAAATAAGTAAAAATAAGAAAAAATGAGAAAAAACAATTTGGTGGTTATGTTATGATTATTTCTTGAGAGAGACTTGCACGTACAGGGGTCAGTCGGGTTCCCCGACTTACAGGTGGACATTATTTTTTATACACAGTGAAAAGAATTTACAGATATCTCATTGTTATCATTTAGCGACCAAATAAAATACCACTAACAAGAATGCATTTGCACTTGTAGGAAGAAGATCAATATACAGAGAAAAAGGAAAGTTAACAAATATTCAATGTCGTATTGAAGTTAGTGCAGAAGTATTTGAATAATCGATTATTTTTTTCTTATTGAACATTACTTTCTTAATTTTAGGACTTTTTTTGTTGGTGATTAGAGTCCATTTTCGGGAAACAAAATCGAATGAATCAGCATTCAGCTCAGAATAAAAAATAGCATTTAACTTCTACATAAATATCACATACTATATAGTTTTTTACTATTGTGGCGTAAATAATACCAGTATTTTTAAAATTATAATGTAATATCTAAGTTCATTCCAACTTGCTACTAATTTCATTGAATCATCACTATAGGGTGCGAAAAAAAGATAAAAGTATTAAAAGTAGAAATTAAAAAATTAAATGATGATTTAGAAAAAAACGGAACCCTGGATTTAAAAACTGATGTGTGATTCTTTTTTTTTTGTTGCCTTTAAGAATACTGTCACAAAGTTTAAAAACAAAAATTTAGTTTTATTGGATATTTTAAGAACTATTCAGAATAACACATATTTTAAATGATCAAATTGCTGGACATGAAAATATTCAACTTTGCTTCCATTTAACCTCTACTGTATCTCTATGTATGTATATCTTACAAAGTTATTAGTTGATGTCTCATAAAACAGTAGATTGATTTATATCAGTCGTAGAAAGAGAGACAAGAGGCTTCATTTTAATTTTAAAACTACTATTAACTTAGTAGTAAGCGTATAAAGCTTATAAGAGAGCGTAAAAGTGTGTAAAGCACACGCATACACAACGACGTGAAGCAGCAAAAATCTGAAGATATATTAAGGGAGTTAGAATATTTACATAATGCAGTTAGTGTCAAAATGAACGATAGAGAAATGTACCCCATGTATGAAAATGCGTTTAAGAAAGACATTTGAATAAATCACGTGTTTAATAGTCTTCTACGAGAGCTTTAGAATAAACTTGGTTGGGAACTTTAGCAATTCTGTTTCATTTTTATACCATACCACGATAAAGCGCGATTTCTATTTTGCACTCGGTCTTTACTGTACAGAGTCAGTTAATCAATTACACAATAATATTAATACAATTAAAAATCGCGACATTACCTATTAATTTGAAAAGTATATGGGGGCATTGAATTGCAGAAGTTTTTATAAATTAGTCCTTCTTTATACTTCTTAATATAAATGCAGTCTCCAGCTAGTAGAAGGCAGGAAATTACACATTTGTGACAAGATTTAAAAATATTAAAATAAAACTAATTAATTTTGACGAAATATTTTTACCTGCAAATACTTTTCTTTCTTTAAAAGCTTTTATTTAACTTCACTTATATGTTAGTTAATTACAATGGTTGGGTCAAATTTTGCTAGTAACTTTTTAAGCAGTTCCCGTTATCGGAATTGACTGACTTTGGAATACATACTTAAATTTGATGACAATAATAATAATACTAATAACTGGCTCCTTAACACCAATCAAAGACAGTTCTATCGAGTTATCAATAACACCAAAGATCAAACCAATACTGAGAAGATGCTGCCGAGCAAAGAGCATTTGACCGAGTATTGGTCGAACATCTGGGGAAAAGCAAAAGAGTATAACCAACATTTTACATGGATACAATCAAAATATGATCAGATTCAAACACCACAACTGGAATTTGACTTTATCACCAGGGAGGAATTTAGCAGCTTTATTAAAGGAACGAGCAACTGGAAGTCGCCAGGAGTTGACCATATTCACAATTACTGGTATAGGAACTTTAAGGTCCTCCATGAAACTATTGCCCGTCATTTTACCAAAATAATGCATCATCCGGAGACAACCTCCGTATCTCTAATGCTAGGCACTACAACTATGCTACCCAAAAGAAATAAGACAGAAGACCTGTTTCAGTACAGGCCAATCACCTGTTTGCCCACCATGTACATGATGCATTGCAAATTGTATCTATCATCATATTGACAGTCATGACCTATTAGCCGAGGAACAGAAGGGATGCCTTCGAGACTATCAAGGATGCAAAGAACAACTTATCTTTGACTCTGTGGTACTTAAGAAGGCACAGAAAAAACAACGCATCATACACACTGCTTTTATAGACTATAAAAAGGCGTTTGACAGTATACCACATTTCTGGCTCATAGACGTACTAGAAATATACAAAATTCACCCCAAGATCAATTTCATCGCAACTCATTAATGGTGATGTAGCCCAACCCAATGGAGAAATAGTTCAAGCGATGAACCAAGGAGAGACCTACAAATACCTAGGATTCCAACAAACTAGACTGCTTGATGATAAGCAAGAAAAGACCAAGGTGAAGGATCAGTACGTCCAAAGAGTGGGAGCTCTTCTGAAGACAGAACTGAATGCCGGATATATCATTACAGCAATTAACACCTATGCTGTGCCCGTGTTGACCTACAGTGTCGGAATCCTGAAATAGACTGATACGGAGCTAGAGAGACTACAATGAACTACTCGCATAATGATGACCCAGTACAAGTCACATCACCCAAGGTCATCAACTCATCAATGCCCTTACCACGAAGAGAAGGTGGAAGATCCCTTGATGACTTGACCAACTCGCACTACCGATAGCTGAAGAAATTCATTTCTTTACCAACAAGGCACAAATATCAAGCCTCCACCGCATAGTGACCTTAAGTGACAACTCGTACTTTCCACTTAATCTCGCAAGTGACAACACCATCCTAAAGTAATTTTCAGACCTTGGGAAATAAGAACAGTGGGCTCAAAGGGCACTGCACGACCGACATCACAATGACTTGAATCAGCCACACCTAGATAAGGAAGCATTGTGATGGCAGACTATACAGCATATAACATCTGACTGCAGTTACCTAGCAAACACGGACTACTTCCAGAGACATAACCAGATGTATAACGTCATACACTAGAAGCTTGTCAATAAATACGGGCTCCTGAACACCTTTGTGCCCTATTATAAATACCAACAGTTCACTGCTTGAAAATAATGCTTTCAAACTGTACTACGACGGGGCAATTATCACCGACAGACGGGTGACGAATAATCGGCCAGATGTGGTACTGTTAAATAAAAAAACATAGACAGCTTATTTGTTAGATGTTGCTATAGCCAACATTAATAACGTCTTGGATAAATATCAAAACAAAAAGGCCAAATATGCGGCGCTGGCCATCGAGATACAGCAGATGTGGCGACTGAATAAGGTTCATGTGATACCGATCATCGTATCATAAACTGGGCAAAACTAGAACAGAACCTGACAATCAAAGTACTGCTCAGTACTTGCCATATAGTGAGACAATTCTTACAGGACAACACATATAACTAAAAGAAACCAGCCCACTTCATTTGATGCATGCATCCGGGATGGGCTTGGAACCCAATATATGTTGAGCAATTGATTGATAATAATGATAATGATAATATTAATAATATTAATATTAATATTAATATTAATAATAATAATAATTAATTTAAATAATAAAAATTAAAACCTAGCACACTCCCCAGTTTTCTCACCCAAGGAATAACATACCTTAAATCCAAAAATTCAGACAATAAGGACCCGTCAAATTACCGACCTATTACGTACCTTCCAACCCTATATAAGATCATCACAGCCACAATTACCAGGAGAATAGAACAACAAATACACCGACTTGGCAATGGAGGTAAAAAGGCTCTGGAAACATGAAAGAGTCATCATTGTTCCGCTCGTCATATCAGTAACAGGTCTCACCCCAACAACGTTTACACCGCATATGGCTCAATTAGGACTTAATATATACATTCACATGAACATCCAAAAATCGTTTTGAAAACATGTAGCATCGTTAGATCATTTCTTAATACACAATAGTGGTTTTTTTTCTATTTCCTTTTTTTTTATTTTTATTTTTAGTACTGACTTGGTATAATCCCATCAGTATAAGATACAACCATAGGAATACTGTGAGACAAGTCATAATAATAATAATAATAATAATAAACGACTATATTCAAACTATTACATTTGAGAGGCGAAGTATAGACCATAAAAAGACTTTTTTCAAGCTAACCTTATGCAACTTCTACAGGATGCGTAAAAAATAATGCTAAAAAGTACAAAATAAAATAAAATTTAAAAAAATATTTTAATGAAGCTTTTAATTATAAACTACTGAACCGAAAAGTAAAAAATAACTCAACTTACATCAACACAGAAGTTTTAAAAATTTGAATATTTTCTTAAAAGTTTGAGGTTTTATTTCAAGTGTGCTGGCGTCTCAAGTCTCAAGTTTTTAAGAAAATATTCCAATTTTTAAAAGTTCTGTATTTATGTAAGTTTAATTATTTTTTACCTTTCAGTTTAAAAGTTTATAAATAAAAGATTTAAAAAAAAAAGTATTTTTTTTAAATTTTTTAACGTTAACTTTTAAACTGAAGAAACATTCTTTAGACTAACATGTATTCATTAAGTAAATGCATACATTTCTGCACTAGTGTGGTACCAAATGTACAGGATGGTAATATTGTACACACTTTAAATTAGCATACCTTTCTTATTTGTTAACCTATCTATATGAACAGACCTAGCCATTATTTGAGCGAAATCTATTTTAAGTAAACGAAAACATATTTGTTTAAAATTTCCTTTTAATTTACTTTACAAACAATTTATGACAATTCTTTTACCAATGTGGCTTTATCAGACGATAAATCTTAAATATAAGTGTAACACAAGCTGTAGGTACTGAACCCATTTTTATAATAATATTATAAGGTAAAATGTTTGGGATTCATGCTAATTTTGCTGTATAGGTGAAAGTGTAAGGTTGATTATTCTCTTTCAACTGATTAGTAGGAAAAACTAACTGTAAATATTTTTTTATACTGTTTATTTTTTACTATTTTGTCTGACATTCATGATAACCATTATTAACCTCTATTTATTTTATTATATTTAATTCTTTAGTATAACTTTCAACTAGAAGTATGTCGATGAATACTCGAGAATACATTTTGAACATCAAAGGATAGCGGTAACTTATTAGAGAGAACTACTGCTGGGGTACTTTATTTGGAAAATTGCGTCCACGATATTGCATGGTTTCATCAAATAAAGTGTCAACAATTATGTCAATAATGAAGTTCACAGCTAAAGAAATCTCATAAGTGTAATCTTTTACGGTGAGATTGAAATAAAGCCCATCTTGTTGCTGAAATATAGGAAACGACTGGTCTTATTGGCATATCGTTTTTATGTAACTTATGAACTTAATAATTTGAGGGGTTGAGGTTTAATTAATATTTGATATTTCTCTTGTTCGGCAAATATGCTAAAATATTTTACTACATTTTATACTAGTTTTTGATTTTACTACGGAGTAATCATTAGAGAAGTGACCCTTAATGTTTTTTCAACTTACCAATTCCGAAAAAATAAAATAATCAATTTCTTAGATTTAACAATAACTCTTAAGAATAATAAACTAGACTTTCAAATTGTCCATAAGCCATCTCATACAGCACTATAATACACAATACCTCTAATCATCCTTTTGTACATAAAATATCAGCTTTGCATACATTGATTAACAGACCTCTAGGTAAAGAAAATTATATTAAAAAATTAAATATAATAAAACAAATCGGGCTTAATAATGGTTATTAATAAAATCTGACAGACAAAATAATAAAAAAGAAACCATTTCAAAAAGCATTACAGCTAGTCCATCCTACTAATAATTTCAGAGAATATAATCAATTTCACACTTTAACTTATACAAGAAAAATAACATCAAATGTAGCTAAGTTTTCTAAAAATAAAGGTGCAACTGTTGCTTATAGAAGCAACAACACCCTTAGTAGATATGTTAAAAACTATATGACGAAAACTAAAAAAACAGAGTAAATCCGGTGTTTACAAATTAAATGTTGGAATTTGTTCAAAACTGTATATTGGACAGACAGGCAGAATGTTTAACAAATAATTAGTGAGCATAAATTTAATAAAAGAAAGCAAAAAAAAAACAATTTCGATTACTCTAAACATTTCATTTAAAAAACCATAGTTTTATTAGGTTATAATGAAAAATCCCAAACATTTTACCAGTATAAATAATATCGGCACTTTTAACTACAGTTTATGTTTCATTTTTAATTAAGATCTATCATCTGATGAAGCCACAGTGTTGGCAAAATAATTGCCGTGTGTTTCTAGTAAAATAAATTAAGTGGAAAATTTAAACAAGTATTTTCTTTTACTTAACTATCTAAATATCAAAAACCAATAAATAGGCCTCGTCAAATTTTATTTGTAATTAAATGACAATTAAAATAGTGGTATATTTTTAGCTCATCGATAGATTGACATAATAGCCAAACCTATTAAACTATAGTATATTACAGTGGTCTATATCCCCAGAATCAGAAAAAATAGCCTCTCCGATGAGCTACAAATATATTAAGTATTTAATTTATAAAAATATATGCTAGATATGCATTTTTTAGATTAGTAAATTTTAATTTTTACATTTTTTTGGGTTCTTATTGATGAGACAACAATTAAGGAAGTCATACGCCTTTATAATGTGGAAGATCAAGTGAGTTTTTTGTGGGATGAATATTGATGCATAGTTTTGTGAAATGGCTAGACATGGTTACTAATTTACTTACACACAACACTGGCAGTAAACAGTCAAGAGAAATACTTTTCTTTTAATCTCATAAAAATAGGAAAACAAATTCATATAAATAGGATTTCGTAAACACTTCATTTTTGAGATATGGGATACTAAGTTTTTTTTTGAGACAAGTAGTGTCAAGCAATTTTTAATTAGAATGTGGTACACCTTATACTGTGATAAATGTCGACAAAATGACTAAATGAGTATTAGAAAATTCTACTGCGTGTTGTGAATTATGAACTTCAAGTTAGGTATGCATGAATTGACATTTTGTTAAATAATTTCCAAACGGTGTATAAATTTACAGAACACAAGAAGGTGTTTAAATCTGTTGTTAAAATGGCCAGCGATGCCGTAGTAAAAAGCTCGGAAGGTTAAAGTGAAGATAACCCGAAAAAAGAGCATTTTTTAGATTTTTGCAAAATTTAGTTGCTTTATTATACCAGTCGTACTATGTCTCGTGAACCAAATTTGATTTGAAACTATCTAGAAATGTACAGGGTGTCTCATTTTGGGTACTTTTGCGGAGTATCTCCGTTATTTTTATAGATAGAAAGATGCGGTTTCCGCGACATGTGCTACTTTTTCCTAAAGCTAAGGATGCCGTTAACAAAATTATCATAGCCCCTCTAGTTTTTAAGATACAGGGCTAAATAGAAAATGTTGCATTTTCGTATCTCGTATCTCCAGTATCAGATAACTTATCGAAAATGTGAAAACTGTTTCTTAAATGACTTTTCCCGTAGAGTTATCGGACCCTACTTTATTTTTTTAAATGTAACACCCTGTATATTTATAGACTATAAAATTTGTCTTTTTTTACCTTTTGAAAAATATCTAAAACTGAGAGATCTGGAGATCGTGGAGGCCATCTAACAGGTTCGTTGGTACCTATCCATCTTTGAGGAAAGTTATTATCAAGAAATTCCTTAAGAGCCTAGAGTTGTGACTTGGGGCACCATTATGCTGTAGGTAAACATCATTATATTGGACTAATGAAATATTTTCAAGCAGCTCTGGAATAACTCCCTGAAGGATTTCTAGGTATCTACGCGCTGTAAAACCTCCTTCAAAAATCCTATAAATAATATGTCTGCCCAAAATAAAACATGACACCCCAACTCCAAAGCATTCTTATGCGCTTTCAAACATTAAATGCTGATTTTCACTATGCCAGTTCCTGGTATTGTGACGATTAAAAATTCCTACACATGAAAAAAGCATTCGTTTGACCAGATAACAAGTCTGCCAAATAAATCGTTAGCATAGATTTGTTGTCAATACTACTGGCAAAACAGTGGCCGGCGCTCGACATCGCCGGTTGCAAATGTTGCACTACATTAAATTTGTATGTATGATAATTATATTTCTTCAAGATCCTCTGACCGTCAGTTTTTGGCACACCGATTTCATTCTCAATTTTTCTACGTGATGCCGAAGGTGTTGGTTCTATATATCCCAAAACATCTACTTCTTTTCTTTCCCTGTTCTCCTTATTGTATGTTTTACGATGCAGGTGAACAAATGATCCGTACTCGACTAAATTTGCTCTTAAACCAGCAATCTTTTAAAAGCAAAAAACGGTATATATTATAATAATACAGATTTTCATAGGCATACTAGCTTAATTCTCTTTTGAAATATAATTCCGAGGTTTCTTTAGAATTGTCATTACTCTGTATGAAACATATTAGCATATCATATTTTTCATAATTTTCGTACTCCGCCATTATTCGAAGAAATTGATAAATATCAATTAATTAAAAATACCAAAAGAACGTTTATAAACTGCTTTATAAACCAAAAGTCGATTCAAAAACCGAGGAGATATTTGACGTTTATTTTTGTTTGTTGTCATAAACAACAAACATAGCCTACTATTAAATTATGCATTTAATTTCAGAAAATTGTTATTTAAAGTACATCCGATAACTTTTTGACCTGACCCTGTATAGTAGTTCCGTAGGCGGAATTGAATTCTACGGGAAAAGTTATATAAGAAACAGTTTTCACATTTTCTATCTTTAGTTTTACGAAAAAGTAGCACAAAAAACGCGAAAACCGCAATTTTCTATCTATAAAAATAACGGAGATACCCCGCAAATGTACCCAAAATGGGACACCCTGGTGTAGAAAATAAAAATAAAAAAAAATTAACATTTTTATCAATTTGCCCTTTGAAAAGTAAGCGATTGCGACACCCTGCTAGTTTAACTTGTTTTTCTTATATCACCTCTCAAAGTTTTGGAGGTGAACATGAAATTAATTTACACCCTGTTTACATGTAAGGAAGGGTTTCCCCAAAATATGATTTGATACCCTTCGTTTCCATTTATATTCAGTAGAGTAGCAATAATTTTAAAGATTCCAACTTGGAGCGTTCTTGGCTACTTAAAACTCTGCAAAGTGCCCCGTTCGGGCAACAATTTTCGGCATTTGTGTTTTATAATCTAATAAAGTGGCAGCATAGATCATTTCTGAGCACGCTGCGACACTCGGATTACCTGCCGACGTGCAACACTCCTTAAAATATCGCCCTCTGCATTACGTGAGGGTAAATGGCAGAGGGTTAAGTTTGTCTTTTAGTTTAGCCTGAAAGTTCTTGCTTAAGTGGCTGTATTACCAGCGAACATAAGACGAAAAAGATCGTCTGAAACTTTGCGGATCCGCGAATGTGTGCTTTTTGTATAACATTGGTTATCCAAAATTTTCACAAATAAACTTGATTTTTTTTGAGGTTTATGTTTACGCTATAAATTTGACATTCTTCAACTTCCCTCATAATAAATTTTTGTTTTTATTAAAAAGAGAAAATAGCACAATTTGATTGTGTTCACAGATACACTGCATCTATAAGTTGATTAATTTGAAAAGTTAACACCGTTCAGTAACACCGTTTTTGATTATATATTTTTTAAATCTAAATCTTTAAATAATATCAACAATCTGCGCCTCGGACTTCCAAAATTTTGTGGCACGAAGTTTACTTACACTTTTTGTCCTTTTAATTGCCAATGTGCAGATAAACCGTTTTGATAAGCGGCTGCAACTTCTCTTGCACCTGAAAAGCAGAGGTCTGGAGCTCTTTTAGTAATTTTCCGAGTTATTTATATTTTATTAACAGTATATCATAACCACCCCCTTTAGTAATATTCTTTTTGAAGTTTGTCGTTGCTTCTTCGTTAATGTCTTCGTGTTATTCACCTGGAATATTTTTTTAATATATGCAATTTTAAAAATACCTATAGGGTGTTTCACTTAAAAGTCCTATCAAAATTTGGTGAAAAGCGTTTATTTGGTTGGGTAAAATGTAATTATTTACGGCTAAAATAAAAAATCAGTAAATTTCCTTTAACCGGAACTTACTTCGTTTTTTTGACCCTATTCTGTTCCACCATCTTGAAGTCGACTACATTTTTAACAGTTTATCTGTATATCGCAATTAATGGTTGCACAAAATTTGAAATCAACCTCACAAGTACTTTTATAGGTCGATTTTTTAAATATTTTATTAGGATGCTATTTTGGTTTTAGTTATTTTGGATCCGTACCAAGAAATTACCAGTTCATTTCTGCAAAATTTAAGGCAAACCGTTAATTTTTCATAAATCAATCGGGTAAGTAGATTTTAGCTAGGCCGTGAACTGACAGATAGACATGTTTTTAAACAGTGTGAATATATGTAAAACTTGGGGAGGTGATTTTATTTTCACTACATTCTTCCGACATCTTGAATTAATACCACAATTTGACCAATTCGTCTCTATATCATACTTAATTCTTGCCCACCAGTGAGTTGATTCTAGCTTGATGCGCAGATAGGCTCATGAGACCAAAAAACATAGATCGACCTCAAAATAACGGATTTCTGCATAAGGTAAGTAAGATTTAATGCGCCGTTCTCTAATTATTCAATTTTTTTAAGGTTGTTCAAGAAAGGGGCCTTTATTTCAACCAGGACTCCGATTATTAATGGCATAAATGGTATATTATAACCTAGATAAGATAAGTCTCTAAGACAAAATAATAGATATTTACATTTTTAAAATTTTTCTTTTCCGTTTACTGTAATGTTGGTATCTGTTAAGTAGGAAAATTCAATTATATATAAGAATTTGTTTCAGATCTTGAACTGCAATGTCCGGCTTGTTGGCCTGTATATTATTCAAAGTAAGGTCCGTTGCAAGGCATCCCGTGTCTCCGATCCCACGGGGTGTTACGCGAACGGCGAACCGTAGAAGAACAACCACTCGTCAATTGCCTCAATAGATGGAGGGATGCAAGGACGATCACCTTCTGCATGTTCATCGCCAGATATTCAGAGGATGCGCAGCATGCTGGTATTTCTTTCAACTCTGTCAAATCCCAAAACAATGAGTACCACAAAATACACGCTACATTTGGGGTATAATCTGCGAAACTCGCCAATAAGCTCTACATATTTCGCTCGCTTTTCGCTTTCTTTAATTTCGACGACGTTTGTTTCTGCTGAGGCAGAAAATTCTATGACGTACATCGAATTATTCCGCTTGTCCAGTAGGTTTATTCGCCTGGAGACGCGTCGTAGTAGGGAAGGCGTAATTCCAATAAATCCGGCAATGTGCCTATACTGTTTCAATGTTATTCGGAGCATATGGGAGCACTGGTATTTCTTCGATACTATAGACAAGCCGTAGATGATAGTAGGCATTTTATATATTCTTATTTTTTTTATTATTCTATATATTTTCTCAGCTGTTTTTTCTTTAACACGAATATAGAAGGAATTTCATCCTATCCAATTTTCAACAATATGGCACGTTTGTAGGATTACTGCCTTTTGCATGACGGTTATGACTGTCAGAGGAATTTCTAACTTCTCCACAATTTTAGGCAGGGTTTTGGACATTACTCCAATGGCTGAGATGACAATCGGTATTGTTTTAACTTCCTCCAGTCCCCAGCAGCGTCTGATCTCTGTCGCTAAGTTCTCATATTTGGTGACCTTCTCTGTTTCCGTTTTCAACAAGTTTTTAGTAAAAGGACATGCCATATCGATCACAATGGCCTTCTTAGTTTGTTTATCAGTAGGATGTCAGGCTTATTGAAATCGATGGTCCTGTTTGTTCTCATTGGTTGGTCCCAATATAATAGGTGGTCTTTAGATTCCAGAAATGGTTCAGCTGTGTATTTGTATTATCATTATTATTATTGTGGAATTATTCTTTTGAATGAAATCTCCTTGCGCGCTCTCGGTGTGTTTTTTTATACCCCTTAGAATTCTCAAATATCTACCTTAATAAAAACGAAAATTTAATCCCTACTCACCCTATTTTTACAAATTTGAAGAGATACCTGTATACCCGTTCTGAGGTTATGGTTTTGTACATTTAGATACAGACATAAATATATATTTTTGCCTATATAAAAGCAATCATATCCTAATATGGACAGTCATGTGTGAAAGTACTGATATTATCAGAACAAAGAAAATTATTTTTACAATTACTTTCCCTTACAAAAAAACAAAAAATGTGTGGTTGGTGCTAAACTCCCTTCCGTTCTGCTCCTTACAGCCTGCAGTTGAGAACCCTATGGCACAGTCCCATTTTATTCGGGGAGTGCTCTAAAGACACTAGTTCTGTTGAAAAACCAGTTATTCTAAATTGGTTCCTCCTCGGCTAAAATAAATATTCCATAGAATCTTCTTTACAGATTTTGTTCTGAACTAGCACCTGTATGTTATCCCAATATTTTTTTTCATATAATGACTTCTGTGCTCTATTAGCATTTAAATTCCTAGAGCTAACTTTGAGCCAATATAATTTAACGATGACCTCTGTCGCGTAAAGGAAGTCAAGTCAGATCTTTTGTTTTACTGCGTTCTGTTTCGCCATTGACCTCAGCTTGTTCCGGCAATTCCACACTAGCTTGGACGACATTTTCTGGCACTCAAGTGTTAGGACCTCGATTGCCTTAAAATATACGGATGCCTGATTTAGAAAAATATGTGTTTACTGCGACCGAGAACGCTGAAACTATTCAACGAACCATTTCAGAATTGTAAGGTATGTCCAGTCTTAATTATTTCTAGGCTTGATGATGTTAATAGTCTCAGATAACTGTTGGTAAGTCGAAAAATGATAATAATACCTTGCAAAGTAAGATAGATTCATAAATGCTATGTAAGATCGACTGAAAAAACAAAGACTTACCGACTAGCCGATGCAGGATATCATTAGGTATCCTGCTACAACATATCACAGATAGTTGCAGTAGCTTGGTAGGCATAGATTATTCCCCAAGACACCACAATATAGATAAAATATTTCATCAATAGCTAGCAAACAGCATGGAATTTATCAGCGCTAGAAAACTTATTTCGAACGGGCTGCAGAAATAAAACAAATGCGGAAATTTACGACAGTAAAAATCCATCCTCTCATCATTTCAGCTATTGGATGGTAACAGACACTGACTGATAAAACCCCTAAACGAACTGAATAAATATTAAACAGCAGCTGTCAACAGTTATTAATACAGCAGTAGTACTAGCTACCTGCCACAATATAGGAAGATTTCTAAGTGCAGAATAACACCAACTTCATCCGACTTTATTCCGTTGGTACATACATTATCCCACAAAATGGGAAATACCAGCTCAAACTGAGGAACCTCGCACATAATAATAATAATAATAATAATAATAATAATAATAACGTCAAATCTACTCTCCGTTCGACGCTACGCAAAATAAGAAACTCAGAACTTGCCGGAGTGAATAAGGCCGCTATCTGAATATCTGTACGGTGCCCGTGCTTCTCTAGTCCTTTGGCGTTTTGAACTATAGACAGGCCGGCTTACTTAGACAGATGTGTACACGCTCATCGGTCTCACGTACCTATCATTCACGTTATTAGAAGTCTGAAGGATTTTTGGTAGCTTGACAAAATGAAGTCATTAGAATATTGTAGCTAGTTTTTAGTGCTGCGACAGAAACTTTAACTGTGCGTCAAAAAACAAAAATAATATTTATTTCATTCAAAGCTAAACATATTACAATTTTCGTAAATACTATACACATTATTAATACAAATTTCAAGTTTAAATACAAAAATTAAGAGGTATTTATTAAATAATCTATAAATATGATACATAAACAGAAGAAAACTGTACGATGTAAAACAGATCATTTGTATATGAACTTGACATCGTCTATATATAAACACGACCCAGGGCAAGAGTTTGGTGATCATGTACATCTACTACAGTCCTGGTGGAATTAAGTACAACCGTAGGAAATTGGAAACCGTGCAAAGAAGACACCGGAAAATAATATTTCAAAATTTATACCAAAAAATATTTACGTAATATTATTTACGAACATAGGGGTTAATATTTCTGTCTTAGTAAATTAACAATTTAAATAAATATTTTTAGCTATAATAATAGAATATGTTTAAGATATCCATTTTTGAGAACTAACTTTGAACGTTTGATAAAACTCAGAATCCATTTTTCGATTGATTTAGGTGTTTGAAACATCTGCTGCGCGGCGCAATAAAGAATGATATATTTCAAAAAATACCATGGCGGATTATGTAGGCCTAAACCGATCAGGTTTTCAGACGGTATTCAGATAAGGGCAGATAAAGTTAAAACCGGAAGTCGAGAAGAGTAATAGCGGACGTGACCTAAAGAATGCGAATGGAAAAGTGGAGAATTTCCACATGGAGAGCGTGGAAAATGTCGATACAACGGGTCGGGAACAACGAGAATAGAAGAGCAGAGACAGATTTAATAATGTGGTGATATAGTTTTGTAAATCAAATGTTTTCTTAGTCACCTATTATTCTAAAAGTTACAACTATTGCAAAATATTTTTTGTTGAACAAAATTTAAATTGGAGAATTTAATTTTTAATGAAACTATACAGTCTGATGTCATATCGCGAGATCTGAGGAATTTTCTTTGCAAGGATTATATGCATCATAATTTTATTATTAATTTTCAAAAAATTCCTATGCAGTCGCAGAAAAAGTATAGTGTCAAATAAGTACGAAAAACACATTTCATAGCAGTGTGGAAGTTCGGTTTTCGGTACTCGTTGCACAATATACTAATTCTTCACTAGAACACTAGAAGAGGCACCATCAATGTTTTTCCACGGACGCCACATAATGCTGCTTAAAACGTATTATTTCGTAAAAGGATATCGCAACTACAACTGAACACTTCCCATGTTAAATAAAGAGTGACATTAAATTTTTTTAAAATGTATAACTGCTATAGGTAAACACTGAAAACATTTAAAATTTCCTTTTTGTACCTACAACAGAAGAAATTTTAAATATTCGTAGGTGAATTAATCACGAGCTCAATATATGGCTAATCATTGCTGATAGCTTTAAATTTTTGCCAACGTTTCGATAGTTTAGTTTCTATCTTCTTCAGGGCTACAATTAAAATAAACATACAAATAACAAAGTATTTTTTGAAAAAAATACTGATTACATATCTCAATTCATCATCAGCAGTATCTTAAGTTTCTTTTAAAATTTAAAAAATCCATAAAATCGTTAGGAAGTAAATCTGTACAAACTAGTGCAACACACATCAAATTACTAAAAATCACTTATTCAAGTTCACAAGACTACCGCCTATAAGACCTTTACGTCAAGTTGGCTGAAGTTCAAACATTTTTATATTTAAGCGAGTCAAAATTTTTTTTTTGAATAGTATGTATTTTTAAATCTTGTAAGCTTTAACTATAAATTTATTTATAGTTAAGTTATTGGGGTCAATCAAATTAAATGGTCAGATAATACGATCAGTAAGTAAATGGGAAACGACAACAAACAAAGTCAAAAGCGCGGGAATTATTGTGAAGTCATAAACTATAATAATACTTTTTTACTTTGTTAACTCTCCCTTATAAATAAGTGATCGTTAACAAAGTAAAACTTGTATTTTAATTTATTTGTTAAAATGTACTGTCACAAAGTAACGGACGACTCTCTTTATAACATACTGACAACTGGCTACCTGTAACGGTCACCGGTGTTTGTTACATATTATTTAATATTTAGATGTCTATTCAGACAAATTGGCAACACAGATTTTGTCGGATGGGTTATATTATTGACTGAGCTATCCTATTAATTTTGGCATCTGCCATCGTTCTGAAAGCATGGTATTTGATGTCACAGCCGATTTCAAAAGCAGATAAAATGCAGTACATTTTAATGGCTTATATTTCTGATTGATTTTTTTTGTGGATTATGTCGTTTTTAATAATATTGATTTGCCATATCAAAGGTTTTAATCCAATTTTATTTTTGAGGCAAGTTGATATTGAAATTTAAAATCTGGAAACTTAGAATGAGACGATTTGCTTTCTACACGGAAGCTGTGGAAGACGGATGAACATGTTTGACTAAAGCAAGTTCTCCTGAATGAATAAATATTTTTGAAAATTCTAAGAAAAATGGTGTTGCCTGAAAACTACATGACTTTATTTTATTTATTGTTTCAGCGTTAAAATAGCCCGATTGCGAAGGAGAAGGGCTATTTTTTGAAATAATGAAGAAAATTTAAAATAAAATGTAGTTTAAAAAAAATTGAACGTGTACATGTACGTGTTTTCTACTGCTCATTCTTAAATTTGCCTAAACTGTCAGTATTTTTTGGCCTTAATGATGAAATTAAACATGAAAAAGTAATGACAGTTTGCTATATAAAGTGTTAAAGTTTTGGTTAAAATCTGGCGATTTATTTATTGCTCTAATATTATTGCTTTAAAGAGGTAGTTATTACGCATTTTTTGACATGCAATTAAGAATTTTATAAGCATTATTGGCGCGCATACGGATAATGATCCCAATTTTCTTTAGAGAAAAAAATAGTACGCACTACGACATTTCAAATTAAAAAATGTTTTTGATTTCCTCGTTCAATTTGTGACAAAAAACATTTTTTTCGTTGTTGTAGCTTTGCGCCTATTTAAATTTTTATTAGTGTTATTTTCTGTTATTGTTCTGGTTTAATATTTTTGTACTAGATAGTTCTTGATAATGTATTAAAGAAATGAAAAATACGCTTTAAGATGTTTTTTTTCCTTAAAACCGCGCCCCATACAAAAAGGCAAGAGAGATTTCTTGTCACAAATTAAATGAAAAATTCAAAAGTAATTTTTAATTTGAAATGTCTCAGTGGCGTACTATTTTTTTTTAAATTTAGATCATTACCCGTGTGCAAGCTAATGATGAATATAAAATTCCTAATTGCATGTCAAAAATTGCGCAATAACTAGAGCAATAAATAAATCATCAGATTTTAATATAAACTTTAACACACCGTATCTCAAAAAACGAATTATTTGCGGACATATGTTTATATAGCAAACCGTTATTATTTTTTCATGCTAAATCAACCCATGAAGTTTGTCGCACTTATTTACTAAAACACCCATAAGTAAGTATGTATTCATTGTTTTTTCCACTTACAAGTTAAACATCTGGACCGATTTTTATGATTGAGGCATCAATAGATTCTTTGTATTCCACAAGTGTTCTTAGTTAGGATGCATAAAAGAAATAAAAAGGCGGAAGGAGTACGGCATTTTGTCCAACATAAAAAAATAAATATTTTTATAATTCATCGTGAAAGGTATCAAATTAAAGACCTCACTAAGACAATTCTAAATATATGCACATATACTTATATAGTATACAAGGTGTCCCAAATATAGGCAATTATTTCGCGTTTTATTTCAGGCCTGTACACCGTTTAGATAATTTTGATCTAAAGAAGTAAATACTCCAAAGAAACGTGTTTCCTCTAGAGACTAGCAGTTCAGCCCGATCGGTGTAAAAGCTGATTTTTGAGAAAGTTTTGAAATGTAGCATGTATGCTTTTCTTGCTTGATTTGAACCTTCGTACTTGTGCAGCGGTACCTCCTAGGATAAAAATGATTGGGCAGCTCAAATGTTCCATATTTTTTTGTCCTAGGTCAAGGAATTTGGTAAAATTGCATATCTTGCGGTTTTAAACGAAACTGTCACTTCTTCAAGATGTGCCTTGTTGACGCGACGTCAAGATAAATATTTTGACAATACGTACTATTTATAAGTTATTTGCAAATATCTCTTCAACAATTTTTAGTAGCAGTAAAAACGGATAAACGTCGAAAAGTAAAATAAATTTCATAAATCTGGCCCAAATTTTGTTCTATAATTCTAAAATTCTGCTTTTATAACCTGTGGATATGAACACCAATAACACTTTGACATATGTGTCATAAAAAAATAAGTCTTAGTACTTACCTAAACGTAACGTGTGCATGTCCGCTCCCGACTTTTTTGAATTTTCTCCAGTTTTAAGTGGAAAGTTAATAATAAATCTTACGCCAATAAATGGATAGAATTTTGCAATTTCGGATGCGCTAATTTTGTCACCTGGATGACTTTTAAAACATTAATAAATAGAGGATTAGTGAAATAATAATAAACATATTTCCAATTGATTTTGTAAACAAACAATTTTTTCTATTACAAAATATTTGCTTCTTTGGTAAATGCGCTCCGCGTGCTCGGATCACCGAACTGCACTTGACGTGTATTTGGACAGGGCCGGACTTAAAACTTTCTTAGTGTTTGTTCCTTTAAGGATAGTGCGTAACATTTTATTGTAATGATGAGATGTAAAATATGTAATACGGACGATGCTAAAGTGCCTCTGTGGCCGTGTGGGGTTTGCGATGACAGATATTGTTCTTTGTGCGCTAAGCTCAGCGCTTCGGAGGTGCGATGTATGGAGCTAAAAAAACTGCGCGTTCTCTGCTTTCTATGTGTAGATGGTCGGTCAGATATAAAAAAAAGATCGGAGCTTAATGTTGAGAAGATTTTAATTCAAGTGAAGAATGAGATTATGGGGGAACTGAAGAGTATTAATATGGTAAAACAAACGCCTCAGATGGAAGCACTGGCTGTTGAAATTGGTTGTTTGAGTGAAAAAGTGTATCAATTAAGCAAAGTGCAGAATGAAATGCTGTGTGAAGTTCGCCCTAGGCTGGAGCATATTGAGAGCAGTTTAGAATCGGCTCAACTTGCCAAAACCGAATCAGGGTCATTTGCAAATGCTGCTAAGAAGAAACAAACTGTTGTAGTCTGACCAAAAAATCCTTCCCAAAGTGTTGATGCTACAAAGGGAGATTTGTTGCAAAATGTGAACCCCATTGAGGAGAATATTGCAGTACAGTATTTAAAAGGTACAAGTAAGGGTGGAATGGTGCTTAACTGCCCCACCAAAGAGGATGCTGAAAAATTTAAGCAGATTATTTCAGATAAGTTACCAGAGAAATATGAAATTAGTTCCCTAGGAAGTTTCCAACACCGTATCCGAATTTCAGGTATGTCTGAAAGTATGAAGATCTTAAAGTTTTAAGTATAAAACCTTTAAAAAATAAGCCCAAAATATTCCAGAGTATTATTCAGTTGAATCCTAGCATTTATAAGAAGGCCATGGACAGTGGTTTTTTGTTTGTGGGCTATGATCACTGCAAAGTCTTTGATGGTCTTGAGGTTAAGAGATGCTTCCGGTGCTGTGGGTATCATCATATGGCAAGTGCTTGTGATAATGATATATGTTGTCCTAGGTGTGCTAAAAATCATGAACTAAAAGATTGTAAGGAAACATCTTTAACTTGCGGTAATTGTGTAAAAGCCAACTAGAGATCTAATAACAAAGTGGAAACTGACCATGCAGCCTGGGACTATCGTTGCCCAACATATAAACAAAAACTAGTGGACTTCAAAGTGCAAATGTTTAAATAGCAATTACATGAGAAAATTGATGGTAATTTTTATGTGGCACATGTAAATATTAGATCCCTTCTCCCTTCATTTACTGACATTAAAGATTTGCTGCTGCATGAAGGGTTCCTAATTTTTGCAGTTACTGAGACATGGTTAGACCCAGAATACCCAGATCAATTGGTAGATGTTCCAGGTTATCAGCTTTTTCGTGCAGATAGGCCAACCAGAGGAGGTGGAGTTTGTATATATGTGTCTGCATCCCTAAAGTGTTCAATTAATTGATGTGTCAGCAATGTGTGATGGAATATCCCCAGTTGAACAACTCTGGATTGAGGTAGTTTTTAAAAATATAAAAATATTAGTTGGTGTTTTATATAAACCACCCCTAATAAACTATAAACAATTAAGCTGCATTGAAAATGTTTTATCTAGTTTATCGCCATCCTATAACTACTGTATTCTAATGAGGGATTTAAATATAAACTTTTTTGCTAAAGATCCACAGTGTAAATATTTGGACTCGTTGTTAAGCATGTTTGGCCTAAATCAGGTCATTAACGAGCCCACTCGATTAACTAGAGACTGTAGTAGTTTAATTGATATTATTTGTGTTGATAATGAGGTGGATATAAAAAATTCTGGGACCATTGAACTGTTTAATTTAACTGATCATAGATTAGTTTATTCAGTCTTAGATTTAGAGGCCCCAAAGGCCAATGCAAGGGTGATCACTTACAGGGATTTCCATTCTTTTGATAAACAACTTTTTGTGATCTGGAAATGCAACAACTTAATTATGAAGAAGTAATGAATCAGGAGTCTTTGGATTCAAAGATTAATACTTTTAACAAACAGCTTACTGACATATTTGACCGACATGCTCCTATCAAAACTGTGAAAATCAAACGTAAATATAAACCTTACATTACTGATACAATAAAAGAAATCATTAAATTAAAAAATAACGCATTTAATAAATATAAAAGAACTCGGGATATTACACATAGGCATTGCTATCTTAATCTTAAGAACTACCTATCTTTTGCAATCCGTAGCGAAAAAAAAGCCTTTATGACTTTTGAGTTGAATAACTCCAATAAAAATTCTAAAAAGTTTTGGTCTAAAATCAGTTTATGGAACATTCATCTCTAAGATTGGATATGAAATTCCTAATCATTTAAGGGACGTACACTCTATAAGTGATCACTTCGCTAGCATAAGCCAAACAGCTCACCCGGTGAATGATGTACTGGTTGGGTCTCTGAGGTCCACAAGATTGCATGACGAGAATACTTTTGACTTTAAAAATGTATCAGAATACGATGTATATCAGGCTTTTTCTAGGATAAAGTCGAAAAGTATGGGTGTTGATGGTTTGAGCTATAATATGATATTGTTCAGTATTAATCATATAGTTCCGATGGTCACTAACTTGTTTAACTTGTGTCTGCACACTGGAAATTTTCCTACCTTGTGGAAAACCTCCATTATTAAACCACTGCCAAAGAACCCTAAGATAGAAACCCTTTCAGAGTTAAGACCTATCTCTCTCCTTCCAATTTTTGCCAAAATGTTGGAGTTACTCATTTGTGATATGATTAAGGAATATTTGTATGATAAGGATATTCAGAGTTCAGTCTGGATTTCGCAAGGGTCATGATACTGCATCAGCCCTTACTAATGTTACTACCAATATTTCTAGAAATATGGATGATGGTAAAGTATCCTGCTTGGTTTTACTTGATTATAGCAAGGCGTTTGACCTGATTAATCACCAAATGCTAATTGCCAAGTTTTCATTTTTTGGCTTCTCGGAACAAGTGTGTTTATGGTTTTCTAACTATCTTTCTTCTCGACTACAGTTGGTGGAGCTGGATGGTGCAAGATCTGAGGCTGTGATGACAGACATGGGTGTGCCGCAGGGAAGTGTACTGGGTCCACTCTTGTTTAATATGTACACGTCGGACTTGCCCAATCAGGTTAGGTCTTGCACGGTCCAACTCTATGCTGATGATACCCAGCTCTTAGCTGGTTTTGCCCCCGAGGAGGCCAGTTCGGCTATGCAACAGGTCAATGAGGATTTGGAGAGAGTATTTATTTGGTCTGTTGATCATGGTTTAGTCTTAAATGCGAAGAAAAGTAATTACTTAATATTGGGGTCATCTGCACTTAGGAGTAAATTTTACCTTTGTAACTTTGTAGATTTGCATATTGATGGGTCCTTGCTGCCACCTGTTGAGTCTGCAGGAAATCTCGGAGTCACTTTTGATGTAAATTTAAATTTTGAATTACACACAAAGAAGAAACTTACTTCAGTGTATATTAAACTAAAAAGCTTATATTCTTTAAAGTACATTTTGCCAGAAAAAACCAAACTGTTGCTAATTGAATCACTTATTTATCCACTACTTGATTACTGCAGTGTTGTTTATTTTAATTATTTAAGTAATGAATTTCAAAGAAAAATTCAATTAGCTCAAATTACGTGCACCCGCTTTGTCTACTGTATAAACAAATTTGATCATATAACACCAACCTATGTTGGAAATAATATCTTAAAATATAACTATCGTACAACACTTCATTTTGGTGCTTTTGTGTTCAAGATATTTAGGTCGAGATGCCCGGGATATCTCTGGAACCATATAGTTGCTAGGCAGGACATACATCAACTGAACCTTAGAAATGTTATTAGATTTAGTATACCTCAGCATCGCACTGCTAAGTTTAGGAGTTCGTTTGCCTTTCAGGCAGTAGAGCTACTTAACTCTGATGTTTTTAATTTAATTATTGATAATTCATATGCTTCTTTCAAAATGAAATACAAGAAGTTATTACTCCAAAAAATACAACAACAGAGTTGGGTTGGTTAGTTATGTTTTTTATAGTTTCTATTTATCATCTTGGTTGTTTCTTGTGTAGGTGGCATGGAAGAACGCTCTGCGAATGTCACCCTTTATGTAATTGTAATTGTATACTTTATATAATTATTACATAATAAACGTCTTTCTTTCTTTCTTTCTTCTTAACTAGAAAATAATTTCGTATATTTTCAGCTCTTCTATTTCAAGAATATCAGCGTCCGCTTTATTAAGTAGAGCGACGCATTAATATTAATACTGCTAGGATCCAAACTCGTTGACTTCAGACATATCTAAAATATGCTGATGTAGATAATCTTGTGCCATCTCAAATATGAGGATATTAGTATATATTTCCGGAGAAATTTTCAAAATAATTGCGATGGATTATTCGAGATATTAAATTTCATAAAGGGGAAGTTTGTTTTCGCTGTTCTGGCAAGATATATTTTGAAAAAATCTATGGTGTATAACGTATGTACGTAAAGAATTCGGAATGTGAATGAAATTTTCAATTCTTCCCTATCTTTGTCCTAAACTGATTCAAGGTGATGTACTACTGATTTAGGAACATTTAATTTTATTCTGCTCAATATGATTTGCAACACCTAATTTATTTAAAGTTTCATGTTTTAGTGGTGGTTCTTTATTATAATTTTCTCCTAATATTTTCTTCGTATTTTGATCGTGTACAGGGTGATTCACCACAAGCGCTCACTAAAGAACGGGTGAGGTGAGGTATCCCATCAGTTATAGGTATGTATTCTGGGTGTTAATTAATGTCGTAGACATATTTGAGGGGGTGATAGTACTCGACAAAATAGAAAAAAATGCCAATATATACATGGGCAGGAACGCACCATTTTGATTACACAGGGTGCCAAAGTTTCATTTTTTTTTCTCGAGAAAATTAGTTCAGATTTAGTATATTTATCATTTTTAAGAACCTCTACAATAAAATATCAGAAATGTTGCGTCGTAGTATACAGGGTGTTACAATTTTTGTATCACCTACAAGTTTATCTTTCGGAAATTTTTATTATGGACTGACCGACTTTGTCAAATATTCTAGGAGTATTGCGAATAATATCACATGATGCCATTATTCTGTTTCTTACATTTTTTATGCCTGCGGATTGAGGTCTAATACACCAACGTTTTCAGGTGCCACCAAAAAAAGAAATCCAGGGTATTCAGATCTGAAGATCTAGGGGGTCATGGCTGAGGTGTCCCTCACCCCATCCAATGGTTGTTAAAATTTTGATTTAGGAGCTCCCTCTCCTCTGTGCTGAAATGTGCTGGTGCACCATCGTGCATCTATGAAAAATTGGTACATGTTTTAGCAACACTGGGAGTGCGTTTTCGAGAAATTAACGATAATATCGTCCGTTTAGCTTTGCTGGCAGAAAGAATGCTCCTATCAAAAAATATCGAATAATGCCGGCCCACACCGAAAATTGCTGCTGGCAATTACTTTCGCGTATCAAATGCAGATTCTCTTCTACCCAAAAATGATTGTTATGAAAATTATTTATGTCATTCCTTGACCTCATCGCTAAATAAAATCCTGTTGCCAAATAATGGATTTTGGGCTAGCATTTGTAGGAACTACTGTCATAAATTTAAACGCAGTGTAAAATCACGTGGGAGACGAGCTTGGATTTTTTTGGATATGGTAAGGGTACATTAAGTTGTCTACTAAAATTTTCCATACAAGCACAAGTGGAATGTTAAGTGTTGCTGCAATTTTTCACGTACTGGTAGCAGGATCATCTTCTCCTGCATTCAGGACTGTTTCTTCGACTTCAGCAGCCTTAATCGTTCTATTTTCTCCTGCTAAATGAGTGGATTTCTTGAATGATTCATTTTGACATAGCCGATTATATTGCAAATATTTGGTCGATTGGGCACCATTCGATTTCGATATCTCTGTTCATAAAGTCGTCTGGCTTCATAACAATTGCCATTGGCAAGTCCATAAATGAAATGTATTTCTGCATATTCTTGATTTGTGAATTTAACCATTATTAAACAACTCGAAACAACTACGGAAACGTCAAACAAAAAAATTATCTGTTCCAAAAAGCCAGATCAAAAAAAACAGAATTAACGAATCACCTGCCTTAGCCTACTTGTTTTTTCTCAGTTTCATTATTTCCCCTACATTTAATTTGCATCGATGGAATATTTTGCAAATAAGCCAAAAACTCAGACAGATATGAGAATAATGCAATAAACTAAAGAAATGAACAGGGAGTTTAAATTTTATATCAGAGTTCATACAGGATGTTCCAAAAAAAGTTCCGAAAGATAAACTTGAACGTGATGCAAAAAATGTAACACACTGTATACTGCGACGGAAAATTTTCGCATTTATTTGTAGAAGTTCTTAAAGATAATACATGTACTAAATTTGAACTAATCATCTCGAAATGTACTGGAGAAAAACACAAAAACGAGAAAAAAATTGAAACTTTGAAACCCTGTATAAAGAAAATGGAGCGTTTCTGACCAAGTTTATATTGGCATTTTTTCCTATTTTGCCGAGTACTATCACCCCCTGAAATATGGTGACATTAATTAACACCCTGCATATCTAGATAAAAACGTCTAAAGGTTACAGGATAGATATGTACGGAAGGTAAGCCGATATCCCGAACTAGAAGTGAAATAGATTTTAAAGATCTCATAACTCCTTCTTGTTCCATTCAAGTTTACATAGATATAAAACATCTATATACAAAATTGCTGGTATTATCATACGAAAATAATAAAAGAGCAGCAAAAATTTCTAAAAATACGTACAGCGTGATAATTGTATGTTGTCTACAATATAAATTCTCGAGTTAAACATTTCCTACTTTTTAACTTATCGATATAAAACAAATTAAAGTTTCTTTGTTGTAAAGTAACAATTTCAATACAATATTTTAAAATAATTACATGGTATATTTTTAGCTTATCGAATAAACTAATTCTTGTGACTTAAGCGATATGGTAGAATTTATACTTTAATTCTTAAGTTTCAAAACTATGACCAAATTTTTAAATTCAAAATTTCCAACTTTTTTGTATCTACAGAATTTACAAATATCTTGCATTCACATACAGCTTTTACTAGAGTAGATACAAAATTACTTTAAATACGAGAGTTGTAGGTTTTTTTTGCATTATCTTTCAAGAATATCAATAGTTTTTAAAAATCATCAAAATGTAGACATAACCTATACATTTTTAAATTGATTACTATGTACATTATAAATATATCTGTTTTAATACGTTTAGCTTTAAAGACAATTGAAAACATTTTTAAAAATGCTGCTGCCATCAGAGACAATAAATCGATACGAATAAATTTTTATTCCTATGAAGTTCACATGAATATTTTGAAAAAATCTCTCTATTCATTACCTCTTATGGTAGGTTTTTTCAATTTTCTCGGTTGTGTTAAAAAATAAAGGTATTAGGCAAACCACCAAAGAGGTTTAAATTTAGACCGTCTAACTTGACGGTTACAGGTTTAACATGACATTTTCAGCAATTAAACAAATAATTTTTCTAAATGTCACAATTACAAACTGACAGTGACAAAACCGAAATATAACTGGCGAACTACGAGTTTTAAGTACCATGTCAACTAGACCTGGTCTAAGTCTTAAACCTTTTTAGTGAATATTTATGTTCAGCAAGTCAGGAAATTCATTTAATGCACAGGGTAATCTACTTAAAAAAATATAGGTTGTGTTCATATTTCTACGTTTTAATGATATTTATTTTTCGGTATTCCCAGAAGATAATATGAGAAAAATCCCACAACTTTTGTCTGTGAAGCTTTTTTTATATATCGAATAGTTAAAGTTATAAGTAAGTGTCAAAATATAAATGAAAACCCTGTATATAGACCGCGTCTCAGGGACACGAACCATTACACAATCAGAAATAGAGAGGTTTATAGAATAATGGGTTCGTTTAGGTATACTTCGAGAAAGTCTTAAAATGCACGGAAAAATGCAGAGGGGAAAAATGTTAAAAACGCTAAATAAATAAGATTTTTCACTTTTTGCAGTATATCTCCAAAGTTATGCAAAAACTTTTCAAAGTTTACATTACTATCAACTTTGGAGTAAAGAATAAGAAAATCCCGTAAATAAGTTAATGCTAAAATTAATTACATGAAACTAAACTGCTGGGCACTAAACTGCTACACCAAATCATATTTTTGGTAAAATTTTAATTTCGAAACGCAAAAAGATTTCGAAATAATGTGATTACAGAATTCTTCTAGTTTCATCTCTTTAAACCACATTCTATAGTGTCCATGATTACCATATTATACAGAGTATTATGTGAAACCCTGATTATTTGCAAAAGCGCGCCCCTTCCAAGAATCTGAGATACGTTTTCTTGCTGCTAACATAATTATTACGAAGGTAATATACAGGGTGAAATAAAGAAGGACAAGTTACACTCTTTCTTTATAACATAAATTATAACTATTTTATAGATATTAATTACGGTTTACCATGTGTTAAATTTTAATTATATATTTCTAGAAATGTATGAGGCACTTCAAAGAAAGTATAAAATATTTAAAATTTTAACATTCTGTATCTTGAAACCGAAATGTTTCCGGACTCATATTCATAGAAATCTTTTTTTAATATTTCCATATGTAGAATAGCCCCTCTAAATATTGGATCGGAATTTCAGGATATCCTGCATAGGTCATTACATTAAAAATAAGAAAAAAATTTGATAGTTTATTGAGTATAACTTTGGATTCTTCACACAAATCCAAGATCGTTATTTTTTATGTTTTATAACAATATAACGCATTTTTTAGTTTCCTTTCAAACACCCTATACAGTGTTACAATTGATGATGGATGTATTGTATTTCGCCAATTTGACACAACCGTCTTAACTTACGTTTTGTAAAAATGAATTGATATTCAAACTGTATAAATGTGTCAAATATCAGCTCAGTTTTTTAAAATTTGGTCCAGTCAACCGATTCTCTGCAATAGCAAAATAAAAAATACATCCAAAAGCTAAGCCGTTTATTTCGTGATTAGTGCAGTTAGCACTAAAATTAAAAACCCGTTTGAGCAAAAGGATCTTCTCTGTTAATCCTTGTATAGAAATACAAAAAATTGAATTATGTTCGTCACACTTGAAGACTAATAGCGACATTTGGAAAAGTTAATACCATTGTATATATTTTTTTATTTGCCCCACCCTGTATATTATTTTCATAATAATTATGTCACCGTGATCACTTCTGATTCCAACTTCACTTATGCGTATGTTTTTGTGCAAACAACGACTAGTAATTCATTTGCACGGAAAAACAATCTTGGAAGGGACACACTTTTGAAGAAAATCAGGGTTTCACACTACGAATAAAGAGAACAGAGGAAAAAGAATATTAAAATATGATAGCTGTCCTAAATGGTTCTTGATAAAGTGTCCGGTAAACAGGATACCTATAATGTGAGGTGTGAGGTTATGTATATTTTGTGCTCGGAATCAACGTCAAATGAGTAAAATTTTGGTCTAAAAACCAAAATTTAGTTAAGTTTATTACTTAAAGTAAACCGATGAAAAGTTTTCCCAAATTAACTTTGTGTTTCCATTTACTAATTCTGTTCAATGTTCCTGAATGATTGATTTTTGATATTTGATTTTTAGAATATCCAGAGGCCTCGTAGCTCTAACATAAGATAACTAACCATTGATTTTTATTCAGTGTTACAAATATTGTTAATCTACTTTTAATATTAATGATGTACACTATTCACTAGCTTAAACTGTCATATCGCCATAAAACCCTAATTTTAATATTAATCAAACGAAAATATTACGCTTAACCCTAGTAAAAACACGCAGATTAAATAGCAAAGTAATCAAAATGTTGAGTCATAGATAGCTCTTCAATATGACCGATTTCCGTCGTGCGTATTGCATACAGATTTTGATTATATTATCCATCCTTTGTACTGTATCTTCCTTTATATAACACTCTGTAAAATATGGTAGTCAGAAACTAAAAACCAAAAAAAAAAAATGTTGGGTTAATGTGCTCAGCAGTTTAGTTCGACTTTTATATTAGAAAAATAAATGTCTCATAAAAGTGAACCATAATTTGTTCGCTAAAAGTAGATGTATATGAAAATAACGATTTTGGTCTCTGCTTTACGACTTCATAATCCGGTAGAATTAATTTTAGAGAGTTCAGTAAAGTTGCATTGTTTCCCTTCTAAGGTCTACTAATAATGTTAATAATAAAATAGCGATTTTTCCTTTTGTTCAGCTTTGAACCGCTATATCTCCGAAAATCTTTACTGCATCGAGTTGTGCGATATTTTCTTTGTTATTAAATAAAGAAACTACAACTTTGGTGAATTTTTGCATAGTTTGAAGATATAGTGAAAAATGAAAAACCTTTTTATTTTTTAGTTTCACAGTCTTCCCCTCTAAACTCGTCCTTGCTTTTTAAGTACTCTCAATTTGCACATATATAAAACAATTATTCGATAAACTACTCTATTTCTAATAGTGTAATGTTTAGGATTATTTTTTGTTTCTGTGAATTAGTCTAACATGCATTCCCTTAAATTTGCTACACTGATTTGTCAACATAGAGACCTCGAAGTTTTTGAAAGTAGTAAATAGAAGAAAATCTGTAATAAATTAGTGTAATGCGAAAGCAAAATACCTGAACGAGTACCGGCGCGGATATACCTTTCTCAAGTTACATAAGCGAGCCAGTCGTTCGGTATCTACGGCCATAACTCACGGACGAAATGCAACAAAATTAATTGTGCTTTCCCGACTTCTCGAAAGGAAACGTCCACGCGAAAAAATTGCCTTGTTTTTATGTAGATTAGTACAAGAATGCCATTTGTTACATTTCTGTTGGCTGTCATTGCACAGAATGGAACTTAGCACGAAAAGAATTTTCAGTACTAAGCCCTGTATTTACACTGGATCCATCAAAAAGTTTGATTGTAGTTTTAAGAGTCTAGTAGAATTTAGAAAAATAGTAAATTTTTATTATTTTTTAGATAGTGAAAATATAATTAACATTCTAAGCAAAAATATCTCAAAAACGACTTAAGTTGAAAATATCAGTACATAAAATGTTTAAAATTTTAAAAGTATTTCAAAAAGAATACAAAAATGTATGATTTATTGATGAACTTCAACCGATTGTCACTTTGGTCAGAAGTTATTAATGTAAATTGTTAAAGTAACATTTTTTAATATTGCGTTATTTTACTTAAATTTCTTAGATTTAATTTATAAAATTAAATAACATTCTACATTTTATTATACAAATTAATTATATATAGAACTCTTAATTACATTTAATTTACAATTTACAATAAAAAATCGATAAATTTGCTTCACCCGGAACTTCCCTCGTTATGAATTAGGAATAGTGAAGTGTGACCCAATTTAGGTCAGTACATAGACTTTTAGCCACACATATGTATATACTCTCTTTTCAAACATTTTTATTCAGAGCCATTTTGTTCCATGATACCGAATTCCTGCCAATATTTTACCAGTTTATAGCTATGCCACACTTGATTTTTGGGCATAATTTAAAATAAATTTAATAAGTAGTTTTTGCATTAACACTTACCGCCATTTTGTTACGTCATGTTGATTTCGTACCAGTTTACCCCTACCACATTTAATTTTTCTGTAAAATTTAAAGTCAATAGAATAATATTTTTTTACGTTGATTTTTAATCTTCATCACATCACATTACCAGTTTATCTGTACACCATACTTAATGCTTGCACTTAAATAATTTACTAAGCCGCCATTTTATTCCGCCATCTTGGATTCGTGTCAAAATTTTACCAGTTCATTCCTACACTTTGGTGTACAATTTGAAATAAATTGGATAAGTGGCTTTTTAATAATATCTTTTTTTACATTTCACTAGTTCGCCATTTTGTTTTACCATACTGGATTTTTATCAAAATGTTACCAAGCCCTCCCCATATGATCCTTAATTTTTGACCAATATGTGAAGTCAATCGAGTAAGTAGTTTTCAAGCTATGCCGTGAACTGACAAACAGACCAACCGACATGAACAAAATGTTAGGAAATTGGACGTTTTAGAAGCCTGTAAAAAAATTACAAACATAATAAGGATCCTAATATAAATATTTTTTCAAACTCGCAAACAGAACTTAGTTACTCCAATTTTTTGGAACTGTCAACTAAAATGATATATACATACGGGGTTAGGAGAAATTACCGGAAAGGTCGGTTAAAAGATACAGGAGTTATCAAAATATGTCTTATATAAAAGTTGTAAGGCTTTCAAAAATCTACATATCTGTAATAAATTGGAATACACAGGTTCGCCCACAAAGTTGTAGAGAATTAAAGTTATATAATTTAAATACAACACCCTGTATATTATTACTGATTTTGATCGTACAGTCAATTTAGATAATTCTTATTAACTATTCGATATCATGACATTTTGATCAGTTACTAAATATAAAATAAATTTCAAAAAACAATTTGATAAATTAACATGGAAAAAAAATCGGTATAACAAGTTATGGAAAAACGGCTCTATTTTTTATGTTGAGTTGAAAACGGCACCCATTTACTAACTCACAATGATATAAATTGTCACAAAATGTCTTTGGGTATCTAAAACCATTTGACTTGCTATTCTCTCAATTACATTTAAAATTTTAAATCTTAATTCTTGGAAATTATTGGATTTGTTCAGATAAACATTGTTTTTCAGGTGACCCCAATAAAAGGCGAAAGACCGTGGGACCGTGAAGGCCGTTCGATAGACTCTCTTTTTCCTATCCATCTATTTGGGAACGTGACATCCAAAAATTTTCTAAACTCACAAGTAAAATGCGGAAGAGCTCCATCTTCCTGATACCAGGTTAAGTAAATAGCAAGAGTTAAATCGTTTATAGCTGAAACTATGTCTTGCCGAAGAAGCTGGAGATATCGTTCACCGGTCAAATTTCCCTCGATAAAAAACGGTCAAGTTACATGTCCCGCAAACAATCCAGCCCAGACATTAACATTTTCTGGGAACTCTGTAGTTCTTCAGTTTGGGTTATTTTGCCCCCAGTAACGGTAATTTTTGTTATTGACCATTCCGTTTACTGTGAAGATCGCTTCATTCGAAAAAACAATATTGTTTAGAAAATGCGGGACTATATTTTCTCTTCAATCTTTCTCGTACCTAATTATTTCGCAAAATGCTAGTCTGCTATCATAGTCAACGTCACACAGTTCTTGTGCAACATGAACTTTGTATGGATGCATTTTCTCAGTATAAAGAATGGTTTTTACGGATTTTTGATCAACTTCAGGATACAAAACAAGCTGATTGGACGGTTGTCGGTGATTTTTGTATAGCTTTGGAGGTGTAAGGTGGAAGAGTGAAAAATTATACCATTCTAGCTTATTATAACATCTTCTTAAGTGAACCCATGCATTAATTCGTAAACCTCTTTATTTCTAATTTCGTAATGTTTCATGTCTCTGGGAAGTGGCCTACTCTAGAATAATGTTGAATTGTACCTATGTCTACTACATAACCAACTTCTGTTTTTAATAGTTTTACTACGAGCCATTGCCCTTTTGCTTATATAGAATACATATATTACTAAATTCTAAGTTAGCACATAACTCAAACTAAAAATGTAATCAGCATAGTTCGAAATATAACTACAGACAAAAACATTCACTGGAGTCTTATATAAACATAAATAAAATATTTTAATGAAATTAAAAAATTAATACCCACTTTTTATTTAGTGTTAAATGATGTCAAAAGAAATGTGTAAATACGCCCCTGTACCACAAGCAATACATTATAACCATCTGCAAGAAATGGCAACCGAAGTAAACATGCAAAAATATCTAAAAACTCTAAAATACAAGCCAAAACAAAAACTGCGTAAGACCATAAATAATATTTTTTGATTAAGAAATAACTTTTAGACAAGCTGCATATCGTGCTGTTGAAGTGTCTTTTTCTATCGAATGCGTGCGGAGTGGTTTTAAGTTTTTTGCAATTACACCTTATATCTTACAATGTTATTTGGACTCTTTGGAATTTTTATAGGCTTCATGTTTCCGGTTGCTTACATATATCGTGATATATTTGTTTTGTATTTTAATTACCCGTATAAAAGCTTTAGAGTTTAAAGGTTTATAAATAAAATAACACAACTAGAAAAGAAACCATTTATGATTTAGGAATTTAAATTATTGTACTTATCCTTCACATTACAATTCGTAGTAATTGAAAATGTATTATTTTTTATCACGTTCTAATTGCATACTATATCGCTAACGTAAAGGTACGGAGACTATAGTTTTAGACAGAAGTAGCATCAACTGTAGATGGCCAAAAAATGATAATAATAAAACGCAAAACAATGGATAAATATTAAATAAAATAAAACAATGAAGAAACAACTTGTAACAAATTCACACTAGTTAAATAGTATTTTAAATGTAGACTTCTAGATACGATCAAGTATTCAAGATAGCTAAAAAAATAGAAATACCGTAGTTCATATATTTAATGGTGTAATAAAATCAAATTTATGTTAAGTTAAGAAGAACTAAATATATAATTAACAAAATAGAAGAAAGCTAGAAAAGAAAAAGCAAAATGGATACCCCAAAACTAGCACCAATTCATAAAAAGGGTGTCTTATATTTCGGTTGATAGGATTTAACCAATGACGTTTGTTATTGTAATAATAAATCATTTTGTCTTCCAGATACGATTAAAGGCGTTATTTCCAATTTCAAATTGATATACTTTTTGTAACTGACTTCAATTTGCTCAGGATACTAATGCAACCTTAATACTTAGAGCCTTAATATAGTTTGAAATTTAAAATATTCGTCAGAATTTACGTGAGAGCAAATTTTAAAATATTAGAAAATATAAATAAATTCAATTTTACTAATTAGCAAATGGAACAACAGAATCAATGAAAAGATGGCTTAATATGTATTTTCGTCATAACATAGTTGTTATGCAATATTCTGCGAGTCTGATAAGTGTTAATATCCACTGCTAGTGCCATAATTATAGTCCTTACAATCCTAAACATAAATACCTATTACAAACTTTACTTAAATTTGTATTGCAATCTTTATGTGCTTACAAAATATACAGAACTACGTCTTTTTAAGAGTTTTTAAGTTTCCTCGAGCGATCACTTTCTTGAAGATACCTCTCAATATGTTTTAAATTCTTTATTTCTAGTATATTGTGCCTCTTCTGCCATTTCCATCATCTGCAGAGCAACTAGTGCGATGTCTAAGATGTTCTTTTAAAAAACTATATTTTTCTTTTAATTTTGAATCACGACTCCCTCATAATTTTATATAGAACTATCCTTCTTATAAAGAAGTCATTTGAACCTGATCATATAACACTAAATGGACTATATCAAGAACACATAATAATTCACTTATAAAACTGTATTTTCCATAACATAATTAAACACCGATAACTTCTTAAAAATAAAACTTTCAAATCCACAATACGGATTTAAAATAGATAACCATCTTTCTGCAAATGCTGTACTAACGGGCAACAACAAGAATATTTCCATAATTATCTTGATAGTAATGTGGAAAAATTTTATTTATTACATAAAATGTGAAGTGATTCATCTTCTGGTTAAGTTTCAATGATTTTTTCCACAGTTCGGTCTCAGATTTTAACCATATTTCTAGCAGGACATCTTCACTACGCAAGATAGTGAAGAAGATATTTACCCTCCAGGATTTGATACAGGTTCAAAATTTGCAAAGAGTATATTTTTGTCAAGAAATATTGCGGTTTCTAAATCGTATTGCCTTCAGGGATGAAGCCGCGTTCACCACTGAGTGTATAACCCTTAAAATAAACATTATTAGCCTACCTATAATCCGAGACAAAATCATCCAAACAAAACTCAGGGACTCCAGGCCGTGTATGTGTGGTGCGGCATTTTAAAAACGTATAATAGGACCAATATTTTTTAATTTACATCTAAACGGTGCAAGATATCTGCATTTTTACAAGACGAAATTGAAGATATGTTAGAAGGGTTGCCAGTTCGTGATTATAATAATCTTGTTTGGCAGCAAGGCGGTGCGCCCCCTCATAACGTTCAAGAAGTATATAATTTTTTTAATGAAAAATATAACTTTTGGATCGGAAGATATGGAACAACGGCCTGCCAAAAGTCCCGATTTAACACTTCTAGCTACATTTTTGAGGGGATACGTAAAGAATAAGGTCTATTACAATAAACCACATAACATCGAAACGATACAAAATAAGATAATAGAAGAAATACACATTTTAAATACTGAAAAGCAGATTTCTATTTTTAATTCAATAAGTAGCAAATTTTTAGGTACTGTAAATAAATGTATTGAACAACAAGGTGGACACCTTCTAAACGGATAACAATTTTAACAATAACAAGTTACTTCAGATATCAAATTTTCTGTAAGTTGTTGGTTGTTTTTAATATAGGTATATAAAAGTTCTTCTTCCGTAACACTCATTTAACAAAAAGAAAATGTCACATAAAAATGTCAAAATAAAGCACTTCAAGTGCCATAGTAACGATAATCTGGTTTATTTCGTTGCAACGATACGATATTCAGTAAAAGCCAACCTGTAATTCCATAAATGGGGTCATATTTCTGGAACGTGTAAAGCGAATGCCATCATATCATATATTTTTGAAATCGATAAGAAAAGATCTTTTTAAATACCTAATAATATACAGGGTGTCCAATTGAAAAAAACATAAGTTGTGTAATTTTCGCAGCTTTTCGATACTCATTTGTTTCTTGTCTCATCACCAAAAAATCTAGAACTTCTATATTATATTTACACCGTTTTTGTATCTCAAAAAATAAAGGGTAAAAATGCATGTCTTAATATATAAAAATCCACCTTGTACGTATCTGAAGGTGTTTGAGAGTTTGATACATTTTAAATAAAATTTTTAATCTCGCGCATTTGTTTAGGAAAACAAACCCTTGCGGTAACAAAATATTTGTTACCACAACTTGCGGGCACTGACACACTGTTTGAATGAGGTGTTTTCAAGAGATGATAGTGCTTTGGCGCCCAAACGCGGTGGGATTCTTGCACTGGTTCAGGATGTTAAGAAATAGCAACAATACGTACGTGGCTTTGATATTTGATACTTTTAATTTTTGGCGAATAACTCGAAAGTGGATTACCCTGTGCGAAGCGTGCCTAATCGTGTAGGTATCCCTACTTGTACATTTTTTGCATCACTGCATGATAATAAGTAATTAATTTAATAAATAACATATTATATGATGGCTAAATGAGCAACGTTCGAGGCTAACAATAAATAAAACTACTAAAGATATGACATTAAATGACATCAACAATGCAAAATTAGCTAAATGTTATGTTTTTTGTAGATAATAGTTACATTCTGATTCCCCTCAGCAGCCATATAAACTATCCTGATTAAATTATTGGAAGGATTATATGTATTTTGTTTGTGCCTAGCATGCTCCAAATACCATCATATTATATTCGTTATATGCCGTAAGCCCTTTGTATTATTTACGTGTGGAATTTATGCGCCTTTTGTTCAACGTGTTTCCTACATTGCCACCAAACCTTCACATTTTGCACACTAGCCCGAAGAGTAGTAAAATTTGAATTAATTGTATTCTCGTTTTGTATACTGTGTGTAATGTTATAACCTAACTTACTAGTGCGGAAAAGTACAACTTTTCAAGCTAAAATGGGTTCAGAAAAGTGCATTTTTCGACACGCTTGTAGAAAAAAAAGTTTTTTTATGAACGTGAACAAAGTTGAACTTTGAGTATTCATCTGCGTGAGCAAAGTGATACTTTTCCGCACAGTATGCGCAAAGTAATACAAGTAAAACTATTCAAAAAGTTCAAAAGTATGGCAGTAACAATAGGCTATTTTATGCGAAATGAGAAGCTGTAACAATCTTAGTTTATTATACTTTACATACATTTATGCGTAATTCTTGATATTTCAGCTTAAAGAAAAAAGTTTCCTGTAGGATAGTAAATGATTAAAATGTCAAGCAACAATAAATGCAATGTTGAATTTGACACGTAATTTTAAACTTTTTATTCCGTTTTGATGTCAAGAAACAACAAACACTGTAAAACGTCGGCGTTGCGTCCCGTTTTTTTGATCAGATTGTAAAAAATTATAAATGTAATGTTAAAATGAGCAGCTCTGATGATGAGTTGCCAGTTTCTATCCTGGAGGTTGCAAATATTACAAGTTTAAATTTATTGCCAGCGAAATCTCAAAAACAATATGAGAAACAATACGAACAATTTGAAAACTGGTGCAAGAACAAGGGAGCAAGGAGTGTTAAGAAGGAGGTGTTTCTGGCCTCTTTTGCGGACTTGCGAAACACATTCCAGCCAAATACTTTATGGAGGATGTGCTCCATGTTAAAAAGCATGCTTAAAATAAAAAGAAACTTGGATTTAAGCACAGGCGATTTTTTTGTAAAGTATAGAAAAGGCCTGTGCGGTACACAATGTGTTGGAATAAATTCATTTGGAAAATGCCTTCAGAAATAACTACATATCCACAATTTAAAAATCCAGAGCAGTACACCGGACATAGTTTTCGTCGATCCTCGGCTACCATGTTGGCTGATTCTGGGGAAGAAATCACTAATGTCAAGCGAGATGATTCGGGAAATCAAAAAAAGGACGTGTCGAATAATCTATCAGCCTTGAATAACTGATTTCCTAAGCTAATTCAACCTTCGTCAAGCCGAACCATAAGCGCTTCCAAAAGCGACCCATTGAATGAAATTAACGGATCAATAATCAATTTGCAAAACTTCAGTAATTGCTCTTTTGTTTATTGATAACAAGTAGTTAATGTTGGTATTGTTATTGATATTACATGTTTCAAGACGCATTAAATAGACTTCAAAAATAATGTGTATACTAATTGCTTTTATTTTCGTTGTAATCTAAACGCTCGTAGAAAAAATATTGTTCCTAACACGTGCGCAAAATATCTTTTCCGTACTTAAAGCATTTAAGAGTTTTTATTTAATCAAAATTATTGCTTTTCTAAATTAAACAAATACAAAACTCAAGCCCCATAAAGCAATAATAACCCCGGCCGACAAAAAAAACATTTTTTGTTGTAACACAAATCAGAATAGCATAATCTAATAGAATGGATCTATCCAAATACGAAAATGACAAATAGAAAGTTGTAGCATGTAGGGTTTTCTTGTTAGAGTTGTAGAACCATATCGAATGTAACGATACTTAATATCTATAGAAAAAATGATTTCAGAAAATTCTTAACCCTCTTTATTGGCTATGTTCACAGTTTTCGGCTATTAAACATACCATACATCTAAGAGAAAAGCAAATGAGAAAAATATTAACTTAAAACACTAATTAAACTTTATCTTTTGCGTTTAAGAGGTGTCCTATCTTCTCTCTTGAAAAACCAACAGTAGTCACCCATCATGGCTGGATCCCATCGTCCTTGGTACCGAATTTCCATTGTTTTGATATCTTGGTGAAACCTTTCACCCTGCTCGTCACTAACAGCTCGCAAATTTTTAGGAAAAAGTGACAGATGGGAATGGAGGAAGTGCATTTTTAAAGACATTCTGGCACCAAGCGCTTTATAGGCATTTAAGAGTTTATTAACTAATTGTTCATAATTTTCATCCATATTGTTGCCTAAAAATCCTCTTACTACATTAACAAATAAATTTGATGCTCCTGATGTTCCTGCCTGTTAAGCTTTTCCATAAAATTGACATCGTCCAGCAATTTTCTGATTTGTGGCCCAATAAAAATGCCTTCTTTTAATTTGGCATCATTTAAATGGGGAAAGACTTGTCTTAGGTATTTAAATCCATCACCATCTTTATTCAAAGCCTTCACAAAGTTTTTCATCAGCTCAAATTTAATGTGAAGAGGAGGCAAAAGAACATTTCTGGGATCAACAAGAGGTATAAATTTAAAATTTTGAGTTCCCGGTTGAAATTCGCTTCTTTCTGTCCAAATTTTTGTTACATAATGCTGATTTATTGCACGACTGTCCCATAAACAAAGAAAACAGCAATATTTTGTAAATCCCCCCTGAAGTCCCACTAATATAACTATAATAATAAGCTATAACTTTTAAGTCCCCATATATCTACCATTTATACCTATTGTAGTTTATTTTATCCAAAATCGTGCCCATATTTTCATAATTTTCTTTCATTGCAACTGAATGGGCAACTAGTATAGAGGGTTTTAAATTTCCATTATGCAATAACTCAGCTTTTAAGCTATATTTAGATGAGTCTATGAATAAGCGCCACTCACGGGGAGAATGTTCAATATCAAGTTCCTGCATTAAACTGTCTATATCATTACAAGCGCACAACGAATTTTCCATACTGTAGAATTCAGAAAACATAGCATTTCTTTTTCTGAAATTCATAATTTGTGTTTCTTTGGACAATAGGTTCCATTCCTTAAGACGGGAACCGAGAAGTTCTGGCTGTTGCTTGGATAACCCCAAATCACTACTAAATCATTTAATTCACTTTGAACAATCAAATGTGGGTCGCCGGAACTGGGACCTGTGGTAAAAGTGGGATCGGTGCACTGTCCTTCTGAGCTGCCTGATGATGCGTTATCTCCATTATCTCCCAAATCAATAGTTTGCCAATTTAAAAGCGCAATCGGCACTGGCAAATTTGCATTGAGAGGAACAGGTCGTATGGCAGATTGCAAATTTGTATATTCTATATTGTGCTTTCCCTTTTTGGAATAACCTTCAGTCTTTGTCATAATATAGAAATAACAATCGTCAGAATGAGTGGTGGATTGAAACTGCAAAAGGCATACTTTTTCTCTTAACCTTCATCCACTGCACCGATGATACACTGCAACTAACACAGCACACATGGGGAGCCCACCGCTTATCTTGATCCCATTTAACACACCAAAATATTTAAAGTAGGCTTTTTCTACATTTTCGGAAAATGGCCTGGCTTGTAATTTCACCAGAAATTCTCCACAAATATAACAAAATTTATCAGGAGATATTTTTGCAACTTCGGCGCATTTGACTCGACATTCCCGTCTTCACATACACTTGCTTATCGATACACAAAGAACCATTCAATTCAAAACTCCACAGAAGAGTGATGTTTAAGGTTTATTTTATGTCTAATGTTGTAAACAACCCAGTCAATTTTTCCATTGTAAGATGGACCCATTTTAGCCGCCCCATAATAAAATTGTTTACCTGCCAATATAAAAGGTTCTAATTAGGCTATTAAAAAATGGTACGTATTAGGGCTTTTGGAATATTTTTTTTATTATTGGGAGGGTATTTCCATTGTGAAAAGAATGAGCTGGCCTGTGTTAGAAAAATCTTGTCGTCCAGTGTAATTATTCATATTTGTTAAATTAGTAACTTGACAAAAATGTTAAAACTCCAAGGCCTGCGAGTGTTGACCTCCCGTTATATAAGACTTTTTTGCTAGAAATTACCTGTATTGCTCCCTGTTAAATTATTTGTCATTTACCCTTCACCCTGTATAAACATGAAAAGTTCAGACAACATAAATGCAACACTTTTGTTACTCCTCTATGTTTAAAATTCGTGTAAATCTTTATTACCAATCACCAAATTACCAAAACATCTCGAAATTAATTTTTGTCATATTTTAAAATTATTTTAAAAGTAACATTTTTTTTTCGGGGCCGTCCTTTGATACAGCATAAAAATATTCTAATAATTCTTCCTAAAATTAAAAAATTTATATAGAAAAATAAGGATAAGCCCTTGAAAGATCCTGATAAGGAGCGAAAAACTACAACTTACTAAAAATCTAAAAAATTAATTGACGTCTATTTCCCATAAAACGAAACTGCGAACTTCTTTACGAAACTCTATACAATTTTAAATAATTAATTAAATTTCCTTTGAATTCTACACCAAATATATAAGCACTGCAAAAATTACCCTTCAAAAATCTCTTATGCCGGGAATTCTTTTAAAGCTTTTTTCATTTAAACCAGAACAAAAAAATGATGACACTTTTCAAAGGCGGTGTTTAATTAAAAAACTAACTATAAGCCTAATCCTAGAATTGCAGTTTACAAAAGGAATCGTTGAGCGCTGATATGTACCCGGATACGTGTGTTCCGGCCGTTCCCTAAAGGAAAAAAAAATGAAAACATACTGTGATATTTTTTTTGTTTTTAACTGGCGAAAAGCATGAATACCACGTGAAGTGTTTCGCATGCATGTTAACCGCGTATAAATAAAGAGGGTGAATTTGCATATATTCGACTATTTTGAGTATTAAACTGGGTTAGAACGGTTGTGGGAGCTATTTGTCACAAAACTGGGTTAAATTTAGGCAATATTTTTATTCAAGAATGCAACTAAACTTTATTTGTTTCACACTGTTCATGTAATCAGTGGCGGCTCGTCGTATCGTCGGCCGGGCCTCACATGAACAAATTACAACAAAAAGTATAATTTTTTTAATGCTATTTATATAAATTTTTACCTCATTTTCAATCAATAAAACTCTTAAATATTCGCGCGCCCCTTCCATCTTTGCCTATTTATATTCCTCTAATCGCTCAAATCGTTGCCCGATCGCCGACCGTATAGATTGATATCATGTAAGAAAACAGGGACTATCGAAATTTGGGCTTCCTAGACCTCACAAATCGTACATGATTTGATTACGAACAAGAACTTAAGTGTTTCTTTTTAAAAAATTATAAAAAAAAACAGTAAAATAAGTTAAAAAATATTGAGAAATATTTGTATGGTTCCCTAATATACTTAAATGTTTATTAAAAATGTATCCTAATGTCTTTGAAATAGACGGGATAAGAAATGAACTTAGTGTTTTGTACAGTGACGAACAATTTTATAATCTAGATGTTGGAAATTTAATAATGAACTTGAAATTATATCTGCGGAAACTTACAAACTGTTTTGTCTAGTGTTAACTATTCCCGCATGTGTATCGGCAGAAAAACATTTTTGATGCTTTAAGTACATTAAAACGTATTTAAGAAATACGATGACACAAGAGCGCCTGGCGGGTTTGTCAATGATGGCCATAGAAAAAATGAAATTGAAGAAATTCCCCCTTTCTTTATGATATTATTAATAAATTTGCACTTTTGAAAATCCGTCGAATAGACTAAGTATATAAGAAGTGAATTATATTAAATAAAAATATATTTATATATATATATATATATATATATATATATATATATATATATATATATATATATATATATATATATATATATATATATATATATATATATATATATATATATATATATATATATATATATATATATATATATATATATATATATATATATATATATATATATATATATATATATATATATATATATATATATATATATATATATATATATATATATATATATATATATATATATATATATATATATATATATATATATATATATATATATATACACTCTAAAAAATGTATGCATAAATTCTGCACAATTGTGTAGATTTTTGCACAAGAGAATGCTTGTTTTTTTTGACAATTTTGTATAGCAAATATTTTAATAACATCAATATGCATTATCTTCAAACAATACTGTGCATAATTATTACACAAATTGTGAACATTTTATACCCAAAGTAGTGCAACAAATTAGAAATATTTTTTTTTGAATAATAGTATATATTTTTTTAGCACAAAATGTGCATCCTTTCTACAATATGTGTGTGCATAATTCTTGCACAAATTATGAACATTTGAAGCACAAAATTGTGCATTATGTTAGGAAACACTTTTTTCTGGATAATATTTTTTATGCATAAAATGTGTATGTTTTCTAAACATTTTTCGATAACTATAAAAATATGTAAAATAAGAAAGCCAAACCACAATCAACTACAGAACCTTCAGTCAAACATTATGTCAAATAAAAAATAATTTATAATAAAAAAATGGTTTTATTCAAGTAGCAACTCCAACTGGATGTAGGTACTTCTTGGTAAAGCCCTTTGGAAATCTCGGTGTTACGTAACTAAAACAAAAAAAAATCAGTGTAAAAGTATATGGTTTTTTAACGAGTGAACATAGTACTTATCCAAAACACAATGTTTTGTAAGATTAGTTAAGTTTTCTATTTTAAAACATAACGGGTTACTGCAATTGCTATATTCTAAATTACACAAAAGCCAAACATATTTTGCGTTTTGTGAAAATAAATCGAGTTAGAGTTTGAGGCATATATAATACAAAGTTCTCTCACATTTTAATGTGTTACTCGGGAACTCATTATGTTTTAAAAAGGGTTAGGTTTATTAAACTGATATCTTCTTTGTTTTTATGTACGATTTTATATTATGTCAATAGGTATAAGTACATACCTGTCTATAGCTTAGTCCTATTTGCCTTCAAGATTACACAACTGCAGATTCCCCGGGGTAGAATATTTTAAACAAAATCGCAACATTACTCCCCAAGAAAGTATTTCTTTTGATAAACCTGTATGATAATTAAATAAATAAATTATATTTCCGAATGTCGCCACCATAGCGCCACAATTGAAAACATCCGATGTCTGCTGTCCAATCAGTTAAAATATAAACATAATTATTCAGAAAAAAAAAATTGTTCTGAGGATTTTAACACGTGACCAATCGGCATTTTTACACAAGTTTTATTCTTAAAATCTGTACAATGTTGTAGTTTAGTAACGCACAGCGAATATAAGCCTTTTTAGCATTGTTTTGTGAATAAAATAAGTACAATTTTGGTTAAAAAACGCTACACAAATGAAGGCATCAATTTTGAATACTCTTGTATGTATTTTCTTCACAATTGTATAACATTAATGCCCAATTTTTTCTGAATACATTATTGAGAATTAATGAATAGTGATTTTTACCGTGCAGGGTGTCCCAAAGGTCCTAGTAATAATTTAGCCATACTTGCCTTCTACTGTCTTTTCTCCCAAAAAAAAGCTATACTTTTTAAATCTACCTAGAGTTCACGGTTTACGAGATATTACGGTATTTACTTGATGCAGCCTCATGTATTCAACATTTAGTTCGAAATGAAGCTAATATGTTTCTTTGCGACAGATGCGTTAATTCCAATTGTTTCTTGTTTGATAAAAGCCTACTTTATAAAAATGATGAAACTCGAATATCCTAAATGGTGAGTACACGGACTGTTTCAAGTAATAAAACAGCAAATATCTCGAAAACGGTAAAATTTAGGTAGATTTAAAAAAATATAGCTTTTTTGTGAAGAAAAGATAATAGAGAATATTTTTCTATATAAAACTTCCTAATTTTGTATTCAAAAAAGTTAGAACAATTTTAAATACAAAAAGTAGCGCTCGTAGCGCCCTCTACAAGTTACATCAAAATTGAAGAGATATTATTATTACTCGCTATAAAAAAATCTGTTTTCACCATTTTTCACTTTAATGTCTCAAAAAATAGGATATTATGATCACCATGTGTCTTCTTTAATATTAACTTTTGGGCTAAGGCAATTATGGCTAAATCGCGATATTTTAATTTGGAACACCCTATATATATATATATATATATATATATATATATATATATATATATATATATAATAGGTTTCTGGACCCTTAATATATATTCAGTAAAACAGTTTTCTTGGGTATTTTGGTCCTAATTTTTTTTTTTATAAAACGAAGACTTAGTTTCTATGTAGCATTTTTATTTAAACATTTCAGCACGTTTGTGCCTTCATCAGTGTTTCTAAGAAGATAATCTCCGGCATCATAATAATATATCAACGACAAAACATTCATAAACAAACTTTCTGGCTCAGTATACGACATTTACAGCCAGTTGCACAAAACTTAATTGGTGTTTAGAATATTTAACCGAGTTTTCGAATTTGACAAGCTTCTTATAGAAATCTAGGAACTCGCTGTCAAATCTGACATTCCGTTAAACATTCTAAACTTTAATTGAACTTTCTGCAACCGACCGTTAGTTTTGAAACATCATATACATTAAAACATATTCAAAAGTTAAAATTCGACGAATTTGGTTGGTATTTTTATAGAAAAAAAATTAAATACAAGTCTCTTAAACTATTGGCCGCGTGTATATATAAAATCAGCAACACGCGGCCAATAATTTAAGAGACTTTTGTATTTAATTTTTTTTTCTATAAAAATATCAACATTTTTGGGAGATGCAACTATAGCCAAAGGCACTGTATATAGCATGTCAATTTTTTTAAAAGAAATGTATGTATATGAAACTGAAAATCATTTTGTTTTCTGCTGAGATATTGAGAAACATTTTACGAAAAATGTGTTATTTTTTATTTAAATTTGAATTGAGGCTACTAGCCAAAAAACATTACATAGTACATCAAAAATAGAAGCGACACTATTGCTTTGGTTATTAAATACGCTTCTCCGCCTTGGAGTTGCTTCAAAACCTCAGTTCTCCTGAAAGTTACGTTGATTACCTGGTGAAATAAAAAAAAAATGGACATTTTGGCTACTTTATTTTCAATATAGGTATCATTCCTTCAACAATAAATATGCTTTACAGCAACGCAAAGGTTCTGAAGAAGTGGTTTGTACTGCTTTTTTCAAGAAGTACTACCGCAAATATTCTTAATAACAAAAGGCTATTGGCTACTTTATTTTCAATATAGGTATCATTCCTTCAACAATAAATATGCTTTACAGCAACGCAAAGGTTCTGAAGAAGTGGTTTGTACTGCTTTTTTCAAGAAGTACTACAGCAAATATTCTTAATAACAAAAGGCTATTAAATTAATGACAAAAGGCTATTAAAAGAATTTAAAAGATTATCTGGCATTATTTGCAATATTTAAATAAATATTTGGTCTATTATAAAATTTAATAAAATGCTTTTAATTTTAAATCCATGTCATCTGTTAAAAAATTTAAAAAAATGGCTTTTGTAATCTGGTATGTTTACGGGGGATAAAATTGCAAAATTGGTTTTCGAGATACAGCAGTTCGTGGAAAATTTCTTTTTATTTTAAGTAATAAATACCTTTAGTTTATCCTAAGATACAAGAACAGGATGTATATAAGTAACGCCGTGGATTTTCTTTTAGTTCTAAATTGAACATTTTACTCAATTAAATAACTACTTTTTAACAAATTTTGATATTCCCGTTAATTTTCGAGAAATTGGAGTTTTATTGAAACTGCCTGTATAATGGAGGAACTAGTACATTAATCACGTTGGTGCAAATATCCATAAATATATATAAAACGGAAGAATCGACCAAAACATGACGCTATGTTTGTTTCAAGGGCCAAGGAGCCATCTGCTTCCGTGGTATCTGCCTCGGCAAGGCTCATCAGGCAGTTTTCTTGGGGGGTATCGGTATTAAGACCGAAATATCCCTACGAGGGAAATAGGCAACCAGTGGCACCATCTGTACTATAGTGCTCCAAAGTAGGTCGCATCTAAAGTGATTTATTTGCGCCATAGTATCTACAGATGACGCCACTGGTTGCCTATTTCCCTCGTCGACTTGTTTCAGGGTTTCCTCCCAAGGAAACTGCCTGATGAGGCTTGCTGGGGCAGATACCACGGTAGCAGATGGCTCCTTGGCCCTTGAAACAAATATAGCGTCATTAATTGTATCCCTTCCTCAGGACTATTTTACAAATAATTTAAAAAATGAAACAAGTTAGAAACTAACTAATAAGTATAAAAAGCTGAAACTCACCAATGTGGGTTTGCTATTAAAAGAAAAAACACATTTAGTTGCACCAAATCATCATTCTGTTTATTTAAATTACATACATATAATTGAAATTAAACATCTTTGAAGATGTCCATGATGAAAGTTCATTTTGTTAACTGACAAACAGGTTTTTTCGAGAATTTTTGAGTATAAAAGTGGAGGGGGCGTGAGCGAAAAAGATAGAAATATTATTTTTAACATGAAGAAAAAAATAGAGAGAGAGTATACTGATTAATAGTTTGAATACACAACCCAGACGGATGACGGTTTGCCTATCTTACAGTGGCGTGTATACAATGCTCAACTTAATTCAATCTAATTTGTAGAAATATAAACATATTTATTATATGTTGATAATTAGTTAAGGAAATAAGTGTGAGAGGTCACAAAAAATCTTAAATTTACACCCCTGTAATAGTAAATCGATTAATTATCAAAAACAATAAAGTTTTCCCCTCCTTTATTTTGCCTTTTATATATATATAAACCGCATCCCCCCTATCATAAAGTTTTCATGTTTCTTCTTAAATAGTCGGTTGCGACTACATCTCTCTCTATATATATATATATATATATATATATATATATATATATATATATATATATATATATATATATGAAACTAAACGTGTTCATGCTTCACTTTCCTTTAAGGAGGAATTTCGTAACGTAAATCCAATTTATTTATTACTCTGGCAGTCAGCAGATACCTCCACATTTCTTTTTGAGCGGTTATTACCCAATAAAAGATTTTACGCCATTTACCCCGACGGATTCAATAAACCAGCACAATATATACTATTATTAGACGAGCTCCCATAATATGCCCTCTTAAGACTTTTTCTTCCTAAAAAGATAGATCTCCAAAATAAAGTCTAGAAATCCTGATAAACCCTCTCCAAAAGGACAAAGACGATCCGTCGAAAACGAAATTGCGATTCAAACTGGTAAAGTAAACACTTCGTTTAGGAGTCCTCAAAAGGGCAAATCTAAGACTCGTACGTTGTTTTTGTTTCTTTATTACGTTTTCGGTTTACTAAAACAGGACCGACAGTAGAAGACGTTTCTATAGGAAGTTTCTGTCTACATATCTATATAAGATCGCGACACAGATTTTTTTAAAGTTATTTGTTTGCTCTAGGTAAATATACTGATTACGGTAGAGTTAAAAAGGGCTTATTTAAGTAAAAGTATCTTCTTATAAATTACGAGATTTTATTTGTTTAAATGACTTAGCATCAAAATTCCATATTTAAACTTCAAAAATAGAATAAAAATTAAGTATATACAAATTCCGAAAAGTCAAAAATTATCGCCACGTTTGCGATTTTAAATGTTTCATAGTCTAACCTTTTCACAACCGCCAATATTTTTCTATTATGGAGTTTCCTTTAGTAAAGTATTTAGTACATAGACATCTTAAGTACATAGGAATAGGATCTGTAACTCCACCAGCTGTGCCCTTCCCTTAAATTTTGTTATGGGTTCTGCTCAAAAAAAAACAACATTAAATTAAATGCCATGATAACGAAATGCGGACAAGTAAACCTTCCGTTCATGCAAGGGATTTTAATTGCTTACTAAACTTCGATGCAGTAAGTCTTAACTACAATGTTTCTCGCATGGAAATTAGAAAATATAAAATTTTTTATTCAAAAATGAAACCGACTTCAAAAGAAATGTACCAAAAAGTGAAAAAGACAGTAAGACCTTGTACGCGTAGTATTAGATATCAAAATACCGAATTGACTGAATACATGATTATATTTTTGTAACTAAATAATTAAGAATAAGATTAGCCCCACTTCAGCGAGTAAAATTTTCAAGGTGGAATGAAATATTATTTTTCACTTTTTACTGCGTTTTTTTAGGTTGGTTTAATTTTTTGATGAAAATTTTTATTTCAAATTTTTCACTTCTAACTATATGGGTTTTATTGTAATAATCAGGTTTAACAAATGGTCCACTGCATAATATTTTTTTTCTTGATATAATGGTGAACGCGTAGAATCGAGACGCGAGAGTAGAATAATAGAAAACTTCTTGCAATATATCTTGGCGCGAAAACAAAATGGCGCCATTCAGCCACTTTTACCATTTTTCAAAATATCCTTGTTATGACACCAATCCGACAATATCCTTAATATCCCACGAAAATTTCATCTAAATTGGTCGAACCACCGCGGAGTAATCGATGTACAAACAAAAAATACAACAAAATAGCCTTCATTTCGCCATTTATAATATTTTTTTAATATGCTCGCTATGGGTCCACTCCGGCGAAATCCTGAATGTCCCCTAATAATCTCATCGAAATTGGTCAAACCATCGCGGAGTAATCGACGTATAAACATAAAAAAAACAATAAAATGGCCGCCATTCCTCCATTTTTAACATTTTTTAATATGCTAATATAAAAAAACACAGAGTCAAAGTGATAACCTCTTCCTTTTTTGCTAAAAATTATAATGAGGGTTAATAACGTTTTATCCATACCGAATGTCCATTTCGAAAATGTCAAGTAAAATACTAGAATTTGAGGTTGCACATTTTCAGGGTCACTCTGTACATAAAATTACATAACGGGATAGCAAAAGGCCTACCTTTCAACAAATGGGGTTTTATGTCTATTACATACCTTAGTGCTTTAGTTTGATGTAAATTTAATAATTATAAAACTCCCTACCTTTATAGCCCTTATACCTGCGTTTTTTTTTAAATATTATGTTTACAAAAAAGAGGGGCGAACGGATTTTAAATCAAAATATATGGGACCACCAGAGAAACGTCCTCCAAAATTTGGCGTTTGAACAAATAAAAAAAATACATACAGGTCGAATTGAGACCATCCTCTTTTTTTAAATTGGTTGAAAAGCAATATATATCAAGGATTAATAATTATTTAATTGTGTTATGGCTTTAATGGTGATACCTCTGCACCAGACTGCGAGACTCGCACGGGTTCTTACAAAAACGTTTCAAATTTGCAAAAATCCATTTTTAACGAATATCTCGAAAAATATTACAGAGGAAACTAAAGAGTTCAATGCAAAATTGAAGGTCAATATGCTCCCTACAAAAAATGCCTAATAATTTTGATCGCTATATTATCGAAAAATGGATGTAAAGGTATGATTGATTTTTGCCCCTTCAATCTACTCCAAAAGGAAATTGAAGAAATTAGTGAAAGTACTGGAGGACAAAATTTACAACGCCGATGAAAATAAATGGTTTTTCAATTTCAAAAGCATTTATTTGTCGAGAAAGAACAAAACTAGGCGCAAGGATAATCAAAAACAGGACGAGGGAGCGCGAAAACTGGACACAGTCTCTCAGCAGGCAGCTAGATAATAGGTATAAGTGTAGAATCTATGATACACACATTTAAACTTTACATACATATTATATACCTACTAAATATGTTAAAAGTGTGATTTAATGGTTTTTGAATATTGTTTAAAGGATGAATTGTTCACGGAAGGCGTCAAGCCATTCCATTAGTCCGTTCCAACAAATTTAAATGATCTTGGTAATATTTCTAGTTTCGTAACTATGGGCAAATGTTAAGAAATTCTCTTTAAATACGCGGCCCTATTTTTCTTTGTTATTCTATAAATAAATGTATACATGTGGTGTTTCCTGCGGTTTTCCATATTTAAGTTGCCATTGTTGTCTAGATAAGGTGTTAGGTGGTTTCTAAATTGTATTTAAATACAAATTTTCCAATTTTTGTATGGATATTTTTATACGTCATGATAATAACTCTTCGTAGACAACGTAATATAATATAATATAATATAATAGCTAAGCCCATGGTTGAAATATAAAAATTGTTGAGTACTATCAAAATATAGCCTTTAAATATCTATGAGGTTGTGCCAAATCCTAATCAAATAGCTCTTACTGTTTCGGGATTACTAAAAAAATTATATATTTATTCTTATATTATATATTATATCTGCGGGCCCATTTCGTCTTATTTTCTTACAAATAATCTCCCTTTAAACGTTGGCGTTTGTTTTTTGAAACACTATATATGTATAAAAGTTTCTCTAAAATTCGATATCATTTAAACAATAAGTGCACAATATTCATAGTATTTGAAAACTAATAAGCATTGCTGTAATAACAGTAATTAGATTTGTCCAATAAAGAAAGGTTTGTCACACCTACAGTACCGACGGAACATGTAGATTTGAGGGTAAGACCGTAAAAAATCACCAATGATAAGATAAGAACATTTTAATTTTAACTTAGGCTATCGGTTTCTTTGTTGCACTGCGAAATTCCAGCAGTTTATTTTAATAACACTGGGATATTATTAAATTTTATTATCGCTTTAATAATAACAAAACAATCGCAAAATAAATATTAAATCCGGCTCCAGTTTTCACAGGGATTACACCCGCCAGTCGATATATTATTTCAGTGAATTAAGTCGGGATTGATCCGATTTTGGAGCGGTTTTTTAAACAGCTTTAAACCTCTGTTGTCGAGCTTATTTCATATCCCATTTGGCTTCCTAAAATCCGTGAAATAAAATCGGGAACCACTGGGAATTTAAGATTTATGGTCTGTGTGGTTTTGTTGTTTAGTGCTCGCTTGCGCCGCAAGCGGCGTATTTTCTGAACACACCGTAGTAATCAGGCGTGTATTTTGTTAAGAGGTGATTCATTTATAAGTAGATGAGTTATTTTTTTATGTTCTATTTAGTGTGTATATTCACGCAGCTATTTCTATATTCGCTGTACCTTGCCTCCTAGATTCTGCATGGTTGATTCATATCAATCAATGGCTGATTAATGAATAAACGTATGAAAAGTCATAATCAGCCACGAGTTTTAACAATTCTGGCTAGACTTCGTATTTTTTAGCTACTAACCTGTATTAGGAGCAACCTTGGTTAGCATATAAAAATTCCGTACAAACCTTCGCAGCCGAAACCAAATACTCGTTTCTTGTTTTCTGGAATATATAAAGTTCCTCTTTTTTGTTAACCTAAAAAAATGGTCTAACCAGGGTTAACCAAAAATACAGTTGGATATTTAAAACACGATGTAATATAATCATATAATCTTACTTTGATTTGTTTTTAGTTGCCTTTAATTTTATATATATATATATATATATATATATATATATATAATGATAAGTTTAGTTATAACATGTCTAAAGAGAGGAAGGTCTCTGTAGCAGGATCTTATAGTGCTGGAGTATTATGACATTTTTTGTATTTCTGAAACGTGGTCAAATAACAGCATACCTGATCAGAATCTTCTTATAGATGGGTATAATTTACTTAGAAGAGATCGTGAAGGGATCAGAGGAGGAGGGGTTTTACATTAAAAAAAACATTTTCTTTTAAGGTTATTCCGTTGAGTAAAAAAATTGAGCAACTATGGATAAATATTAAAATCAATGATATACTGTTTGCTGTAGGTGTAATTTATCGACTACCAGACCAAAATATTAGGACATTTCTACTTCTACTAGACTTACTAAACTCTCATAATGTACATACCACTCATTTCCTTAACTTGACAGATTCTCTGAATATTTCGCAGCTTGTGAACAGCCCAACACGTGTAACTCTTACAAGCACAACCTTGATTGATTTATTATTAACAAGTAGTACGGAAATTGTTAATGAGGTTCAAGTGGAGTCCGTTTACAATATATCGGATTATGATCTTATTAGATGCACTTTAAATTTGAAGCCTATTCCAAAAACACCAGCTTTTGAAACGGTTAGACATTTAAAATAATTTAACCAATTTATTTTTTATCGGATTTAGGAGCCGCTCCTTATGCTAATATGTTTTTGATGGAGGATGTAAATGAAAAAACTAAATAATTAACCAATATTCTTTTGAGTCTTTTCAATTTCCATGCACCTCTTAAGGAAATTCGTATTACTAAAAATATGCGCCATGGTATTAAGAATTCAGTTCATTTTGAATACTTTAAGTCTCTTAGAAACTATACTACTCTTGCTTGCCGTAAGGAAAAGAAGTCATATTTTCCACAGAGGGCAAATACTCTCGGTATTAATAAAAATGTGGATATTCCTTTCGCTTTTGGATCGTAATCAATTGAATAACTATTAAATTAACGGTATTCCGATGGTTACTGAGAATGAGGTTGAAAAAATTTTATATTCTGTGAAATCTACAGCTACAGGTAGTAATGGCATTACCATTAAATTATTGTTGTTACCAAGTCCTTACATAGTTCTTTTTATCACTCATATAATCAATTCATCTCTGGAGGAAGGTTCATTTCCCAATTGTTGGAAGCATGCCATTGTCACTCCTTTACCGAAAATTTCCATTCCACTCGAATTTAAAGATTTAAGGCCGGTGAGCATACTGCCGGCACTCTCCAAAATACTGGAAAGGGTTATGAATACGCAATCGCGCAGTCATCTTGAAAAATTTTCAATCCTGAGATACAGTCCGGATTCAGACCAAAACATAGTTGTGAGACTGCTCTATTAAAGGTTGCGGATGACATGATAAGGAGTGTGGATGGCGGGGATGTGGTAGTTCTCGCTCTAATCGACTTTTCTAAAGCGTTTGACAACATAAGTCATAGTTTTCTTTCTTTGATATTGGAATTTATTGTGGTGGATATCCATAACATGGGACTGTTAAATAGCTTTTTGGAGGGTAGAGTCCAATCTGTTCGCATTGCCGATGTCCAGTCAGACTTTCTACCTGTAACGTGCGGATTTCCACAGAAAATAAATTTTGGGCGCTTTATTATTCTCAATATATACTTCGCAGTTCATAAATCAGGTCAGGCATTGTAAAATTCATTTATACGCCGACGATACGCATCTATCACACGTTTAAACCGGATAATATTATTCAGGGTGTTCAGGAGATAAATGACGACCTTACAACTTTATTTTCAGCAGAAACTGATCACTCTTTATTAACTAATTCAAAAAAAGTTCAGTTATGTTCTTTGGAGCTTCAAGAGTCCGTTAGAAATGTTTACCTTCAATACAAATCAAAATAAATAATGAGAATCTGCCTATAACTGAAAGCTGTAGAAATTTGGAACTTTTTTGGGCTCTAACCTAAAATATAGGTCTCACATTAGCAAGTTCAGGCCTATTTCAACTTAAAATTGATTTATAATTCTAAAGACCTTAATCAGAAGTTGAAAACTCTTTTATGCGAGGCGTTGGTTTTATCACGATTGAACTTCTGTCACTCAATTTATGGTTACTCGATGGACTATTTTAATAAGCGCCGTATTCAGGTGTTACAAAATTCTTGTTTACGATTGTTACTCGGAATTCGTAGAAGAAATCATATTTCTCATAAGCTTGCTGACCTTGGTTGGCTTAATATGAGTAATAGACGTTTACTTAATGCTGCTTGGCTTTTCCATAAGATTATTTTAAATAAAACTCCACCATATTTGTATAAAAAAAATCGTGTTTAGGATCGAATGTACATATTCTAAATATTAGGTTTAAAGGACGTCTTACTCCTCCAATACACAACACTGAACTATTCAAGAAATCATTCTCTTATCAAATTTCGAAGATGTATAATGCTATCCCGGATTCTATAAGATGTAAAACTGCTATTCCTTTTAAACTGGCCTATAAAAGATTCTTGCTTGACCAGCAATAAAAGGCAACAAATTTTTAATTTTATTCTCGATTAACAGAAGGGTTTTTTGTTAGTGCGCCACAACGATCATGACTCTATTATTATAAGTTTTTATTACTTATTTGTTACTTATTACTTACTGTTTTTCTCGCTTTTGTTTTCCAATGCTTAGGTTAAAGAACAGAGGGCAGGTGTATTCTCGAATACACATGTCTAGCTGCCCCTCGGCATTTTCTAGCATTGTTTTTTTTCACAAAATTTGTATTTTTTTTGTAGTCTATGATTGTTAGAAATAAAAACCTTATTTATTTATTATTTATTTATTTATAACAAAAAGGTTTTGATAGAAATAAAAAATATCCACCGTCCACTGAGGGAGATGCAACCTAATACGTCTGATACCCGGTCACGCACACAAGGCAAAATAGGTTTCAAGATAATCGAGACAGATTCATTCAATGTAAAACCAAATCAATTTCAAAATGGATCTCTTATGTGCTCATTAAAATCTGGACGATTCCATTATTCAAACTTGCAAGGAAGTAGGGAGTAATTTTGCAGCCAATAAGGAATGGTTATTTTATTCTGGTTGCGTAGAAGATTTATATATCCCCGATTAACTGTAGTACAAAAATAATCTTATAGTGTTAGGTTAAGTTAATATAAATTTATTTAAATGAACCGAACTCACAACAATTGGTAGGCCAAAGAGGAACACGGGTTTTTCTCTGAAATTACCAACAAGAAATTAATCAACAAGGAAGGTGGTAAGCTGGATTGTCGATCAAAAAAACTATATTCTCATCATACTGTATATATACAGTATGATCCACTTTTCATAAGTCCACCGCTGTATCTCAGAAATTATTTATCAGATTAGTTAGAAATTCTGGTTCTAGATATGGATTTTAAATCTGATTGTTTTGACACATTCAACTTTGACATAGCTCACTGGCGTGCGAACGTCGTAACTCTATACTAAATTGGAACAAATATTTCATTGGCGATTGGAGATACGAGCTTTCATCAAAAACTGCATTTTTTTGATTTCAAAAGCAGATTTTTCGTAAACCATTGCTTTTATCAAAACACTTTGTTTATTGCATTTGGGTAACAAAATTGCTCTAAGAAGAAGTGATAATTTTCATGAAGAAATATTATCAATAAGTACAATATCAGAACCTTGAAGAGCTCAAAGTATGTTTTAGACCAATTCTTATTTCTAAATTCAATAAAGAAAAACAAAAAATAAAAAATAGTTTCTTTTAATAAAGACAATGGTTTACAAGAAGTTTGCTTTTAAAATTTATATAACGCATTTAGGCACGTAACCAGAAATTCGGTTCGGGGGAGAGTCCAAACCAGAATTAATTTAGGGGGGAGTCTAAACAGTCAAATCTCAGAAAAATTAGGAATAAGCATACCAAAAGAATATCAAAATATTTTTAAAGTTTCAGGGGGGTCCAGACTCCCAGGACGACCCCCTCCCTGGCAACTTGCCCAAATGTATTTTTTGAAAGCTCGTTTCTACGGAAGCTAATCAAATATTTTATTGAAAATTGGCTTAAAGGGATTCTATACGATGCTGAATACGAATCTGATATTAACAAATCGGTTATATTTATTTTCAAAATTCGTCTCCTTTTTTTCCTCCTAGGTTCGCACGGCAAGGAGCGATATCAAAGTTGAGTATGCCAAAACAACCAGATTATACATCCATACGTGGAACCAAAATTTTAAACTAAACTGATAACTAATTCCGGAGATACAGAGGTGTACGTATTAACGGATCATTATATATATATATATATATATATATATATATATATACATATATATATAATATATATATATATATATATATATATATATACATATATATATATATATATATATATATATATATATATATATATATATATATATATATATATATATATATATATATATATATATATATATATATATATATATATATATATATATATATATATATATATATATATATATATATATATATATATATATATATATATATATATATATATATATATATATATATATATATATATATATATATATATATTATATACATATATATATATATATATATATATATATATATATATATATATATATATATATATATATATATATATATATATATATATATATATATATATATATTGGGGTATAATGCAAAAGGAGGAAATTCGGCCAACTATAGACACGTGTTTCTAACTTCGGTCTTCATAAGTGCAGAAAAAACTAGTTGAAAGACGAGTCCAACAAACCTAGGCCCATTAACTCTAAGGTTACCTCGATGAGCAGCTATCGGGCGAGGGGGACGCGCGGGTGAGACGGCTGTCGTGACGTCGACTGGCGACCCGATCTGACAAGGCGGCCAATTTATTGCTTTTTCAGTTTGACGTTTTCGTTGAGATAGTTGTCAGTTGTGTTTTTCAGAGTATTTTTTGAGATGTCTGAACAGTTAAATAATTGTGTTTACTGCGAATAGTATGCCTATAGTTAATAAAATATGAAAAATACTTATAATATACATAAGCTGTCCCCAGAGTGGGTTCTCGGTTGATATCTTGGTACCGGTTAGGAATAGAAAAAAAATGTAGGGTAGACTATTAAAAACTAAATCAGGAAAGTGCAAATCATTTTGTTATAATATGAACCGTTTAGTTTAGACTTTAAAGCTGTTCAAAATTGAAAATCCCAATTTTAAAATGTCAATATCTCGACAACCTGGCCTCTGGACAGTGTATGAAGTAGACGTAAGATTTTATATAAAATTCAAATATGTAATAAACTATAGGGTGTTTTATATATGAAAAACTATTAAACTAGGTATATAAGTCATCCTATATACTGATATTTATATTTAAATGTTTTCTCTATTTCTAACCATTATCACGAAAACCGAGAACACACTACTGGGGCACCTTGCATAAAAAAAATGTACATTTTCTAAAGTTATTCAATTATTTTTCATGCGAAAACTTTTTACAGGAAAATTTTTTTGAGACTTTAAATATACATCATATTTTTTCAAATACGATGCGAACTTTTTGAAATGCACTCAGCAAAAAAACTTGGTTAAAATTTGAACCCACATCCTTAAACATAAGTTTAAAATTATAATAAACTAAGGCTGCATTTTATTGTAACCAAAAAGTTTCAATTTTGAGCAGAAAAAAGATAAATAAATGTAATTAAACGAACACAGAAGAGATACGGACAATGCCGTGCTAAAGCAAGCCGGTCGCCGAGTGACGTAGATCGCTCACACCGAGTTGGGATAGGTCAAGATCGCTCGAGGCAACCTATAGAGTTAATGCGCCTTGACAAAAAACAATCAAAGCACAAAGTCAACAACAATATCAGTTGTCTTGTTCCTGTTGGTGGCTCTGGTTTCTTTTTTGGTAGTTCTCTGCTAATTCTTTAATTCAAATATATTCCCTACATTGTATCTAGGTTTATTTTAATACGAATTTGAACTTCTTTTGGTTGATTTTAGTTTTTCTTTTTTAAATTGAAATCTATTTTACTATAGAAAAAGTACCTGTACATTTACATGCTCCATCTATACGTTTTTATCTTAAACTTTTTAAATCGTAGTCATAATGAGTGTAGAAAATGTAACTACCGAAAAGTCGGCGTTAATTGGAAATGAAATTAGCAATGTGACTTTCTACAATATAGACTTTTATATATTATTGAGGGCCTAGCATGCGTAGGTATCTTATATTTATATATATATATATATATATATATATATATATATATATATATATATATTTTTTTTTTAATTTTTACCAGTTTAGTTTAGTACTACGATAGGAACACTTTTTTACCTCAAACTGTGCCATGAGTTGCCTGGCAAACCACTAACTTGCTACCTATCATTCAAATATAAATAAATAATTAACATGTATTTTTCGAGGTATGTAACCTTATTTTATTAATTTTGTAATAATTATTGTCAATAGTATAAAATTTTAAATCAGTTTTAGAAAAATTGTAACTATCATTTTATAATTAGACCACTAAATGTTTTTGAATTAATTGTGGATAGGAAAGGAAAGCCATATATACCAAAAAAAAAAAAATAAAGGAATGAGCAATTTTTGAGAAAGCCTACTATGATAGGCGAAACGTCAAATTATATATAAATATATATATATATATATATATATATATATATATATATATATATATATATATATATATATATATATATATATATATATATATATATATATATATATATATATATATATATATATATATATATATATATATATATATATATATATATATATATATATATATATATATATATATATATATATATATATATATATATATATATATATATATATATATATATATATATATATATATATATATATATATATTTATATATATTTATGGTTTATACGAGTTTCTGGGTGACTCAAATTTTAGCACTTAAATTTCCATAAGCTAAATAAATTTGTATGTCTAGTTTTTGGTTATTTGCAGAGACTACATATCCTATCTGGCCCAAAAAATAAATTGATCTGGTAGTAATTGAAATATGAAGTTTTACAGCATTGCTTATTCTAATGTTCTACCAAGGACGAGTTGATTAGCATTTATCTATAAATAAATGTCTTTACTAAATTTGCAATGTTAAAAAAATAAACATCGTTATTGAGGCCACATAGCTTAGCAATCTGGATTATTTTTAAACAAAATACATATTTAAATATACTGCATTTTTTTATAATTTTTAAATTTGGAACTATGTTTCTTGATGCACTACGAAGTTCCAGCAGGCAGTCTGTAATTATCATTTCTCGTTTGTAATTGTCTCAAAAATAGTTTCACTTCCTGTGTAGAGGCATTACTTTAGTTTTCAAGTAATAGGTAATTATCAAGAAATATATTGGACATGTTGCTTCTTATCCGTCAGTTGAACGCTCTTTTGTTTTGTTCTCGTGTCTGAAGTGGGTCAATCGAGTTACGCCATGGAAAATAAGTAGTGGGATCTCTAAGGATCTCCACACATGGAAATGGAAAATTGATAAAATGGAAGAAAAAAGGTAAATTCGCCAGGGACTGCTGTGCGTTTCTTGTTTGTCGGGGCCCAGAAGGGAAAAGTTCTAATAAAAATATACATAATACAAAAGAAAACTTCTCAGGAAATATGTTTCGTGTTTTCTGAAATAAAGAAACAGATATTTTTTTTACAACAGACTGTGATTTTATGTTAAAAGTTTTTCTGCAATGTATCAAAAAAATATTATAAACATGTAAGAAGTATATATGACCTATTGAACTTATGCAAGCTGTAAATATACAAATATTTACGGAGGATTGGCTTGTATTAATTTTATTCTAGTAAATGAGTGAAAAAAACAAGGTTTTCTCTATATTTAAATGCATCAAGATCCACTATTTACTTAAGTAAAGCAGGGCATAGACTATGGAATCTGTTGCAAAAATCCTATTGGTAATATAATATTATGCAGTTCTGTTAACAACTGTATTTCTTGCCTTGAAACAAGTTCGAGGACCTTATTTGTTATGAGGAAGAGTTCATATGTTCAACATTTGATATTTTTATGTTACTGAATAAGTATTGTGTTGATAAAAGTAAAAATCTGTTGACAAAATTACACGCTTCTAATATTTACTCATCGGCCCACCCCTGTATTATGGTGCTGTTTTTATTATGGATGTTGACAATTGAATTATTCTGTATAAGAATGTTTGCAAAAATTGCTTATTCAAACACTAGCAAAATTTCTGTCAGTACAATAGCACAAAGTTTTTCTTTTGCTAAACAAAGAGAAATCGATCTCGACCAGTTCCCTGTAAATATTGATAGATGTTAGCTAAAAAACAATTAGAAATCAATCAGAAAACAATAAAAGATCCCCCTAGCGAAACCCGGGAAATTATTAAACGGTGTTAGATGGATCATCATCTATCATCCCAGAACAAGAAAATAAATAGTCGGACCAACAAGAACAAAACGTATATTTCGAATGTTATACCGAAAAGACAGAAACGTTTGATAAATCAATGCTTAGGGACAAGTTATTTTTAGAGTTATCGCTTCCAAAGATTGGTGCCGAAAATTATTTATACAAATTATACAGACTCCACGAAAATATTTGCAAAGCACTTAAAACGTATTTTTATATCCATTCAGCATGAAAGATAACCTGGGTGCTAAAACAGGGCAATTCTTGTAGATTGGAAAGGGAACTTAGAATTTGACTAAAAACTGTATTGATGCCTAATTTGCAATAAGTTCCCCGTTTCTGAAGACTGTGCTATTAAAATACCCAATTAAAATACTGAAGCCCTTAAATATTTTCAATAATGTTCTTATACTACTAATTTTATAAGAACTAGAGCATTTATAAATTTATTAATAATTAAGTAATTAATAATTAAATTTACACCTAAATCACGTGTTGCAAGTTGTAGTCTTTTACAGTGTTGCATATATGAAAGTTATATTAAACACTGGTATTTGGTAGCAATAAATTTTTTTTAAAGTAATTGAGTATGGCACAGAACTTTTTCTGACCACACCTACATCAATAATATCTATGGTTCCTGGTCTAATAAATTACGATCATGTTTTTAACTTACAATTAAATTATTCACGTTTTTATATCAGCACATTTTTTAATAAGAATTACTTTCTTATACGGGTTGGTCCATTTAAAGTGTCACGCGGTAATATTTAGGAAATTGCTTATTCAAACAAAATGAAACTTGGTGCCTTTCCTGGGTACCCTGGGTGACATTATTTGACATTATAGGCAACTCTGTAACCTTCCCACTTTTGAAGGATGGCGGTAACCTTTAAATTTTAAATGCAAAGGTACCTTTTTTTTTTAGATTCGTAACTTCCACAAAAGACTACGTTACAATCAAAACATAATTTAATGATATTGTCAATATCAATATTTCTAAATTTAAAAAAAACTATAAAATGAAAAATAATATTTTATTTTAACATGGGTTCAAAGTGACTGCCATTTTGCTCTAAACATTTATTATCCTTTTTGTAAATGAGTTTCAAACGCTTGTCATACTGGGGTGATTTATTGTACTGCATGTCTAATTCTTTGCTTCATGTCTTTAACTGTAGTTGCTTTTTATTTGAGAAAATCCCATAAAAAAGTCAAGGGGAGTCAAGTCTGTGGTAACAACGTAGGTAAGTGATTCTTAAGGAAATCGCAGTATCGCTGTCCATTTAGTGTTCCTCCAAAAAAGTGTCCAATAACAACATCGCCAAATATTCCACACCATATATTTACCGAATCATGGGTGCTGGTTGGCAACTGTTTGCATCCAGAGCGGATTTTCTTCAGTCCAATAATGTATATTGTGTTGATTGACTTGACCATGGTTGGTAAAAGAGCTTCGTCAGAAAAAAAATCTTTTTCAGTGAATTGTTTGCAGTAATCCATCGTCGAAACCAGAAACAAAGCACATCCATGGAAATTAAAATCTTGCAATATTCTGAGAATGGATATCTTACTTATCCCAATGTCTGTCGTTAGTTACTTGGAACGAATGTGGTGTCTAACAGCAACTGTTCCCAAAACTCTTAACGCCACATCTTCATTTGTTTTGGCCTTTCGTCAACTGCGATTTTTGGATGAAAGTTGAACAGCCTCACGACTCCTAGTTTCTAGTATTTTGAACGCCATGTGGGATTTTCGGGGTAACTGTGGGAATTTTTCAGCCCAAAGCATTGCGGTAGTTTTTCCTACACTCTCCGATAATTCACAGCATGTCTATTTGGCAGTTGAATTTATTAATTTTTAAGAATTAAAAACTAACTTTACAAAACTGAAAGTCACCTTGACTTAATATAACAAATCAACGTGCAGATACCATGGTTATAAAATATCTAAGTGCCTAATAAAAAATAAATGTAAAAAATCAGAAAAAAGTTTTTATCTATAAGCTACCGAAAAGTAAAAAATAATTAAATTTAGATAAACAGAGAATTCTTAAAACTTTTAATACTTTCTTATTTTATTTCAAGTGTGATGACATCTCAAACTCAAGTTTTTAAAGAAACATTCAAATTTTTATAAGTTCTGTGTTTATGTCAGTTTAATATTTTTTTAGTTTTCACTTCAATAGTCTATCAATAAAATCTTTTTTTAGAAAATATTTTTTTACATTTGTTTTATTTTGCACTTTTTAGCATTATTTTTTACGCACCCTGTATAAGACATTCACGATTGGACACCATAATATTGTATCGTAATCGGGTTTGTGTATGTATACCAAATCTCAGTTAATTCCGATAACGGGAACTGTTTCGTACTACTTAGCACTGTTTTTTACGCACCTTGTATAAGACATTCATTACGATTGAACACCATAATCTTATCTGATTAATTATTAGTGCACACAATAGTACTTATGGGTGTGTTTTAGGTTGGATGATGGTCAATAAGACGCACATAGAAAATCTATTCTTGTAATTTGTCGAAGTTTGAACCTTTATGAGGTCCTCTTCAGGACTATACAAATGTTATTTTCCGTGTTAAACTTAAAAATATGTACCCTAATTTGTGGAACCTTATATAGATGGAGGGTATTTTGTATGTTGTTGATACCATTTAGTATAGGACAATGACCACAAAATACATATTTTTAAGTTTACCACGGAAAATAACATTTGTATAATCCTGAAGATGACCTCATAGAGATCTAAACGTCGACTAATTATAGGAATAAATTTTCTATGTACGTTTTATTGACCATCATTCAACCTAAAACACACACCCATAAAAATCATACTATTATATTGTCTTTGGATTTATGTACGTATAATAAATTTAAGTCCATGTATAAGGCATTCACGATTGGACACCATGTTGTTGTGTTGTCATCGAGTTTATGTATGTATATAAAATCTCAGTCAGTTCCGATAACGGGAACTCCTTCAGAAGTCACAAGTTGCAAGATTTCGCCCAAACATACATACTAACTAACTAACATAAAAGTGAAGTGAAGCAAAAGCATTTAAAAATAAATATAGGTATTAGTATTTTCCTGATTTGTTGAATGTAATAAATATTGACATTGACACTAAATTATGTCTTTATTATAACGTAGCTTTTTATAAAGGTTACGAATCTGGAAAACGTACCCCTCTATTTAAAATTTAAAATTAGCCCATTAGTCAAGTTACCTATAATGTCAAATAGTGTACTCTAGGGTCCCCAGGTAACACCCCAAATTTCATTTTGTGTTTGAATAGACTGTTTCTTAAATACTGCCTTGTAATACTTTAAATGGATCACCCTGTATATAAAACATATTAGTTTCCGCCTAATTGTATTGTAATCAAAAAACATTCTTCTCCGAGATTTTTGCATTTTGGGGTCCCTAGAGAAAAAATTTTGCTGAAAAAACAGGTGACACAAGAGGGTGAAATGGTAACATTGTGTTTAAAATTCAATATGATGAAATACATCGACGCCCTAATAAAATGTTTTTAAAATGCGTTAAAATTCTATAACTTGGAATAAAACTTTCTTTTTAGCAAGAAAAATGTATAAATGATAAAATTTATTTGATTCCAATGTACCTATAAAAGTCAAAATCAGGAGTAATACATTTATTAAAAATAAAAATATATCAATAACAAATAAAAAAAAATTGAATACTGAAATACCGAAACAGCATTTTTATCTGAGTAAATGATTGTTTATTATAGATATAACGGAGGTTTTCAAGGCTTTTAAGGTCAATCAAGAAATCATGGTCCTAGGGATGAGACAGTGTCACAATGGAATCACTCCGATCATCCGATCTGAAATTAAGTAATTAGTTTTTAAATTTCATCCCACTGAAATTTAAATACTAAATACGTGAAAGTTTTTTCTACACTTCTTATAATATACAAAATATTATTTTAAGACAGTTACTCTGCTAAATTAGGAGCAGCAATTAAAAAGTGCATAAAAAACCATACAAATTTTGTTTGTAACATTATTGTATGCAAATATCGAGTGTTGTAATATCCATTTCTAATATATGTTTTTTTCTTTATAGGTAGGTATACTGACCAACAGACATCGTCATATTTTTTAATTTAGTTGATATTGGTTACTATAATTCGATATATCTAATTCCATATTTTATTACGCCCATATAAGGAAAATATATTTTTCATATTATTTCTAAATAAATACCTATGCCAAAAACTACGCAAAGTTTTATAATTACCGGAATTCACCAAAATTTACTGGTATTGTTTAGACAGGTAAATAATGTAATCATTTTTACTCCCGGCCCAACAAAAACCCATATGGTCAGACCTGTGATGTATCTGAACAATAAGTGCATAGAAACGCAGCCAGGGGCACGATCTGTCAAGTCAATTTGCCAGTCTGAATAATTGTCTTGTCCAGTGTGACCCAATCCTTTAGGCTGATAAACGATACACATACTGTAGCCAGTGTTGTCAGATTTAGACGTTCAATTTTCTTTGTTTTTTTTTTATTCAAATTAGGTAATATGGTGTTGTTTACACAATATGATAAAAAAGCTTAATAAATTAACAAAATTACTAAGTTTTTAAATTTTTGATTAAGACTCTATCCTATACCATACTTAAAGAGTTTTTGAATATTCTGGCAAATTATTATTAAAGTTCTCGCCTGTAGATATTATTCCGCGTGACGATGACAGAAAGCATGGGTGATAAGATACACAAATGAAGCAGGTTATTTTTAATCCAGCAACTAACGGGTAGGCCCACTGTTGGTTTCTTTTTGCGCGTCATTTCAACGCTGACTTGATTGTCGCGCTTGTCAAAGTCATAGATATTTAGTGTCAAACCTCCGCTGTGAACGAAGAAAATACGTTTTACGCTTGAGCAACGAGGGAAAATTTGAAAAACTATTTCCTGTCTGGTGTAAGAAAATTCATAAAAAAAGTTCGTGAAAATGGTGTGCTTGTAGACAATAAAAGGTATCCGCATGCTCATTCAGTACGTACAGTCGAAAGAATTGCGGCTGTTGCTGAAAGTGTGCGCGAAAACCCCAGAAACTCAACTCGTCACAGAGCCCAACAACTAAACAGCAATCGCACGTTTTTAAGGAGAACATTACATAAAGATCTTGGATTATTTGCTTACAGGGTGCAATTCACTCGAAAGCTGAAGCAAAATGACCATCCGCTTCGTTACCAGTTCTCTGCGTGGGGTATAAATGAGTTGGAAAATGACGTCTATTTTTGCGACAAAATCATCTTTGCAGATGAGGCTCATTTTAATATATTTGGACTTGGGCGAGCTTCGGTTCCACAGGATGGCGTAACGTGCCACACCAGCCGTGAAACAATCGAGCTTTTACGCAGTAAGTTTGATAACCCCGTTATAAGCCGATTTGAAGGCATATATTATGAACAGATGTTACGTTATTTGAGGGGCTATTTTCTAATATTAATTTCATAATAGAAGATTTTTCATCTATTATACTTTCTTATTCTCCTTGAGGGTCCGTCACTAAACCCTTCCGGCTTCCCTGCAACTCGTTCCCAATTTAAGTGACGCCAAATTAAAACGATGTATTTTTATTGCTGGGCGATGTTCAGTTTATACAAAAACTTACCAGACCAGAACTAAGAGCATAGAACACATTTGTATTTGTAACTAAACTGATTTTGAAGAAAACTACGAACAACTAGTTAACTAAATGTTGGAATCCTACCAATCACTTGGTTGGCCGAATGTCAGTAGAAATTTACTTTTCTCATTCACCTTTGCGGTTTTTTCCTGAAAACAAGTTCCCAAGGATGCGGTCAGTAACGAGCAAAATAAAAGGTAAATCAAGATATCAGGACAATTCAAATTCGGTATCAAGGATAATGTGAACCAGCCACGATGGGTGATTACTGCTGGTTTCTGAAGACTGTGAAGAGAGAAGATGCGCCCCTCATAAAAGAAAGAAATAAATTCATTGTGTTTTCAAAAAACTAATTCCGATGTGTGTGTCTTTCTTAGATGTTAACTTAATACAAATATATATATATATATATATATATATATATATATATATATATATATATATATATATATATATATATATATATATATATATATATATATATATATATATATATATATATATATATATATATATATATATATATATATATATTTTTATATATATATATATATATATATGTAATAAACCAGTAGAATAATGTTTAAAATAAACATTAAATGGTTCAGCATACGCTTTGCTTTGACTTTTTGCTGGTAATTTCCGTAAGGTTAATTCTACCAGAATAAAGTATTCAGCTTTATATTACAAAAAAGTATGGACCAGTGTTCTGCTCTGATGAGTTATCATCTATTATACCTTCTAGTACACTAGAAATTAGCATCTCTGCACTATCTAACGACAAAGAGTATCTCGATCAGAGATGAAAAAAACGTGTTATTTTTTGTTTAACACAGCTTTATCTAAAGTTTGTAGACACTGAGGTATTCCAGTTTAAATAATTTACAACTTCTCTAAAACAAGTATCTATTGATATTTTAAATACGTTTAAGATACTTATCTTTACCGGTGTGCTCATGCAAAGGAAGGTAATGTGTTTAAAAATCATATATGTAAATATGTATGTATGTTTGTTAGCTTCTATAGGCCAAACGCCTGAACTGACGTTCATGACTGAAGCTTTAAAAATTTCGTCTGTATCCCGCTAATATTCTTAGCTAGGTTTGCTTTAAAAAAACCTAAATCGTGGAGGTAGTACAAAATCATAAAAAATCGATAAATTTATTTCTTCCCAGTTATGAATTTTTCCTTTTATTGCGAATAATGAATGAAACGTGACGCAATTTAGTTCAGTACATAGTCATTTAGTAAAACATATAAATACAATCTTTTTAAACATTTTTTTAGGCACCATTTTGTTCCATTATATTGGATTCCTACGAAAATTTTACTAGTTTCTATCTATCACACTTGATTTTTGGGCATAATTTAAAATAAGTTCAATAAGTAGTTTTTACAATCACAAACCGCCATTTCGTAACGTCATGTTGAATTTATACCAGTTGTCTATTTCTATATTACGTTTAGTTCTTACGCAAAACTTAAAGTTGTTTCGCCATCTTGAATTCGTACCACAATTTTACCTCTATACTACACTTAATGCTTATAGAAAATTTTAAATTAATATAATAAGTAGTTTTTTGCAGGCTGATTTTTTCAACTATTTTATTAGGCCGCCATATTGTTTTGTTATCATATATTCGTACCAAAATGTTACCAGTTCATTTTGATGTAACCATTGTGCAAAATTTGAGGTAAATTGAACCATTAGTTTTTTTAGTAATATTTTTTTAACGTTTCACTAGGCCGCCATCTTGTTCTGGGACATTAGATTTTTACTAAAATATTACCAGGTCATCCCCATATGACCCTCAATGTTTGCCTAAAATTTGAAGTCAATCTGATAAGTAGTTTTTAAGCTATGCCGCGAACTGACAGACAGAGAGACAAACCGACAGAATTGATAAAACATATTTTTTCCTATCTAGGGACGCTAAAATTTAAAGATATGTAAAACATCAGAGAATGATTTTTTCACGATTACAAACTATTTATCTGGTTGCCATTTTGTTCCGCCATCTTGAAATAGTTCCACAGTGTTACTAGTTCATACCACAATTAAATATGACACACAATTTCAAATCAGTCCATTAAGTAATTTCTCAGGTTAAATTTTTAAATATTTTATTAAGTCGCCATTTTGTTCTGCCGTCTTTGATGCGTACCAATATGTCACCAGTTGATTTCTCAGTAATACTTGATTTTTATCCAAAATTTGAGATACATCGGATAAGTAGTACTTTAGTAATAATTTTTTAACATTTCATTAGGCTGCCATTTGCTGTTTTGGATTTATGCAAAAATGTTGCCAGGTCCTCCCCATATGACCCTTAATTTAGGTCAAAATTTGAAGCCAATCGGGTACGTAGTTTTTTAGCTATGCAGCAAACAGACCGACATTCAGGCAGACAGATCGACGGAATTGTTTTTCGGCATCTAGGGACTCTGAAACATGAAGATCTGAAAAAATCTCGATGGGTATTTTTTTACGAATACAACACATCCCTTTTACGAGAGAAGTAAAAATATATATTTTTATAATTGATAGGGTTAGGTAATCAAATAAAAGAGTGATAGTGATAGTTAGGCAAAAGACAATTCTAAATACATATACACATGCTAATATAATACGGGGTGTCTTAAATATAAACAATTATTCCACGATCAGCCCGTTAATCTAACAGGTTGATCTTGGGCGAAAGAAGTAAATACACCGAAGAAACGTCTATGTTATCTATGGAGACTGGGGGTAGTTCAGTCCAATAACTGGAGTGAAGGCTGATTTTTAAAACATTTCTAAAACGAAGCTTGCACGATTTTTTTTTAGTTTTGAGGTTTCGTACATGAGTATCGGTACCTCCTAAAACAAAAACGATTGCACAGGATATTTTTGCTACAGAATATAGATTTTCATTTTTGAAATTAGGTAAAATTCAAAGAAAAATGTTAGATTTTCACGGTGTGTGTTGTTGACGGCCGGTTAGCACATATATATTGCGAAGACAGACTTTTTAATCCGACATGTGTCCAAACTTTGCAAATATTTCTTCAAATGCTTTTAGGGGCGGTAAAAATGAATACAGATCGAAAAGTAGGATACATTTTACGACAAAAATTGAAGAATATGTTTTTTTGCGTCCCTAAAACGTGAGAATCTGAAAGTGTCATTTGTTTCACGATTACTATATTGTCTGTCTTGAAAGGAAAGTATCTATAAATAAGAACTTTAATAACAGATGAAAGATTCAAGATGAGGTCAGAAAAACTGCAACCCGGCAACATCACTTTAGGCAAATTTTACAAACAGTTATCCGGTTTAAATGGCTCTCGGAATACGCGGCATAAAAATGAAATCGGTTATAAATGCAGCAATAAATTGCAATTACACACATGATTTGACTTTATAAACGCGTACTTTATATTTTACAGCGTAATTACGGGCCATATAAAAATTATTAATTCGGAAATTATGACTGAATGAAAAAATATTCTGGACGACCGGGTTTTATGGCCGTTGTCTTTATGACTATTATTTAAAGAATAATAATAAAACGAATACCGTTCGTTGGTATTGTCAGACCGAGAAAATAAGATTATATATTTTAAAAAATAAAAATAATTTGATAACAAAATGCTGTAGTAGTGTGAACTTGGCGGACGCACGACTGTCGGACAGATTTTATATTGAGTAACCACGGCAGGATATTCTGGATTGGTCAAATAGTAAGCTGAATAGATTTCATATTCGAAATGAGCAGTATAATATTGTTAATACCATTTTGTGGCTCTAAAGTTGCGGGCAAATAAATAAATTCGGGAAACTTCCTTTTCCCGTTCTGAATCTTTCCTTTTATTAGGAATAGTGAAGTGTGACCCAGTTTAGTTACGCGCATGGTCATTTAGTAACATATACATATACTGTCCTCACACAACATTTTTATTGGGCGCCATTTTGTTTCACCATATTGGATCCGAACCAATATTCTACCTATGCCACATTTTTGGGCATAATTCAAAATTAATTGAATAGGTAGTTTTCATACTGATTTCTTTAAGACCGCTATTTTGTTCAGTCATGTTGAATTCGTACCAGTTTGTCCATATATCACATTTAATTTCTGGGCAAAATTTGAAGTCAGTTGAATACAAGATTTTTTACGTTGATTATTTAAACATTTTATTTGGCCGCTGTTTCGTTCCGCCATCTTGAATTCGTACCACAATTCAAGAATGCGGAAGTTCATTTCTATGTCACATTTAATTCTTGCATAAAATTCGAAATCAATTTGATAAGTAGTTTTTTCAGGTTGATTTTTGAAATAATTTATTAAATCGCCATTTCTTTTTGCCATCTTAGATTCGTCAAAAAATTTTATCAGTTAATTTTTACGTAATACTTGATGTTTTCGCAAAACTTCAGATAAATTGGATAGGTATTTTTTTAGTAGTAATTTTTTTAACATTTCATTAGGTCGCCATTGTGTTTCGCCATAATGAACTTTTACAAGAATATCAGCCAGGTTATCCTCATATGATCTTCAAATTTTGACCAAAATTTAAAATCAATATTAAAGTAAATTTTTAGCTATACCGCGAATAGACACAATGACAGACCAACAGCTAGACCGATGGGATTGAGAAAACGCGAATTTTAGCATTTGCTATAAATGTAGATAAACGTTGTTGCAGGAAAGCCGTACCTTTTTCGGAAATTGTACATTCAAAAGCCGTTCCTCGTTGTTCCAGCAGCTCTATACTATTTACTGACATCGGCAGTAATGAAGAAGCTAATGATGTAATTCCGGCAATGTATGCTCTACTCCCAATAAACAAAAGATAGCTTATATATACTGTTTTTCACCGTGTTGAAGAACAAAGACACAAGAATTCCATATAGATTACTAAAACGTTCCTGGAAGTACAGGTTAAGGTATGCAAATTCACCTGAAATCAAGTCTTTTGGAAGAAGTCAAGAAACTGGACTTGTTTGCTTATAGCGTTCATAACAGGAAATTAGGAGGCATATTCGCATGTGTGCTGGTTTAACTTTAAAGGAATATGTTTATGATGGATGTTTATACATCATGAAATTATCTTCGTTAAATAATATATTTAATGATTATTTCATAGCCCAATGGCTGGACAAGGAAAGAATACGGCTGAGCTTTGGAGAACTATTAAAGTAGTCTAGGGGTACCACAACAGATTAAATAAAAATACTAATTACTCTAAGGGGGGAGGAGAATTACTACCATGTATTTTACACGCATAAACTGTTACCTTCGAAGACGCCTAAATGCTTAAAGAAATACATTGATTTGGAACAACGTATAAAATCCAAGTTAAATGCCATATTTGAAGGAGAGCGCGACTGGTATATGTGGTAAAGTTTGACTGAATAATAATGAACCAACATTTACATTGTTTGACATTACCAAATATTATCTATAACAATTATTTTTGTAATGTACCTTATTAAACTTTTTGTTAAAGTCGTCACTGTATATTTTGTTAAACATGTCTCTTTATCACTCGTTAAACCGGTCCTTGTATTGTTCTATATTTTCCATAAAATTATCAATGTTTTTACCATTTTGTACATTCTTAAGCCTTGCTTTATGGCTATTATTATGTAAACTATATTTTTTCATCTTCTTTGTTTTTTTTTTTGCATTTATTTATTATTATTTTTGTATTTCAAATAAAAACATTCATTATTCAGAAGGGAAGTGCCTATTTTCCCAGACTTATATTTATATTGTTTGTTATTAAGTAAGTATTTAATTGAACCGTTTTTGTTGAAGTGGACTGTATCCAAGATGGTTGCGTGAGCACAAGTTTCCTTTTTCCACCGAATTTCCTTGGCTGCATGTTGCATGATTTTTTTGAAACCCCAAGGGAATTTAAAAACACGTACTACCAAAAATATCAAAACAAAATATTGCAAAAAAATTTGTGAAAACAAATTTTATTTTCTTTTTTAGTTTATTAATTTATTTTAATTAGAAAACGTAAGATTATTAGTTTAAATATTAATGTTCTAGAACTACTTCGGTTTAGCATTGTATTTTAATAATTATTAAATTAATACAGTTATCGATATTTGTTATCAAATACTCTTTTAAAATCCTTATAAATGTATAAAATTTAACTTATAGTATGTTCTGTTGTCTGTATCTACTTGGACTAAAAAATAAAATTTATCTAAAAATGAAAGACAACGAGAAACATATATAATAGTGCTATATGTTTCAGTAATATCTTAAAATTAATATACAGTTTTTCCTTATGTTGTAGTAAACTTTTTCTTGCTTGTTACATTCTAATTTGAACTAATAAAATGTATCTATGTTTTCATTAAAATATAATTGAGCACGGTAAGCCTCTAGTAAAATTATGATAGACCAAAATATATTTCTCCCAATTTGATTTTGGAGATTCGGTTAATATCTCAAAATGTATTGAAACATTGCAGCGCTTTACGCCATATTTGCTAATGTCAATGTTTTTAACTAAATGAGAAAGTAAAATTTAAAAATTTGTTGACGTCTACTATATTACACCTGGCTGTGTGTTTGTTATTGTTTTTATATTTGTCATATTATTTAGTTTTATGGATATTGGATATTTATAATTTTTTTATTAAGAAACCTCAGTTAACTTTATGGCTTTACTCTTAAGAGCCCCAAAGAGAGGTTTAATAGATATATTTTCTCTGCAAATTTTAATGAACACAATTTTTTTTTTGCTATATACATTATATTGTCTCCATATATTTTATACATCTTATCATTTCTATATTCTTAATTGTAAACATTATTATAGACTGACGCTGCTATTTTCTTTCCTGAATATTCGTTATTCGAGCTCTTAAAGGTCCTGTCTGATTTAGCACTGTCAAAGAAATAATGTATTTATTGCAAAAGCGATTTTAGTTAGGTAATGCTATTGATCACCTATGCCGTGGATAATAGACATCATACCTGTGAGTAATGATTTCATGATTCACGGGCTGAGACCAATCACAAAACACTTCCATCGTTTGTACTCGTATTGCCCAATACAGTGTCTAATAGCGCGGTTAAAATAATTCATCGTGAAAGCCGTGAAAAAACAAAAGAGCAAAATTGTCACGACAGGCGACGCCATAATATTATATGCGCTCACATTTATATCGAAAACAAATTGTTTTGCCTAAATTTATTTCATAAAAGTTAGTTAATTGCCTTTAAAATGAGTTTAAGCGATCAAACTCAAATATTACTGAACCAGCCAAAACCACTTCGGACGAATTATTACCATAAATTTCAAGGAAAAAGTATGAAATTATAGATAAACTATTTAAAGAGTGGCGAAGTCAAAAGATGTTAATTCATTTTCGTAAAATGTCTTTCTTGCCTATTTTGGAGAGTTGTGAGAAAAGTATAAATCTTCCTCATTAAGGGACACATTACTCGATGTTATATAGTATGCTTGTTATTAAAGAAAATATTAGTATTGAAAATCGGAAGGTTACAGAGCAAAAAAAGTCCAAAACGTTCAACCCAATGGAAATTAATAGATTTAGAAAAGGAGCACCGGATAATGCTAACTTGGTAATAAAGGTAAGATATTAAGAACTTTTATATATGTATCTTGGTATTAGCATTTTATATTTATAAATACATCCATTAACGCTGTTTTATTTATATTCTGTTTGCGTATCACGACAACAAAAGGATATACAAAGAGGTACTTAAATAGCCTTATTTAAATACCCCTTTATAAACCACTTTTTTTTTGTTACATTTTTGAAAAATCTCTGTTTATCGCATCCCCACATCCTACCATTAACCTGTATGCCGAAGTTCAGCTTTCTTCGTCAAGAAGTTTGAACAGAACCTTCAAATTTGAATTTAGAAAAAAACATCTTATCGAACCTCTACATTCTATAACCTATAAAAAATATATGAAATAATCAAATAAAATACACGAGTTTAAGCGTTTTTCCTAAAAAAAGCGTTTTTTAAAAAAAATTAATATTTTCACGCCCTTGAAATTTGAGTTTTTAAAAAATCCCTTCTTATCGAACCTCTACATCCTACTATCAACCTGCGTACCAAAATACAGCTTTTTACGTCAAGCGGTTTAAGCAGAATCGTGATTAACGTGTGTGAACAGATTTTTTGAAATACCTTGTATAAATTTATATAAATTTATATATATATATATATATATATATATATATATATATATAGTGTTGTCCAGACGATCATATAAAAAAAAATCATATAGATATGTGCAGTACAACTCTCTTACGAATTTGCTGAAAAATTTAGCTTTATGTTTTAACAGAACTGCTCAAAGAATTAGTAGGCTTAGCAAATTATTTCGCCATTTTTAATTTTAATTAAAAATATTCTGAAAGGCCATTATTTATTTAATTAATAGCTTGGAGTGGTCTTTTTTTTTGTTATGTGTTATGCAGGGTGTGAAGAAATATAATGTAAAAATGAAAAATGTTAACTCTCTGCATCTCCTGCAATAGTTATTCTAGAACTTTCATAGTAATCACATTTAGAAGCTATGTTCGATATCTCGGAATATATTTGGCAGTTTTTTGTTTTTTTGTTTAGAAAAAAAGGTACAGGACATTTTCAAAAAAAGTCTGTATTTATCAAATTAAAAAAATTTAAATTTCTAGGGATTTTTTTTGTGGAAATTCCGGAGCTTTATTATCCCAGCTTCTCTATACCCAGAAATATAGAGGTTTTACATTTTTTTGTTTAGAAAAAAAGTTACAGGGTATTCTCAAAAAAGTCTGTATTTTTGAAATCACAAAAATTACAAATTTCTATGTTCTCTTTTTACTAATGTACAACTTTATTATCTTAGTTCCTCTGTATACAAAAGTATGGAGATTTTCGTATTTTTGGGGTTTGGGAATTTTTATTGGAATTAGGAATTGGTTATATTTCTGTGTACAGGAAAGCTGGGATAATAAAGTCCCGAAAGTTTTATCTTAAATGTAAGAACTTATAGAAATTTGTAATTTTTTTAATTTAAAGAAAGACTTTTTGAAAATACCCTGTAACTTTTTTTCTAAACAAAAAATTGTAACATCTCTATACTTCGGAGTTTAGAGAAACTGGGATAATAAAGTCCCGGAATTTCCACAGTAAATAAAAGAACCCCTAGAAATTTTAATTTAAAAAATAGAGACTTTTTGAAGATACCCTGTAACTTTCTTTCTAAACAAAAGAATAAAAAACCTCCAAATAATGCCCGAGATATCGAAGAAAGCTTCTAAATGTGATTCGAATGAAAGTTCTAGAATTACTATGGCAAAAGGAGCAGAGAGTAAAAATTTTTCATTTGTACGTTATATTTTTTCACACCCTGTATAATACAATTTTTTTTAATCAAAGACCACTCCAGGTTATGATTAAACAAATAATGGCCTTTCAGAATATTTTTAATTTTTAATAATCGGCTAAGGCGTTTCCAAGATATAGTCTCCTAAAAATGAAGAATTAATTTGGTGTGCCGACTAATTTTTTGCCAGTTGATATAGATTATTGCAAATTAGAATACGCCCAGTTACACCAACTAGCCGAGCGAACCCACTAGATTATAATAGATTTTGGTTAAGAGTTAAAAAAAAACATTAAAAAAATACCGGAGAAATACAAAAAAAATCTCAAAGAAATAAGTAGAATTATCAAATATGTGAAATATGTGTGAAAGTCTGAAGCACAAGTTGTGGGCTAGAGAAACTATGCGGGCAAAAAATATTCATTGCAAATATTAAAAGTTCCGAGGAGTTGAATATACCGGGAATATATATCGAATGTAACAAAACACAACGCGATGTGGTTTTGTTTTTAAGCGTTTTACCGCCCGATCCCTTCAGACGTTGCAGCCCACAGCACACTTTCGTTAATTAGTATTCTGTAAAAATCGCGTTCTAATAAACTCTCTCGCAATCGAAAAATTAATCTTTTGTTTTTTTTTTCAGAAAACATGTAATATTCTGTAATTCTGACGCGGGATGTATTTTATACCCTTTGAAGCAAATGAGCGGATTAAATTAAATGAAACAAAATAACCAGCCCTGTAATCTAACAATGCAGGAAATCTAATATGACATCCAAGCAATCCTTGATGTTTTTTTGCTAGTTTGGTCAGAGTTTTGCGGTCACGTCTTGGCTCTTTATTGCGCTTTTCTTCGTTAGTTGTGTGCTTATTGAGTTACCTGCCGACTTTTGGGTATTTAGTTGTCTCGATTAATTTTTACAAGTTTCGTGCTGGATGCGGACTGAAAAACAATTTGCCGTAGAAGAATCTAGTGGAGCTGACCAGAAAATGTGATTTGTAAACATTAAACTTTTTCACTCGTAGTTAGAAACGTCATGTACTTTAGACTACGTGACGTTTAGAAATACGGCATGATATCCGTAGTCATCGCTTACTTTGTTGCTAAATAGCACTACATGTCACACTCACCACAAAAATTTTAATTTTTTTTGTCAAATGTCTCAAAAATTGTATAATTCTTGAATTAAATTGCTATATACTCACTGATACCAATCAACAGAAAAAGAACAATACAATATAATAATATTATTATTATTTCTTAGCACAGTCTCCAAAAAGGAGAGCTGTAAATAATGTACTGACATTTTATTAAAAAGGCTTGTAGTTTAATTTTTATTCTGGATTCTGCTGCTGCACATAAATCACATGATTTCTGCTCTGTGACAGGTCGATGTGGGTCACCGACAGAAACCTCATTAATCTAGCGATCGAGCCGGATCTTCAAACAAATAAAAAATATAGCAGTTGACCTTGAAAAACGCTTTGTCGTTTAGTGAAAAAAAAAACGTTGTGTTATGTTAGTGATGTTATGTATCTAAATCTCATAAATAGGAAAAATATTGACTTTCCGATAATCCCGATCGAAAAAAATCCTATAGCTACACAGTTTCATATGTAGATTGAAATAAAGTGTTTGTTAAATCAGAGTATATAGGGGTGGTTAATAGAAGTTATGCAAAAAGTAAAGATCTTTTTTAACAATATCCATCTCGCAAGTGTTTTTTTCACAATATACTAGTTTCGTAGCCTCTGTCAACATTTTGAAAAGTTTTGACTTCTTTTTAATGGTTCTCAAGAACACTTATTTTGAAAATCATTATAAACCTCACCGGCTGTCCACAGAATGAATAAATAAAGGTATGTTTTTTAATTTAATTTAAAATGACAGTCAATGAAGTTTGAAAAAATATGTCACAGAGCGAAAATGGTGTCCACAACCCCGGTATCCAGCTTGGTCCTATGCCAGTTGAGCTATTGAGGACCTATAGCAATCACCACGAAGCAGTGGCAAGATCGGGTCTGATGATTCTTAAAATATCTTGATTTGTACTGAATTTGGTAGAGATTTTAAAAATAGTAGAATTATGTAAAAACTTAATTAATGATTAAGCAGGGATCTATGTGATTCCCAATGATCGCACAATACAAACGCTGTGCCCTTGCATTATTACTCATATATATCCAGACAGCTATAGAGTAGAACTCACCTCACGGCCCATGGTACGAAGTCTTAAATATAAAATCAAGTGGCATTAGTCACATTTGTGGGGTATCTATATAGTATTTTGTCAAGTTTACAACATCTCTGTTAAATCAATGTAACTTTAAATTTAGATGTGGAATTTTACTATAAAACTGAAATAAGATAATCATGTACACGATGGACAAAAAAAAGTCCACATTTTTAATTTTGGAACAACTTTTTTACATGTTGAAAATTTGTGACACATATTCTTGGATATATAGGTTATAGAAAAACATATAAAAAATTAATGAGGTTTAATTATTTTTTTACATTAAAGTTGCTAATAACATATATTTAGCCAGCTTATAATAAAAAAATCATATTATTGCCGCAAGTTTGTGACATGAAAGGTACACGTACTATGTCACTAAATGTTCAATAAAATAAATATTAATTGAAATATTCAAAAAAGTAAAATAGCAGTTTTGTTGCTAAGATGTAAGGCTTTAAGATGTTACTCACGCTTATCTCAAAATATGAAAAATATTTTTGCGAGCGTTAAAAAAACTCTTTACATCGCCCTGTTGTACAATAAAAAAATGTAATGTCATTCATTTTGAATAAGCAGTTCTATAATCTATATATCTGTGAATATATCTCAAAATTTTTATTAAATAATAATAAATAAAAAATGTATTAAACATTTTAAAATGTAGACATTTTTTTTGACCCACGAAATTTAAACTAAATTAAAATAAAATAAATTAAATAAAATTAAAAATTAAAACATAAGTAGTAGCATAGTACAAGTATATTATACTAGGCGGATCTATTACAGTTGAGACGGATTTTGAAGCCAGATTTACTCATTTTTTGCCCTTAAGAATTTCTTAGTAAAAAACTGATGAAGAATGACTTTTGGTACATTTGTAGTTGACACTTGACGGTATACAACGATGAAAAACATTTGACGGCCAGGGTTCCAATTTATTTATAAACAATTTATTTCTATACAACTTTTTTTGAGAGGTGCCTTACGTATGGCAGGTAGGTTCCTATTGAATCTGGGCACGACCGGTTTACCTTTTTTAATTAATATTCAATTCTTTTTTCGAAAACTATATGAATTCTTCGGTTTATGCGTTTTTTAAAAAACTTACGACTGAGAGCTCAATTAACTGGCTTATTTAAAGTGTCTCACTAGGTATTGAAAACAATGGTTACACAAGCGTTCAAAAAAAATTACGGAATTCTTTTATTTTAGTTTAAAAGTTTAGTATAAACGTGCAACTTATATGTCAAATAGATTCTCATTTGATATTTGATTTCATTAGCGCATTTTGTTTTTGTGTCAAAGGCATTGACTTAACTAAGGTAAAGTTCCTGCCTTGCTATGTTGTCTCTGGACAGCTCTATGTTGTCGTCTCTTGGGCCTTTGCGGAAACATCCAAAAAATTGCAAGCCTTGGGAATGTCGTTAATAGTGACATATTTAGAATATTGTGGGTAGATCACTTCACCAACAAGGAAGTCCGGAATTATGAGTAAGCTTATGATGTGGTGTTTAAAATGAGGAACGATATATAATGTAACATCTTTTAAATCGAAATACATCGTCCCTAAAAAGTCTAAGAACTAATTTTTCCATGTCGTTCACAGGACTGCTTTGTGCAGCAGGCAAGTTTCAGTTCTGGAAGAAGAAACAAATAAAAAACCCCTGTTATGATTTGTAATATGATATTACGGTTGCCTTAATGTCCTTTAAAAAAATATTATATTAGCACTTTTGGAACTTGTTTTACTGTTCAGAACCATTTATCAAGCCTCGGTTCCATGCATATTCTTTAAAAATTCTCTATGTTAATATATAAAACAGAAAGAAAAAAAATTAAATCGTTCCTGTCCCGTTTCAATGTATCATCACTTCATCACATTGATTGTAGGTTTTAAAAATAAAACGCCAGGTGGGTATTCATGTCCAACCAAAGGGGCCTATTTTACATAACAAACAGTTAAAACACGGGTTTGTTTTGACCGGCAAATACGAAAATTTGAATAAACTCATTTTCCATTTTGCTTTTACTGCCTAACAAATCAACACGCTACGCTTTTACACATATTTTACGAGGGAGCCCGTCCTGCGAAACATGCCTAACTAATTATTTTATTGTTGTTATGACAACTGCAAATATTTATAGTTCACGTCTGTCTTGTCAAGGATAGGTTTTACTCTTTGACATTTTTCATACTTTTTGACACAGAGGGTGTTACAAATTCAAGCCTTGGCACTTCGATTTCACTTTTTAACAGTGATATGATTGTTCCGTTTCAATTTACTAATTGTGTGACTCCTGGTATTTATTTTATGAGCATTGTTTTAGTATTTGATAGAAGCATGTAAATATAAGAGCAATTGTCTTTAGAGAATAACTAATACAGAAAATGGCCATGGGGTCTGAATCCCCCCCTACTTTAAAGTATGGAAATATTTTTGCCGTGACCCTATTGAGCAATATAGATTGTAGTAATGTGTTTAACAGGCATGTATGGAAATATGTACCTATTGTTTGTTACCACCTATACAGACTAAACGCCTGGGAGGGTTTTCATTTGCGAAGCATCATAAGAATCGTCTGTATCCCGTAACTGTTCTCAGCTAGGTCTACCTAAAAACAATCGAAGTAGTATGTTTCAAATATATGCAAATATTTAACATTATTTTTTATATTTGATGATTAGCTGCATCACCCTAATATAACATTTACAACGGAAATTAAAGAAGGTACGATTCCCTTTCCAGAGCCAGAGGTTTTGCATCGGCCTCGGGATTCTGTAAAAGCAAAATTAGAGAATCTATTGAAAATTATAAGCTTCCTAATAATTTTAACAGAGATACGGGCTACACCATACGTGGAAACCGGGCGCTACACCAAATGAAGTGAAAATTCGATGAACACAAGTAGGGTATAAATATCCAGTCTCTTGAAGTAAACTTCCCTGAAGATGCCTCGTGCAATCGAAGGCGAAACGTCAGAAAGTGAGTTCATTTTCTAGTTCCAAGAACCATGATTTCCTAATTGACAATAGTCGTGAAAGCTTCCGCTCTATTAATTACTCACTTTTATATATTAATTATTTACTTTATTGTCCCATGACCGATCTTGATGGTTTTCGATACACGGGCAGATTTCAATGACCTGATCACATATCTTACGCTCGATTTTTTTTTCGCCCATATATCGATCTTGATTTAATCTTCTTTTACATTTCTCCCAAATTATTAAAACCATAATATAAAAGCACTCACAACTCTTAGAAAACGTATGTTCTTGAAGGAAAACTCAATATTATAAAACTTGTTTTTCCTTTGAGATATCGCTTTTAGATAAAAATTGCAATAAACTAAAAAAATATACCAAAAAAAAAAAACACTGAAAGCTAAAAAGAATATTAAACTTTGATTAATAATTGACTTTTTGAAATCGGCGCCAAACAGTTTATTAAATGCTTTCTGTAGAATTTAGAGTATTGAAGGCATATTGATATAGACATGTCTATTTTCTGTTTTATAATTTTTAAATTAGTCCTAAAAAGCATTAATTATTTACATACCTGTTCAAAGATTTCTTTAAGTCTATTTGGCCGCTTTCTTACCTAAAAAAATGGAAAAAGTATTAATTATTTAGGATAACAATAGTAAAAGTCAGATTCGATCTAATAAGACAGCTGTGATTATATTAAATACATACTTGGAGAAGTACTGCATCTGAGAGCAATTTCGTTATAATTTTAACAATGGTAACGCATGTTAAAATAGCAAGACTTATGGGACCACTATGAATTAGAAATGGAAGGGCTGTTATTTTCCGGCGCGGCGGTTGCAAAACAATCTCAAATAGTAATTTCAAAAATGACTCCAGAATCCTTTTTTATCCATAATATGATATTTTTATTCAAATTCTACCGAGTTTAAATAAATACTGTTTTTGTCATTGATGTGTATTTGAATTTGACACTGATAGATTTGAATAATTAAGAAAAATGGAAACTAAAACACGAATCGCTGGATTTCTGGACAAACAAGCACAGAAATTGGTCTCAACATTTTTTAATTATTTTGAAAAACAAAGTAGGAAAATTAGGTGTGGATATAATAAGTAGCCGTATTTCGAGAAAAATGCAGGAGAAGGCTTACGAAAAGCAAGAGGCAAAATGCCAACAAAGTACCAATAATTAAAGACAGGCGAAGAGACAAAAACAAATATGATTTACATCCTAATATCACACAATTTACCCTTAAAAACTGCAAGAAACATTAAATTGAAGGAAAATTTTGAATATGGGAATACAATCATTATCAAGATTAATAAAACAATTAGTATTTCGTTACAAATTTACGCCAAATTTAGAAAAGTGTCATTTTCAGATGAAACATGAATTTTTTGAAATGACAGAGTGTCTAAATTATGGCATGATAATTCAACAAAATCAGTAAAAAAAGATGCGGCTTGGGAAAAAGGTATAGAATTCAACATTCACGTTCCTCATCAGATTTCATTTCAGGAGTGAGTTCAATTGACCATGACCTATTCGAAAAATGATGCAAGAAGGAATTAATTTCACATTTAGAAAGAACCATCTCTTATTTTGTCGCGTCTTACCATACTAGAATTATGAATAAACAACAAAATAGTATCTGAAAAAAGAAGAAAATTTAAAGCCCGCACCCCTAATGCCGCAACCAGAATTACTCTTGATGGCAGAAAGTCGTAAAAAACATTTTTGTATACCGTCAATGAACTTTTGAGAGAAAATTGTCACAAGGTTTTGTGCATGCCATCATGTCATTGCGAGTTCACCAAAAAGTTAATTTTGAATTGGTGGGATAGAGAAAAACTTTTAGACATACAATAATCAATTTGGAAAATGACAATGATTTATCTGAAATCGAAATTGGCAGTTATTTTGATAAGTACTTTTTTATTTTTTCTGTAGTACAATCGTTTGGTTAACCTTGGAATTTTCTACTATTTTTGGTCTCTCAATTGTACATAGGTATTCGCACAATAGTATAGCCGATTATGTAGTATCTTTTAGACATTTTTGCTCTTGCAAAATTCGTTGAAAATCGCTTAAGGAACTCCTAAACTTGTAGAAGCCCTCTTTCGTTTTTTCTCGAAATACGGCTTCTTAATATTCTTATTTTTTATTGACATTTTGTTTTTTTATGCTGTTTAACAACTTGAAATAAAATATATTTTTTTAAAAACAGTACTCGATTATATTTATTTGTAATTTTATTGGTTTAAATATATAACAAATGATAAATCTTCTTATCAAAAAACTATGTTGTAATTATTATGTGAAAAAAATTAATACTGGCTCAATTTAAAAAGTGCATATAGAATAGGTAAATAAAAAATGCATCTTTCAGGCGTTTGTCAATGTGCCAATATCTTGAAGCAGTTGGCTAAATTGTGGTTGAGTTGGGTAAATTTTGTTGGATTGGCAAATTACTAGACACATGTTCGAACCCGCAGAACTGGCATCTATACCGATTTTGCTGAAATATAAACGCGAGAATTTTGTTTGTCCCTGAAGATCGCAATTCATGCTCAATTTCTGTAATTTGTATTATGCATTTTGCATTTAAGGCTAGTGGAATGCCTTTAGATCAAAAAGGCAAAATTAACCTAAAAATGAAATACATGTCGATCTGTAAAAAAATATATTTTTAACCCAAATATGGCCTAATTTTATAGCCTAAATGTTATAATATCATTGTTTTTCAAATATCATTCTGTGTTTCGGGAAAACTACATTTTCGGAAACTCTGGTTTACTTGATCTGATTTATACATCATTGTGCCCCTTATTAGATAGACTCCGACTTTATCTTATAATGTGATATTAGAAAACAATGTAGAATAATATATTGTCCGACGTTATTTTACATTACCACATCACTAAAGCGTGCATACTACTCGTGTATAGAGGTCCTTAAATAATCTTATCTGACATGACAGCATAATCATAAGGTCCAGTGGCGCTGCCAGGAGATTTCTCTAGGGGAGGTTTATAAAAAAAAGTTTTCATTAGATTTTTGTTGCAATGTTCTTAACCAGTATCTCTTTTAAGATTTTTTATCGGGGAGGTTCCGTAGCTAATAATATTTGTTGTTTTTGGGGGACTTCACACCCCCTCCCCCCCACCGTAGCTAAGGCGCTGGTTAATGAATTAGACAGCTTTAGGGAGGTAACTCCAGAGTGTTTTGTTTTTTCCTGAGAAGGTATTTTGCTGAAATTTTGAAGGAAGGGGGGAATTCGGGATTAGGTTAGTTTTCAAACATGCGTTCTAAGGTTTAAAATGAGACTGGAAATTCGGGATCAGGTTAGTTTTCACACATGCATTTTAGGGTTTAAAATAAGACAGGGGTCAAGTCTGAATGCTTACTGTCAGCAACGTTATGCAAACTCTGACCTAGTTTTTTAAATTCAATAATAGTCTGAGCAAACTATAGTTAGGAAAATCTTAGTTTGTCTTTTATGATACCGTTAGTCGTCAAAAACAACCTCATTCCTTATTAAGAGATATTAAAAAATATCTAAAAGCATTAATTAGCGCCACTTAAAAATTTTCCAAGAGGGAGTGCAACTTTGTCCGAAATCAAGGGTAGACGCCGCCTCTACCTCCATTAACACCGTCAGTGCGTCCATATGTATTATATAAACAATTTCATATAGATTTTGTTTCATTGTATTAATTATATTAGTAGTAATTATGAATAACAGATACAGACTAGTTACATTACTAGCATGGTGTAAACATTATTACAGTCACGAGTGGTGAGTATTGTCAGGAGGTTGGGAGGAGTAAATCAATATGAGGAGTACATTAATATGCTTCACAGCACGGCATGCATTGTGCAATATTTCATCTACGTACATCAATAGTTTAAAAGCAAAAATAATCCAAGCAATCCAATGTGTCATCAAAATTTATGTATTTGACATATCTTGTTAATATTTTTAGTATTTTTTAATGAGTTAAGTAAGACGCTTATTACATCTCTAGTTTTGAAATTAAATCACTGCAACACTAGCGATGTAATAAAGTGCATTAAAAAGACTAAAATAATACCAATTATTTAATTCGAAACAAAGAGATAAGTATTGTAATAAATTAACCGGTGGCTAATTTTGATTTGATGTGTCAAAAATATATACTCTTACCCTCGAATTCACTAAAAAGATTTACGAGTTAAACCAGGTCTAGTTGGCATGGTGTGCCATCAGGGGCAGTTTTAGTTTACTCTGTTGTTGCCCTGCTGTTTATGCAATCAGGTAATCGATCTTGGAAATACGCTGTTCACTTATTCTGTATTTTGGGAAGTATTACCAAGACAAGCCTGATGTAGTGTTCCTGACTAAAGTACGGTATAAAATAAGTTACATTATTACACGCAAAGGAGAGATAAGTTTCTGAGTACACATTACAGCGCTCTCACAAGGCCTGGTAGTGTTTGTTTTTGGACCATTGACATCGTACAGAAATAATAGAGCAGTATAGCAGCGCTTTATTAATGAAGCCATACAACAATAGAGCCATTGTGGAGGATAATTTACATATTATATAACAAGTTAACTACATTGGCGCTTTATTGGCGAAACTGCTTTGTTTAGGGGCGCTCGACATTTACCTAAAATTTTAGCATAATTAACCCAAATTCTCGTTTATTATTGGTTTTTGTTTCGTGTCGTAATTGACTTGTTTAGGGCCACTACGGTTGCCGAAATTATATTATAAAATCTAATTTGCTATATTTAATAACATATTTTACACAATTATCGTGAATGAATATTAAAATTTAATGAGTTCCTAAACGGCAAGCGCCCCAACTAAAAAGAACAATAATTATATCGTTCTCTAAATCCGGGGTTGCTAAACGTTATAATATTTTCAGAACGTCCCATACTTTAAATAATAATTTGAGCGCAATGATAACACTTTTATCAGGTAAAATGTTTTGAAGGTTCAGTTTAAACATTCTAAAAACTATCTATTTCCTATTAAAGTTTATTTATCGGACTTGCATTGTTGGTATATCCGATCGTTTCATAAACTTGAGAACAATTAATTTTAAAACTACTAGCCTATATAGTAGAATATGTTTAATTTAAAATATTCCATTGGATACAGACCTCAAATACTTTCAACTTTTTATTTTTCCAAATTCTGGCGCACAGAAGGTTTTATTTTCCATATCCGGGGTTCAATGAAAATATTAACTAAATATTAAAATAATTACTTCTAACTAAATTATTTTTAGGCCCAACTCTCGCTTTCACAACCTTCCATTACTTTTTTTTTTCACTACTAAATTATGTGTCCATCCACAAAATTTTCTCAGTCATTGCCCATTAAGTTTTGCCACAAACTGCAAGATATTCTTTATCTTTGTTAGTCTTCGTATTCTTGTGATTCTTAGTCATAGATTTACTCCTCCCAATAACATTGTTTCCATAGTTCTTTGTGTTCTTATTAGCTTGTCTGCACCTGTCTAAGTAAAAGTAATAATGTTCAATCCATAATTGGCAACAGGTGGTACACAGGTATCGAATACGAATATATATATTAAAAGTGAGGTTTCTAGAACACGTAAACTACATTTTTATAAAAAATCTTTCTTGAGAATAGTGTTCACAATACAACACATCATTGATGTTGGATGATTTTATTTTTGAAAACGTTTCGACCATTTTATAGCCTTTATCATTTATCTAAAACAAAATAAAGTGACTGCCTTGGGAGTTTAGTGTTATCCATTATAATTTTTAATTCTAAAATTCTGTGAGGATACATATATACAAACTTTAAAAGTTTGAAATAGTAATCTTTTTCGTCTTACCTTAATCTATTTAAGACAATTCACAAACATTGTAACATTTTAAACATTTTTGAAAATTTACAATACTTTCCTTTTACGAGGGAAGTAAAAATTAAAGTTAAAAGTTAGGAGGAACAACATTCTGGATATCGTGTTACGTTGGAAAACTCAAGATACTGGTTGATTTTAATTTAAGTGGAAAATTTCGCATATGTCCCATCGGAGGACATGAGTACAAGAAATGATGCATTAGCACTTAGCTTGAGTAAATACAGTTAAGTAGAATATGAATATTATACTTTATTACCTTTCATCTCGGGTTGCTGAACTGTCACTGCAAGTGGCCATATTAATGTCTGCAAAAAACTACACTTTCAGTTCAGAACTGATTCATTGTTCCAAAATCTATAGAGAGGATAACTCAAAAATTTCAAACTTAATTTTTGAAATATTGATTCATGCCTAGCAGTAAACAGATGTTGTAATACTATTTTGGTTTAAATACTGTAATAAGAAAAAACGTGCTAAAGTTGATTATGTACTTAATTGTTAAAATTTTGTATGTGTTTATATGTTTTATTTATATAGAATATGTCATAAACTATTAATTTTTTAGGTGATAAAAATAATGTTAAAAATTAGTTTGAGTCAATTTGTATTGGTAGTTTTTCTAGATGGGGCTTATAAATAATATTATTTACCGTGATTTAAAATTTTATATACCACTGACCTCAGTTGAAGTTGAACCATATTTTTTATAAAAAAATAAAGAAAACTTAAAATGATACAGAGAAGTAAAATTATAATTTTATTGCATCTTGAAAAGTTTTGATGAGTGATAATTATGTGTGTTCCGCATCTGTTTGAGTTACAGGTTATTAAAAAATTAACTTTTTAACTACCTATAACAAAAAAAAAACAAATTTATTTTGTTATGAAATCAGCTATGCTATTTAAGGTCAACATTACAAGGGCTCTGATTTTTTACGAAGAAGGCCAATAAGGTCCAGCAAAACAATTGTTCAAATTAAGCTTAAATTTAGTAAAAAAATTTATATACAACATTTTTGTATAGTAGTATCTCGTATAGTAAAATAGTTAAAAAAAATATTTAAAAGAAACACTGGAGTTGTATTTTTCTTTAAAATTAGGATAATTTCAGTAACATAAGTAGACGCATTCAAAAATCTGCCGGAAAACCAACTTTTTTAATTTTGAACACCATGTATCTAAATAGCTAAATAATTATATAGCTAACTTGTATAAGTAGCTATATACTTAAAACTAGAACAAACAGACGGATTGTAGTTTATTTATTCTTTTCTTTTTGCGAATTGTATTTAACACGTAACGTGTTATTTCAACAGCTATTTCAGGAATGTGGTTTATATCCCATTAAACTAATTCGATATCTAAAAAAATAATTTTATTTTGGTTAATTAGGTGTTTATTTTAAACTTGTGAAGATAATTACTAACTAAGCAAGTCTAATTTACATTTAGATTGAAGCAACGTCTTTCTAAGTGTATATTTATGCATAACACATATAAAAAATCATAATTAGAGCACGTTCGTGACTCCCTTGTTAAATAAAACAGGATTCTAATCAATACTAAAACATAAAAAATGCAATAAAGGAAGTAAGTATATTGTATCTAAAGCACCATCTCTGATTTTATTTATATCTATTAACAATCTCTACTCATTTCTGATGGATAAAAGTTATCATCACATCATTTCTGCAGCCATCAAACCTTATTTACAATAAAATTATTCTAAAGAGTTATTTGTTTAACTATCAAACATATTCAATGCTAGTCAACGGAAATAATTACGTGGCGATTCTTTAAATATCCTAATAAATATTCTAGTTCTAGTTATTTGCTAGCAATATATAACCAAGGAAAAAAGATGGTCCTACTTGTTAGAAGTAAAAGTAAGATTCTTCTTGTACTACCTTATAAGAATATCAAACATTTTAAAAAATTAATAAAAAGTAGAAATGTAGACTCTAAATATGACATCCTGTATATTATGATTTCCTTAAATAAATCTCTCATTACTGTTTACATATATACCAGGCTGATACCTTTAACAAAATTGGCAAAAATCCTTTCATTAAGAGGCAATGTACTCCATGATTCCACATTCAACGACAGAAGTACCATATTCATGTACTCATATTCAGCAAGAAGAAAGTCATCTAATGAAACAGTAATATATAGAATGTCCTATTAAAAAATATATATAAATATAAAAAAATTAATATGTATACTCTTAGAAGATAAATCTGTTCTTTTGTTTTTGAAGTCTTTTTTGTATATCATACAGCTAAAACTGTAGATAAGTGACAAAACATAAATGAAAATCCTGTACATGGGTCATCTTCAAAAGAACAATACGTAATAATATAATAAAAAAAATTAATGAATATTTGCGAAGCAATGGAAAAAACTACTGATATTTTCAATATTTTAAACAAACAAAAGGAAATTAATTAACATGGTTAGCAATTATTTATCGTATTTTCGAACAAATGAGAAAAATATATTTTGTATCTATACTTATATAAAAAATTGTTTTTGTCTATAAATATAGCATTAACAAAATAAAAGAACGTGCCCAAGGTATACACAATAATTGTCGGAAACAGGTTTAAAACCAAGAAATAAATTAATTAAAAATACCAATATTTTTTTAACTCTAACTAAATCTTCAGGTCACTATCATAAAAATTAGTTTCAATCTAATCATAAATTGTCTTGATTCTGTAGTAATCTTCATGTAGGTACGTAAGTTTATTCCCAAAAAGATGCAATTTTAATTTACTTAACATTGTGAAAGTTGTAATGAAATATGTTTAAAGGTTTGAAGTCGATATACGTTTGTTTATTACTTGCTAGAGACTGCCTTTCAAAAAGTATTATTTTTGATTTTATATAGAGGTTGAACTTATCTCGTTTTATATTTTACGCAAATCCAGTGCATTTCTAAAATTCACTGTCGAATGAATTAAGGGAAGACCAGAGTATATGATAGCTTTTATAAACACATTAGTGATTTAGGTTATCTTAAAAATATTGATTTATTTTATTAATTTGGTACGTATTTGATAAGTTTTTAATTATTTCAACAAATTTTGTATCTATTTAAATTTAAGAGCAAAGCGGTAAATTTCATATAAAAACGTTTGGTGAAAATTGTTTTAGCCAATTTTTCATTGAAAAAGTAAAAGTTATTTGACTGTTATTTAAACCTCTCATAAATCCATTATTTCAGTGTTTAAAAAGTTCTAAACATTTTAATAGCAATTTACAAATGGCTTTAATATTTTAAGTTAAACATACTCCACTTTTTCGCAAAAATATAAATACATTTAAAATCACTTAATGAACAACTTTTTAACTATTTATTTCTGCGAGCGTTCCATTTCCGCGTAATTTCGAGCCCGATTTCAACGGGAACGCGGCATAGAGCTTGGCGTCGCGACGGACGGCGTGCAACTAGCGTCTTCAGCCATCGCGACGCACTTCGTCAAGGTGCATCCGCGGTGCGCAACAAAGGTATTCAGCATATTGTTAAACAACGGATGCGGCGGATAGTCTATTGTTGAATTAAATTGTCGTTAGCACGTGTTTATTCACGAATAAGACCCGACACTGTTAATGTCATTATAGGTAAGAACCGATCGTGCATCGACGTGAATACATATTACATAATAAACGCATAATAAAGGAATAGAGTAAAATATCAGCTGTCTGGTTTATGTACAAGTTTTCGATTTTTACTTCTCTCGTAAAAGGGAAGTATTGTAATCCTAAAAAAATCATCTCCCGAGATTTTTTCAAACCAAACACAAATTAAGCTCAAGAAACAAATATTATGTGGCAATCAACTGGTAAATTGGCACAAATCCGAAATGGCGAAACAAAATGTTGGCTTAATACAGTATTTAAAAATTAAGTCTGAAAACACTGCCCAATGGATTGATTTCAAATTGTGTGCAATAATTAAATATTGTATAGAAATGAACTGGTAAAACTGTAGTATGAATTCAAGATGGCGAAATAAAAAAGCGGTCAAATAAAATTTTTGTAATCGTGAAAAAAAATCACCAGGTGTTACATACCCTAAAATTCTAAAGTCCCTAGATGCCAAACAATATGTTTTATCAACTCCATCGGTCTGTCTGTCAGTTCGCGGCATAGCTTAAAAACTATATTTACTCGATTCACTTTAAATTTTGGTCAAACATTAAAGGTCATATGAGGATGACCTGGTAATATTTTAGCAAAAATCTAATATGGCGGAACAAAAACTAATTTTCCAATTTACCTCAGATTTTGCACCAAAATCAAGAGTTACATAGGAAAGAACTGGTAACATTTTGATATGAATCCAAAATTGCGAAACAAAATGGCGACCATAACATATTTAAAAAATTAGCCCGAAAAAACTACTTGCTAGTTTAACTTCAAATTTTGTGCAAGCATTAAGTCTGATTCAAAGATAAACTGGTAAAGTTGTGATACGAATTCAAGATAGCGAAACAAAATGAAGGGCAAATAAAATGTTTAAAAAATCAACGTATAAAAATATTCTTATTCATGGGCTTTAAATTTTGCAAAAAAATAAATGTGATATACGGATAAATTGGTACTAATTCAACATGAAGGAACCATTTGGCAATGTATGTCAAACTACTTATTCAATTTATTTTAAATTATGCCCAAATTTAAAGTGTGCTATCAGGTAAAATATTGATAAGAATCCAATATTGTGGAATAAAACGGTGTCCAATAAAAATATTTGAAAAGATAGTATATATGTGTTACTAAATGAGTATGTACCGAACTAAATTGGCACACACTTCACTGTTCCTAATAAAAGGGAATATTCATAACAAAGGAAGATTTTTTTATATTGCGATTCCTTTATATATATAATTAGGTAGAACCATGGTTTACTAAAATTCATACAAAAAGACAATGAATATTAAATAAGTGCTTCTTTTTCTTCGCAATTATACCTTAGTCCTAAGCTTTATATCTAACAGTTTTCAGATATTTCAGAGAAAGGCAAAGATGATGAATCTTTTGTTGATAATAATCTGATTATAAAAATTTAAGTTGCAGCTTGAACCAGAATTTCAAAAATATCTAGGAGCATAGCTCATGGCAATCAGATGTCATTTTTTCAAATTCTCTAGATTTTACAGATAACACAAAATTAATTTCACAATTTTGGCACATACCTTTTCAGGATCGAGAGTTACCAAGTGGTCGGGATGTATGTAATTAAAGTTTTTAGTGAAACTGTGCAGTAGGAGGGATTATTTATTCTTTGTGAGAATCTAGTTAATTTCTAGCAAATGGTTTTTTTACAGGATTAGCAACATCAGGGCGACATGGAAAAAGGTGTGGAACGTTTAAATTGGGGCAGTTTGCTGTACCTTATGGATTTAAAATGTTCTTCATGGGGTAGATTGCTATGTTGTAATAATGAAAAACGAATGACCAATGTACAAAAGTTCGTGTATAAAGTCGTCAACTTCTTCCACCCATGGCAAACATGAGTAAATGTTGGGCATGAAGTAATTTGACATTACGCCTGTATGAAACCATCAAGCTATTCCTTCCGTCCTAAAAGTATTGTAATCGTGAAAAGATCACTCCTTAGATCTTTACGATTCGGGGACCTCTAGCAAAATTGAATGTGATATAGAGATTAACTGGTACGAACTCAAAATAACGGTACAAAATGCGGTCTAAAAAATCAGTGTAAATCTATTTATCCAATTTATTTTTAATCATGCCCCAACATTAAATTAAGTGTGGCGTAGGTAGAAACTGCTAAATATTGCTACGATTCCGATATGGTGGAACAAAATGGCGCTCAATAAAATTATTTGAATTGACAGTCTACTAAGTGACTATGTGCGGAACTAAATTGGGTCACTCTTTACTATTCCCAATGAAAGGGAAAGTCCATACCGATTTTTTAAAGCTGTACCTCGATGGATAGAACACAAATGATACATCTACTCAAACTAACGTCTTTAGCCGTCGCGACGCACTTAGTCAATGTGCATCTGCGGTGCGCAACCAATACATTCGGCATATTGTTAAACAATGGATTCAATACATTCGGCATATTGTTAAACAATGGATGCGGCGGATTATTGTTTATTGTTTATTGTCATATTATATTTTCATTAGCACGTGTTTATTCATTATAGGTAAGGACAGTGTTAATGTCATTATAGGCAACAACCGATTTTACAATGACATGAATACATATTACATAACAAAGAAACATGGAAAAGAAATCGGTTAATATCAGGTTTATGTACACGTTTTCGATATGTGTAAAATTATGATTGTATTTATGTATACACCTGAAACAAGTCTATCATCGCCAAAAGCAATGGGAGACCAGAATAAAACAATGACTGTTATAACTGTTAAGTTAAGCCAAGGTCCCCTTTTAAAAGGTTTAGTTTAGCTAATAGTCCGGGAAGCAGAGGCATCTCAGGAGAATTAGGAAGTAAGCCATTCTTTTTTAGTTGTAGCTCTTTGAGACCTCTTCAAAAAAGGCCAAGTTTAAAAAAATTGAGAAAGTGAAATTAAAAAGGAAGGTCAGGATATCCTGTACAAAAATAACCTGGATGATGTTTTCGTTAATAGTGATAGTCTCTATGATTAATCGATCGGAATTTATAGATCTTTTTTTTTAATGACTTATCCCGTCAAGTGCAAAATCTGAAATTTGTGATCGTTGCTGCCAAATATAAAATAATTTTAGCAAAAATGTTTAAAAATAAATTTAAAAAGAGAAATCTGCAGGTACAAAATGCAAACTGGTTCTCTGCTCTAGCCATTTTTATTTAATTTAGAAGTTTTGGCTGCTTTGTAATTTTTCTGAGAGTTACCCTCTGATACTCGAGTATAATAAATGTAGCTTTTCTCGAATAAATAACTGAGTTGCGATTGGTAGTAGTGCAATTACATATGGGTTGTTCAGTGATTAAAAAAAAACAAAAAGTTTGTATCTACCTCTTTTTCTTATTAAAAATAGAATATTTTTAAAATTTATAGGTATACAAGGTGTTCCTTAATTGCTGGCTAAATGGCACACAGTATATCGTAAGTAATGTCTACAAAATGGTTATAACATATTACAAACATCTACAGGGTGGTACTTTTCCCTAGGTTGCAACCCCTTTTACCCCCCAAATTTTTACAGGGACCTCAGTGGCCATTTTTATAATAAAATCAAATTCCCCCTTCTGTTATGTAACTTTTATGTTTATTAGATTAATTCGATATTTTGCATTATTATTAGTTTAAACATTATTTAGCAACATTGCATAGCATACCGAACACGGGAAAATGGTAAAACTGAATTAACACTAGAATTCATTATAACCTTGAAATTAGATACGCATGTATGGAAATTTTGCTAAATAATTTCTAAAGGGTACAAAATATCGAGAAAAAATTTAAGACTCCAAAAATTTACAGAACTGTATCGATTTTATTGGGAATTGAATATATTTTGTTCATAGGGGAGTTCTGACGTTAAAATTTTTAATGTTCTCTATAAAGCAGCATCCATCACTATATTTGTCGTATCACAAGAAAAAGTCATTAACAAAACAAAAGAATGAATTCATTTAATTCTAGGCACGGAGAGAAATAAATACATACGCAGTTTCAAATCATCCTCATGTAATAAGCATCAAAAACCGTTTTTAAACGCTGCTGGCGGTATTTTTGACGAAACCATTTCTTCCGCTGTCAAAATATATCGCTGAAAAATTACCATTTCAGACATGTTTCCAATAAATTCGTGTTGTACACGTCCCGGTCGCTCGGCTGTCGCATCTGAGACTAATTTTCTCAGCAGCACAATATATATTCGAACGTTGCCACCCAGGAAGAGAATACACTGCGTTGCATACTAATACGGCCATATCGCATAGTCACAACTCAAATTTTAAAAATATCACCCCACATCTCAGTATGGTGCGTTTTTGGCATAAAGTTTTTAATAATTTCATTTATTTTGTACGTGCTATTTATCTTATTGATAATAATAAACCATAATATATTGTCTTGCTAAATAAATAATAACATGAATAGTTTTAATATAATAGCAAAGCGCTGGACATACCAACATATAATTTTTTGGCAAAATTCGAAATCATTATTTTTTACTTATGTGGTTATTGTGTTTAGACTTTTGAATTTTGAAATTGGAAGTCAAATGCACTGATATATCGAAGGAATGCATTTTGACAGCTAAATTGTTACCAAGAGGCAAACCTCAGGTAGAAATTTGTACACCAGACTGAATAAAAATTTTATACCAAAAATTTACGTTTTTTCCAGTTTTCTATGTAAGCGAAAGGCTTCTGAAATACATTCTTTTCATAACCATGTTTCATTCTCCTAGAGCTATTCTGTATACAAAAAATACAATCAAATACAAAAAAAAAAAAAAAGTAGTTTGACATGCTTCACCATTTTTGAATATATTTTTGCTTCGTTTCCAGGAGGCTGCCTCATCCTCTTAGAGCTTGTATACTGGACAAATATTATTTTGTTTCAATATCAAAGTTATATTCCGACCCTTTTTAATTTTAATTTGGCAGTTATCGGTTTGGGCGATTTCAAAACATGAATGTTTAAGGATCTTATAACTATTACATTTATTGAACCCCTAAAATCTAATTCCCCGGAGATATTGTCCTAAACTATTTCTCGTGCAAATTTGACACGAATATCCGTTCTAAAGCTATCGTAGGCGCAAATTTTGTTTATATAGACACATACACACATATCAGTACGGACATCATAAATGTTTCTTCAAAAAATCTGTTTTTCGTATTCTAGGGTCAATTAACCCCAACTTATATTTTCCAAAAATGTTTGCGATTCCAATACTTTCTCTATATAGTCTATACACAGTCTATTAATAATACAATATATTGACTGTAAAAAACGTAAACTGGCAATGTTCAGTTTATTTTAGATAACGATTTATAAAAATATGGAAGATTCTACATATATTTTGACCTTTTATATTTTTCTCAAAGGTCAAAAAGTCCAGGCGAAATAAAATATGTTAATATATAGTAAATAACCCTGTACTTTTCTCAAAACTTCAACATTACTAGACCCTGTCGATAATTTTTATAACAAAAATTAGATTTCAAACTTCTATGAGCGATAAAAACCCATATCGTGGTTAAATCCTGCCATTATTTGCATATGTGGAGTTCTGTTTTACTCTCGTATTAATTTTAAATTGCATTTACGTTATAGTAATTAAAGTAAGAAAAAAATAATAAAAATGATCATTGTAAAAAGTTTAACGATATTCCGAATATTAGCCGCTAATAACCAAAAGCAAGTACAATATGTATTTTTGATCAAGATGTTAACGTAAAAGGGGTAGCTAATATTCAAGATGTGTCTGTTTAATTGTAAATTAACCAATAAAGGGAGCCGTTTGAAATACGTTAGTTAATTGACGTGGTTTTCTTTTGTTCAATCTCAATATGTCACTATATTTTAAAAGTTTGAAGAATGTAAAAAGTTCTTCATTTTATGGACTACCACTGACCTCCACCAGACTTCCACTGACTTCCACAGACTTCCACTAGACTTCCACTGACTTCCAGTGACTTCCATTTGTTTGTATATCAGATTTCCTCTGCGGTTTACCCCTGGATTGTTATTGCCTAACTCAGTTTTCATTAACGGAAAAACTATTCGTTCTCTATAATTATTTGGGCAGCAAATCCTAAAATCTTAGTAACTGTGGTTTTCTCAAAATAATATTTTGAAAGCAGGGTCACTTATATACCGCAGAAATACATCCATTTGTATTTTTGGTGTCATGCAGAGCACTGCCTCGAATTTGGGTGATATGTATGCTCGAAAATATTCGGTAAATATATCAGTATTTCCATTTTAAAATCTTAAATCTGTTTCGCGCTGTTTGGGGGTACATCTTTTCTGGCATTACGATATTGTTTAACTATGCGAATATGCAATTATTTTTAAACATCGCGTCATCTTGATCATCCTATTAGACAAATAAAATACCAATATTACGTTCTTATTTTATTAGTTTAATAACAAAAGTTCACCAAACAATAATTTGATATCTATACCTCATTTCAAAAAGGTAGAGAGATGTAAAATATGCGATATCGTCTATTACAGGGTGGACAACTTTAACATTATATTATAAATTCTAATATGTTTTTACACATATTAGGTTGTTTTTTTTGGCTTATGGATGAAACAGCACAGATGAGTCAAATATAATTTGATTACGAATAAATTTTATTATTTAGTAAAAGTGTGTTTCTAGTTTGTTTTAAACTATAATTTATTTTTTCCTTTTAAGTCTTAAAATAACTTTAACATGTTACTGGTAATGTATTGGACTCGATAACATTTGGTACCAAATTATTCTTTAGTCACCCGAATTACATATACTTGCATAAGTTCAAATCAATACATTTCTTACAAGTAGATTTTAAATCGACCGGTTACATTTGGTACTGATCTGATCAGCTCGATGGTACCAAATTATTGTATCGTCAGCCAAATAAATTGTACTTGCAAAATTTCGAATCGATACGACAATTAGAAGTAGATTAAAATCAACTTCCTATATCAGTTTACACACATAGTTAGTTGGTTACGTACAAGCGAAACTAGTAAAAGCCTGTTAAAAGCAATTATGATGTTTTCAAATATTATACAACTCAATTAGGTTTTCGTCTTATATGTCCGGGACAATCTGTTGAAAACTGACAATGTTATGGCAAAAGTAACTATATGATATCGTAAAAAAATTAAGCACTTATTTATAACAAAAAACGTAACCGACTGTGTTATTTATCTAATTAAAAACAAAACACAAAATGTGCAAATCAACAGCGTGCTGAAATTTGAACTTCATTCCGGAAAACAAAATTCGGCAAAGCGGCTCTTGAAAATTCCGGGCAGTCGTTGAAAAGTTCGTTATTTTTAATAAAGTGCAGAGTGTGACGTCCTCTCTAAAAATTGGTTTTATTTTTTCATGCGACCGTATGAATTGAAACGTCGAAAGATATTTGATTTTTGCAATTAAGTAGATATTTTTTAGCTGTTTGCTTTGTTAGAGCACTTAATATATGCTAAATATATTTAAAACAATTTAGAAAAAGCCATTAATCCAGTATTTTAAGTTTAAAGACAAATCTTTTAAACTTCAAACCTACGCGTAGTGCATAATGTTTATTTTTTCAGAAGAGCGCTGTTTTTCTGCAAACCCAGACAAAGCTATGGACTTGGATTAAAAAAAAATATAAGAACATACTATTTACCAAGATTCACAGCCTTGTACGAGTTTCTTCATTTAACGCTTTAATTCTAAGGAAATAATTTGGGAAATAGGTATATGCTTTTTAAGTCTTGCTTCCATTTTATCTACGTAAATTGCAATAACAAAGGGTATGTATTAAGAATTCATCAAACAAGGTTTTTATTAAAAATGTTTTTCGGTATTCAACCATTCAACATAGCTATATATTTTTAACCGTTTTGATAGTAAATGTTCAGGTTTAAGATCCAAAAAATAAGTTAAATTCGGGTAAGTTAGTGGAATAAATTAGCCTAGTCACACTGGCACAGTGGCGCGGTCCAGCACGTGGCTTATTTAACACCATCCCGTTTATTTGACTGTTAATTGCATCTCTACTATAAAGCTTTACTGTGTCAAAAAAAATAGCATGTTATATTTTCTTATAAATCTTATTTAATAGCATATTTGTTTAAAATTCTAGTTACATTTTCTATTCCCTAAGAATTAACCGCTTCTCGTGGTGTGTGTTTGTCATTACACAGGGAGTTACTTTATTTTACGGTAAAGTGGATATAACACTCTAGCAATCTCTAACCTAAATGATGTTATTGACGAATAAATTCTAACTATTTTTGTCTTTGTTATGTTATCTTTATTATTATTAAATTAAATTAATTAAATATTAAATAAAGAAGTGTCTTCTTCCATTTTCTTTTAGATTCCTGTTTATCCTGTTATTAATCCTTGTCCCTATACTTAAAATTTAATTTTATTTATGGTCAACAATTGATTTTATTCGTGTACTCTTAAGAAAACTAAATAACAAACATCGGTGCTGTCAAAACCATTTCGTTTTTGTGATGTTGGAACCTTCTGTGGTTTCAGCAAGATAATTCTAAATTGGGCCGTATAAACAAAAATTTCTCTCCAATAATATGTGCAGGTAATTGTGTTCTTCTCGGATATCCATTTTAGTTTGTGTTGAGAATTTAGATTTCCGTGATATGTTTGTTAAATTCATGCGCTCGCACCTTTAACCAATAACTAGAGGTGAGTTGCGATTTCTCGAACTGTGACTTTGTCACTGTGACTCGTTTGTCACAGTCACGGTCTGCTCCAGTCGCAGTCAAAAAGCAGTGACATTTTGTCACAGATTGGCACTGAATTGGACGGACCGCTTCGACTGACGCAGCATAGAAAAGAGTTACAAAATCGCAGTCACGGCCAGACAAACGACCACTCCAAACAGAAATTGGAACTGGCCCTGCAGAGTGCAAACTGCTGTTTATATTTATTCCTTATTCCTGACATGATTTCTCAGATATCGCTACTTCCCTGGCAGTTGAGATTGATTTTTGTTAAACAAAGAAAAGTTATTAATTTGCCTAGTCATACAACATCATCATCTACTAATATGTATGATATTTTTATTAAACTCGTCTTAGGTCTAAAAAGACACAATAAATTTAAAAAATAAAGTCTATATTCCTTTAACATTAACAAAGAAATAACATGGTCGTAATATAAAACAATATAAAAAAAGTACTTTCTCAATTTATAACATGGATAAAAGTAAAGCAAAGTCTTAGTACCTATCTATAAACCTATTATTCATTATTATAACACTATTATAATTATATTAGTTATCTATTGTAACGGAAAAGAAAATATATATAAAAAAATAACTTCTTATATTTAAATATTAACCTAAACAAACAAAAAAACATAGCTTGGGCTTAAAAAAACCAAATAATATGTACGAGGTATACGTGAGACTTAACCTAATAAAAAAATATATACACTAATTTAAAGTGTGCCGTTAACGTTTTAAAACATTAAACAATATATACATTCCATAAACCAGTGTCAAACTATAAATTAGCAAGTTGAGATGCAGTAAACATCTCTCTGTAGCGATCGCGACCGTGATTTACTTTGTAGGGTTTATGTATAGCAGCACGGCCAGCGGCCAGCCCGAGGAACGGACAAGAAAAACTGATCCAAAAAGTCACTGCTGTCACTAAAATCGCAGTTTGGCCCACCTCTACCAATAACAGCCTTCACCAAACAACACAATGTATATACATTTTTTCTCCACAGGTTGTTTATTTGCTCTGCTATATTTCTGAATAAATTATAGAGTAATAAGTTTTTATTCAGCTTTTACAGATTTTAAATTATTATTCCTTAATTCTAGATAGGTCCCCTGTCAAGATACAACCACGTAGCCTGAATTTAAGTATGCAATAATTTTGTTGTTATGATTCTTACGCTTTTTGCAGATGCCTTAAAATAATGGTTTAAAGTTCGAGTGATTTCTCATCATCAACTTTGTCCAAGTCATTAGAATCTTCTCTCGTTTTCGAGTATATCTGGATGTTTGTCTAATCAGTTGATATTTGCATTTCACTAAACGCAAGGTAGATATCGTGATTGTTAAAGCTTGGTAAAAGAAATGAGTGAAGATAAATAAGCAGAATTAAATATGAGCTAATACATGTTTGACAAGAGTGATGATCCTTTTTGCGTGTTATGAGCATCTGAAGTCAAGTCCCTTATAGCAATGGTCCTGTGAAGAAGGAGTCGTTGCTACAAAAAGAGGTATAGAAGTAAAGAAATAAAAATAAACACGAGATAAGCCAAAATCAAGAAATTAAATGACATAATCAAACGAAAGCGCATAATAGAAAGTAAAAATCAGACATGAGTTTGTCTATTATTATATTAGCAAAAAATAATATTTGTCACAAGTTTATTTTTAGTTAAGACTCGATATAATCGCATATAATTTTTTTTCTACATAAATAACTCCTTTGACAATTACACAAATATATGAACCTGTTTTAACCACTTTATACCAAGAACATCCACATTTTTTACAAAAACGGGTCTTTTTGCAACATTTCAAAACTTATATAGTTAATAACCTAGTCGACCGCTGCGCGCACGTAGCATTCCCGTCGGTTGTTTCTCATATCCTGCCAATTATGGCAAAGGATATCCCACTGTTAGTATTAAGTGGAATAAATTAGCCTAGTCACACTGGCACAGTGGCGCGGTCCAGCACGTGGCTTATTTAACACCATCCCGTTTATTTGACTGTTAATTGCATCTCTACTATAAAGCTTTACTGTGTCAAAAAAAATAGCATGTTATATTTTCTTATAAATCTTATTTAATAGCATATTTGTTTAAAATTCTAGTTACATTTTCTATTCCCTAAGAATTAACCGCTTCTCGTGGTGTGTGTTTGTCATTACACAGGGAGTTACTTTATTTTACGGTAAAGTGGACATAACACTCTAGCAATCTCTAACCTAAATGATGTTATTGACGAATAAATTCTAACTATTTTTGTCTTTGTTATGTTATCTTTATTATTATTAAATTAAATTAATTAAATATTAAATAAAGAAGTGTCTTCTTCCATTTTCTTTTAGATTCCTGTTTATCCTGTTATTAATCCTTGTCCCTATACTTAAAATTTAATTTTATTTATGGTCAACAATTGATTTTATTCGTGTACTCTTAAGAAAACTAAATAACAAACATCGGTGCTGTCAAAACCATTTCGTTTTTGTGATGTTGGAACCTTCTGTGGTTTCAGCAAGATAATTCTAAATTGGGCCGTATAAACAAAAATTTCTCTCCAATAATATGTGCAGGTAATTGTGTTCTTCTCGGATATCCATTTTAGTTTGTGTTGAGAATTTAGATTTCCGTGATATGTTTGTTAAATTCATGCGCTCGCACCTTTAACCAATAACTAGAGGTGAGTTGCGATTTCTCGAACTGTGACTTTGTCACTGTGACTCGTTTGTCACAGTCACGGTCTGCTCCAGTCGCAGTCAAAAAGCAGTGACATTTTGTCACAGATTGGCACTGAATTGGACGGACCGCTTCGACTGACGCAGCATAGAAAAGAGTTACAAAATCGCAGTCACGGCCAGACAAACGACCACTCCAAACAGAAATTGGAACTGGCCCTGCAGAGTGCAAACTGCTGTTTATATTTATTCCTTATTCCTGACATGATTTCTCAGATATCGCTACTTCCCTGGCAGTTGAGATTGATTTTTGTTAAACAAAGAAAAGTTATTAATTTGCCTAGTCATACAACATCATCATCTACTAATATGTATGATATTTTTATTAAACTCGTCTTAGGTCTAAAAAGACACAATAAATTTAAAAAATAAAGTCTATATTCCTTTAACATTAACAAAGAAATAACATGGTCGTAATATAAAACAATATAAAAAAAGTACTTTCTCAATTTATAACATGGATAAAAGTAAAGCAAAGTCTTAGAACCTATCTATAAACCTATTATTCATTATTATAACACTATTATAATTATATTAGTTATCTATTGTAACGGAAAAGAAAATATATATAAAAAAATAACTTCTTATATTTAAATATTAACCTAAACAAACAAAAAAACATAGCTTGGGCTTAAAAAAACCAAATAATATGTACGAGGTATACGTGAGACTTAACCTAATAAAAAAATACATACACTAATTTAAAGTGTGCCGTTAACGTTTTAAAACATTAAACAATATATACATTCCATAAACCAGTGTCAAACTATAAATTAGCAAGTTAAGATGCAGTAAACATCTCTCTGTAGCGATCGCGACCGTGATTTACTTTGTAGGGTTTATGTATAGCAGCACGGCCAGCGGCCAGCCCGAGGAACGGACAAGAAAAACTGATCCAAAAAGTCACTGCTGTCACTAAAATCGCAGTTTGGCCCACCTCTACCAATAACAGCCTTCACCAAACAACACAATGTATATACATTTTTTCTCCACAGGTTGTTTATTTGCTCTGCTATATTTCTGAATAAATTATAGAGTAATAAGTTTTTATTCAGCTTTTACAGATTTTAAATTATTATTCCTTAATTCTAGATAGGTCCCCTGTCAAGATACAACCACGTAGCCTGAATTTAAGTATGCAATAATTTTGTTGTTATGATTCTTACGCTTTTTGCAGATGCCTTAAAATAATGGTTTAAAGTTCGAGTGATTTCTCATCATCAACTTTGTCAAAGCCATTAGAATCTTCTCTCGTTTTCGAGTATATCTGGATGTTTGTCTAATCAGTTGATATTTGCATTTCACTAAACGCAAGGTAGATATCGTGATTGTTAAAGCTTGGTAAAAGAAATGAGTGAAGATAAATAAGCAGAATTAAATATGAGCTAATACATGTTTGACAAGAGTGATGATCCTTTTTGCGTGTTATGAGCATCTGAAGTCAAGTCCCTTGTAGCAATGGTCCTGTGAAGAAGGAGTCGTTGCTACAAAAAGAGGTATAGAAGTAAAGAAATAAAAATAAACACGAGATAAGCCAAAATCAAGAAATTAAATGACATAATCAAACGAAAGCGCATAATAGAAAGTAAAAATCAGACATGAGTTTGTCTATTATTATATTAGCAAAAAATAATATTTGTCACAAGTTTATTTTTAGTTAAGACTCGATATAATCGCATATAATTTTTTTTCTACATAAATAACTCCTTTGACAATTACACAAATATATGAACCTGTTTTAACCACTTTATACCAAGAACATCCACATTTTTACAAAAACGGGTCTTTTTGCAACATTTCAAAACTTATATAGTTAATAACCTAGTCGACCGCTGCGCGCACGTAGCATTCCCGTCGGTTGTTTCTCATATCCTGCCAATTATGGCAAAGGATATCCCACTGTTAGTATTAAATCCTGCCAAGAGATGAATGTCCTGCGACCGCAGGAATGCACCGTTCCGCTTACTGATTCCTGCAAATAAAATATATTATTGCTGCTGGTTATGTATCCGCCTTATGAAAGCAAAATGCTGCAGCTCAAGATAATAATCGTTATCGCAATGTACGGGGAGTGATCTTTAGATACGAAACAATGTAATACAAATTTACTTTTTTCAAGAACTGGATGAACATACTAAGTAAGACGTCAAGCAATGTAAAATGTTAACATTTAAAAACAAATTAAAAAAAATATTCAGCGATTTTGAACGTCTGGCTTTTATGTATGGTCTTTCAGAAGCCAGAAAAAAATATAAAGAAAGTTTAGTCAGAGAAAAGTAGTTTTCTTCACTAAAAAATATTGTCTATATCAGAAAATATAAAGACAATTTCGGATATACTCAAACAGAGACTTTGGTATAGAACCTTGCGTTAATTGTTGTAGTATTAACCCCCGATCCCCGACTCTTCATTCCTTCGAATTTTTATTTGCAAGTATAACGTCTTGCCTAAGTGTATTTTCTTACTATATTGAGATATGATACTCTAATAGAATTATTTTTGTTTTTAATTCGTCGTAAGAGAGAAAGTATTGTAATCGTGAAATAATCATATTCCGAGATTTTTTCACATCTTCACACTTCAGGGTTCCTACATGCCAAAAAAAAATCATAAAACATGTTTACTCAATTCCATCGGTTTTGTCTGTCTGTCTGTCGGTCTAACTAGGTGTTCGCAGCATAGCTAAAAAGGTACTTACCTGATTTTGGATAAGAATTAAAGGTTATACGAGAATAACATGATAACATTTTGATACAAATCAAATATGGCGACCAAAAGAATATCTGTTGGGATCTTCACCTAGTTTGATGTCATTATTGGATTTACTGCTTTATTATATAAATTAAAAATTTCTTGGACTTCTTTCATATCTTACACTGTTTTAAAGCAATATAGAAAAATTTCTTTAAAACCATTGACTTTTCTAATAGTTTTTAGCTTGTAGTTTAAACCACTAAAACTGTTCATGCTTTTAAAAACATTTTTCCAAATTATTTCACACTGTGCAAGATATCTAGTGATGGCGCGAGACGAGACGAGGTGAGATTAATCTCGTCTCGTCTCGTTTAGAAATTTTGGTGTAATGTATCACTAAACCGCGCGTATTTTTAAATTGCTACTCTGTCGCACCTACCTGGATGCTAGCCCCTTGAAAATGCCTTGTAACTTTTGTTTGAAAAGTTTTCTAACCCTTGTTTGATAAGTCTGAATAGTGACAATACGTTTCTATTATATCTAAATCTATCTTGCTGAGTATGTACTTCAACATGTTATTAAATAAATTGGAAGTAATTAACAGAATAATTTTGACATTTATTTTTGCTACAACTCATCCGGAGTTACCTGTTGTAACAGTGTGGTGTTTGCTATGTGAGCTGCATTTTAAGGCTAAATAATAAATATTTGAATATTTAAAAAAATGGCATTTATAAATTGACCCCAACTTTTCTCCCGGGGTTTAGGTCAAATTCACAAAATAGGCTGATACCAAAGAGTAGGTATGTATTGATACCACACAAATAATTTATCTATTTGTGTGCCGATCGGAACCTTCTATTGAGTGACAAATATAATAGCGCAATAAATGGGCCTTTTGCAGGGAAGACCTTCAACGATTATTAGTTTGTTTTTGTCACATGTTGTTAGGTTTTTATATGTTTTCGAAAGTTGTGAAAATAATAAAGTTAAATATAGATTTTTGTTTTAAAAAGATCTTCGATTATATTATGGTTATCCCTCCTCCCAGGTTGTTTGACCAGTAAAGCCAAAATTATATATATTTTTTTAAATTGTTGTATAAAGTATGCAAGTTTTTATTCATTTCCATGCATAAAATATTTTTTATGAAAAGTGTGAAAAACATAAAATCATTAAATAAAATGGCGTAAGGGGTCAATTAAAAATAATATTCAATTTATTGGCGGTTTGAGGCTATTGAAAGGTAGGCTATAGATTTGTATATTTTTTTAATCAAATGCTTTAAAGCGTCCAAACGTCAAATTCGATATGCTTATTTTCACCTATTGTGGCTAGCTAGAGTGTTTGCGTTTCATTTTTAAGTTAACATTATTTATATGAAAATAAAACAAAATTATTAGATAGCTAAAATTGTATGAGTATAAAAACCACTATCCAGTAAATTGCATAGTCAAATATCATGACCTTGGACATGTAAGTAGATTGTATCAAATTATTATTATATTAAATAATATATACAATGTTAACATGTAATAGGTTTTGCGGAAATAATTTATATTAAATATACACTTGAAATATAAATTTCAATATATGCAGAATTGTTACAAGAAAAATTCGTTCGTATTGGAAAACTAAGAAGTATCTAGTTTATTTTTTATACTTCTGATTTCTTGCTATGTTTCCGTACAAAGTCAACCACTGTGCGGCGCTGATGCTATAATTCTGCATAAAATTTATCGCAAGTTACTTTTTTTTTTGATAAAATAACATGATCGTGGACAAAAATTAGATGTAACTCATACATTAAGATCTTGTTATTCACTCTGCGATTGCGGTGCAAAATTTTCAAACTTCTTGGTGCAGTGATATTTAAATTTCTAAAAAAAACTGCTGTTTTAGAAACAATCTAAAAATTGGTAAATTCTTGCAATGCAATGTTTTGGTAAGATAAATCCCAAGAATTTTAATGATGCAATAATATCCTTTGACAGAAATGGACACACGTATGTATTTATATCTATACGGTGAGGGTTTATTTTGCTAAAAGTCGAGACTAGAAGAGAAACTCCTCTCGTCTCGACCACTTCATTCTCGCCTTGTTTCGTCTCGAGACTCGAAACTGAATGGTTTTGAGACGAGACGAGATTAGGTCGAAATGAGACGAGACGAGACGAGACCAGAGTACAAATTTTGTCTTGTCTCGCGGCATCACTAAATATATCAACAAAGTCCTAGGTTCATAAAATTTGTAAAATAAAAGAGGAAGTTCGAATGAAGTCCCAAACTAGGCCAGAGTCTCCAACGGAATGAGAGAGGCAGGCAAAAAAGTTTTGCACCCAAACAAGTTAAACCCTGTATAATTTTTTTAAATGTATTAAAGTCATTTTATAAACAGTAAAGACGGATTATTGTGTGTCAAACTTAAATTAAATATTTTCAGGAATTTACTATGTACAACAAAAAAGCTTAAAAATAATTAAAATTTTAACATCCTGTATCTTGAAAACGAAGCGTTTCCATACCATGAAAAAACTTGTTTAAGTTTAAAGTAAAAATGGCATCACCAAAACAATGCGTGAGATGATTTAAATTCAACTAAAACGCTCCTGTCTTTACTGTTGCCTTTATAGTCAGAGTTTTTATTAATGTTGCATGTTATTTTTTAACTACTTATTTCCTGGTTACCAGATAAATTCTTCACTTTCTTAAACTTGACATTTTGTAATTTGGCTACCCTAATTTCTGGAAACTGATCACAGTGCGTCGATATCTTGGACTATTGCTGTCAAAATTATTAATTGTGATCAGTCAACCGGTTCATTAAAATTTAGCCAAATAAAAAACGATTTTCGTGTAAATCCCGATAATTAACCGATTAACCAAATTATTCCTGAGGGGTACGAGCTCATAATTTTTTATTGACTAAACGAAAAAAAATGTTCACTTTTATATATGAAGCACAATATATAAGGTATATAAGGGTTTTGTTGTTCCGGGGGGATTCGGTTAACCGATTCGACCGGTTATTCAAAATGTTTTCTCGGTTAATTATGACAAATTTCAACCTGTTAACCGTAACCTTTGAAAGCACCATCTTGGACAATGTAGCCCCACCAAAAAATATTGAATTTGTTTCCGCTGTATATCTTTCTGAACTTTGAAACTATTTTTGAAATTTGTTTATTTAATTTATAATTTTTTTAAATTAAAAAAATATAAAATAAGTTAAATTTGGTGAAATAAAGCAAAAATTAACTACAAAAGACCATAATATGTAGAATGTCTATAATTTTGTAAATTCGGGGGTTAAATCGAAAGTTAAATATATAAATATTTGGGCACCTATTTTAAAATATACTGTCGGATTTAAAAACGCCCTATATTCTTAGATCAACAGAAAAGCCGCGATCAACAAGAACAATGTATAGGAAACCACTAAAGCCGATTTGGCACAAACGAAGCCAATATTCACAACGACCCTGGAGAATTCCTGGATTTGTTAGACTGTTTCCGTATTTCGCTCCCTGTTTTCAATCCTCGAGATGAAAAGTCAATTTATACAGTCTGCATGAGGACTCTAGTGAATTCTTCTACTTGTTTATTAGATCAGCATCTATGCCAGGACAGGGAGAATTTTTCAAACATTCTTTAAGTTTTTGAAACTAGTACTAAAAAGTAAAACGCAATTGGTGCATTTGTTTTAAACTTCCGGACATAGGGCGCAACACATAAGAAACAATTATTTTAAATTTTTCAGAATTGTTATTAAATAACGAATTTTAAAATTAAAATTTAATTTCTTCTTTCGATTAGTTAGCACCTACACACTAAAACACATGTAAAAAAGACGGTTTTCTCTTTAATTTGTTCAGTTTCTTTCAAGTAAAATGATGCGGAAAGATCAATTGTTTTTTCTATTATGTCTATCTTATCATATTTTGTGCAATACTTTTAGTTATTCCCAGTTTAATGAAAAAGTTGGGGTACATTTGTTCTATGCCGTGTGTACGAATGCATATACTCAAGATAAATTGGAAATCCTTCCAATTTATTTCGAGCATATGCAGTCCAACAGACAGCAGAGAAAACTCTCCTAGAATTTACAAAAAAATGTATATCAATGTAATCTACGAAAATTGCAAAAAAAACAGTTTCATGATTTTTTATTTTTTTCAAATTTCGAGAACATTGTAGAAACTCAGTCCTTTGATAATAGGGAAATCGCCCTTTCGAATAAAGGTTTGAATTTTGCAGAGCCTCCAGTAAAAAATAGTTTACCAACTATTATAGCGAATATCGAAAGTTCTATTCAATACGTGCCAGAGTCAACTAAGGGATTCATTAGAGAGGCTTGCAGAAATCAAATCTCAAAAACCGTTGTTAACAACAAGTCAAAATATGTTTCTCGTAAAAATACTGAAGTTATCCAGGGAATGAAGAAAAAAAAATGTTTTTATTTAAAAGCTGACAAAGGAAATAAGGTTGTTATACTAGATAAAACAGATTATCTTGAAAGAGTAGACCATTTGATTCAAACTGGTCACTACGATTTAAGCGAGAAGAACCCGTTATCAAAAATGATAACAGAAGTAAAAAATACCTTAAAACAGTGTAAAAACCTTGTGTCCGATAAACTAAAATTTAAACTAACACATAGTAACCCACAGTTATCTAAACTGTATTGCCTTCCCAAAATCCATAAACCTGGGAAGTCCATGAGACCTATTGTTTCAGCTGTTGGATCACCAACGTACAATATTTCAAAATAGTTAGTAGAAGAATTCAGCAGATTAAATATCTCGTACGATAACTTTGAGGTTACTAACTCGTTAGAATTCTTAGATAAAATTAAGCATGTTCACTTAAAACCACTAGCTTTAGAGTACCTAAAGGAACTACTTGAAATCAATAATTTGAAGAAAGAAATTATTGATGAATATTTACTTCTTACAAAATTATGTATGAATCAAAAATTTTTTTCAGTTCAACAAGAACTCAAGTATTTCCCAAGGGTGTGGTATAGATACGTAGACGATATATTTGCTATTTTTGGTACTAAAACAGAAAATTTGGACACTTTCATAGAAACATTAAACAATAAATATCCTTCTATTAATTTTACCTACGAAAAGGAGAACAATGGGCAATTACCTTTCTCGACACGTTAGTTATTAGAAATAACGATAAATTAGAATTTGATATTTATAGGAAATTTACTAATACTGATAGGTATATAACATCCGACTCATTTCATTGCCGTCAACACAAAATGGCAGCATTTCATTTCTTAACTCACAGATTAGTCAATTTTCCATTAAGTAAAGAACGTTTTAACAATGAAATTAATCGGATTAAAAATATAGCTAAAAGTAGTGGATATAATGGTAATTTTGTACATAAATTAGTAAATAGACATAAGCATAAGAAAATGTTAAAAGATGCCACTACTCTTCAAGCACCTGAGGCTCCCAATAAGTTCATAGTAATCCCATATGATCCTAGGTATACGAGAGGTCTAAAAAATTATTTAAAAACGTAGGTTTTAGAGTAGCCTACAAAACGGAAAACAGTTTGAAAAATCTCCTTGGAAACCCTAAAGACAAAGTCGACTTGAAGGAGAGGAGTGGCATCTATGAAATTAGCTCAAATGACTGCGATCTAAAATATATTGGGCAAACTAAACGCTCCATAAACATTCGTTTTAAAGAACACATGGCACATTTAAGATACGGAAGAACAGAAAAGTCAAGCGTTGCCCAACATGTTTTAGAAAACAATCACCAAATAGGAATAAATAATCTTAAGTTGATTAAAAATGTATCTAAATAATAGATTATTGGATGCATTTGAGAGTATAGAAATAGTTATATGTGGTAAGAAAGCACTAAATAAAGACAGAGGGCCTATTCCATATAGTCCCCTCTATTGTTTACTTGACAACGGTGCAGTCGGGCAACTAAGTGTGACCACATTTACCTATAAATAATCTCGGTTAGGATAAGTTACTTTAGTTTATATTTATTAGATGCTAACTTGGTTAGCGAAACGCGCGTCCAGAACGTGACAAGTTGTGGTGTAGTGTGGTTAGAACTGTTGTATTTTGATCTATCGTCCACCACAGGCTCCAGTGTTAGGACTCATTTTTTATTCATGGAATATACGAGGTATACAGAAGTTAATTTAAAATTAGATGAACACAAATAATAATACATTTTTTGCTACCCTGTGAATCCAGTTAACCTTAATTTTATTTCTGGACACCTTGTATATTCTACACAGACTATGGGTACTTCAAACCATAAAAAATACAGACTGACTCTGAACTCTGTTATAGGGAAAGCGGGAAAATTATACAAGTAATAAATAAATAAAGAATAATAGTAGTCTGAAATCACTAATCCGTATAATTTCATATCTTTTTGTATTGAAAATTTTGGTCCACGAAGGGAAGACGCAAAAACAATTTCAAAGAAATTGTGTTTTAGCACTCCGGAATTAGGGCGCATTTTACAAATTAAGTTTAAACTATACCTTAAATTTAAACTATATATCGTACCATTCTAGATTTTAAATTACAGGTTGCGCTTAAGTTACACTTATAAATCTGCTCTTATGATATGCTTAAAGAGAAAAAATGCAATAGAGGTTTTTTCGAGAATTTTTTCGTTTTACAGGGCATTTATATTATATATGCCCAAGTAGACAAATTAATAAATATTTGTAAAGTTTCTAACATAGCTACATATAACCAGCTTTCTTTATTTTGTGTACAGAATATTTATCGCGTCTCCGATTCACTGCTGTGTAGTGCTCTCAGATATATTTAATAAAAAACTAAGTGTGGATTTATTTTTTGTTGTGAAACAATTCCTTCATTGATGCGAAAAACCTTCGAACTTCAAATCAAGTAAAAGACAGAGAACTCCGCAAAATTTCATGTTTCATTGCTCGGAATTTTTACTTGATCCTAAAGAGAGTACGTGACGTCACGAAATGAATCTGGAGCAATCTTGGAATGCTCTCAAGAAAACGAATGGAAGATGCTATTAGTTACTCTCCACCTGTGGGGTTGAAATACCTATATCAAAAAAATCGTATGTATTTTAAATACCAACTATTGTTTAAAATCTGAAAATGTTACGCTTAGTCATGTTATTATTATTTTGTTTTCTGCTGCGGACTAAGTCTAGGGATGAATGCAGGGGGTTTCCTCTCCCCCCGGAACAAAAAAATGTCCCGCAATAAAATTATATAAATCATTTATATAAAGTGGATCTAAAAATTTAGCATATTTTAACTTTTCTTCTGTAAACTTAATATAATATACTGAGCGAAACAAATAGGGATTTTGAAATATAGGTTTGAATTCAAACACATAATTTTGTCTACACCTCACTAACCTTGGCTTTAATTGATTCAGGGATTGAACTGACATCTCCAATAGTCAACTAACTTAACTCAACATATGAAAATGTAAGGTTTAGAAAATGTATCATTTTAAAATAAACCATTGTCAGTCTTTCAAGCTAGTCTTGAATTGAGTTATTCACATCATTAGAAAGGTTGTTGAGTTGTCTACCCTTACCCTCTTTCTTATTGATATATTAAGAATATCCCTTTTCTTTATGTCCTTACACTAGAGAAATGTGCATTTCTTACTGTTCTTTTTATAGGCGAATATCAAAGCATTAGACGACCAAAAAAAATTGCCTAACCAGTGAACAGCTTCTTTCAAGCTTCTGTGAATAAAAAGTAAATTTTCACGAGGTAAATCTAACATAATCAGTTTAGGTTAACAGCATGATATAACGTTTTTGCGAAATAGAGTATGATAGGAAAAATGTTAATGAGGTCATGTTTGATTATGTTGTGATAATTAGAATACAAAATGATGTTTTATGACTGAATTTTTACAAAACGTGCATAGTCTTCATTTATTTAGTAATTATTATTAAACATCAACTATGAACTGATCTAGAGCAGGTTTTATTGAAATATGTTATGATAGCAAGAATAGAAAATGACGACTTACGACCGAATTGTTTTTAAATTATTTATAATAATTATTATAAAAATCCAATTTGGCAAAAAGCTATTACTGAAAAACTTCTTATCTAATTTATTTCAAGTTATATACAAAAATTAAGTGTCATATAAGAATAAAGTGGTAAAATTTTAGTACGAACCCAACATGGTCAACACAAAATGGCGGCCTAATAAAATGTTTAAAAAAAGCAGTTTGAAGAAACTACTTATTCGGATAATTTCGAATTTTGCGCAATAATTAAATACCTACAGAGATTAACTAATAATAATAGTAATATTTTGTTAGAAATTCAAGATGCTAACCAAACAGAATGTTTAAGAACTAATGTAAAAAACTTTTTTATTCATTTGACTTGACACATTTTGCACAAAAGAGATGTGATTTTTGGATAAACTAAAATTAGACGAAATCAACATGGCGGGACAAAATAGCGGCCTAATAAATGTTTTAAAAAATTATTGTAAAAACTTACTTATTCAATTGACTTTATTTAAATTATTTAAATTTAAAAGTGATATAGAAATTGACAAAATAACTGTACCAATCTAATATGGTGAAGCAAAATGGCGGCCTATTAAAATGTCTGCAAAAACAATATAAAAAAAATAGTAAATATCCTTTTTCCGGAAATTCGTTATTAATCCTTTCTTTTATTAGGTAAGTCTGATCTTATTTGGTTCCGTATATAGTAATTTAGTAGTTAGATATATAAATTGTGTTATCTTTCCCTTTCTTAGACAAAAAAAAGATAAGGATTCCTTTATGATCGAACTCAGGGTAATAGGGTAAAATTAATCTCTAAAGAAACTTGACTGGAAAATCCCTTCTAAATTTTTCCTTTTGCCTACAAAAATAAAAGAATTAACCATTTATATATTACATAATGGCTCTATCCGAAACTAAATTGGAAATTATTTTTGGGTTTTACGCCACAAAATTTAGCAATATTAATAAGAAAACATTATATTAAATTAGCTTAAAATTTTAATTCTTGGTCCACTATGAAGGTACACGAAGAACGATACTGAAAACTGTCTAATTTTTTTGGACGTTTCTGGGGAACATCTACACCCCTCCTCAAGAAGCTAAAAAATAAAAAGTAGGAGCAAGATAAACATTTTTTGTCATAGATTTCAACGGAAAATTTCTGACCCAAAAAAAATAAGATTTATACAGTTTTATTTTTTAGTTTGCGGTAGACGGAGGTAGACTTTCCCGCGAAAAGTCCAAAAAATAAACATTTTTCAGTATCGTTCCTCGGGTACCTTCACAATGGACCCAGAACTAAATACTACATATTAACATTTTAAGGTAATTTAGTACAATTTTTTCGTATCGCTCCTTCAGATTCATACTGCCCTGGCTTTTTTATTTTTAGTTTGCTGAAGGCCGGGGTAGGCATTCCTCCGAAACGTTAAAAAAAATAGACAATTTTCAGTATCGTTCCTCGGGTACCTTTACAATGGAACCAGAACTAAAGACCATCGATTCAAATTTTAAGGTAATTTATTACATTTGTTTTTTATGAATATTGCTGAATTTTGTGGCGTAAAACCCAAAAATAATTTGCTTCTTAGATCATGAGTCCGCCACTAAAATTTCTTAACGATTTACTAAATGGGGTAAAAGTTCATTATTCCTAATAGAAGGAAAGATTACCAATTAAGTAAAGGAAATTTACTGATATTATAGATGACGTCCCAAGGTTACAGCATAATATACCAAAACGCTGATTTTAAATTAATTATCTTTATATTAAGCTTATATGATTCATATTTTAATCCTATAATTCCTAATTAAATAATCAAAATACTGTTCCAAATGAAATTATACGCTATACGCTTGTTTGGAATATTGAAAAATAAGTAGCTGTATTTTTTTCCAGAAAATTGGCATCTGTTACCCGAACATTTTTCGATATGGGTAAGCTTGTTAGACAGTTTTGTAATGTATTGTTCGACGTCTTTGTAAAATTTGATAGGTTTTTTTTGTCCAAAATACGATTCTCCCCCCGAAGGAACATAACATCTGAATTCAAGATTGATTAAGTTATTTGATTAAAATTATAAAATATACTTTTTATTGATTAACCTCAAACTTTACGACTCTAAAGAAAAATGTAGCTCAATCGCTCTGGAAAATTAAAGATATTTCTGCTGCAGTCCCTCGAGCACTATCAAATTAAAAAGTAAATACCAGTCAAAGCCCCTAAAAGAGCTAAAAATCTTAATTTTATTTCGCAAAATGCCTTCTTCAATTCATTAGGGTGTCCGACTAATTATACGTATACATTTTCGTTGGGGCAAATCGGTTAAAAGACTTTTAAAGAAAAAGGGAAAAATAATACTTTCAGTAGTTTTCGCAAGAATCTATCTCTTTATGTCGTGGAGAAGCATAATATCCGTATCTTATTTAATTTTAAATAATAAAAATTGACCGGGGATAGTAAAGTGTGACACACATAGTTATTTAGTTACTAGGCTAGTTCACACACTCAAAATCGTGTTAATTCTTGCTACTTCTAGTAAAAATTATTGCTATTATTGTTAATTAACAACGTTTTCGTTTATATTCCAAGTCGGATAATTAATTATTAAACAAAAGCTATTAAAATTCTTTCTTCGTGGTGATTTTATCACAACTAAGAAAATATGAGATTATGACATTGCGATATTTTCAATTGTTATAATCTATTAGCTATTAATTATTGAGGCTAACAGAAAACTAAAAAATTAATGGTGTGAACTGTAGTTTATTGATACTATTTTTTAAATATTTCATTACGGCGCAATTTAATTCCGCCATATTGTATTTGCACCAAATCACTGGATTTGTACCACAATTTTACCAGTTCATCCTTATATCACTCTAGATTTTTGACCAATTGGATAAGCCATTTTATTTATTTAAACAATTTATTAGGCCCGCATTTTGTTCCGTCATATTGGCTTCTCACCAAATTTTCACCTTTTTATGTCACCTTGCCTGCAGAATTAGAATTCGACAAGTAGTTTGACTCGCAGTATTCCTTTCTTAAGAGTTCGATAATTTTTTGTATGTTGGCATTACTGAACTGTCCGCAATGAACTGGTCGTTATGTTTTTGGTGTTTGATCAGTGTCATCACATGGTTCTTTACTTACTTTTTGTCTTCTAATTTGTGTTTGACTTGTCAACTCATCTATTGTGTTTTAGAACAACCAGTCAAGTTCTAGATAATTTATATGCTAGTGAATTGAATTGATTCAATACATTTAAGATCTGTGAAAAATTAATAAAAAACTACTAAAAAATTATAATTTGAATCTGAAATAAATATGACGTCCTGGGAACTTCAGATTGCAGGATTGATTTAAAAACAAAACAATTTATTTTACATTTTTTTTTTAAATGAATTTCAGAGTTCAACAGTTAGCTTAGAAACCAACTTTTCGTTGTCGATTTTAAAAATATTACAAACTATTATAATTTTTTTTTTAATTTCTTTTTGCCCCATTTGTGACTTGGAAATATTGCACTTATAAAAGAGACTAGCTATAATCATGCCATGTCTAATATAGATCTAATTTCCACTCTTAGCGGAAAGTTAATTATACTGATACATTCTAAATATAGGTAATATAACGAAAACTCTCTTTTCTTAAATTAAACACTAAACTTTGGAGTTATTGAAGTTACGGACGAGTTGCAAAAGCAGAACGCCTACGGACTATTGAACTTCACGCAGTTGAAACTCCTTAACGAAAAATGCTAAAAATAATAAAGGGGCGACTTCTTTTATCGTTTGTTTATATATATTTGAAACAAGATTAAATAAAAACTGGAACAGACAGAATAGAGAAGCTATAATAAATTAGAGAATGATGTCAAATACAATTTAAGAGTAATTGGTATACCCGTAGTAATAAGTTTAAGTCTCGTTTTAAGTTAATGTAACAATGTAAACAGCAATTTTGTTACAACTAACAATAAATAATTTTATTTTAGGTACCTAAAAATACATGTTCCTATCAAAGAAATAGTCGTCATTCTAGACCGTGGAAACAAGTAGACACTTTAATCTAAAAACAGTTAAAGATGCTTTAGATGTAAGCAGGTAATGTTTCCCTAATATCTATAGTTTATCTTCTGCTAAACTTCTTACGGTTACTGTGCAACTGTACTCGTTAAAATATCATTCATTTTCTTCTTCCAACGCCTTGTCCTTCAAGGACTTTGGCAACCATTTGCATAATTTGTAACTTAACAATTACTTTTCTGAAAATAGATCTTGTGCTTTGACCGTACCTTTGGCAAAGGTTCTTTAACCAGGATTTTCTACGTAGGCCTGGCTTGTTATTGCTTTTGACTATCGTGTGCAGAACTTAAAAACTATTTGTGCTTTCTCATGATGTGTCTGAAATATAAGAGGAGTTTCCTTGTCTTTATGTTGTTAGTTATTGCTGTATTTTCATTACTTTGTTGTATTACATCTAAAGTTGCCATTCTCGCCATCCATGGCATTTTCAAAATTCTACGATATGACCCCATTTCAAAGGTTTCCAAATTGTTAATCATTGTTTCTGTTAATGTCCACGCCCCCACTTCATATAGAAGAACAATGAAAGCACAACAGTGAAAAACGCAGATTCGAAAAGCGATGCTTGAGCCTCGATTGGTTAGGTTACGTTATTTTCTGGCGTGATCGAGTCTGCTACGCAATTCTTGTATGTTATCCTAATTTTCGCTTACAAGGCAGCCCTGATGTTTGTAGGAAACAATCTTCTCTCTGATGTCGAACCTACCGCCAACACAGTAGCTATTTTTACTATTTACTAGTCATATTCATCTTCAGACCGATCTTGTTACTTGCTTCTGCCACAGAGTTCAACAAGTCTTAAAGGTCATCTAAGTTGGTGTCCAACAAAACGATCTTATTAGCATATCCCAAGTTGTTTATGAGAACCCCATTGCCAACTACGCCTTGTTGTTTTCTTTGGTGTAGCATGCAGTTTGCTTTTGAGAAAGTATAATAAATGTTGTTTTGAACCAGTTTTTGGTACGATTCCACTTCGATACATATTATTAAATAAGTCTACCAATAGCGAGATCGAATGTTGCCCGTCAAAGGTTATGCATAAACAAATTACTTGCCTTACTATTGTAATTTTTCGCCGCCTGCTTAATCTTTTCATGCAAAAATATCACTTAGCAAACAAAACACACTCTGCAGAGTTGCCAAACAACCGAGATTTTTGGGATTGTCCCAGAATCTCACAGTTTGCCCCATATCCTTGAATTTAAATGCCCTGTCCCGAACATACAGATTTGTATATGTAATTTTTTCACTTTTCAATAATAATTATCATATTTCACTTTTCGTTATTTTAATCTAAAATACATTTGATAATTAGTATATTTCACACTTTTTTTTCATAAGCGGTCCAACTATTTTCCAAACAACGATTGAAAATTTTGGAGTTACTTACATTTTTTTCAATCCTTCAAAGCATTTGGGAAGATATTTGTAACTGACTTGTCAAAATGCCTATTCGAACATCGCGTCCCCAAGGCTCGCTAAAAAAACGGCAATTTTCTAAAACCGAAAAATTGTGCATATTTTAGCAACTCAATTGTTTAATTAACCAATTTATAAAAGTCGGATAAAACAATACAATACAATCAATATCTTGTAGCAAAATAGGGCTTTTGGTCTGCCTCGTGGTGTTTGTCTAAGAAAAGCAGCGATACGCTGGTAAGTATTTGCTTCCTAATTTTGTATATCATTTGAACGTAATTATAATACATTGTATTCGGTAAACTATGATAATACATAATAATAATAATAAGTCCTGTCAAACATGATACCGAAATTGGAGTCTTCGATATACGGAAGATTGAGTTATATTTTATCCTCTTTATATAGGATGCGGGGTCGCTGTATTAAGTCCCAGAAGTAGTTCCAATTTCATTAATGCAATAATTACTAGGTACGTATATGAAATAAAGATTTGCTTTCTAAAATCCTTGTGGGTTTTTATGTTTTTAGTGATAGTCATCAGCAGGGGCCATTAAGGATTTCATATGTCTTACACATGGGGTGTGATAGTATTAAATAGTGATTTTATTTATAATGAACGGGTAAAAAATAAAATAGTTTGACAAAGGTTACGAGAACTTATGTGTTGTACAGGAATAATATAGAAAATGCTTTATAATTCTTTAATAACTCTACAGAGCTGCTAGATATATTGAAATTTACGCAGTTAAAAATATCGATTTGGGATTTTATGGCTTTAGAATAAGATTTTGTAGATTTTGCAGCTGGCAGCAAAATTTTCTTCTACTGAAACTTTTAAATTGTTTAGGTTATCGATTTAATGTTCTTGATTATAAATAGGATCTTTAAATATTGTCTTTGCAAATTGTAATTAAACAAAGTCAGAATGGTTTGAAATATCGTCTTTGATATTAAGAAATAGAAAAGGAATATTGAAGTTTTTTTTAAATTCGAATTTGATTTTAATCGGTTTAAAAAATCTATTGTGGATTCTCGGTGGTAGATAGGATCCTTGAACATTTAAGAGAAAACATCTATCTGCCAGCTGCCAAAATTGTTTTAGTTTAATTTTTGAATTTTAAAACATCGTTTTTTGGGATTGTGACTGACAAATAAAGTCTTTTAGGTTTTCGATAAAAAAAACTTTTGACATATGCCAAAGTTAATTTTAAGTTTATCTTAATTCGATACAGTATTTCTGCAATATATGTTTAAAATTTGCAGTAGCAACTGTTAAATTGTTCAAATTTAAATTTTGGATGGATCAATGGCGACATATTATGGTTCTAGCACTTTTGCTAATTTAGTTATAATTTGAATTTTGCAGACTATTGTTCCAATCGTGTCCGATAGGGGTATGATATCTATATCACTTGTTAGAGACTGTCCCACTAATAAAATTGATAAACTTTGTTGCTGCTATGGCCATTTCTTTGACGATAATTTGAATGAAGTTTTAAATTTATATGGTGAACCAGCTAGCAAAAAGGCTAGAGAAAGCGCACTTAATTTATTTTTTTGGATGTTAGTCTAGCAGCAGTAAAACAAATAATTAAAAACAGCGATTTTATTAATACTTTTTAATTTTGCACGCTTTACTTTTATGTTATCACTTATTTCAACTAACCTTATACTATAGCTTCCTAAATATTGAATTGCATACGTCCGAAAATCACTTGTTAGGGTACTTGCATTTTAACTGAATGAAAAATGTAACTTTCTTACTAGACTTGCTTTTCGACGGGCTATAAGCTAGCAGACAAGCAAGACAAGTAAGCAAGTAAATCACTACAAATTAACTCCTACCATGCAAGGTGAGTGCGATGCTAGCTGCCTGGCAAACAAAATTGAGAGTAGGGTCAATAAAACGCGGTTCAATTTTTTCCTTGCTTTTCCCCCTTTTTAACATTGACAGTCGCTTGTCCGAACCCTTGACATGTTGGAAAACAAATTACTTTCAATTTGTTGTTACGCGATCAAAGTTGCGTTTCTACATTTGGTTATATAAAATATACTAAAATATTCTATTGCAAATTAATACATTATGTTACCTCCTTTGCAGGTTATAACCTGCAGAAATACTAGTTATGGAATATGAATTTTCCAATATGCCAAAATAAAATGGCTAGAGAAAGTACTTCAAATAATTAGTGTGGCTATATATATGGTGACTTTTGCCTTTCTAAAGAAAAGCAATTAAAAGTAGCAATTTTAACATTGTTTATTTTACTTCCCCTTCAACTCAATGAGAGAAGAAGAACTTTCTTATCTGACTTGCTTGAGTTAATGTAAACCGTCCTTTATTAAAATTTGAATCCAGTTCACTTGAACCAGTTTCGGAAATCACTACTGTCAATTTCTACTCTAAGTTACATTGCGTGAAACATTTAATTAAAATAAATAGAATAACTTAAAAACCATTCAGAATTTCCAAAAACGGTTTAATCATTAAATTAATTTTTCGTCACCGGATCTTTTGATAATACCAATTTGATAATGACGTCATACCTGTAAGAATTATGACGTAATTGAATGTAACATGTCTTATACTTAAATTCAACCGCTTTCGGGAAAATGGCGTCTCAAAATTGTCATTATGTGATGCTTAAAGTTCTCTATCGGCCAGACGGTTTAGCAGGAAATGTGAAAATCGACATTGGTGTCCACTTCCGGTTTGAACGGGAGTGTCGAATTTTCACACTCAGTTGCTGCCAATTAAAATGAAATTGATTGAATTGAAAAGTTGATTAAATCGGTATTACCAAAAGATATGGAGTCGAGTAAATCAATTTGTGGGGTAAAACAGTTTTTACAAATTATGAGTATTTTCCAACTTCTAGAATTAATTCCAGTATTTAACTCCACCCGCTATACTGAAAGCAAATCCGCTGAAATCCCTTTGATTGATTATGCCATTGTATTACGTACTATTTTAAATATCCTTTTTACAGAGTGTAATCTTCCAGCAAGAAAACCCGGTCACAATCGAGACATTTAAACAAGGCAGGAAATGAATCGGCAGATAACATCGTTATCGCTCTAGACGGAGATTTTCGCCACATTTTCGGCAAATGAGCTCAGTCAGAGAAAACGTTCACCTGTTCGTATTTCCCGGATTTTCCTGGATTTTCTCTTCTAAAAATGCGGTTCTACTTAACAAAGCTAATGCGGGATGCTCCGGTTGAGGTGCAAATAAAGGGCTTTTGGGAAATGGGCTTATGTTTCTTCACCCTTTTATAGGTACTTTGTATATGTAATTGGAGCTTAAAAATTGTTCCTAAACAGAAAATAATGATCTAAAAAAGTATAATATACTTAAGGTTTTTTTTAATCGACAATTGTGTCAAATAAACGTAACAGCTTTCAGAAAAAAAAAACAAATCAAAATGGGAGTTTACACAGTACGAGTTTCAGAACTGGCCTGTCAAGGAAAGAGACAAAATCAAATGATTCGCTGCTCGGGTGTTTACAAGGTGTCAATAGTTGCTTTCGAGCAGTTCCAGTGAGCTCTAAAGAAGTGCTTTAACTGATCGCTCTCAAAGAGTCGCTATTAACTAAGATCTCTTGCGCGATTAACTTACAGGGTAAGCTCCACAAGAGTCAGTTCTGGATCCTCTCCTTTTTCTGCTATATATCAATAACTTGGCTTTTGTTAAGATTCCGAAACGCGTGACACTAAATTTCTGACATCACAATTCTGTGTGGAATCAAATGATTTATAATCCTTGAGAGGTATTATATCACTATCCCTTGTATGCTGGAGTGATTCGAAAATCTTATCTCTTAATGTGGCCAAGATAAGCATTTCAAATTCTATGTAGGGTTTTGTTGTGGGAACACTCTCCTTGAAGACAAAGGGTGTAAGCAAATCTATGAGCATCAACATTGACAATAACCTAAAATTTAATACACACTTTCATTATCTTAATAAAAAAGTTACTACGGGATGCCTTGCTGCTCGTTCCATTCTTTTCTTCGTAGGGACCACTAAATTTTACATTTTCATGACATTTCATCGTTCCGCTATTTTGAATACGTGTCAAATAAAAATAAGCACAGAACGCCACTAAACTGTCTAGTGGGTTACTGACTTCGGCGTCCAAAAAATGCCATGATAATGCGTTCTACTGACGAAGAATAGCCAGTAAAAGAAAAAATATTGAAGTGACTGGTCATCTGGTAGAGACGACAGACATGCAGCAACTGACCTTCTCAACTCGCACGCTAGCATGCACCGCGTAAGACCCGCTTAAAATAACATCGTTCAAACCAAAATTACAAGCAGAAACCTTGACACAGATTTGATCGAAGGAACCCGCTAACAAAAAGTCTAGAGAAAGCACACTTAATTTATTTGTCGGAGATATATATTTGTTGGTCTAGCAGAAGTAAAGCCAAAAATTAAAAAACAGCGATTTTATTGTTATTTTTTCAATTTTGTACGTTTTACTTTTATGTTATCACTTTTTACAACATACCAAGTACTAAAGTATCTTAAATATTTAATGGCACTTATTAGAACATTTGCTCTTCAGCTGAATTAAAAATACAACTGGCTTTAAGCCAGTAAACAAATCATAGGTTAGAGCAGTAGAGATAGTTTTGGTGGGTGTCACAGGAATAATATAATAAAATTTTCTTTTTTACTAATAGTACCACTCCATTTGTGTTACAAAAAAAATGGTCAAAAAAAAACAAAAAGAATATCTTCCAAATTATCACAGATAGAGCGAAATTGTTTAACTAAAATGTAGGTCAGATTATTATCCTAAAAAGGGATTCATGATTTTTTTTTGTAGTTCTCATAGTTTTGCGAAAATTGAGTTTTAAAAAAATAGTTTTTTGAGGTTGTGTAATGTCATGTAGCCACGGATGTCTTCTTACAAATGCAATTTGAATTATGAAAAGATAATTTTTACTCAAGTTATGGCAAAATTTATTTGCGCGCCTACTATTAAATTCAAAAAAATTTCTCTTGTTTAGACAAGAGGGGAGAAGAAAGTTAATGATGATTTACGTAATTTATCTCGAAAATTATTATATTTCCGAAAAAAAATATTAGAACCTTTTTTGTAGGTGATCATTTAACCCACATTTTTTAGTTAAAATGTTGTTCTATCTGAAATATTTTGGAAGATATTGGAAAAAAACAGCTTTATTTCTTTCTGATAACCAGATGACCTACGTGTGAGCAAATCGGCAATTTCTGAAACAGCCCTTTGAGAGGTACCATTTGCAAAAAAAATTAATGTACAATGTATGCATTGTATCAAAAGAAGCGGTAAGACAAGATTACTTTTTCTTGTTTAGTGTACTTTAATAAAAGCTTGTCATTTAACATTTTTTTTGAATATTATTTGTATTTATCGACGTGACACTAACACTCGAAATACTTAAATAATAATCTTTTCTTAAATGATAACAAATGTGGGTGTAAAAATTAATTATAAAAATTTTACGGTTGAATTGCATTTTTTATATTTATTTTTAGTTTCCATAATAAGAGACATCTAAGGATAAAGGTGTTTCGCCAATCATTCATCAAAACAAAATTAAGCAAATTTGGATTAAACTGAGCCTTTATTGCTTCATTGCATCTTAAGAATAAAATTTGTAAATAAATCTTTATTTTTATATAATAAATTTAATACGTTTTTCTGACTATATATATCGTTAATCTTAAATAAAGTTGTTGTTGAGTTATGACATGCTGAACATGAAACATTATTATTATTTTAAAAACCACTGTGCTGAGTTATCGTCACTATTATTTTTTAAATAATGTGGTTCAGAATGCAGTTCCAAGATATATTTATTGCCTGATTTTATAACATGTTCGTGAAAGTACAAATATTTATAGCCTCAATAATACTGCAAAACTTATGAGATTTTAGCGATAAACAACCAAAATCCCTTTTAACTTGAAAATTTAATCAAACCCAAAGTAGGTCACACACTTCAGATCTTTATGCAAATTTGGGATTTAACTTCGAAATTAAATTTAACAAAGGACCGACGAGTTGATTAGCAAACATTTTCTTTATTATTGTGTCAACATTAAGAACTTGTTTTGTTTTGTGTTTCGGCAAAGAACTTAACGAATTGAAGGGAATTTAGTCAAAGCGATTGTTTGTTGATTGCTAGCTAAAACTTGCCCAGAATATAAACATATAAGTACAGAAATTATGCAGTGTATATTTTGGTATATTTTTAATGTTATTTGAGTCAAATTTAGTTATAATTTGAGTTAAGTTACTACATTATGAAAATATATTTGTTGCCGTATTTTTACCTCACCAATCACCTGAAAAATATTGCAAGTTATTTTTTAACCAGTACAGTAGTTAACCCACAAGGCTCATAAATATTTCAATTGACTTTTTGCTGTCCAAATATTTAGGTTCTGTCACATTCACAAATAACAGCAATTTTGGATTGTACTTACTTATTGTAGATACTTGACCATCTTTCCTTTAATTTTTTTTTCAACGTGGCTTTCAGTAGCCATCTTCAAATATTTATCCCTGCTAATATTGATATGTGCCAAATTTCAAATTTTTATCTTGACTGATTCAAAAAATAAAATCGCGTTATGGAGGAGAGAGAATATAAAAATATTTCGAAATAATGAAGGTTAACATTACCGTTAGTTATATTTATATATATTTTCTAAAACATATTTTAATATGTATCTTTTACAAACAACGGCATGTTTAACAGCCACAAGATTGCCTAATATCCCGAAGAATGTTAGCAAACTGCAAATGTAAATAACTGTTTTGGAAAAAGGGTCTGTTATAGGACTGGGCGCCTATCCAAATTAATAAACGAATATTGCAAGTCGAGATTCTTCGATTATTCGATTTTTGTTTATTGGATTTTAACGATTATTCGATCATTAAATTAAAATAAAAAATAATCCATTAAGTTTTAATTTAGTAATTGATTAATTAATCTATTTTTTAATAAATTGATATCAATTATTCGGTTTTTAAGAAAGTTTCTATTTACTGTCTAATTAATTTGTTTAATATTATATTTTTTAGGTAAAATCGAAATTTTTTTCATTTCAAACTCAATACTTAATTAATGCCTTAATTTGATTTTGTGATTTATCAAAAGCTCAATGTTTTGATTAAATAAAAAGAAATTCTTATAAAAACGTTTATGTATTAAGAACAGTTAATAAAAAGTTTTTAATCAAAGTCACACAAAACGCTTACCCTTAATTTTTAGGCTATTAGATAAATTTTAATTTGTATTTGCTAATTACAAATTTCTAATTATCTTTTTCTTTAATTTTCTGATTTTGTATTTGTGGGCAATATTTAAAGACCGTTTTAAACGAGCTGACATAAGAATTATAAATATATTAAGGGATGGTATAAGATTTAGAGGGTTCACAACTACGAGAATTCATTTGCTTACGTTAACCTTTTAAACGGATTACACCCGTGTTAAGCCGCCTGAATGAATCTGCCAAAAAATCGTCTATAAATGCAGCATGCTGTCAAATTTTGACCATGTAACCCGTTTGGCAACAGGGTAAAGATTCCAGTTCGTAGAGATATGACACCATTAGAAATAGAGATGTTTAAGGATTAAGGGGTTCATTTGGGAACAAATTTAGAGAATCTGAAAATATATCCACCAATTGAGAGGGGAAAACTGTTAAAATAAGCTAAAAAAAGTAAAATTTTTCACTTTTCGCACTGTATATGCAAAAATTTGTAGAGGACCATTTTTGTATGATTGCAAAATACGGTTAAATAAATGGTTTGAACATATGACGGTTCGAAGTTGTTTGATAATACGGGAAAATCGTTGTTTTTTAGATATTGCTTGTGTAGTCGTTCTCGGTGGCTTGGGCGAAAAAATTATGCAGATAATATTTCACCAGCCAGTGTCCAGTTAGGACCCCGGTAATGGTTCTAAGTTGGCCTCTGTTTTGTTTTAGAAGTCTATTAGACTCAGAACGGCTAAAAGGGACTGATATGAAGACCTTAGACTGTGCAATTTCTGTTAGCTCGTGTCAATACCGAATTCTTCGACAGTGCGATTCTTAATCCTAGGTTTGACAGCTGAAGGAGCAATTCCAAGAGCAGGTTCCGACCCAGTAAAAACAGGTGTTGCTATCTTCCCGAGCCAGCTGATGTACCCCCTCATTACCCCTAGTGCCCTGATGGCCAGGCACCCAAATGAAGCTAACCCTATTAGAAGCACACAGCCTCTCTAGGGCTCTCCTACATTCAAGTGTTAGCATCGAATTGACCCTGCTCGATTACAGAGACTTATTGTCGGCTTGACTATCAGCATATATAGATATGCTTGTCGAGATAGCATCTGGAAAAGTTTCCCTGTACGCAGTCAAAAAAAGACATTTACTGAACTCTCTACGATTAATAGGACCCGAGATATAAAGTTGTGAAGAAATGACTCTGCGCCAGTAATTTGAGTGATTTATCATGCATTCTTTTTGAATAATGGTTTCTTTATTTGATATACAGAATTAAAATTATATTTAACTGAAATCTTCAAACAAGAACAACAACAGTTATTCGTCGGTTTCTGCATGCCTTTAATGGGTGTGATACTACCTCAGCAAATTCCGGATGGGCAAGGAAAAAAGGGTCAGACTGTTCCTCGATGACCCTGAATTGAAGAGATCGATGAACTTTTTATTTTATTAAAGATAGTAATCCCTCCACTATCGACAAAATATATATTTTTAGTATTGCTGCATGATACCCAACGAGAACAATTAAAAATTTATTCGACTTGAAGTTTACCACCACCAACAGGTGCTGCTCACCATCATGAACGGACCATTTTATAAACTCCAATGTTAATATGCAATTAGCTAAATCCATTAAAATGGAGTTGGAAGTTGTTCACATGGACTGATGCATATCACAACGACTTGTCCAATAACCCCAGTGAAATTACTTAATTCCACTACATACAGGCGAAAAACATGTTGCAAAAGGTAATGTGGCTGTGGAGAGCGAGCATTAAATGTTGAACTTGTCTCGAATACTAAAGTAAAAGTTGTGAAAATGTTGAGAATATTACCTATATGATGAGGAGAACGACTTCATGAAATTAGTTCAGCTCTTATATTGAAATAAGAATTGGTGCATTCAAGGTACTACGAGTTATACGCTAAAATTAAATAGTCGATGTATATAAAACTAATGATTTTGGTCTCTGCTTCACAACTTTATAACTCCGATCTTATTAGTCGTAAAGAGTTCAGTAAGATCGCTTTTTTTCATTGTTAAGTCTACCTTCAATGTTGTTTTATACAATTTTCTTGTTAGAGATGCCTGGAACAATTGTACAAGCAGTAGCAGCAATTTTTCTATTAAAAAAGAAACTATAACTATAACTTTTTGGAGATATGTTGCAAAAGGTGAAAAATTATAACTTTCTAGCTTAATTAACAGTCTTCTCCTCTGAATTCATGTCTGCTTTTTTAGACTGTCTTAATTTACTTCTAAATGATCCAATTAGTTTAAAAATGTTCCCATGTATAATTGTGTAATGTTTAGCTTAATATTTCATCTCTGGAAATGGCATATATATATTAGGTCTAATCGAAGAATCAGTTATTTGATTTTGCCCAGCCCTAGTATATTTTTACTAATTTATTCTTTAGAATTGATCAAATTAGCTGTTTTCGTGTTTAATATAAGATTAAAATTGGTTTTACTAAAAACGCATAAGATTTTGTTTTACAATGGCAACTTTAGCTGAAACCCTTCTGACTTCATGCATGATAAATAATTAAGAAATTAAGAAGTATCCTAGAAATTTGCACAGAAGAATTTTAAAACAATTGTATCAAAAATTGTTTTTTTTTATTTAGACCTAAACTATTTTGGTACAGAGAAAAAATATTGAACAAGAGTACTGACTGGACAGAGTTTTACAAAAATATGACTATAAGTGCTAATTATCCTCTATAACTCGACCTTTGTTTTTTTAGCAAATCAGTTATCAAACTTGATTCCTGCCAATATTTATCAAACCTGATTTCTGTTTAAAAAAAAGCTGAAGCAAATGTCCAATCGTTGCAGCATATCTTTGCTATAATATTAACCTTGGTTTGCACGTCCCTTCAAGAATATTACCAGACGTTACGAGCAAATTAAAGTTCTGATGTACTTCGTGAGAGTTTAGCAATATTTTGCATTTGTCTGCTCCTTATTCTAACATCCTGTCTTTCAATGCTCTAATTTGCTGACTGCTGTTCATTTTGCTACGTGCTTTTGTGGAAAAAATTTTACCAGTGACGTGGAAATACGCTTAAAAAATCGGTAAACTTCCCTTACCCGTGATGAATCTGTACTTTTATTGGGGATGGAGAAGTGTGGTTCAATTTAGTTCGGTACATGGTCATTTAATAACATGTGTATTTTACATATATTGTCTTCACAAATATTTTTTTTGGGCGCCATTTTGTTTAACTGTTTTGGATTCTTATCAAAATTTTACAAGTATCTACCTATGCCACATTTAATTTCTGGGCAAAAATTATAGTAAATTAAACAAGTAGTTTTACAGTGACACACATCGCCATTCGGTTACGTTGAATTCATTTATCCATATATCACATTTAATTTTTCTGCAAAACTTAAATCGATTAAATAAGGTTTTTTACGTAGATTTTTAAATATTTTATTTGGCCGCCATTTTATTCCGCGCCGTCTTGAATTTGTACTACAAATTTACTAGTTTCTATATCACACTATTAGGCCGCCATTTTGTTTTGCTATATTGGATTCATACCAAAATGTTACCAGTTCATTTCTATGTAAAATTTGATTTTTGTGCAAAATTTGTGGTAAACTGGATAATTAATTTTTTACTAATATATTTAAAACGTTTTAGTAGCCGCCATCTTGTTACGTCATTCCCGTAAGGACCATTCATTTTTGATCAAAATTTAAAGGTGAACGGATAAATAGTTTTTAAGTGATGCCGTGAACTGATAGATAAATAGATAAATCGACGGAATTGATAAAAGATAATATTTAGCATTTAGGGAAATTAAAACGTGAAAATATGTAAAAGGGTGATTTTTTACGATTACAAACATTTTATTTCGCCTCCATTTTGAATTTATAGTATAATAATATAAATTCATCTCTATACCACAATTAATTAATTATTCCACAAAATTTGGAATCAATCCATTAAGTAGTTTTTTTCAGGCATCTTGGATTCGTACTAAATATTTACCAGTTGGTTCCTATATAGAACTTGATTTTTGTGCAAAACTTGAGATAAATTGGGTAAGTAGTTCTTTAGTAATAATTTTTTTAATATTTCATTGGACCGCTATTTTGTTTCGTCATAATAGATTTTTACCAAAATGTTACCAGGTCATCCTTTGTGTGTGTGGTTGGCCTTAGCAGACGCACGTCAGACTTGGTTCTCCAATAAAGTGAAAATTACTATAGTAAAATGTGTTGTTAATAGCGGAAAAGTACACAAAATACATAACAGGACACGGCACGTATGTACATACCATTTATTTCAGTAAATGTAAAATAATTATTACAATAAATCCAAAATATCGGCCACGATAGCCTACAATAAACAACATCAAATATCCTTATCGCGGAATAAACCAACTTTTTTCGCATGGAACGTCTTGTATTAAAAGGATTAAAGGCGACCGAGAAGGCGACCATACACTATAATATTACTACAGTTAATTCTAATATTTTAATTTCTGAAGAGCCAAACTATGGAAGAGAAAGAAGTTACCACAAAACAATTATACGATTTGATAAAAGGAATACTCGTGTCAAACCGAGAAATTAAAGAGCAAATTGCGCAATCCGAGGAGGAGATTAAGGAAGAGATAAGCACAGTGAGAGGAGAATTGTCAAAAGAGTTACACCAAGTAAGACTAGAAAACGAAATACTGAAACAGGAAAATATAAATCTTAAAGAGAAAATAGAGAAGATCGAAAAAACCACAAAAAAGTACAATTTGATGGTATATAATTTTAAAGAACACCAAGATAAATCAACCGACCTCCAAAACTTCTTGAAACTATTGAACGACCACGCACAAATTTCTCGCACATTTCAAGATTTCAGAAATTTCTACCGCCTGGGAAAAGTCACTAATAATACAACCCGCCCCATATCAATAGAGTTAAAAAGTTATTTCTTAAAGGAAGAGATCCTAAAAAACGCCAGTAAACTTATAAATCAACAAGTGTACCTTTCAGCTGATTATACCCAAAAGGAATACCAGAACAGAAAGCTTTTGAAAAAGTATTTAAAAATTGCCAAGGAGAATAAAAAAACAGCTGAGATCAAAAACTACTCTCTATTTGTGGATGGAAAAAAGTTTACCATAGAAGATTTGGAAAAAAAAAGAGACTGGCGAAGATTCTGAAAGTGAGGAGGTGGAGAACCGTAAAAACGCAAATAATCCTGCTCATAACAAAGGAACATCTGAAGAGACGCCAGAAAAACTAAAAGAACATAATCCAAAGAAGAAGAAATTAATAATTATTTCTTTTCTTCTTATTCCAAAAATTACAGTTTGCACTATTATATTTAAAAAAGGGACTTCTTTTTCTCCTTTAAATACAAAAAAAAAATTAATAATTTGTTTTGTTTAGTGTTTTACTTTGCAGGTTTTTATTATTGTTTGTTAGTGTTATTAATATTATTTAATTTTTAAATAATTATAGTTATACAATTATTAATATAGGTGTATATGTGTATTTATAGGTTTTGGTTAGGCACATTTTACGAAATTTCATGGAATCTGTACTGTATTATTGTTTATTATAGATAGCCCTTCTCTTGAAATTATTATTTTATAATGAATAGATTTATAATAGAGACTTTAGAAGTGACAAAGTAAAGAGCACAATAATAGGAAATTTTGATGAATACATTAACTTCTTAGACAAAAAAAAAATCAATATTTTCAATCTACCACACAAACATAAGGAGTCTTGAAAAACATATTACTGAATTGCAACTATATTTAACAGCTTTAAAAAATAACTTTGAAATTATTATATTAACAGAGACCTTTGCATTAGATGATATTTCTTTGTTGAACATCCCTGGCTACAAACTCATTTATAACTGCGGAAAAGCTAGCAGCCACGACGGCACTGTCATATATGTTAAAGATAATCTAAAATATGAATTTAGTATTGACTCCCTGCATAACATTAATTATAATTAACACGCAAATGAAACAAAAAAATAATTAACCTGCAAATGAAACAAAAAAATGAAAGCTTTAGTGTACTGGGATTGTATAGGTCGCCTTCAACTAACATCGATAATTTTAATAAAAATCTAGGAGATTATTTAGAGCGAAATAAAAATCGATTTAAAAAAAATAATAATCATTGCATGTTGATAGGAGATATTAACATAGACCTCCTTAGTAACGAGAATATTGTAGAAGAGTACAAGAACTGTTTAGTTGAAAATGGTTTCTTATCTGCAATAAATGGCATTACACGACCTGAATCAAGCACTTGCATAGATCATATCTTCATAAAATCTAAAAATCCAGCTGATCCATTACATTCCTTTATATTCCAAAATAAAATAACTGATCATTGTCCGATAGCCATACATATACCATACAAGAACCCGACCATTGAAGGAGGTGAGAAAGAACTGACTGAACTCGATAAAATATACATAAATAAGAATAAATTGAAAGAATTGGTAACACATGAAACATGGGAATGCGTATACGAAGAAATAGATGTAAATACAAGTACCGATATATTTATAGAAACATTACAGAGACACATAAAATCTGCATCAACAATAAAAAAATTTAACAGCAATAAAGTTAATAGAAACCCTTGGATCACGCCCGCCTTGCTTAAGTCAATAAACACGAAGTATTATCTACTAAATAAATCAAAAAAGCATCCAAATAACCCAAATTTTGCGCGCCAATACAAAGAATATAGAAATAATTTAAATAAAATTCTCGATGAGGCTTACATTAGGTATTACAAATCTAAAATGGACAAAAATCTGAAAAAATCCGATAAACTATGGAAAAATGTAAAAAATATTCTTAATAAAAATCAAATAAAAAAAGATTCAATTTGCGAAATTAGAAATGAAGATAAAACTTTATATAAAGAATCTGAAATAGCTGAATGCTTTAATAAATATTTTACTAGCGTCGGAAAAACTATGGCAAAAGAAATAACTTTAAACAATGACCTTATATACCCCACACCTATAAATGAGCACAGTATATTTTTTAACGCCTACAAATACTAACGAAGTAAAACAAATAATAATATCTTTAAAACTGGCAAAACCCCTGGAATTGACGGTATCAAAAATGAAACATTCAAAGACCTTAAAGATTTTATATCAGCACCACTTGCCCACATAATTAACAAATGCAATTATTACACCTGTATACAAAACTGGAAATAAAACTACACCTTCAAACTATATACCAATCTGACTACTTAATACCACCAGCAAAATTATAGAGAAAATCATAAAAAATAGGCTTTTCAATTTTTTTAAAAAATACCGGGTTCTATCTGAAAGTCAATTTGGGTTTCAAGATAATCTTTCAACTGAAGATGCCTTGGTCAAACTCACAAGAACTATAAATGATTCATTAGATGGTGGAAAAAAAGTGTTTTTGTTGACCTAGCCAAGGCATTCGACACAGTGGATCATAAAAAATTGATAGGTATCCTTGAGAATTCTGGTATACGAGGCACAGCTTTAGGACTATTTAAAAGCTATCACCCAAACCGTAAAAATTGGTGCAAGTACAAGTACAGAGGCTAAAGTTGAATACGGGGTTCCACAGGGGACCGTTTTGGGCCCGATATTGTTCATACTTTATATGAATAATGTGTTCAACATCGACTCTTCAGGGGAACTGGTATGTTTTGCTGATGATTCTGCAATAATCTACAATAATCTGAAATTAATCTTTCAAAAATATTTCAATGGTTCAATAACCATGTTCTTATCATTGATTATGAGAAAACTTATTTCATGCCCTATGGTAGTTACCGAGACTCTCTTCCAAACTATAATGAAATCTCTATAGAAATGAATGCAAATACTACTATCTCTATAACATCCAAGCCTAAAATAAAATACTTGGGCGTCATACTAGATTCTCATCTGAAGTGGAATGAGCATACCAACTATATCAGCAATATACTAAGATGTTTAGTACGCAAGTTTAAAGAATTAAAAAAATATTTTGAAATTCCATATCTAAAAACACTTTATCTATCACTTGTGCAGCCACATTTGACATATGGCGTAATAGTTTGGGGTGGTGTACTTGACGTTCATCTTAAAGTATTAGAGAATGTTCAAAAATGGATACTAAAAGTTATATATAACAAGAACCGATTATACCCAACTGATTTATTGTTTGAAGAATCCAAAATTTTTGACGTAAGACAACTATATGTTGAAAGTATAGTCCTAAGGCAATACAAGAAAAAAGACACCCTTAGACCCATCCAACATGACCATTACACTAGACATAAATCCCAAACAGGCACTCTCCCGAACATTAAAACCTCATTAGCCCAAAGATATTTTACATATATTAGTCCACACATACATAATGAGCTCCCACCTAGTATAAAAACTCTAAATTCTATTAATCTATTCAGCTCAAGAATACAAATACGGCTGCAAAATCCGGGAAGGAAAAAAATAAATGCTCTTACAAACAAAAAGTATGGATAATTACATCCCTTTTCATAATCTATTCTAAGTAAAGAAGAAAACTATTATCTTAACTTATTAAATAATGTGACAATAAACATAACATAACCCAATTATGACACAGCTTCCCGAACATAACTTTAGCCCCGGCTAGGAAAAAAATAAACTTATTTTTAACACAAAAGGGCCTGATCTAGACACAAAAACATAAAGAAAACAAAAGAAAATTACACAATTCTTAAATCTAAATTTTGTCACTTCTTTGTCCCCCTTGTTTGTTTGTTTGTTTATTAGTATAAATATTTGTGTACTGTTTGGCTAGGTAATATTATGTAATAATTTTCTCACCGACAAGATTTACTTATTTGGTGAGTAATTCAGTTTATTTGTCAAATTGGAACATTTGTAATACTTATTTCTTAATATAAATAAACTATTATTATAATAATAATTATTATTATCCCAACATGACTTTTAATTTTTGACCAAAATTTAGAGTGAATCATGTACGTAGCTTTTTAGCTATGCCGCGAACAGACCGGCCGACAGACAGACAGACCAACGGATTTGAGAAAACATGTTTATCGGCATCTAGGGATCCTGAAACGTAAAAATCTGAAAAAACTCGGAGGGTGATTTTTTCACGATTATATTACTTCCCTACGAGGGAAGTAAAAAGAATTCAGACATATTTTAATTTAATAATAATATAATCAAAATCAATGTCTCCGCTGGTTGAACTACACTTAGTCAAGAGATACAACATTTAGCTACAAGAGACTTATTACTAGTATAGTACTGTAATAATGAAAAAATTATCCTCCCAGATTTTTGCAGACCTTTACGATTCATGCATGTTTTTCTTTGACTCCTATGGAAAAAAAAAAACTATCAGCAAGATTGTGGGAAAGCATCTTCGGTTATCATTCGTGTGTATCCTACTTCCCAATGTCAATGTGTCAAAAATATGTAAAATAATTTTATGTCGTGAAGAGTTAACTATGTCTTGTGAGAAAACGGAAGAATAGTGAATTTTGAGTGTAGATCCCAAAATGCAGGCCTAGAAAAAGTACATGTATAAATCTTTTAAAAATCGTTTAGCTTTAGTGTGAAAAGTGGCCCTTTCACAACTTTTTATATATCAATATACTATTTCTTATTTCTGTTGATCTGTCCGTCCGTTCGCGGTACAGTTAAAAAACTACATATCTGATCAAATTTTTCTCAAACGTCAAGGGTTATACAGAGATAAACTGAAAAAAACCTTCATAAAAACCCAATATGACGAAACAAAATGGCGGTCGAATAAAATGTTAAAAATCAGTGTTAGAAAATCGACTATTCGGTTTCTTTGTGAATGTGAATCAAATGTACTATTGTATCGAATAAATTGGTAAAATTGTGTTGCCTGAATCCATACGGCGGAACACAATGTTCAAACATATAATATGAGCCTTTGTTAGTTGAAAGCTTCCCTTTAATAATGAAAATAAAAAATAGCAGGATTCAATTTATTTACAATTAAAAAATTGAAACTTAAGAATACAATAATGGTAAAACTAAAAGAAAACAATAGACGTATCTTATATTTTTTGTTATTTTTGAATATATTGGTTTTCTCATGTTTTATTATGTTAGCGTTAATGCAAATAAAAAATATTTGTTGGTTTTAGAAGTTCTCGTTTTCCTTCTTTATAGCGGACAAATTTGCAAAGAGATAAAATAAATTTGACCTGTTTTGCTGTTTTTTTTTACTAACCGCTTTAAAATAAAAAAAATGGGGACTGCTTCATATATCTAGGGCTACCCTGCAAAGTGGAAAAAATATATGTATATATAACAAAGAAGAAGTGTGATACAGTTTATTATAACAGCTAAACACTTTTTGAAATCACATTTTTTTCTGTTTTCAGTAAATAAATTCAAGTGACAATAACTATATAGGGAATAATAGTTTGTTGTTAAGTCAACCACGCCACTGAGTCTAAGGTATCTAACCCCAAATTCCAACCCCGCTCTCCTTCTCACCCCTACAAATTCCTCATTTAAGAATGTCTTTTAGTGCCCCTTAAGATGAATACTTATTTATGGCACTTTTTACTCCTCGTCGCCGTTTGTAAGAGCCGTTGTATCTCTTAAAAGAAACGTTTCTGGCATTTACTCTAATTCGGATTTGTGATTTCGAGGATTAGGCATTTTGTTGCTTTGTTTTAGGCGGCAACATTCCTCGAATAGCCGACTGAGTAAGCAGTTTATCACAAGCATTTCGATTTTAATAAAACTTATTTTAAGTGAATATATTTTTACATAAACCGCTTCAAAACAAGTACATATTTTTTCCAGCTGGAAATGGCTGTTTTAGTTATGATTTTTTACTTCATTAAAAAAAATTAACAATAACTCTTATAGTGAACACAGCACAGGAGATTCTATTAGATAAAAAGGACGTAAATATTGAATCACTATTAATTATCTAGCTGTTCTAAAATAATTTATTTTAAACAATAGTCAATATCTAAAAAAGTCGTGGAGTTACCCCGAAATGTTCCTGCTTTTCTGTTATTTTTGTTATCATATAACCGTATTCAATTCTGTTACTTTTTAATTTTGTTAATATAACACAAATTTAATATCCACTTAATACCACCCCTTAATATAATTCCTTAATGACAACTTACTTGAGAAAATATATTTTCTATCGTTTATATCTTAAAAGGGTTTATTCAAGGGTGAAAAAGTAATTATTCAGGGCTAACATGAAATAAATGTCGTCACCGCGACGCCAAGACAAAAAAAGGACTGCAAGAACTATAGAAGTCTTTTCTTACTTCCCTCGTAAAAGGGAAATATTGTAATAACTTGAAAAAATCAGTCTCCGGGATTTTTTCAGATTTTCGGGGTCTCTAGATGCTAAATTCCATCGGTCTGTCTGTCGCTCTGTCTTTTCGCGGCATAACTAAAAACTACTTACGTCGTAACATTTTGGTGAAACTCAAATAAGACGAAAACATTTTGCACAAAAAAACAAGTATTAGAGAGTAATTAACTAGCAGAATTTTAGTGCGAATCCAAGAAGGCGGCTTAATAAAATATTTACATTTACTACTTAATAGATTGATTTTAAATTGTGTGCAAGAATTAACTGTGATATGGAGATGAACTGGTAAAATTGTGGTACGAATTCAAAATGGAGGCCAAATTGTAACAATGAAAAAAATTTCAGGTTTTACATATCTTTACGTTTTGGCGTTTCTAGATGCCAAAAAATATGTTTTCTCAATTCCATTGGTCTGTTTTTCGTTCAGTCGCGACGTAGCTAAAAACTACCTACCTGATCGACTTCAAATTTTGGTCAAAAATTACGGGTTACATGGGGATGACCTGGTATTATTTTGGAAAAAATCCAATATGGCGGAACAACATAGAGGCCAAGTGAAATGTTAAAAAAATTATTATTAAACAACAAATTAACTAATTTACATCAAATTTTGTACTAAAATCAAGTGTTCATAGGAATCAACCTGTACTATTTGGCTACAAATTCAAGACAGCAAAACAAAATGGCCGCCTAATAGATTGGTTGAAAAAATCAGTCTGAAAAATATTAGATTATTTTCAAATTTTGGGCATCCATTAAGTTGTGATATAGAGATAAACTGATAAAATTTTGGTACGATTTGAAAACGGCGAAACAAAATGGCGGCCAAATGAAATGTCCAAAATATCAACGCAAAAGAAACTTCTTGTTTAATTAACTTAATATCTGCCAGCAAAATTAAATGTTATACAGGGATTACCTGGTACGAACTGAAAATGACAATAAAAATGGCGGTCTAAAAAAATCAGTGTAAAAAAATGTATTTTAAATCATGCCCGAAAAATAAGTGCGGCATATGTAGAAACTGGTAAAATATCGATACGAGTTCGATATGGTAGAACAAAGTGGCGTCCAATAAAAATGTTTGAAAGAACAGTTTACTAAATGACTATGCGCGGAACTAAACTGGATTACACTTTACTATTCCTAATAAAAGGAAATATTCATAACGAGAAAAGTTTCGGGTAAAAGAAATTTACCGATTTTGTTAGTTTGGTATATGAACCAACTTGATTTCTATATTAATTATTGATATTTGCAGGGTGTTTCATTTAAACTCCAAACACGGATTTCTCGAGAATTAGAAGACTATTAATTAAACTTAAATCTAAAAGAAAATCATCGTAGATATAGGCGCCGCAATGCCAAGAAGAATACAAAACAATTACAGAAAGTTTAAATTTGAAATCGACGCCTATTTTTGAGATTTCTTTATTATTTGCACCAAATTGACTGATATATCAATTTGATAATTTTTACTTTCCTCGTAAGATTGTAATCGTGAAAAAATTACTCTCAGAGTTTATTTTAGATCTTCACGTTTCAGGGTCCCTAGAGACCGACATATTTTCTTAATTCCGTCGGTTTGTCTGTTAGTCTGTGTGTCTATTTGTGCCATAGCTAAAAAAACAAGTATCCAATTTATTTTCACTTTTGGTCTAAAGTCAAGAGTCAGAAGGGGATGAAATGGTAACATTTCGGTAACAATCCATTATGGCCCAATAAAATAGCGGCTTAATAAAATGTTAAAAAGACTATTACTTAAAAATTATGTACCCAATTTCCCTTAAATTTTGCACAACAATTTAATGTGGCATAACGATAAACTAGTTAAAATTTGGTGAGGAGCCATTACGGTGGAACAAAAGAGCAGTCAAAAAAGTTTAAGGCACTTTTCACCATATTTTGATTTCTAAACTCGGAATTTTCGCTTGAACTTTTACGTGAAACACGTTATATATGATTTTCAGAACGGCATAGGAAATTAATGCTCTAGAAAAAAGTTACAGGTTATTACCCTAAATAAAAAATATAAATTATTCCAGATAATTAATAAAACTGAAGGCATGCCAAAACTAAAATACAGTAAAACCCTTTCGTAGTCGGTTTATTTCATTCTTTACTCGAAAAGGTGGATTCCATTTATGTGAAAGTCGACACCAAAGTGGAAAAGTTATGTCAGATTTATTATGAAGTATGTGACCTGTCAAGCGGTATGAAATCTTCATTATGCTAACATAATTTATGTTCTAAAAATAGAAGATTTTATTTGCCTCTTTACAGAAAAGTAAATGCTTGGGCATCGCTTAATGTGTCAAAAGGAAAAAAATTTTGGTTAATTTTTAAATATTGTAAGGCTTTGGTGAATGTGCTTTTATATACAGTCAGTGCGTCAATAAAGTATTGATAATATTTGATTACAATTCGGATATTCATTTTTCACAGAAATGATAAAATATTTGAAGGGATTAATTGAATTGGGCATTTTTTAAACGCTGCAACATTTTTTGATTACATAATACAAATATGGGCAAATTAAATATTTTTCATGTAGCCTGTTCTATTCCTAAGTCCAATTATTTTCGGGGTACTGGAAATAAAAAAATTGCAACTTCCGATGTTGAGGGGCTATAAAATTTAAACAGTTTGACCTAGAGCAGAACAAATTGCACATTTTTAGTTTTCTTAAGGCCGTTTTACATGCTGCAATTCTCCTTTGGAATATGCAATAGTCTTGAACAAAGGCATGCGCAGTTTGACAAAAGGTACAAATGTCTTGCCACTGCGCATGCTTTTGTTCAAGACTATTGCAACTTGCAAGAAAGAATTGCAGCATGTAAAACGGCCTTTAGATCTTTATTACAGCATCAATTTCAGTTAAAATTATTTAGAAATATGTACAGATTTCAAAAATGGCATATAGGCAAACTAAGCCCAATTCGATTTAAATGTTTTAGCATTCCTATTAAAAATTACTGGCCATATTTAAATCGAATTTATGCCCGACAGTATGTTTAAATCAAAACTCAAATAGTTTCTCTAAGTAATTGCTTTTATACCGTTTAGAAATATTTTTTATTATTTTACGTTAATTTTGATATTCTTGTATATGCCATTTTATTATTCTCATTGTTTTGTATTATTGATGTACTTTTTTAATTTTTTTATTTACTGTTGAATTGTTGCTAGACTCAGGACTCTGTATTTCACCGTAGTCAAATAAATAAATAAATAAAATAAGCGTAACCAAACTTTTATTTATAAACTATTGTACTAAAAAGTAAAAAAATAATATTTGGTGTATAAAGTTAAATACTAAAGCTACAGAAGAAACCTACGCTCACTGATCAAAGGAGGAAGCAAGACATACTTGATAATACTTATGTAAACATGGAATTTTTAAAAACTTAAATACTTTCTTAAAAGCTCGAGGCTTTATTTTAGGTTTGATGATGTCTCACGCTCCAAGTTTTAAGAAAATATTCAAATTTTTAAAAGTTCTATTTTTATATAAGTTTTATTAAATATATACTGCTTATGCCTTTGATCAGTGAGGTTGGGTTTCTTCTTCTGTAACTTCATACGCTAAATATTATTTTTTAAGTTTTTAGAGCAATAGTTTAAAAATAAAAGCTTGTTTTTAAAAATATTTTTTTGAATTTATTTATACTTTAACTCATTATAATTTTTCGATTATTTGTCTTAATATTTCCACCAAATACAACTGGGCAATCTTGTTTTCTTGAGGTGTTCCTATGTCCAACTTCCGACTTCATTATCAAACCGTAGGTTCATAATATTTGTCAAGACAAATCCAATGACCTCAAACTCGACGGTAATAGGGCTCTAGTACTTCTCAAGACAAATCCAACGAGCTCAAATACGACACGGCCATCTTGTTTATTTGGGGAGTTTCTTTGGCCAACTTCGGCTCCATCATCAAACATTGGCCACCACCTAAGTTTATAGTACTTATGATAATAAGTCCAACGAGCGCAAACACAACGATAATAGGGCTATAATCCATCCCAAGGCAAATCCAACGAACCCAACCACTATCTTGATTAATTGAGGAGTTCCTATGGCTACCTTCCGGCTCCATCGTCGTCAGACGGCTCCGTGGTACCATATTATTGCATTGTCGACGAGGTTATATAGGTATGTCAATTGTTTGCTCAGTCGGGTGCCAGCAAGTGTTTGAAAAAGGGATTACAAATTTTTAATCGGAAAGCGAGACAAACGAAGAGAGCAAGTTAAATAGAAGTTTGTAATAATAAATTAAATCTTTTTCACGATAATGTGGTGTGTACATTTTTGTACTGTATTTATGTGATACAGCAAAGACCGATTATACTACGAAATAGATAGTTCATCAGGCATTTTCAGGGATTCTCGATCTCAAACGCTCCTGTCGCCGTTTAATCATAATATTAAAATGCATGCAATAAGATCGGGTTGCTAGGAGCCTAATGAAAGTCTACTAAATACAGGGATGTAATTTTAGTTAATAGATGGAATACTTTTTTTATTATACTTCTTCGAAATCACCTTACTTCCATCTACTTTTGGAATAAAGTAATGTGGGCTTTTTCTAGCCAACATAATGAAATATGGCACGGAAAAGTTTTCTCGATCTTCGATTTTCTCTATGCTTTGAATAAAAATACTGAATATGGCTTCAAAGCAGAAAAATACAGCAAAGTAAATTAAGTTTAAGAAAGTCTATATTCTCTAATATATAACATGTCTTTATCTTGTACTCTAATTTGTAAACGTTTGACCATTTAGATAAATAGCTCTAGAATTTTCTGACATTTTGACAACCTTACCTGTTATATAATTTAAAACAAATCACCTTTAAAATAATATAAAAATCATCATGAAAACATATCGTATACAACAAACTTTAATGACATTTCCATAGCAACAATTTATGTGTTATCAACTTTGTTTATTTTCTGTCAATTAAATTAATGCCGGTATGTCAAAAATGTACGAAATTTTCGATAACATATTGGAGCAAGCGGCACAGGCGAGCGGGAATTTATTACTAGTAAAATCCAGGTCATGATATGAACACGAGTATCACCTTTTAATTAAGTGACGAAGTTCTTCTAATTTATTTTATCGAAAAAGCCAAGCTTGAAATCTTTCAAATTATGATGAGATATATACCAAAAAAATCCAGGGTTCCAACAGCAGAACAAGTAACCAAATTTTGATGTAAAGCTCCACATGAAGAATATTTACTAGTAAAAGCAAATTTAGTATTTGGAATCATTGGTGCAGGTCATAGAGATAAGTTTGAGTTTAGACGATGTGGAAGATAATGGGCGTTTTCTTGTTGTGTTTTTGCCAGACGAAAAAATCATACGTCAAGAGGTTTCACTATTATCAATGAAGGAAGTATACTCGAGCCCTGCGCAATTTATCTTAAATATGTAGATCTTCGGCCTAAAAATATGAACAGCAGGAGATTATTTGTTAAATATCGAAACAGTAGGTGCTACGCCCAACATGTTGGATACTATACCATCAGCGGTCTTTCGAAACTTGTTGCAGAATATCTAAAAATCCCAAAGAATAACCATGTTGGTGGAAAGCGGTGGTAATTTACTCACTCTGAAAAGGTACGTAGGATGACGGTTTCCAATGTAGCAGAAAGATGTGTACAAGAATCCTTACAAAGAAAAACTGAGTTATCACCAAAATTGATTAAGTCTTCTCATTGGCAAAATATAAGAATTGCGCCATTCGTTCAAGGAAACCAAAACATTTGCAAACAGTCTGTTTCGATAGCCTCCATACTACAAATTTAAATGTCAAAGTGACTAAACCTAAGCAACAATACGACTTGCACGATAAACATAACCATTATTAATAACAACTTTAACTAAAAACACCATTAATTGAGATTGTTATAATTAACAGTTAGTTTGTTAGTTTTCCTTATTGTTACTCAAGTTAGATTTTTTATTATGCTTATAAGTGTTATCAAAATAATTACATTCCATGCTCCTTTTGTCTTATATTTTGTTTCTTTTTTGTTGTCGTTTTTAGGGAAGTATAATACAAAATATCGTTCATTACACGTGCTTGCACTTTCCGTGAGAATTTTTCATGCGCGTACGGAAAAATCATTTTTGCCGAAATTTTAATACTATTATTTGAAAAAGTAAAAATATGAGTTAAAAAGTGATTAATTTTTTTTTGTACAAGATGTACTAATCTCTAAACGAATTAAACCATCAGGTCGGAAATGGCAACTCTGGCCTTTGAGTTCCTCGGAAATCTCTCGTTGCCTCTCAACTATACGGAATACAATACAAAGTTCGGATCTACTTAGAGTTGCAGTCTTAAACCTGTTATAACATTTACAAACCAGTTTGCTTTCTATTAACAGCTAAAAACAGATCATAGCGCTTTCAAAAGTATCAATAAAACTAGTTACTTAATAATTCTTTTAATCATTATTTTCAGGGGATGGATGGGCCGCTAAAAGAACCATGGCTCTTTAGATTATTTTGGACCCTTTATACTGGGAACATCACTTATCTTAATCCAACAATCAGCCTATTCTTATAAAATAGGTGATTATGTTGCCCAGGGAGATTATCTTAAAGAGGACCGTACATGGACATATATTGCAATTGAAGCAACTACCAATCAGTCGACTTGAACTTGAATTGATCCGACTACATTTTGACCCAATTTTGTATCGTAATTTGCGTTCTTACCAACTGCATTCCACGTCAACGCATCCACAACGAGATTCACTAGTCTTGATGACACAATAGCTTTTAAAGTTAATGTCGAGGAAGAAACCCTGCTGTTACTTCTTCTAAAGAAAAGAAGAAGGCGTCGGAAAGTACGATCTAATCCAATCCACTTTTAGAGCAATGACGACAGACAGACTGTTTATGATTTGCTTGGAAAACTTAAATAAGACGCAAGTTCTTCTAATAGTTTTTAATGACTTTTTATAATAGCGACTTTTCAAAAGTCATTTCAGTTGTTAAATGACACACTTTTAACCACTATTACATTAAAGTTACATGTTCATCGCTAGAGCTTCAAAATGACACTTCAAATGATATTTATTTCTATTTATTATAAATATTAAAAACATAATTACTTGAATTACTAAGGTGAATGCTTGAACTAATTGAAACAGGACGCCCTGCTTCTTCTTTCTAAATAATTTCACTTGATGTCGACTTCAAAACTGCAACTGTAGCGATAACTTTAACCAGATTGCAAGTATAGTTGCATTTGCATTGAAGCACGTCTTGCTTTTTTAGCGTCCATTTGTCAAGATTTTTTTGGAAACTTCTCTTTTGTATTCCAAGGAGTCTTCGATGTATCTCTCGGGTACAGAACCCGACTTCAGACTTCCATGACGCTTGAGCGTTTTTACATCGGCTCCAGAATCTGACAACAAAGTCGCCGAACATTTCTCTAAATAATGCTCCGTGTATTCACAATTGTGTTAATGCAAACTGCAAGAGTAGAACATTTAGAATTCCTACAGGTAAGGAGGAAAAATCTTTGTAGAGATATCTGTGCAGGTCGTAGTTAGGCGTACTTTCCATCTACAAAGCCTACACTAATTATAAAACATCTTTAAACATTTGTCTTCGTGTTGAAAATGCTTATTTTAATGAAATACGTTGATATTTCGATATTATCCACCTTATGTGACTTGGTTCTGGTGCAATTTAATTTAAGTTAAAAAATGTTTCATCCACGCTTTTTTTGCTTAAAAACCAAGAAAAGATGAAAAATCGAGATATATTGAATCCTATCAGGCCATTGTGATTTCCTACTCGTGACATGCACCAGACACACCCACAATAAAAACAACCTTTATCAGTAGAATAATCGAGACTTTTTAGGCTCAAAATTGCATTATATATATATATATATATATATATATATATATATATATATATATATATATATATATATATATATATATATATATATTTATATATGATGATATAACATATTTTAAAAATTTAGATTATTTTAAAAACATAGATCACTACATTTAAAATAAAAAAATGTTATGGTTATATCGTATTTTAAGTTTAATATTTGATGGAAAATAAAATTGAATTCTCTAAAAACGTCTATGTCTAGTAACATTGGATATATAAAACATTTCTAATCTCCTTTGAATCACCCTATAGATTACATTTTTACATAATAAAATATACCTGAACACTAACAACATTTATGGCGAACCACAATAATACCAAATCGTAATAATTATTATATGATTACTCAATTGTATTGTTCTGCATTGACTGAAATTAATCCTCTCGAACATAGATCTATTTCCTATTAGACACATAAGAGCCTGTTTAAAAATTAACAACGAAATCAAGTCCAGCGGAGTGCTAAGGGCTCATTGTACCCCTTTACCCCAATAGAGGACTAAATAAATGATTAGGTCAGGTCTACTCGACCACAATATGATTAGCTACTGCTCTGCGGCACCGTTGCCAACTCTTTGCTTTTATACACCGAGTGATGTCTTTCATATTTTAGAACAAAATTATTTAATTAATTAATAATAATAATATATGGAGACAATGAAAATATAATTTATCTTGTATCATTTGTGAATGACTGTCATAACATTTGATCCCCGACCTATTGAAAATAGAAATCAACTTAAAACTAATCAAGCAATCCAATTCAATATGAAAGAAGTGGTATAGGATGAAGTTACATAAGGTACTTTGCAACCCGAGAGCAACAAGTTTGATTTCAAGTATTTTTTTTTAGTGTTCTTCGCTCATTAAACTTTTTTTATATACGACAGTGACTACTTGCAGACAGTCAACTTTGGTAATATGTTTTTGTTAGTATGTGATTGACGTCTACCTGCCATCTAGGCTTTAGGTGGTACTCAGATTTGACATATATGGATTTGACACCTGGTTGCAAAATAGATCTATCTAGAATTTACGATACTGACAGCTATGCTAAAAGGTATATTACCATTTAATGTTATTTTTTGTACAAAATTGATTATAACCAACTTTGTCAATAATTTCGAGCTTTCGAAAATATCGATACTATGTCACTAATGCCATACAAACGATCAGATAAAACTTAGTGAATGGACCCTGGCGACTATAGATAAAGCATTGATCAGTTTGATATAATACTGACAACTTTAAGTAAACAGTACTGATAATATCTCTGACTACTCAGTGTTTTAAGGTCTGGTACTTCCCCCACTCTTCGCAAATAATAACGAGGCAAAGCAATTTTTTCAAACCAGAAATGTTAATTTTCAGTTCCTTATAATCAAACTTGCTTTAGAACGTTACTGACTTTTTAGGAAACAATTTCTTGACCACGTCCACCTCTTTTTCCTTTTTCTTTTATTAACCTTATTTGACTTAAAAAAGATAATTGCTAGATACAAAGAACTCGCAGATAATAAAATGACACGAATGCTAAACTACCAACACATGACAAAATACTACATAAAAACTATGTTATAGATTTGCATCATGTCAATAGTTATTCGTGCATATGCACGTCCCTGAAGCCTTACCTGGTCGTGTTTTGAGCCTTAAGAATCAAACTTGGATACATTGAATGTTCAGTATAATTGCATTCGAAATAAAACTCCAAAAACTAGCATAATACAATAACAATTTTTTATAACTGGATAATCCAACAAAATAGAAATATTGAATTTGTTTACAGGAACCAGTAAATATAATTTACTAGTAATATATATTAATTATAATAATGCGCTGGTGGAAAACAATTTCGGATTGCAGTAAACAAACTTTGAAGAGAAAATTTTCAGTGTAGGAAAGATTTTGAAATGTAAGCCTTCACTCGATAATCATATTCAACTAGCGTGAAATTTATTTCATAGCCTTCCAGTATTTGACTGACATATTTCGGTAACTTAAGAGAAGCGGCCCTATTATAACAACAGGTACAAATACAAAAACTAATGCTTTCTGATTTTTATGCGCATTTTTTAGTACAAATAATGACCTAATTGGGAATATTAATTTTGTTAAAAATTTTAACTGGTTTCGAAATTTTAAGTTAATTATTTTCAGTAAATCTTAAGATTTCTTATTTCTTCGTACTTCCACCGACTACCAGCTGTTGCCAAGCCATATCAGTATTTATTTTACCGCCCAGACGCCTGAAATAATATAATGAAAATAACAGCTATAATGTTAATGTAAATGTACTTTGTTAGTTGAGCATCTTAGAACTTTTTATAATGGATTTTCGAGGCGATTAAATATATTTATTTATAGAAAGTAATATACATTTATGTAGACGTAAATATTCCATAATATTGTATTTGTACGTAGCAGAGCTGGATATATGGGATTGGTGGCACCGAGCATTGGACGTCAAATAATAACTTACCTAGTTTTTTTTGAAATGTTGTAATATCTTCTCAAAGTTTCTGGACATATACTAAATTTTTATATTATCTGTAGTGTAACTTTATTCTTAATGAAAATGACAGGATTAATATTATTTTTTAAAGCAAAACAGTAAACTCGATTATTCGATTTTAAACATCTTGTTTAGGCAGCTGAGGATCTGGCTACCAAAAACCAATAACGAACCAAGTTCTGAATGAAAATTTCAAAACCAGTTATTTAAAAAACTCAAGGAACTTTCATTCATGTAATTCCAAGAATTACATACCAGCTAGATTTAAGGTTTGTTCAGTGAAAAAATTGCTACTTTTGATTGGAAAGATATGATTTACCCTAAATGACACAAAATATGTAAAGAAATTTTTAAACTTGCTCAAAGAAAACTTTTAAAAATTTGTCATAAATAAACTATACTCAAACATAATGGTTCAGTTTCTAAATGTGAAAATAGCTTACTTCATTATTGCAAATCTGCATCTACGTATGGAATTTCACCTCGGCGCAGTATCAGTGTCCCTTGTCATAAGCAAATATACAGGTTTACTACGAGAGCATAGTCAATTAGAAATGGCGGATTTTCTCAGAAATTCATCCAGCGAATGTATATCAAAATTATCTTTTTAATATTTTTTAGTACGCTGCAAAGAATTTTTATTAATGTTTTTTTTTCTCTAGCTTATCAAAGAAAGGGTAGGGAAGGGGGCACATCCTTGTTTAAACAGAGGGGCATTACTTAATTAATGTTAGCGAGTATTGACGACTTGAGTCTAATTAAAAAGAACATTTATTAGGCTTTGAAATCAAATCAAAATATATTACGTAAAATATACTACAAATGTTTAATTGAAACTTTTAGTTGAAGTACACCTAGACAAAATATCCGTGTGTGTACATGCAAATTGCTTATATAAATAAACTATATTTAGTTAATTAAATGACTTTAATAATTCTAAATTTATATTTAATTTTATTCTAACACATCTTGGTCATGCAACCTCCACAGTAGTAATAAGAAAATATCAAAGTTTTAATTAAGGCTTGAAAGATTAGAAATACAACATGATTCAAAGCACAAAAAAGCAGAAAAACATTCTAATATTTATTATAAATTGACTACATGATAAATTTCTATAACCGAAGCATCCTTGTAAAATCAATACTTTTACTTTTTATAAATTGCGAAATTTTCTTGCTAAAAAGTCTATAGTTATTAATATTTTTGATTTCTGTAGGTAGCAAGTTATAAAATTTTGGAATAAAATACATTGCAAATCTCGGCATTGTGGTTTTTCTAAGGAGTGGAATATTTAAATTATATTAGACTTTTTCCCTAGTATTATACGTATAAGTTGATTTTCTTAAATCCACCGTTCTGTAAGTAAGTAATAGTATAGATTTTATATATAGTGAGATATATCAAAAACATAAGCTTCTTGAAATACTAATTCTGAATACCTTTTTTGTTTATGTAAAATAACTTTTAGAATAGACTTTTGGGCTACTTGAAGAATTTGTATGTTTGTAGGAAATGTACCTCCCCAAACCGAAATTCCATATCCGATAACTGATTCTACAAGTGCAACATATAACATTTTAAGTATGTTCTCTGGCATGATATTTCTAATGCCTTAAAATGTCCAAACTAATTTGCGTATGATGGAGTTAACCTACTGAATATGTTCTTCCCACTTTATGTTTTTATCAATTACAACTCCCAAGTATTTTATTTTATCAATTTTGTTTATAAAATTATCACAACAGAATTTTGGTTTAAAGATTTTAGACAATTATAAGATTGAATTTTTAGTTTTTGAATCTGTGGTTGATAAGTATCATAGATACTATAACCCATAAAATGCGTTTTAGAAATATTCACAGTCAATAAATTCTGTGTAAGCCACTGCAGAACAACTGAGAATTCCTTACTCGCTACATTAGTAACTTCAGCCCAGCTTGCACCAGAGAACATAAGCACAGTATCGTCTGCATAAGACAATATTTTTGCTTTACTTTGGATAAAAAGAAGTTCATTTATATAAATAGAAAAGAGAAGAGGCCCCAACACAGTACCTTAAGGAATCCCACAAGTCACGATTAACGGATCCCCAATTTCATTATCGATTTTTACAACCTGTTCCCTGTGGTTAAGATAGCTTTTTAGGAGCGTGTTTGGTAATCCTCTTATTCCATAATTATTTAATCTCTTCAAAAGAATGCTATGAGACACCGTATCAAACGCCTTGGCAAATTCAGGTATATTATAAAAGGTTTTTTAGTCAGATTTGGTGTATCGTAAATGAATTTAGTAACCTGAAACAGTGCATCTTCTGTTGAAATGTTTTCACGAAAACCAAACTGGTTATTAGAAAGGATCTTATTTTTTGCTACATGACAGTTTATTTGTTGTTTTAGTGACATTTCTAAGAATTTGCCAAACTTATTTATAACTGATATTGGTCGATAATTATTCATTTGAGTTTTATCGTTATTTTTATGAATAGGGGTGACTAAAGATTTTTTTAATTCAGTTGGAAAATCCCTTCTGTAAAACAAAGGTTGAATATATGAGTAAGGGGTTAAAGAATGTCTTCTTTAATTTCTTTTATGGTTCTAGAGGATATGCATCAGGGCCGGGAGATGCAGATTTTTTAAGTTTATCAATATTTTTAGATATCTCTGTTTCTAAGATAGGATACAAGAACATATTAGGGCATTGTAAATTTCTTTCTGGTAGAAGTTTTTCGGCGTTTAATACACTTGTCATATTCTGGCCGACATTTACAAAAAATTTATTAAACATGTTAGAAACGTCTCTTTAGTTTCTTATTGTTTCCTTGTTGTGGTTAGTTAAAACAATAGGTTCTGTATTTTTTGTCTTATTTAGTTCCTCATTAATAGTTTTCCATATTTTTTTAGGGTTATTCTTATTTTCAGAAAGTTTACTAAAAAAATATTCCTTCTTAGTTTTTTTAATTAAAGATTTTAAATGATTTCTATAATTTTTATATTGATTTAGAAGGGTTAAGTGGCTTTTATCTATTAATACTTTATTTTTTAGTTTGTCTCTAATACGGATTGATTTTAATAAACCACGAGTAATCCAGGATTTTATTTTTCTTTCACTTGAATGTATGCTTACTTCGATACATGATAACCCAATATTCATAAGTATAGTTTCAATGAAACAATGGTATGCAATATTGGGGTCTGTTTTGTTTAAAACATTATTCCAATTTTCCCGTCTTAACCAATGTTTCAGTTTTTCATAATTTATTTTAGTTTTACATTTTAAATTGTTTGATATAAGTATTTTGTTGGTTTTATTTTCTAAATATGCTCTTAAAATAATCGTATACTGATCACATATATCAGACTTCATAATTATAGACTCAAAAACATTATGCTTCATATTTACCGGACAGTAGATGAAAAAATGATCAATACAACTTTCGGAAGTAGCTGTAGCTCTTGTTATTCGATTAATGTAGCTCAAAAATCCATTCTCTGTCATAATATTAAGGTAATTATTTACAAATGTATTGTTTTTATTTAATAAATCAAGATTTATGTCACCTGCTATTATATAAACACTGTTATTATTTTTTTGCGATAAAAGGTCTTGGGTTTCCTCAAGAAATAGGTTTATATTAGTTGAGGGAAGTCTGTAAATACTAATAATTTGAAAAGATATATCAAAAATTGAAAAATTTAGTAACAAGAAAGTATTTTCCGAAAATTTTAGATTAGAGACTTTGTCAATCCGAATACCATTCCTGACAAAAACCAGCCCACTATCGTTTTGGTTAAAATTTCCTTTTGAATAAAATGTATTATAGTTATTAAATTATCCAAACAATGAATTTTCCATTATTCACTTAAAATTATTATATCAAAGTCGTCCTTTAGACTTTCTAGCAAAATAAGCAGTTCATCAAAATTTTTATTAATGCTTCTTATGTTAATACGAAAGAGACTTAAATCCGACTTTCCATTAGGGCTATAGTTATTCTTTTGAATAATGCGTGTTTCAATGTTAGAAAAGTTATCAAGCTCTGATTTATGCTGTAGAACATCCATAAACAAAATGCAAAACAAGAGCGTAGGTCCGCACAATACTCCATAAATAAAAAAAAGTAAACAAATATTCTTGGAATCTAGGTAGGTTGTTCGAAAAAAAAAATTATAAACAAAAAAAAATAAAAATAGAAAATACGTTAACTGTTTATTTGTTTACTATGTCCAAAATGTCTATTTCATTAAGTATTTTATATTTTTTATTGTCAACCTTTACAAAGATGGATCCATCTGATGTCAATACAGACTTTCTGTCGAATGTTTCTCGGGCTTTTCGATAAAAGGATAGGCGTTTTTGATCTAAATCCTCGGAAATTCCTATCCCACTTCCTTTTAAATTCTTACTGTTTCTTAGAACCATATAACGTTTTTTTAGAGAATCTAATTTAACTACGACAGGCCGTTTTTTATTTTTATTATTACCAACACGATAGCATTTTACAATGTCATCCGTTGTCGCCTTTTATTATTATTAGTATATTTTTGTCCTCGGGCAATCCGTAGATACATATGTTTCTACCTCTTTGGTTTTGTTGAAGAAGTTCTATTTTACTTTCCAATACAGCGATCTACTCAGATTGTTTGTTTACTTGTTGTTCGAGTTGTTCGATCTTATTGCCGAATTTTTTTAACACCTTGTTCATAAAATCGTCGTCACCCAACAAGAATTCCTTGATGGTTTCCTTAATGATTGTTTTCATATCGGGTTGATTTGCGTTCGGGCCCATTTTCAAAAGATTATTAACTCACAAAAAGAACTTATTTTATTCACTGCCAAGTTTGTCATAAAACACAAGTTATGCACTTTGTTTACTAATCCGAAGTGAGGTATTTCGCGAGAGAAATTACAATTTGTTTCGGAGTTCGTGCAGTCGACCTATTACACTCGACGCGTCATGTTCAACTCTCAAAAAATTGATGTAAAGTATGAATTATATTATTTTAAGTTTCGTACCAATTGTCAGATGCCGCTATCTGATAATTTGTCAGATTTTACTTGTTTTCTTGAACACTTCAAATGAAATAATATATTTATTATAAGCTAGTATTATGGAGCACGAAAAAACAACAAACATGACGCAAACTGCAAACAGATACCTATTTATGAAAAAGAAAAATGAAGCTTTATGGAAATACAAAACTTTTGCATTTTTAAGGAGCACTTGTATTCACTAAAACTACCCTGCACAGTGAAAAAATTATTTTACATACAAAAAACAAAATGTTTCGTTTTTCTATATATTACGATTTTTTAAAATATATATGTAATCGAAAAAAATCAAATATCTAATGACTTTTTTCAATCGGTTTGTGCGTTTTTATACCCCCTAAAAATATCGAAGATCTACCCTTATGGACCCAAAATCTAATCTCCGCGAGACACTGTCCTATAGAGTATTTTGGTGCAAATTTGAAACAAATCATTGACTTGAACGTTCTCAAGTTATCGTTCGCGCAAATTTTGTTTACACGCACATTCGTTAATGACATCATAAGTTTTTTTTTTAAATATGTCTCTGAAAAACTCAACTTATAGGTATTTTTCGAAAATTTTTGTGATACCAATACCTCCCTGCACATATAGTCTATAAGTATAGTGTATTAATTAATATTACAATATATTGACTATTATTGGCCAATTTGGTTGCTTATTAAGGAATGCGCATTTTTGCGAAACTATATTGTTATTAAAAAATATTCCTTCCTCATTCTTATGTTCATGATTTTTTCTATTTACATATATCTGTGCTCTTGTAATATATTTTGAACGATTGCATGAGCTACACCTCATTCTCTAGAAGTATGTGCTGGTATCTGCGTTTGCCAGGATATAGCAGCATATTATTATATTCTTGCTGCAATGACAGCATTTTAAAAGCACTCAAAGTAGGCGGTAAGCATATATCCTTCTTGGAGATAAAGAGATATTTTGGTTTTCGTAATACACAATACAAATAATGAATTTGAAGATAATTTGACAATACATTTTGTAATAGTGTTTTGTTATGGCGGGCGCACTCAATTTTTGTCAAAGCCTATGCCTTTTGTAACACGTAGCCTTAAATTTCAATTACCAGGATTTTAGACAGGTGCCTAATGAAAGGCTTATATAACTAAAGCAAAAATTTAAAGATGAATAAAACAAGTTAAAGATTACTTAAAATATTAGTAGCATTAGAAGAGGAATAGTGTTAAAAGTGAAAATTAGTTGCTGCGTACGAATTCGTTTAAAAATGCCTGAATCTCTTATAAGAGTGTCAAGTTTTATTTTGTTTTCCTCATATTTCCGTCAAAAAAACAGATATCAGCTTTGTTTGCGCCATGTTCTTTGTATTTTTTATGCTACATAACACTGGTTTATAATAAATATATCACTTCATTTGAAATTTTCCAGAAAACACGTAAATTCTAAGAAATTATAAGAAAGCGCCATCTTGCGATCGGCAGGAGACTTAGAATAATATAACTCACACGTTATTCGAAAGTTCAATAAAAGCCCATTTCGATGTGGCTCAAGTCGTCAATACCCGTTAGTCATTAATTAAATATTCGCACATTCGGCAAATTCCTCAGTAAATCCGCCTTTTCTAATTGACGATGCCTCTTATTCCCTCTAGCGGCTGACCTAGAAGTTAAAAATTAACTTTAAGCTTTTTTCTTCGCCACTTTTACTACAACACAATTTTTCCCGACCTCATGTAGCCGACCTTATTTCTTAGTTGTACACCCGATACATATGTGTTTATATATTCAAAAAAATATACTATGTGTGTTTCCAACTCAACAAAAAGATTTTTACGACTTGCACTAATGTGAACAATTCAGGTATAATGAACTGGCTCAGGATATTTTCTGTTCACACTATCGCCTACTACCGACTACTAACGATCTATTACCGTAGATCCTCTGTACATCTTCCAAGGAGACAATTCAAGGCAAATTAAAGAATCGGTTATAAATGACGTTCTTGTTATATTACGCGCAAAAGTAGGTATTCTCAAAACTGAAGAATGTGGATATTTGGAAGATTTTGGTGTCATAAATGACTGATAACAAGAGTTGCTTGCTATAATGGATATGATTCCTTCAACTGAAAGAAATCAAATATCTGTAAAGTATTAACAGAGGTAGGTATATAAAAACGATGTTTGGTGATCCAGAATTCTTTATACTCAGACCTAATTCATAGAACTCTTTAGAACACAATTTTCGAGAAGATGCCTTCACCGATTTCGAAGTAGAAGAAAATGTTGTAGTCAAGCGGTCTAGCTAGAAATAAAAAGAGTTGTTTGCTATTCTTTTTTATTAGGAATTAAAAACCTAGAGCTTGACAGTAAGTAATTTCATATTCAGAAATAAAATTCTGGTTCTAGAGCAAACCATAGTTCCACTTTTTCTTTCATCCGTCAAGGACAAATACAGTAACGAAACTGTAGCCCTTTGGGTTTTGATTGAAAAAAAAACAATTATTTTGCCAGGTTTTACCTTTGAGAAGATAATAAATCATTCTAAACTGCACGAGATCAAAACGTAGTATTTTGAAGAATCCTCAATATGAGTCTTTGAAATGTGTTTCAAAATTTGCAATTTTCTAATACCTACATCGATTTATACCTATTATTTAAATTTAAGTAATATACAACTTTAATATTTTTGTTTTGTTTTAACGGTCTGTAGAAAATTGACAAAATATAAATTCACCAGATGATAAAAGTATGTTTGAGAGGAGAAGTTATGCTAAATAAGACAAAACTTAGTATAATATATTAGGGAGAAATATTTATGAATTTTGAAAAATCGCTAGGTATACGGACTAATAGGGAACATAAATTTGGCAACACGGCAGCACATGTAAGCTGTCCAACTTGCTATCCAGACTTTGCCAAAATTGAGTTAGCCAGGCGTTCTAGGAAAGTGCAAGGGGTCCCTCTGGGATATGTCATTTGGATGTCATGTTTATATTAGCTCACTAAAACGGCGTGTTTTTAGTGAAACTACAGTTAGTACTATTAACGGTTATTGCAGCATATAAATGGAAATGTTTTTAAATATTCATGTCCTTATAAAGATTTGTCTATAGATATTAGGAAATTCACCAACTGACGAGACTTGGAAACTTCTAAATATTAACAAATATTTTTTAATATGCATTAGTTGGTTCAAGGTGAGTTACGAATAGGTTGGGAAAATTTAACAGTAAATTTTAGGGTAAAAATTTATAAAGTAGGGTCATACAAACATTTTTTTTATAAATGTTTTGTTTTTAAGTTAGAGGTAAAATTTAAATGGAGAAAATATATGAGCTGCTTTCACCACTAGTTTGCGTTTTCGAAAATACTTTGTCTACAAAGAAAGATAAGTCACTATTTTTTTATTTGATACTAGTTTCTGAATTGTCAGTTAAAACCATATGGTTGTTGACTTCAGTAAGATGGAATTATTGTAATCGTAAAAAAATCACCGTCTGAGATGGTTGCAGATCTTTGCGTGTTCGGGTTCTTGGATCTCAAAAAAACATATTCTTCCATTTCCATTAGTCTGTCATTATATCATTATCTCTGTATAGCATAGCTCAAAAATTACTTATCGGATTGACTTCAAATTTTGCTCATAAATCAAGGGCCATAAGGGGATGAAATCGTTACAATTTTGACAAAAATTTAATATAGAGGATCATAATGGCTGCTTCACAAAATTTAACATCATTATTAACAAACTACTTATCAAATGACCTTCAAAATTTGCGCAAATATAAAGTGTGATATAGGAATAAAGTGTTAAAATTTTTGTGTAAATCCATTACGGCGGAACAAAATGACTGGCTAATGAATTGTTTAAAAATTCAGTACCTACTGATTTTTGTACAGAAATCAGTTGTTAAACTGAATAGAGTGGCAAATTTATAGTGCGAATCCTACATGTCAAAACAAAATGATGTTATATCCCATATACAGGGTTTTGTGAAAAAAACATAAGAGGGTGGGGATAATTAAATATAATTTAATTTTTCTTCCATAACAACAAAATATCAGAATGTTTTTTTTACATTAATCATACGTGCTACTGAGTGCTGGTGTTCAGAGTTTGGGGTTTGAACAACTTGATTTTTACTTCTACATATTTCGTATTTTTAACGGATAATAGACACAGACCGTCCAGCCGCACCTATATACACTGCATCCCAGAAACGATGAGTTTTTAAACTGATTGCGCGGCGGCCTTAAGTATTGCCTAATCTTTTTGTGTGTGCTAAATATTATGCCATTATTAGGACTTGGCAGAGTTCTTGCAATTTTATACGTGGTATACTGCATAAAAGTTAAAATTGCACTAGTTCATGATTGGTATTCTATACCGTCTGAGATATGGGATTATTACAATATCTAATCGAACCAATTTTTTTACAGATTGATGATTGTGAGAAGTAAAATTACTAATACCTATTTGTATGTGTCGGTGGCTTCTTGTAAACAGAATGGCATAGGTTTCTCTACTCTTTCCAGGCCTCAGTAAGTATTGCGTATTCACCCAACAAGTAGTGCAGTTTTACCTTCTATACTGGGTATTATATATAAAATTTCAAGAATTTTTCGGATATCTAACATTCGCTTAATATTTAATACGCACAAAAAGATTGCGCAACGCTTGAGGTCCCCGAAAAAAATCACCCTCGGGCTTTTTGCAGATCGCTGCGTTTTATTTCCCCCCAAAATGTAAAAAAAATATTAAGGAACTACTTATCGAACTTCAAAATTTGCGCAAAAATACCCATTATGGTAGAACAAAATGGCGGCCTGCAGTTTAAATATTCGTTAAAATTCCATTTCCAAATTATTATATGCTTATATAGATTGTGTATTCTAAGTAGTTCTGTACGAGAGACGTTATAAGTAAATGTGAATGTACGGCTTTTTTATTTTAAATACTTAATAACACTTTCAAAAAAATCAGTCGCTTAGAATATTTTGATTAGAAGCTAATGTAGGTATAACTAAAAATAAACGTATACAGGGTGTAGCTGTATTTCAGGATTCGGCCATTTTTGTTTCATATTCGATTGCACCTAAAATGCCCAAATTGGTTTTTTTTAGCTCTGTTACCCTCGAGCAAACAATCAGATTTTGCCAAATCTAGACAGCCTATGGGACTATTCTGATGTCAGATTCACCTGGTTTTTGATAAAAATTACAGTTATTTATATATAATAACTCTACTAACAAAATACTAATATATAAAGGGTTTGATAAATTGTTGGCTTTTTTAGTTCTAATAACTTCAATATTATCGATTATTTCCTTCCTATCAATTTTGGCTACTCACCGACAAGAATTCGTACATCATATTTAATTTTAAACTAGAAAAATTGCCTGACATAACTGTCAGAAGTTCTTCCGAAAAAAAAAATCGAAAAATTATCATTCAATTTTGACAAGATAAGTTAAAATGAGTATGAAGTAATTATATTATGTTTTTTGTTTAATAATTATTGTTCTTCCTGTAGTTGTAAACTAAAATATGTTATATTAAATATTATTGAATTCAGGAAATGATATTACTAAATATTCCTCGTGCATCTAATTTTTTCTCGGGAAAAATTGGAATACTCGCTTCAAAGAAATTTCTTTAACAAGTCCACTAACGCTTATGTTATTTGTTAAACAAATTACTTAAAAACCCGTTTTTCCCAATTTTACCGGAAAAATTAGATGCAATTAAACATATTACCCCGACACTATTATCATTTCTGAGTATAATACATTGAATATTTCATACTTCATTGAAAATACAGAAAATCTGTAAAATAAGAATGGATAATTACCGAAAACTTGATTCCTAAAATTAATATGGTTGTTAGGCGTCCTTCCAAAAAAAAACAAAGGGAAAGGGTGGACATGTAATCCATTTTTTGAAAGGTCTTTTGATCATTTATACATCGGAAACATATGAAGTTATTAAAGCTACTAAATTTAAAATAATTTGGCAGAACCTAAACAACGGAAAGTAAAAATTACTGGAAACCTACAAAAGTCAAGTAAATATTTTATTCCTCACACGATCCTTAATTAAAATTTTTCTAAATTAAATATCCCAGCAATAAATTGTTTAGATTTAGATTTTCAGATAATACAATACGTTACAACACGTATGTATTAAAAATCGAGCCTATTGTACTGTCAGCTATTTTCAAAAATTATAAATATTTACATATTTTATTTCCATTTAATTCTGATACACATATCACAAATTTAGTAAAATCTGATTGTTTATTTTAGAGCATTTTACACCCATATTCACAAAAGAGGTTTACATTTTAATCCAGTTGACACATATACAGGTTTCAGGTGGCGTATGTATTAAGGGAACAAATAATTTTTCTAAATATCACCATTACAAAACTGTCAGTGACATAATCAAAATATAAATGGTATAAAAGTTGTAATTTCCATGGCAACTAGATCAGGTCTGACTCTTAAACCTTTTTAATAAATACGGCAGTGATTGTTTTAGGTGCAGCGGAATATTAAAGAAAAATAACCGCATTCTGGAATACCGCTACTTCCTGTATAAGTTTATTTTAACCAGTGGCGGCTCGTGGTGAATTATATTGGGAGGTCAATAACAAATTTAAAAATAGGCATATTTAAAATAAAAATAAATATCTTATCTTTAAGTTGATCTTTAAATTCTCTTGAAGTTCGGGTCTACTCTTCGTTCTTTAGAATTAGAAAAATGCTGAATGACACGTTCATTAAAATTGCACGCATATTCCTTTTATAAACGATTTCTCGATACTTAACATTGCTAAAGCGAATGGTCTATCTTGGCCGAACTCCTCAACAAAATTTATAAGCCCTCGAAAAACCCCTGGATTTTCAGACAAAGCCGTTTCATCGCGGCCACGTAGTGCCAGCTCGAATGCCCCACAAAGTTTTACACAATCTATAATTTTGTTTAAAATATAACTATTTTTGGATACATTTTTATTAAAATCTCTAAGGGATTTTCTATAAGCTGACCGTAGCATAGTTCATCGAACATCTCATGTGATCTGCAGAAAACGCATGTTTTATTTTTTCTTTTAAGTGTTTTAAGTCTTTAACACCGATTTTGCACCATAATGAGTCCGACGAGTCCTTAGAAAACAACAAACAAACATAACAGTAAAATGAGTTAGAGACTTCACAACCACATATCTCGTTAGCTAAATCGTACATACTTTTGCGAAAGTTTCGATGAACCTCTTTATTTTTGTCTTTACTAGTTTGTCGTATACTAAGTTCTGGCAAATTGCGACCACTTACCTTGAATTAGGTTATTTTCTCAAAATTAAGTTGTAAGCACTGAAGTTGAAATTGGTTATTTTTGCAAAATTAAGTATGTAAGCACTTTTTAGTTGTTTATTTTTTTGCACTAGTCACTACCAACATTTTATTTCCTGTATATTTCCAACTCATACATGGATCACAAAAATAAAAAATATATATTACAAAAAAACAGTATATAAATCACTTTTCATTGATTAAAAACGTCCGAAACAATATCGACTTAGAATATCGACCGCGCGACCTCTGAACAATTGAACTTTCGCATGCCGACGTGATGCCGCGACCGATCGACCGAATTATGAGAAGAGATCGGCTGATGACCCAAATCGCAATTTCATATTCCATTTGCTGTCACGGTCGCCTGCCGCTCGGTAGCTCTGAAATCTTCGGGATTTTCGTCAAGCTTTAAGGTAATTAGGGCAATTCGGACTGTCCAGCCTAGCTTAGTATAGCGTATTTTATTATGCCTAAGAAACGCAACGAAAGTTTATTACAACTATTAGGAGGGACGGTCAAACGAATAATTTATTTTCTGAAATATTTTTGGGGGGTCATTGACCAAATGACCGTATGGAAGAGCAGCCACTGATTTTAACTAATACACACATTGGCTTCTTCTTCTTCTTCTTCTTATCAAAAAAATTCTAAGCAACTGATTTGTTTTAACACGTATTAAGCACTTAAAATAAAAAAAGTTGAATTTTTGCATAAAATATGGAAAACAGAAAACCCGAACTTTGAGTTGAGAACTACGACGTAGATATCAAATTTTAAGAAAAATTGCCTGAAATCCATTTCATATTAGAAACATCAGGGTATTTTGACTTAAATATTTATATACGAAGTGTATAAAACACTTTTAATATATTAATTTTTTTAACATCCTGGAGCTCGTTAACAATCTACATTTTACGACGGCATACTTAGCTGAACTGTAATATTTTCAGCCATTCTATGACCCGTTCATCACCGATCACCCTGTATTTCGAGCTTCCAATGGTTCACAACGTCTATATAAAACCAATAAACCTTTAGAAATTAGATTATTAAGTGTATTTTTTGTTGATTTTCACATAAAGCTTAATTACCGTAAGACGCCAAGTTTTATTTTTTTTTACAAAACAGAAAAAGTCTAGTATATAATTTGAAACGTTACTTGTAAATTCTTATTGGCCATTGTTTGAGTGACAGACAGTAATTCATTTATAGAATAATGCATTACATGCAATTCGAATGATCCCATCAAGAATATACACTACCATACAAACTTAACGGTGCATCCTCCGTCCTAGGTATTGTATCTGTGTGTGTCAGATGGCACATCCCGTAATTCCTTTCAGCATGCTAAATTCTTTTAGAGACCAGCAAAGTTGCTAATCTTTTAGCCGCAACCGTTACTTCTCCTTACCGTCTCCGTCTCGCATTATAATTTCATAAGAGTCAAACAGGTGTCCCTTAAACATCGCAATATAATATTTATTTATCTCGATCCCCCCAAAAATAATCTTTCGACGTCAAAGCTCGTAAGTGTGATTTAACGCGGGGATCGCCTTATATGACAAAGAAAATCCGCGAATATGACAAAAGAAAGAGAAAGAAAACGCTTTTATTACACGTTATTACAGTAGTATTTTCAGCTTATGCTGGTCCATGCGACGAGCAGAGATGATAATAGCCTTTTATGAATTCTTCGGGCAGGTGAGTTCGTTTACAGTGGCACAAGTTCTTAAGAAAATAATACAAATATAGGGGTTAATTATATAACTAGGTATATGTTTAATTACACGTAACAGATTTTTTTTACGCATCGCCGGACAAATTAAATTATTGTTAATCCAAAATGTTATAATCACTTATCAAATAATAGCAAAACACATGATCAACACATACATCGCTTGTAGACAGACCTCCAGGTAACCGGGATTACCACAGAAAAAAAAGCAGTATCCCACATTTTTTTATTTACTATATAAATATATGGATATATATATATATATATATATATATATATATATATATATATATATATATATATATATATATATGCGCAGCACTCTTAGAATTAGTATGGCGTTTAACTGGTGCATCTGCATGAATTTCTCGTAGAGATGTACAATAATACCACATTTGCATATCTGAGTAGCAAATATAATCAGTAGTTTGTAGCAAGCGTCCTCTATTGGAAAATACTAAAATTTCAAAACATACTTAAAATGTTCTCTTATAATTTCTTATAGTTATTGTCCTCATGCGACCAATGTACGTAGAAAAGGAACAGTGACTATCATAGTTTCGAACAGGGAAGGCCATCTATACGTCAACAATGATTGTCTACATTTCATGTAAACAAGACGTAGACTACGTAAAATATGTAAGCAGCGTGTAAACTATATAAACAAGGTGTCAACTATGTATACGTCGTGTCAATTCAATGATCAATCCGTCAGCTTGCTGCATTTTAGGTGATGCATGGGTCACTATTGGATAATGCTGGTTCTAGAATTAAAACATCGTGTTACACCTTGGTATTTTTACTGGAATTTTTAAAACTGTCTTGTGCAATTTGGATCATCTTTAAAGAATATTGAAAAGAACTTGTGAAAAGATACTTCTAGTGGTAATTAATAAACACACCAAATTTTAGTTGACATGTAGGTATGTAATTTTTGGTTAACTCGGCCAAACTAAAAGTGTTATTTTTTAAAATGTGCGTTTTTAATTTCTTCAAAATGGCACTAAATAATTTTTTAAATCAGAAAGTCTATTTAATTACTCATTAAAGAATAAAACCTACAAAATTTGGTTTTTAATGTTTTAAATATTAATTTTTATAATTATATGTAAAAAAGCGATTACGCTGAAAAGGAATACCAAATAGTGCCAAAAGCTTATTTTTAAAGAAAAAAAAATTATAGTTAATATAATTGTATTTTAAAGGAAATAATTATTTTTTTAACAACTAATAATTATCCTTTTTATTGAACAAATTTTATTTGAAATTGAAATATAATTTATTACACATGAAAATAAAATAATATTAATTTTTTTTTGTTCAAAAGCTTTGATGACTATTTGGCTTTCCTTTAAAGCATAATCGTTTTTTTCAAGTTTTGTTAAAATTTGTATCTTCTTTTAGTTAAAAGATTAAATAGAATTCCTAATTTAAAAAGATATCTTTTTGCAATCATTTAAAATTAAAAAGACCTACATCTTATAAAACAGTCAAATTGATAGGTTTGACAAAAAATTGCAGACGATTCAATTTTCAAATTGAATTGCAGTTTTTAACAGTTCTGTTTGATATAAAGGTCTATAATTTGATATGCATATCATGGACCACTAGAGTTATCTTTTTTCAAGTTTTTATCAAATTTAATTAAACACCAGTAAACTTATATAGAAAATTTGAAATTTTTTTTGTTGGTTTTTGTTATTTTGTATGTTATGTATTGGACGTAGACGTCTAAAGCCAACGTACTTTTATCGGATATATAAATACGAATATTTTTTCTGTTCCGATCGAAGCAACAGAAGTCGCTATACATATGTCTTTATTTTAAAAAACTGTCAAAAACGCCTTTGTCTACAAAAGTCTAAAATATATATGACTTCCGGTAATTTTACAATGGAAAAACTCAGAACTCCCATCCTTTATACTCCCACCATATGTTTCCACTAATTTGAAATCAGGAAGGAGACAGCTGTCTACTAAAAGTAAAATTTCTAGTTATTCCTATAAAAAAAAAAACATAAAATTGTGGTATATTTTATCTTCGCAAATATTCGATTCTAAAACAAATCGGGTCCTGCAGCTTTTACATAAAATATTTATATTTCAAAAAATTGCCGTACCAGTAAACTGATAGGATCAAATCTCATTATGTCCAAAATAAAATGTACGAGTTGCGGTCTCGACTTTCACTCTAACTAAAGCCCTTGAAATAAAATTAAAACTGCGAAGACTGAAAGAGAAAAATTTTGCACTCACAGATTTTTGTGAATTATTTCTTTTTGGACACTTATTATGGATATTCTGCTACACAAGTGGAGCAATACCAACAGGAGCGCGACAACGAGAAATAAGCCAAAAGAATGTTTTCTTTCACGCCGTTTTCCAATTTATAAGATTTCCTCTACCCGTTGAAAAGTTAGTATTCCTTATCATATCGGAAGGAATACTTGGTGGGCACCAATTTACCGGTTGCCTTGGAACATTTTATCAATTTTTATTAAATTTAACACAGATAACTCATGAATTGACAAAATGTCACATTTATTATTACTTTCCTTGTAACGGAAAGTATTGTAATCGTGAAAAAATCATACGCCGAGATTTTTTATCTTTGTCTATCTGTCGGTCTGTTCGTGGCATATTTGAAAAACTACTTATCCCATTGACTACAAATTTTGGTAAAAAATTAGCGATCATACGAGAAGGAGATCGTAACATTTTGGTCAATATCCAGTATGACACCGAGAAGCCAATCAATACAAGATATGGAATAAATTGTAAAAACTCCATAAGTAGGCGCTGGAGGCCCGATTGATTGTAATCAGTTTGTTTTTATTTTGTGATTCGTTTTAACGGGTCTAAAACTTCATTGCTCGTTGAATCAAAATCACCAATTTATTATCAAATTAAGATGTATTTAACATTTTACCAATGTGTAGTTGGGCTTATAGTTTGAAGTCATAACTATTATGGCTAAATTGGTACACACAAAATCATTAATTATTACTATTTAACCTTAAGTTTAAAGAGGTGACTGTTTTTTCTAGTTAACAAAATCTTTTTTTTAACTATTTTAAAAATAATTTTAAAAATGTAAAAATTTGATTCATGCCAAAGCTTAAGAATCTAGATTTTATTATTAATTTAAGGTTTCTTTTTATAATACAGAAAAAATTAGGCGCCATTTTTTGCCCCTTTTTAGTATTTTTTTACGAAATGTCCAAATCCGAAATTACGAAAAGTTCACGAACAAACAAATATATGCGGTTTGACCACAAAGGATTTTAATAATATCCATAAAGTCTTACCTACGAACATGAAAGAAGAGAGATTAAAAAAAGGTTTTACATTCATGGATAAAGTTTTTTGAGTGCCTATTACATGTTGCCTATAAAATACCCATAAAATAATGGCAAACAGAAGGTTGTGAGGCAAAATAATTATATAGGCTAATTTTAGTTCCCAGTTATGATTGGTAATAGATAGCCTGGTTATGGTTGCAGTAATGATGGTAATACCGGTGGAAGATTTTTTGATAAGGCCGAAGTTGCTGCTGATATAACTGAAGTTAACATAGAGCTTATCAAAAGATTTAAAACAATATTATCAACCGTGGCCTCTGGATTTAAAATAGATGTAGTGACTTTTAAGAATTATTATCTAAAAACAGCTAACATTTTTGTTTCCTTGTAACCTTGGTATCCAATGCCACCAACAATTCATAAAGTTTTCATCCATGGGACTCTCATTGCTGAAAAATTTATTTTACCCATAGGTCTTCTTAGCGAAGGCCTTGGAAGCCAGCCATAAGATACCTAAAACATCTAGGGAATACCACGAAGATAGATGTTCTCGAATAGATGCTAATGCCCATATAATTCACTGGCTGTTCATTAATTTAGATCCAATAATTTCAACAAGATACTTCTAAAAAATTATCTGCCTCGAACAGCGATGTTGTTTCTTTGTTAAAACCACCTGATTTATTTTACATACCACTAATTTTGATGTTGAAGAAACATCTGATGAATCGGAATGAAAAGAACTCTTAAGTGACTCTGAATATTTAGTAAAAACCTGTTTAAAATTTGTTCCTATCTCCTACCAGGTATCTGTGTCTAGATTATTAAGAAATATTGTTTCTATTTTTTAACGTTTACCTAAATAACACTCCTGTGAAAACACATGACATTTTTATATACAGTTTGTTTACCGAAGTTCGCAGCATAAGGGATTTTTTTTTAAATATTAATTTTACGAAAAAAAGTTATTCTTAATGAAAAGTTCTGCATGGTCTAAAACCTAAAACGCAGCAATCTGATATCGAAATAGGGTCTGTTAAAAAGTGTGAATTTTGCTCAAGAGTAAAATACTTTTTTTTTGGAAATATTTGAGTGTTATTTTTAATTTTTTTTTCACAACAATTTTCGATATTGTAAAAAATTAAGATTGTGGTTGCGTTTTAGATTTCACGTATTTCTGTAAATTTAATCTTAATCTTTTCAACTACAATATAATCTTTTTTCGCTTGTTGAATAGTTGGTTAAATATGCAATCAATATTTTATATTAAGATTTTTGTTTCTTTTTTTAAAGTAACAGTATTAAGATTATTTTCCAACAACCTATATAATAATTTACGTTAGTATGTTATTCGGTTGAACAAAATGGCTGGCTAATAAAATGTTAAAAAAACCAATGTAAAATTTTGCACAAGTTTCAAGTTTTAGTACGAATCCAAGATGGCGTAATAAAACGGCGATCTAATTAAATGTTTATAAAATAGTCTGAAAATATGACTTTTTCATTTAATGTTATATTATTCACAAAAATCAAATGTGATATAAAGATATACTGGTAAAATTTTGCTGAGGAGTCAATATCGTGGGCTGCTTCATGGGATGTTTAACATAACAGTATTAAAAAACTACTTAAAGCGTTGACTTGAAATGTTGCACAACTATCAAAAACAAAGAAACAGGATAAACTAATAAAACTTTGTTCATCATATATAGCGAAACAAGGTTGCGGCTGAATTAAATGTTTTTCTCTCAAATTTGCATAGGGATAAACTGGTAAAATGTTGGTAATGAGCCATTATGGTAAAGCAATATGACAGCCTAATAAAATATTTAAATTATTAGCATCAAGAAACAACTTATCGAATTAAATTGAAAAATTGCAACAAAATCAATGAACTTATAAAATGTTGTCAATTCTTTACGGCAAACCAAATAGTGACCTAACTAAATGTTTAAAAAGCCGGTAAACCTAGAAGAGAGACTTGCTTTTTATGGATGAAAATAATAAATGTCATAATTCTAGTTTTTATAGATTAAGTAAATAAACTTATAATATATATATTAAGAAAGTTTAAACAATAGTTTACCTCGAGTATCGAAGCAGTGGGTGATTTTAGACATTTAAATTATACTAATGATAAGTCAAAACAGGAGATATGGTTTACATTCTGATATAAGTCACAATATGGCCGTAGCATCTCATTCTGCCTTTTAGAACTTTTAATTATTAAGACTGCGAGAACATCATCATCAAAACTTAATGTAAAGTCATTTTCCATAAAAACTGTACAGGGGTCATTGTCTAACGTCATTTCGGGATACCGACATATATATGACCAATATACAAACAATTACCAGAAAACGATTTTAAATTGAAAATGCTCATTTGAAGCTTTATTTTTAATGAAAACAGTGCAATTTTAAACTAAAATGTTAAAAGACAAATTTAATTGAATGTCAGTGCAAACGCAGTCACTGCTAGCACAAAAGACCAAATATATGAACGTCACAAGACAGTGGCAGTGTTTGGCTAAAGCGGGAAAATAATGAAGCCACACGTATGTAGAATGGGTTTTTATTGAATTTACGCGCATAATCCCCAAGATATAGCGTCTCGTCTTTTCTAGTTTTGCTAAGAATATGCATTCATAAAAAGCTAACAAGTCATTGTGCTAGATCTCCTTGTATTATTATCTTTGAGACCTAGGAGGGATATGTAAAATTTTTAATATAGAAAATTATTTGAGCATCTTCTGGTTTTTTAATACCAATGCTTTATTTAATACAAAGACTAAAAAAAACACAATATCGTTTTTTATATCACAAAGAGACCTTCTCAAATCCGACCTTCAACAACCCCGAGTCATTACATATTTAATTAATGTCATAAAGGCGAAATAAATTTTAATTAAAAAATTAAATGCGGTACACAAAGCGCGCATTTTCATTATCACTCCACAACACAAATTGGCAGAAAAACTTAAAACTGAAGTCGAAATAATTGCGGAAGGCGAAATAAAGCAGTGAGTCTGCCAGCCCGTAATGAAAGGGCTCGGCATTTTGGTGTTTAAATTAAAATGCAGATTTCGGCGAAGTAATAAAGCTGTAGTGTGGAAAGTGATTAAAGAAAATTGCCAAGGCACAACCTGTTTTGTCGCGTTCTGATTTTCCTTATGACAGAAGGCCAACGATCTTAGTTATTTCCTGGTTTCTTTCGTCAAGATAGCAATACACAAAGAACGCCGTACGGCAACGATCGCTCCGAACTAATTTACGGAAGAGAATATTGAATGGAAATACTTAACGGTAGATATTCATATTTGTTTTAGTGTGGACAAAAAAATAAATATGAAAGCCACTAGTCGACCTATCACCTGAACAAACATTGTCAGGGGCGGATCAAGATAAAAAAATCGGTAAATTTCCCTTACAAGGAAGTTCCCCCGTTACGAATCTTTCCTGTCATTAAAAGTAGTAAAGCGTAACTCGATTTAGCTCCGCACATAATCATTTAATATACTGTATTTACAAACAGTTTTATTGTGTGCTATTTTGTTCCACCATATCGGAATCGTAGCAATATTTTACCCTGTTTCTACCTATGCCACACTTATTTTTTGGGCATGAATTACAACAAATTGCATTTTTACGCTGATTTTTTAACACCGCCATTTTGTATCGTCATTTTTAATTCGTACCAGTTAATCCCTGTATCACATTCAATTTTGCTGCACGATATTAAGTCAATCGAATAAGAAGATTTTTTACATTGATTTTTTCAGACATTTTATGGTTCGTCATTTCATTTTGTTTCTCCGTCTTATATTCGTACAATTTTATCAGTTTATCTCTATATCACATTTAATGGATGCCCAAAATTTAAAATGTATCTAGCAGGTGGGGCAAAAGTAATGTCATAATGTGAATTGACTGCCATTTGGTTATAAATGAAAAAAATTGCGCTCTGTTTTCAATGAAGGTTTATTTAAAAATGTAAAATTGATGACATTAAGTTGAAAAAATTATATCGGCCAAATGACCACCTCCTGAGTTGATGCACATTTCTGCTCGTTTCAAAGCATTTTCAATAGTTGCTCGCAAAACTTCTGGCTCCAAATTGGTGTTTTCTTCTTCAATGTTGCCTTTTAAGGCTTGCAAGGTTTGTGGTTTGTTATGGTAAATGCGAGATTTTAAAAAGCCCCAAAGGAAGAAGTCTGGCGCCGTGAGATCTGGTGATCTGGCCGGCCAGTTCAAATCGCCAAAACGGGAGATAACACGGCGCGGAAATTGGTTCCTCAAGATCTCCATCGTTGCCCGAGCTGTGTGAGCGGTTGCTCCGTCCTGCCGGAACCAATAATGCCCGAGACCCATTTCAGCAACTTGCGGAAAAAAACTCGTTTAACATCTGTCTGTAGCGCTCGCCAGTTATGGTTACGGTGTTGCCGCCGGCATCCTCAAAAAAATAAGGACCAATCACTTTTTCACTGCAAATGCCGCACCAAACAGTGACTTTAAGGGGATGCAATGGCTCTTCGTGTATTTTATGTGGATTCTCCGTGCCCCAGAAACGCAATTTTTGCTTGTTTACATAACCACTTAAGTGGAAATGGGCTTCATCGCTCATTATGATTTTACGGATACGAAATCATCCTCTTCTTGCATCAGGTTTAACAGGCAACAACTGGTGAACGGTTTGCACTTTGTAAGGAAACATCTTTAGGTCTTTCACCAAAATTCGATGCAACGAATGTCTGCTGATGCCAAATTGTGTGCATCGTTGTCTCGTCGATGTTTGTGGACTCTCTCGGACGTCCTCAGCCACAGCAGCGATATTCCCGAGGGAACGAGCAGTACGGGGCCGGCCACTTCTTGCGATATCCCTAGTGGACCCAGTTTGGAAGAGACGCTCAGTCAAACGCTTAATTGTTCGCGAACATGGTGCAGGACGACGAGGAAAACGGCGACAAAATTCACGCTGCGTTAAAACAACAGACCGGAAATTGGTCAAATAAGCAGTAACAATAATTCCGCGTTCTTCAGGTGTATATCTCTCCATTGCTTGTTGTGAACTAATTCTCTATTTGTCTATAACATAAATGTCAAAGTACAATGACATTTGACGCCAATTGTAAAAATTATGGCACATTCACATTATGACATTAATTTATCCCCGCCTTGTAGTAAGTAGATTTTAGACTGATTTTCTAAAATAATTTATTAGCCCGGCATTTTGTTTTGCTGTTTTGGATTCATACCAAAATATTAGGGGTTGATTCCTTCGTTTTTTTTGCAAAATTTGAGATAAATTGGATAATCTGTTTTTTAGTAATATTTCTTTTAACATTGCACTAGGACCCAGCTGATTTTTTTAAGCAATTTATTAGGCCGCTATTTTGATTTGCTATCTTCGATTGATACCAAAATATTACTAGGCTTTTCCTATGCTGAAACTTAATTTTCGTACAAAATTTGTAAAAACTTAAACGAATACCAAATTCTGGTATAAAAATAGAGAAAGACAAAAAGTGGCAAATTTGAAATGTAGAATTTAGCTTACCTTGATTGATTTCATTCAATGCATTTGCTTTGATGACTCACCTGTAAGAAAAATAAAAAGATAAGTTATTATTCAGAGTGTAAAGATCAATTAAATGTTACTCTCTGATGTTAATTTTCTTGATCATTAACTATGGACAACTTAAAGATACCTAATAATATCTAGCATATTTTGACTAAAATATTTTTGAGAAATTGTGCTTTATAAAGTTGTTATCGTACTGTATTGTGATATGTCAAATTAATTCAAAACATTTTTCTTTTCTTAAAGCACTGCGTTCTAATTGCTTCGACCCTTCTGCCAATAAGTTCTAATGATCTGGGGCGTCAGCTCTAAGAATCCCGGAAGGGTTGAGCCCTTTTGTCCCTAAGTGAAGTAATGAAATTCTTGGGGATAATGAGCAGTGCTCTTGTGTTCTTAAGTACAAATTTCATCGCCCAGTTTGACATATTTTGAATATCGCCACTCAGATTTGAGGGATTAACAACACTTGGTTGGAATTCTAATACAATGTGAATTTTTTTATATTAAGTACTGAAATTATAAATATTGCATATATGTTGATTTTTAAAACACGAATATAGCACACAACACTAAATTGGCTATTTTTCTTATATTATATTAGCAGATAGCTTCCAAATTTTTTAAAACATATCAAAACTGTCACAAAATATTTTTCGGTGTTGTGGTGAGACCTTGTAAAACTGATAGTCTTTTGTGTTTTCTTTTAAACTTTAAGCTTTAAAACTAAAGGAGACATGGCAGGTAAAATATTATAAAGATTAATTGATACAGGGCTATCCAGCGTAAAATAGACATTCTCCTTTTTTAGTTTAACCTATTTTGAAAAATACTAAATAGCCATATGATGTATAAGTTTCGAAACTTCTAAAACTTATTAACAAAATTTTTAAAAACAGAATTCACACATTTTACATACCAAAAAACAAAAATTAAATAACAACTCAAATCAACATTATTTAGTGTTACCGTATATACCATACCTATCACAACAACTAGAAAAATTACTTAAAAAATTTACAAAATAGATGTCTGCCACAAAGAACATAATTTGCTTCAAATTTGTTTTTCAAAATTAAAAACAAAAACACCAAAACACAAAAAAAGTAATTTAATTTATTAAATTCCGTGAAGGATATTGGCTAAACCATTCAGTATCTCGAGAACCGACTGAAAAATTATAAATATGATAAAAAAAACTGTCCGGCACTAACAACATATGAAAATACAAAACACATACTTTTGATTTCACTCAAACAAAAATCCTAATGTCTGAGACAAACCGAAAAAAGAGGGAGATCTTGGAGACAATAGAAATTCAAAAAAATCCAAACGACGTGAACGATAAAAACCACCTCAGCCAAATTTATTTATCTGTATTGTAAACCCTGCCAGTTGATTCTAGTGTCTTTGGACAACATTTAAAGTAAATTGGATTAGCTTATTAGAAATGATTTTTTTTAATTTCACTAGGCCGCTATTTTGTTTCCCCAAATTGGATTTTTATCATAATGTTACCAGGTCATCCCATAAGACCCCTTAATTTTGACTAAAATTTGAAGAAGTTAATCCAGTAGTTTTTTAGTTACGCAGCAAACTGACACAGAGAGAGAGAGAGAGACCTACGGACAGACAGAATTGAGAAAACATGTTTTTTGACATCTAGAGATCCTAAAATGTGAAGATCTTTAAAATTCCTGATCGGGTAAGTCATTTTTTAGCTATCAACAGATAAACCAACAGAGAGACAGCTGATCGTACAATATGTATTTGGTCAATTTCGTTTCTTTTCAATTTTTTTTATTTGTTTAATTTACTAGGGTACTTTGCTTATATTTAGAATCAAAAGATTTCTAGTGCTCAAAGTACTGTAAGAGAACATTTATAGCTGCTTCAGCGTCCGGATTCAACAAACATTTGGTTGTTGATATGATGCCATTTTCTTCGTCCTCACTCCTATATATCCTACTGAATTCAGCTGTGGTGATTGTGTGTGAGCTTGACTTAAAACATCTTTAACTAAATCACTGTCATTCATCAGCTGCTGCTCATCCTGAGTAATTTTCATCGCACGAATAAACCGCATCTCCGTTAATCCGAGAATGAACTGCAAAAATTTGCTGTATTTGGAATTTTAGTGTTGCGTTTTGGGTAGGGATGGGCGATATTCAGATTTTACATATCGGTAGATGATAACAATCATCTATCGATATATTTTATATATCGCTATGTCGATAGATATCGATAACTATCAATAGATGTGAATATATCAAGAGTCGATATAATTATCGACATATGGATATATGAATAACAATCTAGAGGTATCAATATAACGATAGTTACTGACAAATTTTGATAGTTTTTAAAATTTATTGTCTAGTTATTAGTATTTTTCATTTCTCTACGCATGTAAAAAAAATAGTTTATCGAAAAAGCTATCACCAAGACGGCGTACGGCGAGTGAGCCAGAAAACCATAAGCAGTCCCTCCGAAAACTTTAAAAAGAAACATTACCAGTGTTTAGCGTCAGCATTTAAGATATCGGCAATCTGATGACTGTAATAGAAAATGTTCGATCGATAATTATCGATATATCGATAACTGTAAATTTTCGTTATTATGTGTCTGAGTGTCTCCAACATATGAAAAAGTTTCGTATTATTGATTTTTCAAAAATCGTATTCAACAAATAAAAAAAATGTTTTGGAAATTTAAGAATTTAAAAAAATTTAATTCTTTTCACGAAAGGATTATAAACCAGAACAAATTATAAATAAAAGTTGAATTCCAAATTAAATTTCCTACAACACAGAAACTCAAGTAAATTCGAAAATATTTAGAATCAACAGAATAGAAGCCAATAAAATGAACGTAAGTATAATACACAGAGATTTAAAAATAAATGTTTTGTTCATTATTCTATATAAATTTTATCACAAGTATCTCCGCCCTCACTGTTAGTTCAGAATATTCCATCTGGGGTATTTATAAAACAAACACAAAAAATAACTACATACAACTGTAAAATGGCCTGTTAACCGTCATCACATGCAGCAACAAAGCATGGAGCAGCGGCGGCATTCTTTTCCGAGGCGCGCGTTTTCAAACAGTCCATCCATCTTGCAAAATACGCCATAACTCACCAAAACCAAACGCATCAGTTTTGTATTTAGAGTAAATTAAAGAATGCCAAGCCTGAACGGCCAGAACCAGTTCAAACGACTAAAATTAGCAAAATCTAAATGGCATACATAAATGAGCATGGTAATTGGGATCCAGTCACGTATTTCGTACATTTTTGTATACAATGTGTTCTAAATTGAGTTGCGTTATTTGCTCCTAATCAGTGATCGAATTGAAGTAATATGTGTTAGTGTATAAACTGTTGGCATCATAAATCTAAACATTCATTAAGAGACGAACTACCTAGATTCAAACATATTCTCGTAGACCACCCTCTACTAACGCATCGTAATGGGGACAGCCATTATCATTAACAAATAAACAAACTTTGCTTTATGGTCATGGCTATTTACGTATTCAATTATGTATTTGGTGCGGTGTTGGTCACATGACATGGGTCATCGACAAACAATTTGTTTATGAAAATGTAAAAAGTTTATTTCTGAGAGTCACATAAACCTACACCTTTATTGTTGATTAGAATTGCCAGATCAAGTTATGCTGAAATCAGTATCAGTATGACCTACTTTTCAATTGACACACTCAACTTTGACACAGCTCATTGGCGTGCGAGCCAAAGAATTGCTTTCCAATCTTTGCGGTCGGCCATGAATGTTTAGCATTTCCTAATGTGGTATACAATATAGGTACTATTGTTTTAATATTCAATTTATAATGGATTTTTATTTTGTTGTCAGTTAAAGAAAATGCCCAAGTGCCATGGTTATAAAAAACTCTTGGCTAGAATAATAAGGGTTTAAAGTTTTATTGCGTTATTTTGTAGAAACGCAGACAGACAGTTTTAATTTTTTTTTACGTTTTCGCTTGACAGTATTTGTACAAGACATACATTCAAGTTTTCCGTTTGTGACAACTAATGTAAAATTTTTGGGACTGGGGCAAATCTAACCAAACTCAGTTAACTTTTTTTTAGGTTATGTCAGTTTACTGTTTTATAAAATATTTATTTCTATCACTTTTTTCTACAGTTTAAATTGCTTTAAAATTTTGCAATTTTTGAGTGCAAACTTTTTATCGGCAATGTTTTTTAGAGTTCTATGAATCCATTAGAGAAAAGGAACCCTTATATCTAAATACATATATAACGTACACTATTTTGACGTTTTTACTTTTTTCAATAAAATTAGTTTTTGGTATTTTGGGGATAAAACCTTAGAGGAAGAATAAAAATAGAGTTCATTATTTACGTATTTAGCCACTGCCAAGATTACCTCACAGTAAAAGGTCGATCGTACGACGATGCCAAGCCTAACAAGGAACACCAACGTTTATACCAATTTATATTACGGTGAATATGTTTAAACTTGATGCAATAAAATTTTTGAAACAAAGAATAGTAATGTATTTCCAGGATTAGTTTCTAAGCAGTATAAAGAAATTACTTTTATTGCAAAATAGTAAAATACAAACTAAAATACCCAAAGACTCAGATCAGATTTCACCAGTAACAAGAGTTTTAGTTAGCTATGGCAACCCCGATCGTACCGCAACTCTACGTATTAGACCATCCCACTTTCATTGACAAGAGATCCTTATAATAAAAAAGCATAATAGTCTACAGTAAACATTGTTACAGGGTCACGTGACCGGCGTGACTCAAAAACCAATAGCGGGTCGTGGTGGAACTACAATAAATTTTAACACTAAATAAATTAATTTGCTAAAAAATATTTTATTAGATACCAAGCTTTTCTTAGCGTCACTACTACATGTGTTTTAATGTATTATTGTGTATTTGTTGATATGCCTCAAATCTTCTAAATATATGTTGCCTTACTTCAAGAAGCAGCGTTCTAAAGATGCGGTGATAATAAAGTTTAGGATGATTTCGTGCCTTTTTTTAATTTTCACTTGAGTTGGGCCAATTTTTTATATAAGTGTTGTCAGGTAAAGGAATTTAAATGGTAATTCTTTGGGTATTAAAAGTAAAAATGTGTTCGCAAACATGTTCGAAACTGGTTAGAATTTAAGATTTGGGATACTGAAAATTAAAAAAAACATAATAAAGTAATTTCTCAAAAATTAGTTACGGTTTAACAAAAAAATATTGGTTACAAAAGTTTGGAAAATGTTAGTGCAATTTTGATCAATAAAGAGACATTGAATCCAGATAATGAGCAATTTTTAATAACAAGTGCTTTGAATTTGTTTGAATATGTTCCAATTGTATCTTGTGATGTTGAACGAGTATTTTCTGAGTATAAAGTACTATTGTCAGATAATAGAAGAAGATTTGAATTTGATAATTTGTTACATCATATAGTTATAAAATGTAACCGCAACTTGTTGAATAGCGTAAACAATAAATTTTAAACAGGTTTATTCTTTAGTTAGTTTGTTTAGTTAGCTATATGTTAAAATATTATTTAAAAAATACTTTTATTATATTGTCGTATTAATGTAATAATTACTGGTAAAAATAACGTCTTAAGGATACCCTGAAGTGTAAATAATATAATATTTTAATTACTATACTTTTGCTTTATTTCTGTTTTTTTTGATCCGATAATAAATGCGTTCTATTCGGGATTGTGACTGTGTAGCTATAGTATGTACCCAGTTTTGTGAGATGATACGCGATTTCAATTTCTAAAGCCGTTATTTGATTATATTGAATAAGAATTTTTTATTTTTCGGAAAAAAACATTCATTTTGTGGGACACGAGCTAAAATAACCCATTTTTAATGCTTTTTTTGAACTTTTTTATTCTTTTTCTGAATTCTGAAGTAAGACTTTTTGGCGTCGATGCGATTTTAGGATATCTGTCATATGGTATGCCTATAGATTAGAAAAATATTTTGTAATTTATCACAATTTCATTAGATAACAAAATCTTTTTCGTTTGCTTTTACTAACAGGGAAGTATTGTAATTGTGGAAAAATCACCCTCCGAAATTTTTAAACATCTTTACGTTGGACTCCGAAAAAGATGTTCTATTTCCGTCAGTCTGTCTGTCGTTACGTTATTCTGTCTGTGCGAGGCATAACAACTACTTCTCCAATTGACTTCAAAATGTTTAAGGGTCAAATGCAGTGGTTACATTTTGGTAAAAATCCAGTATGGCGGAACAAAATGGCGGAGTCACAAAATATAAAAAAATCATTATCAAGAAACTACTTATCGAATGGACTTCAAAAGTTGCACAAAAATGAAGTGTGGTATAGGGATAAAAAAGCAGATACATTTTCTCTACCATTATGGCTCCCAAAGGTTTTAAATTTTTAGTCCAAATTTTAATTTTTTAAGTAACATCAAACTGAGTATTTAATGGATGGCCTTAGGTATAAACTTGATTTATTATTAAACAAATAACAGAGTAATTTACTAACACCTACCTTAAATGTCAATTCCCCTCAATAGTGGGTTTCTTATTTGTGAATAAAAAAAGTTGCCGTGATAGGCCCCTGGGCTTTTTTAAATATTTAGGCAAAGAAGATTATGCGCTGTTTAGAAATAAATAATAAATACAATGTCGTTAAATAGGGGCAAAATTATTATTGATATACATACCATCAAGAAATAAATTTACATAATTTAGAGTACTTCCGAAAATATATAAAAAACTGAGAATTTTCAATTTTGATTTTTCTGACTTCATTTGAGAGAATGATTTTAATACAAATTTTGTCCTATACCTAATTGCAATTTCTAATTTTTATTTCAATATTTCGTCTGCTGGCGACGATCAGGTCAACTTTTTTAAATACGGACCTGTATTTTCTAATGCAGTTTTGCTCCAGTGTTCACTACGTCCCATTGTAATATTAGTTTAATCGCGTTAAAACGTTTCGAACCTAATAAAACATCTTCCATAATCTTTTTACTATTCATGTTTATAATAATCATATTTGTTATTGTATAAATAAAAAAAAAACTAGTAAATAATCATATTTTTATTTATGGAGCCGTATAAAGAATTGTGATACTTATCATGTTAAAAAAAATTCATAAAAGAAAAAGCAATAGGGTAAAATATGTATTACATGTTAATAGAAATACAAGAGCTTCTCAATGATATTTCACTCCCATCGAATTATTTTTCGTTAAGTACAGGACAGAAACTTAAGCGAGTACAAGGAAATAAACTTAAGACGGTTTTTCGCTAATTTGCATATCATTGTAGGTAGCTATTAATTTATGTATACTTACTGGGTAAATTGAAGCATAATCGAATTGTTTAACCTTGTAAATGAAACAGATATTGGCAGTTAGTTTTGATGACATAGATAATAAAAAGCGTCAAACAATATGACAATTGGCTATTCTATTCGTATCTAATAGCGCTCGCTTTTTTTGCGAGGAAAGTATTCTAGTTACAAAAAAACATGTTTCTCAGTTCCGTCGGTTAGTCTGTATGTCTGTCCTCGACAAAGCTCAAGAACTGCTTGTCCTATTTAATTCAAGTGTTGGTTAAAAATTAAAGGTCTTATGATGATGACGTGGTAACATTTTGGTAAAAATAAATCCAATATGGCTGAAGAAAATGGCGGTTGATTGAAATGTTTAAAAAATTTTATTAAGAAACTGCTTATACATTTTTTCCAAATTTTGTAGAAAAAATTAGGTTTGACCATCAACCGATATATATATATATATATATATATATATATATATATATATATATATATATATATATATATATATATATATATATATATATATATATATATATATATATATATATATATACATATATATATATATATATATATATATATATATATATATATATATATATATATATATATATATATATATATATATATATATATATATATATATATATATATATATATATATATATATATATATATATATATATATATATATATATATATATATATATATATATATATATATATATATATATATATATATATATATATAATATATATATATATATATATATATATATATATATGGTGCCCTTCCAAACAAAGAGGGACTTTCACAAAAAATTAAACATATTTTAAAGAAACACAGCATAGTTACCTGTGATAAATCACACAACTTAAGAAAGTTTTTACAAAATTGAAAAGCAAAGTTCCTTTTAGAAAACAATCTAACGTGGTGTATTCAATACTCTACATCAATTATGCAAAAAAATACATCGGAATGACCAGTCAATTTCTTGAAAATCGAATAAAAGGACACAAATACACAAAGAATGGCGCAGTAGCGTTAAACATACACATAAAAACCGAAAAACATCGACTACAAAAACACCAAAATATTCACAAAAGATGCAAATTACAACAAATTAGCAATAAAAAAAAATGATAGAAATTACCAAAGATAAATATTCTATGAACGACAGAACTGATATGAATAATTTGAGCCATATGTAAATACATTTATTAACACGACACCTTAATTTAATTTAATAACAATATCACTCCACACTTAAACGGTATCTACTAAAATAAAAAATATATATATATATATATATATATATATATATATATATATATATATACATATATATATATATATATATATATATATATATATATATATATATATATATATATATATATATATATATATCTCTTTGTGAGTATTTTGGTGTTTTTGTAGTCGATGTTTTTCAGTTTTTATGTGTATGTTTACGCCACTGCGGCATTCTTTGTGTATTTGTGTCCTTTTATCGATTTTATATCATTCCGATGTATTTTTTGCACAATTGATGTAGAGTATTGAATACACCACGTTAGATAAAGGGAACTTTTCTTTTCAATTTTGTAAAAACTTTATTAATATATATATATATATATATAGATATATATATATATATATATATATATATATATATATATATATATATATATATATATATATACAAACATTACCTTATTTGTATGCTCAGAGATATCGACCGGCAACATCCAGTCCGTCAGTATTTCCATATCGACAATCGTTTTAGGCATCAAGAAGGAAATCAGTGGCGAAAGGCAGATTTATTATAAATGAAGAAATGGAGATTAACGTTCTTGCTATGTTTGAAGTTGACAAAACTGTTTCTGTTAGAAAAATTAATCACGAACTGGGTTTAAGTCATGAATCAGCTAGAAAAATACTAAAGAAACACGAATTTCGAGCTTTTAAGTACCAGTTACACCAACATTTGTATCCTGACGATGGCGATAGACGGATATTGTTTTGTGTTGGTTGCTCGAAAATTGTAAAATTAACCCAATTTTATCAATTTTATCTTATTTTCTGAATTCGAATCCAGATTTACTAATAATGGCATGTTTAACAAGCAAAACACTCGTTACTGGGCCCAACAAAATTAATATGAAATGAGAGTAGGAAATGAAATTGACCAACATTTTAATAATCTACTTTTAGTAGTTTTACGCTGAATTTACGTCCAGCAAGATGGAGCACCGCCTCACAATACCAGAGACGTTCTTAATTACTTAATTGAACATTTTAATAATAAATTTATAGCAGCCAATGGCCCAATACAGTAGCCCGCCCGTTCACCGGATCTCACTGTTCTCGATTTCTTTATTTGAGGATATGTTAAAGAAAGAGTCTATGTGACAGCCCTAGCCAGTCTTGAAATCTTAGAAGAAAGGATTGTACGTGTATTGAGAAGTATTACGCCTCAAATGCTGTACAACGTGTTGAGAGAAGCAATTGAACCAGCGGAAATGTGTCGTGAACAAGGAGGAATGCACTTTGAACAACTACAGTGAACTCGAATACAGTGCTTTTACATTTTAGAGCGTTATTGAAGTTAGTTGAAGTTATATTTTTGTTTAATAATCTGAACTATTTGTTTGCGAAAGATACAGATTTGCATGTGCATTGTTTTCATCAACAGAGATAGGCTGGACAGACTTTACGTGACATGACGCATAAATAGATCCAACGTAGATAATCTTGATCAAACAACTGTCACAATTAAACATCCTATTTATATCCAGCGTGGATATCCATGGCACACTTGATAAAAGTAAATAATTGATTATGGTGTATTTTTCTTAATAATATTTAATTTTTGAGCTTATTTTTAATCCAATCGCAAAAAAGTTAAACCGTTAGATTCGCAGAAAATTCTCTTTTCAAAAAGTCCTTGTCTAAAAAGGGACGACTTTTGAAAAAAAAATAGTTAGACACAAAAATTTGATATTATCAACTTCTTTTAGTCCTTAGATTAATTTGCGTCTGGTCATGGCCACCTAGATGCAATTTTAAAAATGGCTATAAAAAATCAAGTAGGCGTGAAAAGTTTTAAAATGTCACATTCTGATTCAGAATTATCTCAGGAATCCAAAAATGTAAAAATATACAGAGTGTTCCATTTAAAAAATCAAAACTGGAGTCATTTCCGGTTGAAAGTGAAAAATATGCGAAAACTCTCCTCTTTATGTGCCATTTACCTCTACAAAATTTCGTGTTGATACATGAAATACTTTAAAAGTTTTAGCCTGTCTAATAGATTCGTCGACAACCGGGTATATATATATATATATATATATATATATATATATATATATATATATATATATAATTTATATATATATATATATATATATATATATATATATATATATATATATATATATATATATATATATATATATATATATATATATATATATATATATATATATATATATATATATATATATATATATATATATATATATATATATACATATACATATATATATGTATATATATATATATATATATATACATATATATATATATATATATATATATATATATATATATATATATATATATATATATATATATATATATGTATATATATATATATATATATATATATATATATATATATATATATATATATATATATATATATATATATATATATATATATACATATACCCGGTTGTATATATATAAATATATATATATATATATGATATATATATTAGACAGGCCAAAACTTTTAAAGTATTTCATGTATCAACACGAAATTTTGTAGAGGTAAATGGCACATAAAGAGGAGAGTTTTCGCATATTTTTCACTTTCAACCGGAAATGACTCCAGTTTTGATTTTTTAAATGGAAGACTCTGTATATTTTTACATTTTTGGATTCCTAAGACAATTCTGAATCAGAATGTGACATTTTAAAACTTATTACGCCTAATTGATTTTTTATAGCCATTTTTAAAATTGCATCTAGGTGGCCATGACCAGACGCAAATTAATCTAAGGACTAAAAGAAGTTGATAATATCAAATTTTTGTGTCTAACTATTTTTTTTCAAAAGTCGCCCCTTTTTAGACAAGGACTTTTTGAAAAGAGAATTTTCTGCGAATCTAACGGTTTAACTTTTTTGCGATTGGATTAAAAATAAGCTCAAAAATTAAATATTATTAAGAAAAATACTCCATAATCAATTATTTACTTTTATCAAGTGTGCCATGGATATCCACGCTGGATATAAATAGGATGTTTAATTGTGACAGTTGTTTGATCAAGATTATCTACGTTGGATCTATTTATGCGTCATGTCACGTAAAGTCTGTCCAGCCTATCTCTGTTGATGAAAACAATGCACATGCAAATCTGTATCTTTCGCAAACAAATAGTTCAGATTATTAAACAAAAATATAACTTCAACTAACTTCAATAACGCTCTAAAATGTAAAAGCACTGTATTCGAGTTCACTGTAGTTGTTCAAAGTGCATTCCTCCTTGTTCACGACACATTTCCGCTGGTTCAATTGCTTCTCTCAACACGTTGTACAGCATTTGAGGCGTATTCTCAATACACGTACAATCCTTTCTTCTAAGATTTCAAGACTGGCTAGGGCTGTCACATAGACTCTTTCTTTAACATATCCTCAAATAAAGAAATCGAGAACAGTGAGATCCGGTGAACGGGCGGGCTACTGTATTGGGCCATTGGCTGCTATAAATTTATTATTAAAATGTTCAATTAAGTAATTAAGAACGTCTCTGGTATTGTGAGGCGGTGCTCCATCTTGCTGGAAGTAAATTCAGCGTAAAACTACTAAAAGTAGATTATTAAAATGTTGGTCAATTTCATTTCCTACTATCATTTCATGTTGATTTTGTTGGGCCCAGTAACGAGTGTTTTGCTTGTTAAACATGCCATTATTAGTAAATCTGGATTCGAATTCAGAAAATAAGATAAAATTGATAAAATTGGGTTAATTTTACAATTTTCGAGCAACCAACACAAAACAATATCCGTCTATCGCCATCGTCAGGATACAAATGTTGGTGTAACTGGCACTTAAAAGCTCGAAATTCATGTTTCTTTAGTATTTTTCTAGCTGATTCATGACTTAAACCCAGTTCGTGATTAATTTTTCTAAAAGAAACAGTTTTGTCAACTTCAAACATAGCAAGAACATTAATCTCCATTTCTTCATTTATAATAAATCTGCCTTCCGCCACTTGATTTCCTTCTTGATGCCTAAAACGATTGTCGAGATATGGAAATACTGACGGACTGGATGTTGCCGGTCGAGGTATCTCTGAGCATACAAATAAGGTAATGTTTGTATATATATATATATATATATATATATATATATATATATATATATATATATATACAATGTGTCCCAAATTTGGCTTACATGCATTGCTATCTCGTAAACCGCTATAGCTACAGGGTGGTTAAATTAGGAAAGTTTTAGAGAATTTTATTACAAATTTGATGACGTTTTGAAGTTTAGGATATCTTTTGTGGTTTTCAAGATAATTGGGAAAAATCAAAATGGTGCATTTTCAACTTTTGCCCGTAGCTTCTAAACGACTCGTATTATGGTTTTATTGTTTATACATTATTAGGGCACTTTTATTAGAGGAACATTATGCAGGTAAAACGAAGTTTCTAGCTTCAATTGTTTTTGAGATATTGGCATAAACTTTTTATTTTCTTACCGACGCCATATTGGATTATTGTATTTTTGGAAAGATCTTTTTAAGAGCTTTCCAATGATGTATAACAAGGTAAGATTATTATTTTTCTTGAGCTCTAAAAACCAAAATAATTGTTTTTTTTTTAAGTAGGCTTTGATTACGCATGGCGGCCATAATGAAACAAAAGAATGCCGCATGTCAACAATCATTTTGTGTTCCTGAATAGTACTTGTTATCATTTTCTCATTGTGCCGAGTTTTTACAAAGTTTATTTGAGTTTCTTATACTACTTAAAATGGAGGGTAATTATTCCAACGAAGAGAATTTGGATATGATAGAACTTTATTTTAAAGCAAATAGAAATACACAAGCAGCTGCGCGTTCATACGAAGAACAATTTCCAGACCGACATCAACCAAGCCAAAGGCATTTCAGATTTCTAATTGTTAACCTGTTAGCCTACGGGTCTTTTTTGAAACCGAAACCAAAGACCTATTCAATAGATAATGAAGCAAGAAACGCAGCTATAAGAGAAAGTGTCAGGGACAACCCAACAACCTCAGTAAGAAAGATTGAAGAACAAACGGCAATTCCCAAATCAACCATCCAACGAGTCTTGAAAAAACTTCACTTTCATCCCTATAAACCTACTATTGTACAGGGTCTTCAGGTAAATGATTTTGCTAGAAGAATCACGTTTAGTGAATGGTTCATCAACAAATGCCAGCAAATACCCAACTTTCATTCTAAAGTACTTTGGACAGATGAAACACGATTTACAAACTGCGGAATTTTCAATAAACATAATACTCATTACTGGGGCACCGAGAATCCTCATAATTTATAAGAAAGACGTTTACAAACAAAATTTGGGTTCAATGTGTGGTGTGGCATTATAGGTAATTCCAAACAATGCACTTCTGCTTTAAATCACTCATAACAATTTGTATTTTAGACAACCGTTTGATTGCCGTTCATTTTCCAAGAAAATTTATCGGGTAACAGATATTTGCAACTATTACGGGAACAAATTATTCCAGAAGTTATAAATTCTGTTCCCCCAAACGACCCGCAAAATATTTGGTTCCAACAAGATGGCTGTCCGGCTCACGGTACCAGAGAGGTGATGGCGGTCCTCAGAAATACTTTCGGGGAAAATATTATCGCTAATAATGGCGCTGTTGCTTGGCCGGCAAGGTCACCGGATATTACTCCTCCCGATTTTTATTTATGGGGATACGCAAAAAATGAGGTCTACGAATTTTCTCCGCCAGAAAGTCTCAGAGAGGTAGAAGACAGAGTCCGAGATGTTTTTGCTAATATTAACAGGAACACCTTAAGAAGGGTTAGACGGAAGGTATTGGAGAAATGTCAAAAATGTGTGGAAAATGGAGGGAGGTATGTGGTGTAACTTATATTTTTTGTATGTGTTAATTTAAATTTAGTTTAGGTATTTTCAATAGTGTGATAGTTACATTTTAGTCACTAGGTATTCACTGTTAGTATAATATCTTAGTTGAAAATCTGAAACATCGATGGTTGAATTAATATTTTTACCCATAAGATAACAAGTTTACAATTAGAAATCTGAAATGCCTTTGGCTTGGTTGATGTCGGTCTGGAAATTGTTCTTCGTATGAACGCGCAGCTGCTTGTGTATTTCTATTTGCTTTAAAATAAAGTTCTATCATATCCAAATTCTTTTCGTTGGAATAATTACCCTCCATTTTAAGTAGTATAAGAAACTCAAATAAACTTTGTAAAAACTCGGCACAATGAGAAAATGATAACAAGTACTATTCAGGAACACAAAATGATTGTTGACATGCGGCATTCTTTTGTTTCATTATGGCCGCCATGCGTAATCAAAGCCTACTTAAAAAAAAACAATTATTTTGGTTTTTAGAGCTCAAGAAAAATAATAATCTTACCTTGTTATACATCATTGGAAAGCTCTTAAAAAGATCTTTCCAAAAATACAATAATCCAATATGGCGTCGGTAAGAAAATAAAAAGTTGATGCCAATATCTCAAAAACAATTGAAGCTAGAAACTTCGTTTTACCTGCATAATGTTCCTCTAATAAAAGTGCCCTAATAATGTATAAACCATAAAACCATAATACGAGTCGTTTAGAAGCTACGGGCAAAAGTTGAAAATGCACCATTTTGATTTTTCCCAATTATCTTGAAAACCACAAAAGATATCCTAAACTTCAAAACGTCATCAAATTTGTAATACAATTCTCTAAAACTTTCCTAATTTAACCCACCCTGTAGCTATAGCGGTTTACGAGATAGCAATGCATGTAAGCCAAATTTGGGACACATTGTATATATATATATATATATATATATATATATATATATATATATATATATATATATATCTATACTATATATATATATTAATTAATAAAGTTTTTACAAAATTGAAAAGAAAAGTTCCCTTTAGAAAACAATCTAACGTGGTGTATTCAATACTCTACATCAATTGTGCAAAAAATACATCGGAATGACCAGTCAACTTCTTGAAAATCGAATAAAAGGACACAAATACACAAAGAATGCCGCAGTGGCGTTAGACATACACATAAAAACTGAAAAACATCGACTACAAAAACACCAAAAATACTCACAAAGAGATATATATATATATATATATATATATATATATATATATATATATATATATATATATATATATATATATATATATATATATATATATATATTTTTTTTTAGTAGATACCGTTTAAGTGTGGAGTGATATTGTTATTAAATTAAATTAAGGTGTCGTGTTAATAAATGTATTTACATATGGCTCAAATTATTCATATCAGTTCTGTCGTTCATAGAATATTTATCTTTGGTAATTTCTATCATTTTTTTTATTGCTAATTTGTTGTAATTTGCATCTTTTGTGAATATTTTGGTGTTTTTGTAGTCGATGTTTTTCGGTTTTTATGTGTATGTTTAACGCCACTGCGCCATTCTTTGTGTATTTGTGTCCTTTTATTCGATTTTCAAGAAATTGGCTGGTCATTCCGATGTATTTTTTTGCATAATTGATGTAGAGTATTGAATACACCACGTTAGATTGTTTTCTAAAAGGAACTTTGCTTTTCAATTTTGAAAAAACTTTATTAAGTTGTGTGATTTATCACAGGTAACTATGCTGTGTTTCTTTAAAATATGTTTAATTTTTTGTGAAAGTCCCTCTTTGTTTGGAAGGGCACCATATATATATATATATATATATATATATATATATATATATATATATATATATATATATATATATATATATATATATATATATATATATATATATATATATATATATATATATATATATATATATATATATATATATATATATATATATATATATGTATATATATATATATATATATATATATATATATATATATATATATATATATATGTATGTATGTATATATACATATATATATATATATATATATATATATATATATATATATATATATATATATATATATATATATATATATATATATATATATATATATATATATATATATATATATATATATATATATATATATATATCGGTTGATGGTCAAACCTAATTTTTTCTACAAAATTTGGAAAAAATGGATAAGCAGTTTCTTAATAAAATTTTTTTAACATTTCAATCAACCGCCATTTTCTTCAGCCATATTGGATTTATTTTTACCAAAATGTTACCACGTCATATATATATATATATATATATATATATATATATATACATATATATATATATATATATATATATATATATATATATATATATATATATATATATATATATATATATATATATATATACATATATATATACGTACACATGTATTTACATATGGCTCAAATTATTCATATCAGTTCTGTCGTTCATAGAATATTTATCTTTGGTAATTTCTATCATTTTTTTTATTGCTAATTAGTTGTAATTTGCATCTTTTGTGAATATTTTGGTGTTTTTGTAGTCGATGTTTTTCGGTTTTTATGTGTATGTTTAACGCCACTGCGCCATTCTTTGTGTATTTGTGTCCTTTTATTCGATTTTCAAGAAATTGGCTGGTCATTCCGATGTATTTTTTTGCATAATTGATGTAGAGTATTGAATACACCACGTTAGATTGTTTTCTAAAAGGAACTTTGCTTTTCAATTTTGTAAAAACTTTATTAAGTTGTGTGATTTATCACAGGTAACTATGCTGTGTTTCTTTAAAATATGTTTAATTTTTTGTGAAAGTCCCTCTTTGTTTGGAAGGGCACCATATTTTTTTTTCTTTTTCAGAAGTATAGTTGTATATATATATATATATATATATATATATATATATATATATATATATATATATATATATATATATATATATATATATATATGTATATATATATATATATATATATATATATATATATATATATATATATATATATATATATATATATATATATATATATATATATATATATATATATATATATATATATATATATATATATATATATATATATATATATATATATATATATATATATATATATATATATATATATATATATATATATATATATATATATATATATATATGTATATATATATATATATATATATATATATATATATATATATATATATATATATATATATATATATATATATATATATATATATATGTATATATATATATATATATATATATATATATATATATATATATATATATATATATATATATATATATATATATATATATATATATATATATATATATATATATATATATATATATATATATATATATATATATATATATATATATATATATATATATATATATATATATATATATATATATATATATATATATATCGGTTGATGGTCAAACCTAATTTTTTCTACAAAATTTGGAAAAAATGGATAAGCAGTTTCTTAATAAAATTTTTTTAACATTTCAATCAACCGCCATTTTCTTCAGCCATATTGGATTTATTTTTACCAAAATGTTACCACGTCATATATATATATATATATAGATATATATATACATATATACATATATATATATATATATATATATATACACACATATATATATATATATATATATATATATATATACATATATATATACGTACACATATATATATATATATATATATATATATATATATATATATATATATACATACACATATATATATATATATATATATATATATATATACGATGGCCAGAAGTTCAAACGAAATTATTTAATTAACTGATTTATTTCTGTTTTTCTAACTTTTAAAACAATATAAATAAAGATTAAGTAGTCAGAATTACATAATTTAGTCCTTATCAGCATAGAAGCGTAAAACTAAGGCAAATAACGATACAAATTGTGCCTGAAGAGGGAGAATAAAACTAATTTTTTAGTGATTTTTTAACTCTTACTACGTTATTTATGTTTAAACCTGTCTAATTTACGATAATCCTCCAAACGAATATTAAAAACGTAAAATTTCTGAATTTATAATGTTAATCTTCACCTTAATTCCTCATGAACATCCCAGTTTTTTATATTTACCATTTTTTTCAATGTCTTAAAACAACGGAGATACAAAGTATTTTTACTCTCCGTGGAATTACCCTGTAGTCAATTTTTTTCTACAACAGCAGGTAAAAAGTTACATGTATGTACATCTTAATAAAGAATACAGAACAAGACAAAGTCAAAAAATAAGCAGAAGTATATCTAACATTGTAGATAAACGAAATGAAACAAGTGTTTGTTAATTTTGTGCATGCCTTAAACCTAATAATTTACAGTAATTAGTAAGCACATATTTTGTCGCTAACTTTCTATTGTCTGCTATTATAACCGTGTAAAATTAAACAGAAAATTAGAGTTAAATTTCGGATTATTCTCACCTGAAACCCGTCTGAATTATTAACGGCGTTACCTAAAAATATGCGCGTCGATTGCAGAACGAAAATTAACTGAAATATTAATCTGACACAGCATTTGCAATTCTGACAACGAAAGGCCATTAGGCCATTGAATAATGAATGCTGCACCTGAAGTCAGTGCGCAATATTATGCAGTGAATACGACTTTTCGACCTGGTTTGGACCCTGTTTGGACCTACAGGCATGACGGTTCGAAATGGGAGACTTGGATAGCTTGATAGCATTCAGTTATACCTAAATGACATTAATTCAAAATTAATTAGAATGGTTATCCAAAATAAAATCGTTATTTATTTATTAATTATTACCTGTAAGAATATTTTATAACAGAATGTTTTTAACAAAAAAATAGATTATGGAGACATTCAACCTTATTTGTATAATTACACTAGCTTCAGTAAGTGATTTCGACCATGGAATGTTATCTTTTGATGATTAGTTTCACATATATGATTTTTCTGAAGCTTTTGATACTATCAATAATAGGCTGATATGTATGATGTATTGTCAGATAAGGCTATTAGATCTTTTCATATATATTTTTCAGGTATGTCTCAAGATTGATGGTAAACAGTAAAAAGATAATCGTTTCGAACCTGTCACATCTTCAAGGATCTACACTTGTTCCTCTTTTATTCGTAATATAAACTGCGGATTTTCTGAACTGCTTTTAAATAAATTCATATAAATCTTGATGCTGATGATATTCAGCTTCGTTACAGTTTTGGTTGGAAGCTGTTGAGAGAGGTGTTTTCAAGAAAGCACAATCTTGAGTTAAACTCTAAAAAGTATGGGGGCTATAATGTGGCGAGCGAGCAGATAAGTAAGATAATATAGTACCGAAGCTGTCACGCCCGAAATCAATTAAAAAAATTACAGCCCAAACTGTAAATTTCATAACAGTATTTTAACCAATTGATTTGTTGTGATTATAGCAGTCAGTAAAAAATTACACTACCTTTAATGAATGAGTTTGATCATGAAATGTATAATTTTCATAGCTTCAGTTGTAAGATTTTTCTAATGCTTTCGATTCTATCAACCATATGCTGATATATGCCAAACTAAAGTATTGTAGATTTTCAAATGGGGCTATTATATTTTTTCGTTTATATCTTTCAGACAGGTGTCGGAAAGTAGTGGTAAATCAGTAAACAACAAAAGATCATCGTTAAAACCTGTTATATCTCGACTGCCTCTAGGATCTATTCTCGGTTCTCTTTTGTTAGAGTCAATTAAAAAATCACAGCCCAAACTGAATCTCTCATAATGTTCTTTGAGACAATTGATGTATTATGGTCATAGCAATGAAAGATCAAAATTGATGCTAGTTAGTTTAAAGTAACTTGGGTTTTAGAGACCCAGTAATAATTTGTATTCGTTTGAATGCTGTTATTCTGACATTAAATAGACTCAACGTTCTGCGTCATATCGAATCGCACAGAATTAAGCTATTGTAAAGATAGGGAAGTGATCGATATTTAATAATTTTGTAATAAACTAATGTTTAATGCAGTTTACGAGTATTATAAGTATTTAACCATAATGCTTCTAATTTTTGAGATACTTCGCCTTTTTTTCCTAAGTATTAATAGAACATAGCATTTGTGGATCTTTTGATTCTGTATAATCTAAACAAGGACCATAAACGCTGTCGAAGTGATTATACTTTGAAAGCACTACAGACTCACACAAAAGTTTATTTTATTTGTATTTTTGTCAAGATACTATCTATAAGAATGAATTAATTTTAGTGCAGAATATGCTAGGATGTATGCGACATAATTCTTAAAACGTAGTTGTATCTGTGAGTCTATAATAAATCCTAAGCTTTTTCCAACAATTGGGATAGGGATATTATCTATCTGAAAATTTAACGTTTTACGAAGTTTTGCAGTTAGTGACTTGTTACCAGTTAATATAACTGTTGATTTGGAAAGAATTGAGTTTTAACTTGTGATCATAAGATATTTTAAAAAGGGGATTTGAATCATAATTAACCCTATTAGGTGCAGTAATACATTCAGATGGTCTAAAAGAGGACTAAAGCCTGCTATCATCTGCATATAAATGGTAGTTGGCCTATTTGAGGTACTAAATAATAGGGGATGCAAATTACTTCCCTGGGGAACGCGAGTTAAAACGACTTGATTAAATTTGAAGCTTGCTAGGATATTTTATTTATTGAATTAACGAAACAAATTTTGCAGACATTTATTCTTTTTAGTATAATAATACTACCTTTAATGAAAAATCATGGTTCCTGGGATTAGACCGTGTCAAAATGGAATCACTTTCCGACATTTCGCCTTCGATTTTACGAGGCATCTTCAGAGATCTATATGAGATCGGAACAATGAATGAGCTCGGAGAGACCCAGGCCGGTTATTTCTTGTCGATCTGTGTTTATCGAACCGTGACTCGGTGTAATGATCGGTTTCCACGTAGACTGAAGCCTTTATCTTTATTAAAATTGTTAGCATGCTTATAAATTTCAATAAATAATAATTCCTTATTAGTATCATTTCGTGGAGTAGGATTATGATATTTTCTAATTGACCGTCTAATATCCTCAGTGCAATATCCATTCCCTCTTCAAGCTTGAGTTAGTTGCGCTGTTTCCGATTGTAAACAATTTTGGTCACAAATCGCGATGGCCCTGTAAACCTATGAATTAATAACTGATTGCTTTTGTGCTGGATGATGTTGGGAATTTGTATTTAGGTACCTGCTCGTATGCGTTGGTTTTCTATATACAAAGTGGCCTAAGGAATTTCCTTTGTACAAGAACATCTAGAAAGGGGATTTTTCATTGTAAATTTTATATTAGCATGTTGTTGATTCAGATGATCAAGAAACCCAGGAAAGCTTTCTGGACCATACGTACAGTACAGAGATACGGGCTTCCGTGTACATCATACGTGGAAACCGATCGTTACACCGAATCGCGGTCCCTGAAAATACGCATATGCAATTGAAGGCGAAACGTCGAAAAGTGATTTAATTTTGACACGGTCTAATCCCAAGAACCATGATTTCTTAATTGACCACAGCCGTGAAAGCTTTCGTTCTATACTACCTTTAATAGATAATATTTGATCATGGAATGTGAACTTTTAATGGCTAGTTTTGTTTATATAATTTTTCTAAACGTTTTGACATAATCAGTTATTGGCTAATATGTGCAGGCCTTAAGTATTATGAACTTTCCGATTGAGCTGTTAAATTTGTTGTTACGTATCTTTCCGACAGGTGTCAGAGTGTGGTAGTAAAAAACAACATATTATCGCTACAGCCATAGAGCCTATTATCTTTGGAGTGTTTCAAGGAACTTTCCTCGGTTTAATCCGGATGAATCCTAAAAAGTTCGTGGCCATGATGTATGGTGGCAAGCGAGCTAAGTGGTTGAATAATATAATATAAAAGTCAGTTGCTGTTACAAACTGCATCTGACATAATATTTTTTGTACCAATTGATACATTTTGGTTATAGTAATGAAAGTCTAATTGAAAATCGATGTTTAAAGTAGCTTTTCGAAGAAAAACGAAAGGAAATTATTTGTTTGGAAAAGAAAAAAACTAAAATGATGACGGCACAGGCCAGGTCATTGTAGTTTAAGAGTAATATCGAAACCTCTATTAAAATCTTTAGGACATATGGCTTCAGTTTTTTTGGAGTCGAAGGTGTGAATGCTAAGTAATATAGAAATAATGAAACCGTCACAGAAAATACATGCACAGAGAATTATTTATAAATTTATGTCATCCCAGTTGTGAATTTAAGGTTGGAAAGTATAACCGTCAATTTTTTTGAGTGATATTAACTCTCACGAAATACCTCAAGCCTCCCAAAATATAATAGCAATTAACGAGCTTTGGTAAAAATATATCAGCAATTTTCAGCATCTCTGGAGATATAAAATATATGACCTTGTCGAAGTAACTAAAGGCAAAATGACAGGATAGGTGTAATGTTTGAGTACTGGTTGATATTCGGTCCAACTCAAAGGAGTTTTCGGTATTGGCAAAAAATTCAAAGGAAGGTTTAAAACAAAATATTTTTATTTAAGATGGGATGTGATTTTTTATCAAATGTCAAAACAAGACAATTTTTTTACAGAAGTTCTCATCAATACTTTTGGCAATGTAGCAGAAAAACTAAGTAAGGTATTAGCAAGAAAATAATGTTTTTCTTATGCACATGATTGCTTATGCTCTACTCTAGTCGCCACTTGGTCGGATACGTAGAAACTAGGGATTTCTAAGAAGAGGAAGACAACAAATCCTTTAAAGACTTCCATTTGCAAAAACATTATTCAACTGTCCGTGTCAATCAACTTCCGTTTTAATTATAATTCTAGTTTTGAGAATGAAAGTCGTTTATGACCTGATTTTTTCGTTGTTATCGATATTGCTGAAGCTATTATATATGGGTTGCATGATTTTCATATAAATAAACCTAAACAACAAAAACCGAGGGGTTGATATTTCTTCTAACTATATCATTACAAAAGTTCCAAAACTTAAGTTATTAAGCAGGGCGTGAAAGCTACGCCACCCTCGCCTCAAGCGAACCAAAAATAAAACTTCTGATGGAGATACACATTTGGATTCTGCGACACGTTGTACTACAAATTAAACACTATTAATCATTTGATTTACGGCACATTTGCTACTACTTCCATTCCAAGGAAACAAAGAGTTTTTGCACGGGTTCCCCTCTTTCTAATTTCTATTTATCGTAGTCAACAAAAAATGTCAAAGAGATAATAATATATAAATTAAAAAATAAAAGTTTAATGTTTTTGTTTTTCCTACATTTGTACGAGTTAGTCTTTGGAATAGTAAAAAGTGTTTTCTGAATATTTTATTAGGGGGTGCTTATTAGAGGTACGAAGCGATAGATTGGCTATTAAATAAAATGTTAAGCCCTAGAAAATTTGAAATAGACTTGTGCAGTGTCAAGGTCGCATTTCGAAAAAGATTTGCTAAGAGAGTATTTTGAAAAAAATATAATAATAAAGTTTATTTCGGAAGTATTATATAAATTACAATTGATGTCATTAGATGCACAATTAATAACATAAAACGTTATTAACAGTTGGATAACGGTTATTTTTAAACAACGCTATTTTTAAAATTATTTTTTGGGTTATCTCGAGAGGAGATAAATTAGTGCAGGTAGCTGCTCCCCAAACACATATACCCTAAGTGAGCATAGATTCAACCAGTGACTTATAAGTACGCATGTTCTTCAATAAGCTATATCTCAGTATATAGAACTTATACACAAGTTTTCGAATTTTATTACAAATATATTCTATGTGGCAGTCGCATCTCAAATGTTCATCAAAAAACACACCAAGGTATTTTATTTTGTTCACTGCACTTATTTCGTCACTGCATTTACATTTTTTGTTATTTAAACAGTAATTTTCATGGATTTTAATTGATTTAACATTAGGTAAGTCTGTTTTATTCATAGCATAACATATAATATGAGACTTATCAACAATAAGAGACAACACATTAGAATCTAGCCACTTTTTAAGAATATGAAGGACTTTCTCAGCCCTTGTAAAGCTTTCACCACAAGAATTTTCTTTAATAATTAAGGCTGTATCATCAGCATAACAAATCACAGTGTCCAGAGGCAAAACAGAAAAGATTCCATTAATACATAATGAAAATCATATAGGTCCTAAAACTGTAACCTGTGGCACACCATATCCTACAGTGCGAGGGACACTTAAAGAGTCTCCAATTTTAACTTGTTGTATTCGATTATTTAAATATGTCTTAAATAGGTCCCTTGGCAATCTTTCGAGCCTATCCAGCAAGATGTGGTGCGGCCCAGTCCAAAGGCCCAAAGTCCAAAAATATCGTCTTACATTTCTTTAGAGTTTTAAACCCCGTGACAATGCAGTCTACAACACTGATAAGTGCATCCTCTGTCCCACAAATTTTTTGAAAGCCATACTGATTACGACCCAACAATTTATTGCTAAGAGCAATTGGCCGATGGTTCTGCAGAGTGTCTCTAGAACCTGTTTGGTGCAGTATGTCAGGTAAAATACCTCTAGAGAATCAAATTAACCAGATGCAAAAGAGGCGCAATTAAGTAACTGCTGAAAAACTTTATAATATTATTTGAAATTCCATCACCAATATTAGAGTCACTACTTTTGAGAGAGTTTACAATAATACGAAGTTCATATTCCTGTAATGAGTTCAAAAACATAGTATGATTAGTAATAGCTTAAGAGTTTTGCACTAAAAGGTTTTGTGGCCAATTTTTCCCCAACCGTACTGAAATACCTATTAACTTCTTCCGCTATTTCACCCTCCGCAGATATAAGAGACCCATTCTCCCCAACAACACGAGATATTTTTGGTCCATCAGTAACCTCATTCGTTGCACGTTTTATTGTATTCCAAGTTTCCTTGGCAGTTTAAAAACTTTTATCAATGAGATTTTTAAAATATATAGATTTTGCTTTGAATAGTTACCTAGAGAGTATATTTCTGTATTCAATGAATTTGTCTTTAACTATCAAGTTATTAGGCTGAGTGGTAGATATTTTTATAAGTTTATCTCTCTGTCTAACAGACTTCAAAAAACCTACAGTCATCCAAGGTTTTTTTCGCCGACATTGACATTTAATGTACTTTTCCACAGAGCAAGAGTAACGCACTTTTTAAATAAGTCAGAAAATTGAATTGCACATAAGTTTGGGTCATTTTTATCTAAAACTGATTTACACTCTTCAGTTTGCAAAAAAGACTTTAATTTTACACTATCCAATTTTTTAATATATCTATTATTAACACTACTATTTCCTTGTAAACGAATATTAAGTAGAATTGGAGAGTGGTCTGAATAACTACTATTAAGAATAACGAAATCTGAAGTTTTGTTAGATTTTACGAAAAAATGATCAATGCATGTGTTACTGTCACTATCTGCACTAGTTATATTATTAATCTTCCTCCTGAAGCCAAGAGATGTTAAGATAATTGCATACATTCACTGAACTATTTACTTTTTTCTGTTCAAAATGTAAGCTTATTTCAAAAAATTAGACTTAACATAAAAAACGAAACCATCGTATTTATTTATTAAACTTTGATTATAACATAATTAATAACCAGAGATATTTAAATTCTTCATTTCATAGGTAACATTATTTGTTTCTGATAAAGCAATAACATCGAAATCTTTACTTAGGAAATCTAGGTACATAGTTAAGTTTTCAACATTTTTTGATAAACTTCAAACATTTAAATGAATAATATTAAGATCTCTAGCTTAAAAAGGTTAGTGGAATCGACACTATCAAAAATGTGTGTATCCTAGTCCATAATATCGTCTAATATAGTGTTATAAACCATGATGAAGGTTAAGCCACCAAAAAAGAACTAATTTAAATGTTATTATTTTCTTACTAACATTTTCTAGTAGTTCTCTTAGGTGACAGATACTAAATATTTTTATTGCTGGCTCACTCTCCCTCATTCTGGCATAAATAATGCCGTTGCAACTCCATATAAATTTGTAATCAGCGTTCCTCAATTTTCGAGCTTCACGCAGGTGATTGTGTGTTGCGGCCGTTAATTCTTCATTCACGTAAATTTTTCTTTCTTCTCGGATTTTGCATTTTTTTCCCGTAAGTTGACCTGCTAAGTTCCTCTTCTTTAATATCTCAGTTTTTTCTCTCTCCGCTTTCCACGGTGACAATAATTAAACCCATTTCGGACCTAGTCTTCTGTAATTTAACATCTTTGATACTTATTGATAGTATTCAGTACACAAAGTGATTTTTCTTTCAAACAATCTTTATCATATTTTCCATTGGTATCACAAACTCCACTGATAACTAGATTATTTTTGACTTTCTGATAATTCAATTTCATTTATAAATTTATTTACATAACTTAAGTCTTCCTTAAGGGTAGAATTTTCAGTTCGAAGTTCCTCTACAATTTCTGAGAGGACTTGCGTTAGAGTAATCATGTTTTATGTAAACTCTTCCGTTTTTATTAAATAAATATTTTTTTTACCGTTTATAATTAATGTTACAATTCTATGTCTAATATGGCAATATAAATTTGTAGCATTTAATTTTTTTTCGCGCGTCTTTGTATTATAAAAAAGGCTAAAAAGGTACTTTAAACTCTGCCCACGTGCCGTAATTCAGTGCGTTTGAAATCTTGCCGCCTTTCGCTTTGACACATTTAAAACAAGTATCTCCCATTTTTGACTCTGGTCATATTAATGCATTGTTTTTGGTTAGTATTATAGTTATTGTTACTGACATTAATTTGTAGTTTATTGACCAAATCCAAAGTGCGAATCGCTACCACTAATATACTACCTTTTTGATAGAGTTCGACTTCTAGGCATTTGAGTATACATTACATCTTTAGCCATTCTATTATATAGCGTATATAGTTATTGAGTAGCTACTTTCATTATTTTTTGATATTTCTTCGAATAACTGATTTTTATATTAGGAGGCAGGAGGAAATCTTGGGTTCTGCAGTTTCATTTAAATTTTTTAGAGCGGCAGATTGACGCTGTTTATCGGGGGAAACCCCAGTTACTTGTAATTTACTTTAACATCAACCTACATCCCTTAGGCAACTCAACTTTGACTGGATGTATGGATTGGTCCTAATCTCCAAAAGTCAAACAGATTCTGCAAATGCATATCATATCTATACTATTCAGCACTGTAATTCTGATGACTGAGCTAGGTCGCGAACTTTCTATTATTCCTTCTGGAATCTTGTTTGGTTCTCCTCAACCCACTTTTTTCCGAAATTTGGTTTAAAAACCCCGCTTATAATCACATAATTTCTGCATAGCAAAAAATGTTTATATCCGGCGTAAAGGGGATATAGTAATAAATTTAAATGCAGCAAGTTCGAAATTTAAAAATAACATGGCACGAGAGATTCGAACGCCAAAGCCCGCACAACATTATGCTCGAAAATAGAACAACAATAATTATTCCGTTTCGAATAAATGCCTAAAATAAAGATATTAATTTCAAATTCAAATTAAAATTATGAATAATCACGCACAGGAACGTTTGAGAATCCTGTAAATCACGATTTGAGGGAGAAAATAAATATGTACCCTAATTTTTGATAGGAAATGTTATACTGTAAACAAATACAACGTAAAATATTGGAATTATTTTCTAGATTCTCAGAACTATAGTTTCAGTAAAACCCACTAGTTTATAAAGCCGTCGTTTAATGAAGGAATTGAGTTGTTGTATTATAAGGAAAAGTAAAGTTTTCGACTATGTGGACATCTCTGGAGAACTCTGATTCTGCGTCCTGTATTACAGGGTGTGGATTCTTTAAGGCAAACATGGAATAATAGTATAGTACATAGTGAACAGGGGCGTGCAGTGCATGGAAGCAAGGGAAGCAGTGCTTCCCCAAAAAAAATTACAAATATCTTCTAAAATGTAATTTTTGAAATAGGAAACCATTAATTTAGTTTATATTAAAAATGCTAAAATATTATCTTAATTATCAATTAAATGCGGCCTTGTCCTGTATGCTCGATTTCCTGTGAATCGAGCCAGAGTGAACTTTCCACCGACTTTTTGCCATTTTTGCTTTTCAGTCGCGGGCTTTAAGTGGGGGCGGAAGCTATCGTTGGGGCAGGTTCTTTGTTTGAACGGCTATCCGTGTGTTGTGTGATACGTACGTCGCGTCGTGCATGGTGCGATATGGAAGACAATAATACAGACGTGGATATGCAAAAACCGTCAACTTCGGCTGTCGGTAATAACGTTGAAAATGTTGGAGAATTTAGTAAGAAGAGTGTGTGTGAATGTGTGGTGTGTGTCTTAATAATAAAGGGATTTTCAACATTAAACTTCGCTGATAAGCTTCAAATAATTTCCAAAGGAAGGGCAAAACCGCCTATGAAAAATTTAACTACAAAAATGAAAAACTGTATTAGACAAATTTATCCGGAAAAACAATACGAACAATTTAAATAGCTAACAGGGTGTAAAAATATAAGTAAATTATTTTGTTGGTCATGTTTACTTTTCGAAAATGAAAAAGGTCTCTGGAATAAAACTGGTTTTTCCGATTTAAACAATTTCCATAAAGCAGTAAAAAGACACATTATGTCCAAAGCGCATTTGCAGGCCGTCATAAAAGAAAAAGTCTTCGGCAAAACCAGAATTGAACACGCCCTTAATATCCAGTTGGAAAAACAATACGAACAATTTAAATAGCTAACAGGGTGTAAAAATATAAGTAAATTATTTTGTTGGTCATGTTTACTTTTCGAAAATGAAAAAGGTCTCTGGAATAAAACTGGTTTTTCCGATTTAAACAATTTCCATAAAGCAGTAAAAAGACACATTATGTCCAAAGCGCATTTGCAGGCCGTCATAAAAGAAAAAGTCTTCGGCAAAACCAGAATTGAACACGCCCTTAATATCCAGTTGGAAATTAGTCATCGCCAACACAATGAACTAGTCGATAAAAATAGGCAAATATTAAGAAGACTTATAGATGTTGTTTGTTTTCTCGGACAGCACGAATTGGGATTTAGAGGTGATGACGAAACGAAACGGGTTTCTTCAAATAGAGGAAATTTTCAAGATTTACTTAGTTTAATGGCTAAATATGATGATTGCTTAAAAAATCATTTAGAGCAGTCTAGCGTTTTTCGCGGAACGTCGAATCGAATCCAGAATGATTTAATTTCCGCTGTTGCAACTATTATTCTAAAAAGAATTAAGCAGGAGATCGGCGAGGCGCGGTTCATCGCTATTGTTCTGGACGAAACAACTGATATAACTAATTTTAGCCAATTATCTATAGTTAGCCGATTATCTATAGTAATACGCTACGTTAAAACAGACGGAAGTATTCAAAAGCGATTTTTAGGTTTTAAGAATGTGTCCGAAAATCGTACAGCAGATGCATTATATACCCTAGTTTATAACGTTACTAAAGAAATTAATGGAGAGAAAAAATTAGTTGCTCAAAGCTATGATGGAGCTGCAGTGATGCCAGGACAATTAGGTGGTCTGCAAGCTAAAGTTCGAGAAACTTTCCCAAGTGCTGTGTTTGTCCATTGTTTTGGTTATAAATTAAATTTAGTTTTATCCCAGTCCATCAATCACATTAAAGAGTGTAAAGGATTTTTCGTTACTTTAAGTGGCATGGCCGCTTTTTTTTCCAAGTCAACAAAACGTACACAAGCTTTGGACTCCATTGTCCACAAACGATTGCCCAAAGTAGCTCCTACTAGGTGGAACTATAATGGAAGACTTGTGTTAACTGAAAATAATGAAACGTGGGACTCAGAAGCAATAAATAGTTCGAGGCGGTTTTTGGACTGTTTGAAACGAGCTTTTAATTTTAATTATTTGTTGAACATATTGTCAGAAATATTTCCATTCTCGGACAATGTTTTTAATATATTACAAACTAAAACAAATGATATTGCTTTTTGCCTACAAAAAAAGTGGATGATTTTAAGTCCATGTTAACCAAAAAAGAGATGACTTTGAACTATTTTGGGAGAAAACGATGACGTTAAATGTAGAGCCACAAGCTAAGCGTCTTCGAACAGACAAGGTGGGAGATGTTCAAACATCATACAGACGCCTCTTTTATGAAATAATCGATCAAATTCAGCAACAAATAAACTATACATTTAACGGTTTAAACAATTTTAAATTTCTCGAGCTCTGCAATTTTGATGCATTTAAAGGAAAAACTTTTCCAGAAGATGCGTTTAAATCTCTTCTTCTTCATTAAGGCTAGTTCTTTGCTCGAGTGTTACTGAACGATCTGAACTAAAAGTGATTTACTAAACTGATAACATTAGCGCCAAAAATAACGCTAAGGGACTAATGCAATTTTTAAAAGACAAGGGGCTGGAAGATGCCTACACCGAAGTGTCGAAATTGTGTGCATTAGTATTGACAATACCTGCCACAAGTTCATCAGTAGAACGCAATTTTTCAACACTTAAACGTATAAAAAATTTCGAGAAATTCAACGGGGTAGGATAGACTTTCGCATACATCGCTGTTGTCCATTGAAAATAAACTTTTCCAAAATATGTCGCAGCATCGACGTTTTTATGATGACGTCATTGATGAATTTGCAAAAAATGATCGAAGAATCAAATTACATTACAAATAGGTAAGTTTCTAAAAATTGCTTCCCTTTCTTAAAATTTCACAGCACGCCCCTGATAGTGAACCCCCTATAAATTCGCCTCCTTTAACTTTTTTATTTTACGTATCACAAAAAAAATTGAAAATATGTATTTATGTAGGTGATGTAGGTACTGAAATATAATTTTTTCTACGTATAAATAAATTTGAAAAAATGACCAGTATATAAGGAAAAACAAAGTTTTTTTTAGTGGATCACCATATATATGAATTTGTTTTTTTGTTTCCTCGTAAAATAAAGCATAATTCATATAATATACCATAAACCTACATTCAACCATTTCTCAAATATTCTCATTTGAAATGTTATTTATTATTAAAATATCATTAACATTTTCAATAAGTAATTAAATATATAAATTCTACCCCAGGCCCCTATTTGCTTTAATACATTGAATGAGTGTTCTTCGAAGATTCTCTAATCTAACTAATTATAAACTGGGTTATTTTTATTTAAATTAATTATTTAATTTCCTATTAAATCTTTAAGACCATGGAGGTTTTCAATTTTGTGGTTGTTTGCACGGTTTTTTATATAGCTCCATAGGAGTCAAATCGAGACAGTTTGCTAGATATTTGATAAACGCATTTCTTCCGATTGAATTAGAAAAACTTCCATTTAGGTAAATAAGCTCACCTCGAATATTGTGAGGTTATCTCCATCTTATTGGAAAATAATATTTTGCAACATTAAAAGTAAATCCTTTAAACATTTTTCTAACTCGTTTTCCAAAAGCTAGCGCGCCCCAATTAACACAGTAATAAAAAAAACAATACGGATCAATGTCTTGACCGCCGAGGCACACCACACATTGACACACATTTTTAAGCGATTTTTTTGCAGTTTCGCGTATTGTTTCTCGTAATGTCTTTGAAATGTTTCTTATGTAATTGTTTGGATTCTCCTCTATGTCAAGGAACATATTCAATTCTGCATTTTTATCTACGCGCCCAGACTTTTTTCTATGAAAATTTGACATTTCTACAATCTTAGTATATATGCATGTAAATGTTTTTCGAGTTGGGACATCAAGATTATCGTTTATTAGATTTCTAATGGCAGCGCGACAGTTTAAATTATTTTTATTATAATGAGTGAAAATAATTTGTTTTAATTTGTCTGAGTAAAGCATTTATACTTCCTAAAGAAGACGTAACTACAATAATAATGACATAATGTGAAACTTCATCACTAGAGTTTATTGTTTTCAATAAACAGATGAGCATGTTATACTATGATACATATTCATTCATTGTTGTTGGTGAAGAAAATGGAGCCCCGGTAGGGCATGTTTATATTTAATTTCTTATTGGAATTGTTTTGGTGCTGTATTTATTGTTAGATTTCATAATTTGTAACAGTTGTCTAATAATTTATTTGATGTACTCACATTTCAAATGCAAATAGTGGTTGAATTCAGGTATATGGTATATAATTATACTTACAGCCGATTGCACAAAACTTAATTGCCGTTTAGAATATTTAATCGAGTTTTCGAATTTTACAAGCTGCTTATAGAAATCTAGGAACTCGCTGTCAAATTTAACATTCCGTTAAATATTTTAAACTTTAGCTAAAGCTTTGTGCAACCGGCCGTTAGCATTTTACGAGAAATCAAGAAATAAATTCATATAGAGTGATCCATTAAAAAAATAAACTTTTTGTTTTTCCTTGTATATCGATCATTTTTTAAAACTTATTTATTCTCAGAAAAAAAATATTTTCCAGTATCTACATCACCATATTTCCAATTTTTTTGTGACACGTAAAATAAAGAGGTTAAAAGGGGGGCGACAATATATTTTGACCTACAGCCGTAATTATAGGGTTTGGAAAAAAACTTTAAATACAAACGTTGTGAGGTTTTTTTGTCTATTATCTTCTGGATATTTCAGATTTGAAAAAGTATTTTTCGAAAGTTGGAAGACTCAGATGGCCAGCGAACAGCCCGGATTTGAATCCATTGGAAATTTTTTTTGTGGAGATACTTGAAGAACAAGATTTATTGTAATAGACTCAAACTTTACAAACCATAATAGAGAAACTAGATTGTGAAATTTCAGAATTAAACATAGAGCACGCAAGTTTTACCAGTAATGGCTGAACCAAATATCAACAAACTATGAAACTGAAATATCCCAATGATAATGGACAAAAAAACCATAAAACTTTTGTATTTACATTAAACCCTGTAATTACGGCTCTAGGTTGGAGTCAAAATATAATGAATCACCCTATACATTATACTTACGCCTCATGTCTTAGTAGTCTGTTGAAAATTAAAATTAAAAACCAAAAAAGCATAAAAATGTTCTTTAAGAGAATTCAGATACAGAAGTAATGATTAGATAATTCCTTAATAGAAGAAAGTAAATATATTACATTAAAAATTATATCACATTTTCTATTTCCGGAGAATTTATTGCTTTATTTAATTTTTGCGGACAGTAAAAAATCTCTTCTTCCTTTAAATCGATTTTCTGCGAATGATCGAAAACTCCTTCAAAAAACCGCATGACACCGAACACAAGTTGCGTTATTAAGACTGAAATCCAGATAGAGACAGTCGTATGCGAACGGAAAGAGACGGCGGTAAAGATAGAGAAAAAGGACGTATGTCAAATGAAACGTGCCATACGAATACAAATGAGGTGCGTGTTGTCGGTAGATATTGCTAACTTATTTTTGGAGAAAGATAAACTTTTGCTTCCCGGCAATGGCAAACAAACCGAAATACCTGGATTGTATTTTAATATTTGCCGTAGTCTTACTATCTTTAGCACATCTATAGGCAAATATGCAATGATAAATCAGAGCGATAATTAAATTGATTTTAATTTAAAGCAAAAGTATTTTAATCAGTGGCGGCTCGTGACTTTAGAAAGTGACAGTGCTGATTATATTTTATTTTCGACATGTCGGCGTTGTTGATGATCGTTCAATATACAATATGCCTCGCAATATTGTAACGAAGTCAACATAAAATTAAAAAATATCTTAAATTAAATTCAGCCGTGTAATTAGTATACAAGTTCAAGCTCAACGGTGCCACAAAATATTATAGCGCCTACAATTCTTTAAGGAATATGTATTTCGTCACTTTTTCCTTGTGATTAGCGATGTTGTGCCAATATGGACTGTCCAGTTGTTCCTGGATATTAGTTTTTTCCAACAAAGTAAACTTTATTTGGTTACTTAATGCTGCTTCAAATTTTCATGAAGCTTGGCTTTTTCACTTAGATATACTAAATCACTGACACGACCACTTGTCCAATTTGAATCACCCCCAAAAAGCAGATAAGGAAAGCAAAATACTCAATTTCTTGTTTTATAGCCACAAACTCAATGGTATTTTGAATAAATGTTTAAATTAATTTTACGTATAGGTATATGTTCTACCCCGAAATTTCCAAGAGCAATCGAATTTTATCTCAGGTGTAGGACGTCCATTTCTTTTAATCATCGATACCATTTAAACAAAATATCCATCTTTTTAAGCCTCGACGACGCGGCGATGCAAAAAATGCATTTTAAGCACACTTGAAAGCAAATAGAAATATTAGCCCAAGGCCGGCAAAGTTTCATAGAGGATCAACACGAAACACTGCCGGTTGATTTATTTGCAGCTCGGCATTTAATATAAAGCTTGTCGTTTATTGGTCACTTCAAGACCACAACGCGTTGTTGACCGCGACGAAAATATCACTTCGCAGTGCAGCAACCACTGCATGACGTTGAAAGCGGATAATATTTTATGAAGAATGGGCTTTGCCGGAGTGAAGAAAACTATGCAGACAAAAATTAAAGCCTGATCAAAATTATTGTTTTTTGAAATTTGTGACCATTGCTGTAGCTCTGCAACTCCTATTAACAAGGCGCTACTAGTTTTAATGTACGTAATGTAATCAACTCTAAAAATTTCAATCAGAGGTATTCTATCTTTGGAAGTAATTTTTACCTATAATAATATGTATTATCAAATTAATCGTAAAATGTTTAAAATTATAAGTCTACAATTACTTGAGTTTTTAAACATCAGCCTCCTTTCTAAGCTATTCTTAATGTATTTAAAAACCATAAATTTCAATAGAAAATATAATCCAGGGTCAAAACCAAATTATTAAAAAGCAGGCGTTTTTCTTTAACTATAACTCTTTGGAGCTCTTATGAACTCACCAGAGGTTCACGCCAAATTGTCAGACCCCCAAATTGAAAAAAAGGCAAAAATGTTTTGCCAATATCGGCCAAACTATTGTAGAGATAGCAATTATGTAAACGTAAAAGGTGAGAAGATGCACAATACAAATCATAATGATGATATGATTTTTTTTACTAAATATGATACCTTTTTAGATAAATTTATCGAAGTCTATAAATAGTTATGACTTTTGTTATTTTCTTTCATAAAGAGGATATATTATAAGGAATATTTTAACATTTTATTAGGCCGCCATTCTGATTTCCCATGCAGGATTTTCACTAAACATTTACCAGTTTATCTCTATTTAACAATTAAATTTTGTGCGACATTTTAAGTCAAGGATAAGTAGTTTTTTGGTACTGAATTTTAAAATAAAAATTAATAATAATAATAATAATATAGAAACAAACTTTAAAATATTGAATAAGTAAAATTGGCAAATTCGCCTTTACACATAGCTTCCCTAGTACAGAGTTTCAGTTCACACAGATAACACATTTTATGAATCCATTAGTAGTAAATTAGAGAAAATATTGTTTATAATATTTGTATATTAAATGTGCTTTATCTTTAATCATATTTACAAAGATTTCTATATACATTGTGAGTAGCAAAACCCCCTTTTTCGTTTAGTCTTCCTAAGAAGCAATTTTAGTTATAAATACGTCATTATTATCAGAAGTATTTTCGATTAAGTAACCGGAACTTGGTGTCGCCACGTTCTGTTTAAGCTGAGACTACGTAGTTATTAGCAAAATGGGGAACAATTTTAGGGTAACTATTTCGTTAATAACATGTAACTGTGACTATTACGGTACGGAATTGTGTGGTTTCATTTAAATAGCCGAATAGTAATAAGTCACACTATTTGTTACTTCCTTATTTCTGTCTTTATTTAATCCATTTTATAAGTAAGTATGCTTCTTTTTAATACAAACAAAATAGTTATGGCGACTACAAATACTCAAATTGGGAAAATGGTGTAGAGCGTATATAGGATACGATATTAGTTGTTGAAGTAGGATACATGCGTTTCATTTAGTTTTCTAGCTATGCTAAGGACCTAAAATTAAAACGCAGGCAATTTCTCTGGTGAATATGGTGATGTTAGTCGTAAAAAAATGACACGTCCTAAAAATTCGTAAGTTTTCAATACATTTTGGTCAAATATATTGGCCAATTTAAATCTTAAAACAACCTGTCTATCCGGTCTCTGCACTGCACATAATTCCAATGTATATCTATCGACTTTAACTCGTGCGCTATTCCCCTCATAAACCTACGTACAAGTATAACCAAGTGCCAGGGACGCCCATCGAAAGTAGTATTTCGTCCCATTTTCCATTATTAAAAACCCTTTGATAGTCTACGAAGTTATGGATATAGAATTTTCTACAATTTGTATTAGATCCATTAAATATTTGTCAGAAATATACTTAAAAGTTACATTTTTTAACTATTAGTAACTCTAAAAAAATTATCTGTTTTCCATATTTTTTTATAATGTTACATATGTCACTCTAACAAGGAAATCACATAAACATTTTAGTTTTCTTATTTGGCTAATATCATAACAAGGAAAATATTCAAATACATTTAATAAATTACTTTGTTATTGCACATCTTAAATTATTAAAAATTATATAAACTAATACAAATTTGAAAAATTACAGCGAACTAACTAAATTAAAATGAAAACGTTCCCAAAAAAATATTTCATGTATTCTGACCAATTGCTCATCGGATCCCTGAGTTGAGAAAGATTCAGTTAATCCATTTAACGAAAACAAAGCCAGCCATTACTCAACCTCCCCATTGCCTTTTTTAAGATTCTAATTGTAATGATTGGTCATTCCGACACATTCAAAAATCACTAAAATTAATTACAAAAAAATATATTATAAAAACTACTACAAAATTATAAACTTATTCAGACCAAATATTACATATATAGAGGATGATACTGTCGGTACTTCTAGTCTTTATCGAGAAAACTAAGCCAGTAAAATACAAAATTCTTCGTGAATCAGTCAAATGAAAGCTATCTGCATTTCTCATTATTTAAAAAGAACGCGCAAATCGAATTCAGGAGGAATTTCCCTGATTACCATTTAAAACGGACTTTTCCTTTTCTCGAAGAGATCTCACTTATAGATTCGTCGCATTTCTCAATATTAAAATCGACTTTTCCGAGTTTTCACAAAGGAAACAGACTTACTGATAAGATAACGTTTTGAAGCTGGAATGCTGCAGAGCAAAATATTATCAAAGCTTTTGACCCTATCGCCTCTATCCTTTGGCATGCAAATTTGCCTTTGATATTCTTGGTGTATAGTGGTCCTAGATATGGGATAGACGGTGCAAGTTATATAAATAGTTTTCGGATTGGCTTGGGTGTCTATTATCGATTGAAAAGGACACGTGCTTGAAATCTAAATGGGTCAGACGTTTTCAGTCTGGAACTGTAGACAGGTTCCATTAGAACTTTCTTTTATTCCAAAGACGTGAAGATTTCAATCTATAAACAAAACTTGTTTCCATTTCAGCAAAACTACTGACAGATAAAACTTAAAATAAATCTCCAAAATATGTAGTAGATATTACATTGTCAAAATAATCTTCCTCACTATTTCAGAATATCAGGTTTGTCGGTTAGGTACTAACCTGAAGAAATTCTGAAGCAGAAATAAACATAAATCAGTTTTGTATCAGATACTTATCAGCAGCTCCGGTTTTATGTCCTCCGAAAAACCGATTATACTCCGATTAGATATTATAACAAATAGAAAAATAAAGGCACCCTAAATGTGTTCCAACTTTGCAACAATGACTGTTCAATAAAATTTGGGCTCTATCGAAAAATTACAAGGAACCTCAGCGACCAGAGTTGCCAGTCCGCAACGTACAGTCTTCTACCTACTACTTAAATTCGTTTACAAACCGGTTTTACGCTATTACCCGGCAGTTTTGTTTGGTTTAATAAGTTTTATTTACTTATGATCTTTTTGCAACGAATTTGTTTAAATGTGTACGTTTTTTAAATTTAAGTATTAAAGTTATTAAAGTAAAATTTAAATAAATAAAATAAAAAGAAACTCTAAAATTTATAAAATGACCTAAAAATAAAACAAAATTTCAGCACAAGGTATTTAAAAATTAAAAATATAATAATAAATCCATCGCCAAAATGCATTTTCTAGATTAATTTTTATTTTAAACGCCATTTTGTTGATTAAAATATAAATGGGTTAAAGTTAAAAAAAAAAAGAGAAAATGGATCAACAGTTAATAGTTGAAATTTTCTAAATAAGTATGAAATCTAAAAGGAAATATAATTTCCCTTTAATATGTTTCAAAATTTTGATAAAAAGGGTAGTTTCTTGCCATTTTTTGAAAAATTTGATGAGTCACAAGGCTGCCATTTTATGGTCGTTTTGTATTATTTTTTAAGCAATAACTTTCTTCAAACTCAAGTTTAACCGTAGATGTGGTCCAAAAGTATGGTCAAAAATAAATATAATATATCTGTGCTCACATTTTATATTTAACTTTTTAGTTTACTTTTTAAAAGCGTTGTTTATTTATTTTATACTTTACATTCTTGGAAATAGTAAAAATTTATAATTTGAGTTCGTAAAACAAAAATACAAACGTAAAATTAGGTTCTCAATATTGGTACCGACATTTTGAATTTTGAAATGTTGACTAAGAATGCACAATTTGTTACCTGTAATACCAAATGACAGCGATTTCAGTCGCAACTGTGCAAATGACAACACTACACAAATGCAAACTTTGTCCGTCATCTTAGCGCTAAACCAGATTTTTCAGCAACTTCGTAAGAGAGTTGTTCTTCAACAATTTACAAGACTTTTTTTAAGGTTTCGAGATTAAAAGATTTTTTAATTATTTTTGATTTACTGTGGGTTTATTTCAGATTAATTAATCTTAGTTTTAACGCTAGTTTGTTTTAAAGTTGTTACAAATTCACATATAAGAAATTCATACTTAAAAAAAGACTGGTGAGTTGCTCATTTGTTGGACGATTATTATAAATTTAAAAATAGTTACTTTCTATACATTTTTAAATTTTTATTAAAAATTTAGGAATTTAGGACCTGAGGAATCCCCCACTACCAACTTTTAGCCTAAAAAATGTTTTGTCTACTTTTTGTCAGTCATTTGTTAATAATAAAAAAAAAGCTCCCAACAAGAGTCGTAGACTTTGAAATATTCTCCATTTGGAAATGATCCCTGTTTACCGCATTTAAATATAAGCGTCGGAACGACTAATAAGGTGAAATATTATCTTTATAACAGTTTTGTAAAACCTTACTTAAGATATTTAATGTTACGTTGAAGAAGTATAAACAGCAAAAACTGCAAACGCTTTAAACAAAGCTATAAAAGAATTTTCAATTTTGGTTTTTGTATCCCTGCAAATATTTTATAAAACAAAATTACTTCAATAGGAAAATTAAATAATTTAGAACAAATAAAATTAATTTATTCCTACATAAACATATATAGGTTTTGGAGTGCACGTTAAAATGACTCTCACAAAAATAAAACCAAGTTTTGTTATCTGAAAAGTCTCTTTTAGTTGCTTCAAACTATTTCCTTACATCACCTTCCCTAGGAACAAAGATAAAAATTTTTTCTGCTTCTTGGCGATGTACTTTTTCAATATTCTCCAAAATGACTCTTAGTTTTCCTAACCACCTGTTTTTTTCATCGTTTTATAGATCGAAATTAAGAATTGAGGTTAACAAATAACACATAACGTTGCGACAATTTCGAATTTTGGGAAAATGTCGTTTTCAGCTCCATGTTTCCGGATTCTGTGGTGTGAAAATACTTATTGATTTGACTTATTAAAAAGAAATAATTTCACGTTTGTGAGCCTTCATGTGGCGGTTTAGTTTTACAAAATATTTTTTTTTATTCGGTCGATAACTGAATTAGGTATGGTTTAATAACATCTGTTCCTACTAACTAATGGATATGAGATAAATTGTCACAATATTTCTACAGAATACAACTAATAACATTGTATATATTTTTAATAACCCTGATGGTAGATTCTATAAAACATTTTCGTATTTGCCAAAATTACTCATTCTCTTTAAAATAAGCAATATTAATATATTTTTATTGAGTATAAATATGACTTTTAAAAATATTTTGCAGTTGTGCTTCTATATTTAACTCGCTCTAAGGTTATTGTTTATTAATAATTCGTAGGGCTGAAATTCACTGGATAGAAAAACATGTATTAAAATATGTTTTTCTGTTTTCTTTCGTGAGGTTGTAAATTTCCTCCCTTAAAAAGACTTTGTAATTCACCCCCTAAACATTTCAGACTTTAACCCAAGTAAATACCCTTTACATATATAAAAACAAGAGATACCCGTACTAAAATAACGGTATCTGACTTAATGATACCAGATAACCAGAATACTATTCATTGCAATTGTATGCATATCCAAATCAATACTTGGTCTTCTCAAACATTGAATTTAATTTTGACATGGTAATGCGGGAAATTAATAGTTTCATTTAAACTACCTGAAACTAATTATACTGTATTGACAATATTGGCACAGATCAACTAATGACTAATGACCGCTTTCTGTCGATCTATTATTAGTTTTACTGGAATATAGTGAACGTTTTAATTTTGTAAATTCAAGGAAATCATTATTAATGTTACATATTAATAAATATTGTTCATAATATATAAACTTATAATTATCGACCATCGTATGCTCATCAACGTTTCTTTTTCGCCTTGCGCCAATGGTAAATATAATTATCATTGTAATTTTTGATTATTTGTATTGCTTATTTTCTATACATGGGTACACCGTGTTCCACATAAAAATACCCACTATACTAACTGGAAATCTGTAATAGATACGAAAAAAAGTTTTAAACAGAAGTTTTTTCAATATGCATAGAAAAATCAAATCACAGCCTACTCTGTTAATAATTAGAGTTTGAAGAATATGAATTTGTAGGTACTGTTGTTTAAAACTGCTAATATTTTAAAAACTGTTAGGAATAGAGGTAAATTTGTTAATATTATATGTTGTTTTTAAAAAACACACTGTGTAAGACATTCAAACTTGTCTTCGATTTTACAAGCAGCTAACATCTAAATTTTGAGGGAGAAATATTAAAAGTTGAAAGAAATTCTTCACTCAAACTCAAACTATTGATACTGGTCAAAAATCAGGAAAAATCTCATAACCTTGCAACTTGCTTTCAATTAAAAAAACAGGATTAAATAAAGGTCCTAAAGTGGCATCGTTTACCATGTAGAAATACCGGTTGTCATATCTAAAAATATAGTACTTCTGGGTGCCATGCTTTTTTAAGACACCCTGGAAATGTCTCAGTCAGTGTTTTAAGATTATGCTTCCCTAGACATCATTGATAGTCCCCAATATGTTTTAGCAAATATATGGTAAACGCGTAGTAAAATACCTAGCATATTTAGAATAAGGAAAAACACACACATCTATTGAAAGTAAAATTTATAGGGTGTTTCATTAAAAAAAGCAAATTATATTTATATCTTTCTTCAGCCGATACTTTCTTATTTCACGGACATTATGAAAACCTTGATAACTAGCCACACAGTTTATTTTCTGGATCATTTTATACCTTGAAAAATAAGAAAGTTATAACAAACTACAATGTGAACAAGTTAAAATGACCACGCTGTACACATGGAGTTTATATAATATTAATTACTCTGATCCTACATACACCGATTACTCAGGAAAGATATGATATAGGAATCCAGAAAAAAAATATATGCAATTAATTTCAATTTTTGGAGCGACCATTCATCACGATGTCTGCTTTCAAATTTTTGGGCATACACTCGTGAATAATTTTGCTCACATTTAGCAATGACGTAAATCATTCTAATTAATTCTTGTTTAGTATAATGGTCATTCATTTTAATGTTAGACAAGTTACAACCTCTGAAATGTCTATTAAGATGAAAGGTGTCAATGTAAGTCAATGTCGATGTAAAAATCTCAGTGGGCGTCTAAAAATCAAGTCACTGCCTACTGTGCTGATAAATAAAATTAGAAGAATTTGAATTTGTAGGTACTGGTTCTCTTAAAGTACTAATATTTTTAAAACCGTTAAGAATACAGGTAAACTTGTAAGTACCAAAATAAAGGTAATTTAAAGCTCTATCCGCTTCCTTAATAAAATATAGGATGTTGCATTTAAAAAACAAGCCAAACCTTTAATTAAAAAAATTAAAGTTTTAGAATAGACCCCGATACACAGTGTAAGACATTCAAACTTTTCTTCAATTTGACAAGTAGTTGATCCTAGCTGACATCACAACCAAATTTACAGAGAAAAATACTAAAAGTTGACAGTAATTCTTCACTTAAAATGGTCTATTGATATTGGCCAAAAAACAGAAAAACTGTCATAACTTGACAACACTGATTTCAATATAAAAAAAGGGTTAAATAATGATCCTAGAGCGATATCGATTTTCATGAAGAAATACAGGTTGTTCCTAGTTAAAAATTTAGTACTCCTGTGTGTCATGCTCTTTTGGAATACCGTGTAAATGTCTTAGTATTTACAGACTGTAGTTCCCGTGGCATTATTTATATTACCCAAATATATGGTAAACGCGTAGTAGAAGACCTTCAGATAAAATGGCATCATACATAGCATGTTTATAACAAGGAAAAATAGATCCATTTATTCAAAATACAATTTATAGGGTTTTCATTAAAAAAAACGATAAGAATATTTATATCTTTTAAAATTGTATATAATTATTTTATTTTACGAATATTAAAAAAAACTTGGTAAATAGCAACAAAATAAGAAAGTTTTAACTGACTAAAATGTGAACAAGTTTAGGCCTCGAAAGGTTTGAAGCTGACCTTTATAGTTAAACTTAGAAAATTAATGAAGCTAAAAATGATAAATTAAATATTATTACAAAAAATAAACTTAAATAGTAAAAAATATAACTTTATCAATTCGGTTTCAAACAAAATAGAAACAGTAAATAGATATTAGACTTGAGGTATTAGTCATACATTTTTTTTGTGATGCTATTAGTAATTCGATATTAGCAAAGACCGATTATAATTCGTCTATTGTCCATCAGGAAACTTCATAAATTTGTCACATCAATGCCTTATGTTTCCGTTTAATCGTAATATTAACTCGCATGACATAAAATTTGCTGCAGTGTTGCGAGTAGTGTGATTTAAGTGTACTTGTTTAAAAATACAATACAAAACTTATTTAAATCACGCTACTGGCAAAACAGGATTGCCGGGTAACTGTGTAAAACGGATCTATAAACGAATTTGACTAGCGGACCGACGATTCTGGTGAATGGATCCAAATAATTCTGAAAGACGGCAAAGTTGGGATCTTTTAGTTTTCATTTGTTGGATCGTCTACGCGGAGTATAATCGGTATTTGATATTATTTGGACGCCGACTATATAAAGTTAAATTTTCAACATACAATCAAATATTATTTCTTACATTTCAGTTTTCTTTTTAGTTTTTATATTCTATGAAATACCGGAGAAGCACTGCTGCAGCATGGCCCACTCAGGCTCTCGACGTTCCTGGATACATTATATACATAACCTCCATTTGAACTAAGTTCTGGCTTCATTACTATCTAAACTTGCATTAAGCAGTTACATCCCAACATAATTTTCAAACTGCTGATTCCTATCCTAAAGCAGATCTAACAGTCAAAAGATCGTTACTTAACATACACCTAGTATACGTTATAGAAACAATAATATTATATGTATTTGGTTAAAATGTGTTCTTGCGAGATCTAGTTTTCGTAAATATCTTGATTAATTAATCTCTATTAGTGGGGTACATATCAGGGAAATACAGACGTAAAATTTTCGCGAATTTCCGAAACATAAATAAATCTAAAATTTTATGATCTGCAGTATTCCTAAGGTAACACATTTTAAATAATTTCTCACAACTAAAACCCTATATCTTAACAGTTTGTTATTTACAATAAACTGACCGAGTACCATTTGATAGATACAACGCAATTAATCATGATACCTTTTTCTTGTGCAGCTGGCATCAATTTTTATTCTGCTTCTGTGTGATACATCGGTCTCAATTTTTAATAATGATAAAGGTGAGTAAAGGGTCTCTTGAGAAAATGTCTACACAAATACGATAGATGAACAATAATAAAATAAACGTAAACAATCTTATTAAAAACTACATCATATTTAATATTTACTTAAACGTAAAAAATAATATTTAACGTATGAAGTTAAACAGTAAAGCAACAGAAGAACCGCACCTCACTGATCAAAGGCACAAGCTTTACTTAGTTAATAAAACTTATATTAACACGGAAATTATAAACATTTTAATATTTCTTCAAAAGCTGTGGCTTCATTTCAACTGTCATGACGTCTCATGCCTCAAGCTTTTAAGAAAATGTTCAGATTTATAAAAAAATCTGTGTTTATGCAAATTTTTATTAGGCATGTACTGCTTGAGCTTTTGTTTAGTAAGGGTGGGGTTCATCTATAGCTTCACTATAAGGGGGAACTGCACGCAGTATTATGGATCATTTGCAAGCCTTCCGCCGCAGCAATATTATGTTAAAACTATAAGAGATATGTATTAGCTTCAATGTGATTTCATTAGGGAAATATGTATAGTTGGGCGCTAAATGCGATTTTTTATGAAAAAATCTAATCTAGAATTATTAGATTTGTCCATTTCCGACCATTTTTCGACCACTTTTTGACGCAAATGCCGTCGCATGTAATATTTGTTTCTACAAAATGGCTCTTTACCGCCTTAATCCTTTGTCTACTTAACTGCAAAATTTGAAATGGTAAATCGTACTTATGTCTTTGTATTTCTGCAGCGCGTGAAAAGGGTTCACATGAACTCATTTTTAAACGAAATGTAATTTAAATTGCGTATACATAACATATTTTTTTGAGGTCAGACTCATACGGTAAATATTATTTTTTACTTTTTTCTGCAATATTGTTTACGTTTATTTACTTCCTCTTTTGCAAATTGGCTTAATTATATATCTTAATATCTTTATTTGTGCATGTTTATCTGTTTAATATTAAATTGTATTCAAAATCCAAGGAGAAGATGCTTGTGTTTGTTGGCTATAAGTCAAAATCACAAAAGACTTAACGTAACTAAACAATTTAGAAGTATAATCTGGTAGACTGGTTACATCATGGCACGTTTGCTTTTGCTTATTATTCATTTGTTTATAAATGAACTGATTTTGTCAATCACCCCGACAGTTGTGATATTGTCTACTTAATTTCAGTATTTTAATGAGTTTATTGTGAAAATTGTTTTTTGAAATACCAACATTTTATAAAGGGATTTATAAAAGTGCAGATTGTTCTTTGTACCTATTTTCCTTGCATTAGTTATTTGTACAGATCGGCGGACTGTTATGCTAAAATTAAAAAAAAGTTTTAATGTGTACATTATTTGAAGAGTACTACAGCCAAAAAAATAACTCTCGCAATTTTTCTTAACTACAGTTTTTGCACTTTTAGATTATTTTAGTCGCTGAAAGAAAATGTAGCATTTTAATTTCAAAAAAAAGTTTTGTAACGCCATTTTAAAAAATTTTGGAATTAAAATGCCAAATCAGCCCATTCATCCAATAGGTCATTAAAAACTGCATTTAAAAAAATGCGAAAGTCATTTTTAATGGCGTAAAAGTGACGTCCCGAGGACGTTAAAATTGACGTCTATTGAACGTGTAATATTGGTGTCCAGTAGACGTAAATTGGTAACTAGTGGACGTTTAATACTGACGTACATTAGACGTACAAAAGTTGACGTCATTTCGCTGTGACTTACGTCATTTGGACGTCCATATGACACGTCAAAAGACGTCTTTTGAGCGAAAGTGATGCCGTCTCCTGGACGCCATGTACTACCTAGGTAATAATGACCTAATAATATTTTGTGTTAAATTTAAAAATTTTCCACAGCAATTCAACAAGTTTAAAACATTTGCCGAACCACCCAAATCTTTGACATAGAACAGCTCTGTGTTTCAGTCGATTTTCAGATTTACTGAAACGTTTTAAATTTATAATTATTCAGATTATTGGCGTTTTTCAGTATAGATTATCTAAGTATTCCTATCGTAGTTTTGACGAATCTCTGTATAATTTAAAATAATTGTTACTTGAAAATATTGTTTAAAATAATTAATATTATGCACCAATGCAATGGTATCATCTTGACATTTAAAATTGCTTTGAAATATTGTACTTTTAAATTATCAATTTAGGTTTAGGTAGGTGTCCGAAAAAAAAACTATTTCTTTTGAAGGTACCCCGTATTATTTACCAAATGCTTAATATTTAGGAGAAATCATTTAGAATATTCTAATTTGCCCAAACTCCAATATAGTTCTTACAGGTATATCTTTTTAAATAATTCGATTAAATTGTTCAAAATCTTTTAAGATACCCTGTATAAATGTAATGAAAAACCCAAATTTTAATTTTTATAAACAACTAGAAACTTTTAATTTTCCATCTCAAGCAGAATTGAGCAGATTCAAACAAAAAAATAGTTTTGGCCAACGATTCCATATACCAACTTACACTGTACGACGGGGTTATCTTGTTTAATTGAGGAATTCTTATGACGACCCGGCTCCATCATCAGACCCTGGACACCACCTCAGTCTATAGTACTTGTAAGGGCAAATCGAACAAGTCCTAACACAATGGGGTTATCTTATTTAGTTGAGGCCACCTTAAGGCTGCATCATCGGATCCTAGACGCCACCTAAGTCCATAGTACTTGTCAACTCAAAACTAATGAAATTACATAGGGAAGTCAATTTTTAACTCAATCGGATGCCAGCAACTGCTTGAAATATGGATTACATACGAAGAATAAATAAAAGCTTGTAACAAGTGGAACACAGATACAAAGATTACCGTAGGACATCACGGCAACATTGCTGATATCACCGTGGAAAATAAAAATAACCATATTTAAACCGACTGCTTATAGATAGTGTATATAAAACATGTATAATGATTCTCAGAGAAAAGGTATTCGTTGATAAAAGCACCCTCTTTAGGAAATCAACAGTCAACTGTTAAAATTCAAATATTAATACTCGTTTACAGAGGAGATACAATATTATAAAAATTGCTTTTTTTGAAAAATTATGTAAAATTGAAAGAAGTTTTAAGCTTTAGAAACCTACCTAGAATCAATTGTCATTTTTTCGTTTCCTACAATTTTGCATTATCCTGTATACTACTGAAAAATTAAGTAACTAAAAGTAAATTTTTAATCCAATTTAGTACGTGTTTAGCACGATGCCTTATTAGTTTGAACAATAAAGTTAAATCTTCCTATTTTACTCCCCGATTTTGTTTCTTATAATGACTCAAAATCTTAATTTCGTTAAAAAATAATGAGTGCAATATTATAAAACAATTTAAGAAGACTGAACTGATGGAAAATAGGAACCCAATATATTGAAAAGCAATTGCAAATGGCGAATGAACTTACTGAAGTAAATATATTTCTGTCAGTTATGGAAAATCCAGAGATATCGTTATCAATGAGATAAACACATCAAAGTTAATGAAAGATCAATTAAAATCTAAAAAGAAGAAAATTTAAATCAGACAGACTAGCATTTATTCAGATTTTTAAAACAAGAAACACGTTTTTTTCGTTATTAAGGAAAATTAGAAGACAATTATTACTTCCCAGGAAAAATTCTTTATTCTGAAGAGTCAGTCAGAGAAGAGCTTATATAGTCAATATCCAAAATTAAAGATGACGCCAATACTACTTTTAAGTAAAGACTGGTGTGGATATTAAAATTATGAAATTAGTATTTTTTGGCAAATAATAATTTCTAAAAGATACTACCATCTATAAGATAACTATAAGACAACTATTTATATATATATATATATATATATATATATATATATATATATATATATATATATATATATATATATATATATATATATATATATATGTGTCTTTTGTGTTTAATTTTTAGAAAATTAAAAAAAAATAAGTTTTCAATCAAATGCAATTTTTCTAAATTTAACTGCATTTGTTTTTTCGGTGAAATGATTTAATACATATAAAATATGCTGCATATGTAATTATATCGAACTAAAAACTGACCTTAAAGGGTTTTATTTTCAGTCATATATAGAGAAAACTCATTCATTTTTTTCCGTGCATCGTACGCATAATCAGTAAAAATAAATAAAATATTTCGAATTTTAAGCGTGTGTTAAATATCGGTAATTACTGCTTCTTATATTCTAACACAAAGGATAGAATGTATTTATTGGCTAATGCTACTATCGACATCTGTTAAAGGAGACTGTAAGCTAGGAAACGTGGATCCGTTCGGCGTCCGAGAGTTTACATCGAGCCTCGAGTTTTCTTATTTAAGAACAGTGACCTTTCTCTATCTGGATTCTGGAAATCTATTTGGGAATCAAGAAAATATAATACCTAACTAACTTAACTAGCTTTTTCATAAGCTAACTGTGATACTCAAAATCAAAATCTTTAAAAGACGTTTAAAAATAAGTCCCGTTTTTCTTAGATGGATATGATAGAAGTGAAATGAAATAAATATAATTAAGTTATTGAAATTTATTTACTGCTGTTTGGAAGCTAAAATAATAGAATGGCATAATAACTGAAAAAATACTTGCAGAGTTCAGAGTTAAACCATTTAGCAGTTTCGATGAAAATGATTAAATATCAACGTTGATTCACGATTATAGAATCAAAAATTAATTTGCATATTAAATCAAAGTCGAAATTAACAGTTTATCAATTTAAAAATACATATCGAAACATATACAATAAATGGAGAAAAAGTCAGAAGATTAAAAAATGTAAAAAAGAAAACTTAAATACATAAATATACTTATAAATTAGACAATAAAAAATAAAGATATATTTACGTAAATTCCTGGACATCGGACAGCATTTTTCTAATAGCACTTTTTTAAGCGTTTTTTAAAAATATGTATGTTGGCAGCATCTGTAATTTCTTTGCTCAGTTTATTAAATCCGTAAATAAGTACAATCCGTAAAGTAAATATATTTTTGATATATATATATATATATATATATATATATATATATATATATATATATATATATATATATATATATATATATATATATATATATATATATATATATATATATATATATATATATATATATATATAGTGCATCGATCGGTGATTTTAAGATAACAGAAGCATCTTTGAACTCGTGTCGTAACTATGAGATACAAATAGGTATACAGAACAACATACTTCATATATATAAGTGCCAGCAACAGTTAAAACCTTTAAATTTTTAAAAGTATCGCGACATAATTCACGGAACTTTAGGCCGGCAATCAGACGTATTACATATTTCTGTAAAATAAAAATCCTTTTATTATGAGAACTCATACCCCAATTTTGTATACTATACCTATATAGAGAGTGTACATTAGCATAATACAGAGTTAAAAGCACATCTTTGTTGCAATGCAAGGACTTAAAATTTAATGCATAACAGCCGCTGCGGAGTTTAGATGAAAGTCCGTCAACATGAAAACACTATTTTAAATTTTCATCAAAAGTGATACCCAATAGTGGTTTTCTCCACAAGAGTCAATGGATTCTCCGAATTCTCGAATAGTTTAAAGTCTATTGTTAAAAACTTATGTTAGATCTCATCGAAAAAATTATTATTGTAGTTTTATTTTTATTTATCTTTAGTTTGTTTTTTTTTTTTTTGATCATTGAATTACTTTTTATAATCATTCTCGGTTTGTCTTTTTAGCGAAAGAAAATTATCACCAACCTAAAACATTGGTGTCATCAGCATATGGTCATAATCAGAAATCAACAAAAGGAAAGGTCCCAATATGGAATCCTGAGAAATCCCTCATTCAACAATTTTTATAGTGTACCATTTACTCCCACGGTCTGCTTTCTGTCAGACAAGTATGATCTTACTAGATCTAAAGGTTTACTCCTTACAACATATCTAAACAATTTTGAAAGCAACAGCTTATTATCTACTACATCAAAAGCACGCGAAAAGTCAATAAACATACCCTATACTAATAATCTCCTATCTAGAGACTCGACTGTGGTACGCTGCAACTGACACCGTGCTGTCTCTGTACTTTTATTTATAGTATGCCGATATGATAACAATAGATTATTTGTACAAAAAAATGAAACTAGCTGATACTTAATTACCAATTCGAAAATTTTGGATACGCTAGATTACACACTTATTACACGATAATTCTCAACATTATTATGGTCCCCTTTTTTATGTAAAGGTAGAACAGTGGCTAGGTTTAAACTATCAGAAGAAAACATCTTACTTTGTTTACTGTAATCTGTAATTGTTTTATTTAGCGAGTACGTTCATAACTCCAGTTATGTGTTCACTTGTGAAGAATTTAAGAAATTCTTCTAGCAGAGAAGTCCGGTTTGATTATTTTCTTAAAATAATTATATATCTCCTTAATGTTTCGCGCTTCATAGAGAGCTTTTTCAAAAGGACAATATTGGCCTTGGAAATAAAACAACTCAGTGCAATATTTATTTCCAAGGCCAATAATGTCCCTTTGAAATAGCTCTCCATGAAGCGCGAAACGTTAAGGAAACAAATAGTTCTTTTAAGAAAATAAACCAGTACCCAAAAATTTTCAACAAAAAAAAATATTAGACATGGTTTAAGAAAACGCAACTAATATATATATATATATATATATATATATATATATATATATATATACAAACAGTATAAAGACGGAAATATGGCTAAAGTGGGGAATAATAATTTGGTCATAATGGGGTAAAATTGGCCAATTGGCAATTATAGGACCCCTCTCTTTTGATTATATGGTTGGGTTTATAAGCTACTTTTTGACTTTAAAATCAACCTTTTTTAGCTGAATTCTAACTTGTTTTTTAGACGAAATTTGAGTAACATTTTTTTCCGAAATTTACCTGAATAATTTCTCATTTTTTGCCTTTTCTTCATTTATATCATAAATCATCATTTGTTTCAAATTATGTAGAAATAGTATTGACAGAGCCAATCAGTGTAAGAATTTATGAGCCAAGAGGAAATGCAAAGACAACAAATCATGGTTTGAGGGTTGATAGGGACAAAAAACACTTGCAAAGGAACTTGTACTGTTAAAAGAATCTAAGATAAGCATGTAAAACACGCGCCCCTTCTTGAAACTAAAAATTTCGATTTCTACAAATATTTTTTTTTTTTTTAGTTTGGAAATGTATTTGACTAAGAAACAAGCATGAAAATGGCAAGTAATGGCTGCTAGGAAATTAATTTTTTAAGCAAATATTCCTTCAAATTGGCCACTTTGTAAGCAAATATTTATCAAATGTAGCCCAAATATAGCAACATTTACTAAAAATTGCCAATAAAAATGGCTACTTGGTTAGCTACTTTTTCTTCTTATGGTATGCGAAGCCATTGTGAACCATTTTAACTTGTTACTCGTAGACGATAACACAACACATACAAAACTAATTAATAGCCGTAGACCGAATTACAATGAGTTTATAAGGATAGTGGCGACAATAGAAGCCCACCCCGTCAAACTGATGCAAAATTTGTAAAGGTTTAAACGGGGGCACTCATATTATCGTTAGTTTTTCGCAAAATTTGACTAAATTAATCTTTTTTTATATTGACAGCCTCTCTCAGCGACAGCGTCAGTGGTTAATGTAGGGTTATGTTAATGTTTTACTTTAATAATCTATTCGAACTATCTAGTACAAACTTACTTTTTCATTTAGATTTTTAACAAATAACAATGCTTGTGCAAGCGATTAACGAGAGTTGCCTGCCAAGTGAATTTAGTAATGTAATATTTACTAAAGAAGTCCTACAAAATAGTTTCTTTTATGCTAATCTTAGAGAGCTTCTGCCTCAAATTAAGATGCTGAATGCAGTAAAACATACACGAAGACATGAAACAATATTGTCTTTTACAGCAAAATAAAACCAAAATATAATAATGTGCAATATTTAATAACTTTCCTTGGAGTAAACTCAAATTTAAGACTTTTACGGTCATACTCATTTACACATTCATCACAAACACTTTATAATTACAAGCAAAAAACAGGTGAACCAGGCCTAAATACATATGGCCAATGGCTGAGAACTTCCTGTCTGAATCAATATTCATTTTAATAATCACAAAAACTAATAAAATGAGACCCTAAAACAGCAAAATAAGAAACCCACGTAGGCGAAAAGTAAAGAAAACGATTTTAGCAGCAATATGGCGGAACCAATGAAAAATTGGTTACTCTATTGTTGCCACTGTCCTTATAAAATCACTGACTGAATCTCGTACCAGCGCGCCCTATCTACGGAACCTCAAGTACAAGAGGTAATAGTTTACTTGTAGTAAATAATTACTGTAATTCTTACTTCTAAGAGTTCTAAGTTGCAACAAAAGAATAACGACTGGTAATAGCCAGTTTAAGTAGCAGTATACGATAAGTTTTTCTACTCTGCAATGACTCGTTTTACTTTATAGTAATAGATTATAGGAGTACATTTGAACGTAAAGGAGTAGTCTCTGCAAAGTTCAAGAAGGTCCTGATTCTTAAAAGTTGTAATTTAGTAAACAGATTAGAAACAGTAACTTTGAATAATTACTATTATGTCACGGAAACGAAATGACGACCTTGGAGTTAATTCCTTAAGTAGTTGCTTGGCAGTACTTATTATATAATTACTTTACATGGAAAATTACTATAAAGTATTATTCGCAGTAACAAAACATATATAATACTTAAAAACGTGTAACCCAAAGTGTTTGTTGATATATAGTAGGATTATTAGTAATAAATACGTAAAAACTCTTATAGAGTAGTAGTGGAAGCAGTTGTTACTACTTTAGTGCTAGCTGGGATAGGAATGAACTGGTAACATTTTGGTATGAATCCAAGATAGGAAGACCAAATTACGACCTATTAAAATATTTAAAAAATCAGCCTCAAGAAACTAATTATAGATTAATTTTAAATTGGGTGTAAGCATTAAGTGATAAATTGGTAAATTTGTGGTACGAATTGAAGATGGCGAAACAAAATGGCGGCCCTATAAAACGTCTAAATAATCAACGTAAAAAATCTTTTTCAACTAAATATTGAAGAAAAATTAAATGCGGCATAAAGATAAACTAGTACAAATTCAACAGGAAGGAAAAAAATGGCGGTCTTAAAAAAATCAGTTTAACAAGCCTTATTCAATTTATTTTAAATTTTGCCCAAAAATCAAGTGTAGCATAGATAAAATATCCGTACGAATCCAATATGGTGCCCGATAAATATATTTGAAAAGACAGTATAGACGTGTTCATAAATGAGAATATAGAGAAAAGAGATGTTGATTAATCTTTTTCTGTATGTTAAATATTGTACGTATGTATCTGTTAAAACTAACAGCGATCTTAACTTAAGGTGTAATAGCTATTCCCTTTTAGAGCTTCACTCAGTGTATCCGATGATGATAATAAAGAATCTTGATCAGAAATCGAGTTTAAATACTAATGAGGTAATACAAAAATGTTGTTTCGCTGGATGGAGGTGCGAATTTACATTTAAGTATCTATTGGTACGTATTGGATTCCAAATATTCGCATATATTATTCTCATTATTTTAAACAATTGCAGCAATTAAATTTCGGACAGCACCATATGCATAACTTTCATACCTTTAGCACCTGTACATTACACCTTAATTTTAAATATAAGATGACAATATTAAAACGTGACATTGTCAGTTTTTTCATAATATTGTAATAAAATAATGTCGGACTTAAATAGCAGACAAAGGCTGAATAGTTATGTTACTAGAAAAAAGTTTAAAACCAAATTCCACATATACGTCTTAAAATGTCAAATGTGTCCGGATTTTAATTACCGCAAACGTACAGCGTTTTCTCGTATATTTCGACCCATCGATATTTTCTTTTCTGTAGCAGTTGGTTAGTTTAAATTTAAAAGTTCTTTTATTTTATGCGAACCATCAGAGTATGTATCAAAAAAGACAAAAAAACGACCATAACCTTAATGTTTCACGAAAAAATCAGTTTTATTTAACAGCCCGTATATTTTCCAATTTTTTCATATAGGCGATTTTTCCGATATCAAGAATATGTGATTTGCCTGTGTTTACTAAAACATTTCCAAAAATATTTGTATTAATGTTTTTTTAAATAGCCAAAGAATAATTATCATTTAAAATTAAAAAAAAAACGCTACACCTAATACTTTATTTTGAACCAAAAATTATGAAATAAAAACCTTGATTATTTTCTACATAACCTCCAGTAAGTATTATCCAAACACTTTTGAATATTAACTAGTAATTTATGGTTAACCGATTGTCTAATGAATTCTGAATGATATATATTTATTAATAAAAAATTTTTCTTAAAATTTGTTCAGTCACGTTTATAGTTATATAATATATTCAATTTTTTAGGTATCCCCACAAAAATAGATCAAGAGACATAGGTCCAGGACTATCGTAGGCCATTCTGCGACCATTTCTCCGGATCCATACACAATATCTGGTGTTGAGAAAATTCTAGATAAGTATAGTGATGTGTACTAGCTTCCCACCTTGATGACCGGTAATATTGTTTTATTGCGCAAGAGGAATTTGTTCTAAGAGTTCTTCTATTTTATTCTTAAGAAACTCGAAATACATTTGGCCCGTTAGACTGCCCTGAAAAACGAGTAGTTCCAAAAACTCTATCAGCTATAATGCCACACCAAACGCTGAGACTATTTCGCCCTTGGATTTTTATATCCTGTATCTTATGTGTATTTTGAGTGGCTCAGAAATGTTTGTTTCTTCGATTGAACATTTCGTCAGTCGTGAAGGTGGCTTCATCTGTAAAAATAATCGAATTAAGAAAATGTTGATTAACTCCAAGTCGTTCTTGAAATTCTTGGCAAAACTCAAATTTTTTTCTCATGTGATCAGTAGTTAGACCTTCCACCGGTAAAAATTATAGTGATGATATTCGTATTTACGTAACATCTTCTGAATATTTGAGCAGGATTTATGAAAATGACAGGCGGCATCTAGTGTTGGCCATTTAGGATTTTCTGTAAAACACAAATACAATAATTGTTTACATCATACAACTTTAATCATTGCTTTCATCTTACAAAATAGCAGACTATCTAATTAATCTGATAAATGAGCGCCAGCTCTCTTAGGGCTATTAGATTATTATCTCTTTTCTTTCCACAGAGCAACCTATTTTAAAATAAAATAATAATTATTGATATGTCATTAATTAAATATTCCAATTTTGACATTCGAATTAGTTTGCACGGCATTATACCATAAAAGTTATACTAGCGAGTACCTGCGACTTCGTTCGCATTTCACGATAACTAAAGGGATATAAAGAGATACTCAAGACGCCTTATTTGAATACCTCTTTATAAACCACGTTTTTTGTTGCATTTTCTTTCAATTTTTGTCAACAGATGCTTGGGAGATTTTTGTTTATAACTTATTTCCGATTTTTTGGAACACGCTGTATAATTAAAGAAAACATGTCAAAAATTAAAATAAAATATACTTGTTCAAGCGTTTAAGCTTGAAAGTACTGTAATATTTAAGGGGTAGTTTAAAAATCCTTTTTTATCGAACCTCTACATCCTACAATGCCTGTATGCCAAAATTCAGCTTTTTGCGTCAAGCGGTTTATTTGAACATAGTCGTGATTAATCAGTAGCCCGATTTTGTCAAACACCCTGTATACCTTTTTAAGAAATTTTAAAATATGTAAAATAATCAAATAAAATACACGAGTTTAAGCATTTTTCTGAAAAATCAACCGTTTTTTAAATCAAAAATATTGTAATATTTAAGGAGTGGTTTCAACCCCTTGAAATTCGAGTTTTGAAAAATTTTTCTACATTCTACAATTAACCTGTGTGCGAGTTTTGGCAGTTTTTTACGTCAAGGGGTTTGAGCAGAATCGTGATTAATCAGTGTAAAATAATCAAATAAAATACACGAGTTTAAGGGTTTCTCCAAAACAACAACCGCTTTTTAAATAAAAAATGTTGTAATATTTAACATTTCACATTTCACCCCCTTAAAACTTGAGTTTTAGAAAATCCCTTCTTATCTAACCTCTACATCCTACTATCTACCTGTGTGCCAGCTTTTTACGTCAAGCAGTTTGAGCAGAATCGTGATTAATCAGTGACCCAATTTTTTGAAATACCCTGTATAAATTTACAATACAAAAAATAGTGTTGAAAGGTCTCGGTCACCAGACGATCATTTAAAAAAAAATCATATAAATCGGTGCAGTACTTTCTGACGCACTTTAAATTTTTGGTAAATTTAACAATTAAAAAACTGTTATTGCAAAAACTTTTGGAAATGTTTAAGCAAACATAGGTAAACTATATATCTTTGATATCAGAAAAATAGTCTCTATGAAAAAATTGGAACATATGCGGAGTGTTCCATTTAAAAAAAACTTTATTTGTCATGAAATATTAATTCGTGTTGTGATTTGCGCATAAAATAAAACAACTTTTAAATTTCAAGTTACATTCTAACTGCTACAGGAAAGAAAATACCAATGGGTCGAAATGTACGAGAAAAGCCTGTACATCTAGAATGTGAAACCATTTGATTCAATTTGAATTGTTAATTTATTATTTTGGTGTTGTTGAATTAGGTGCTCTAGAAATACAAGAAGAATTTCCTGTTCGTGAGGCCAAACTACAAACGCATCATCTACATATCTGAACCAATATTTTAGTGTTAGTGGAGAGTTCATCAATATAATCACAATTTCACATTCCATAAATGTAAAAGAAATATTATATATATATATATATATATATATATATATATATATATATATATATATAATATATAATAGTATATTTATAATAAGATATCAGAAATTTGGTGAATTTTTTTCAACTGCGCATGCATTATTACTTACTTGATGTTATTTTGGCATTGCTAGTAATCAAAGCCTGGTAAACAAAGCATTTTCTATATTGTTTTGAAACAAAATATCTTTTTATACAAGCGCTTTTGTGAGTTTTATTCAATTTGTCACATAGCATTGTCATATGGTGGTTGAATATCTTATAATAATAATAACTAATTAGAAAATATTTGTAAAAAGTAATTGCATAATTAATTAAAATTTCATATTGAATCTTAATGTGAGAGTATCGTCTATATTCGAGGAATAAAATTTATATTTTCAACACACAAATTTTAGAGATGCTGATTTTTTCAGTCGGAACTCTTCTTACTCACACTCCTAATTAAATGCTGGAAACCGATGTTTTAACTCTTACACTGTGTCTTACGTGAGCGATTTAAAGCGAACGCGAAGCGGTGAAAGATGCTTATACAGATGTCCAAAGTGAGCGAATTAACTAACTGGGCGAAGCGACGCGATCAAATGGTTTGATATTTTCGCGTTTATTTCAGGCCGATGTGGTGCGATTTTCAGTTGTTTTGATTGTTTGGAATAGCAAACATGTCGTTGCCTGACGAAATGTTAATAATTACAGTGCGAGAAAACCCAATAATTTGGGACCAGAGAAGACGAGAATACCATAGTCGCCTATTAACCCATCGAGAATGCGCCAAAGTGGCAAAAATAGTGAATAAGGAAGGTGAGTACCTCTAGTATATTTTTGTTTTTAAGTATAATTACCTTACAACAGACATGACTTTAAACTTTGCCACAGCGTTCTAGCATAACATGCTTTCTTGTATCATTACATAGATTCTCATATCAAACACAAAGCTTGCAGGTACTAATTATTTAAGTATAAATAGGATGTTCTACAAAATATGATTTAAATATTTCTCTAATCTTAAAAGCTGCTCGAGAGGAAGCATTATATTTATTTTTGGTAATCTTTTAGCATATTTTTGATGAACTCTGTATGCTTCTCGACTAGCTTCTGTATCTAGCTGTGATTCGACGTCACTTATGATATTATGAAGTAACGTAATAGCTTAAACAATATTTACCGCATTTTCAATATCGGTTTCTATGACTTTGTTCAGAATTCTAAATTTTGTAACTATTGAACCAAAAGAACACTTCACAACCATCCTAGCTCGACTTAAACGGTAATTAAAAGTATCCCTGTCGTCCCCCTATGTAGCTGTTTTACATGGGTAAGGCCTTAAAAGGTATTCCATTAGAGGGAAGGCTTCATCTCCCACGAGAACAAATGGGACTATAGTGTTGGTTCCGGGAAGAGGTTTTGGTACGGGCAACCGTGTTTTTCCTGATTCTACTGCTCGTTTTAGTGGACAATCATCAAACACACCAGCGTCATTTTCTTTTTCATAAGATCCTACATTTACCATTAGAAATTTGTTTTTTGCGTCAGTAACGGCTAACAAACCTACGGAAAAGAAGCCCTTATAATTGTAATATATACTCCCGGATTGCTTAGGTTTCTTTATACGGATGTGTTTTCCGTCTATACTGCCGATACAGTTAGGAAACTGCCACCTTTCCCAAAAATCATGTTCTGTGAGTGGGGGCATATGTTTTTTAACTAGTATCTTCCATATTGCCTGGCAAACTTTCCTCACAATATATGATACGGCACTTTTTGAAATATGGAAGGAAAATGCAAGTTGCCGAAATTGTATACCAGGAGCCAAATACCTGGAACAAAAAAAATTGCTTGTTCAAAAGATAACTTAAATTAAAGTATTTAGATTTTACAACTATGTACCTTATTTAGACTTTTTTAAATGAATTTTTTTTGTATGTGGAAATCGATTTTTTTTTAACTATACTGTTTTTTTATGTTATACAGTCTAAATTCCTTTTGTAAGTTCTTAATAAGTTAGTTTTCAAAAAAATAATTGATACAAAATTCCATTAATTCTTAAAGCGCTACAATTAAAAATTATTTTTTAAAACACATTATAAGTGCTGGAAATAACTTGAAATTTTTAAATAGCAACATTTTTTAAAAAATAAATGTTTAGATTTTAATGCTGGCTACTCTAAATTTTTCTTTGGACTACTCATTTCTTAAAATCTATCGCAAATTTATTTGTTATAAAACGATACAAGTCACTATACCTACTATTTCCATAGTATTAAGTATACTTTTTTTTGCAGTAGATGCAGTGAAGGCAAAATGGAAAAATTTACGTGACGCTTATAGGAAGGAACTAAAGAAAATATCCAAACTTCGTTCCGGGGCCGATGGTGACGAAGATTCACAATACAAGAGATCATGGCCTTACTTAGAAATAATGAATTTTTTACGCGTGGTTATGAAACCACGACAGACAGAAAGCAATTTTTCTGAGTTGCAGGAAACAGAAAATATGACAGAAAGCAAAGAGACTAATGTTACGCAAAATTCTTACGCTCAGTCACATTTTGAACATATCTCAGATGAATCTTCATCTTCCACTCAAGATGACATACTTACACATGATTTTGCTGATGACCCTTTTTTTGCCCCAATAACCGCTGTACCAGTTAAAAATACTGAATCCGCACCACGTACCTCCTTGGATGCTTCTCCTATTTTAACCATGCTCACACCAGTTGAAGTCACACCCTCCACTTCGCGTCAATTATCGCAAAAACATTACCTTTCTGTTAAACACCCAAAAAAAAATGTCAGTTTTAAAAAATTAAGATATCAGAGCTCTGAATTTTTTTTTGAACAATCATTTCTCGACATTAAAAAAAAGAAAATTAAATTACAGGCAAAAAACAGTGATGAAGAAGACGAGGATATGCACTGGTTTAAATCAATACTCCCGCATGTAAAAGTACGTCCAACCTTAAGTCGGCTAAATTTCCGAACACAAACTCAGGCATTATTAATAAACGAACTGTCCAGATACTTCGCTGCTGAATATTCTTAAAATACATATTTGATATGAAATAATTTCTTATTATGAAAAGTAATATATGGAATATTTACTTTCCTTAACGTCAGCATTAATCTCTCTTCTGCGGAAATTGGTCGTTGAAAATTTTTCTCTGAAAGTTTTAACACCGGTTTGATGGCATTAACTACGTAGTCAAATGTTGAAGGCAACATTCGTGAATATTCTTTGAATAACGTTGGTTGGCATCTTAAATTTTCATACAAATGATGAAATTCGCTTTTGATGTGTCTTTCCAAATAGATTTTGCTTGTACTACTTCTTTTTGCTTTCACTCTATTTTTTTTTTAAATGTAAATATTTAAAATACAAATTTTCTAGCAGCAAAATACGTCTTCGTGCATACAACATCATGTCAAACACAAGTTTACTACGGTGCACACATGCAAAATTTTTACTGTCTAAATTTAAATTTTCGTACAAAGTATGATGCTATAATTTAGCTTGTTGGAATTGAAACTCTTTCATGCCGTAGAATTGTTTAAGTTAATGCATGAAAATATAGATTATGGTAATCTATTGTCCAATATATATCTTCGTGTTCCTTAAAGAACTGATTAGATTAAGGGAACTATTCCAAAATATGTGTCATCCCACTAACTATGGAACGCAATGTTTTATCGAAACATTTGTAGCGATTTCCAGTTTTAACTTTGTACATATAGATTGATTTAGTCATATCTAGTTCATATATATCACAATTATGATTAGAATAAAATTAGATTTACAATTTGCAGTTTATAACTTTGCATGTTCTGTTGAAATATATAAATAATTAAATAACATAAATGTGGCGTGTAAAAAAAGACATCAATTTGATCAAAGTCCTTCATTGATTTTACCTCGTGAAGTGAAGATCCCTAAATGTATCAGGTGTACTCAAGAGCGTAAATAACTCCCTTTGACACAATCTAATCCCACCAAAGACTGCGATTTCTTCACTGACCAAAGCCATAAACATTTCTTTTCTAAATATGTACATTTCTGTACTATGTTTCTTTTGAATTGAGCTGTCAATACACCAGTCAAAGAATATGGAACAGTGCCAATAATATTGATATTATAAGTAAAATAAATTTACTTAGGAATGTAAAAATTACGAGAATTTTGAACTTAGGCGTGACTGCAGTTTTGTAGTGCAAATTAGCAACCACAATGAATAAAAATACATTCAAGAAGAAATTTATACCATTTTAGTTGACAATTAGCTCCAAAAAATAGAGTATCTAACATCTATTTGTGACAGATTTATATTGGGATATTTATCATGTTTCATTTTCATGATGTAAAATATATATATACTATTTATCTGCGGGAAATTATTTGACGCTTCTAAAAAGTGATTTGCAAAATTTAATTTTTGTTTTTTGAGCATGTATGATGTCTGTGCAGTGTAATGATCTGAATATACATATATTCTTTGAGATTTCAATCCAACCTAATTTCCCTTCAGCTTTTTGGCAAAACGAAATTAAGAGCGACGTCGAAAGTTGCCAACTTAATCACGGCCCACTAGGACACGGCGGGTGACCGGACTCGTATTTCTGTAACAAAAAATATCTTGATATAATTGCGAGATTAATAGCCACTCTGGCGGCCATCAACTGATCGCAAACAGCCATTTATCAGGCCATTATTTATACAAGATGTTTCTCGGGCTGAGCAGCCGCAAAATCGTGTTCTCGATTCGACCTGCGGGCGGTCGGACCGACCGACCTCTGACCCTGATTACTCTTTGTCCAAGGTACTGCATGAAATGCATTCGTTTAACACCGCGTTTTGTCCCGAGGCGATTCGAGATTAGATTCTCACAGATACTGGCGAAAATGCGCCGTCATTTTGTCACTTTATGCTTACATTGTTGACTTCGACACGTTTATTTCTTTTATTATTTCGTACACGTTTGCATGCACTCCTTCATCTTTTTTTTCGTTATGTCAGGAAAAGGTAGAGTAAATAAAGAAGACTTGACTATTAGTCCTACATAACCCTGCCACCTCAAACATTCACGCGAGCCATCTATTATATGTTCTCATAAACACATCCCTAAACCGAAGGCATTTTCACGTACAAGATGTCCCCATAATAATTTTATCTTCGGAGAAAGAAAATAATTTTGAAGGCAGAAACCTATCTGAACCACCAGGATTTTTTATCACAATAAACAAATGAGAATTGCAAATCTATCAAAAATTCACGGTCAGAATTGCTCGTATTTAGCAGTCTCGTACCTCCGAATTGAATTACGCATGCAAGTTATTTCTAAACAAATAGACCTATCTCGGGAAAATAATATTGCCGCTTTTAAATTTAGTCAACTATGATTATTTTGGCCTGTTTCGTATCAAATGGCCCGAAGAGACAAAGTTCTTTTTCTTTCTCAGAGCCCTTTAATAACAACTTATCATTTAAACAAAATTCAATATTATTTTATTATAAAATATAAACTAAAATGCTTATATGTGAAAATTAATTCCAAGCAAGATATATCGAAACTGGTGAATTTTATAGTTGCTTATAAAACGGATCCGTGTATTTCAACCCTTTCAAATGAACTGAAATGTTAAACAGGGATGTTTTAGACATTTGCATAAGAATGGAAGTGGGTTACGCAGTTAAGAGCTTTATTCAGGGCTTAAATCGTAAATTCAATATTAGGTATCAACTCGGGAGGCAAATATTTGATAGTCTAGGAGCGAGACAGATTCTCCACATCCATAAAGTACACGTACTGATGTCTGCATATTAGACTGACGTAACTTAAATAATATCTTTCTATACAGGGTGCTTGATGGGCCGATGTAGATATTTTAAGCGACGTAAAGATGTCATATGGAATATTCCTAGTTTTATGTGCTATTATGCGAAGTCTCATGGATTTCGAGTTTTTAGCATTTTTTGTTTTTAATAGAACTTTCGCCAGATGAGGGAAAATAATACTAATTGCACTTTTTATCACACATAAGATTTGACTTTTGTGATCAAAACAATACAACTGATAAAAATATTAGGTTAAAATATCTCACAAAGTGAAACAGAGTATGGTAAAGGTAAAAAATTAGCCTGTTTTCGTACAAGAACATTTTTACTTTTTCTAGCATTTAAATACAAATAGGAAAATTAAGAAATCTCTGAATTAAGATTTTATTTAAGATGTGCTGAAATCAAAATGTAATAAGATCTTAAGATTTACTGAGCCCATCAACGATACAAGGGCGCTTACTTGTCTATATAACTCTTTAGTACATAGTATTTTAGAGTATTGTTCCGTCATATTGGCTCCATTTTATGCTTGTCACTTAAACAGAATTGAAAATGATCAAAACAAATTTATAAAATATCTTTTGTAAAATTAAACCAGGCTTTTCTGTGTGCCTTTAAAAGTTTTGAATGTCGACGTAAAAGTGCTTACTTGTTATTTCTTTACAAACTTGTCAATGGTATAATCAATTGTAGTAGTCTAGTAAACTTAGTTTTATTTCTAGTAAGAGTTAGACGCACTAGGCAACTGCAATTATGGTTTTAGTGCCTTTGCGGATCGGTTACTTTATAATTATAATAGATTCTTTTCTAATTGTAATATTTTTTGTGTGGACTGTGGCACGTTTTGTATTATTTATCTCCCTTTTTGTAATTTAGACTAAGTAGAGTACCAATTAGATTTACTGTAGGTTTTGTAGTGTACAAATTGAATAAATAAGTAAATCAATCATATTTATCAAACTAAACTTAATAATTTATATTTTAATCACACTTCAAGCAATAAAATGCATAACAAGAATATTTTTGATGGTAAGACAAAAAAATAGTACAAAGCGTAAAATCGCATTACCTCTAGTCTCTTGGGTATGCTTTTATATTCTATTCAATGCATCATTTCTGGCTTTGTATTGCATAAAATTATTTAAATCACCAAAGTTGGACTTTGGGCTAATTGAAACTTTGGTCTGATATTTTGTAAGTAAGAGTAGGAGTTGTGAATATCACGTAACCAGCGGGTTGCTATAGGTAAACATTATATTTGTTTATAATTGGTTCCAACTAATAAGCATTTACTATTATGCTGTTTTCCAATTAGAATGACTAAGTGAAGGTCAATTCAGTAATGAAAGAGACTATAAGATTTAATAGCTAGTTTCTTGGTCGACTTCCCTGGTCACTTATCTGTCCTATTATTGTTGCCCGGTTTCTTTTATAACTCTTGGCTGTTCTCTTAGGCCCCGGTTGTTTGCAAATCTGCAATTATGTAACAATGTCCGTTTGAAGCATTGCTAAAATCATGCATACCTCCTAATAATGTGCCTTAAGATTATTCACTTGCATTTAATTAGAAGGAAAACATTTAACATATAAAGCATGTGTACAATTTTATTTAAAAAATATGTTCTACATGAAAAGTTTTTTGCAAAAAACGTGATCCGCGCTGACAAAAATACGTCTTTATATACGGGGTTGTCAAAAATTACGAAAACGTTACTTATACTTAAGAGTTGACTACCTCTAATCTGCATTTTCAAAGAAAATGTTATCTAAAAAAGTTGTTTGAAACCACATCTTCAGGCAATATACCAACTTTCATAAAAACACATTTCTTAACGCGTCATTTTTTTGCCTAACAATAAGACCTTTTGACCTTCCATTTTTTTGCCTAACAATAAGACCTTTTAACCTTCCCCATAGATAATAGGTAGCGTAAATGTGTCATGGTAATACTGATTGTTCAATTAAAAAGTTGTCAAAAGCAAACGAAAGTCATTTGAAAAACCAAAAAAAAAGTGGAAATCGTAGTAATTGTTGGTAATCACTACAAGAAATTTAGAGAGGCAGCAAGTGAATTCAACACCAATTATCCTAAACGGGAAGTTATGTTACTGTCGGTAAAGTTTTAAAAGATTTTAAAGCTTGTTTAAAGAACTTTCATAAACACCATGGACCATCTAATAACGATATGTTAATGATAAATACGAAGATGAGTTGAAACTTTTACTTCACGTTCAAGAATATCCCCGGGTAAGTTTAGTCCAAAGATCTCGAGATTTAAACTTAAAAGTTATGTTTATTAGAAGGATATTAAAGAAACGTAAGTACTAACCCTTTAAGGGGAAATGTATCCATACTTTACTCCCACGTGACTACGAAAATAGATTTGATTTTTGTCACTGGATCATGGCATTTTTCGAGGATGAGAGACATTTGAGATACAAAATTATCTTTTCGGATGAAGCTTTATTTACAACAAATAGCATTTTTCCATCACAAAATTCCATACTGGAATATGTATAATCGTCACTGGGTGGTAGAATCTAAAAATCAATATTCAGAGAGTGTCAACGGGTTGTGTAGGATTCTAAAGAATCCCATTTTAGCACTAGTTTTTTTGACAATAATTTAAGTGCAGTTCGTTTTTTAAAAATTTTTCAGGGGGAAATAGCGACATGTTTGACCATTGGTAGTAAGACAAGAATTAATATTTCAATTAGGTGACAAGGTGCTCCATACCTTGTCATTTCTCAATAACCGTAAGGGAATGGTTCAACCGAAATTTCGAAACCAAGTGGATTGGCCGTGCATATGAGGCCCGTGAAAACAAATTGTTTATGCCGCTCCAGTACCAAATAATATTGAAGAATAAGAAGGCAAAATTATCCAAGTTATCCAAATCAGAAATTCCTTCAGATATTTAAGGAAGCAGTGTGTCGAATTTTGATATTTTTATCGTACTGCTTAGTTTAAATTTGTTTAGCTTAATTAAATGTTTATATTATTCCAATTATTCCAATTATTTAATTAATTTTGTTAAGAACTATTTTATATTAAATGATAATTATTTCATGAAATAAAGATAAGATTAAAGGTGTGCTTAAGAATATTTGGGACTTTAAAGACTAATTTGATAAAACTGATACTCTTAATTTTAAACCTTGTAACGAAATCTTGTATTTCTGCTTGGGGTTTAATTCAAAACATACTTAATATGTAGTTTTGAGAGAAAATTATAAACGAGGTATGCTTTTTATGCAAAACAACATTTTTATATTTTTTTATGCCTAATGAAATGATAAAAAAATTATTATTAAAAACTCCTTATTCAATTTATCTGAAATTTTGCATAAACATCAGGTATTATGTTGTTGTCAACTGGTGAACACTTTGGTACGAATCCAAGATGGCGCAACAAAATGGCGGCTTAATAAAATATTTAAAAATTCAGTCTGAAAAAAACTGCTTAATGGACTGGTTGCAATTTGTGTGTCATAACTAATTGTGGTATACGGATCAACTAGTGAAATTGTGGTACTAATTCAAGATGGCCGAACAAAATGGCGGCCAAACAAAATGTTTGTATTCGTGAAAAAATCACCCCCTGAGGTTTTACATATCTTCACGTTTTAGCGTTTCTAGATGCCAAAAAATATGTTTTGTCATTTCCGTCGGTGGGTCTGTCTGTCAGTTAGTGGCATAGCTTAAAGATTTAAGTGTCATATGGGGATGACCTAGTAACATTGATAAAAATCCAATGAAAATTTGAATTTTCCAGGCTATATATATATATATATATATATATATATATATATATATATATATATATATATATATATATATATATATATATATATATATATATATATATATATATATATATATATATATATATATATATATATATATATATATATTTTTGCTGTGTTGATTCTTAGTCCTTCAAGTATGGAAAAATACAATGTGTTTTCATTCCAGGTGTAAATCCGTTCAAATTGTCGTTCTGAAAGGTCTATATTCGGACGCGAGAGCGAAAGCTTCAAAAAGGCCAAATGTGATTTTGGCGAAACGGCAGCAAAACTGTTCTTTTCAGAACGACAGTAATGGACGGATATACATCCAGTATGAATATACACACATATATATATATATATATATATATATATATATATATATATATATATATATATATATATATATATATATATATATATATATATATATATATATATATATGTATATAAATATAAATATTACGTTTAATTTCAGGGAAACGAACATTTTAACAGTTTGCAATTTGTATTAGCAAAAGTTAAGTTTTTTCTTGACTTTGCAGTACTCGTTATTACTTACTGTTTTTCCCGCTTTCCTTTTCTAATGCTTAGGCTAAAGAACACAGCCCAGCTGCCCTTCGGCATTTTCTAGCATTGTTTTTTTTTACAAAATTTGTATTTTTTTTTTGTAGTCAATAATTGTTAGAAATAAAGACCTTATGTATATTTATTTATTTATTTATTTATTAATAACAAATTAGGTTAAGTATTCAAAATATACTATCTTATTTAAAATTTTAATTACATTAAGTAAGTTTGTTATTTTATCCAAAAAAACATGCTTTTAAATTACTTGCTTTAAAACGACAAGGCTGTCCAAAAACATAAACTGGTTTGCCAAACCCCATCAGAACAAAATTTAAGATTTTTTGAGGTGACTATATAACACATGAATTTTGATCGAAGATTGATTTTTTGGGGCTATTCTTAAAATAGCGTCACATATTTAGAAACAGTGAATTACAGCTACCGGCCTATAAAATTCAGTAATTCAAGTATCAGCCCAGGAGACAAATATTTTACTGGTGGTTAGTGAGTAACGAAAGACGAAAGGGTGCAGTAGTTACAAAACGGGGAGATGTACAAGAGATACAACGGCAATTCTATACATTTAAATTAGGTTTTATGTTGGGGACATTTAGTTAATTAACCGTTTTTGAGATTGGAACAGGAGAATCGCTGTTTCGATGTTGCACGAGCAGATTGTTTTGTGAATAATTCAGTTATTGGAGGAGGTCGTGTGAGTCGTCGGACAATGAAGGTGATAAAAAGAAAATGCTGTTATAAAATGAGATGACCTACTTGTATATTCTCTTTTTTTTCTGTGCACAAATGAACCGCAAATGCAAATACTTTCATGATTATGATGCGGATATTGCTTCACCGGTGTAACGAGATTAGAATACGGAATAACAATAAAGATTAATTTTATTTATATGGTATACTGCTGCAGTTTATTTGGAAAGACATTAATAAATAAAACCATGTGGAATGCACGTTCATCTAGGCATACTGTGTTCTTAATGACTTCAAGATGAATATATCAATGCTTTTTAAAAAGCAATTTGAAGGATGTCTAGTAACGACTTCATATTCATATTGTACTAAGTAAGAAAATATGATGATTCTGATTCTCTTATTAAATTTTTTAGATACAAATCTAAGTTTTCCTGAATCCCGAACAAAATCTGTCTATTTGTTGAAATCCATCGACTGTGAGCCAACAAAACTAATGCAGTGGTATCTAGATACTAAGTTGTACACAACAAAATTTATTATTTTAAGTAGCAAATAGGAAAGTAATGTACTTAGAAGCTCCGTCTCACCCCCAAATTGCAACATCTTCATTTTTAAAATTATTTTAAATATTAATTTTAAATTTTTAGTTAAAAGTCAACTTCGCCGTAAAAACTAAAGAAACTATTAGAATATATAAATAGAACGAGAGAAAATCCCACATTGCCGTCAGAAAAAATTGCGAAAAAAGTAGCTGGAAGAGCAGGGGCATGTAGTCGCACTGTGAAAATATTGTTAGGGAGTCTAAAGCAAAAGAACACATTCTTTTGCCTCACTAAAATGAAACTCAAATCACAAAAAGACCATTGACTTAGTAAGCGATTTTGATTAAACCGTTATTAGAAGATAAGTCTACCAGTTACAAGTCAACCAGTCCTTCCTTAGAAATAAATTTCCAACTATTGACTATTGAGGGAAGTAAATAATGACATGGGTTTACGAAATAATAAAAGAAACACTTTTTAATGACAAGAAGACAAGTAATGACAAAACTTGATTTTAAAGATCAACGACGAGGTATGGGCAATGAAAAAATAAAAATATTAAGAAGAGATTTTTTATGGAAAATAAAGCCGTTCTGAAATAAAATATATTATTTAGATGAGACCTGGGTAAATGCTAGTCATACGAAATCTAAGATTTGGGTTGATAATTACATTACATCCAGGCTAGCTTTTTGAATGAGCTCTCGACAAGATTCAAGAATCCATCTGGTATGTAATATATATTATTTACACATTTATTTAAAAATTATATATGAAAATTCCAACGACTGCAACAAAATAAAACAAGTGTATAGAATTAGCTTCATTAAAAAACAATGACTTTGATTTGAAAGATCATTTATCAAAGCAGAACTTCTAGCCGTCGCAAATTCACATATAAAAATTGAACAAATATATTGTAGACCAAATGGCTAAAGGTAAAAATAAATGAATTTTAAGGCTACCACCTTACGATTGTGCAGTTGCGTAGAACTACTTTTAGATTTGCAGACGTCAAAAATCTTTTTAATGAAGGGGTAACAACTCTCATCCAAGAAAAATGGAAATAATGTATTAAAGATGTTCCGCAGAAGATAGAACCAAAAATGTGAGAGCTGGATAATATAACGGATAATATTACCAACAATTTTTGTAAAAAACTTTGACCATAGCAGTACCTCCATCTCGTCATAATAATTAATTCGGGATAATTTTATATTTTTCAATTCGTTTTTTTAACAACCGAACTACAGCCAGTCTAACTTTTAAAGGTAGGTTGTCCGTTTTCTTTTAAACATTGAATTTTTCATTATCTCAATTTTTCTTAAAACCTCATTGGTTATAGAATATTAAAATATTTCAGTACTTTTAATGGTTGTATCATCATAGGAAATTTCTTATAGTCATATTAAAATTCTATTTTACATTCATGAATTTATTTATATAGACCTAAATGCGACCCTGTCTCTGTGTAATGTTATATCACTCAATGTGTCAGTCTCACCGCCTACCTTTGTTTTGGTAATATGGATCTTGGTTTTGAAATTGATATTGCATAAATAGAGATTTTCGAAGGAGTTGCTGTTACTTGAGAAAAATTCGTGTTACAAATTCAAAATAGAAAATCCAGATTTCCACTATTTATTTAAAAACTACCCCAAAACAGTTATTTTGGTGCATAGCACCTTCTTCAGATTATTTTTCTATTAAAAAAAAACGTCATTATAACAAAATATCCAGAATATAAACCTAATCTAATTTAACGAACGAGCAAAATAAATATCTCAGCAGAAATAAAAATATAGTTGTTAGAGAAGAGGCTGTCATACTATCCACTGATGTACTTGAAAACATAATTAAAGTAATCAACTAATTACCATATGTAATTAAAATAGTTTTATGACAGAAAGTTACATAAAGAATGACCAACACGACACTGAATATTTCAGCGATGGTTGACCGAAACTGATGTTAAATAAAATACGTTTTGAGCCAAAATTTGCGTTAAGCTATAATTTGAAATTTTAAAAATATAGATACATAAGTAGAGCTAAACAAAATATTATATAATTTAATGTGTATTACATTTTGTAAGTTTTTCCAATATATTTATAATTATATATTAACGAATTAGATGGTAGGTTATTACAAGAGTAAAACGCTGAATTTGTGTTGGAACGGTGAAAAGTTTTACATAACTATAAAGTTATTAGTAAATAAACAGGGTAAAGACAGTACATAATATAATTTAATTTTAGCTGATATATTGACTCCTTCCAACTGAAAAAAAAAATCCGTAAGATAGATCTAGACGTGAAAACAGTGAATTTGGACATAAATAAAAAAATATTTTATGAACAAAATCATATAAAAAGATAACAATTTCATAAATCAAAAAGTAATATGATATATACATATTATACACTACACATTAGGGGTCTTTTCATACATAGAGACGTGTCGGTTCATTTACATAAGTACCAATGCCAGTGAAAAAAATATCGGTGTTTATAATTTAAATACAATATTTACATATGCTGGCACTGTGACGTTTTTTTACCTCCAGTGTTGCTGCATAAGCATGATGATAGATATATCACGAACTGTGGGCTCTGATACGTCACTGGTATAAATAGATCCAAATGGATGTCTGCTGAAGGCTGCCTGTTCATCTACCGAGAAAACCAATACGATGCAACACAGTAATAAGCAACTAGATGAGCGCGACTAGTCGCATGTTTTCTATTCACGAGGAGAATTTTTTACCAGTTTCCCACTTTAAAAGATGATGTAGGATGAGCATGCATGAACTGGAAGTTTTCGCCTCGAACCTTTATCCGCAAGGAAACAAGACATATTAATTTTTTTCCAACATTGTTATTTTTTAAAACTCACAATTAATTTATTTCTTTTAACAAGGCTTACCAATAATATTTTTTGTTGCCAACACAGCTTCTGCCCAACCGTGCAATAATTAGATGTGCTCCTGTTTCCTCTACCATTTTTTCTTCTCGTTCTATTCTCTCTCTCGCTCGCATGAATTACATCTTTTACCCCAATTTCACACACACACTCCCCTTAAACTCGAATCCTCCTGAACCGGGCTAGATATCCCTCATGTTGCCGTGTTCTCTGAGCAATTATATTCATTTAAAGGAAACATCTCATGTATTCGCTTCTACTTCCTTACATCATTCACATGTCACTCTATTTTTAGAACTATCATTCCATCTAATTTGTCACACTCTCATCAGCCTCATTTTACAATCCTTCTATATTCCTTGTTTGCATTAATCTATTTTCCTTCGTTTCTTGTTACCTGTTAATTGTCTAATTCTATTCTGCAATCGGAGTACCCAGGTCTGCCTTCTCTATCTCTTTTGTCTAAAACACTGTATTCCATGCCCTATATTCCATCCTTTCATTCCTGTCAATCATAAATCTTTCCAATTAGATCACTACCTCCCTAGTCAGGTAAGGTTATATTGCTTAAGTAACTTGCCTCTTATTTCACTCAACTCATCAACTATATTCCATATGCATTTACTGACCTGCCTTTACATCCTTTTATTTTCATTTTATTGAAAGGTTCTTAGACTCTGCCAACTGTTAAAGTCCTTATAATGAGTGCCTTTTAATTACAATTAGGTCGTCTTTTTCTTTTCTCTCATTTGCTCTACTCTTTCAATCGGAAACTCCTTTCTCACTGCTCTCAACTTCGTTTCGCCTTCATTTAGTTCCTTGTCCCACAACTTATTCCCCTCATCTCACACATTTTCTTCCCTTCTTTTATTATGTTTCTTACACTCCATGGCACAGTGATCCTGAAAAGTCTTTGCTGCTTTTTTCAGGTCCGCTCTCATTAAGACCTGTGGTTTCTCGAAGCCCTCAATTAGTGCCACTATCCTCATCCAGTCAGTCCTTCGAAAGTCACTCCTTTCGCACTTTCCATTCAATATCACCTTTATACTCCTTTTGCACTTTCCATTCAATATCAAATCTTATGAATATGATCGATAAGGCTAGCATTCTCTTATACTTTCCACTCTTCAATATCCATTCCTCTCACCATTGCAGCATCCATCCCGCCCCTCGTTATCCAAAGCAATAATTCCTTACCTTACCTTGTGTCCGTTGTCGATCCACCCCATACTTCATTCACACTTATGTCCTATAAGTTTCATTCCCTTTTTGCCTTTTCTCAGTTTCTCGAAACCTACTGATTTGATTCCTTCTTTCACCTATAATTGAGCCTTAGCGTTTTCTTTACCATACCTTACAAACCCTCTCCATTCCTCATTCTTGGGTATGATTCTGTTACGATCACCATATGCACTCCCTATTAGTTATTTCATTAGTTCATGTGCTTCTTTTACTACCTCTCATGGCATTGCACTGTAACAACTTGAATTTCTTTTCAACCATAGTTGATTCTCATTTCCTCTAATTTTATTCTACTATGAAGGATATTCTCTTTCTCTCCCGGAGTGATATCTCTTTACTATGGGTGTTCCAAGTCTTCTACAATTCTGGTAATTCCGTTCCTCTTTTCCATCGCATTGGTTGCTTTCATGGGACCCGCTATATTCACAGCATACAGCATTTTTTACAGTCTTTCATCTCGTGCCCGCAACTACTGCATTCAGAACATATAGCAGCTTGCACATTTCCCCCAACATACTTAATAGTTAGGTCAAGTTTCAGTTTAGCCATTTTCGTTGTTTACTTAAATATTACTCCTTCCACTTCCATAATAATATTCTTAATGTATTGTTTTTTTTTTCTCATTCTCTCTACATTCATTATCTTCAAACTCGTCACTTTGCTTCTACACACGCTTTGTCGCTATTTCAATGACCCTAATAGCCAGTTGTTTCTTTTTTTTTCTCTCTAATATTTTTGTTCCATTCATCCATACTCGTTGACCAGCTCATACTTCTCCTATTATTCTTAACTGTAATTAGGCTTTTCCTGATTTGTAGCTACGAATCTCATGGTTAACAATGCTGACGTGTTTCTTACTCTTAAATAAACACCTCATCCTTTTATCATGTATTATCATAAGTAATTACCGCCCCCGGCGACCAACCAGCTTGGTCATGCGCAAGAGGTTTCCAATCCCGCTCAGTTAGTCGTAGTCACCTAGATGAATAAGCAAGTATTACTTTGAATCGACTGAAACCCTTGCGACCAGTCGCAATATTAGCTGTTTGATCATAAGCAACTCCTTTCCTCCTTTTGATACATTGGTTTGAGTTCATGTTACTTCCCTTTAGACCATCCTTAAATGCTAATTCATACCAACAACCTATTCCTTTTGAACAAGAATTAGTTACAAGCTCGGGCTTTATGTACTAGTCACATCGATAAATCGTATGATCAAATAATTGATCCCCTTACCGCAAAACCCAGTGTATACTGTTCGCCGCACAGCTTAGAATGGTTTGTGTTAAATTTCAGTTCGAAATTTTCCTTGAGGCCTGGCTTGTGTTTAAGTGAATAAGCGCCTTTAGGACCTTAGTAATGGTTGTAAGGAATTGTGTTTTAGGTTGGACCTCAGCAAAATTGGCTATCATGCCATATTTTCAAAAACAAGTGTAAAATTTTATTTTTTGACAATATCTGCCAACATTGTATAGATATAAAAAATGAGGTTCAGGATAGACTATATAAAAATAGCCCTGATGTATTTATTCCTCCATATTATGGTCGCTTTTGAGATAAATCGATCGGAATTTATAGTAATTATTTCCACCCACTAACATTCCCTTTCAAGTTGAAAATTGATAATGAACGAATTCGGGAAAAATTTGTAATATTTCCACCGAAAATTATAAAAGTGTAAAAATGAATTTAAAACGGAAAATCCGTGGCTATAATCTGTATTAATTAGTTTTTACCCGCAAAAAATTGAAGATCAATTTTCATTTATTTTAGAAGTTGATTTTATTTCCTTATGAACACAGAAGGCTCGTGAATTTATCTCTGATCACATATATAAAACCCCTGGGAAAAAACACCTCAGAAGAAAAAGCGATTTAAAGAAAAAAGTCTGATTTTAACCGTCGTGAGGGTATTTAAAGATCTCATAAAATGGAGGAAAAAAATGAAAAGCTCATTATATAGTAATATATCTGTTCTTATTTGCGGTTGATCATAAAATTTTCGAAAAATCCGTGAAAGTACTAAAAAGCAAAATAATCAAAAAGAGTATTGTTTCACAGCCTCTAAAAAAGTGATTAAATAAATGTTTAGAATACCGCGATTAAATTTGTAAAATCGTAAAAATATTAGGTAAAATGTCGAGTTTTTCCCATATTTTGGAATCTCTACAGGTAAAAAAAAATATTGTATATTGTAGTCAGGGAATTCCCCTTTCAAATTCATTTTTAAGTATCAGAGGTAGAACATTAACTAAATTTTCTGATCGATTTATCTAAAAAAAAAATCATATTTGTTCAGGATAACGCCAGCTTCATTTTTTGTAATTGTATAATAATTGCACTATCTGCAATTTTAGATTTCTTTTGTATAGTTTAAAAGCGCTCTCAGAGAACTAGAATTAAAACCTCCCAGATACAGGACTATAATCGCCGAATATGTTAACTTAAGTATTGTCAAGCTAGAAAAATATACTTTAATCTAAAATATTTTCAAAACGATTCTCGATTCTGTGAATCATGTGGGTAAAAGCTATAGTGAAAGCACGATACAACAATTATGCGAGAATATAGCAATATTCCGCTATTATTGGCTAGTTAGTTCATGGATAATGTTGCTAGAAAGGAGGCAAAAATGGCGAAATGAGATCTAGATGACGTGGCACCAACAAGCAACCATCATCAAGTCATTAAAAATAAATTGAGCCATGAAATTACAGCTAACATTTAAGACTGAACTTTATCAAAACAATTCTGCAAGTTTTACTTGATTTTTTGATAATTTCTTCTATGCTGTTAATGCCGTTCTACTCTGATTTTTATGTTTTGGTTTTCAGATATTCACAACCGCAAAGCACGACATACCTCAATAAAATTTATAAGAGCACAACTGGAATGAGGTTTTAACATCAAAGTTAAAGCTCAAAACGTTCGAGAATAATGAGGTCTTTTTATTTTTACGATGTGAAACAAAGTTACTTTCCGTGCGGCACAATGGAGAACGGAACATGTTGTGGGGTCCTAAATTTTCAAGCAGATATGATAAGCGAATTAAAATTATTGCAGTTTCTGCAACGTTGTCACGTAACGGCGGCGATTTGGTCAGTTTATTATGTAATGAAAAAAATTAAAACAAAGCTTCGTATTTTAACTAACCTTCCCAGATTGTTTTAATTTAAATAAGCCCTTAAATAATAAATATCCAAGTTTGATTTTCTGTTCAGTAATTTTTACTATGCTTTTATTAACTTCCCTTCTCTGTTTGCTTGCTAAAAACTTATAATGGAACTCTCACCCATTGCATATCATCAATTACTTTCAAAATTGGCATTTACACCATTCATGTAACAATACATACTATTTGGCACTGTGGACTATTAAAAAATCAAGTTAGCAGCACCAATATGGTTGGACGTTTTATTTGTGGTCCAATTCGACTGAAAATCGGAAATTTGTGGTACTTAAGACACTAAATTATGATTTTTAATCAACGTGAGAAATTAAAAATGGGGCCCATGAAGAAGAAATTTTGACTTAAAATCTGTATCTGAAAGTATTTAAGAGTGCAGACTGTAAAATTTTAGTTAATACTGAAAAAAACGTCTATAACTTTAATTTTCACTCTATTACATTATACCATGACAATTGTTTCGATACGCAGTATCTTCTTCAGATGGAATTTACAGTTTAAGCTTTCATTTGCAATGAGGTATTTGTTGAAACAATTGCCATGGTATAATGATTATAGGGGAAATTAAAGTTATAGACGTTTTAATCATTGTATAATGAATTTCCATCAAGTATCGACTAACTCAATTTCAGTTTTTAGTGAATATTTAAAAACTACACATCGATGAATTTAAGAGTGGCATTTTTTCGTTTAACGAATCTATTAAGTCAATCAAATTTGATGTTGACAAAACTCAATACTAACTGGTATTTAAAAACGAGTTTCCGTTCAGATCAACAATTAGCATTAATAATTTTTAAAAAATGATCCCTTACTCAAAAATCATTGAATTTTGGAATTAGATGAATCCTGGTAAACATCTTTAGACTAATTAGTAAAATAGAAGCTCCCATAGCAATTATTAAAAAACGGTAAACTGGCAATATTCTATACATGGTTGGTCCAAATTTAATTAAAGATGGATCAGTAATTCTCGAGATATTTGGAAGTTTTCAGAATTTTGTTACTTATTATATTTAGAAGTTTTCTTATGAGTTTGCCCTCCCTGTAATGAAAGCAACCAATTTTGATACTGTTCTGACGGAAGTAAGTGAAAGTTACTCAACAAGGTATCGGTTACGCTTAACGAAATAATAATATAAGATTTCCATTATGTTCTAACTAGAAGCATTAACAGATTTAATTTCTTATTTTACTGACTGAAATGAATGTTAGTAGTTTTGGATACATTTTTTCTTGTTTTCTTTCTCAATCTGTGTGACATTTCTGACTTCATAAATCCTTTATCCGTAATCAATGTTTCCATTACTCTAACACTACTGCAGGGGACTTTTGGTCTTGTCTTATTGTATACAATTTTATTTGAAAGTTCCAAGTTATTAATGAGACACTTACCTACATAACTTTCTGTACTATACATGTCGCATGATATCTAAATAATTAACTTCAGTAATCGGTATTAAAGTGGCCGAAGTTCTTTTAAATGATTGGCCAGTGTACATTTTGAAGTTCTGAAAATTTATAAATTAAAATATTTATTAATTAATATTAACAAATATTTTAAAATGACAAAATTCAGTCGTCGTCGCTATATGACATTCCGTTTTTTAAATCAGTAATAGTGACCATTATGAGTTATTTTAACATTGTCCACTTTCATTCCATAAAGTTTATTAGAACTGCACGCTGTAGCAACTCCTATTATTATTAGGACCTGAAATTGCGGTAGCAGTTTTTATTTGGTACCATTTAGTTATATACAGTTAAAGCAGCTACTGCGTCTTGGGAAATTTGCTCCCACTCGTTTATTAGGTCCGTTACAACGCAACTAAAGTTTGAACTCACCATAGTTCTGCCTAACACTTCTTTCTAGATTATCTCACATATACTCTATGGGGTTTAAATTAGGACTTCTGGGGGGGGCCATTCTAACACTTGAATACCAACGTCGTTCAAATATTGTCTGTCATTTGGGCTATTTGCGGACGAGCATTATCTTGCATTAGGAGGAAAATTTCTCCTATAAGTCGCATATGAGGAACTACATGTTCTTCCAAATACTGCCTAATGTAGAACTTGAAGTCGAAGAAATCGATCTTCAACTGCATTTGTGGCGGCTTGCGCTACTTTTTCTGCTTTCATCATTACATTTTTATTATTAAAAAACACTTATTGTTTGCAGAACAGTTTCAAAACACACAATACAGAAACATAATCAACTTAACAAACGCTATAAGTACAGCAAATAAATGTGTTATTTGTTGACAAGAATTTGTATGACAAACTACGGAATAGTTATTTATGATTGAATTTGAACGCAATTTTGTTTGCCCGGTTAATTTTGCAGTGCAACGTATTTGCTAATTTTTTATGTCAGAAAAATCCATTTTGTCCAAACAGAATCAAACACTTCCATTTCTTTTATTAAACTATTAACTAAAAACAGCTTCACATTGTTGATAAAATTGAAACTGCTTAAATCTGATGCTATAGCAACCGATCACGGTTGTCTTCATAATTTAATGAGAGCTCTATAGAAAGAAAATAATGAAAATCTAAGAATTTAATCTGTGTTTTAATGTAAATATACAATACAGGGAGAGGTAAATATTTTATACTATATAGGGCGTAAGTGAGATTTGAAAGATCTGGAATTTTTTTGAAAGGCTTCGTTATCGCTCGAGCGAAAAATCAATCTCGGCTAATAATTCTTAGTTCGCCCCTCGTAAAACAAATAACTATTGTTTTATTATATTATCCTTTTCATCATATTATTATATTCACCCCTCTGGAAAAGGAATAAACTGGCAACCTTGGTGAAGATATTGGAATATACACGCGAGCAACAGAAGGGGCGATTTGTCAAAATTTCTTTCGCGGCAACGGCAGCGTCTACTTTAAATAATGACCGACTTCATTGGCTCTCTTGATAATTAAATAACTCTGGAAATGGCAGTTTTTCACGGACACCGAACGTGTTTGATTAATACTGCCCATTTTCAGTCGCATGAATAAAACATTACTGATAACAAGTCAGGAAAATAGGGACAATATTCTTACTTGGTTATGAATTTACCTGTTTTTATTTTATTAAAATGTAGATATTTTTACTGCAATTAAGAAGATATATCCAAACTCTGACGACATTATTGTCACTATCTTTATGTCACATTACAAAAAGAAATACTTTGTGTTAATATGCCAATAAAAATAATAATAAAAAACATAATATCGGCGCAAAAGCGTTTTAAATATAATATTATTATATTTAAAACACTTTTACATCGATGACAATGCATAATTATAAACACAATGGTACCCAAGAATTTCTCTTTTAGTTTTTTTCTATGCAAATTTTTCATTATAGACCTAGTGAACCATCGTTTGCCACAGAAAAAAAAATCTTAAAATAAATAATAAATCTGCAGTGTGACGATATAGGTCGTCAATAGAAACCTGATTAGTCTAGCGAACGAGCAGGAATCATCAGCCAAATGCAAAATATGGAGGTTGATGGTGATAATACAATGATACAAAATATGATGGAAATCGTTTAGGAATGAAACCGTTGTGTGGAAAAAAAATCGCTAAATTTGCCTTTCCCCAGAACTTCGCTCGTAACGAATTTCTCCACGAAGATTTTTGTATATGCATATATAGCTATTTAGCTATAACTTTATGCGTAATATATGAAAAGGAAATAACTGTAAATATTTTAACAGATGAAAGTACGAGTAATTTAGAGCAAATATATAGTCTTATACCGGGTGACAATGAAACTACTACACAGGGCGCAATTTGACAACGGCTAGAGATAAAAATATGAAATTTGGTGTGTTGACAAGGTTGAGTATTGTGAACGTTTCTAACTTAAAAACAATTAAATATCGTTTCCCGTTTCCCTGGAAATGACCGCAGACTTCGTTATTTTAAATTGAAAACCCCGTATATTTTATGTTTTTTGAACTCTCTCAACAATTCTAAACAACTTTTGTATAACATAACATATGTCTAAAATGTATAGTTTTCACAATAAAGCCACTTAAGCCACTATGGAAAAACGGAATAGGCCAGGATAAAAACAATCACGGTTATTTAATCTTTATTCAAACCTTCATCCAATAACATGTCAAAAAAGAAAATGTTCAGAGTTTTAAGAAAATGTATTATTCGCAAATCGATTTTTCAAGTTTTGATCAGACCCTGTACTATAACGGGTCAACTGACTGGAACGAAACCTTCACTACCCTATCTTGCTTTTTTATTCTTTATCTACATATGACAAATTCAACTTCCATAGACCGCTGCAAACTTGAAAATTTGATTCCCTATTTTCATGTTGTTAATGCTCATCTAAAGCGAAAATCAATATTACTAGCATTTATTTAATTATACGACCGGCAAAGTTGGCTATGGATTCAAAATAATCTACTGATCAAAGGAATCCTCTTTTCATTCATTTAAATTTTAAAAAAGAAAGCAATACGATAAGGTGAAAACAAATGAACTTAATTATAGCTAGAGATGTTCAATATTAACTAATAATAGAAGAAATAGATAAAAGAACGTGCTTAATCAAAATTAAGATTTTCAAAAAAAAACGTCCTTCTTGTGCAATACAGGTCTCACATTTTTGAACAATTTTCTGTAATACATTTTCTTTTTGAGTTATACTAATATTAATAGCACTAATAATTCGATTTCTTAAAATGTCCAAATTTTCAGGTTATAGACTTTTTCTTTGATATGACCCCAGAAGAAAAAATCTAGAGGTGTCAAATCAGGCAAACGTGCTGGTCATCTTACAGGTCCATTCGTTCCTATCCATTGGTCCCATACCTGCCATTTAAATAATCTACACAAATTCAAGTATTATGGGCCGGTGCACCATCTTGTTGAAAGTAGATGTTGGGAATTTTTGCAAGAGGTAAATTGTCCAAAAAATCGGTAACTGTTTTTTCTTTCTAGAAAGTTCAAATAAGTTTGTGCTATAAGGGACTCATTAAAAAATATTGGGCTCACAATTCTCGTTCCTAAAACAACTAGCCACACATTAACACCAAAGCCTTCTTGGAAAGATCGTTCTCTAAATAAATGTTGATTTTCATTTCCCAATATCGTACGTTGTTCCTGTTGAACATTCCCAGATTCGTGAAGCGAGACTCATACGAAAATAATATTAATCCATTAAAGTTATTATTATGGTTAGAATTTTCCATAAACCATTAACACCCAAGTGTTGGTGGATTTGGTATTTGTAGGGCTTGTACTTATGTTTCTTTAAAATGTTCCTTGCACTTTCTCTGTTAACTCCAACTTCACTTTTAATTTGGCGAGTAAAAATAGTTGGATCAGCATTCACACATGCCAGAACGTTTATTTCAGCTTCTTCACTTAATAATGAACTTTCCTTCATTTTAATCATATAATAGCAGGGTTGGTTTCTGTCGGGGTACCGCTCTGCGTAGAGTGTTTGAGCCTGCCTTTTATTTTGCAGGCACTCGCCATAAACGAGAAGCATATCTATTAGTTCCGCCCTTGTAAAATTAGCCATTTTAAAAAGATTACAAAGAAGTTTTAGTCTACACCAATAGAGACACGAAATAGAGCACGAGAATTTACAAAAAGTACAACAATCTGCCAAGCTCACAAGTGATAAAAGTTAGTTGTCAAAATTCAATTGTTTTTAAAAACCATAGCAACCTCTGTCAAGGCTAATATGATTTATTTTAATTCTAGCAAACCTTTGTTTATAGGTAGTTATCACACTGGGTTAAGTTATCATTAACTTAACTTTCGTAAACAACTGCAAAATTGAAAATTAGGTACCCTATTTTTATAATGTTAATATTTATCCAAAGCGAAAAACAGTCAGTTGATCCGTTATGGAACAGGGTCTGATCAAAACTTAAAAAATTCATTTGCGAAAAACACATTTTTTTTAAACTCGGAACATTTTCTTTTTTGACATTTTGTTGGATAAAAGCTTGAATAAAGAGGAAATAACCGAGATTGTTTTTCTCCTGGCCTACTTAGTTTTTCCATAAAATACAATTAAGTGGGAATTATGGCACATTTTTAAGTGGCTTTATTTGTAAAACTATACATTTTAGACATAAGTTATGTTATACAAAGGTTATTTAGAATTGTTAAGAGAGTTCAAAAAACATAAAATATATAGTGTGTTCTATTTAAAATAACGAAGTCGCGGTCATTTCCGGGGAAACCGGAAACGATATTCAATTGTTTTCATGTTACAAATGTTCACAATATTTCACCCTATCAACGCACCAAATTTCATATTTTTATCTCTAGCCGTTTTTAAATGGCGCCCTGAATAGTAGTTTCATTGTCACCCGGTATAACACGTCAATACTCAAGGGCTCCTTTGGTGTTCCAGATATATTAAAATTTACATTTTTTTTTGGAAAAGGCGGAAACATTGCAATTTTACTCCGGGATGCTGCAGAAATCGTAATTTTTAACGCCATTTATATCAGATAACGATTTTTTATAACAAACTTATTAAAAACACTTATATTTTTTAAATTTTGCACTTCTCACACATTAATAAAAACTACATGCATGGCAATGGCGAGTTAAGTTGTGTACAAACTAGACTGTACACTAATGACTTTCATGACGGAAAATTTAAGAAAATTTCTTTGTTGGGATTAAGTTTCCTGTTTCTCATATGTATTGATAATGATACAAATGACATTTTAAAGTTATTTTATCTAAAAATCTTGCGCTACAAATTGTTTCAACTATCTACACAGGAATGTCACTATAGCACAAAATCTCAGCGCCCGAATAAATAGGTGCAAATAAAATAGTTTTTTTTTTGCTTAACAACGTAATGTTTTTGTCCGTTTGCAGTAGCAAAAATAATTTGTGCGGCAAGTAACATTTATTCCGTGTTGTCGGATTGTAGTTTAGAAATAGGGATTATTCAACTGGTAAATATTTTTTTAAATATTGCCACTATTTTAGACAAGAACTTTAATTATTGAAAAAATAATAGTTTTTGATAATAAAATTATTAAAATATTTTGTACATTTCTTAAATTCCGCGTTTATATAAGATTTTTTGCAGTAAGTGACCCACTCGTCCTTTCCCTTTCTTCTTTTCCCTTGTAAATGTGTGTATTTCGCTTTTATAGATCGAGTGACCCAGAAAACAATTAATAGATATTCTTTTGTATAAAACATATCAATTTGAAACTTGGCATACTTATATAACACGCTATAAATAAAATGGTAAAATAAATAAAAAACCTACTTTTTTATGTTAAATAGAACACTGTATTTTTCTTATAAACTGCTCAGTCCTAATAGCTATTCAAAAGTTTATCACAAGTTAAAAAATGACGGCTAAGCAGCTTATTTATGAAAATTGAACAAGGTCTCTTTATGAAAGAAAATACAGTCAGTATTTTGGTCACTATACTTAGGTACTGTTGGAAATCGAGAACAACATTTTCCTGAAAATCGAACCTGTCGAAATAGTCAGAAAACAAATTACCTCAATTTAATCTAACTAGTTAAGCCGGGAGCACAATCAATATAAGATTGAGCACATATAATTTGTAAATAACTAAAAGGATCTGTCAATTTTGATACACAATAAGCCGTTGTGATTGACAGTCTTATGTCCAGTAAGAGAGAGAATAAATGTGGAGTTCCGCAGGGCTAACCCTATGCCCTCTATTTTTTATAATCTTTATTATTGATCTGACTGGATAGTTGGTTGGTGCACTGCAGACAACCCTATATGCCGATAATGCAGGCATTCTTATCAGCAATGCAGATCCTAAAATTCTTCATAAGACTTGCAAGCAGGTGTCCATGCCATTTTCAGCAAATTATTCATACAACGGCCTTGTTGTTAATCCTGACAAAAGCATGTTTATGCATTCTTTACCAAAAAACACTCAATGGATTATGAACCTTAAATCAGGCTTGGTACTAAGAGTGTTGCCAGAACGGATTCATTCAAACTTCTTGGCCTCTTTATTGATCAGAAATTGACATGGGAGTGTCATATTGACTTCCTTTGTAGTAAGCTTCGCTCTATGTATTATATAATAAAAAATTTAGGATGCATTATTATGCGTCTTCGAACGTCATAATAATGCTTTACTGTAGACTAGTTTTTTTTAAGGCTTCAATATGGTCTTTTATTCTGGGGAGGATCGGCGTACTTACAAAGAATTTTTGTATTCCAAAAACATATAATTAGGTGCATGATGAATGCAAGAGCAGCAACACTTCGATTTTTAAAACTTAATTTGTGTGTGTGTGTTAAAATGTTGTTAATATATATGTTTGTTTTTTTTGACCTGTCTCCTTATACATTTAATTTTATTTATTGACTAGTCTTATAAATATTGCATTGATTTTATTTTGTGACACTTATATGACGAATAAATTTATGTGTATTGTATTACTTGTATTTGTGATAATTTTGGCGTTTAAAGTTAATATCAATATTTCAAAAAATTAACCAATAAAAGTACATTTGCAAAGATAAAACAACATTATCCAACGCACCTTTTGGCTAGATTTGATTATTGTTCGAAAAATTCGATGATACAAAAAAAACTGTTTATTGCTAAGGTTTACAACCCTATGGTCTTTATAACAACATGCCAGATGATGTCAGCTGCAAGGGATATCTTTAAAGGATTTGAATTATAATTGCATTAATATGTTATAATCTATATTTAGAGTTTTATATAATATTTTATACAAACGGTCCTTTTAGATAGCGAAAAATAGACCCGTTTTTCACGTTGAAATTATCTTATGTTTAGTTATAATTAGAAAGATTATGATTTCCTGTATCTTGCCTGAATTTTTTTTAGCGAAAAAGCTATTAAATTTCTTATTAAAGATAACTGTTTTCATTATAAAGTTATTTTCTACACCGGTTATCCTCGATGCTAAACGCAGTAGTTATGAGGTTTTCGACTTGGGCGTGTATGTTGATTTCTACCGAGATGGTAGTACCTTCTCGCGAAATTAAGTGCCTGATGTACGCAAGTTTTTAATTTGAAATCGCAAAATCTACAGTTGCTGCAATTTATGACTAGTTTAACTGAGTTGCATAGGCATTACAAAACAAATAAAGATACATAACATTATAAGTCAATTTCGTTTTTTCTAATCAACATATACTTAGCGAAAATGTTAAATGCGATAGCCGTATTACAAATTACAGCATTTGCTTAGTTAATGTTTCATGAATAAAATATAGATAAACTATTTGGAAGTGGAATTCATCCTAAATTTCTATAGGTTTTGAAAATTTCAAAATTTTCAAAATAATTCTCGGTAACATGAGCATAAATACAATAAAAATACGTTTTCGTTTGAGTTCAAATATGTTTTTGTTAAATACTTTACTTAATACTTAACGGAAATTGTAAAGCTACTTTAAAGAGTTACTTAGAACACAAAAAATAATTAAACTACATAAAAAAAATTATATATATCACCTTAAAAAAAACCTCTAGAAATTGACTCAAGAGAGAAATAAAAAAATCGGTAAATTTCCTTTACCTGGAACTTCCCTCATTATGAATATTTTCTTTTATTATTAATAGTTAAGTGTAAACCAATTTAGTTCAGTACATAGTTATTTAGGAACACATATATATATAACGTCTTTTCAAACCTTTTTATTGGACGCCATTTTGGTCTAATATATTGGATCCTACCGATATTTTACCAGCTTCGACTTATGCCACACTATTTTGGACATAATTCAAAATTAATTGAATAATTAGTTTTTACATTGACACACACAGCGATTTTGTTATGTCATGTTGAATTCGTACCAGTTTATCCTTATATAATATTTAATTTTTCTCCAAAATTTACAGTCCATAAAAATAAGAAGATTTCTTTACGTTAATTTTTTTAACATGTTATTTGGCCGCCATTTTGTTCCGCTATCTTGAATTCGTAGCACAACTTTTACCACCTTATCTCTATATCACACTTAATGCTTGCACAAAATCTGAAATTAATCTAATAAGTAGTTTTTTAGATTGATTTTTGAAATATTTTATTTGGCCGACATTTTGTTATGTTCTTACTAAAATAATACCAGTTCATTCTTACGAAACACTTGTGCAAACTTTGTGTGCGTCGTTTTTAAGCTATGCCGCGAATGACAGAGAGACAGACAAACCGACAGGTAAACCGAAGGAATCGATAAAATATATTTTTTGGCATCTAGGGCGCTAAAACGCGATGATATGTAACACCTGCTAGGGTAATTTTTTGTGATTACAAATTCTGTTCCGCCTTTTTGGATTAGTACCACAGTTTTACTAGTTCATCTCTATACTACAATTAGTTATGGCACACAATTTGAAATTGCTTCATTAAGTTGTTTTTTCAGGCTGAATTTTTAAATATTTTATTAAGCCGCCATTTTGTTCCGCCATCTTGTATTTGTACCAAAATGTTACCAGTTACCATTTCTACATAATAGTTGATTTTTGTGCAAATTGGATAATTAGTTTTTTAAGTAATAATTTTTTTAACGTTTCGTAAGGCCGCCATGTTGTTTCGGCATATTGGACTTTTATCAAAATTTTACCAGATCATCCCCATATGAGCTCTAATTTTTTATTGAAATTTGAAGGCAATCTAATAAGTAGTTTTTAAGCTATGTCGCGAACTGACAGATAGAGAGACACCGACAGAAGGACCTACGGGATTCATAAAACACATTGTTTGGCATCTAGGGACGCTAAAACGCGAAGAAATGAAAAACCTGAAAGACAATTTGAAATCAGTTCATTAAGCACTTTCTTAGTAATAATTTTTTTAACATTTCAGTAGGCCGCCATTTTGTTTTGCCTTATTGAATTTTTACCAAAATGTTACCAGGTCATCCCCATATAACCCTTAATTTTTGACCAAAATTTGAAGTCAATCGGGTAAGTAGTTTTTTTATCTATGCCGCGACCAGACAGACCGACGGAATCGCGAAAACATTTTTCTCGTCATTTAGGGACCCTGAAACGTAAAGATCTGGTAAAAATCTCGGATAGTGATTTTTTCACGATTACAATACTTCTCTTTTATGAGGGAAGTAAAAAACGAAAAAACCAAATTTAAAAGTACACATCATGCATCTAAGTAAATTATTAAATCACATTTTTAAAGCTCTCATTCGCAGCGACTATTAGAATGTCAAATTAATATTCGTTTATTAGAACTAATTTGCGTGTCTATATATCAAAATCTTATATCAGACTTAAATCATTTTACATATACAAAAAGAGTTCATTTCCATCATTTTTTGTTAAAAACAACAGCTGATATAAAATAAGTATGAAGTTTTTTGGAAAACTGCACTTAATTTTTTTTTCCACGCCAACTGCTAAAAAACATTTAATTTTTAAAGATAAAATTTAAAAGCCACCTTCCCTTATCAACAGATAGTCTGTGAAAATAACAATTTGGCCTGAACACGTTTTCCCCACAAGTAATTTTTTTTGCATGAATCCGTGAATGGGTTTCAGTAGTTTACAAATAATTTGACTGGGAATCGGGGAGTAATTTATATCATTCAACTTACCTGGCTTTACAACAGATTTCTTACCATAACAAAGATGTTTACTCAAAATGGTCCATTTTCAATAAGCTTTGCAACAGATCTGACAAAATATGCCTTATTACGAAAATATTCACTCTTAAAAAATTAATTAAAAATTTTGATTACCCGTTTTATATGTAGCAGTCTATAAGTTTATTTTATCTACACATAAAATAAATCTCATTATTTTAATTATACTATGCAAAATCTGTAGATTTTTATTTTTTTTTCACCATCTCTTAATCCAAATCCGGTATTCCTATTTACTTAATTCCTGATTGGACTCCATCAATCTCCAAAGCTCGACAGGTCCTCAGTTCGTGCTCAAAAGGCTTTATTTTTTATGCGTCGGTGGCTATCTGGCACTCGTGATCAACCGCCGAGGTATTATTGTTCTCACCGACGTTTTATGGAACATTTTGTAGTTATCACGCGTGCTCTTAACGTTTATTAATATGCCTGGAAGTCGGATATTTAATCATGGGGCATGGGAGGCCAGTTTAGTTGGTTAGGCTGTATAAAAAATTGCTAATCCACTGCTGAGAATAATAAATATTTTTACAGAATATCCATCAATAAAACAAATGAATTGCGGTTTTTCCCTCGTAAAAGGGAAGTATCGTAATCGTGAAGAAATCATCCACTCAGATTTTTACAGATCTTCACGTTTTAGGGTACCTAAATACCAAAAAATACGTTTTCTCAATTCCGTTGGTCTTTCTGTCAGTCTATAGCTAAAAAAATAGGTACCCGAATAAAAAATAAGGGTCACATGGAAATGACCTGGTAAGGTTTTGGTAAAAATCCAGTAAAGCGAAACAAAATGGCGGCATAGTGAAATGGTAAAAAAAATATTTCTAAAACAATACTTATCAAATTTACCTGAAGTTTTGCACAACAATCAAACATTATATAGGAACCAACTAGTAAACATTTGGTACGAATCCAGGATGTCGGAACAAAATGGCCACTTAATAAAATACTTAAAAAAATGAATCTGAGAAAACTACTTATTAGATTGATTTCAAATTGTGTGCAAGAATTAAGTGTCAGAAATCAGCTGGAAAAATTGTGGTCACCCTCTAAGGTTTTACCTATCTTCAGGCTTTGGCATTGCCAAATGCGAAAAAACATGTTTTCTCAATTCCGTCCGCTCTGTCTACCTGTCAGTCAGTCAGTTCGCGGCATAACTAAAAAGAAACTTTCCTGATTGACTTATTATTTAACTTTACGTACTTCAAATTTTGCATAAAGATGAGGTGTTACATAGAAATGAACTGGTAACATATTAGCCTAATAAAAATTAAAAAAATTAACCTGAAAAAACTACTTATGAGATTAATTTTACTTTCTGTGCAATAGAAACTGTGCTCCGAATTCAAGATGGCGGAAGAAAATGGCGGCCAAATATTTTTTTTTAGAAATCAACGTAAAAATATTGTCTTATTCAATTGACATCAAATTTTGCACAAAAATTAAATGTGATATAAAGATAAACTGGTACGAATTTAACATGGCGGTCTTAAAAAAAATCAGTGTAAAAACTACGTATCCATTTATTTTAAATTATGCCCAAAAACCAAGTGTGGAATAGGCAGTAACTGGAAAAATATTGGTACGAATTTAATATGGTGGAACAAAATGGCGCCCAATAAAATGTTTGAAAAGTATATATGTGTTACCAAATGACTATGTGCAGAGCTACATTGGGTCATAATATTATTCCTAATAAAAGGAAAGATTCATAACGAGGGAAGTTCCGGGTAAATGCAATTTACCGATTTTTTATTTGGATATAATATTGAGTTACTTAAGCCAAAGCCTAATTAACAAAGGCAAGAATAAAGGTTACCTCTTTCTGTACAAGGTGTTATATATTAATTAAAAAAAAAACAGTAGGACATATTTGAAATAAAAATTTAGTTCCACAAAATTTATGGCAAGTTTTTTTCTACTTTTTTTATTTAAGATTTAAGTGCGAAGTGCGTATTTCTAAATAAAATGCTTTGCTATAGAATGTGTTAAAAAAATCAAATAATCATACGTGATTCTAATGATTGGTAAGTTATTTTTTAATAATTTTAAAATTACACATATATTGTAGCTATACCAACATTGTAAAAAAATCTAATTAGATTTATAAACACGAATAATATGTGATTTTTGTGCAACTCTATATATTTACAAATAAACTTCCAGTAAAAACACTTATCCTGAAGAGACTATAAAGGGTGTTGCAAAATGATGTGAAGAAAATTGAAGGTCAGATTCTACACCCAAAAATATGAAAGAAAGTTCTTATAAACATGGGTCCCAAAATTGGCCGTTTTCATGATACGGGGGGTTTAAAGTTTTCTATCTTAAGTATTTTATTTCACATTTATCATAAACCCGTTGAGATATTGAGATGGGTTTTAGTACACGCAAATAATTAAAGATCACATTTACATGTACAAAATTGTTTTCTAAAGTACTTTATATTTAGAAAAAGTGTACGCCCCTGGTTCTCTCAAAAATTATGTGGCTCTCTTTAAGCCAGATTAATTTTTCTTCAAAAGTGCCTTTTTCGTTATGATGCACCATTTTCGAAATAAAAATTATTTTATTAATCAGTACAATAATAAGCCATCCACGGAATGATTTATTTTAATTTCATTATTTTATTTATACTAGTGGAAACAATATATTAGATTAAATAGAAAAATAGTGTATTAAATTAAATTAAGTGTTGGAAATGGCTTCCCTGGTTTTTAAATTCGCATATTTCTTCTGACTCTTCGGACCTTTTGAGGTCTTTGGCGTATTGTTTCACAGGCACTAGTAATGCGTTCCACTAATTTGGATTGGAATACACCAATTGCTTTAGATGTCCCAGAGATAGAAATCGCACAGATTTAAGTCAGGTAATCGGGAAGGCTAAGAAATAGGCCCGCCCCGACCAAGTCAATTTCCTTGGAATGTAACATTTAAATAATCTCTTACAGTGCGACTAAAATGGACAGGCGCTCTGTCGTGCATAAACCATGAATGTTACCTAATATTAAGAGGGATATCTTCTAGTAAGTTGGATTAATTTTCCTGTAAAAATGCAGGTATGTTTGTCCGTCTTCTGGGTAAAATAAAGGGTCCAACCAAATAATTTTAAACTCTTCCTGCCTGCACATTGATTGAAAATTGCTGTTGGTGTCGCGATTGATGAATAATAAGTAGATTTTCATCTGCTCAGTAATGTTTATTGTGAAAATTTAAAATACCATTTCTGCTAAATGAAGCTTCGTCCGTGAAAGAAATAAATTGCCGATTTTCTGCATTTTTTTGTCTTAACCTCTGGCAATACTGCAATCTGGCTGGAAAGTCTGCTTCAGAAAGGGCTTGTACTCTAAGTAAATGCTAAGGATAGAACTGTTGCTCGTAGAGTATTCGCCATATATATATTATCGTGGTTGGTATTCCCCAATTCGGTCTCTAGACGCCTTGCTCCTCTTTCAAATTTTTTGAACGGCTTTTAAAACATTTTTCCTGTCGAGCTATTGACGGGTAGTGTTGAAAATATGTAAAATAATGTGAAATAAACTATTAAAAACGGGAAGCACCCCGTATTGTGAAAACCGATAATTCTCGGACCCATGTTAATACGAACTTTTTTTCAGATTTTTACCTTAAATTTTCCTCACAACATTCTGTAACACTCTGCATATAAAAAAAAATAAACATTTTATACTTGCCAGGATCCCTGAGCATTTTCGTATAGCTATATATGAAATAATATAAAAAAATAATTCTATTTTTACTATTTTGAGAAATAATAGTAATTTATTATTCACCAAAAAGCAAACTGTACATTATTATTTACAAAAAGAAAATACAAATATTAGTTAATAAAGGCCAGCATTTCAGACTTCTGCATAGAAGGCAGATTCTGCTCTTACAATGCAGCGGCGTATCTTGTATAGGTGACAATATATCAAAAAATTTTAAAAAATATCCTTGTCAGGATCCCTGAGTATTTTCGTATAGCAATAATATAGAAAATTACTTTTCTGAGAAACCTTTTAAAGATGTTTAACCCTATTAAAAGCTTTATTTTTTTTAAAAGGAAAGTAAACCAATGAAGATGAAGATTAAGTTTGCTACTTTAAATTGTATACCCTATATATACTAAAATCGAAAAAAATGCGCTTTCACACATCTTTATCAAAAGTTCTTGACCGGAAAAGATATATATGTAGAATAGCAAAAATTTATAATTTCTGCAGATGCAAAACGGCCAACAAGAAATATTGGTTTCGATTATATCACAGGGTACTCTCCTGCGATCATGATTTCTGGGCCTCTACCCTCATCTGTTATTTCAGATCTCCCTGGGTACAAGCCTACCTGGTGAGGGTAGAGGCCTAGAAATCATGATCGCAGGAGAGTACCCTGTGACATAATCGAAAGCAATACTTCTTGTTGGCCGTTTTGCACCTGCAGAAATTATATATTTTTGCTATTCTACATATATACCCTATATACTTTTTTCAATTTTTGAATTCTCCTTATCTTTCTCTTATCAAAATACGTTAAAGTCTGTATTTTGACAAGTAGTTTTTAAACTATTTCACTTCAAAATTCCCCGTTCATCGTTAACAAGTGGTAGTATGATATTATGTCTTATTTTTATTAAGGGAATTAAATCTGAATTGTTCCGATCTAATCGGCAAAATAGGGACATATTACATATTTTTGAAAAGAGGACGATAAAGAGAATTCTAAATATAAAGTCTATTCAATTTAGAATAACAAAGAAGATGTTCATCTGTTTACTTTTCGATTGTTGTTTGCTTTTTTAATTAACGCATAGAAAACATACCTGATAATTCTTGACACTTTTAAACTATAAAAATGAAGGCAACAAATTTTAAGAAAAAGGCCAAGGCAATGGCAATATTGACTTCCTATAGGACATTTATAAATGTCCAGACAGACCAATAACGAATTCGCCTTTCGAGACTTACGCAGAAATATTTTGGGGCCTTGCAGCTGTTGGCTAGGTTAGTGCATGAAGATTTTATTGACGGCCGTGTTATAGAAGATACATAAACTAAATGTAAACTATAAAATAACTGTATTGGGTTAGTAAGTTTAAGGTTACTAGTGAGTAAAGATAATACGTGTATGTATAATTTCTTGATACATATTATTACAGATTAGTCATTATTTGGCGCCTACTTCAAAATGTCTTTATTTAAGAAATAAATAAAATATTGTTTTTTACTTTTTTGCGGTTTTTTTTTAAGTCGGTTCTATTTTTTAAATTATTTTATTTTCACCTTTTAGTGATTTTTTGCAAGTTACATTTTTAAGAATATTATAATCTGTAGTATATGTATATCCAATTGAATATAACATAATACAAAAAGTGACGAATAGAGAAGTAAACAACACTATTACAAAATGTAAATTTAATTTTAAAACTCGCTGCCTTTATCTCCCTTATACCTGTGTTTTTTTATATTTTTAATTACAAAAAAACAAGTAAATGGATTTCAAATCAAAATATATGGCAACACCAAAGAAACGTCCTGTACAATTTGGTATTTTACTCATCCAAATCGGCCAAGCCTTTTAGACAATATGCGCGAAGAAACATAAAAAAATACATATAGGTCGAATTGAGAACGTCCTCCTTTGTTGAAGTCGGTTAAAAATCGAACAAATCTCTCTACCAAATAGGATCCAAAACAAAGACTAAGTAAACATTTAAATTTAAATTTTTGAGAAACATTGTTTACACGAGAAATTATACGTCAGGGAATTTACTATTTTGAATCTTAGAACAGCATATTTAAAAATCAGTAAACATTGCCTTTTACCCTTTTATTTCTAGAGTAGTTCTCAATTATGAAACATATTATTACAAAAAGTGGTCTTTCGTTCATCCCCAATAACAAATATTTCCTTTCTTCACTTCAAGTACTTACTTTACATATCCCTAAATCATTCTTAAATGATTAAATTTTTGTTGTTCTAACCCATAGACATTCTATTAGACCTATCGTTTATCCATAAGTAAAAAAACAACAAAACGAATTGTTCAACGCATTTTTTCAGTAAATAATACTTTAAAAGATCGGAGAACCGAAGTTGTACTGATTCACTAGAATTTGGCTAGGCCTAAAATTTTCTTAGAGATTTGTCAAAATTCTATAATTTAATTTATCAGATGCTTTTGAGTAATCTGAGAACGCTAAAACAACCTCTATCCCTGGCTCACAAATGTCAAAGAGGTGCATTTAGGAATTATATGCTTGATACCTAACATTTTAAATAGTATCCACCAATTTTCTACTAGTATCGAGATTCAGGTCGAGAACTATGAGACTATATGACAACAACTTTAAATAAACGTACGTCAGTTACGTCTCTCGTTCGTACAGAACTTGATTTCCTTCATAATGCTATAAAAAGATAAGGAAAAAGAAATTAAAATCTACCAATATATCAATTCCATCTCATAATGACCAAACTTCCTTGGTCCCTGTAGGATATTCTTTGGCTGTAAAATTGATTTTTGGTCATGTTATGCGTTGCCAAATCAGTGTTGTTGTTTATAGTAATGTTAGGCTATGCACTTTTTCTTAAAATTCAAAAAACAAAGTTTTATCCAATTTTACTTGGTGCTTATAGATTTTTTTTTATCTTTGTACATAAACACTAAAAAGATTTTTCTAGGTAACTGATTGAAAAGTTTAGTAATATTTTGGCATATAATTTAAATAAATAAAGAATTTATCATATCCACTCCATTTTATTATAAATATCCTTTGCGATTGTAGCGAGATAAGTTTCTGCCTAAGCATGCCACTATTTGTCACCCCATAATGTTGTGTGCCTGAAGGCATTAAAATTAGCGCCGGGGCATTAGAATTATCTGTGCGATAAGGTGCACGTGTGAGGGGGGCCTGAGGGGATGCATTGCCATGCAACCCCCCCTTGAGGCTTGATTGATGACACGCGACTGCGATTTGGTCAATGTGGATACAATTCGTGCTGTATAGGGTGTTCTAAATGGAATAATAATTAGTGTTTATTTCTTAACTAATAATTATTTACTATACCATGGTAAAGCAGTTTACTACGCTCTTACTGTTTTGGATATCGGCAAATTGATGTGAAATGAATGTCAATGTACAGGTTTAGGACTACATTTAAGGACTTATTCACACCGCAGGACGCACAGTTCAAATAACAAAGAAATAGAAATTATTCAAAAGGCTTATTAAGAAAAAATACACTTTTTCGACTTTTTTCTACGTTAATTTCACATGAAGAATATAAAAAAAACAAAACTAAAAAACGAATATAACAGTTTCAAAAAAACTTTACCTGCGTTTGATCTTTTATATTTCTTGACACATGAATTTTAATTACTTATAACTTAAACAATAAATTATTTTAATACTCCAAGCCTGCGACACAACACCGACAAGAATTGACGCATTGCCTACATATATTACATATTGTGCTAAATCTAAGTTAATTAGTTTTTTTGTTCTATCATTTTTCATACTTAAAGGTGCCATGACTTATAGATGGTTTGTTTTACCTGATGCTAAATGATTTGCGCTTTTCCCAACTTAATTTTATTTTTGGTTATCTCCCCTATGACATCCACTACCAGACTTTACTCGAAGTTTTAAACAGTGGTTTTAGGTTTATATCCAATGAAAAATTATCATATGAAAAGGAAAACTCTTTTATTAAAGTCAAACTGCTCAGAAGTAACGGCATCTTAAAGTATGCAAAATACCACACACTCAAATAAACTAAAGAATGATTAAATTAAGCAGTACATTCCGCTATAAAGAAATATATTAGAGTATTAAAGATAAAATTATACATAGTATCTCAATTAAATTAGAAAAGGTAAACACAAAATACAAAAACATAAAAACGTATTTTACCCTAAACAATTTCTGTTATTTTTTTAAATCCATTATACCCATACATGAATATCAAAAACTAGTAAGATAGGCCATACCACAAAAAAATCTAATTAGATTTTTCTGAGGCCATACACACCTTTGCGAAAATAAAAACTTCATAATGATTGTTTCATGTTAATTGCTTTTTTTAAACATTTCTCTAGTTAAACTGTTATGTACAGGGTCTTAATTATTTCAGATGGAAAAAAACGTGTTATACAAAAGTTTTAGGGTTTGTCTCGAACGGCCAGAATTTGGTCTCTAATCGAACAAATGTGTATTCCCTGATTCGAAATATTCCGGGTTTATAACTGTATCTCGAAAAATGGCCAAGTAAATCAACAAAAACAGAGCCATAAGAACCAGTGTGTTGGAGAGAGAATTAATTTTACATCAAAAGAGAATATTCTCTCTCCAACACATTGATTCTTATGGCACGGATTATGTCGATTTACCAGGCCATTTTTCAAGATAGAGATACAAACGCGGACATATTTATAATCAGGAAAACAAGATTAAATACCTAATAATATACAGGGTGTCCCATTAAAAAAAGTTAATAGTTTGTTACAGATTTGCGATACGTATTTGCTCGATTAGAGACTAAATTCTAGCGGTTCGGGAGAAACCAATCTCAAATAATAAAAGCTCTTGGTAGGGACGTAAATATAATCAAAGACCCTGTACTTGTACCCGTAGCAGGAAATAAAATTTAAATTTTAAGGTCAAAAGTATCCATTATACAGGATGTTTTACTTAAAACTCGAAACATTTTTTTCTTGAGAATTAACAAGTATATTAAAATTTGGAAGTTTTTATTATTTATATTAACTAATTTTATAGGGGAGATATACAGGATGTTTCACTTAATATTCAAACGCACTTTTTAGCAAAATTTGGTAAAAAATGGTTATTTAATTGAGTAAAATGTAATTACTATGAATAAAAGAAATTTTTAAGTTTGAAATCTGCGTCTATTTCTAAGACATTTTGTTATTTCCACCAATTTAATTAATGTATTGATCTCGGAGGTATTTTTCCAAAATAATGTTTTTTTTCTTGAATATAGTATTTGTTTTCGACATATTTTTTAAGTAAAAAAATGGATACTATCGATTTATATTAAGACGAAAAAGAAGAAAAAAAATTATTTTATTTAAGCTCTCAATAATTACAGTTTACTTAATTAAAAAGCTACGTTTTACTAATTTATGATACACCGCTTACCAGGTCATTTTTAAGTAACCTTTGATTTTTTTGCCAAATTTGAGGTAAATTGGATAATTAGGTTTTGTATTAATAATTTTTTAACGTTTCACTAGGCAGCCATCTTGTTCCGGCATATTGGGTTTTAACCAAAATATTACCAGTTCATCCCCATATGAGCCTTAATTTTAGCCCAAAATTTGAAGTTAATCGGATAAGTATTTTTAAGCTATGCCGTAAACTGACAGACAGACTCACAAACCGACAGGTGGACTGACGGAATTCATAAAACATATTTTTTGGCATTTAGGGATGCTAAAACGAGAAGATATGTAAAACCTGCTAGGGTAAATTTTTGAAATTACAAAAATTTTATTTGGCCGCCATTTTGTTCCGCTATATACTAGAATTAGTTATGGACCATAATTTAAAATCAGTTCATTAAGTAGTTTTTTCAGGCTGAATTTTGAAATATTTGATTAAGCCGCCATTTTGTTTCGCCATCTTGGATTCGTACCAACATTTTACCAGTTGATTCCTACATAATACTTGATTTTTTTTTGCAAAATTTGAGAAAAATTGAATAAGCACTTTCTTAGTAAAAATTTTTTTAACATTTCACTAGTGAGCCATTTTGTTTTGCAATATTGGATTTTTACCAACGTGTTACCAGGTCATCCCCATATGACCATTAATAACAGACAGACCGACGGAATCGAGAAAAAAATGTTGATCTAGACAGATTGAGAGACCGACAGACAGACAGACAGACAGACATACAGACAGACAGACAGACAGCCAGACAGACAGACACACAGACAGACAGACAGACAGACAGACAGACAGACAGACAGACAGACAGACAGACAGACAGATAGACAGACACAAACAGACAGACCGACGGAGCCGAAAAAATATGTTTTTCGTCATCTAGAGACCTTGAAACGTAAAGATCTGAAAAAATCTCGGAGGGTGATTTTTTCACGATTACAATACTTCCCTTTAATGAGGGAAGTGAAAATGTTTTAGAAATAGACGTAGTTTTAAAGTTCTTCCAATTGTTTTGCCAATAATCGTGAAGGTGTCGTTTTTATTTTAGCAATAAATAATTACATTTTAGACCATAAAATAAACACCACCACCACCAAATTCTGATATCACGGTTAATTACCGAGAAAACGGCGTTTGAAATTCTAAACGAAACACCCCGTATACATAGAGTTTAAATAAACATGATATATAAAATATATTATAAAAATACAAATACTCGGTGGAAATATTCTCTAGGGTGCACTAAGGAGGAATTTTACAAAATTCCATCCGTAAAGGAGCGAAAAGAGGTGGTAAATTTTGTATGAAGATTTTTTTGTAAATATAGCCTTTAAAAGAAATAAAACGGCTTGATCATTATTTTTGAAAATTCATCTATTCTGAGGGAGTGAACGGGGGTGGCAAAACAGTGACTGACAGACAATGCACAGCCTAAACTGGTGGACTTAAAGATTTGAAATTTGGAGGAAATATTCCTTGCACTAAGAATGGATTTAACAAAATTCCATCCGTAAGGAACGTAAAGGGGTGTAAAGTACGTATGGAAAAAAAATTAAGTTACCGTTTGTAGATATAATCTTAAAGAAAATATTCCTTGAGTACCCTAAAGGTACACTAACGCTGGATTTTACAAAATTCCAATCGTAAAGGGGTGGCAAAATTTGCTTGACGAAAATTTAAGTTTCGGTGATGACACTTTGTAAATATAGTTTAAAAGAAATGAAATAGCACCTGTTTCATTGTTTCTGAAGTTTCATTGTTTCTGAAAATTATCCTTAAAAAGGAGTGAACGGAGGTAGCAAGTCAGTACCGTGGATGACTGAATGACAGACAACGTACAGCATAAAACGGTGGACACAGAGATTTAAAATTTGGAGAAAATATCCCTTGAGTACCTTAAGGTGTGTAGTAAGAAGGGATTTGATAAAATTTCATTCAAAAAGGGTGGTAAAAAAATATTTTACGAACGATACTTCGTAAATATAGTCTTCAAATGAAATAAAATAACACGTGTTTCATTATCTTTCAAAATTCATTTTTAAGGAGGTGAACGGGGGTAACAAACTTTTTATAGAGAAACATTAATTCTGTCGTATCGATCTGAATGCAATTCGGATGACAGTATAATAATTTGATACCATCAAGCTGTTATGATTATGACCAAAGTATATTTTATATGATTTGCTTCTGGCTTGCAAAAAAAGATATTCACCGTTTAACTGCAAATTAGTGACCCTCCAACCAAAATCCCCGATGGGGTCACGTGACGTATTGGCCCATCATAAATATTCTGCGAGCCGTTCAGTTCTCGGTCTGCCCGTTAGTCAATGCTTAAGTTTATATATATTATTATTTATTTTATTTGTATCCGCTTTAATGATGGCTTTGTTAAGACATCTAGTTTTTTAAAACACAATATTTATATTCCCTCATCATTTACGCGTACCAGATCCCGGTTAAAAGCTAGTTTGATATATACCAAGTAAAAAGAGCTCAGGAAAATATCAAAATAAAACCAACCTTTTTAACACAGTACAGCTAAACTTGAGTACGGAATCTTTGGTCGAGTTACCTTTACTCCCTATCAAGGGGGGCAACTGCCCCCTCCCTTCCCCGCATCCTATGCGCTTCTAGAAATGATTTGTATTTATTGGTCTAGTTTAAACGAATTACAAAAATTTTACTTTAATTATCCTGATATTCTGTAATAAATTACATAAGTAGGTATATGGAAAAATGTACTTGTCCCTGGGGTATAAAAGGGGTTTCGTTGCCGCAGGCACAAACCAGACTTACGACGACTTTGCTTATAGAACAACTATATAATGGAATAGCGATGTTCTTGTAAATATTTAACATAACCAGCCATGGAAACTATAACTCTAACTTGAGAAATGTTTTACATAATTTGAGTCGGAAATCCTAAGGGCAAAACTGGATGCGGTATATAGCCACAATTGTTTCGGTATAGTTTAAGAGTGTTTTGAAATTCATCCGGGATTTAGCGTGCTCCACAACATTCATGTAAATAAAATATGATATTAAATATTCTCCGCTCTAGTGTATAACTACTAGCTTAAAACTTTAAATAGCGCAAATTACCTCTAATCAAAGTTTTAATCAAAGCTATGCTTTTCCAAGTTTTTCATATTTGGATTGATATTTGATATACATTTCTAAAAGTCATTAGTACTGGAGCCCATGAACAAAATGGGTATTTGTCGCTGCGCGTCTAATAAACTGACACATGATTAATTGGAGATTCTGATATCGGGCCTAAATTTTTACACTCCGAGTTTAATTGGATTTTCTGTGGTGGAAAAGGAAATTTCTAGAAATGTAGTATCTGGACTCAAAAACAATTGAAACAAGAAAAAAAGTCCAATCCATTTTTGCTGCCTGTGTTTGGATTTTTAAGTCTAATTTATGTCAAAAATATTGTAAATTTTTGTTGATTTGCTTATTATAGAGAGTATTACAATCACTTCTGCGAATATGTCAAATTTTACTAGAATGAGGTAACTGTCATTTAAAAAGGTTCTTATCTGTTGGTAGCTCTCTTTATTCACAAAGGTCATTCCTCAAAACGTTTTACCAATTTTGTGATTTCTCTTAAAAGATTTCTGCTGCAAAGTGAATTTTAATACATTATCTTTGCATCCGAGGGTTCTGCGGAGTAAATCTTAAGAAAGAATATTACAAAATCAAATCTTGTTTAAATTTTTAAAATTGTTTTAATTGTTTTAACTTAAATGCATATTAAGCCCTTATTTCTCAAAGATGCGTTTAAGTGTTATTTAAATGGATGTAATAGACGTTTAGTGAATAAAAGAAGGAAAATCATATTTTTGCCAGGTTAGTAGAACGTAAATTTATCGTTTTTTCTAAATAATCTAGATTGTAAAACAAAAATTAAACAAGAAATTGCTTTGCATGTAAGAATGTTACAACGAATTAAACTGCAAAAATCGTAGTCGGTATTAGAAACAACACTGTTACAGTAAAAAATCAAAATTATGCCCTATTTATTTAACAGCATGTACCATTCGTTTTCTCGAGAGCCCTCTAAGATTTCTCCAGTTTTATATCGTGATATCACTTACTCTCTTAGGGTCAAGTAAACATTTCGAGCAATGAAACGTTCAATGTTGCGGGGTCAGCTATCTTTTACTCATTTCTTGAAGTTCGTTAATATATATTTTCATAACAAAAAATGAATTCACTGTACCAAGTTTTTTTATAGACATAAGTTAAAAAAGAACTCACTCTTGAGAACTATACTGAAATTCTGGAGGAAAATCTGTTATCGAATATCCAAGGCATGAATAACAGTTACTTCTAGCAAGATAGTTCTCGAAGTCATAATGTCCCAAGAGTAGCTGAGTTTCGATATAGATATTTTCCCAATGAGTGGTGGGGTACGAATGGGCCGGTAAGGTATCCACCTAGGTTGGCTGACCTCACCCCATAAGATTTTTTTTCTGGGGATTTTTAAAGAATATCATTTACACAAATAAGAGCAATACTATTCAAGAATTAATCAATCAATGCTCTTAGGGGTGTTGAGAAGCGCTGCGGATAATGCTTTACGAATAATGGTCTCCAATTCGAAAATAGAAGATAAGTTGATATGTTAAACTTTTTTCTTAGGTACTAGAATTATTATTCCTTTTATATTTTATTGATTTTATTGTTTATTGTTATTTATGTTTATTATGTGTTGTGTTTAATGTCATGTTGTTATTTAGTTATGTTTATGTTTAGTTTTGTGAATATAATAATTGAATTGAATTAAAAAATGAGTATTTTGCAAAAACTCAGGCACTAAGTATTTGATTTCGTTGAAAAGGTAATTTAATTTCTAATCGATTTAAGAGAAAATATACAGGGTGTCCCATTGAAAAAAATATAACTTTATGTCATATCTCAAAAACTGAGACAGATAGAAAAAAAGGAAAAACACCACTGAATTCTACGTAAAACACTATACAAAGCATTTACTTTTTTCTTCTATCACCAATAATTAGCGAGATACAAGACCCTATAAAAAAACAATTTTCGTAAACACCCGTAGCTCAATAACGAATCAAGTTAGACATGATCAGTAACATGGTTAATGTTCATTTGTAAATCGAACTCGAAAATGTTCAATCAGTTTTTATGTAGCACCTAAAGTTTTGCCAGAACCTCTTAACATTATCGAAAATGCGCCACTCTGTGCCACCCCTGCACATGATAAGTAAACTAAAAATGAACATTGTCGGAGCAACATGAATTTTTTCATAACCGATCCGTAGAAAATAATCTGTTACCGTAAACTAAACTCATTTCAAATTCTATGGACTCACCAGTGCAGGTCGACTCCGTGTACATCGGTTTTAGTAAGGCGTTTGACAAAATAAATCTTAACATTATTTAATTATATATTTAAACTCTCTAGGGCTCATGCGCGTGGAGATCTGCTTCGTTGGTTGACTTCATATTTATGTTATAGAAGCCAACTGGTTGTAGTCAATGGGAAAAATCTTATATGGTAACTTTGGAGTGCCCCAAGAAAGCCCCGTTTTGTTTTTGATATATTTATGATATAAATGAATGTTTTAAGTACAGTCACTTCTCCTTATACGCAGAGGATCTAAAAATTTATTTCAGCATAAAAGGTATAGGCGATTGTCTTTTGCTTCAGAGTGACCTTGACTCATTTTATTAATACTGCCAAAACAACCAGATGGCTCTTAATGTCGATACATTTTGTTATATTTCCGTATATAACGTAGACAATTTAACTTATTTATAGCTATGAAAACTTTGTCTTATGTTTACGTTTATAGTAGGCTCAACTACGCTAGTGTAGCCTGAAATCCACGGTTCGGAATCTATAAGAGCAAACTAGTAATAGTTCAAAACAACTTTTTCAGGTATCTCTTCTTCGAAACCGATTTAAATTTTCCTTACTTGAGGCTTGTAGATAGCACACCGATGTAACTTTCCTTTTCAAAATGGTCAGCGATCTCGTAGATTTCCCGAATATTCTATCGGGTATCCACTTTAACATTCAACAGCGATCATTAAGAAGTAATTATTTGTTTATTGTCGAACCATCCTCGAGAGAAATGCCTCATTAAATAGAATGCTTACACCATATAATTGGGGATATGCTAATGTTGACTTATTTAATAACGCTTTAAACCGTTTTCGAAACCTGATCGAATTTATTTACCAAATTGAATGATTTAATTTTTTTTCCCTTCTGGACTTTACATTATGTTTCAGTTTTTTTTTGTACTGTCGTGATTCGTAGTATTTCATGAGGCTTCTACCTTTTGATGTATTCGTGGATATTATCTTAAACCTCGGTCTGTTGATATCTTATATGTATTAAATAAATAAAAATGCATGTGCATTTCTTTACTTTTATAGAAAAGAATACATGTGCAAATATATTTTCTTAGGATGCATTCTATTGGACATAAGACACAGATACATTTTTAATTACAACATCAATCATACTAGACGCGTATGAGAACTCTTCCTCGAAATATCGGTACATTTTTTTCTCAGAATCGATAAATTAAAAGGAAAATAAATATCAAGTTTTACTGAGACAAGTCACCAAGAAATCAATCAGTTTTCATCTACTTGCGAAAGAATATATTTATGCATCTGTCAGATGGTCGACATTTGCTATGTATCGGGTCGAACCAAAAATGCCTTTATTCATATGTCATTAAAATAAAATTTGGATTGCAATAGACTATGCACTTAATTGATCTATTTTTGATTCTGAAATTTGATTATCATATTCTGCTCAATTTTAGCGCAAAGTAAGTCACTACAGCAGTGCGATTTACATCGGAAAAGGTTGCTCCTAGCGATTTCTGCTACAAGATTTTACGTAAAAATGATTAAGAATTTCATGTAATATGTAATACAAGAATGATCATTATCCTTTGAAAGTAAGAAAAAACATGTAGGTGACGCCCCCTACAAGTAAGAGCCAAATTAAGATCAAATTTATATTTTTAATGTCAAAAACTCCCATGTATAATTGTATCCATAATACTTAAAAAGTAATTCTTTAGATTTAAATTTGGAAAAAGTCCTACATTATTTCGATTTATTTTAAATCCAAATACCTCTAAAACGGTTGCTCCCAGCGACTACTTCTAACAAAAAAAACTTTATTATATATATACATATATATATATATATATATATATATATATATATATATATATATATAAATCGGGAATTTTTCTTTAACCCTATATTTATATTTGGAAACCTTATTGTCTTAGGCCTAGGTTAATAGTAAAATACAATTTTTCATATCAAGTCAACGTTTCGCTCATTGTGTTGAGCTTTGTCAAGAGTTTATTTTAGTTTGCTTGGTATCTAAAAAAGTATTTTTTTCATTAAAAGAAAAAACACAGGAAAAATATATACAAAGACGCAAACATTATATACATATTAGAAACATTAAAGGTTTAAAAACTTAAAATTGTTACATTAATAATATTACAAATGCTACTTTTGGTAAAATAAAATGTTTAGTTTTGACAAAACACACATAATTAAGGACACACATTTAAAACAAACATTTAATACTTAATTTTATGGTACGCACCTTGAAAAAGCAATTTACATGTTGTGTTGTAAATGATATTAGACTGATCGAGTTTGGAGTGTTTCGGTTATCAATTTTTTTTTAGTAATAGAAACGGTAGAATTTATCTGATATCTATAAAAATATTATATGCTTCACAGCTAACTAAGCATCAGATAAATTTTACCGTTTTTATTACTAAAAAAAAAAAATTGTTAACCGATAACTCCAAATTCGATCAGTCTAATTTCATTTACAACACATGTAAATTGCTTTTCCAAGGTGCGCACCACAAAATTAAGTATTAAATTAGTGTCCTTAAATATGTGTGTTTTGTCAAAACTAAACATTTTATTTTACCAAAAGTGGCATATGTAATATTATTAATGTACAAGTAGAGCTAAATAAATAATATATATATATATATATATATATATATATATATATATATATATATATATATATATATATATATATATATATATATATATATATATATATATATATATATATATATATATATATATATATATATATATATATATATATATATATATATATATATATATATATATATATATATATATATATATATATATATATATATATATATATATATATATGTATATCAATCTTAAATTATGTTTATTTAAAATGTCTCTCGTTAGGAATTCCTTCGACTTGCTACCAGTGTGAACGAAAAATTTTATTTGCATAACTAATTTAAAATTATACATAATATCTTTTTATAACATCCTTTTAGAATTTTTGAACTCTTCTCATAAAACAGGAAATTAGAAAACGAGCACACAATGACTTATTCAGTTCCCATTCAAGTGTTTAATATTCCATTTAATATTCATTCATCAATCAGTCACGGCAACCTGAATTAATCTGTGCGTTTGTTCGCATTTCCCACAATTTTGGCCAATTTTGCGGATATATAATTATTTTCGAACTCCCGGGTACTAAAAGAATACTGCACGTGAGAATATCAAAGAAATTTTAATCTGATTTACACCGATCCGTATACCGTTGTGGTGCAGCAGTTACAAGAGTTTTTGCCATATTCTACGTTATCGCTAAACAAAAGATAGTCAAGTATGTTTAGTCGATTAGATCATATAAGATAATTTTCTAGGGTTCATCATATCAGAGAACTGGGGTTTTTGTTGTATAAAAAAGGATTATTCGCTGTATACTGGGTTTAAGCAGTAATGCATCTTATAAAACTTATTTTAAAACCTTTCGCTTCTCATGTTTCCATCCTTATAATTCTTGCGACTGGTGGTGTTTGCAAAAAATATTCTAATTTATTTCAAATCAACTCAGATTTCTACAATGATTCCATTATCATGTCTACAAGAACCAAAAGTAACTTTAGAAGATCTTATTATTGTAGCAGTTTTTTTTCCAGAGAAAACCTTATTATCAGACCATAGACAATAAAAGTTTTTAATTCACTGCCTTTAGAACTTCGACGAATTCAGGGAGCGGCGGCTGTCACAGGGTACCTCTTCGAAAATCATTTTATTCATGTAATTGTTGGTAATTTTATATGTAATTAAATCATATTCTTTAATCGGATTTGCAATGTATGCTATTGTATTTGTTTTTGAGTTGTAAATTTTAACATTGCAATATCAAAGCATTGTAAGCGCCTGGTGCCTGAGTGTGTTTTATCAATTTTATAATATAATATTTCTTTATTGTTATTATTTTTTAATAATTCACGTTGCTGTTGTTAACAAAAATAATAATAACAGGTATAAGTCATGGTTATCAAGTATATCAGTATGCAATTAAAAAAATTCTATTTCTTATTTATATATTTTAAAAGCAAAATTTGTTACGGACATACATTTGCGTAATGCGATTTCGAATGTAATTAGGAATAAATGTTAATAGGGTAGCAATAATCTCGTTTTTATCTGTTATCTGTCTTGGAAGGAACTGCCTGAGTTTGTCTTTTAACCGAATGTGTCCTTTACCTATTTTGATCCCTTTTTGGGCGTATGATACGCGTAGATATCAAGCCAAGATTTTGATTTCAGATAATTGAAGGTCGTACTACTTGTGATTCGTTAGTATTTATTTGTATATTTCTCGTTGCTTGGGACTATTCATACGTCACAATTTATTAACTTGGTGTTATTCGATTACTCTTGTTATGCTGATCATGCGCATAAGAGTATGGTGGAAATGATCGAATTTTGATTATTGTGTATTGGAAAAATAAAGCACGGTAAATTAATTAGAAAAATGGCGTATATTGTATTTTCTGTTGGACAAAACTTATGTTTCTAGTTTGAACGTATTCTCATCGTTATTTCGTATTGGTTAAATGATAATTGGTATTAGACGTGTTGTCTCTGTATTGACAATTGTCATAGGCACCTTTCTTTTTGTTCTTTCCTTCTTCGACTTCTACTGCCGGCGAGGCAAGCACTCGAATTTGTCTCTAAAAAATGTGCTTCTTGATGAGTATCCTTGCATAAAATGCAGCCCTCGGGCCTTAAATCAATAAAGCTACCCATAAACCAAGTAAGTACACATTTCTAGTGTAGTTCTTGAAAGTTCTTCATTTTTCTTGCCTTTTTTTGGCGCATTCCTTTAATTTTTTTTTATGTTTGAGTTTCGGGATTTAAATTGAAATTGATTAGATCTTGTAGGGCTCTTTTCACGTGGTGGCTTAAATTTTGAATTCCAACACCTCCCTGCCCCTCCCGCCCTTCACATGAGGCAGTCGGTCCCTGTAACGGGACATGTGGCGGCTCTTATCATGACGATGTAGCACTAAAAAGGCAATACCAGTAGTGTGTTAACTTAGCAAACTACTATCTCTATACTTTCTAGAATATGTAATAGATTAAAGTGTTTATGATTGACTTTGGTATTAATATTTGATTTTATGGTGTAACAGGGCATTTATAAGTAAGCCACGTTACTCTACTTTCAATCAATTACCCATTATCTTGAATTGAGCTTTAAGAGTTATATCCCTATACAGGGTGTTTCACAACTTATCCACGAAATTTTAACCACATATGCACTGTTACGAAAGATGTTGATTTCTAAAAACAAATGTAATAAAAGTCCTACAGAAATTAAGTTATAATTCTCAATAACCAAATGAAAAATAAGTATCTGTATTTTGCGCTCATCGTTGCGATATCACAACACTCATTAATAATTTCTTGTAGCAAATGTTGTACCAATCCACTAAAGAAAACAAAATACCAGGAATTTTTTGTTTTTTCATATTGATAAGAACATGTAAATAATGTTTAATCTGTATCGTGAGTGATCTGAATGAACAACGGTCGATTTTTGTGAATTTAAAAAAAGTATTTTGCGAGTTTATGTTTTTCGATATTTATTAAAAATGGCATGTGTACAGTAATGAGGAGTTAGTGGATATTGTTTTAGCGTACGGAGAAGCAGTGCAAAATTCGCAAGCAGCTTCTCGTTTGTATGCAAACCGATTTCCGAATAGGCACATACCACATCCACAAACATTTACTTCAATTGTTTTACGTGCACGAGCTAGTGGAGATTTGTGCCCCAGACGTGGCGTGGATGGGGGTCGGGTTCGCCCACAACGCGTTTTAAACGCCGAAGAAGAAATTTTGCATATTGTGGAAGAAAATCCAGGAATAAGCACAAGGAGGTTAGCCCAACAGGTACCAGAAGTCTCACATGCGACAGCGTGGCGCATATTACATGAAGCCCAACTGTACCCTTATCACGTCCAGACAGTCCAGGCGTTGCTACCCACAGATTACCCCCTCAGAATAAGATTTTGTGAGTGGTTGTTGCAAAAAAATGCTCGAAATGCCCGTTTTACAGCTGATATTTTCGCCACCGATGAATCAATTTTTACTCGTAATGGTATAACCAGTCTTCACAATACCCACGTTTGGTCCTTTGAAAATCCTCACGCAATAGTCCAGACAAACTTCCAGCATAGTTTTTCTATAAACATGTGGGCAGGTATTGTCGATGAATGTCTAATTGGACCGTTCATATTGCCAGATCGGATGGATGGTCACCAGTATTTGGAATTTCTTCGGAATGATGTGCCATTGGCGGTCCGAGCAAGGATGGGGTTTCTGCACGATGGGGTATATCCGCATTTTGGTTTAGAAGTTCGTAATTTTTTGAATGAGGTACAGCAGATACGCTGGATCGGTAGGGGTGGACCAATTGCATGGCCTCCACGGTCTCCCGATCTAAATCCTCTGGACGTCTTTTTATGGGGATACTTGAAAAACGAGGTATACCGTACTCCAGTTCAGAATATTGAAGATCTGCGTGACCGAATCATAGTGGCTGCCGATAATTTGAGACTTCAACCACAGCAGGAAGGAGGTGTATTTCAGTTAGTGGGCCGAAAGTGGATTAGACGCGCCCAAGCTTGCATTGAAGCAAATGGAAACAATTTTGAACAACTTTTATAAGTAAGTGAACTGGTAAACTGTATTATTTTATTATCTCGATTTCTGTACGACTTTTATTACATTTTTTTTTGAGAAATCAACTTCTTTCGTAACAGTGCATATGTGGTTAAAATTTCGTGGATAAGTTGTGAAATACCCTGTATATAACTACGTATAGCAATTATTTTAAAGATTGTATATATTGTACAATATATAGAGTTAATCATTAAAGGAGTTAATTGATATGTTATATTATTGTTTTGATTCCGGGTCTGCCTGAAAGCCAACTATACAGAGGGCCGACGCAGTCAGCCTGATAGGTCTAGATACAATAAAAAGGGGCAAATTATCAGTTAAGGTGAGTAGTAATTCTTGATATTTCTTCTAAATATAAGGATGCGTTTAAGAATTTAATCTCCTTTTAAATCAACTAGTACTGCTCCTTTCGTGCCCCAAAAGCAAGTTCAGGGTGGTCGAGTACTAGGTACTGTCTCGACAGTAGTTTTTCGATTACCCTGGGATGGTTACTTTTCATATAAAAAACTTTAAAATCATTCGTCGGTAATTGAGTTAAAACTCGATAAAAAGACTTGAATAAAACAACTTAGTAAGTTATATAATGGGGTTTAGAAGTATAAATATTTTCTATCCTATTCAGCATCGAAAATCAACAAATTTTATTATCTTTACCAATTCGTTGTTATTTTAACAATTTCGTATCTACTTTGAGATTTCATATAAATACACCAAAGATACACTATTTAACACAACAGAATGCGAGAAGCAAAAAAATAACTGATAAATGTTAACATTCATATAGATCAGAAATATTATGTTTGAATCACTAGTGACTATACTTACAATACGAGGTTTGTACGTGTTTGGTTTGATGCCGCTCCGGAAATTGTTCTTGGTGTTGCAGCTTATGGATTCCTGTTAGCTTTAAAATAAAGTTCTAGCATATCCAAGTTTCCGTTCTAAATAATTGAAATTAACGTAGTTTTTAAAAAGTGAAATTAATTAGGCACTTTAATGACAACTTAGTATAATGTATTTATGAGATACGGCAATCTTTTGTTTCATAATGTCGGCCACTCGTCCTACTCAAAGCCTACTATCAAAAAACAATAATTTTGGTTTTTATAGCTTAAGAAAAATAATAATCCAATTAATGGTAAACTGTATAATTTTGTATTTGAGTAGAATAGTTAGTTTTAGTTTAAAAGTTTGTTAGCAAAAATCTGCTACAAAATTTACATTACAATAGTATTTGAAATATATATTATACAAATTTATGTAACTATTATACAGTTATTATTAATCTATACAAATATAACAATAATAAGAGTAATATTAATAAAACTTTTAACATATCAAAATTATATAAACTGTTTTTTAAATAAGTAATTTTTTAAGGACTTTTTGAATTTTTTAAGTGATGGTTCATATTTTATTTCTTTTTTCAAATTGTTAAATTCTCTTAATCCTTTATAAAATATCTATTTATATACCAAATTGTTGGAGGGTAGAATTAAATGACAATGGTCTTTTTGCCTTGTATTATATTGATGAAACTATAAATTTTGATTTATAAATTCCTTTAAATGATTTGGAAGTATATTATTTTCAATTTTATAAATGAATACACAAATATAAAAAAATATCAAATTTTTAACATCTAGCCATTTTAAAATACGTAATATATCACTAATTTACGTATATTTGTCTTTATTTAAAATTACTGTCATTCCCTTGTTTTATATAACTTGAAGTTTTTGAAAAATATCTTCATTTGCCATATATATATAATTGTTGGACAATACAAGAAATATGATTGTATTATAAATTGTTTTTTTAGCAAATAGTGATAAATGATTGCTTATTCTTCTTACATATTTAATTTTACCCGCTATTTTCGAAATAGTTTTTTCAAAAAAATCATTAAATTTTAACTTTGAATCTAAAATAATACCCAAATATTTAAAGGAATCAACAATATCCAAATTCTTACCATTAATAAATATGTTAGTTTTGTCTGTCGCGTTAATAGTCATACATTTTGTTTTTTCTACATTCAATTTTAAAATATTTATATTTAACCAGTTAAGGACTAATTTTAACTCTCGATTTATCTTATTACTTGCTAATGTAATATCCTCATCTTTAATAGTGTGTCATTTGCAAACATTTGTATTTTCCAGTTTTTTAAAACACCCGGTATATCATTGATATATAAAATAAATAATAAAGGACCTAGTTTGCTTCCTTGTGGTACACCTACATTATTAATCTGTATATTTGAAAATACATTAGACAATTTTGTTATTTGTGTCCTGGTCTTTAAATAATTTTTGAACCATTTAAGAACACTACCCCTTATCCCATATTTATATAATTTGTCTAATAGTCTCTTCCTATCTATTGTTTCAAATGCTCTTTTAAAATCTATAAATACGGCTATTATAATTTCTTTATTTGCCATGTTTCTCGTCCAGTTTTCAATTACATATTGAAGAGCAACTTGAGTAGAGTGTCTGCGCCGAAATCCAGATTGAAAAGGTACTAAAATTTTGTTTTCTTCTATGTGATCCAAAATTTGGTTGTAAACAATTTCTTCAAGTAATTTTTCAATATCCCATAATACATTAATTGGTCTCATTTCTGTATATTTTTTATATTTTTTTATTCTTGGCACAGATGTTATATAGGAACATTTCAGATCTTCTAGTATTTCTGTTTCTCTTATACATTTATTTATAAGATTTAAGATTGGATATCCAGCACAAGAAAAGGTTTCCTTCATATTTTTTTTTGTTAAAATTTCGATGTTGTTATTATTAGATTTCAAACTACGAATTTTATGTTTAAGTTCATTTAAAGATACTTCACGGAATCTAGTTCATAAATTACTGCAATCTGGAATTTCAGTATTAAACTATTGTTCCCTGGATTGATTGTTTTAACTATATCTTCTATACTTCTTATATAATATATATAGAGTCTTTCAGAGATAATATGTGGATCTGTCTCAATTTTATCGTCAAATATAATTTCATTAAAAACATTTTTTCCTAGGTGTGTTAATTTTTTTAGGGTTTTCCACAACATTTTGCTGTCATTCTTATTGTCATCGATCAAATTTTCATAATAGGAATTTTTTTCTTTTCTTAATATCCCAACAAATTTGTTTCGCAATCTTTTATCTTCTTCCCAATCTTGAATATTATTTGTAATCGTAAATTTTTTGTACATATAGTCTCGCAATTTTTTTGCTTCCAAAATACTTTCATTGAACCAGAGAGTAGGATTATTTCGTAATAATACCAATTTTTCTTCTGTTACCTTTTCCAAGCATCGTTTGAAATTTGAAATAAAATTATTAAAAAATACATTTATATCAGTATTATTATATCCACAATTACATGATATTAATTCAAGGGCTAACTGTTTGTAATCAATAATTGATATTTTCTTGTATTGTTTTTCAAAATGAGTAAAATAATTTTCTATTTCAATATAAATCCAACAATGATCACTAACTTTGCGTAAACGTTTAACTCCAGTTTTAAAAGGAAAATTGTCGGTGATTACTAAATCAATTAATGTTTTACTGGTTGTTGTCACCCTAGTATACTCCCTAATTTGTTGCTTGAATCCAAACAGCGACATGTTTAGAGCAGATAGTGCGGCAAAAAAAATGTTTGGTACAACACAGAAATCATTACGAATTTAAAAGCGGTTCAAAACGAACCTATATAAAAATATCATATCGCCGGTGATATATTGGGCTACAGTGTTACTATAAAGCTTCAATATCGGTACATCATGATTTGACTACAAACCTTTCCGGTTTTTGCCAGAGTTTATACCAGATGACGTAGCAGGACCAATTTCACAAGAATCACCACATATATGCCAGTGCTCATACTCAGATGCTTTGCTATTGATTTTCTAACACTTTCAAAAAACCAGTCTACTGCTTTATAGATATTGACTTTTTTCGTTGCTAATTGAAAAACCTTTAGTACTGAAATAGATCAATGAATTATTTCTATACATAAAAGACACATTTTGTTTGAGAGGTTCAGAGTGCCAACTCATTTAACATGATACTAGCTCATTCGTATTATTTCTCTCATCTCTGTATATTTTAAACTCGCAAATCTTTTGACCAAATTCATACAGTAACAAAACATGCTAATTAAAAAAAAACAGCGCCTCTATCTATATCGATGTTGCCATGAACAACTTCTCTTCTTTGAATTGGTAATTTCCTTCGACATTTTCGAAACATTTACTTTGCTATTCTAGACAAAGCAGAGGACATACAATTCCCGTTGGTCATGAAGCCTTTATTTTGTAGTAGGGATGGTCAGCGTATTTACAGTCAGGTTGTAATTAATTTCAACATGCGTGGTGATGTGTAACATCTATGTGTGGTGGGAAATTTTGTCAAATCGATGAATTTCTGTTACAGAGTTTTTAAAACAAAGGTGTTAACAAGCGATATAAGATCACAGCCACTAAAGGAATGTACAAATGTGACAAATTTCACCATCCTTGTTTTATTTAGTAAATAATCTTACATGCATTTTATTGAGTATATATTAGAATCAATGTTTGGGTGCTGCTGAAATACTTCTAACAATAACTATTTTGCTGGTCTCTTAGCGACATACATGCAAATATATCGAATTCTCGGTAGCTAATAGGACGCTTTTATTCTGATCCGTCTATATATGTAAATAAAAATTTTTCTGATTGGTACGACATTGGAATCTTTTACAAACGAATACCATTAAATCTCATAAACAAAAATAAAATATTACCTAAAAGAAACTGCAATATGAACAAGAAAACACGGCTATAATAGTACTGTGTGTTTCTTGCTATTGGCTGCATTACTATGCTGATTTAAATAAATATACATACGACCTACATATTTTCAAATTACTTTCTGCTTAATATTTTGTTACCATTATCTTCGTGCGAAGCAACATATCAAATTGCATAAACAAAATATAAAAACTAGCACATTCAGAAAGAATTTAATTTTCGCCTAGATATCAAATCGTATTCTCACCGAAGAAAGTATTGAAGAAGATTGCAATGAGTGATGATTCCCTGACCCATAAATAATACAACTCTTAGAGCTTTCTCTTAAACATACTTAAAGGAGAACTGCACGCAAAAAGTGAAAAACCAGCGACAAGGTCTAGTCAAGTTCAAAGTAAGATGAAAAAGTACCTACGTATTAGAGAAAACCTCATGCAAGTCCGACCTCAAAAAAATGTGTTATGTATAGGCAATTTAAATTACATTTCGTTTAAAAATGGATTCAAAAGGGTTCACGCGCTGCAGAAATACAAAGACATAAATTTTGCAGTTACGTAGATAAAGAATCAATGCAAGGCGGTAAAGAGCCATTTTGTGGAAAAAAAATTATATGTGACGGCATTTGCATCAAAAAGTGGTCAAAAAATGGACGAAAATGGACAAATCTACTTCTATTTTATAATTCTAGATTTGATTTTTTCATTAAAATTCGCATTTAGCGCCCAATTATACATATTTCCCTATTAAAATCACATTGAAGCTAATACATATCTCTTATAGTTTTAACATAATATTGCAGCGGTGGAAAGCTTCCAAATGATCCATAATACTGCGTGCAGTTCCCCTTAAATAGTTTTCATTTAACGGGCAAATATAGATGGTGCTCCAATAGAGTCTTCAGTATCACCAGTAGTGGCTGGGATGACATAAAGTGTGTTCCGGGATTGGCTTACATGTATTGCTACCTCGAAAACCGTTATAATTACGAGGTTAGTTATTAGAAAAGTTTTAGAGAAATTTATTACAAATTCCATCCCGCCTTAAGATTTAAATTATCTTTGATGATTTTTGAGATAATTAAAAAAGACTAAAATGGTGCATTTTTTATTTTTGCCTGTAGCTTGTGAACGACTAACATTATAATTTTATCCTTGATAAATTATTAGGACACTTCATTTGTTTTTGAGATATTTATATAAAATATTGTTTTGTTTTTGATAGTAGACTTCGAATAGGACGGTTGGCCGCCATTATGAAACAAAATATTGCGGTGTCTCATAAATCCATTATACCAAGTTGTCATTATAAAAGTGCCTAATTTATTTCTCTTTTTAAACATTGTTTACGTTCAATTTCAATTACTTAAAATGGAAACTTGGATAATCTAGAACTTCGTTTTAAAGCTAACAGGAATACAGAAACTGCAATACATGCATACGAAGAACAATTTCTGGAGCGGCAACAATCCGACCCGAGACAATTTAGGTTTTTAGTTATGAAGTTATTAGAGGATGGATCTTTTGTAAAACCGAAACCCAAAACTTACGCAAAAAATAATGAAGCAAGAGATGCAACTATAGTAGAAAACGTTAAGGATGATCCATCGGTAAGAAAAGTGAAAGAACAAACAGCGATTTCTAACTGATCTGTTCATCGGACTCTAAACAAACAGCGCTTTCATCCGTCCAAACCTTTTTCTTTAGGAATATTATTATATTAGACGAATCACGTTTAGGGAATGTTTTATCAATAAATGCCAAGAAATACTTAATTTCCAATCTAAAGTTCTTTGGGCAGATGAAGTCAGATTTACACATTGCTGAATATTCAATAAAAATAATCATCATTGCTAGGATACAGAAAATCTACATCATTTAGAAGAAATGCGTTTAAGATTTGGGTTAGGTGTTTGGTGTGGCTTTATAGGTAATTTAAATTATAGCTTTAAATTACGCCTTACAATTAAATAAAACTTTTATTTTTGTGTATTAGACAACCGTTTGATTGGACCATATATTTTCAAAGAAAATCTATCTTGAAATAGATATTTGCTCTTCTTGCCAGAACAAATCATACCAGTAATTACAAATTCTGTTCCGCCAAATGAACTACATAATATGTGGTTCTAGCAAGACGGCTCTCCAACCCACAGTACCATAGAGGTGATGCAGGTCCTCAGAAATACTTTTGGCGATAATATTATTTCCAATAATGGTTCCATTAAGTAGCCTGCTAGGTCACCGAACATCACACACTCTAATTTATACGCCAAAAATGAGGTTTATGAATTTTCTCCGCAAGAAAATTGTCAGGAACTGAAAGACAGGGTACGAGACGTTTTTATTACAATCAACAGAAACATATTAAGAAGAGTTACTCATGAAATGTTAGAGAAGTGTGAAAAATGTGTGGAAAATAGAGAATGTGCCGTAATTTAGTATACATTTTGGTTTTTTTATTATTTACCTAAGATAATGTTAGTGTAGTCAAAATTATTATAAAACAGTCGCATTCTTTATATCATTATTTTTTGGATAAATTTGGGGTTTCGTGTCATAAGCTAACAAATTCTTAACTAAGATACTAAAATGTCTCTGGTTTTATTTTTATGTTTTCATTCCCAAAATTGTGCAGCAGCTTTTATATTTCTGTCAGCCTTAAAATAAAGTTTTATCAAGTCCAATTCTTTTTTTTAATGAAACATAACCATACTAAGTAGGTAATTCAGAAATACTTATGAACAGGAAAACAGAAATAAATTTCGCAATTTATAGTTTTAAACATAACTCGATTGGAACGAAAACATGTGTTATTCCGAGCAGCAATATTTTTTTTTAAATGGCGGCCACATGTCCTCCTCAAAGCCTACTACCAAAAAGAAAAAAAAATCGGTTTTTAGAGCCTAAGAAAAATAATAAACCAAACTTGTAAGATATCATTAAAAAGCTTTTGAGGAGGCCTCGAAAACAAATTAAGCGAGAAAAATATTTTTGCCTGCCTTAAATTCCTCTAATAAAAGTGGCATAATAATGTATCAACGATAAACCATAATAATAGTCGTCTACGAGCTACAAGCCAAAGTTAAAAATGCACCTTTTCAAAATTCTTTAAAACCTGCTAATTTAACCAACCTCGTAGCTATAACGGTTCCAGCAAAACTGGAAGGCAAATCTGGGACACACTGTATATTTACACAGAGCTAAACAATTTTTTTACTCGCGTAAATTCAATACACCTCATTGAATCCAAAGTCAGGCGATCATCCAGCACAAATTCAAGCCGTGGCTAATGACTTTATAAATAAATCCGTACGATTATCTGATACACACACGAGATAAAATGTACTATAAATAATATCTAACGCTTCAAAGAAAAATGGCTAAATAAATGGTACCATGGAGAAACCAAAGACTAGAAACCGGAAAGACAACAAGCAGGCTTACCATATGTAAAACGTATTGCAGTTTGAATTGGAAGAATTCTTGGAAAACACAACTTACAAATAATACATAAGCTAGAAACCATCATACTACTTTCAAACCCAAAAAAACCAATTAACCTGGAAAAGTACGAAGTATATATAGCATTCCATGCCAGGACTGTAGAAAGCTGTATGTTGGGAAAACTAACAGGCAAATATTACAAGGAGCAGCAGCCTATAAACTGAGCACCAAAAATATGGAAATTACTTTGGCTAAAAGTATAAGGGGATTGCCAATATAGAGCATCATAAGACCAGAAAATTCGAGAAGCCATAAAAATTGAAAAACAAGATGATATAAATAAAAAGGACGAAATGATGAATAAACCTAAAACCACAAAAAAAACAAGCGGAATTATTTCAACAACAGCAACAGCCGGAAACAGCGCGGAACAGAAAGCCCTGAAAATGTCAAAAAATATACTACACATTACAGAGAAATATAAACCTAAGAAACAATTTAACCATATTATTTTCTAACATCTAGGAACAAGACGACATACGACTAGCCAATCTCATATTTTGACGTTATTATGATGCTATTTGAAGTAAAGTTGTTTCTAGCCTATAATTTAATCACAAGCCATTAAATAAGTCGAGAATTTGAATAAATAAAAACATTTTATTTATGTAATTGCTTTTTTTTTGAAATGGCAGGAACATTACTTCCATAATATAAGAAGTACTAAACAAACATTTAATGCGAAAAGTCACCGTTATAAAATGACATATAATTAGGTTGCTCAAGACGTATAATTTATACCCGTAATCTGTCGGACGTAAAATATGGGGCTGATCAGCGCTAACTGCATAAAACAGTAATAAAGACAAAGAAGAAAAACGGGAAAAGGAAGCGAAAGAAGAAGAACATCAGGTATCACAGAGTTATGCTGAAGGAACAAAAGGGTATGGAACGATAATCCGATGCGTGTAACGGTGGATCGCAGTTAAATCATGTAAACGAGATAAATTATAGATTTTACCTGCTTAAGTATACTAAATTTAATATAATAGGTATTAAAGATTATTTACATAGCACAATGCAGGAATGAGAATATATGCTTAGCAGTTTTACGGTCATTACTTTGTCATTATTTAGACGCAAATTATAAGAAAGAATGTACCTCTATGTTTTCTAAAGGTTTAACGTTTCCGCGTTAGTAAAAGAAAATGGCACAAGTTATTTAACTTACTAATCTTACTTTTCAGCTATTTATTAATTTAAAATTGCCTGGAGAATTTAAAAATTTTTCGTTGGAATGATAAGTTAAATATAATGTCAACAAACTTTCACTATATTTTTAGTGTTTTCTATAACAATAGTTTACCACAGTGACTTTATATTAACCTAAATGATCTAGCAAGATCTAATAACAATAGACATCCGGCTGTCATTCTGTTGAATACAATCAAGTGTAATCAGAGTAGTTACTGAACTAACAAGAAGAATCTTACTTGCATATACTATTAAATATTATTCTTATTGTCTAAAAAACAAAAAAAAAATTGCACCAATGAAAAAATATATATTTTGCATTATTTAGAGGGTCACAGCCTCTAGGTCTCTTCGAGGCCCTTGTGTCTTCCCCCTGGAGACACTTTAGATAAACAACCAGCTCATAAGATAGTTTTTCTTAAGCTGGTTCTCCCCTAATAGGTGAGGACACCTGCATAGTAAACGTGCTGCTTCTCATATTTTTGTTCACAACATCTACAAAGAGAAATCCCACTTAGTTCTATCTTGCAAAGATTTTTAATTAGCTGAGATATTTGCGGTTGCAAATGACAGTTTTCTTGCCAAGTAAATTATTACCGTCTCCTTGCTATATAGGGTATCTTATAACCCCCTAATGAACTCCCACAATCCACAACTAATTACAATTTTACCTATTAAATTCTCACTTTTTTTCCTTTATAGTAATAGAGCCAGAGAATAGCACAAGAGATCTGAGATATAGGTACTCTTGATAGCTTACTCGATTTCAGACAAGGTACCTGGTAAGGACTTTTTTATGACTGGTCGCCGTTTCGAATATGTGCACGAGTTTTATTTTCTAAACCTAATAGGAATTTCAAAAGATACTAAACGAGATATAGATAGAGATAGATAAATAAAATGTTTTATTTATTCCTTCATAACAGTAGCCAAAAAACCCATGAGGATCGGGAACAATGTCAACAAAAACAAAATGCCTATAAAAACTTAACCTAAACTTATTCTAACATCACTTTTATTACAGATCGAAAATTCTTGTAATGGATAAAATGCATTTCTAAATAAAAACATTTTTAACAGACTTAAATCGGAGAACACGAACAGCTTCAGGAATCGAATTATACAGAGTTTCCCAAAAGGTAACAGATTAAAGTAACGTTTTTGGAATTGGAAGGTTATCAATGGTGCCGGACCTAAAAATAATATTTACAGCGTTGTCGGTTTTATAGTTTTTCCGATAGAGCTCTTAATTTTATCTTTTTAAATACAATACTATGATTGTTTTTCGCTTATAATGTTGACCAAACTAAAGTGTTTTCAATCCTAGAATATTAAATTTTTCTTCTGGACATTTTAAAAGATATTACAAGTCCGAATTTTCATTCAAAAGAATAGGCACGGTCAAATATTTCGGTAGCGGATTAGCATATCGTTATGAAAGTTGGTATAGGGGGATCCATCATTAGTGCCAGATCTAAAAATAACTTTCACAGTGTTGCCGGTGTTATAGTTTTTTTCGATAAACTTATCAACTATTTTTTTTTAAAATACAATGTTGTAATAGTTTTTTGTTCATACTGTTGACCAAACTTAAGTGATCTAAGTCCTATAATAACAAAATTTTCTTCTGAAATTTTTAAAAGATATGGTAAGACCGTATATTTATTGAAAAGAAACAGAACAGGTCGCCCAGTTTTTGGCTAGTTTTTATATTTCTTCTTTCTTTTTATTGTTAGAAAAACTTGTTTATCCAGAGAAACAAAGCGTTAAATAATTCACAAACTTCTTGAAAGTTTTATATTTTAGCATCGTAACCACAATAAATTAATCTTTAAAAGCCACTTGATATTTTATACTTCATGGTTCTAACAATGTTGAGAGTTCTATCGAAAAAACTATAAAACTGACAACGTCGCAAATGTTATGTTTCCATCCGGCACTATTGATAACTTTCCTATAGCAAATTTTATAACGATATGTCAATCCAATGTCGAAATATTTTAGATGTTTGAAGTATTTTGCCCTTCCGATTCTTGTGAATGAAAATGCGGTCTAGTATATCTTTTAAAAAATTTAGAGGAAAAATTTGATTTTCTAGAATTGAAAGCTCTTGAGTTTGATCAACAGTATAAGCAAAAACTATCATAACATTGCTTTAAAAAAATGTTAAGAGTTCTATCTACGATAAAACGCTGTAAATATTATTTTTAGCTCCGGCACTATTGTTAATTCCCCGATAGCAAGTTTCATAAATATGTTAATCCGTTACTGAAATATTTGGATTGCGGTTTTGCCATATCTTCCAAAATTTCCCGAAAAAAAAATGATGTTCTAGAATTGAAAACGCTTTGCTTTACTGAACATTATAAGCAAAAATAACTATTGATAATACCCCGATACCAAATTTCATAACGATATGTTAATCCGTTACCGAGATATTTCACCATTCGCGTTCTTTTGAATGAAAATGAATGAAAACTATAAAACTGGCAACTCTGTAAATATTATTTTTAGTTCCGGCACTATTGATAACCTCCCAATGGCAAATTTTATAACGATATGTTAATCCGTGATCGAGATATTTGGCGGTTCCGTTTATTTTGAATGAAAATGCGGACTATAACTTTTAAAATTTCCAGAAGAAAAATTTGTTATTCTAGGATTAAAAACACTTTGATTTGGTCAACATTATAAGTGAAAAATAATCATAATATTGCATTAAAAAAAAAGAAAGTTAAAAGCTCTATCGGAAAAAATAAAAACCGGCAACGCTGTAAATATTATTTTTAGATCCGGCATTGATAACCTCCCTACGGCAAATTTTATAACGATATGTTAACCCGTTATCGAGATATTTGACGGTTCCCGTTCTTTTGAATAAGCGAAAAACAATCGTAATATTGCCTTTAAAAAATAAAGTTAAGAGCTCTAACGGAAAAACTATAAAACCGGCAACCCTGTAAATATTATTTTTAGATATGGCAAATTTTATAACGTAAAGTATGTCAATCCGTTAACGAGATAATTGACCGTTCCAGTTCTTTTAAGAAACCTTGTATATATTTGTTATCGAAAATTTAACATTTTTTATATGTTATCATAGAGCAAGTCTGACCGATTTCTAGTAAGATATAGATATTTGGCCATTGAGTTTACAGACAGGTCAGGGTTTTCTACAATGAAAAAAATGGAATCTAAAATATACTTACTTATTACAGTTAAAATATTGTTTTAAATAAAAACTGGTTTGAAAGTATCTGGCTGTTTCATTCTAAAAATACTGCGCAGGCAATACTAATATTCTTCGAATTTCACAGGAATTGCCCCAAAATATCAAGCCGTACTTTATCCTAGAACTAATGACTATGCCTGATATGTTGTTAATGCAACATTTATACCAGTCCAACCTTCTATCGATGTCAAGTTGAAGAAAAGAAATATTTTCTGCTGTTGTTATTGTCAAATTATTAACCTGAAAGTTAATTTTTTCAATATATCTATTTCCAAGGATGCCAGCGACGGCTTGGACCTTCAATGCGAGTAACTTATTATTATTTTCACTAAAAATATGCGTACTTTCATCAGCATACAGTATAGTCTACTCTCCAGAGACAGATGGCAGTTCGTTGGTGTATAAAATGTATAGTAGAGGACCCAGTATAGAGCCTTGAGGAACGCCCTTAGATACACTAATTTTATTTGAAATATATTTGCTGCCCTGGAGATCAGACTCTACTACCTGCTGAGTTCTACCACCTAAATATAATGTTATTAAGTCTAATGCCACGCCTCGAATATCATACATTTCCAGCTTGTCTACCAACTTCAAGGTACATTGCCATTGTCGGTTTTTTGCTGTACAAGGATTCCAATACATGAACAATTACTTGATAGATTGCACTTATAGTTGATTACACTTCCTAAAATAGTGTCGTCATCTCCCACTGAATGATTCTAAAAGTTCCCCTGAGCACTTGTCGGTGTTAGATATATGGAAGTCTGTATGTGTTTTTTAAGTGGTCTGAGTTCTGTGATTTTAAATTAGGGCATGAGTTTGTGAAATAGTTATTTAGATTGTTTACTATAGAAATTGGGGGATGGGGATTGTTATATTTTTTTTTGCAAAATTAATAAACACACTAATGCTATTGTTGGATTGAGAAGTTATTTGTTTAACAATTTGCCAAGACATTTGGTTAGCTTCACAACTTTTTTAAAATACTGCAATATTTATTTAATATTGAACTGAGATCTGATCTTTACTCTTCTTAAAAAATAAAACACGTTTCTGTCTACATGATTTCTTTATACCACCAGTTATCCAGTTTCGAGATTTTAGTGTACATGTATATTTTTTCTAGTGAATATTTTATCCATGATTTCTGTAAATATAGAAATAAAAATATTATATGTCTCATCAGAATACCTCCCCATATATCGGTGACCAATCAACACTCAAAAGCAGCTTTTTAAACTGCACAGTCTTATTCTTTGTAAAAAGCCTTTTTACACCAAAGTTGCTTTTTTTAGTAATGCTTAAATTCTCAATATACAATACTTGAGCATGGTGATCAGTTACTCTTGTAGCCTGAAATATGCTTTGAGGCAGGTTGTACGCACTAACTAATTTTAAAAATGTCTTCGCTTGCTCACCACCTCCTGAAAATCACACCGTACATCAGCATAGAGGCAAGCTCCTCCATGGACCATTTGAGTTTTGGAGAAACAAGACACCATTTCATATCCCTCCAATTTTATATACATAATTTTATGTTTCTTCATCCAGTGTTCTGTCAAGATCAGAATATGAGATCTTTAATCAAGAATTCAAGTTCCACTTTGATTTGGGGGCTATTTTTCTTTTACGCCAGGTCCTGTGTGTATGTGAATTTTCTTGATAATAGAATCATAATTTAGAGAAGCATCGGTTAATACCGATTCTTCCCTCAAGCCCAAAAATTATTATATTTTATTAAAAGCCACTGTGTATGTGTTGGTATATTTTACTGCACTAAATCATATTATTTTCAGGTTCAACATCGCTAGTAATAACACATCACAAAGGTAACGTATATTATGGACTTAGTCTAAGTTGTACGCACTAACTAAATTTAAAAATGTCTTCACTTGTTCATTTTTTTTTCAAATAAATAAATAGAAATCTCCCCCAACAAGAACACTATATGTAAAAAAGTTTTGAAATATATACTCAAGAGAACTCTCGAGTCTGTCCAGAAATACATCTAAAGATCGCTGACCTCTTCAATAAACATATAAAATGACAATTCTAAGTTTGCTATCCATTGCGCAAGCTAGGTCAATATCCCCTTCTACACTTTTTTCACATACCACCTCCTGAAAATTACACTGTACATCAGCATAGAGGCAAGCTCCTCCATGGGCCATTTGAGTTTTGGAGAAACAAGACACCATTTCATATTTCTCCAATTTTATATACATAATTTTATGTTTCTTCATCCAGTGTTCTGTCAAGATCAGAATGGAGATCTTCAATCAAGAATTCAAGTTCCACTTTGATTTGCTGGCTATTTTTCTTCTACGCCAGGTCCTGTGTGTATGTGAATTTTCTTGATAATAGAATCATAATTTAGAGAAGCATCGGTTAATACCGATTCTTCCCTCAAGCCCAAAAATTATTATGTTTTATTAAAAGCCACTGTGTATGTGTTGGTATATTTTACTGGACTAAATCATATTATTTTCAGGTTTAACATCGCTAGTAATAACACATCACAAAGGTAACGTATATTATGGACTTAGTCTAATTCCCGTTGCACAGAAAACAAGGTTCGAATTTTAGGCAATGTGCGGTTTGCCTAGACAGACTTATGTTTTTGATGGAGTGACTGACTTTGCCGGTAACATATATACTTAAAAAATGCTTCTGCCTTTAGCATATTTATTTTTAATACCTAATATATACATCACGAGCCGCAACTTCCCAATTTTCACGTATATTTTTTAGGAATTTAGTTTTAGGTTTGGTAAAGTACAATTACTCTTACTATAAATAACCTGACTAAAATCGTTTATTGGTAATTCGATTTCTGAAAAAAAAACTTTAAAAACAAAGTTTGAACAAAATCGATTAAATACATAGCTTTAAAACTATGTTTGGAAAAACAAACATACAGCCATTGTCAACAAAATATCTTTAGAATCTGAGAATGGTACAGAAAGAATATTCAGTAACAACATCTTTTTTCTAAATATTTTTCTATTGCTTCGTCAGTCGAAACTAAAAAACAAGAAATAATATTATGTTGTTCCCAAAATAGTAGGTAGAAGTAAATAACAAGTTGTAAGTATATTATATTAATTAATTTTGGATTCAAAAGTAAAATAATTAGATAGCTCAGCAGCATAATATTCAGCACAGTGAATTTGCCATTCGCTCCCTTTTAATATGCAAGCGTCATCCCTTTTGACCCTTTTTCGTCATTTTAATGCATTAACGAGCGTTTATTAGGATATACCATGTGATTAGGGCACATAAACTCTATTATAATAAATCTTCATTGAATTTGACCCTTACAGAGAATATTTGCGGTTGTTACGGTAACAATGATAATAACGTGGTCATCCGTACCTTGTTTTAAGAAAAAGACGTTATAAGAAAGGGATTAGGCTTGTTTTGGCTAGTTTGATCGAATACTAATATTTATATTATATGACTATTTAAACTTACAATACTAATTTCTACAGCGTATAATTTAGATTTTCCACATTTCAATCTGCTACAGTTTTCTTGTTTTTAGGATGTTAAAATGATAGAAGAAACATTTTATTTGGTTAGTTACCAAATTTTAAATATCATTAAAAAATTTTAGATTTTAAAGTTATTTTTAAAACTATCCAATTAGCCACTCCTAACATTTTGTTTCAGTCATTTTTTTATTTTAATTACTGATTTTCAATCTGATCGTTTCACTAATTCATTTAAATACTTAGTATTGACATTTCGCATTTTTTATTAGGGGGCAAACAAACCAAGTTACTGATGTCATTTGCCCCTATTTGATCGCTGCTATAGTCATTTATTTCTTCTAATAATTTTTATTTATTTATTAACGAAAGGTCAAAAATAAATAAAAAATTATTTGAGTGATACTTAAAGTTAGAAAGCCTTTTTAGCCCGTAATCATTTTTTGTGCTGTAGAATTCTATTTTTGTATAAAAAAATTATAAATATTGCAGTTGTTTATGTTCCTTAGAAGTGCAGGCTAAAGAGTATTTTTCTTTAGTGAATTTAAATTTAGTATCTCGTGGAGTTTTGTCTGTGACTTTTTATAACTGTATTTTGATCTAAAATGGTTTATTCTACTACAAAAAGAAAAATGGTAGATGTGCTAATATTGCAGCACAGGTATTTAATCAAATGAATCTAGATAAACATATTCACCGAAAATACATAATTGAACTGGTAGCAATGTTTGGTGTGTGGCATATCTGATACGAGTATACGCAGAACTTTAAAGACACATACATTTCACTCTTACAAAATTCATCTTGTACAACAATTAAAAGAAAATGACTTTGACAGAGGTTTAGAATTTTGCGAGATAACGAACGAATAATAAATAATCCGAATTTAGCGTTCAATATTTGTTTTTCCGATGAGTGTTCCTATTTTCTAAATGGGAGTGTTAATCGTCACAAATGTCGATATTGGTCGATCCACATCTATTCCATGAGGTTCACACTCAACATCTTGAGAAATCAAACCTTTGGATTGGAATTTATAGCGATTGTTTAATTTCTCTATGGAAATCTAAATGGAGAAATGTATCTGTAATTATTAGAAGACGCTATCGATTCTGCATTGACAGAAACGCTTGAAAATAATAACAATTACAATACTAAGTTGAGTTGATATTTCAACAAGATGGTGTACCTCCTCATTATACCCTTGTTGTCAGCCGAAGAAGAGCAATAGAATGGCCTGAAAGATCACCTGACTTTACCCCCTTAGATTTTTTTATGGAGTCACTTACAAAGTAAGATTTGTAAAGCTCAACAACAGTCATTAAATGATTTACCTCAGCGGATCATTGATGAATGTCGGGCCATTACACCAGAAATGCTTCATAATGTCCGGGATCGTTTTGAACAAAATCTCTATTATTGTATAGATGCAGGAGGCCAACGCTTTCAGCACTTATTAACATCTTGTGTCTCACTTTTTTTAATAAAAAGAATTATTTTTTCCAGAAAAACAATGTCATTACATGAAATTAACGTAAAGATCGATACAAATTTATAGTTTTTTCAGTGCTGACTTATTAACTACTTAACAACCTACTTAATTTTTTTTAATTTTATGACCTTTGAAATGAGGTATTACTTGACCTTCGATCGAAAACATTAGAAATTGTGGTGTATTATATCTAAAAAAACAAAGTGGGTACTTGCCTTACTTTTTTGAAACACCCTGTATATATTAAAATATAAGCATATGAAAAACAGATCGAATCAAATAACTTCTTTTGGGACCTTTTTTTCTAATTTCAAAAACACTATGTACAGGGCTTTTATTTATATTTTGACACCTAGTTAGAGTTTTAACTTTGACATTAAAACTAAAAATAAAACTGTACGATCTTTCTTCTAGGAGTATCAAAAAAATATGTTATTATTTCACTAAATATACTTCTTGTTATCGATAATAAATATACCAGATTTGATACCTTCATGTTGAAAAACTACTGAGGAAATTGAGAAAAAGCTTTCTCTTCTAACAATCCATAATATCAATAGCACTACAGTAATTACGGATGAACTGATTTTTTCCAACTTCCTGGGAGAATATCATTAACATATTTTTTTGTATTAAATCGGGTTGTAGACTAAAGTTCGAGAAATATATTCGGAGGCTACGTTTAATTTTAATTGGTGCCACCTCAAGTAGCACTTTTAGTCACGAATACGTCATTGTTATTACAAGTATTTTCTTTAAAGTAACCGGACCTTGGTGTCGCCACGTTCTGTTTAAGCTGAGACTGCGTAATCATTACCAAAATGGGGAACAATTTTGTGGTAACTATTTCATGAATAACATGTAACTGTGACTTTAACTATTACGTAGATAGTACGGAATTGTGTAGTTCCATTTAAGTAGCCGAATAGTAATAATTTAATCTAAAGTGACGAACACTTCTTTATTTCTGTCTTTATTTAATCCGTTTTAAAAATATGTATGGTTCGTTTTAATACAAGCAAAACAGTTAGGGCGACTACAAACAATCAAATTGGGAATATGGTGTAGAGCGTATAGAATACGTTATTGTTATTTGAGGTAGGATACATGCGTTTTACTTAATTTTCTGGCAATGCTAAAGACCTAAAATTAAAACGCAGGCAATTTCTCTGGTGAATATGCTGACGATAGTCGTAAAAAATTACGCTCCTTTAATTTAATTAATTAATTAATTTAATTTTCAATACATTTTGGTCAAACATATTGGCCAATTTGAATCACAAAAATGTAATTTTGGACTTTGGTTTAAATAGTAATTATCATTAAATATCTTATCATAAAGAGTGGTTCTTTTTGTAACGTAATGTATGCATTTTAAGTCTGTATACTCACAAAAACAAACATCATAGCTAAATATGTATAGGTTAGATGAAAATAAACAATCGCGTTCAATTGGACTTTTACTTTCAGGTTGGCTGCATTTCTTTACTGAGAAAATTACTTCAACACATCAAGTGTCTACAACTGCTTTCATACGCTTTTATAGTTTTGGATTCTTTAAATACGCAACTGTTACATCTACCCAATTACTTTGAAGTCTACTACTTATCTACAAAGTTCCCATTAATCCCATACTATATATTATTACCAAGCGGTTACGATTTGCGAACATTCGGCCGGTTCTTTAAAATTTAATGCGTTGTGTGTTGTGTACTACTATAATTCTGCCATCCATCATAACCATAACCCTTTATTTCCTTTTAATTTTTTGTTTCCTTAAAATACCACTTTAGGTGGTTTTGTTCGGGTATCACATAACTAAGTTGTGATATTTTTAATTTTCTATAAAATTGTATTGTAATTGTAAATTATTGTATATGAAGCCATTGTGAACCTTTTTAACTTGTTACTCGTAGACGATAACACAACACATACACAACTAATTAATAGCTGTAGACCGAATTACAATGACTTAACAGTGGCGACAATAGAAGCCCACCAGCCAAATTGATGCAAAATTTCTCAAGGTTTAAATGGGGGCACCCATATTATCTTAGTTTTTCCCAAAATATGGCTAAATTAATCTACTTTTATATTCACAACCTTTGTCGGCGTCAGTTGTAAATGTAGGGTTATGTTAATGTTTTACTTTAATAATCTATTGGAACTATCTAGTACAAACTTACTTTTTCATTTAGATTTTTAACAAATAACAATGTTTGTGCAAGCGTATAATGAGAGTTGTCTGCCAAGTGAATTAATAATGTAATACATACTGAAGAAGGCCTACAAAATAAAGTTTCTTTTATGCTAGTCTTAGAGAGCTTCTACCTCTAATTGAGGTGCTGAATGAAGTAAAATATACACCTAGACATGAAACAATATTGTCCCTTACAGCAAAATAAAACCAAAATATAATAATGTGCAATATTTAATAACTTTTCTTGGAGTAAGCTTAAACTTACAACATTTACGGTCATAGTCACTTACACATTCATCACAAACACTTTATAATTACAAGCAAAAAACAGGTGAACCAGGCTTAAATACATTTCTCTATATGGCCAATAACTGAGAACTTGTTTGAAACAATATTCATTTTAATAATCACAAAAACCAATAAAATGGGACACTAAAGCGACAAACCTTATAAGAAACCCACGTAGGCGAAAAGTAAACAAAGCGATTTTAGCAGCAATATGGCCGAACCAATTAAAAATTGGTTACTCTATTGTTGCCACTGTCCTTATAAAATCACCGAACGAATCTCGTACCAGCGCCCCCATCTCCGGAACCTCAAGCATAGGAGGTAATAGTTTACTATAATTCTTACTTCTAAGTTGTAACAGAAGAATAACGACTGGTAATAGCCAGTTTAAAGTAGCAGTAGACGATAACTTTTTCTACTCTGCAACGACTCGTTTTACTTTATAGTAATACGTTATAGGAGTACATTTGAACGTAACACAAGAAGGTATTGATACTTAAAAGTTGTAATTTAGTAAACAGATTAGAAACAGTAACTTTTAATAATTACTATTATGACACGGAAAAGAAATGACAACCTTGGAGTCAATTCCTTAAGTAGTTGCTTGGCAGTAGTTATTATATAATTACTTTACATGAAAAATTACTATAAAGTATTATTCGCAGTACTAAATACATATATAATACTTAAAAACGTGTAACCCAAAGTGTTTGTTGACATATAGTAAGATTCTTAGTAATAAATACGTAAAAACTCTTAAAGTGTAGTAGTGGAAATAGTTGTAGCTACTTTAGTGTTAGCTGGGACATTTGTTGTATGGGATTAAATAGGTGGGAGTTACAGCACTGTATGACCCATTTCCTTTTTGTTTCAAAACTACCTAAAGAATCGGTACATGCATTAAACAGTGTTTCATGCGTTGTAAACCATGTCTCATTGAGGTACAATATTGGACGATTTTGGGAGATATTTTGTTTTTGTCAATTGTGCGATATCTGAAGTCTATTTTAGACAAAATTCTCTGAAGGCTAGTAATGCTACAGCCTAATTGGGTTTCATCCTTAGTGAGCCTTCCTATAAACTTTCTAATGTAGGTACACGTTGCTTTTCGTAGATGGTGTAGCATTTTCGCCTTATTAAGTATTTGTCGCCTTCATCAAAACATTGAATGGAACCGGCATCTTCACGCTTCTTTCTTGACGTGAAGGGTTCTGACAAAATTCTTTTCACTGTAATCAGAGGTATCTTAGTCAAACTACATGTTTCACTTGACGAAATACTAGCGTTGCTGTTAAGTAAGAAACTATAATTAGTTTTTACGTTTTTCCTAGAATCCACATATAAATGATTTTTCTTCACCGGATCACTAGGAGAAATATCATCAATGTTTTTTCACGGACGCCATATAATGATGTTTTATTCATATAATATGTCGTAATATAATATCGAAATACAACTGAGCACTAAAGATTGCCATTCAATGTATTCAAAATGCATCTTTTAGGTAAAGAATGAAAGCATTTAAAATTATCTTTTTATACCTAGAAAATATTACAACGTCTTAACTATTTTTGTTTGTTAATTGCCAAGCTCTTGTCTACACAATAAGATCGACCCAGGTAGTTTTATTGCAGTCAATAAGTCAGAACCATTAACCTATCCTAACCTAACCCAGTGCGGAAGTAATTTCTCATTACTCATGAGGTTTACAGAGAGTAATTGAGTAAATTGATTTATCTATTGCAAACCACTTTTCCCAACTCGACAGATCCTACTAATTAATATAAGTACATGCTAAAGAAATCCCTTTAAGATGAACAGTGGTGATTAAAAAACATCAGTTGGGTATTGTCGTTACTTATGTTGGTGTAATCGGGTACTATTTATAATAACTGAACGACTTTGAAATTAAAACAAAAATATATGAAAAATAAATTCAAAACTTTATTATGAATATCTTATTACAGAGGTGGATTGGTACTAGCCGGAGTATGGCATCGCGGAGGTACCAAGTTGAGCTAGCAGCTCACCGCATCACTGTCTAGAAACAAACTATTTTCTTCTGCTAAAAGCTATTTTGCCTCAGTATATTTGTACGAAAACCAGTCAAACTTTTATATTTACATCTTGACCAGAGTTAATATGTGACGTAACTTTATCATAATATCTTCTGGCTATTTTAAAACAATTTTGCGTTGAATCCCTTGTAGGTTTAAATTCTTAAGCCGTACTTATTCTAGCTACATGGTAGTTACACTACTGAAGCTTAATTGATATCGTTACTTTATTGAAATATGCGCCAAAATTCACCTTCGGGTATGATTTGCATATTTGACACAGTCCGAAAATGATATTATTGATTATAATGACTTTAAAATCGCTATGAATGGGAATTTAGGTAAACTAAAACTGCTAAATACCCCGTATGGCTAATGGTTTTTGGATATTGGGATTTGGGAAATAATAGAGAATAATTGGTTAATACTCAGTCCGGATTAATAAAATTTACATAACTAAATTTCAATATACTAAAAAATGGATATCTGTTACCTTCTCTCTATTAATTTTGACTTTGATTATTTGTGATCAAACGAAAGAGTATTATTAATTATTTTTTACTAGTTGTGAGTGTCAAAAATAAAATATAACACTACTATCACTTTCTAGGAAGAAATTTTTGGCCTAAGGGGACCACGCACACATCTTATAGATTTTTATTGAACCGAAAAAAGTTCATAAAATTTCGATATACGAGTAGACCTGACTCGTTTTCATGAACAGTGTTTAATCCTAAGGCTAGTTTTAGAAATACAGGGTGTTTTAAATATCCTTTTAATTAGCTTAATTTTAGTTTAAAAGAGTAACTGTCAGTTTTCCAAAGTGTTTGGTATATTTTTAGATAATTCTTATAAAATAATTACAGTGGTTTCTTATAATATGTGGGATAAAAAACAAACAGGGTAAGTGTTTATATGTGGACAAAACGACAAATATACAAATCGTCTTTTATTTGAAAGGGTAGCGTGCAAACTAGTTATATAGAAAATTTGTACAACAAGTTTTACTAGTTACCTTTTCTGTGGTGTATTTTTATTTATAAGGGTGCCTTAAAAATCAGTGATAGATATAAAGGGCGATTTTTTATATTTTTAGTCAAACGGTACTAAAAATTATTTATTAAATTAAATTATTAAAAAACTTTCTGTACACTTGTTTTGATTTTTGTTAGTTTAATTTTATTAAAAGGAAAATAATTTCAAATTAAAGAGAACATTTAAATTTGCATCTATTTATTTAAATATTATGTACAAAATTATATAAAAATATATGTTGATATTCAGTACTTTCTTCATATTGAAACTTGTACAAGTGCGCTGTAGTTACTTATGCAGGGCATCCGCTAATTATTAAAAATATTGCGATTTAACCAAACTTACCTCAGTCCAAAAGACGATAATAACCGAGATACAGGTTGTTAAATTTGTAACCTATAGTTTCGTTTTTTCTTAATAATTTATCAACAGGTTAACAAAACGGCATGAAATTAGAAATTCGGGGGTTCTTTAAGGCGAGAATTTCAAAGATGTTCTTAGTTCGGATGCCCATTGTAGAGAGCGCTACTTACGGTACATTAAATCTATTTAAGATGACATACCTTTTTGTGTCACCGTGTATTAACCAAAATATTAGATTCACCTCCGGTTGCACAAAACTTAATAGCTGTTTAGAATGTTTAACCGAGTTTTCGGATTTGACAAGTTTCTCACAGAAATCTAGGAAGCCTCTGTCAAATTTGACATTCCGTTAAACATTTTAAGCCTTAATTGAGCTATCTGCCTTTGTAAATATCACCCTGAGTGACAGTTTTCCTGATGTGAGTTGTAGTAACAAACCTTTAAATAAATAGAAAACAGGAAAGAGCCCCATGCCTTATTTTAAATTAGCAGGCTTTTGACTGAACTACGAAATTTTTGAGACCTTATTTTTCTGATGTTTAAGTTTTGATTTGTTAAAGTGTATTGTGTACCGTCGCTCTTGCAAATTTAAGCTTAAGTTTCAGCAGTTTATAAATAATATTCACATCGTATTAACATAAAAGTTGATTAATAAGTTGTGTTATAAAACACAAACATAAAAATGTGTTAAAACATTTTTGATCGTTTGTGTTGACATTAATACAAAAAAATGGTCAGTTGTGTTGTATGCGGTAGTTTCGGTATTAAACGTACAAGGGAGAAAGGAATTTCGTTACACAGGTAAAGGAATTTGTATTTTCGCAAGTGAAGAAATTAACTAAACATTTCTAAATCCGATTTAAAGGCAAAAATCATTGTTTCTATAACGAAAATCATAATTCTTAAAGTGTCAAAGAGTCAGGTTAGGAACCAAGTGATATATAAAAACACAGTAGCGTAGCATTACATGTAATATTTTCATAAGTCAAAATATTTAAATTACCTTAAGAATCTTTTAAAACAAAAAAAATTGGAGTTATGAGTTTCTAGAAACAATTTTATGGGACAAAATTAGTTTTAATATCTAACATTATATTCGCCTTTTTTGGGTCTGACACTGTGCTGAAATAGAAACAGTTTAATTATATTTCTCAACAAATGTGATTTTTTTTATTAATTAGTAAAGGCAAACAAAAATAGAATATAGCCTATACCTATAGATAAATATATATTTTTTAATTTCTACAAACACTTAAGACATTATGTTTTCTGCAAAAATATAATATTTTTCTTGTTTTTATTAATTAATTTATTTATTTCGGGTAGCCAAAAACTAACCCTAAGTAGCCCAACTATTCTTGCACTATTCTTAGTGTAATTATATATATTTTTTATCTAACCGAAAAGCAATTTAAATCAATTTTAAAAAACTGACCTAAACCTTACATCGTTTAAAATATCCCAAAAATACTAACAATAAAAATTTGGATTATGTTGTAAACTAAGTTATCCAGACCTAACCCTACCTATCCTTCTTTAGCCTTAACAAAACAATTGTGAAAGAAGTTAAGGGACCCCTTTTCTTCCATTCTATGGCATCTTAAAAAAAAATAACAGTGGAAACAATATTGGATATCTTTTATTATCAAGCCCATTTGAAAAAAGTTGAAAAAATTATTGTTTAATAGGAGAGATTCCTCAAAAAATCGATTAAAAAGCAGTGCATTGCCTACAATCAGAATTAGACAAATGAAATTTGTAAGTAAGTAATAAACCACACTGACATCTTATGCGAGTGTTATTGCCTCTCGAAATAAGAATCATAACTAGAGATATTAGTTGAATATTGTACTTTTGTTTAATAAGAGTTTTTGCAAACTAGGAAGTACTAAAAATTAAGGCGTAGGAACTCCTGTTACCTATATAACCTGCATCTCACAGACGCAGACGGCACTATTTTACAAATATGAATTAGGTAGTGTTAGTTTTAAAATATTTTGGTTATCCAATATTAATATTATTCTAAAATAGAATAAGGCATTTTTTAATCGATAAAATTTATTAGGTATTTTATAATAATAGTTATTTAGTTAAATTATTTTATTCACGTTTTCAAAATGATTTTTGGGTTTCTATAATATGTTTTGTTTTTATTTGTTTAGTTAATATTAAATTTACTATTTTCTTCTGACCTAATGTGTCTTAGATGTTTATATTTCGTATCTAGACATTTTTCTAATGTTTTGTACTGTATTAAATTTATGTAAATTTAAATGAGAAATAAATAGTTTTAGTTTAAAATAATACTTTTGCTTGTTTTTATTTAAAACGTAACATAGACTGTATTAATAAAATTATTTATGGTCTATTGTGTATTAGATGCGTTGATATTTTTCAACTACTTAACTTTTCTAAATAATTTTAGTTACTTGAAAAAAACTCATTAAATTTTATTTATTAAATTCAAGTAAATTAATAATTTATTAAATGCAAGTTAAATTAATAAAAAGAAAGCAGAATACAAAAAGACAGTCGAATAGAAACAAGAAAAAATTCGTACATTTAACAGCTTATCAAAGCAAAATCAAAATGAGCTGCACATTTTTTAAAACCGGCTCTCCTATAGTTGCGCTGTTAAATTCTTAGCTGCAGGTATTTCTTAGTAGCAAGCTATACATTAAATTAATGTAATTATTGGGCACGTGTCACCACAGCTCATCACTCAGAATGCGTTCTCGCTATATAATTTATTTTACACAGGCGGCAAAATTGCCATATTTCTTTTCAGCCTTGATAAGTCGCTAATTCAAATTCAGTGTCAATTTTAAAACATCAATAACAACAAACATTGAACTTAAACCCCTGAATAAAAATAAAGGTATTTGTACCAAAGGTTTATTATGTAAAAAGTAAAATTTAATAATATCTAAAGTAAGCTGTTAAAAACATGCATTTTAATATCTCACCAATTTTTTGTTAAATTGGCACCTGAAATAAGGTATCTAACTAATTGGCTTGTTTAATTTAGTCTATACCTTAATTATAATTCTCTTTCAAAAGTATAAGCTTTTATATTACTTTCTAAATTTCAATGTGAAAATCAAAGTGGATACGCCACTGAAAACCGGAAACAAGGTGGTGTCACTTTGGCGGGCCATCGCTTTAAGTCTTGGGACCTTCCCGGTCTCGTTAAGGTTACGGCTAGGCTCATTCCTGTAAGTTTATTTATTGAATGCAACAAACACTTAGTTACTGTCAAACTCTGTTAGTGTTTGTTGACATGACATGACTGTAAGTTTATTTATTGAATGCAACAAACGCTACACACTTAGTTACTGTCAAACTCTGCAAGTGTTTGTTGACATGACATGACGTGTTTCTCAAGTTTTTGAAAGATTTTTTTGTAAGTACGAAATGCCAAAGCATAACGAGTTTCCTAAAGAAGAGTAGCGCGCAGGAAAACTTTAATGGACGCAGGACCCACGTACGATATTTAGAAATAAATCTACAACGCAGACAGCCAGATTTTAAAATTTTGAAGAATATGACCGACTGGTAGAAACATGCTCTTTGTGGCCCAAACGACATTCTGCAGGACGCCCTAAGACTATAACTCCCGACCAGGAAAAAGATATTCTGATAGTTTGCTGTTGTTTTTATTGTTGTAGGCATGTACTTCAATAAAAATTTTACATTTGGGAATTTGAAAAGGTGTCATTGAATAATTGATACGCATATATTATCGTTTTTGGTGAAAAAAAACCTCCTTTTCAGCAATTGTATCTCATACGAAATTTTGTTAAGAACCCATCGTTGTACAAAATACTAGTTTCTTTCTTGGATATAGAAACGAAAAATGCATTATTCAACCAGGTGACACTTTATTCTGATATCCGAAAAGATGCAATATTTACTGGTATGCAAAGTTGTGATTTACATACTAGCTATATATTCCAAAGATCGTTTGCAACGTTACTGCCAGATGCTGGTGCTAATTTACAAATGTTATAAAGATATTGAGGTTGGTAGTCCAACGCTCCAACAGAAAACCAGCTGTAAAAATACTTGGGTAACATACATCGACACATATAGTAGTTCTCAAACAAAGTACGGGTTATCCAACAAAGAGTAAACACTCATTATCGTTATTTTGATTATTTTAAATGGAACACCCTACATATTATTGAATTTTTGGATTCTCCCGAAAATAATAAAAACTTTCGATATAAGATGTTTCACCTTTAAAATTAATAGTTTCGAGGCTATAAACAGTTGAAAATATTGTAAGAGTTATCTGATGTTAGATACCATAAGTATACGAAAGTTGGTACTTCACCTGGTACCATAGTAAGCACCACCAATCATTAAATTGGCTAAGAGGCCTATTTTTAATTGTTTCTAGCTCAAAAACATATGGGAACAGAATTAATTATAAACAAAACCTAGGTTTTAAAAATGCCTCCTTTAGAGGGTAAGCACATATGCATGTGCTCTATAAAGTTTTCTCTATAGCACAATAGCAAAAATCTACTTTATATTATTTTTCTTTATCATCAGGTAAGAACTTTTGGTGATATGAAATACTTTCACAGATATGTAAGACATACCAAGGGCTTCGTTCCGATAATTTGTACTTTGAATTGGATTGTCATAAACGGACAGCAAAACTTGTAGCTGATTTTCCTCATTGAGAACAGGCTTGTTAACAACGGGATACCTGGCTGAAACTATTAACTTTAAAGGTGTAACATCTTATAACGATCTTATAACGAAAAGGTTTAGAATTTTTGGGAGAATTCAGAAAAATTCAATAATATACAGCCTGTTCCGTTTAAAATAAGCAAAATAACTATTTTTTTTCGGGCTGTTTTTTATTTGATATTCAATTGTTTTTTTGATAAAATGCCCTTATTCTTTCTTAAAATCCCTACAACTTTTGTTTTTACAATTTTTTACTATCTTTTGAAATAAAAAAAAATATAAGAGTGTTTACCCTGTACATCAATGTCCTGTCCTGTTAATTTGATTTGCCACCCCCTTAAATCTTTTATTTCAAAAGATATAAAAAAGTGGTTAATACGAAAGTTGTAGGATTTCATCTGAAGATTTACACCACGCTAAAATCAAAAACAAATGACTATTGGAAAATATAGAAATCACAATGAACTTTGTTATTTTAAATGGAATATTTAGAACAGTAGTTTTTGTGCTATTCGTCTTCAAAATAACCTCTTATGAGGTGTTTAACTTATTTTATTGGATCTAGATAGCCGTGAGTGCAATTCAGCCATTATGTGAATCACTCTAGCCATGAAATGTCAAATGAAACCATAATTATTATTTTTGAATAACAGTAATATATTTTATTTACGTTTTACGTCAAATTAAAAATAATACCTAATAATAATGCTTTTCACTGAAGAAGAAAAACTAATTAGAATAATTCAGTTATACTACGCAAATCAAAATAACGCATCAAAAGTAATGCGTCAATACCGGAAACAAAATCCAGGGGTACGAGTGCCATCTAGAAAGACAGTATCATATATAGTAAAAAATTTTGTTGAAAGGAAAAACTTTTTCAGGTGTAGAAAAGAAGATCAAATTTAGAGGAAGAGTTTAATATTTTATTATTTTTTGAAGGTAATTTTCTATTTATTTAATATACATGAAGTTTAAAAGAATTATTTTTTTAGAAAATCCGCAGTGGTCAATTCCCGACGTTTCAAGACTCACAGGGAAATCATGGAAAACAATTCATAGGATTTTGAAAAAAATATGGTTATCATTCCTATCAAATTAGGCCAGTGCAATATTTAACAGAAAATAATGTAAATGAACGACTTGAATTCTGTCAAGAAATGCTCAGGAGGTTTCGAGAAGATGACCAATTTTTTAACAAAATTCTCACTCACAGCTATCTAGATCCAACAAAGTAGGTTAAGCGCCTCATAATGTGTTAGTTATACATACCTCGGGAAGGTGAATAGCTCAAAAACTACTGTTCTAAATATAGACATGTTACATATTTTTGAAAATAGGACAATGAGGAGCATCTAAAAATTTAAAAATATACAGGCCGTTCCATTTAAAATAACAAAGACCATGGTGATTTCTATATTTTCGGTTAGTCATTTGTTTTTGATTTTAGCGCTGTGTAAATCTTCAGATTAAATCCTACAACTTTCATATTAACCACTTTTTTGTATCTTTTGAAATAAAAGATTTAAAGGGGTGATAAATTATAAGGAAAAACCCTGTACATGTACGTAAAATGACAGCAGTATTATGTGACAATGCACTTAAAAGTTGTACGTTTAACATTTATAACAAATAATATTTTACTAATCATTTTAAGATATAATTTTTTATAATATATTTAATTGCATTATAAGAATCCTGTTTTATTTTCATTTTAGCTCTAGTGCTAAAATAAATCACTTTTGACGACGAAAATCAGTGCCAAAAATTTTACGTTTCCTAAATGAATTACAAAGAATATTTTTTTATCTATTTTATTTGAAATTTTAGGACGTGCTTAACAGGAAAATTCGCCATCAGAATGCTTGATATGTACAAAATAGTACAATATAATTACATACTAAATACGCATCCATGAGACGTGCCCTCGTAAATGAAAAGCACAAACTAGAGAGCACCAGCTGGAACGAAGTATTTCTGTTAATAGTTGAGATTATAGTCATTTCCACGTCAGATTTCGGTGGTAATTCTGCAAAGTCGCTTTTAATTGATATTGTGGATAAATAGTTACCAGACCTTCGAAAACATCCGAGGTGTGTTTTGATAGACGTGTTAGGATAATATACCTGAATGAAAATTTGAGACGTGTGAGGGTTGAAAATGGAATGAACTTTATAAGTAGCGATAGGGGATGATGTTTTGTTAATGTTTAAAATTATTAAAATGAAATTTATTAATATTGAATAGCAATATAACGGATCCAAATATATATGAAGATATTAAAGGATCATGTTTATCTCATAAAAAGTTCCCGCTTGGTTGTTAGGGCCTTGTGCTAGGTCCACCAAGTAAATGGTGTATGCATAATAAAAACACCAAATAAGCCTCTAGTAGCATACTGGCAAACTTCCTTTTTAATGAGTTTTATACCTTACTTTCTGCTGTTTTGAGGCGAAAAAAAGTAACTGGGTGTCTAAAATCTCATAAAGTAAAAAACATCATATAAGTAACCGCAATTTCGATTATGTCTGCAGTTTTGAAAATATTTATTAAAAATACCAGAATATATCTAGTATCAAAAATATGCACATCGATCAATAAACTTAAAAACGCCAATCTAAATGGTAACAGTTGAAGTTATTTGACATACCACTGGTTTTAAAAAAATCTTTCTTGGATGACATTACCCAACAGTTTCCGTTGTCTACAATACAGCTGATCTACAGTGATACAATGCTAGATGTGCACAGTGTATGGTAATGCTAGATGTGCGTAATGTATGGTCATTGGTTTTAATGCTTTACAGGAAGTCCACCAATATATCAGTCTGACGACACTACCAAGAAGGAAACACCTGGCTGCAAGAAGATCGAGCGAGGCCTATACTGATAAAAACGATAAAGACGATGACGATGATAATATATAATCCCAAATGAAATTTATGTTGGATATAACAACCATATAAAAATATGGTTGTTATATCCAACATAAATTTCATTTATGAATATCAAGGAAGTCTCAGTTTCCCAGATTTTGGTTATTAAAGCTCATTTTCTTAAATAGCTATTCCAAAACAGCTAATTTGGAAATCCAAAACAAAGCTCCAAGGCACCGTTGACGGTGCATCACGCAATATGTATTTGAGATGGTAAATGTGATTATTAAAAACGCCTAAAGCAAAAAGCATCCGAACTTTTATTCTAAAAATTAGCGTTATCCTTACAATTAGGACACTAAAAAGCAGAATTTACAATTAGTTAAACAAAAGCTTCATATAGTAAAACTTTAATTTAAATCATGTAGAACCCAAAAGATGGCGAAAATTTAAGAAATATTTTAAAGACGAGGCATCTTTTTACACTTTTATGTTCATGATAATTAAAATAAATTTTTATATGCAAAGATATATTATCACGTAAGATCAAATTATTTACGATGCAGCCACAAATAAAGTCCCGCCTGACCACTCGCTAATAACAGACAGCATTTTTACAACTTCTACCACGAGCTAATGGCGCCATAAAAATCAAAATTGGCCCTAAAAAACGCCCGAAAATCGAAACCAATAAAAGTTCCTTATAAGTTATACTAAAAGAAATTTATGTCCAAGAACCTACATCCTATTAGCACGTAACTACGTGCTTTTTAGATTTTATGGTTGTCGATCACAAATAACACAAGTCAAAGAGGAAGTGACAGTAAAAAAATCAAGATAATTTTTTATGGTTATCAAATGTTACACATTTTTTTTTTCTTAATGTCCTAGTTTGATGATTTGATATTCGACTGAGAATAAAGCAATAAAAAATTATCTACATAACTAAACTTGTAAATAAAGCAAGCCAAATAAAAACATAAAATATGGGCATTCATGTATATGCATGTTCTTTATTAAATTTATTTCAATCAATTTAAAAATATGTAATAAAATAGAATATTTATAATATTTAAAATAATCATATTATACTTATTGTCAATTGCTTTAAATACAAAATATCAATAACCAAACTAATTGTATATACAATAAAAGGTTTAATGTTGCTCAAAATAGTCAACATTTTCTGAAAAAATTGTTTGTCTTCCCACATATATTGAAGTAACGGGCACGTTTTTTAAACTAATTATTGTTGATGATCCAATATAAACGACGTATTAAAATTTTCAGCTAAAATCTTTTTAACATTTTAAAAGACGATCCAGAGCTCTTTACTAACTTCATGCTTTCTAAAAGCGGTAAGTTGGACGTTTCTAGCTAAATTAGCATGTTATGAAGAAACAAAATGAAGAAAATATAGTTGCAGTAAATAAACAAATGCTGCTGTTGAATATCCAAAATGTCACAAACTCTTGTAAAAATCTTAATTTTGCTTATTTTGGTCTTTGACCGATTGTTGCACCGACCTCTTCAATAAAATATGAAATACTTTAAATTAATCAAGACTGCTGTGTCTTTTTGAATTTTCTGTTAGTATAAGTAATATATAACATAATACCCTTAATTTCTATCCGCTTGTCTAAAAATTAGCCCATTTAAAAATTTTAAATTCTTTAAGTTTTCTATATTTTATGCATCATGATGCTTTATCTCATAAAAACAAGAAAACAGTTTTATGTAATTATGTAAGAGATTCGCAAACGTTTTTTTTTGGAAAAACCCTGAGTTCCGAAATGTTAAAATGTTAATATTTTTTAGTTTTTTGATGAATGGTGTATATTTCTAGAGATTTTTAAATCGAATTTGGTACAGAGTATACTACGAATGACATCAATAAGGTGACTAAATAAAAAGTTTTGAAAATTTAGTTTTGTTTTGTGAGTTGCGACTTCTTTAGGTCTCTCGAACTATACGACTTCATTGGTCATTACACCACCATTTTCGATTTCCTAAATTCTTTCGACATTTTGTAACGTTTAAAAGCTATTTAGTAAAATATCCATTCTTATGCATAGCCAAAGATTAATGCAGTATTACCTTAAAGTTAGGTAGGCATGAATGGACACTGTTACATAATTAATATAAGAAATTAAAAAAAATTCTTGTAAAAATAACCAGTGGCGTCGTTGGAAAGATCAAAACGAGTTGCAACGCAAAACACTATAGAATTTTAGCCACTGGTTATAGTATACGGTGTACTAAATTTGATTGAACAGTTTAAAACAGAAGTATATATAAAAAAAAGAAAAAAAATAATGACATATGTAACATCCTGTATCTCGGAAACAAAGCGTTAGCTGACCCTTGTTTTTCTTATTTTTATAATCAAATAACCTCTCAAAATCTGGGACAATAATAATATACATAACAAAATACGCACTGATGTAGTGAGTGTGAGAAATTAATAAATTTATAGTCACTTTAAAACCTAGTTTTACTTTTAATGTTCAGGGATTTTTACTTCACGAGATCTGAGCAGTGATCGGAGAGATTCAGGCGGACTTTTTGTATGTTTAAAAATTTCAATAGATTCTCTAATTTTTCCTTGGTTTCCTTTAGACTTATAATGGTAGTATGTTGGTGTTCAGGTACAGCAGATTTAACAGTTTGTTTCTTCTTAATACATTGTTCATATTCCTTAAATCTTGTTGATATTGAGCGTCATCTTTCTCACACATACTCTTCTCCACAAGTGCAAGGAATTTTATATACTCCCTTTGTTTGAAAAGCTACGATATCTTTCAAGTCAAGCATTGTCCAATCTACTTGTGTATTGAAGATTGTACGTATGTTGGACCGCTGAAGTAATCGTCCTATTTTGTCTGTAGTGCCATGTATGTAGGGAAGAACAACACTACCTAACGGTGGTCCTTTATTATTCTCCTCTCTTGAAGTCGAAGCGGTTAATCGAAGTAGAACATTCCGCCAAAGACAAAAATTTCGCAACACCGAGTAGCGTTCCCGTAGAAGACACAGTATCCTCTGTTAAAGTCGCAATCAGAAGATTACCAGTGGAGCTAGCGGATGAAGTTTAGATATGAGACAGCAAAAACCATTGAAAATTCAAAACCACCAAAGTCGAATCTCTTTGCAGCCAAAAAAACAGAGATGAAGATCTTAAATGAAAATGCAAAACATTCTGGTCCTTCCAGCGGATAAAGGCAACGCCACAGTCGTCATGAACAGAACGGAATTTGCTGAAAATGTAGCTTAACTTTTGGACAACAACACCTATAATGTTATGCAAGCAGAGCCTCCAAGTAACATAGAAAGACTCATCACCAATCTGATTAATTCATCTAGTCTACCACCAACGAAGAAGAAATCAGTAAAACCAAGCAAATCTAAGAGTCCCAGGTTCTACGGTCTTCCCAAGATACATATAAGAACAATGTACCACTTCAATCGATCGTCAGTACAATAGGCTCGCACTCATAAAAGGTAAATATCTTTGAAATTTTCTTAATTCGTTTACTGGAAAAACAGATTCTTTTATAAAAAAACTCTTTATATTTCGTATGAAAACCGGTTGGATTTCGAAGATATTTTGGTGAATTTCGTTGTAGAATCACTATACGCAATTATTCCTGTCAACGACTCAATTTCCATTGTATTAGATATATTAAATCATAATAATCTCGATAAAAACTTAATAGACGTAGTGAAAGCTTTTTCTTGCATCTACTTATTTCATTTTTCAAGGAACTTTTTAGGAACAACCTTCCGCAGGGCAGCTATGGGATATCCTCTATCACCACTGTGGTAGCGAATATCTCTATGGAAGTCTTTGAGGATATTGCTTTAATCTCCACTTCACTAAAACAAATAAACAGGTTTAGATATGTAGATGATATTTTTGTTGTTTGGCCTCATGAACAGGATAATCTCCTTATATTTCTGGACCACCTTAATCAACAAGATCATAATGTTAAGTTCATAATGAAAATTGGATCCAATGGAACGATTCTCTTCTAGATGTTTTTGTTAAAAAAAGGAAAATGGTACGTTAGGATATTCTGTGTAGAGAAAACCGACGCATACGAATAGATATCTAAATGCAAATTCCCACCACCTCCACAACAAAGAAATCGGATATTAGCTCACTAGTGTTAAGAACTATTTCTATTTCTGATCAAAATTCTCTAACACCAGAAACATCAAATCTGACCGAAGCTCTGAGAGGGAATGGCTATTGCACTGAAGATATTACGTGTTTAATTAAAAAATATAGTAATCCGACTCCAAGAAAGGAGAACGATAAAGAGCCACCATTAGGTAGTGTTGTTGTTCTCTACATACATGGCACTATAGACAAAACGGGACGATTACTTCGGCGATCCAACATATGTACAATCTTCAATACACATAAGAAGATTGGACAAAGCTAGAGATCCCCGAAAAATATTGTACGTTTTCAGAACCAGAGGATAATATAAAATTCATTTCTCCTATCGAGAAGTATAAAAAAATGAGATAGGTACACTTATAACATATTATTATTTTAGTTTTATTCTATAATAAACACAATTTATCCGATATTATTTAGCCCATATTTCTACTAAATTGGCAATTCAAAATATTAAACATTGAAACCACTTGAGCCACTTTAAACATTTATGTTCTCAACCCGTATGTTTAGGATCATGCAGTAGTTAGTCTCCGGAGTGTTTTAGCAGAACCTAATGTTTGGACCTGAAGGACCCGCATATGACTCCTAGCAATGGAACCTGAGAAAACACTGTGACTACCCCTATTCACTAGTTTCAGACGCGTTCTGTAGGTGGGTCTACGCCAACTTGGCGAAATAAATTAGAAGGCAATAATTGGCGGATTGAACAATTTGGCCAAAGATATTATTTATATGAGCGAAATAATTAAGAAAAGTAAATAACAATGTCAAAAGCTCGACGAATCTAACCCAAAAATTGCATAAATCAAAACTAACAACACATTACGACATATATTTTTATAAATGAATAAAGTGAAATTAATAAATATTAGTCATGATATGAATTTTTAATTAAGTAATTAATATCATAACATGAAGTGCTAATAACTTATAACTAATAAAAAAGGATATTTCACAAAAAACAAATAAAAAACCAAGTGTTATGAAAATGAACTTTTGGCCTAATTTTCAAACACGCAAAAATGTCATCCGGCGAATTGACGTGTCCCCCAAAATGACACACCAGTTAAATTGTCAGGATCCCTCGGTAGCCAGGGAAAACTCAAGCAACGTTCTTTGGACAAAATATCGAAAAATTGGTTCCTCGAAATAATATTAGTGCTCATGATATTTGCTAAATTTTTCTAAAAAATTCCGTCCTCTTATTATTCTAGGACAAAAAATACACTCAGTTCCAAAAAAAGTGATGCACTTGATTTTTCACTCAAGTTCAATGTCTTGTATCTTCCAAACCAGTGGATCGATTTTGAACAATTTTTTTTTTCGTAGATAGGTAATGCCTTCGTCTATTAGCAAAAATGAAACAAATGAAAAATTTCTCAAAGATTCTTGGATAATAAGGTGAAAACCAGAACTATGCTTTTTTGCTATTTTTTGACTTGCCCTGTGTATTAGTTGAGGATTCGTATAGAAACTGTTTAAACCCTATATGAAAGACCCTTTTTTTGTGAAGATCTTGTTTTTTTACTCACCGATTTATTTTTAAAATTGACCGAATTACAGCTTTTTTGCTGAAATCTTCCCAAGCTGCATAGTTGTTAATGAAAAAATTTAGACAATGTCTTTTTTTAATTTAAAATAATAATAACTGTAGCATACTCGCAATTAAGTTTCTTATCATTTATTTCCATTTGCCATTGGTATACCGTCCCATTCTTTTGAGGTTGTAACTGCCACTTCTGCTAGAATCTCCAGAGACCGTTCGCGAGAACGCACCCTTCTGAATTTATTGCACAAATGTCTTACTACATTCATATCGGGGCTTCTCGTAGGCCCTATAATGTAGCGATACCCACAGTTCCGCACTATTGCTAGGGTATACGACTGAGCAATATCCTACGTCAGAATATGCAGAACGATATTCAGGTATAACAATAATTTTATACTTTTGCATGTGTCCTAGCCTTTAAATTCACTTCTGCTAGGCGTATACAAACCGTCTGCTCACTACAATTGCCGTCGCCATGACAATTAATTTGTTATAGACCGCAATATTTGTCAGTTATGTATTTCACTAACTTTATGATTGTCATTTTTATACGAAAAAAGTTTTAGTGATCAAATGCCCCAAATTACACCCAAACAAACGGCGAGATTAGCCGCTTTAGTGAATGACAGGCGTAGTAAACGCTATGCCGACCGTGCTGTGGAGGTCCCTGAAGCAACAGTTCGTAGAGCCTTCCGAAAATATGAACAAACAGGAAGCATATCTTGGAAGGTGGGTTCTGGTCGCTTTCGAAAAATCTTTTTGAGTCTGCGGAATCGATCGAATAGGACTGTGAAAGTTCAAGAAGATCTTCGCCAAATTCGAGATGTTATGGTGAGTAAGCAGACGGTTTGTAGACGTCTAGCCGAAATGAACTTAAAGGCTAGGAGGCCTGCAAAAGGTCCTTAATTGCTACCTCAACATCGTGCTGCTCGGAAATACTTCGTACAACATTATGGAGAATGGACTAATCGTGAATGGTCAAATGTCCTGTTTATTGATGAATCAACGTTTTGCCTTAATATGGTGGATGTGAGAAGTATGGAGAAAAACTGGCGAAAGATTCAATCGATCTTTGATAACATAATGTGATAATTTTAATGGTGGTTCAGTTATGGTGTGGGGTGGAATTTCCATGAATAGACGTACACCCCTTCATGTTTTTCCCATTAGACAGTCAATGACAGTCCAAATTTACATTAGTAAATTGTGATTTAGTTAGTAACAATTCTTCTGATGCATGATAACGCCCGACCCCATACCGTAGCAATAGTGCAGAACTTCCTAGAAACTGCGACTATCGCCAGATTACAGTGGCCTGCGAGTAGCCCCGATATGAATCCAATAGAACATTTGTGGGATGAATTAGCATTAGCCCAGCAGAATTGGCAGATGCGTTATCAGAATAACGGGACCGTATACCAATGGAAAGAATAAGAAACCTAATTTCAAGTATGCCACGCAGATTAGAAGCTCTCAGAGTTGCTAGAGGAGGCAATATTCGGTACTAAGCACATTCTTCAAGTTCTTTTTTTATCCAGTTATTGTTATTTTACGTTAATAAAAAAGTTTTATAAAATTCATATCATTTTTATTTTATTAGAATATCACTTCTGAAAAATCAAATAGGTACCTTGGCAAAATGCAAGATTACAATAAAAAAGCTGTAATTCAGACATTTTCAAGACAAATTAATGAATAGAATAACAATTGTCTTTCATCTAGAGTGTAAGAATTTTCTATACAAATGCTCGAATAATACACAGGATGAGTCAAAAAGCAAGAAAAAAAGCAATGTTTAAGTTTTTTCATTACTCTTGGCAAAACTTCAGCAAAAATTCGGTTAATTTTAAAGATAAGTCGATGAAGAAAAAAACAAGATGCTCACAAAAAAGGGTGTAAAAAGTTTCTAAACGAATCCTCAACTAATACACTGGGCAAGTCAAAAAAATAGCAAAAAAGCATGGTTCGAGCTTTTTCATTATTATTCAATAATCTTTGAAAACATTTTCATTTCTTTCATTTCTTTCATTTCTACTGGAAGACAAAGGTATTATCTACCTACGAAAAAAAATTTTTCAAAATCGATCTACTCGTTTAAAACATACCTATAAGATATTGAACTAGGGCCAAAAATCAAGTGCGTCACTTTTTTTGGAACTGAGTGTAGTTTCGATTTTCGTGAGATTTTTTAATGTTTGCTTCTATATATTACTTAAAATCACAGACATTTTGGCGAGGGCATATACACGGCTGAATAATTTTAGTTAACACATTTTTTATTACCGACTTCAAAAAACTTATCCTTCATAGAAAGTTTTGGTTATTAAAAAATAATTTTGGCTACAAAAATGCTTCCAGACAATATACAAGGTGCGTAAAAAATATGTACAGGTAAGAAGGCAAAACAAAAAAGTGTGAAATTCAAATTTCTGAGATAGTCAAATTAGAGAGCAGACAAATATGAGCTAAAAAGCATTTAAAGTTCTTTTTTACGATGTATAGTTTTTGGGTATTTTAATGTACACATTCACTTTTACATATTCACCATACATTTTCTCAAAAACTACGTCTATTACAAATAAGTTTTATAACCTTTTTAGCATATATTAGTAGGCTCTTTAATTTAGCTATATCCAAAATTTGAATTTCAGTGTTTTGTGTATGCAAGGTTATATTCTTGTATTTGTTTCCAACCCTGTCTATGGAATAACATATATTTTTCAATGAGTCGTATTTTTAAGATAAGAAAAACTTTTTATGAAGCATGACCTTAAAAAAATTTCCGTTTGCTGACTAAACATTATACAGACCCTGTATTGTTTAAGAAATAATCATGCCCTTTATTAAAACTTTGATGAGTAAGTCATTTTTACATATATATATATATATATATATATATATATATATATATATATATATATATATATAGTTTGAAGTTATAATACAAATTTTATAAACAATTTAAATATTTATGAATAGGTATTTAAATGCACTTAGAAAGGAATTATATACCTAGTAAAACGATCTTAATGCGAACAAACTTTGATAATTGAAACTGATTATTAAGTAGTACCAATGAATGAAATGTAAGGTTCATGTTTTATATGTAGATTATTTACAGAATTACAGAATTTGCGTAACGTAAGATGTAAGTAACCAATACATGTAAATTAATGTAGAGGGATTAGATTTTGACCACGCACACTCTAACTCAGTGGTCGCCAATGCAATTTGCAAAATTTTCATATAGCCATAATGGCATGTCACATACGATTTATTAAAAGTAAGCAAAATATTATAATTAAAATTTTAAACAAGAACATGTGTTAAAAAATGCATGCATTCAATGAGAAGGTTGACACTTGGACTCATTGATAATTTTTTTGATATTTGCAGTGTAATTTGATAAAACCATTCGAACATGATTATCCAGATGTTCATCTGTAAGGCAAGTGCGGTATTTGTTCTTAATAAACTTCATATTAGAGAAAGAAGATTTGCAAAATTAGGTTGAAGTAAATAACTCTTTTACTTTTAGAACTGAATATTTGTCTTTATTTACTATAGCCCAGATACATTTTGTACTTGAAACTAACGATTTCAATGCTAAATCACTTTGAAATGCAACCACTTCCATTTTAGTTGCAGCGATGTCTTCGCCAAAGTTCTATATAACACAAGTTGAAAACTGTTGGATATCAATTTCCATGAAGTGTGAAACAACAAATTGAGCCACCAATATAATTTTGTTAAAATCCTTAAACCGATTTTTCAAGTTATCCTTCAAAACTATTTCTACATAAGATTTACTGCCATAGGGTTCTATTGGATTTTGAGATATCTTCTTTGAGAGAACAGGGAAATGCTTGATATCACGGTTGATTAGGGTTTGTTCCCAAAACTCAAGTTTTTTTGTGAATTGATTTATATCGGAAATCATTTCTGCCCGTTCTTTATCTCTTTCCTAAAATTGCAAATTGAGTTCATTAATCTTGTCTGTAATGTCCACAAAAAACCTAAAATCTCTAAGGCAAATGGAATTTTTCACTTTCTGAATGGGTTCGCCGCGTTGTTTGAACAATTGAACTATGACAGATAGAGCTTCATTAAAAAGTGTTTATACAAGTCCTCTTAACTATCGCACTTCAGAGTGAAGAAGTAGATATCGATACTGACAATCAATTTCATCAAGATTTTGAATAATCTTCTTTGTAATGCGTGAGCTCTAATCTTTTTTTACTACCGATTTCATGAAGTTGTTTAGCTTTAGAAATTTTCACATAATGCTTGTTAAAGAATAATGCAATAGTAATACAGAAATTGTAAAAAACGTTCATCTTTACTACAAAATGCTACCAGAACCTTATCACAACCCACCATAGCTGGAACCCCGTCAGTTGTCAAGCCTCCTAATTTTGAAATTAGAATTTTCTCAGATGATATAAACATGTTTAAATGAGAAAATAATTCCTGTCCATTGATATATCCTTTCAGTGGAAACTTCAAAAGATCTTTAATCATAAAAACACTAAAAACCATCCTGACGAACACGGTCATCTGGGAGGTGTCAGCCACATCTGTTGATTCAACCAGTTGAAGAGAGAAATAAATACAGTTATCTAAGTCAGTTTTTAACTGTGAAAAAATATATTGCCCATGACGTATTTATCTTTTATAGTTTCGGTCCTACCATGATATAGATGTTAAATATTGGTTATTTACTTAGTTTTAAAATAGAAGTATCGTAATTATTTTTCAGCACACTAAATTAATGAATCAGAGATATATTCTTAAATAACCCAGAAACGCAATGTTCTGAATCCCGCATTTTTTACTATTTTATAATTGCTTCAAATGAAATAACGAATTCGTAATACGGTAGATATAGTTAGAGTTAGCATTAAAAAAAATTTCGGAAAATATCAACTTTATTTTATTTAGATTAGTAACAACTCGTCAAAATGAGTTTCACAGAAGAAGAAAGAGAGGATATTTACCAAACTTTTATAAAAAATAATTACAATAAACATCAAGCCCAGTTACAATACTCGTATATTAGATAGTATGGAGAAGATAGATTAATTCTAGCCTAAACACGTTTATAATGTTTGTAAGTAGTGGAAATACTATCGTTTCGATACAAACAGTAGTTCGGGATGAAAACTACTATGATGAAGAATTGAATAATGTGCTAAAATTTCAAAGTAAGCTGTTGAGGGTTTCCGAAACTCCCGACTTTTAGAAAAACCGAGCAGTTCCATATCATATTAAAAGGTATGTCTTTTCAAGAGCTCTTTAACTTTCTACAAATATACCTGTGTTAAATTAGCAAAGTAACATTGATTTGCCCTAATTATTTGGGGCACCCTGTATACAATTTCCTTGAGTTTTTTAAAAGAACGCTGTATTTCCTACATTTTGGTAAAAAATTCAGCTCTAAAAAATAAAAAAGTTAGGGGTGGAGGATAAATGTTACATACTATATTATGGTTCGACAGATTCGAAACAGACTAATTTAAAGTAAATAAACAATCTTTGGTGCATTTTTGATTTTATAGTATAAACGAATGGACTATTCAAAATGTATTTATTCATCCAGATCATAAAAGTTAGAAACGCTCTTGTCACTTCCCTTTTTTCATATTCGGCACTATCTCGAAGCTATTTAGCAAAACATCTATTCGTCTATGGCAAATTAGAGGGAAAAAGCCGAAGAAAAAGCTTGATATCTAGAATTTTACATTTTATTTGTATTTAAGGTTTTGGTACTGAAATTTCATATGTTAGAAAGAGAATTTTGCTAAATGACTCTTAAATAATGCCATATATCAAAAAAGAGCAAAAAAACTCACTATAGACACGTAAAAAGTTTGGGGCATTAAAAGAGTTCGTGGCTCTACGAACCCTGTACATTGATCCAAATTCCGAAGATCCTGTTGTATAGATCTTACATAGATATTATGTGTATCAGTTTTCATTCATTTATCTGTAAAAATGTAGAATATAAATTAAAAAAACTTAAAAAAAAATAAAACTCCGTTACCCTTTATCCGAGCCGATGAAGAAGTAAAAAAAACCTTTAAAAACCCGGCTATTTTACTAAATCAAATAACCAAACCGGCATAAATGTATCAGACCCGAACTTTCTTTATCGTTTTTAAGTAAACAAAAATATAAGTTACAAAACTTTCAGAACTTTAAAATGAAAAATGTCTGGGTTGGTACCCTGAATTTATTTTAGTTATTTCCGTGTCCAGCCCGTGACCTTTCCTTGGTTTTTGTTTATATTTACTTTCCAGATTAGTTTCATAAATACCGACAAGCAACATTAATCAAAACATGTAAAAAACAAACAAAAGGTTTACCTTGCATGAATATCATCCACAAATAATGCGAAAACATTATTTTCGTCAGTTTTAAAAGGAAAGCCTTTATTTTCGAGGAAGAATTTTAGTTATGTTATAGCCCTTTTTATCATAAAAAATAATGTTATGGTATGGGTGTCACTCATTTCCATAAAATTGCCGTTATACAGGTGTCATACCGCTAATGGGTAATAATCATGTCATGTTCGTAATTTTAACGTCTGCGTCAGCCTTTTTAACTTTTAATTTTAACTACATTGGAGATGTAAAGAAGATAATTATTTTTAAGAACGTCTTAAAGTTCTTAGCAAAGTAGTACGCACAAACCTTATAGAAAACAGACTTCCCAATTTCTTGTATGCCTATACCTTCTAAACAAACTATATAGTTATTGTAATAAAGCATTAAATCACTGAGCAAATATACATACTTACCTAGATTTATTTTTAAAAGATTAAACAAAAATTAATTAAAGAGAAGACATTAATTAATTAAACACAGTTTAAAAGAAATTCAATTTGATTTTATCTAATATCTGAGGATTATTAAAAAGGGTGACAGCATTTAAAATTCGTGCCAATAAATCGCTACGAGTATTTACAGAAGACTTGTAAATTTCCGTTTTGGAAGCGCCCCACAAAAAGAAATCGCACGTATTATTTAACTCCGGTAGACGTAGTGACCATTTTACTGATACATCATTGCCTCTTCCAATCCAATTATTGGGATATTGGTATGCAGATATTACCGAACAGCAATGGAAAAATGCATATACCATAACTATTGTTGAAGCAAACAAGCAAATCTTCTAGAAGAACAGACAGTTTAAGTAAGTTTTTTTTATATGAACCGATAATATAGCCATTAATAATATTTGCCCATACATTTATTATAAACTGATGCTGATAGTGCACAACTTTAATCGTATGAGGATTTGCATCCGCATAAACATGTTCATTGTAAAATTTGGTGACTCCAGATCTTGTAAAGCATGCCTTGTCGGCAAACAAAATTTTTCTGCTAAAGTATGGATTACGGATTCTTTTTTTTATTTTTGTTTAATAGAAGCTGTCCGTTTCCAGATGACGTTCAATATTGCCAAATGTCTGGTGATGTGGCACTCGATGTTTAGGATATCATTTTATGTATACCCTAAAACTCGTACACCAGGAGCATATCAACTTTCTCGGAGATAATTTTGCATGTTTAGTGGCAAATAGATCTTCATGCAGTGATTTAATAATAATTATTAATGTATAAAAGTAAATGATTTTTTTTGCAAAACCGCTTATTTTCGCGGATAATTTTTCAAGAGGCAGAAAATATTCTAAATGCATGCAATCATTCGACAAAAATATCGGACTTGTCATAAAAATGATCACATACAAAATTAGAACGTGTCTTTAGATGGGGCGTCACTTTTAAAACACTTCCACGTTATTATACCCGTCGACTATATCATTGGAAAGCGTTATTTCATAGTGTTAGACTATACCAAAAAGCGTTGAAATAAATGGACACTTTCCCAAGAAATTCAAAAAAAAACATTTTTTTTTAAATTTTGACACCCTCTACACATTAAACGAAGCAATTTCGGATATAACTAAGTTGTCTTAAATCGGCCTACTTTGACGTCAGCAATCTGTCATACACATATTTTCCAGATGCTCTATATAATTTGTAGCATATGTAGGTAATATGATTCTTGAGGTGATTCTGTACGAGGGAAGCTGTGGTCTCGGTTGTGGATGAATAATAAGGTGAATTTACCAATTTTTAAGAGAAGTTTGGTTATACAAAAATAGTTAAAATACTAGTATTATGTTATACCAAAAAGAATTGCAATGACTTTGTTTTAGCTCTTATAAGAGAGATTTCGATAGATTTTAATCTAAAAATACAGGATGTCGACTGACAGGATTAACAATAGGACAAGTTGACAAAAATTGAAATTCCGAGGAAAGGATACTTTTCTCGAAAATGATTAATTAAAATTAATATAATTTGCACGTTAAAAACCTCCTTAATTTTTGTACACTTACGTCGGCTAAATTAACTTATTTACAACTTTAAAAAAACAGATCCATTTAGTGTAACATTTCTGGATATCCTGTTAGTCATTACCCATAGAGAAAATCACCGTTCAATAGGTTACATACACACACACACACATAAATATATATATATATATATATATATATATATATATATATATATATATATATATATATATATATATATATATATATATATATATATATATATATATATATATATATATATATATATATATATATATATATATATATATATATATATATATATATATATATATATATATATATATATATGTATTTTATTAGTAAATTAAAGTTTAAAAATAAAAATTTTAAAATTTTCAGATACTCTTAAATCTAAACGGCTTGACTAAATATAACGAATTGCACATTTCTGTCTTAGTTTTTGTTATGATTCAACTTTTAGGCTAAACAAAAAATAACATTCGATTTTGGTAAATAATATATTATATAAAATGCTCGAAATTAATCGCCGAATCCAAGTATAATATATTCAAAACACTGCATTTTTGGAACATCCTGGACAAATACAAATCAATATATTTAAAACACGAAGCCAGATTTTTCAGCAAGTTCGTGAAAGAGTTGTACTGCACCAATTTACATAATTTTTTTTAGAATAATTATCTAATTATCGAGAACTTTGAACACTATTTTTGTATTGCTTTATTGTGTATGTTTTCTATAAAACCAATATATGTTTTTCTTCAATAACATTTCTGGACAGATGGTGAATGGGTCCGATATTCTTATTATTCCACTGGAAGCGACGCGCGACCGTGTAGTGATGCCAAATCTAGTCAAGTTAAATTTGACGGGATCTCACTCGTATCTTTACAAAATGCACTTTTTGTAACTAAGTATTTTTCATATTTAAATTATGCGTCTATAGATAACAGCTAACAGGAAATACAAGAATTATACTAAATGTATGTATATTGTATGTACTATGTACTTTTTTTTTAATGGCAAGTGAAGTAAGTGTAACCAACTAAAGTGTACACAAATATAAAACCCTTCAACGTGAAAAATATTTTTTAACAAAAAAATTATATATATATATATATATATATATATATATATATATATATATATATATATATATATATATATATATATATATATATATATATATATATATATATATATATATATATATATATATATATATATATTAGATGATAAGAAGTCAGCCGACTAGAGTCTCAGGTTACAATAACAAATAATCGACGGCGATAAGGCTGCCTGAAAAATGGTGACATCAGCATCAGCTGATGCCTGCCTACGTGCAAGAAACAAAGAGGGTCCAGACGATAGATTTACATTTATTGATAAGTACACAGTTGTCAAGCAGATTTTGAATAAACCGTGTTTGTTTGCGAAAGGTGTGTTTGATTTTTATTGAGTTTTATGGAAAATTAATAGAAGGATTAGATATAAAGCTAACATCAAAAGGGGATATACCCAAAATAGTGCCCAAGAGACAATAGTAGTGTGAAAAACAATAAAAGGACTTTAAAACAAATAAAAAAAAAACAGTGAAAAGACAGTGAGAAGTGTTGCATAGTGAATGTGAAAGGATTATTTTTTCTTTTTCCTCGAGTACTTACACTGAAAAAAATTAACGGGGTAAGTCTGTACATTTTAGAAAATAGAGACTAGAGTGACTGTATTACTGCATAAACATTTTAGAACTTTTAGACATTTGATTTTTGAACATTTAGACATTTGATTTTTGAACATTTAGACTTTTGAACATTCGAACATATTTGAACTTGAATTCAGTGTGTGAACAATGAGTGATAGTGAAATTAGGAGTGGGCCTGAACCAGACTCAAGGCCAAACGAGATGGCTTCACCATCACGATATACGCCGCCATTGCCGTCGGTGCCGCTTACTGCTAATTTGGAACGCAGACGCGACCCAGCTGAATGCGCGCGACAAGTATCTACAAACATAGAGCCGTTTACTATTCAGGATTACGTACGCCGTTTAGAAGAAGACAGAGCTAGACAAGACGAAAAGATGAATATACTTCTTGGTTTGTTGGCCAAACAAGTCGACAGCCATAAGAAAACCCACATGGATTTTAAGCTGACGCATTTCGACGTTGATGATTCGCCGTATAGTATGAGGGAATGGCTAGAAATAGCCACTGGAAGTAAAAACCAGCACAATATTTCGGATGACGACATGATTTTGAAGGTAGGAGATGCTTTGAAAAATAGAGCACTACAATATTTTAGACATTGGAAACCACTAATGCGCACGTGGGAACAACTAGTCAATGACCTGATCAGTGCTTTTCCAGTGAGTACAACGTACTATTTATCATTTGTTGCCATTGCTAATGAGAGGAGTAAAGAGTTTAACACACTTTCAACCTACTGCCACAACAAGCTAAGGTTGTTGAAATCTTTCCCTGGCATCCGTTTTGAGTGGGATGTTATTCTTAGTGTAATTGAGGGATGTCTAGATAGCGACGATGCTCGAACCCGAATTAAACAAATACGACCAAAGAACGAAACCGAGCTGATAACTCTCATGGGACAAATAGATAACGAAAGGAGATTGAAGATTAAAGCTACCCGTAGCAGTGACTTTGTTCAACGTACTCGTCATTCGGGAAAACATGATCCCAAAGCACCATTTCCTGGAAATTGTTTCAAATGTTTACGACCCGGTCACAAATCACATCAATGTCATGCAAGGCCATCCCCATACGAAAGACCAGCAGAACAAAATAAACCAAATTATCAGCGATCCAGTACCATCACGGAACTCCGATGCACCTACTGTAAGTGCAAAGGACACAAAGAAGAACAATGTTTCTTCAAAAATGGTTTTCCTCCCAAATCAACTGACAAGACGTCCAAGAAAGCACTGATGATCAAGAGCAACCGGAAAATCAATAATACGCCTATAGCAACAGCTATCAGTGAGAACCAACGAGAATTTCTATACCTCTTAGACACTGGAGCAGATGTATCATTGATACATGAACATGTAGCTAAGCAACTTGGAACACCCATACAACAAACAATAACTCATGTACGGGGAATAGGATCCGGAGTGACACAAGTTAAGGGTCAATGTACAATACTTGTTAAATTACCGCAAGTTTTTCTCGAAATTGAATTCCTAGTTGTACAAGACGGAACCATACCGCAAGTAGACGCTTTAATCGGATGGGACGTTATAGGACAAGAAGGACTGCAACTGGTCAGAACAACTGAGGGCATTGACCTCCAATATGAGCAAAAAAAATCCATTGTAAATGCTGTAACAAAAGTGTCAATGTCAGGATTGGACGAGCCGATCAAGGGTTATGTGCAACAATTGATCACGAGAGCAGAACAGCTAACACCACCATGTGTTAAAACTGGTGAATTGAAAATAACACTAAAGGACAGTACACCTCTTGCCTACCGACCCAGGCCTCTAGCTTACACCGAACGCCAGAAACTTAAGGACATAATTGAACAACAGCTGCTAGCGGGGATCATTCAGCCAAGCACTTCTGAATATGCTAGTCCTATAGTCCTTGTGAAAAAGAAGAACGGTGATCTGCGCCTGTGCGTCGATTACCGCGATTTGAACCGTAAAGTGATCAAGGACCGCTATCCTCTGCCACGAATCCAAGATCAAATTGACGCTCTGAGCCAAGCCAAGTACTACACGACGCTAGACATGGAGGCCGGTTTTCATCAGCTGTTGGTAGAACCGTCATCGCGACATCTGTTAGCCTTCATCACACCAGACGGCCACTTCGAGTACACAAGAATGCCGTTTGGGTTCGTAAATTCGCCAGCATGTTTTCAGCGAGCTATCGATAGAGCTCTAGGCAGTCTTAAGGGCAAAATAGCCTTCGTATATTTAGATGATGTGCTGATACCAAGCCAGACAATAGAGGAGGGTCAAGAACATCTGGAAATAGTGCTGACAACATTAGCGAAATGTGGATTCAAACTAAACCTAGGGAAGTGCAAGTTCTTCGATACTAAGACAGAATACTTAGGGGTTATAATTGAAGCTGGAACACAACGGCCAAGCCCAAAGAAAATAGAGTCACTGAGGAACACGCCACCCCCCACCGATGTGAAAGGAGTGAGGCAATTAATGGGACTGGCTGGGTATTTTAGGAAGTTCATCGCAGGATTTTCAATGAAAACAGCCCCTATAACAGCCCTATTAAAAAAAGAAGTACCGTTTGAATGGACCAACGAGTGTGAAACCATAAGACAGGACATAATCCGCATCCTTACACAAGCACCTGTTCTCCAGATATACGATCCACTAGCAAAAATAGAGCTACACACAGATGCAAGTGCAATTGGAATAGGAGGAATACTCATGCAATTAGACGAAAAAAGTAAAACAACAAAGCCTGTGGCATACTACAGCCGAAGAACGACGCCTAGTGAAGCTAAATACCATTCATATGATTTGGAAACCTTGGCGATCGTTGAAGCAACTCAGCATTTCCGAGTGTACTTGTACGGAAAGCACTTCACAATATACACGGACTGTAACTCAGTGAGAGCAACCGCATTGAAAAAGGAACTTCATCCCCGAGTAGCAACATGGTGGATAAAATTACAAGATTTCACCTTCGATATAGAGTACCGACCAGGAGAGAAAATGGCACACGTAGACTATCTGAGTAGAAATCCGACAGCACTGCGTGTAACAAAATTATCATCGGAAGGACAAGAGAACATGACTTTGAAACAATGGCAGCAGAAAGATCAATTTTGTAACGATCTGAAGAACGGAGAGAACGCACCAGAAGGATATACTATAAAAGACGACGTGATTTACTTCCAGAATAAGTGCTACGTACCCGTACAAGCTCGCCTGATTACAATGAGAAAATACCACAACGAATCATCACATCCTGGACCAGAGAAAATGATAGCAGCTATGAGAAAAGATTTATTCTGGAAAGGCATGATAAAGAGTGTAAGAAAATACACGAAAAATTGCAAGGCTTGTATTACTGGAAAGTCACACACAGGAAAAAGAAGCGGCATGTGTCAGCAAAAAGAAAAGCCTACAGACAAGTTAGACACATGGCATGTAGACCATGCCGGACCTCTGGCTAGATCGAATGGAAAAACACAAATATTGGTGGTGATAGATGCCTTCACTAAGTACGTCAAGCTCTGCGCAATCAAGCAAAGAACAAGCGCGTATACTATAGAAGCACTAAAGAAAGTATTCGAAGATATTGGAAAACCCAAACGAATAATAGCGGACAGAGGCTTGGCATTCACTTCAAGTTCTTTCAAAAACTTCATGGCATCAGAAAATGTAGAACTGCATTTTATAGCGACGGGATTGCCCAGGGGCAACGGGCAAGTAGAAAGAGTGATGAGAACAATCTTCAACATGCTGAGAGCAACACTGACTGACAAAAATGAGAAAAACTGGACCAAGGAATTGCCAAGAGTTGAACATGACATCAACAGAATGGAAAGCAGTGCAACTGGAGTTGCACCTGTACTGTTAATGACAGGGAAAAACGAGCGATTAACAGCCGTACAAACATTTCTGACAGATATTCCAGAGGAAAACAAAATTGAAGAAGAAAACATGAGAAAAAGGATTATAGAAAGAATAAAGAGAAAGCAGGAGCAAATGAAAGTACGATTTGATAAAACTAGAAAAGAAATAACAGAGAAATTCAAACTAGGAGATTTGGTAGTTGTAGAAAAAACACAGATAGGTGGTGGAAAGTTGGGCGCGAGATATAACGGCCCTTTTGAAATCAAAACAAAACTAGAAAATGACCGATATGCATTGAAAAGAGTAAATGGTCAGCAGAGAATTGCAGTGGCAGGGCATGAACAGTTGCGCCTATGGCCTGTTGAGCAAGAGAATTAAGATAAAACAAACAAACAAAAATCATCATTTCCATATCCCATCATCATCTCATTCAATCATTATCACCTAATTTCATTCAAAAAAAAAAAAAAAAAAAAAAAAAAAAGACAATAATAAAAATAATGACCCGTTGTATGGTTGCGCCCAGCTTCGGAAGATATTGTTAATGTCGATGTAGTTCGAACAAACCTATGTGGAAGTCAAAAAAAAAAAAAAAAAAAAAAAAAAAAAAAAAAAAAAAAAAAAAAAGAGAGGATTGATCACCCTCATATTCTTGAAATGTTAACGTTATAAATAAAGCAGAGGTTCAGCAAGGGTTGTTCCTAGAAAAATGTTTACTTAATATGAAAACGAATGGTCAACAAAGGTTGTCCTTAAGAACATTTAATAAAGTTTATTTCAGATAATTGGCTCGCGGACGACCCAAATGCAGGAAGGCCGTGTTAGATGATAAGAAGTCAGCCGACTAGAGTCTCAGGTTACAATAACAAATAATCGACGGCGATAAGGCTGCCTGAAAAATGGTGACATCAGCATCAGCTGATGCCTGCCTACGTGCAAGAAACAAAGAGGGTCCAGACGATAGATTTACATTTATTGATAAGTACACAGTTGTCAAGCAGATTTTGAATAAACCGCGTTTGTTTGCGAAAGGTGTGTTTGATTTTTATTGAGTTTTATGGAAAATTAATAGAAGGATTAGATATAAAGCTAACATATATCGAAATGTATTTTCGCTGTGTCTACACTCCCGGCACCGGTAACGCATTTTTACCAGTAGTTTTAGTGACGTCACTTATGTGAGGTATGCGTTGCCGCTATTAAAGGAATTCCAGTAAAAATGTATTCGAGGTTTTTTAGTCTATCTGTGAAACAACCTAACTTTTTAGTAACTTGCTTTACAGTTTAAACATTGCTCTGGCTTTCATCAAAAAAACATTTAGAATGATATTGCCCCGTCTTGTTGACACCACGTATAAGCAGTACTAGGTATTACTAACAAATACGCATCTATTTTCTAACAACGGTAGTCCCCTCTTTCTAACGATGATAGTTTTAAAATTATGGCATAGCTCAAAAACTACTAACCGGATTTATTTCAAATGACAACAAAATGCCAGTCTCACAAAATTGACTCACAATTTCACCAATGACGATCTTAACCACCCGTCTGTTTAATTGCAACAATAATTTACTTGCCGTGTCGTACCATGTTTCTGAATTGGGTAAATGAAACTTACTCCCATGTCTCACCTTCATTTAATGAAAAATGTCATTTCGGATAGAAAATTGGAAACAATTTTTTTAGAGTATTTAAAAAAGTGCAGTGTAAGAGTTTATTAAATGTTTACAAATTTATACATTAACAGGTTAGATAGCTTTGTATCCTCTGTTTTTCTCCTATCGTAACCTTTCAACCTAATTATCCGGGCCTACCTGTGTTTATGTGTTTATAACTATATGATAAAGAGTCCTGAATTGGCCCCAGGGCGAGAAGTGTGTGACCTTGTGTAAAAAGTTTTATCGTTTTTATTTTGCTCTCGTTGATACAGGTTAGGATTTGGTTCCTCTTACGACTGCATTTTTAGGATAAACCTCTAACATGAAAATTCGTGGCTAAATGGGTTCCGCTCAAAACTATAAAAAAAACATTATTAAGAACCTACTTTTCGATTGATTCCGAGATTGGTCCTCAAATTTTGCACAAAAATGAAAAAAATAGAATAACAAAATACCCGCCCAGCGAAATATTTAAACATTCAGTACCAAAAAACTATTTATCCAATTGGCTTGAAATTTTGCACGTAAGTCAAGTTTGAAACATTGATAATGTAGCTAAAAACCAATGGGTGTCTTAAAAAGTAATTTCTAGAACGTTAAGGTATGGCAAGTGTTCATTTTGATTTAAGTAAAACGTTTTTTTTTTGTTTCATGTTCTAAAAAAAGAATGAACCAGTAATATAAGCAAAACAAATCCTATGTTTCTAATTATATTACTTTTAAAATTACCAGTTTTGATCTCTCAGTAATTTACCTAACAATAAGATAAGTTGGTTGAAATATAAATATTACTTTCGACAGCCATCCAAAGATTATTTCAAAACTCTCTTCGGCAAATTTTATTTTTAATAAAATAACAAGACACTTGTATTAACGCCTAAATACCAATAATAACTTGTTCCTTGTTAAATCGCCTCCCTAATCCGGGAATTCAATATTTACCGAACAATTTTTTACCCAGGCCTGCCGGCGTCGACACCCCATCTGTCAAAGTCGGTGCTAATAAGTCAACTTCCAATTCAATAGTAAGTGCCAGCAGTGCCTTTACAACTCTCAAGTCTACATCAATTAGAAACGGATAGACCATACACGAGGGCTCGGTGAAAAATAACATGGTGTGTCTAGAATACTTTCACATATTTTTAAAAAATTAATAAAAAAATGCCTCGGAAATATTATACAATATAGAGGATATGAATAATATGTTTTAAGCATTTCTTATTAAATTTTATATTCAACCAGCGTATAAAGCGGTTGCACATAAAAAATTATTACTTCTGTCTTTCGTATATCCTTAGAGGTAATGTGTTTCAGATTTTTAAATCTCCAAAGTCAGCTAATGTTAAATTAAAATTTTAGATCACAGTGGTTTTATTATTTATTTCATTATCTCTAGAGTGATCCAATTTTTATAAAGGCCTGCAGGGTTATTTTCATAGTTTGAATATTTTTAAATTACGTTTTTTAATCTAATGGTAATATAATTTTGTTTTTTGTGGATTGATTAAATTTATTCGCATATTCGTTTGCTTACCTTAGTGAGACAAATGTCCAGAAGCATAGGCACTTAAGTTTTTTAAGCTAAATTATTCGGAAAATTACAAAAAATAACAATTGCGATTCTTTTTTGTAAACTACACAGTATCGCTTGCTGTTACAAGGAGACCGTTAAAGCGTCCTCCCTAGGGGATTGCACAATGAGCCCCAGCGAAAGTAGAGTGAAGGTAATCATTTATTCAAATATTGTAGTATAACAATTTAGAGAAGGCTTGGTCATTAATTGTTGCAGCATGTTTGCATTGAATACTTAAAAGGAAAATGAGAAGATGATCTTGCTACCCCTAAATGTATCAATTTCATTGTTATACCGTGAACATGTTGTAAGTTGTTTTGTTTTTGTTGGTGACATTCCGTGGGTAAAGCAATTTCATCATTTCATGGGTATCGCGATTTAAGTATGGCTGCATATTTGCGAAATTGTCATATGTGGTAACTTTAAAGTGAAATAAGTCAAAAACTACTGTTTCAAATATAGACAAATTATATATTTTTAGCAAGGGGAGAATGAGGAGAATCCAAAGATGTCAAAAAATACAGAATACATATAAAATAACAAAGTTAATGGTAATTTAGTAATTTTCCGATCGTCTTTTGTTTTAAAAATTGGCGCCATGTAAATCTTTTTAGGAAATTCCGTATAACTTTCGTAGGAACCATTTCTTTGTATCTTAAAAAAATAAGCCTCTCAGGGGGTGGCAAATTATAAAATATAACCCTATACAAATATTCGGCACTTGTAAGTATGGCGCAAGTCAAAGCCTCCTTGTGTCCTTGACAGGTCCACACCAAAGTATGATGTGCAAATGCGTTCAAATGTTTGTCGAATATATAAGTAGTATATTTATTAATGATACCTGGATTAACGGCACAATTATCTCTGTATCTATGAAATAGGCCAGTCGCTTGAGTCCGCCTTTACGCTGAATATGTTTTAGTCTCAATATTACATTGATATTAAGATGTAATCGATTTAATATTGCTTACAATACACGATCGTATAGCTACTTTTATACAATTTAAAGATCTTTGTAAATACTGTCGATTATAAATTGCATTAAAAAAAATTATTAATTAATTAAACAGCTTGTTAAGTACTTAAATTATAATGTAATAAAGCATATTTAGTCAAACTGGTATTGATATACCACAGCGACAAAATTCCCTTTTACTTCTCAAGTTGTTTTTAAAAGCAATAAAACACTCAGCGGAAATACACTTAGCGGCATAATTAGTTCATTAGTTAGAAAGGCAGTTATTTAAGACATGAAAAAAAAAAACAAATATAATACAAAATATTTCTATTATTTTCTTAATGTTAAAATGAAGAAAAATAATATTGCAATTTAAATAAATCTAACCTAACCTAAATGGTTTTGCTCTCGTATTGCCATATTATAAAAGCTTCCGATCTCTTTTGTTGTGTGTATTCCTTTTTTCTTATTAAACTACAAAATCTTTGATGGGGGGAATATCAAATTTTTAGCTATTATCTAACCAGGGGGGGGGGGCGTGATTATGTAAAAAAAATTCAATATATATGAGATAACTAATGTTGTGAGATATTGATAAAATGTGTTAATTTTACAAACGAAAAACGCATACGTCAAAAATTTTAAACGAAATACCTATGCACAAGATTTTTTAACTAACCTTTTATTTTGTAGATAACAACTAACAGAAAAATCAGTAAAATAACAACAAAACTAGAACCAAATTTTACCAATGTGCGTCTAAGTAACAATGAAAACTACAGATTGATGCTTTTCCAAACTTGAGGACGAAATCTTAGCTCGTGTTGTTTGCCTTTTGCCTGTAATTTGCACAATATAACAAAAGAAAATAATATGAGTGAATTATATACTTCAAGCCACAGCCAAACTGAAGATTCCATGACAAGTCTATTCTATGAACTGACTAAGTCAATATTTTAATTTTTAAAATCATGGGGGAGCAAATTAATTGGCACACCCATCAGAAATCATGATAGGCAACTGCCCCCTTTGCTCCCCGCTTTCTAAGCGCATGATATCGAGTGATGCTTTATTTTATATTTGTCTAAGAACTATATAAAAGTAGATGTCCCAATTATTTTTGGGCGTATATTATAGCTAGACAGAATCTTTACGATCTAAACCTTCGAAATAACCTACACCAACATAAGACTTGTAAATTTAAAAACCCATTCACTTTCCTAGTCATAAAATTACTAAACTAGTATGTATTCAACTGATAATTTAACACACTTAAAAATAATATAAGAATATGTTACTAAATTAAATGTCGTCAAAGTGATTAAATTTCTTATTGTAATCTTTAGGTACCTATGGCTCAACTTCGTATTTATTTTTTATGACGCTGTGATTTTTTTTGAAATAGTCGAAAATGAATGTACAATTTTCTCATATTTCACTATTTTTAGGGAACAAGTTAAATCTTACACACAGTTTCATTCTAGCATCAAATGAAATACCCTTTTAATTTATATACTTAGAACTGGATGAAATCCTTTCTGTTAAAAGTCATCTGAATATTTTTTCTTTAAAAAAATTTACTGAACAGAAAAAACATTATGTTAAAAAACATTAGCTTCTGGTTGCCGTATAAAATTCCTTCATTAGGCTGTATACAAAAATTATAGTATTGAAGGATATTTTGTCTATAATCAAAATGCGACGAGTAATTTATTTTAGGAACTTATTTAGAACTAAGCTATCTACAAAATAACAAAACAATCTACATAAATAAAAGGTATCATTTAATGTGTGTACCATAGCTAGTTCACTGAATATATATTTTTCCAAAAATTAAAATCATTGATTACATGTTTATTCACGTCGCGTATTGAAAAGGATTTTAAAAGTACGAACCATATATGAACGCTTAGAAGAATATCAGAATAGTCTATGGAATTAAACAATAAACAACGATTACCATAGTGTTAAACACATTTTACCCAAGTTTCAGTCAAGATCAGGAGTATTACAGTACAGTTACCTTATTATCTAACGTCAATGATGATATATATTTCAAGCTAATAATAAGCATTTGTGTACTTGTTGAAAACTACTAGATTTGAATACTCCTAATCCGAATATACATATTGTAGAATATATGAATGATCTATTTGTATAGTTTTTACAAACTCTTCATTATATGGCCGTCAAAGAGTTCAGTTTCACGGAAATACTTCTTCTTTTCAGCCTTTAATGCAAAGTGTGCCACAGGATAGCATTCTAATTTTCTAAGTATGTTATAGTTTTGACTTTGATATTTCGACTAAATTCTATGGGTGCGTGAATATGGCGATAACGGCCAATTCTATGTCCGAATCAAATGCCATTCAATCTGCCATTAAAATTAATGCTGACCTAGACTCAATATTTTCATATGTCTAGTGTAATTTAATTTTAAAGTGAAGAAAAACTGCCTTTCTTGGAAATGGATTTGTTGGAAAACACTGATTTTAAAATATTTTGGAAGACACAGAAAATAGTTTAGTCTTTTGTGCAAAGAATTGGAAACTTATGTTAAATTTTAATTTAAAATTTGATTCGCATGTAGCCAAAGCTTCTATTTCTTAATAAACTCTTAGCACAATTGTTAAACTAAAATTTGGCGATACTTTTATTTTAAATTATCTATAATATCTAATCGCTGTATAGAGGCCAACAACTTTTAACAAAAATAAATAATGTTTAGGGGATTCAAAAGTCTTTCATACGTTTTGCTTTAGAAAGGTAAGAAGTTCGATCATATTGGTGAAAAAAATTACTGAGACTGGTTAGCTTGTGCTAGCAGAAACATCATTTGGCAAAAAACTCTCTGAAAATAACCAGGAATCAAAAGAAAATTTTATAAAAAATGAAACAGACTTCAAAAAAATGCACTAAAAAGTGAAAAATAATATTTTGTTCTACCTTAAAAATTTTCGGCGCCAAACTAATACAGTAAAACCTTATACGCGTAGTAATAGACATCAAAACACCGAATCGACTGAATACATGATTATATTTTTGTGATTAAATAAATAATTAAGAATAAGTTTAGCGCCGACTTCACGGAGTAAAATTTTCAAGGTGGAATAAAATACTATTTTTCACTTTTTAGTGCATTTTTTTGAAGTCGGTTTAATTTCTTTATACAGATTTTTCTTTTTAGTTTTATCTATACGAGTTTTATTTTATAAATTAGGTTTAACAAATAGTCTACTTGTTGCAATATACCTTGGCGCAAAAAACAAAACTTTTTAATACTCTTGCTATGAGATCGCTCCGGCAATATCCTAAATACCCCCTGAAAATTTCATCTAAATTGGTCAAACCATCGCACAAACAAACAAAAAAACAACAAAATGGCCGCTATTCTGCCATTTTCAACATATCTTTAATATGTTTGCTATGGGACTACTCCGGCAATATCCTGAAAATGTCATCCAAATTTGTCAAACCATCGCATTGGGGAGTAATCAGTGTACCAACAAAAAAATTACATAAGGTCAAACTGATAACCTCCTTTTGTTCCTTCCTAGTCGGTTAATAACGTTTGCCCCCTCCTTGTATTATACGCAACCTATTTTGACACTGCTTTGACAGACGTAAGTGAAAGTTACTCAACAAGGTATTGATTGCCCTTAACGACAGGATGTAAGTTAACTTACATCCGTAGGGAAATAATAATCTAAAATTATTATAAGTAGCTTTAATTTTTGATTTCATCAACATATTACAAAAATCCGGTGATAATAATTGAAATGAATATTAATGGTACAATTATAACAATTATTCACATTATTAACAAAATTTGGAAACACGTTTTCTCGTTTCTTCTGGATGTGTATTACATTTTCTGACTCCACAGATCCTTCATTTCTAACCAATGTTTCTGTCACTGTTGAAGCACTGCAAGAGACTTCTGGCTGGGTCTTATTGTATAAAATTTTATTCGCTACTTTCTTTTTATTATTGAGGCTCTCAGCTACGTAACTTTCCGCAATAGTAGCGGATTTCCATCCATGTCGCTTGATAGCAAATATATGAACTCCAAACGAAAACGTATTTTTCCCGACAGGCTGGTTTAAGCATTTTCCATTTTATAATTAATAGTCGTCATGTGGGATCTTGTATCAATGTACTTTTGAATTATTTTGAAATGACAAACCTGAGTGTCGTCACTTTTTGTCACTGTAAATGTACGTGACATTCTATTTTTGGAGTCAGGAATGGTCACAACTATGACTTCTTGAATTATTTTAACATTGCCCATTTTCATTTTACAGAGTTTATTAGAACGGCACGCTCCAGCAACTCCCATTACCATTACGACCTTCATCAATACGTATATATCATCGGGGGCTTCAAGCATGAACTTATTCACATCTTCCCTGTTAAACACATTCGATTTTTTGGGTCTATAACAATCATTTTTTCTTTTCAAAAATGCTCGAAGTTTTGGATACTTCGAAATATCTATATTTTCCATCTATAAAAAGGGTGGACTTCAACATAAATACTCACACCATAAGCTTGATGGGGACTTCAATATAGCACTTTTTTCGTGGAAATACGCCAAAAACAAGGTTTCTGAGACTGCAGTAGCCGCCTTGCTTTGGCACCAATTCTTAAAGGATTTATATGCTGTATCATACCTTTTTTTCGACTTTTCCGGTAGTGCAGATAAACAAGCAATATTCGCGATTCTTCAATGCCGGAAACACCAATTTTGTCCACACAGAATCAAACAATTCGACTTCTTCAAACTTTTCGCTATGAATTGTCAACTTGACGTTGTTGATAAAATAAAAACTGCTTATGTTGCTCTGGCAACGGATCACGGCTGCCTTCATAATTTAATGAAAATGCTATCGAATGTAATGATAATGAAAATCCAAAAATATATCTAGCATTTTCTTGTAAACATATAATACAGGGAGGGGGAAAAATGTTATATACTATATGGGATGTAAGTACATTAACCAGTCTCGAACTTTTTTGCCAGGCCTCGCTATCACTCTAGCGCAAACTCCTCCTCGACTGGTAAATGTTACTTACATCCCTTATAGTATAAATAACTATTCATACCTACCGAATGTTCATTTTTCGAAAATGTGAAATAAAATACTAGATTTTGAGGATGCACATTTTCATGGTAACCCTGTATACATAAAATTACATAACAGGATAACAAAAGAGATACCTTTTAGCTAATGGGGTTGTATGTCTATTAGACATCTCAATGCTTTCGTTTGAAAAGGGTATTTAAAAAAAATGTAAATTTAATTATAAAACTCGCTGCCTTTATCGCCCTTATACCTGTGTTTTTTAATATTATTATTACAAAAAAAAACGGGTGAACGGATTTCAAATCAAAATATACGGGACCACCAGAGAAACGTTCTCTACAATTTGGCGTTTGACTCAAAAAATCCATAAAGGTCGAATTGAGAACCTCATCCTTTTTTGAAATCGGTTAATTACAAAACATGGTCAAAGAAACAGTATCTTTCAGTATAACGAAAAGGATATATATTTATTTAGCTAACATTCCTAAATATACGTTACAGTTTCTTATTGCCATTTTAATGTATAACTTTTAAAGTGTGGTTTGCAGTTTGCCAAACAAAAAAGCTCCATTTTATTAATTTAAAATTAATAAAATGGATTAATAAAAAAAACGTAAGTTAGATTTATTTTCCTTAGAGCATGAAACGCTAAAAACTTCGCAAAACTTAAATACGGCCCTATTATCCCGTCTTATTTATCATTTTTCTCAATCGTTCTTCGATAATAGAATATAAATGACGTAAACAGTTTTTAGCCCGTTCTCTCCTCTGCTTTTCGTTTAAAGGAGAAAATTAAAAAGTCTAGAGCAGGTATTCACGAGAGGCTTAAGCAAAGCTCATGGGACGAGACGATCACAAAAAAGTCAAAAAGTTTATTTTACAAAGTTTTTTGGGAAGTAAAAGTTGTATGGACGCTGCTTGCAAGTTCTTTTACCGATTCTGCCTAGTTTATTTAACTAATTCTTTAGGTTTAAAGTATTTCAGCCAAGAATAGGGTCCATTCATTTAGAATTCCTTTGAAATACCCTTAGTAATTTAGCCTCCAGAGTTGCTTATACAGTAAAAAATACTTCCCTTAATTTTCCACTGTGTGCTGATCATGTAGGATAAAATTGTCTATGCATCAGGAAGAACAATTTTTTTAAATCTTTATCAGTCTCTTATCACTAATACTTCTATTAGACACAATGTACCAAATGACTTATTATATTTTGCGCCCCCCTTCGGAATTAATTTTTGAGACAGATAAACTATAATAATAAAAGAGTTGCAGGGTTGTGACTGAACTACCAGAATTTTGTATCAGAAAAAAAAATTATTTTCTTCATAAGAAGGAAATATTATGAAATGATAGTTCTTGAGATTAGACCGTGTCAAATTAGAATTACTATCCGATGTTTCACTTTCAATTACACGAGGCATCTTCAAGGATCTTTACTCCACGAGATCTGAACACTGATTGAGCTCGAAGAGATTCAGGCGGACTTTTCTACCCGACTTGTGCTCGCCGAAACGTGACCCTGTGTTAAGATCGGTTTCCACGTGTGATGTAGACCGTAACCCGTGACTCTATTGAAATTTTTTGTATGTTTAAAAATTTCCATAAACTCTCTAATTATTCGTTTATTAAATCCTGGAACTGATGCTAGAACCTTAGTTACCTTTACATTTACAATATGGCCAGTGGTATGCTGATGAGCAGATTGAAACATTTGCTTCATTTTAATACATCCTTCATATTCTTTAAGACTAGTTGATATTAAGCGTTTCGCATGCACTACCTCTCCACAGGAGCAAGAGATTTTATATACTCCTTTGGTTTGAAAAGGTTCAATATCTTTCAGGGATCGCAAGCTTTGTCCAATCTTCTTATGTGTTTTGAAGATTATACCTAACTACCTAACATTGGCTCCTTACCATTCTCCTTTGTCAGAGTTTGATTACTATATATTTTAATTAAACACGTAATATCTTCAGTGCAGTACCCATTCCCTCTGAGAGCTTTCATCAATTTCGAGGTTTCCGATGTTAGAAAATCTTGATCAGAAATCCAAATAGCTCTGTGTGTTAACCGATTTCTGGAGCTGGATGGTAATGGAAATTTGCATTTAAGTATCTATTTGTATGCGCTAGTTTTTTATACACATACATCTAGAAAGGGTCTCGTTCCACAAGATTCAATTTCCATTGTGAACATATTATGATATTGTTGATTAAGGACAAACAACAAAAGTATCATCTATATATCTGAACAATGGTTTTGGCTTTAGCTGAGTGGATGTTAGAGCACTATGCTCAAAGGCTTCCATAAAGATATTCGCTACCACAGGCGATAGCAGCGATCCCATAGCTGGCCCTGAAATTTGTTCATAAAAAGTTCCTTGAAAAATGAAATAAATAGATGCAAGACCAGCCAGCTTTCACTAGAAGAAGATTATTATGATCCAATATGTCTGGTATAATATAAATTGAGTCGTTGACAGGAACATTGGTGTATAGAGATTCTACACATTTCGGTCAACGACTCAATTTCCATTATATCATAATAATCTTGATAAGTACTTAATAGCCCTAATGGAAGCTTGTCTTACAACTATCTATTTCATTTTTCGATGAACTTTTTATGTACAAACTTCAGGGGCATCTATGGGATCTCCTCTAACACCTGTAGTAGCGAATATCTCTATGGAAGGCTTTGAGGATATTGCTCTAACATTCGCTACACTAAAACCAAAACACTGGTTCAAATATGTAGATGATACCTTTGTTGTTTGGCCTCATGGACAGGATAATCCCCTTATATTTCTGGATCACCTTAATCAACAAAATCATAGTATCAAGTTTACAATCGAAATTTCAAATTCCCATTTACTGGTCAAGATTCTCCAACATCTTAAACATCGAAACTGACCGAAGCTCTCAGTGGCAATGGCTATTGCACTGAAGATATTACGCGTTCTATTAAAAGATATAGTAATCCAACTCTGCTAAAGGAGAATAACAAGGAGCCACCGTTAGGTAGTATTGTTCTTCCCTACATACTTGAGACTACAGACAAAATAGAATGGACACTTCGGCGGACCGACATATGTACAATCTTTAATATACATAAGAAGATTGGACAATGCTTGCGATCCCCGAATGATATTGGACCTTTTCAAATAGGAGGACTATGGAGCTTAATTAGTCTGCTTTGCATAACAGCTATATGCCAATAAGAGGCGCGACTTTGAAGGTGGTTGCCCGATCGTGGTATATCCTGCAATAATTCCAATAAGTTTCGGCATTACTTGCTTAATTTGTAAAATAAAATTACCCTGTGTTAAATTTTTCATGAATTGAATATCACATAATATAAATAAAATATATTTAAAACACTAAGTCAGATTCTAAGGAGTTGGTGAGAGAGTTGTACTACACCAATTCACATGATTTTTTTTGAAATAATCGTCTGGTTACCTTTCAACACTATTTTTTTGTATTGTTTTATTGCGTATTTTTTTACAAAAACAATTTGGTTTTCATCAATAACAGTTCTGGACCATGTGGTGAATGCGTCCCATGTTCTTATAAATCCACTGGACCTCATCGCGCCATCTAACGGAAAAGGCAGAACAAGGTTTGGCGGGCCACGTAGTAAATGTTTAGTTTTGTTAATAAGAGCTAATCAACCATCATTACCAAGGAAAGTCTATTTTTCTTTCTTTGATGTGAGATATTGAAAGTACGGTAGAGCAAATGTGTAAGATTTTAAAATTGAAATGGGCGTTCCATTAAAAGAAAAAGAAAAAACACAAATTGTTATTTTTATTGGCAAATTTGCGATGTTCACTTTTTTCTTCTAAGAAAAAATCCTGACTGTTTAAGCAAAATCCTACATCTTTTATATTTAAAGTGTTTTTCTATCTCTAAAAATAAAAGCTGTTACGGGGGTTGCATATAAGGAGACACATTCTTTTAGTCATCGAAATTCTAGTCCATATCAATACTCAAATCGTTTGAAAAATTACTTTTCATATCATATTAAACTACATTTGCAAGTCCTCCTAAAAAAATAAATATGCCTTTATATATTATATATATTATACTTCACGACTTTGCAAAAAAAATATATTCATAGGTTAATAGATATATTAATAGAAGTAAAAACCCTTCGAGGATTGTATGCAAAAAAGTTGACAGCCCCTTATCATCTATGAAATTGACAGTATATGTTCGCCCATTAAATAATGTTTTTTACACTGGTGTAGGAAAATCTGTTGGGAAAAACAAACAGAATTAAGGAAGACATTGTTTTTTTTTTGTTTTTTTCTTGTATATTATGCCTTTTTACGATTTTTTCGTGCAATAATTCTGGAACGTGTTTTAGTACTAAGAATTTATCTACCAATTTTATTGCATCCAGAATCGGTGAATTTGCAGGGCAAGGAATAAGTTAGCCAGGTTTTAGTTTAAAACAGCATTTTACATGGCTTTAATTTTACCCGAAGATACAAAGTCGTTTACTGTAACTGGTGGTATTTTGCCTAGTTATTCTATACACTCAATAGTTGCTGAATACTACTTGACAAAAACCTTATTATCTCAGTAATGATCATCAATGCACTTCAGTGGAATATATCAATAAAGTATTTAAAAATTTGTGTTCTGAATTTAATCAATGCAACATTGCGTAATGGTCTATCTAGCAATGCGGAGAAAATATTTACTATTTTATGATAAACTCTCATTGCATATCGACACCTTCGCAATAAGAAGCTAAGTAACATTTTTATTTTAAACACTGCAAACAAGAAACTAAGACAGCAATGGATTTACTTTGTAACTTTCCTAATGTCCAAAATCTTAAATAGTATATAATTGATTCACAGTAACTACTACTCCACTGGCTAATACCAGGTATTGAGTAACACTGTTGACTCCTGACTTTTGTTGGTAGCAATAATATATTAATAAGGATACGATGTTCCCTGTCTAGAAAATGTCCTGTAATCACGCAGGCGCAATGATCTATTTTAGACAAACAACAATCATGACTTCGCTATTTTTAGAGCTCATTAGTCCACCATAAAATAGCGAGCCCCGTGTAGGCAAAGTTCAAAATTGATTCACAAAAACAACTACTCTGGCAATGTTGATTCCCGATTTTCGTTGGGAGCAATAATTTATTATATTATACTTCACGACGCGAGGCCGCTAGTCTATGCCGGCCTGATGAGCTGTAAAAAAGCAAAATCGCCATGGTCATTCCTCTAAAATGGATCATTGCGGCATTGCAAGATATTTTCCAGACAGGGCTCATAGTATCCTTGTAGTGACGTTGGTGTAACGAGTAGAATATATAAGCAATCTTAACTAGTGTTTAAAATTATGCATTATTAACAGATTACAATTTAAAAAAAATACATCAAATTTATTTCCTTTCGTAGAATTATCCAATTTATTATTTTTAACACAAAAATATAATAGAGGTGGCTGAATGAAATAAAGAAACGGTGGATAAAATAATATTTTTACGAACACCAAAAATACAAAATAACGCCTAGCAAAAACAATGACAGCTAAAAAAGGTAATCACCCCCTATTTACGCATTGCTTAAGGGACGGGATTTAACGAAAAGGGCGCCACCAAAAAAGGACGGAGGAGACAGAGTAGTTAGCGTAGCTACGCCAATGGCTGGATCGTTCAAATTCTGCGATGTTCTAATATTGCAAAGAAAATAACAAATATATCTTAATAAATATATTGTCTTTAAATACAATTTGTTTAGGATTCTGAAGAAAAACCTTAAAAATTAAATTAAATTAGGATTTAAAAAATAGTTAAATATTGTTTATTTAAATACCTATATCTAACATATTCATCCGTAAACTAGAACACAAAAATACAGTTTTCTGTAGTAGCAAACACACATTATGATACTACTAACTTAATAGATATATATTTTTATTTAATCAACAATTAATTAAACGCCCAGTATGTTAAAACTTCAAATTATTGTTTCTTGGTCATCGCGAAGAATACTTCTCAAAGTAACAATATTATATTAGATATTTACTACCAAAAATCATCATACATTTTTATATACATCAACTACACATATTCATAAACCCTCAAAAATCTTTTGAAATCCTTTAAAGTCTCAAAAATTTGCGAAGTCTCTTAAATCCCAGTTAAAACTTTAAAATCTCTTTAAATGATCTATAAATCATTCAATCTACTGAACTCTAAACATTCCAGATTTCCACTCATTGGAAAATGAAATTCCATTTATAAAAATTCAATTGAAGTCCGAAAAAACAATGACCATGAAAAAAATCATCAATATACTGGCTCATCGAAACCACTGGACCTATTTTAGTAAGCTTAGTAACAACAGGACATTATGACTTAGAGTGACCAAAACATATCGAAAACTCGGCAAAAAGATTGGAGTACAACTGAGGCACCAGCAAGACCAGTACCTCTGAAGAAATACTAACATGCACATCGATTTTACAAGGCGAATAAAGTGAAGAAGTAACTGAAGATCAAAATATGAATGTTTCAAAAAGATATTTTGAAACTTGACAATTATTGCGCACTTCTTTTACGAAGAAAAATGTTTTTTTATGCATTATATCTGTAAATGGCACTATAATCATGAAATTCACTTTTAGAGGCGGAGGGGGCAATCGTTTTAGGGACGTCATAATGAAGTAAAGCTCCACTAAAATAATGTTTTAAATACAAAATAGTATATAGGAAAAAAAGCAATGACAAAAAAAACACAAAAAAATAGTGTCACACTATTTCGGCTCACTATTCGGCATCCTTTTACAATTTGTTTTGTATCACTTCCCTATTTATGAAAAAAGGTTTTTTTTTTACAGAAGGGTGTGAAAAATTACGATCCCCCCCTTGCGATCCTTTGACTACGCCACTGCTAGATAATTATATCTGGTCAGATAAAAAATTAAGACATTCAAATTCTAGAAGAAAAGTGCATTTTTTATGAGGTAATTACATTGTCAGAAAACGGTACTGTGAAATAAAAATAGATAAACAGTTTAAAACTCTTAAAAACAGTATTAACACAACTTGAAACTATAAAAATCTCTAGAAAAAATAGCACTAAAAGCTGGATTTGCATAATATTTGATTCACTATTAGTTTAAAAAATAACGTTTGCATAACAATGAGTTCGAAAAACTTTCAGTTTAAAGAAAAGAAAGCCTATCAATTTTTGCCAGTGATAACCCAAAAAGTTTCCTGTTTGTAATTTATTTAGTCTAATCAAACAGCGATTCAAAAGTAATCTGCAAAAAAAAAACATTTTCTGTCATGACACCTAGGCAATAACCATATGGAGATTTTGGTCACTTAATGCTGTTTAATATTAATTTTGTTTCTTCACTCCTTTTGGTTTATCTCTAGGAAGCACTGTTTTTCTTAACGTTTTATTTTTTTAAATATTTGTAGGTATATGCTCAAATGTAAGACTTAATTTTTCTACCTAATTAGAAATGGATGTCTTTTACTTACTACTCAATATATCGAATCTCTGCTTACCTTGAAGAAATTAACTTTTTCTTTTTAAATTTATTGCCATTCGAACTTATTTACATTCGAATTTTTAGTTATTTGAACTAAATGTCTTCAAAATTACTTCTTGCGTACCTATACCTAAATACTAAAATTTACACTTAGCTTTTTATATACATTTTTCTCACCTGTAATGTCTTTATTACAGATATTTTACCTGTGTTAATTTTCGAAAGGCCCAATCTCCTGTACATAAGATTTCACCCTGTCAAGTTAGATTTTCTTTATGCACCAACTTTTACCAAGAATTATTTTTAATTGAACAGTTTTGTCCCAGTTTTTTAATTATTACGTACTCAGTTATAGCTCATCAGCGAATACTGGATCACTCTGTACATGAAGAAAATTTGTAGATAACAAAAAATAAGTTACCAAGCAAGTTCTGTTTCTGTGTTTGTCGACATTTACATATGAAAACTTACCTTGCAAAAAACGCAGCTGCGGCCGAAGCTTGGGCCAAATTATTTCCAACGCTATTTACAGCATAAACATACTTAGTTTCCGCGTAAACACCAAACACGCCGGCACTATCACACACAACATTTTGCTGATGATAAGTCAGTCCTCGCATCTGTTGATTCACTGGTGGTGTATTTAAAAACGGACCTGTAGCAGGAACGTTTAGAGTTTGTGCATTTAATGCCAGAGTGTTTTTAACATTGGGTGGTCCACTGTTTTTCATCGCTAACGGAGTACCAGCTCTAGCTGGTCTATTGGTCCCTTGAGGCAGGCGGCTTTTCATGCCCCTGGGCCCACCGGACTTAGCCGCATCGAAAGGCATATTATTTTTGGCGCGTAAATTCGCGGAGATTCCGGGTTTCGATCGCACGCGTCTGACGACTCCGGATGGCTCCGGTGTTCCGGTTGCCGTTGTGGTAGGCACTGATGATAAAGGTCCGTGTTTCGCGCGTCCATTCACTGCCATCGCCGTCGCCGTCGTCGGGGTCTCCCACTCTCGGTCGTGGACTCTTCCGCAAGAAGACGGTCGCATATGATGAGGATTGTGGTGGCCATTCATGTTGTGCTCATAAGGCGACACGTATTCGGTCTTTTTTATCAGGTCTAGGTCGATCTGAAAAAAATGAACACGTTTAGAATTGTCGCCAAATTGCTCAGAAATTACTTTAAATAACTGGAAACAAATTTAGAATGCATAATCTGTTTTTTTACATTCGTGATATTGTCATAAGAGAATACAATAAAAGTATGTTGCTCCTAAAAGGCGAAGTCTGTAGGAATAAAACTTTATTAAAACTCTATCATAATCCATGACAAATCAAATTCTGACTAAGAGGAGAAAGATGTGCAATTTATAAATATTGAGTTTCATATTATTTTCAGGGTATTTTTATGGTCACGAAGTGCAATTTTAGTAATAATTTTAATTTAATGTTTGACTGTATTGCTGATTTTCTATGCTTATGTTCCGATATACAGTATGTCAACGTATGAACGTAACTATATCTATAAACGTTATTATTTTGCATGTTAACTCATTCTTCATGAAAAGTTTTGCTTGTCTTAAAACTTCGAAAAGTAATATTGGAATGTGAATTAGTTATACAGGTTGTCCAAAATTATAAAAAATATATAATTACCCCAAGATTAAAGTACCCCTATTTTTATAGTTGAAACATTTTATAAAGAAAGTTATTTGAGAAGAAATAGAGGGTTTTAATACCGGGTCTAGATAAATTTAGGTCAGCTTTATAAAACTTCCGATTTTACATGGTACGACGTTTCCTGGAAAGGTATATGATTCGATTAAAGATTTACGACAAGTGGTCTAAAAAGTATTGAAAACCTATTTTTTTTCCAATTAACCTTTCTTTATAAAACTATGACAATAAGGGTACTTTCCTGTTCTGGTCATTTTGGATTTTTATAATTTTTGGGGAACCTCTATAAAGAAAGGTTATAGAGATTTTCAATGCCTTTTTTAATTTAGAATACATGTCAATGTCAACAATTTGTAATCTAATCATACATCTAATATATAATACTCGGTAACGGTAACGTTTCGGTAACTATAAAAATAAGGGTACTTTACTCTCGGGGTAATTTTAGGTTTTCTAAATTTATGGACAACCTGTATAATAATTCACATTACAACATTACTTTTTTGAAATTTCAAGGCAAGTAAAACTTTTTATGTTGAATGAATTTGTCTGTTAAAATGCATAATAATAACACTTACAGGTATAGTTAGGTCAATCTAGGGACACACTGCATAATATTAGTTACTGGAGTTCGTCGATAACTTCCGGAAGATTTGACCAACTTATGCCGGTATCATCCTATTGCAAATATATTTAAAAATTAAAAAACGACTAAGGCGCCATTTTGAATATTTTTCTTTCTACCTGGAAGTATACCCCCTAGCCTAAAACAGAGTTGACAATATTACATGACTATGAATATTTTTGTATCAATAACTGAGGTGGGGAAACTGTGAAATTGAAAAAAGGGATGATGTGTTTCATAGAGTTTTCGAGATTTTTAGGGGCACGAAATTAAATTCTACCAATAGTTTTAGTTTTTGATCATTTGTGTGTTGTTTATCTATAAATGTGTTTAAATGGCCCTGTTTATTTAATATTACTAATCGTAATTCTAATAAAAATTTGTTTTTATTTTATTAAGGACGCATAATATTTATATAAAACTTCTCATAAATAACGTTTCGCTAACCAAGTTAGCATCATCAGCAGATGATATATTATATACTGATTATATCAGTGTGGTGTGGTTAGAACTCTTGTATTTTGAACAACTTAGAGATTTGAATGTATTGCGATAAACTAACAAAAAGGGTAAATAGACATTATTGCTTATGTATTATACATTAAAACACTTAATGCATATATGTCTCTTTGTGATGTACTTAGTAATTAGGTTTTAGTTGAATGCCGATTTCATAAAGTCAAATTTCCAAGATTTTATTATTTTTTAATTTTTAGTGTTTTTTTTTAGAAGTCGGTGTTATTTAATTTTTTTTTAATAAAATATTTTTATACAAAGCATATCGGTTTTTTGCATTAAATAAAGTATTGTATTACTTTAATTATAGCTGCATAATATTATTTCTGGGAATTATACAAAGTTTTATGATATCGTGCAATATTTCAAATAATCCAAATTTTGCAAAAGTTAAATTTTTTCTTCTGTTCCAAAATAATGGACGCATGTTTCGATAGGGGCAAATTCACAATTTTTTCTTTATCTTTATGTCTAAAGAAGAATAAGTTTTTTAGTGGAAACTTGTAATTTGTTATGTTATGTACCATTTCAACCCTTCTGGTAGCTTCAAATTTTCTCTTTTTTTTTTAATTAATGCTTTTTGATCTAAATGAATTTTTGTAGTATTTTTTATGATGAAAACTAAAATGGGTTCCAATAACGCTTCCAACGTAGTGCAAAGTTTATTCAGTTTCCACAATTTACAGCAAAATATTTTTAAATTGAATTATTTATTAAGTTAATACGTATTTATTTACTTTTTAACAAAACAAAACTGAGAAAATCCTTATTTTCACTTTTATATGGCCTGTTCTAGAAGTAAATGGACCATTTTGTAAAATAAAGTATTGAAATAACCAAATAAAGCTTAAATTATAAAATAGCGTATGGAAACAACTAAATGAATTGTTTATCCAGCAAGTCTGTTTACTAAGATGCAGTGATAGTTTAATTCAGGTTGGCTTACATTCGGTTACCTAGGTGAGAAAGCATCAGGTAAAAAAAAATGAGAAAAAAAATTTTTTGCCAGTTTTTGAAAACATTTTAGACTTGATAGGTAAGATAAATCACCTGGATCTGACAGGTCATTTTACATTATTTTTCAAGCAAAAACTTTCTGCAAATTTAAATTTTGCATACTGTAGAGTTCTTCCTTTAATGAATATTTGTATATTCTAAAGTTGCAAAAAAACGAAAAAGTTCGTTTTATTTATATTTTGAGACACAATAAATTATCTAATTACACACATCATATCCAAAGCAAGTATTACGTTTTTGTTTTTTAGCTGAAAGTGTCGAGTTACAAATTAAAGTATAGAGTTTCTCAATCCTAAGCTTTAGTTAAGGTATTTTAGTAGTTTTCGCAATGTCTGGTATTAAGCTGGTCTTTCTAAAATATCGTTATCAGTTATTTTTACATTAAGTAGTATCGTTATTGTATTTTTTTTAAATTAATTAATGTAAGGACGTAGCCGAGGCAAGCATCGAAGACGTGGTCCTTCTGAAACGTACACGAGAAAATGCTAAATATTCCAAATGGTACGAATTCGAAAAACACGAAGAACATAAAAAATAAGAAAAAATAGCATGTCAAATATTAAAATAAAAAAAAATTAACCGTGACGTAACAAATATTAGTAAAAACTTATACAAACAGAAGATTTCGGAAAGTTACGATTGTAATTATTATGTATTAGTCGGTCAATAAATGCACTAAACCCAAAATTTGTACGGTGATGACTTTCAAAAAACAGCTTCGATTATCTTGTTCTCCTAAGAGGAACTAAAAACGATACACGGTCCAGTAGTATTTCACAGTGAATCCCTCCATGTACTAATTTGTGTAAGAAAACCTGAAGAAGTGCCTTTCTTCTTCGAAACTCAAGGGTTTTTAGTCCGCAAAGAAGAAATTATGCAAATTTATTTTAATTTTTTTCTATTCTGTCGATGTGACACTGATATGAAGGATTCCAAATAGTAGTGAAGGACTTTATATAGCAGCGAAGTATTCTAAAACACTCCGAACCAAAGAGTTATAGATACAAGAAATTGATTTAGTATCAGTGACATGCTTAGTATGCCTTTAGATAAAGCCTAGCATTCTAAAGCCCTTAAGAACTAAATTATCAATGTGCAAATTCAATGTCGGCTTTTCATCGAAGACAACAAATCGTTGAAAAAAGTTTCAACTTCGAGACTTATATAGATTAGATATTTATAAAACATGGAAAGTATAGGATTATTGGATTTATAAAATCGGAGCACTTTATATTGAATAATGTTAAAATGCAGGCAATTATTGGTACTGCCCCATTCGATAAGTCGGTCCATGGAATTATAGGAAACAGGTCAACTGCAGATGAAAATAATTTTAAGTGATCTGCATATAAAAGACATTTAGATACTTTAAAAGAAGATAGTATGTCCATAATAAAAACTAAAAAGATAATTGGACCCACACCCATGTGGGATACCAGACGTTACAACAACCTCGATGGAAACTAAACCACAGACGCTGACCTCTTGACGACGAAAAAATAAATATGACTTGATCCGATCAATGCACTTTCCAGAAAAACCAGTCTGCTGTAATTTCACTGAAGCTGATAACAGACACTGTAAAACGCCTTAGATATGTCAGAATAAATGACATTAATCTGTTGGCCAGCCTTAACCGATGTTATTAATGATAATTCTAAAATACCGCCAGATTTGTAGTCGTAGAGTGACCGGGATAAAAACCAGGTTGCTTCTCTGAGATATAATGTTTAAGTGATTTAAATATACCATTGGTAATAATTGCCTCGAACATCTAGTATCTATCATCGGATTTGAGTATTGAAATGACTGTACAAAATTTCCAAATTTTTAGAAAGGAACCAGGATTAAAAAACATTTTACAGAGCAGCCCGGACAAAAACCATCTGGACCTGCGTTCTTACAAAGAACAAGAGCGTATATTTTATTATAGATTTCTGCCTTTGTAAAACAATGCGGTGTATTGATCTTCTTAAAGAACTTATATTCCAATTCTTACCAGTAAATAATACCTCATGGAAGCGCTAAACCACGCAGACTGTTCATAAAAAAGGATTCAGATTGTAGAAATTCGCACGATGAAACTCATACACTCAAATTACAATCATTTTATATTGGGTTTATAATATAATATATTGATGACATTGATGTTTATAATTTATTTCAATTACTCTATGGTACAGTTCAATATATAAGAAACATTAGAAGATGAAATCAATACATTGACAACAAATATTAATTCTAGAATTCTGCTCATGTTATTGTGTAAGCAATTCATTAGCTGCAGCTCAGGAAAACTCACTGAGACCGTAAGAGTTTTAGAAGCTAAAGATCGCCAAGATTTTGAAACCAGGGTATCATTTTAATAGATCCATTCCACTAAAGAGAGGATGATATCTCCGAAAATGAACAAGTATCGCAGAAAAACTGAAAATATTCTTGGTTAGAACTTTGTGGAAAAATTACGTATCCTAGTATCATATTTATCTTGCCATCTCTCGTAAGAACCCACACATCATCGTGCTGAAGATGAGTAAGGGTATCAACATTGGATAAAAGCGAGACGGGATTACTGTTGTTGGTTTTTGATTGTCTGTAATTTATTAGTAAAATTTCCCAAAATTATTTATTCGGCATTTCATACAAATTAAAATAGTTAACTCGTCTTCACTAAGACTCGAACCCAGGACTTCTCGGATTCTGGGCCTGAATGAGCTTCTTCCTTCTTTATCGCCCTCATCTGTGAAACATACAATTGAATAGCTTAAATTGTCGCAGTTGGTGTTGAGCTCATGGTCTTCGTGGTTCAGTGGTTAAAGTATTTGCCTAGAATGCAGGAAGTCCCAGCTAGGAGAAGTTAACTTTTTCAATTATTTAAATTAATTTGTCCGAGATGCCGATTAAGTAATTTTATGAATTGTTATGACGTTGGTGTACGTGGAATAAGAATATTCTATCATTAAGCTTCCAACGAAAGCCAAGAGTCACAGTATAATTCAATGCCGGTGGTATTAGCCAACGGAGTAGTTATTTTTGTGATTCCATTTTGTGCATTTGCCCTACACGGAGCTCGCTAAACTATGGCGGCCCGATGAAGCTCTAATAAGAGCGAATTCGTGATCGTCGTTCGACTAAAATGAATCATTGTAAAATTGAAAAAGTGCAGAACATGTTCCCGACGAGGATCATATCCTTATTATGACGTTGGTGTACGTGTAATAACAGTATATTATGAGTATATAGAAACAATAACAAATATTGCAAGACGTCGTCGGTCGCCTTGTTCATTCATTTTAATTTGGGATACAGAGTTTCTGCAAAATTCTAGGCTTTTGTAATGTTTTTATCATATGGTCAGCAGTATTATTAATGCAGAGCATGTGTTAGGTTAATATGTATAGATAACTTATTCTTATGGTTACCTCCATAACATAAACTTTTCAAGTGACATGGTAAAACTCCACGTTAATAAGGATGTACCCTTTACAGAAATTAGTTTCTTTCATGCTTTGACTAACTTCATTGAAGCGTATGTCTTCTTTAGCTCGTCATGAAATTTTTTTATTTATGATTTTCTAAATTAATATTAATGTTGTTGAGATCACAAACTGTTTATGAAGCTGGAATATGTTGTCAACAATTTTCTTTGTAATCGATGTGGCAAAGAGACTGCTTTGCTTGGGTAATTTTTTTATTGCTAAAAAGAGCATACAAAGCTAAAAATAACGTAGTATTGTAGCTTTATTTAAAATGTGTCATTAACAAATAAGTAATAATACAGTTTAGGGACTCCAAGAAATACAAGGCATGGATAAATTTATTTTTTGAGCGGTAATTTTGACGAAATATTGAAGAAAAAAATGAATTAAATGTTCCATCTACCTTCCATATCGAACATTTTTGCAAACTATCTTAAATATGGTACTAGATTTTAAGCGTTTTAAGTCAATTAAAAGATTAGTTCTTTAAGTTATCTAAATAAAAATCTATTGATTCAAAATTAAGAATATATCAGATGATATTCTCGACCGATATGATGCCCAAATAAATGCGACGCTAAATAAATATTTTATTGCTTACCCTGGGTCACCTCCATATATCTACGTTAAAGTTTCAAGATGATTTAAAACTTTTTTTTGCTTTTTAAAAGATACAGCCATAGCCTAACTTTCGGACGTCCGATTGCACACTACAAGGTTCGATTCGGAAATTTAAAATATCTATATGTTTTTGGGGTTTAATCCCACCTAATGCTAGCAAGCGTTGCTCAGTGGCGGTGTGTCTGTCTCTGGGGTACTCAGTCTGGACTCTGGCAAATTTTGTTTAAGATAAATTTAAAATGGGCTCGCCATCTGAAATCACCTTAGATAGACAATATGGAGTGGTAGGTAGTCCGGTCTCCAGCAGTGGACGAAAGACTGAAGATGATAATGAATGCATAGTGGGTGGATTTAAAACCTTTAAGGCAAAAACCGGACAGTTTAAATCAATTTACTGAAATGAAATTCTTACAAAAAATAATTTCATTGCGTAAAAAGCAATGTGCTAAATACTAATTCCTATTTTGCATAACTAGAAAAAGCTATTGCATGATGCTGTCAGATGATGTTTCTGACCTATACGATGATTGCCAAATAAATGCGATGCTAAAAAATGTTTTGTTGGTACCCTGAGTCACGTCTATTCATCTACTTCAAAGTTTTAAGATGATTAAAATTTTATTGCTTATACTTTTTTTTTGCTACTCAAAAGACAAAGCCTTGACCTAACTTCAGATTCTAAGCTGCAAGGTTAAGGGTTCGATTCGGAAATTTAAACTTTGTTGTTTTTATACGTTCTTGGTATTTAATCCCACCTAATGCTAGCAAAACCAATATTTTACCAGTTTGATCGAATTTTTTACACTGATTTTTTAAGACCGCCAATTTAAATTCGTACCAGCTAATCCTTTCATGATATTCAATTTTGTTGCAAGATGTTAAGTCAATTGAATAAGAAGATTTTTTACATTAATTTTACAGACATTTTATTTGGCCGGCATTTTGTCCCTCCGTCTTAAAATCGTACCACAATTTTACCAGTTTATCTCTATATCATAATTAATGAATGCCCAAAATTTAAAATTTATTTAATAAGTAGTTTTTTAGACTGAACTTTTTAAATAATATAATAGGCCGCCATTTTGTTTCGCCGTCTTGGATTCATACCAAAATATTACAGGTTAATTCGTTGGTTTTTATGTAAAATTAGAGATAAATTAGATAATTTGTTTTTTAGTAATAATTTTTTTAACATTTCAATAGGCCGCCATTTTGTTGGGGACAGAGAGACCAATGGAATTAAGAAAAGGTATTTTTTTGGCATCTAGGGCCGCTAAAACGTAAAGATAAAACCTGCAGTTATTTAGCCGCCATTTTGTTCCGCCATATTGAAATCGTACCACAATTTTACAGGTTCATTTCTCTACAGCAATTAACTCTTGCACAAAGTTTGAAATCAATTAGGTAGTTTTTACGGGCTAAATTTTTAAATATGTTTCTAAGCCGCCATTTTATTTCGCCATCTTGCATTCGTACTAAAATTTTACTAGTTAATTACTACCTAACATTTGATTTTTGTGCAAAATTTAAGGTAAATTGGATAAGTAATTTTTAACAATATCTTTTTAACATTTAACTAGGCCGCCATTTTGCTTCACCATATTGGATTTTTATTAAAACGTTACCAGGTCATTCCCATATGACTTCTAATTTTTGACCAAAGCTTGAAGTCAATCGGGTAAATAGTTTTTAGGTATGCCGCGAACAGACAGATCAACAGACGCACAGACCGACGGAATTGAGAAAACCTGTCTTCCGGCATCTAGAGACCCCTAAACGTGAAGATCTGAACAAATCTTGAAGGGTGATTTTTTCACGATTACAATACACTCCCCTTTTACGAAAGAAGTAACAAATTCAATAAGTAGTTTTTAAATTGACATTGACGCACACCGCCTTTTTGTTACGTCATTTTGAATTCGTAGCGGTTTATCCCCAAATCATATTTAATTTTTCTGCAAAATTTAAAGTCAATTGAATAAGATAAAAAAAAATGGCCGCCATCTTGAATTGGTACCACAACTTTACCAGTTTATCTCTATATCACACAATTTGAAATTAATCTAATAAGAAGTTTTTCATTTTTTAAATAATTTATTAGTGCGCCATTTTGTTTTGCTATCTTATATTCATACCAAAATGTTACCAGTTCATTCCTATGTTACACTTTTTGTGCAAAATTTGACTTAAATTTAATAATTAGCTTTTTTAGTAATAATTTTGTTTACATTTCACTAGACCGCCATCTTGTTTCGGCTTATTGAATTCTTACCAAAATATTACCAGGTCATCCCCATATAACCCTTATTTTTTGAACAAAATTTAAAGGTAATCTGATAACTGGTTCTAGTATCTATGCCGCGATAGGCAGACGACAGAGAGATCGACGGAACTGATAAAACATATTTTTTGGCACCTAGGGACGCTAAAAAGTTAATTTTCGAAATACTAAGTGAAACGTTTAGTGCCAATTAGTTGGAAACATTTGTAATGACCGATATGAATGGTACGTGTTTTGAAAACGTTTCAACAATTCCCATTTTAAAATCGGAAACATAAACAGGTTATGAAAACATTATTAGAATGTGTCCTAAAATGCTACTGGACAGGAAATTATTAATTACGACATATACCACATTTAAATGATTGTTATATTATACTGCTACTAGATATGCTGTTTTTTTCTCATGTTTTCACAATAGCCTTTTTCAAATCAAATCATTTAATGGTTTTATCATTTTAGTAGAGCAAAATCAAAACGTAGTAATTAATTAAATTCACTTTAATTTTCCGGTAACGAGTGACACTGCTTAAAGATAAAAATTTGACGTTTTATAATAATTAGAACCTTAGTATTATTAGTTAACGACATTCAATTTTCTAGTAATTTTTTATCTCATCCAATTAAATAAAGAGGGAATTTGCCTTCGCGTATTTCAAGGATTCTATAGATTCCGAAAAAAATATGAGAGACGTTTATATTCAAGATCCCGATTTTTATTTCATAATATTTTGGCCGATATAGGCAAATGAAATTAATTTTTGCAACTTTATTGCTGTTTTTTTTGTCTGGCGGAGAGTCAAGCGATGTAAACTGTGGCTATTTCAAAAATACCTTCAAAGAGATACAATTTAAAAAAATATAGCTTGAGGTTTAGTCCTTCAAATACTGAACTAACTATATAGAGTTTAAAATTTATTTTTACCGTCCACATAATTTGTCTAAAATAAATATAACCAAATACTATATGTATTACAATAAATTATTGAATCAATACATTTTTTTACAACATATAAAATATATCAAGTCGAGTTTTCATTATTTTATGAACGAACATTATCAATAAACAGTAAATGGGCGTATAATATTTATTTTACAAAATAACTACTACTGTTTCCATTAAAATTTTCCTGGCAACTATAAAATAAATTAAAATGATTTCAATTTATTTCATATATACGTCAATGTATATTTATTTTTGTAACGGACTATAGAGTCACCGAGCTTAAATATCGTTTTTTGGTCAATATTTTTTGTGTTTGTTCAGATCTCTGGGGATGAATATTTATGGTCTATTCGGGCATTAAAATATTGAACATATATTTTTATTCATTTATTTCCCTATTTTATTTTGGTTAAATAGCCCTATTTTTGCCGTATAAAAAATACACTGTCCATTGCACTGGGAGGAACGCGAATGCCAAAATATTTTTTACGGACATTGTGACACTCCATTCCTAACATTTTAAACTTTAAGAGGTGTTTTAAATAATTATTTTACGCAATGCTAAAATAAATTACGTTCCCATGAACTTTCTACGATTTTCTCAGTCTTATGTTTTCGCCACTACAAAATTTCTTAAGGAATGAAAAACTGTTTAATGCAAAAATTTTGAACTTTCTACATCTCCATATTAATACCCCATAAAATGTTGCCTATTTAAGAATTTCATAACGGAATAGTTATTTCTTAACAAGTGCGGAAAGAGCCACTTTCCCGCACGCGATTGCCGTTAAGCCGATAAGCCTCGAAAGTGTCTTTTCGCACATGTTAGGCTCAAACATTTTTCTACAAACATTTTAAAAATAAACATGCATAATTAAAAAGAAATAATATTTATTGAACAAAGGAATTTTCTAACAATTATAATACAATAATACATAGATATTTTTTATTTATTATTTATATTTATGGTGAAAGGACAAGTTGTTGCATTATGCAAATTGATTGCGGATGTCAGCGAAGTGAAGCCAAAGAAAAAGGTGTCGAGGTAACATTCATGCTGCTAGTGGGAAACGGTGAAATATTTGACGATGTGGATGTTTCTGAACTGTAGCCAGAAGTTGATGGAATGATGTTTGAAACAATGAGATTGAGAATTTGGTTAGACATGTCAGATTGACGGATTCTTCTAAATATCCTTATATCCTTTTCTCTAAAGGTAAAATATGCGAAAAGTAGTAACAAGCGAGTAAACCTGTTCGTAAGCAAGGGCGTGCGTTTTATTTATATACTGGTTTATATAATTTACGTCCACACTAAGCGAACGCATGCGTTCCTCACCGTGCAGCCGTATAATACGTCTAGTAAAGCGAAAACTCTCAACTAATAAAGAAGAGGGCGGTAAGATATTTCTAATCAAGAAAGGAGAAATTAAAGAGCTTACCCAAACAAACTGGTTAGAAAAACTCTTGCCTACCTCTGCTACATGCTTTGAGCAACTTAATTAAGATGACTCCGTTTTCCATATTAATCAGACGAACCCTTTTCAAAGTAATAATGAACAGTACATATACCTGCAATAATTGATAAAAAATCAAATGTAATAATATGTTGCTGACTACAAAAAAAGGAAGCAATTCCAACTTTTAATTATTTTGTTATTACATCCATTAAAAAAACAAGTTCTATGTATAGTGTGTCAGAAAACTGAGTCAGGTGTTTTTTCAAATTACTTAAACAATCGAAAATTTCTCATCATCAATGAGAGCAACATCTAAAAGCAAACACTACATCTCCGGAAGTTTTGAAGCTAATCCATAATCATATTCTTACTTTTACTAGGAAGCGGACACATTAATTAGGCAAACATATTATTCAGACGCTCGTTATGATGTCAAAAATATGATGCATAAATTGTTAAAATAAAAAAATCCATGTTACATATGCATTTTATGCTAAATATTTAAAAACACTTCCTCATTAAGTTATCGGTGAAAATAAAAAGCTCCACTTCACGAATTAATGCAAAAAAGCAGCCGAGACTGAAATAGTTTAAAATAGATAAGCTAGAGAATGTCACAAGATTGTAGCTGTAAGACGCAACGCCACTAAGCTTACGAAACAATGGTTTCACTGAAATCCCTTAACGTATATTGTGTCGCATATAACATGAAGACAAGACCATTTTTTTAATTGATATCTTACATTTTAATATTTTGTATAATGGTAGAACTTGACAAAATACATCTTTTAGGTATCAAACTCCAAGTAGACGACTTACGTACCTGGCAGTATAGGCCCAGTATAATTAGGGTCTTATTTTTTTCAAATTTACCTAGTGCCTTAGATTTAGTAAGATTGCCATGGAAACAAGACGTGGCGTTTAGATTTGCCAGATTTAATGAACATTCAATTACTGATCTTATTTTAAAATGATATTTAATATTTTAAATATAAGAGAAAAAATTTACACCTGTTTCGTTATAATAATCAAAACTCCCCAGAAGTACCACAAACATTTAACATTAGACATCCATTACGAGATTCTATTGATTACGGAACTACAACCACTTTGAATAAACTTTTTAACAAAACAGGCAGTGTATTAAAAAAACACTAAATAGCAATTTACGTAGAAATCGAAGATATGTTAGTGACGCACATATCCTACAAGCAGATCAAAACAATCCCCGAAATGGTCCACAACCCCTATAGTTTTGCAATTAAATATTTTTTAAATTAAACTAAAAAGAGGTTTTAAGGTAATAAAATAAAACCTTACAAGCCACAATTCTTACATACGCTAAAAAAAGGTGATGAAAATATAAAGACTACATTTTTTCACTAGGTTTAAGAAAGTTGTTGAATTTTCAAAAAAAAAAAACATATATAAAAATATCGATGAAGCGATGTTTGCTACCAATGGGTAATTCACAAAACTATAGACACAGGGCAAAAGAAAATCTCCACTGAAAAGGCCAATACTCAAAGAAAGTCAGTATATGGGCCGGTATTTTAGGTGAACGAATAATTTGTTGTTTTGGGAGCATTATTGAAACTTTGTAGCAAAAAATATGTAGCCTCAATCCGTCACGCAAGGGTGGTCCGCCAATGACTAGAAGAACATTTACCTGGGTGGGCAGAAATACTCCTTATGAACAGCGGACCCCAAGGTCTCCCGATTTATCGCTGCTAGATTTTTATTTCCGGGGAAACCTCTAGAACAAGATGCCCAAATCAAGACCACGAAATAGAGAGGAACTTTGCTCCACATTTAGAGAAACCTTCCGGGCTATCAATATACATACTTGAATTAAGGAAAATACTCGTTCTGACAATAATCGCAAGATAATTAAATAATATAGTAGAATTATGGGCGGGTTAGTATAGATAGATAGATAGATACATTCGATAATTTTTATGTAGTATTTAGTAAATGTTGTTAAATTCCTTTTTCATTCTATTTTCAAGGGTTTTTGAAAAATTCTTTTATTTTTACGGCATACTAGTTACTACTACTAGTACTAATGCATCAAAACTCGAACTGTAGCAGGTCTGATCCGTAACTTCCCATATTTTGTAAAAAGAGATAAAATACGAATTTGGTGCTAAAATTTGTTATGGCAGATTAAAATTAGATTGTGAACAAGTTTTTCTTGTGACTTTTTTCTATATCTCTGCCGCGAAGCAGAATATGGAAAATTGGGACTACTTGCAGTGGTGTTGTTATGGGCTTAAAAGATGTATTTTGTAAAGTTCTACCGCTATGCAATTAAATTGCACGAAAATGCTCAACAATGAGCAAACATTTTCATTGTCCCGACAAAATCAATCGAGCGATTTTCGAGATACAGGATGTTAAGCTTTGCTAAAATCCCTTCAATAATATATGGAGAAAACAAAATGACACAAAATCAGCCTTATAAATAAATTTAGCTTGTAGTACTTTTTTAATACCCTTTTCTTACTTTGAAATCTATTACAAAGTGAAATTTTCGGTCATTCTGTTTTCTCTATGTATTTTATATAGATCTGAACAAAGCTGAAGAGCCGCTCGAACGATTTGGTTACCACAATGGTAGCTTCGCCGTTTTAGAGTTTGATTTTATTCAAGAAATCTTTTATTTAAGGCAACTGTAGATCAATTTTTTTTAAATTAAAAATCTCATAAATAACGAGTTATTTATACCATGAAGGTTTGGCAGAGAAATGTGACAAAGAAATTGTCAATTTTCTGTCCAGGTCTTACTACTCACACATTTAACGTGGCTAAAAATAAAGGTGTTCATATCGTCCTACTAGTTGTAATGGCAGTATGCCGTACAATAGTAAAGAAGTAAAAAAAATAGTATACTTCAGCAGTACATTCGAGCCACCGAAGAAACTGAAGACGCTGATGTAGAATGTGATGGCAACTTTGATTTTGAGCCCTACTCACTTAAAATAAATATAATAATACCGGTTTGTATTTAAGACATCTAAGTAAAATATAAAAAAATAGATCCGACTTCATGAAAAACCGCTATTAAGTAAATAATATTATTTTGTTTATTCCTTAAGTATAGACATTTTGACATCGACACCCAAAGCAGCCTCATCCAGCCAATACAAAATATGGTTGATGTAATTTATATTACATTATATATAAAGCAAACATATCGCTAGCCTTATATCTTTTAAAACTGATGCCCGAAACACCTGCTCTCAGGGCCCTTTTGTGGAACTGCGCAAGCGCAAACTGCTATTTCTATCCAATTGCTAAGCCCAAAGTCAAATGACAAATGACTTCCTATAGGACTTTTAAACATATCCAAATAGACCAAGAAAGATTTCGCATTTCGAGACATGCGCAGAAATATTTTTGGGGTCCTGCAAGTGTTGGCTAGGTAAACTTAAACTATAAAACAACTCCAACCCCAGCAGTGACCAAATTTACTGGAATTTTGACTTCAGAATAGTGACGTGACCCTTTCTGAGTAACATAATAAAATCTGTATTAGGTTAATAGTTTAAGATTACTAGTGAGTATAGATAATACGTGTATATATATTTTTTGTATGTCGCAGGCAAATGGATGTTTTAGGCAAATAGCTTTTGCCTAGGCAAATGCTATCTACCTGGGCACATGGTCTTTTCCTATTTTTTGTTGCCAAATAACTAGGCAAATAACACATGACTAAACCTTTTTCAGGCAACTGGAAATAAAGTTATCCTTTTATGTAAGTAACAAAAAGATACCCACTACTTTACTAAATGGTCAGTATAGCAGGAAAACTTGTTAAAAAACAAAATATATTTCTACAACCAAATTTTAAACATATAACTTACTATAAAATGTATATTGTATTATAATATAATGTATTTAATACATTATCATAATGTATTGAATTTTAAATAAATACAGTAAATTTTAGGAAAGAAATTATAGAATTATTCGTTTTGGCAAGGATTGCTAAAATGGCGTTTGGTGTTGCACAAATGTTTAGATTTAAAGCACGCGCAAGGGTTAGTATTACACTGGCGTTTTGATGGCTGACATTGACATTTTGAAAATACTTGCCCCGAAAACATTGACTGTACAAGCCTCTCTTAATAAAATAAAGCGATCTTGAGGAATTTCATCGGGATTCAAGGAAATTTTCGGCAAAAATCGGCGTTAGATCACTCCTAGTAAACCAATTTTTCAACAACACCGTTTTCGCACCTTTCGGTAGACGCCATTTTTATTTTTAAATATAATGCCTTGCAAATTCTTTCTATGTAAAGGTCCTCTATCAAATTTAGAAATAGCAATAGTGGTAAATTTACCTGTTTCGATGTCATAAAAAATAGTTTTGCTTTTTTTCATCGTTATTTCTGAAGCTTTTACTTGTTCATCGTAGGATTTTTTTCTATTAATTCTAAATCTAATATTATCCTCACTGATACAAAGATTGAAAGTAGTCACCACACTATCTAAGTTGTCATTTTTTTTTTCAGTACTACAACTGGAAATATCATGGATTATATTTTTGCACGCCGAATAGTTATTGTAAGTATGAATTGTAGTTTCGTTGTCAAAAATACAGCAATTCAAAACTGCTACTTCTTCTGGATTTATCCTATTAACTTCTGCATTATTATTATCAACAGACGTCAAAATTTACCAGTTCATTTGTCGATTCTCAGTTCTACCTTAGAGAGGTCAAGGCAAACCCCATATTATATGCAGAAAATGGATGAAAAAAAATTGGACATTTTTTTGTAATGCAATTTTCTCGTATATCGGTACGGCGGAGGAAAACATAATAAATTGATTCAAACTTCTGAAAGATCAACTTATTCGACAGGTTTTGAAAAATTAGGAATTCACTACAAACGCCATTTTCCGAAATGATAGGCGCAGCTTCGCTATATTACTAACAAGAAATAACCGCCCGATGATCGGGTAGACAATTTCTATTCCATTATGAAAAACAAAAAAATAATCACACCCATTCATTTCTGTAATCTTTATTTGGTTGGTAATGCACCGTTTTAATTATCTTGATTTAAATAATTCATCACAAAAGTTTACCTTATTAAAGTTCTACACACCGGTTAGACCGTGCAAAAAGCACTGTCATTTTTATAACACATTAAACATAACCTCAAAATAAAATATTAAGTTGCTAAATGGTATTTAATCATTTATTATTACGATGCAGGCTATATACAAATCTTACTAGCAATTACTAGTTAATAACAAGAAAATTAAATGCTTTCGTAAATGGCTATGAAATCGATGAAAAAGACAAAAGGTAGAGCTATAGGTACGGACCATACACACAACATATTTAGTACAAGCTATTAAAGTTTCATTGCTAGTTGCCGAAAAATGGTTGATGCAAATGTTATTTGCTAGGTAAAAGCTATTTGTCTAAGATAACCATTTGTCTGCGACATTTATATTATTACAGATTAGTCATTATTTGGGCGCCGACTTCAAAATGTCTTTGTTTAAGAAATAAATAAAATTATTATTTTTTACTTTTTAGAGTCGGTTCTATTCTTTTTAAATATTTTATTTCTCACTTTTTAGTACATACATTACAGGGAACTACGTTAGATAAGACTGTAATTGATCTTGGCAAAAAAATTGCTAAAGGCCAGATATACCTATTTTTTTTTATATTATTATTACAAAAAAAACGTATTTCAAATCAAAACATATGGGACCACCAGAAAAGCGTCCTCTATATTTTTATTTTGAGTCATCAAAATCGGCCATGCCGTTTAGATAATATGCACGAACAAACATAAAAAATACATACAGGTCGAATTAAGAACCTCCACCTTTTTTGAAGTCGACTAAAAAATAATGCAAATTTTTCGACTGATGGGGTTTTTGAAATAAACGATACATTGAAAAATATAAATTGTTATTTGTCACACTTTTTCTATATTAATCAAAAACTACATAATAAACTCTACAATATTGATTTTTACCCTCTTTTCCATTTCATTAATCAAAAAAGTAGGTTAATTTATAATGAAACACCCTGAATACAAATTTTTATCCCACTTATAAACAGTATTGTCCACAATTCACTACCAGATCAATGAACCTAAAAGACATGAATGAGTTCTGTATTAAATCTTCTTTATTCTGAGATAAACAAATTCGTCTCACTCACATCAAATGCAAAATGCACAAGCTGATAAATAGACACTAGAGAGAAATAAAAACTTTTAATAAAACATTGATTTATGGTACTTTAAGATACACAGAATTTCTCTATCCTAATATTTTCATCGCTCTCACATCCATTTCAGAACACAATTCGCAACCTGATGAATCACACTAGTAGAAAACAAAAGCTTTCAATTAAACGTTTATTTCACCGAATCCATTATTTCATCCTAATAAATCAGCGATAATTGAATCATACTACAGTTAAACTAAGAACAGGAGACACAAAATAGGAAATGGAGTAAAAACCCGGGGCCGCTTTTTCCCGACTTTCGCTTTCGTTCTGGCATTTTGACAAATCTGTTTGTTTGATAGTGAAAAAGCTTATTTTGTTGCGGCGAGATTCCGTCTTGCTCGTTGGACGGGCTATTTCCTGTTGAATTTGTCTCCTAATTTTGAACAATATGTTCTGCACTTGTTTTTCTCACAGGGTTAAAATACCTATATTTTACCTTAGGGTGTCTCAATATCATATTCTCCCCTAATAGAGAGAAAATTCAGAACCCGTAGACATAAAAAAATCGTGTCACAAGATTCCTGTCTGCAGTTCTTTGTAAATGTATAATAGTATAAATTGTTTTATAAAAAATTAGAACCAATTTCAAAAAAAGCACTAAAAAGTAAAAAAATAGTTTTACTTCATCTTGGAAATTTGACTTTGTGAAGTCGGCACGTAAGTGCGACCTAACTACTAATTTGATAGATTTTAGAATAACTAAATAGTTTATTACAAACCTAGGGGGAAAGTGTTTCATTTCTTTCGAAAGAAAAGGATGGCTTACCGTGGTGAACCTTTTCTCGTGTTTTCACCAATGTTTGTATACTAGTTTATTTACAACCATTTTAAAAGAAAATAACGTTTTTTGTGACAAATATAACTATAGTAGAATTATTTCGGATATGCAGTAACGTAACTGTTAACGGTTAATTTTCCAAGTTATTTTAGGAATGCATGCACTAAAGCGTTCTCGGCAGCAATCACGGTGGCGATCCTAAACTGTCATTTGGCGGCTACGGTGGCAGTGATCACGTCCAAGATCATGCTGGTGTGTGGCTGCCATTAAGAAGGATAAATGCTAATTTTAATAACATTACAGTTCACCAAGCTATGCAGACATTTAACAAATTATTAATATATAATTATATAATTAAATAAAAAAAAAGAAAATCGGCATAAAATGCAAAAACTTACAAAATATGTTTTTATTCTAAAATTTTATATTAAGCTATTTTATAATAACAAAGCCAAAACTTTTCTGGGCTAAAAAAGTTGGTAAATAATGCCTTTTTAACAACATTTTAAAACACAAAGAGCCTATTATTCTAAATATCCTTTTGTTATCTAACTGCTTGAATTTCTTAGACATTGAAAATGCGTTCGAAAAAAGAGCTTTCGCAACGAAAGTAAGTTCAAGATGAATATTTAATTTAAGTAAAAATTAACTAAAATCGGACAAAAGATTCAAAGAAGTATCGTTAACAAGGGCAAAACGACAATCCAGACTATTTTAAATCCGATATAAACTAATTTTAGAAAGAAATAGTGTAACAATAGAAAACTTAAAGTGGAGCAAAATTATTAAAACTAATAAATAAAAACTATAAAAATACTTTTAAATAAAATATTAAACGATATGAATCAAAGATTGTCAATGTCAGAAAACATATCGTCGCTCTCATCTTCGTCATCAGAATCGGTCCCTATTATGGGGTTTATATCTAAAGTATCGCATACTCTGACTACATCCCAAGCTTCTAGAATCTCTTTTTGGATGTGTAGTAGAATGTAGCTCTGCTAATGATCAGCGCTTACTTCGCCAAGAACCTTTTCTTACGTTGCCAAAACTTCAAAGGATATTCTTTGTAAGGCGAACATATATATGGCCATATTAGTCATATTTTCTATTGTTCTTTGATCAAACCATTTCGATGAGGTTATATTGAAAATAGTATGGTGGGAAGCGGAGAACCATATGACCAAAAGGTTTTACATATTCGTCAAGAAAATATTTTTTTTCTGTACTTCCATTTTTTCTTCCAAATCCCAGATTTGGTCCTTCATTGCTGCCTCTGGAAAGGCAATATTTTTTCCGCCAAGCCATAAAATTAATCTTTTTTTAGTCCAGGATCTTTTACTAGCAGAGAGTGGTAGCTTGTGTTGTCCATGGTAATTTATGATTTGGGCGGCAAATTAGGAACAACTTGATATTTAAAATATTTTTTCGAAATTTTGACGGTTCATACTATCGTGGTAGTAACCACTTTTTGTCGCGCTTTTTGAAAATAAACTAGTTCCCTTGATAAACCCGTTCTCATTGCCGGCGTTGACGACGATGTATCTACAACCTAAAAAAAAACAGTTTTAACACCGGAGCAAAAGAAAAAAATATGTTTTTTTTGTACATATAATTTAGAAGTCTAGTATATTTACGAACATGGATTCACTTCACCACATTTCATTACACGAATTTTCTTTTGATCAAAATTATAAAAAAACTAAGTTTAATATTAACAATTTCTCAACAGTATTTAGAAGATAAATAATATAGAATTTTGACAAAGTAATTATTTTTGTTTAGTAACAAAAAATAAACATTTTTATATTTTTGCGGCCAAAAACGGTTGGCTTTTAACCCAAATTCTGGTCCTGTTTAGCAATTAAACTACACTATCTTTGAATATTTATAATGCTGATTATTGCGGGGAGGAGAAAAAGATATTTTAATCCCAAAAAATAAAAATAAATATTTTTTATGGTGCAAAATTTACTGATTTTTAACCATTTTCAACAGCTTGTAACATTTCTATTTTTTGATATTTAATAAAAATAATAACTTTCCTACACTCTCATTATCTTTGAAATGTCATTAAAAAGTTGTCTATAATAAACTTAATTTCTTTTTTGATTTGGGTTAAAAAACATCTTAATTTAGCAAAAATTTTAAGCCGACCGATGCTTTTAATGTAAATGCACAAGAAAACTAAATTAAACAAAAAACAAATATAGTCAAAATGCTTCATAAACTTACCTTCATCGCTTTTTGAAGAGCTTGTGGCTTTCGTATCATCCTGCCAGGTATTTCCAGAAGACCCTTTACTAAATATCCATGTTTCATCAAGGAAGATTGGAGTAAAACCGTTTTTTAGTGAATTCGTATTTTTTGTGTACTACCTGTAATTCATTTATTAAGAACATTTGGTAAATCCACGAGATAATTGCGGTTGTTACTTCTCTTCCATAGAGATAATAGAATAATTGAAATGATTGGACATATCATAATTTAATTTCTGATGGAGAGACTTTATGGTAATATGTCTTTTTGGGCATACATGCGATAAATGGTATTCCAGGTCTTACTTTTTAAGTAGTCGATACGCTCTTTATTTCTTGTTGATGATAATTCTTTAAATCTTTTGTCCCATATTGGACAATTTTTTCTTAAATTAAATATCGATCTTGAACTTACTTTCGTTGCGGAAGCTGTTCTTGCCACCACATTCTGAAAGTCCAAGGCAATTCCTGCAGCTACTTGTTGTTTTTCTCATTCCAAGAAGCTAATATATTTAGAATAATAAGCTGGCTTTGCTCACTTAGGCGTCTATTTCCAATTTTTTTCCGCATTTTCAATATTGACTTTGTTTTAACGCATAGATAAACTATTTTAACGTTTCGAAATGTCACACTTAAGGATTTGTCAACGTGACAAGATTTAGTTGAAATAAGAAAAGACGTGACTTTTTTTTAGTAAATTCACCGTTACAAAGATGCAAAAAATGACATAACTGCATATCCGAAAAATTTCTACTATATGTGAGAAATTAACAAAGTAAGACTCCTAACCACAAGCTTCGCCACCATCAACAAATAAAAAGTCAAATTGACATTTTGACAATGGTTACTAGGGTACTAAACAAGCCAAGCATACAAACTTAAATTAGTTGTATTTTTGATAGATTGTGATAAAAAAGTGTTGTTGAAGACAATGAGCGATTTAGAAAACATCATTTGTACTCCTGCTGAAGTGAGAGAAGCCGCGGGAAGTTTGGAAAAAATTAAATAATGGAATAACATTGAAACATTTTCGTTATTCGATAAACGTCGACATTTACCTGGGTAGGAAGTGACATTTAACCGGGTGGAAAATGATTGTTTTCACCCAGGTAAATGTCATTTTTCATCCGGATAAATGCCAAAGTCAGAAATATGTTTCTTTCAAACTTTTAGTATGTCAGAAATGCAAACATTACATACGTGGTTGTAAATAAAGATATTTATCTTCGGGCATGTCATATGACGTCGTTTTGATCGTCATTTTTAGCGTCAAAATGATACATTTTGTCGGACTGAGCACTCTAATAGATTCATCATAGCTAGGAGCGTAATGGATTCTTTATAGTCCTAGGACCGTAGTGCTAAAACAACTGCCTTTCGGGAATATTTTTTAACAAAATTTGCACAATGTTTGACTCAACTGATGCCAGAAGATAAAGTTTTTTATGTTATTCAGATCATTATGAGACATGCCGTGGTATCAGCCTCGTCTGATGCCTATTAATATTTACGGCTACTCTCATAATGATTGTTATTTCGATCCTTATAACATAAATAACTATTGTGGATTGATGTCTAATATCTGCCGACTTCATAAAGTTAAATTTCACACTTGTAGTTCTGTTTCTTTCTTAAAATGTTCTTTCAAAAAATACTGACTTTCGGCCGAAATGACCAGAAAACCTGATATTGGTTTGTGACACCAAAAAATTGATTACGAAATTGCAATAATAATGTTCCGATTTCTTTTTCTACAATCTAATTCTATAATTGTAAGTTTTAAATTCATTTCTCATTACAATTTTGTAGGTTTTAATTTAGAGTTAGTTATAGCCTTAAATAAAAGTCATTTTGCACATACCTGTACTTTTCATAAAATATTGTTCTGTAAATATTAGAATTCTAACAATATAGCAATTTAAAAGCTCATTTCTTTCTGACTAATCCTAGTAAAATGAGATTTTCCTTACGTCATAGATTGCCACCCTACCTTTATTTCTACACGTATATTTATATTTTAAATACTGCCGTATTTGTATATACAACGTACAAAAATGATTGCATCCTAGTTTAAATCGTTAATTATGATCAATTTTTTCGGGACTCTATAAATTCAAATTTGTAAACTGGTCGCCGACAACAAACAAGAGCTGATGAATTGTACATTTAATCAACTTTGAAACGTCGCTTGCAGTAAAGAAATTAAATTAATTAAAACATTTTGCTGCACAATAAACAGCGCATACGAACGACAAAAACAATTTTTGGTTGCCAATAAATTTTGCAAAACGCTTTTGTTTCTCATTTTGGCAATAAATAATTTGGAGGAGAAGCAGAGTTTCCCTATTATTCGTAATTGAAAATTAATTTCTTATATTTATGCAATTATTTTTAACATAGAAGTACGGGATTTAAATAAAATTAGTCATGCTAAAAAGTTCAAATATCCATCGATTACTAACGTTTAACTAAAATATAAATTATCGTATTGCTGAGTTAAAATTTATTTTTGCCGCAAATAGGCTAAGCAAGGATATTATTATCACATTATACGAGAATTTAAAAGAAAAAGTACCCATTTTAAATATGTAATATCACCAGTGAAACGTTTTGGTAGGTGAGAGGTAACAAAACATCGTCAATTTTCCTACAGTGAAAATTGCAAAATGTTTTGACGCATTGGTCATTAAGGAAAATATTTGTTTCGTAAAAAAATACACCTTATACCTTCAACAGATAAATATAATAGGTGGCTGAGTAATTTGAGCTCTAAGTCTCTAATGAAAAATGATAACTGAGAAGTACAATTTGAAAAAAAAGTTTTTTTTTTGCTTTGAGTTCTGCTCATGTAGCCAGGATTCGTCATGTTATAAATAAATTAACTAATCACATGTTGTAAGTCAGTAAAAGCTTTTATTTTGAGCTAACCTTATCTAGCCTCAAGTAAAACCTAAAACCAGAGATAACTCAGGTATAAGTGGACAGGCACACACTCCTCGCCCTGGGGCCAAATCAGGACGTTTTATATAACGTGGACAAGACTAACAACAGGTAGGTCCGAAGAAGTATGCTGTACAAGGTATCCCGTTTTCGTTGTTTTTATGGGGTATCTCTCTTATTAGTTAGGCCATTTATTAGCCCTAAAAACCAACGAAGGCCTTGTATAAAATTATTTTCAAAGAATTATATGCATAATATACAGACTGGACGGAAAAGGTATAAAACTGGGTTTGATATAGTTTTTCACGTAGAATCTAGTGGCAGATTTTTTATGTGAGCTGTCGTTTTTGAGATATAACACTTATAATTTTTTTAATGGGATACCCCGTATATTTTTATTTTATATTATTCAGTTCACAATAAGCTTTTCAAAAATATATAATAGTATATACTTTTTTATTCGAATCTCCTAGTCATTTGCATTTTTTTAGAGATAGACTCAGTTTTTGGTAGTATTGCTTACAAAACAAAGGAATTTTTCAGGTATATTTATTTATAGTAACAAGAATTTTAAAAACAATTCTATAGTTAATTACTACCTTGTATATCCCTGTTTTATACTATTTTACAATTAATGTTCAAATTTTAGCAATTTAATAACTATAATGTAAAATGTAAATAGATTTGTAATAAGTATCATAGCATTATTTATCTTACATTGTTAGCATTTTAGCCTATTGCCTTGAAGAAGATTCAAAATCAGACCGAAAATTTTGTTTTATAATAAAAATAATTATTATTAATCTGTTTTTCGCTGCTAAACCCGTGAATTCATCAATCTTGAAAAGTATTATTAATTCAATAAAATGAACATGTTAATTTTTTCTACCTCTAATACCTCGAAACAGCAACTAACAACAACAACAAAAACTAATCCTACCACTAAAGATCACTACAATAAGTAGAAAACTAAATCTATACCCTAAAAATATTGCTCGAAATGATGTCCATTTTGCGTTACAGAAAGCCTACATATATATATATATATATATATATATATATATATATATATATATATATATATATATATATATATATATATATATATATATATATATATATATATATATATATATATATATATATATATATATATATATATATATATATATATATATATATATATAAATATATAAATCTAATGAAACAAAAGTTCGGGTATGCGGTCTGTATACTATAAAAACACTCTTTTGGTTTTTAATTCTCTATATTTCGTCAATTTTTTGTCGACTTCATCAGGAGAAAGCTAAAATACAATTTAAAAAAATACAATTAAAATTTCTTGTTAATGAAAACATTAAATAAAAGATTACTTACAAAACTTAGAGTTAGTCCATTGTATATATAAACCTACGTTTTTAAATACTTTTTCTAGACCTCTCGTATATCTGGGATCATATGGGATTACTATGAATTTATTGGAAGCCTCAGGTATTTGAAGAGTAGTGGCATCTTTTAACATTTTCTTATGCTTATGTCTATTTACTAGTTTATGTACAAAATTATCATTATATCCATTATTTTTAGCTATATTTTTAATCCGATTCATTTCATTGTTAAAACGTTCTTTACTTAGTGGAAAATTGACTAACCTGTGAGTTAAGAAATGGAATGCTGCCATTTTGTGTTGACGGCAATGAAATGAGTCGGATGTTATATATCTATCAGTATTAGTAAATTTCCTATAAATATCAAATTCTAATTTATCGTTATTTCTAATAACTAACGTGTCGAGAAAAGGTAATTGCCCATTGTTCTCCTTTTCGTACGTAAAATTAATGGAAGGATATTTATTGTTTAATGTTTCTAAGAAAATGTCCAAATTTTCTGTTTTAGTATCAAAAATAGCAAATATATCGTCTACGTATCTATACCACACACTTGGGAAATACTTGAGTTCTTTTTTGAATTGGGTTTCTAATCTGCCCATAAACAACTTTGCAAGGAACGGAGATAAGCAATTGCCCATCGCAGTTCCCTCTAGTTGTTTATAATATTTATTGTTGTACTGAAAAAAATTTTGATTCATACATAGTTTTGTGAGAAGTAAATACTCATCAATAATTTCTTTCTTCAAATTATTGATTTCAAGTAGTTCCTTTAGGTACTCTAAAGCTAGTGGTATGGGTACACTAGGAAACAATGAGCTTACATCAAAAGATATTAAAATTTCACCTTCTTTTAAGTGAACATTCTTAATTTTATCTAAGAATTCTAACGAGTTAGTAACCTCAAAGTTATCATACGAGATATTTAATTTGCCGAATTCTTCTACTAACCATTTTGAAATATTGTACGTTGGTGATCCAACAGCTGAAACAATAGGTCTCATGGACTTCCCAGGTTTATGAATTTTGGGAAGGCAATACAGTTTAGATAACTGTGGGTTACTATGTGTTAGTTTGAATTTTAGTTTATCGGACACAAGGTTTTTACACTGTTTTAAAGTACTTTTTACTTCTGTTATCATTTTTGATAACGGGTTTTTCTCAATTAAATCATAAAAACCAGTTTGAATCAAATTGTCTACTCTTTCAAAATAATCTGTTTTGTCTAGTATAACATGTATATAACTAGTATGTAACTAGTATAACATAACATGTTATACTAGATAAAACAGATTATTTTGAAAGAGTAGACAATTTGATTCAAACTGGTCCTTATGATTTAATTGAGATAAACCCGTTATCAAAAATGATAACAGAAGTAAAAAGTACTTTAAAACAGTGTAAAAACCTTGTGTCCGATAAACTAAAATTCAAACTAACACATAGTAACCCACAGTTATCTAAACTGTATTGCCTTCCCAAAATTCATAAACCTGGGAAGTCCATGAGACCTATTGTTTCAGCTGTTGGATCACCAACGTACAATATTTCAAAATGGTTAGTAGAAGAATTCGGCAAATTAAATATCTCGTATGATAACTTTGAGGTTACTAACTCGTTAGAATTCTTAGATAAAATTAAGAATGTTCACTTAAAAGAAGGTGAAATTTTAATATCTTTTGATGTAAGCTCATTGTTTCCTAGTGTACCCATACCACTAGCTTTAGAGTACCTAAAGGAACTACTTGAAATCAATAATTTGAAGAAAGAAATTATTGATGAGTATTTACTTCTCACAAAACTATGTATGAATCAAAATTTTTTTCAGTACAACAATAAATATTATAAACAACTAGAGGGAACTGCGATGGGCAATTGCTTATCTCCGTTCCTTGCAAATTTGTTTATGGGCAGATTAGAAACCCAATTCAAAAAAGAACTCAAGTATTTCCCAAGGGTGTAGTATAGATACGTAGACGATATATTTGCTATTTTTGATACTAAAACAGAAAATTTGGACATTTTCTTAGAAACATTAAACAATAAATATCCTTCCATTAATTTTACGTACGAAAAGGAGAACAATGGGCAATTACCTTTTCTCGACACGTTAGTTATTAGAAATAACGATAAATTAGAATTTGATATTTATAGGAAATTTACTAATACTGATAGATATATAACATCCGACTCATTTCATTGCCGTCAACACAAAATGGCAGCATTCCATTTCTTAACTCACAGGTTAGTCAATTTTCCACTAAGTAAAGAACGTTTTAACAATGAAATGAATCGGATTAAAAATATAGCTAAAAATAATGGATATAATGATAATTTTGTACATAAACTAGTAAATAGACATAAGCATAAGAAAATGTTAAAAGATGCCACTACTCTTCAAATACCTGAGGCTTCCAATAAATTCATAGTAATCCCATATGATCCCAGATATACGAGAGGTCTAGAAAAAGTATTTAAAAACGTAGGTTTTAGAGTAGCCTACAAAACGGAGAATAGTTTGAAAAATCTCCTTGGAAACCCCAAAGACAAAGTCGACTTGAGGGAGAGGAGTGGAATCTATGAAATTAGCTGTAATGACTGTGATCTAAAATATGTTGGGCAAACTAAACGCTCCATAAACATTCGTTTTAAAGAACACATGGCTCATTTAAGATACGGAAGAACAGAAAAGTCAAGCGTTGCCCAACATGCTTTGGAAAACAATCACCGAATAGGAATAAATAATCTTAAGTTGATTAAAAATATATCTAATAATAGATTATTGGATGCATTTGAGAGTATAGAAATAGTTAAATGTGGTAAGAAAGCACTAAATAAAGACAGATGGCCTATTCCCTATAGTCCCCTCTATTGTTTACTTGACAACGGTGCAGTCGGGTGCAACCAAGTGTGACCACATTTATCTATAAATAGTCTCGGTTAGGATAAGTTACTTTAGTTTATATCACCTGCTGATGATGCTAACTTGGTTAGCGAAACGCGCGTCCAGGACGTAACAAGTTGTGGTGTAGTGTGGTTAGAACTCTTGTATTTTGATCTATCTTCCACCACAGGTTCCAATGTTAGGACTACACTTAATATATTCAATTCTTTCAATAAGCATTTGCAGTTCACAATTGAATGTGAAAGTGATGATAGCGTTCCTTTTCTAGATACCAGAGTTATAAGAATGGAAGACAATAAAATAATTTTGGACTGGTATCAAAACCAACATCTTCAGGTATATTTATAAATTACTTTTCAAATCACCCTACCAACCAGAAATATAACACTATTATTGCTATGAAAAACCGAATAACCCATATTTGTCATAAGAGCTTGTTGAAAACCAATTTGAGAAAGTTGTTTGATATTTTTATCAATAATGGGTATCCTAAACATATTCTGAAAAAATTAATTTATAATTCTAATATGTTTGATGGCCCTACTGAAGAATCTGTCCAACAATTTAAGTATAAAAAACTCCCATTTGTAAATAACTTAACCCATTCAATTATTTCGATTTTTAAAAACATCCCACACATTAAAATAGTTAAATATAATTTTCTCAATAACTCCAACTTATTTTCAAAAGTTAAAGATAAAACACCCTTACTATATAACAGCAATGTAGTTTATGAGTTGTCTTGTTTAGGATGCCAAGGATGTTATATTGTGCAAACGTCCCAATGGTTAAAACAACGTGTTACCCAACACAAGAGCGACTGTCGTTTGGGAAAAAACACTTGTGCTGTTGTTGAACATCATCAAAACACTGGACACCATTTTGATTATACCAATGTTAAAATTTTGGAACACCAAAATTATTACAAAAGCAGATTATTCCTTGAAATGTACCACATTAACAAAAGAAGAAACTGTGTCAACTACAAAACTGATACCAATCAATTGAGCAATATATACTGTAATATATTAAGATTAATTTAATTGTGTTTTTAAATGTTTTGTTTCCACACTGTATCATATTGATTTTACTGTACTGACAAAGTTATTTTAATCATATTGTTTGTTTTTGTAAGGTTTTTTTAATTATACATATTTGTTTTTATTATATTTGTGAATAAGTTGCAAAGAAAATCATCATTTTAATATTTAGAATAACTCTACCGCTCTGTTCAGGCTTGACGTCAACAAAACGTCCACTATTTTATATATACAATGGACTAACTCTAAGTTTTGTAAGTAATGAAGTCGACAAAAAATTGACGAAATATAGAGAATTAAAAACCAAAAGAGTGTTTTTATAGTCACAGACCGCATACCCGAAATTTTGTTTCATTAGATTTATTACAGTACGGTCGATAACCAAATTTCTTATCCAAAAAAATATATATATATATATATATATATATATATATATATATATATATATATATCGATCGTCGTTTGACTAAAATGGATCATTGTGTCTGCTGTGATGCAGAACATGTTCCAAACAAGGATCATTTTCTTGTTATGATGTTGGTGTACGTGGAATGAAATATATATATATATATATATATATATATATATATATATATATATATATATATATATATATATATATATATATATATATATATATATATATATATATATATATATATATGTATACACGTATTCTTCTTAAGACATTGAGAAAACTTACTGGTCGTTGTTGCGTATCATTCAATGCCATTCTTGTAACGTTTATTAAATTGGCTAAGGTGTCATGTCTTGCCCTATATATTTTGTTTTCTAAAGTACCCCACAGGAAGTTATCCAAAACCGAAAGATCTCGCCGGCCATCTTACAGGACAATTGGTCCCTATCCATTTTCCAAGAAAATTATTTTCCAAATACTGCCTTATTCTACCGGAATTATGAGCAGGTGCTCCGTCCTGCTGGAAATATATATCGCGTAAATAGGCCAAAGGCAGGTCATCAAGTAATTCCGGTAGAATAAGTTCCAGTATTTGGAAATACCGATCTGTATCTAATTTCCCCTGATATATACGATACATTATTTTTGAACCCAATTTGAAACAAGAAATATTAAACCCAAAGCTGTCGTTCGCGAGGAAATATTTGATGCTAGTTTTCTTGCGACCAGTATCTAGAATTATGCCTATTTAATAATCTGGCGCTACTTATATATGCCTCATCGAACCATTATTTTTTATAAAAGTCAGGGTCATTATCGCATTTTTCTAGATTCCAGTTAAAGAAATGCTGCGCGTCGCGCGAATGTAAGTATTACACCAATCTGAATTTAAACAAAACAAGGTTATGTTATGTTTCGTTAAAATTTTTTGTACCCGGCTTTTTGAAACCCCAACATTTTGATGGATTTTTCTGCCAGAACTTGAAGGATCTACATCAATGGACGCCAGAACATTAATTACGTTTTCCTTGTTATAGGTTTTGCTTCGCGGCTTATTGAAGATCCGAAATCAACTAGACTTCTTTTCATTCTAAGAAATGCAATATCACAGGGTTATCTTTGTTCTGGAAATCTATGTTTAAAACGCCAACGGCTTCATAAAAATGTATTTATTTTAAAATACGACGAATGCAAAGCATACCTTAATACATATAGTTCCGAAGCCTCGTTAATATCTGCATTAGATTGTGCAAAGCAAAGCAACATGTCGTATTATTCTTCATTAGAAAACATTTGGTTTCTAGCCATTTTTTATTATAAAATTTAAAATAATTGTTGACTAGAGGTTTTTGATAAGTAATTTATTTAACATGACAACAATTTTCTTTTGTTTTGTTTAGGCAATCCTAGCCTACTACCAAAAACTGAGTCTATCTCTAAAAAAATGCAAATTACTGGGCGATTCGAATAGAAAAGTACTATTATGTATTTTCGAGAAGCTTATTGTAAACCGAATAATATAAAATAAAAATATAAGGGGTGTACATTTAAAAAATTATAAGTTTGTGTTAAATCCCAAAAACGACAACTCTCATAAAAATGGATTCTATGTGAAAAACTGTATCAGAGCCAGTTCTTACCTTTTCGATACGTTAAACAACAAGCGAAATACGAGGGGCCCAAAAATGCAATATTTTCAATTTCACACTGTATCTTAAAAACGAGGGGGACTATGAAAATTTTGTTTGGGTCATCCTTCGTTTCACAAAAAAGTAGCACCATGTCGCGAATACCATAAATAAATAAATAAATAAATGCTTTATTGTCAAAAAAAAATTTTACAATTTTGTGGACAAAGCTGTTGTAAAAAAATAGTTTACAAACATCAATATTAGCAAACAAAACAAGACAAAAACACATCATAAATATTATAGAAAAATAATATTTAAATCAGGAATTTAGAATATTAATATTATAGAATCCTAAAATAAGTACATTAGAAATGTACTTTGTCAGTTGTACTATGTTATAAACATTTTCATAAATATAATGTAAAAAAATAAAAAAGCAAAGTAAAAAATAAAAAAACAAACAACTAAAAAAATACATATACAAAGTTCTGTAAAAATGGTTGGTAATGGCAACTATCACACTAGGGGTTCTAGAACCCTCTACCTTTACTAATAAGAGATATACCCCATAAAAACAACGAAAACGGGACACTCTGTACATATAAAAAACAAACCTTAGACTAAAAATCATAGGCGAAGCTACCCAATTCTGAATAATAAAAAAATATAGAACTGAGAATCCTAAACGTCTCGCTCCGCCTCATTAGAATATATAAATGAAAAAGGAAGTAGCTCATTCAGCTTGGTTGTATTTGCGCGATGTAGTACACATGCGTAGTGCGTAGGGGGTTATAAATTAGGAGATCTCAATTAAATATTGAAAAACATGAAACAATTTATTTGTACATAAAATTAGTTAAACATAATTAGATGTCGTCAACTTCGTTAAATAAAACATAGGTAACCCGAAAATGACTGAATAAAGAAAATTACATTGTACATTTCTAGAACCACCATAAATTTGGTTGTTTGGGGCACATAGAAACAAACAACAAGATTTATCGAAAAATATAAACAGGATTTAGTAGTTATTATCTAAACTTTTTGGGCTTAGACTTTTTATATTTGCTTTTTGGTCTTAGAGCTCAAACATCACTTTTAAGCCCAAAAATAGTGTGTATAAGTTTCTTAATGTTTTTTTTACCTAGTAACAATTTTTTTCAAATAGCTAGTTTTTTCTTCCTTTAATTGCGAAACATGTCAACCTAAACCTTATTTTCGCAATACAAGATCTTTAAAATACACTTTCTAGCTAAAAATTAATTAAAAAATTTTAGATGAAAAATACAGAAACCTTCAGGGTAGTCTGTTATAAAATATAATTTTAATTAATACTTTAAACTCAATAAATTACTCCATAGTAGTTGTATTTATTAATTAAAACCTGTGTTGAGAATTACTAAAATTATACTTCAGACAAGGACAACTTAATTAAAGAAATATTCAAAGGGTTCAAAATGTTTAAATAGATATTCGTAGTTAATATTATAAAGTTACATAAAAAAGAACTTTGTCAATAACTTTTATCGAATTTTCACTCTGCGAGAAATTAATAGTCTTTAAAAAGGATAAAAAAAGAAACTAGCTTCTCAAACTAAATATTAACATGTCTTTGTTATTTTCTGAAACACCAGATATTAAAACGAGATTTTTATAATGATTTTAAGTTTCATTAACATTAAAATATAAATCCGTTAAGTTTGTTTGAGTTAAAAAGTTTTCTAATTAGTGACTGAAAAATATGTTTTCCTTTTTATTAAAAATTAAAAACCTTCCAGAATATTAACGTAAACTTTACATTATAAAGCTGTGTCAACACACAAGTTTTATAAATAATAAAAATGTGACTGAAAATAATGTAGTATCCCTCCGAGATTTTTTCAGATCTTAGTAAAATATTTAAAAATTCAGCCTGAAAAACTGACTTAAGGCCTTGATTTCAAATTGTGTTCCATAAATAATTGTGGCATAAAGATGAACTAGAAAAACTGTAGTACTAATTCAACATGGCGGCTAAATAAATTATTTGTAATCGTGAAAAAATCGCTCTCTCAGGTTTTGCATATCTTCACGTTTTAGAGTCTTTAGATGCCAAAAAATATGTTTTGCAATATGCCATTGACTTTTTTGTAAAAATTAGGGGTCACATGGGGATGATCTGGTAATATTTTGGTAAAAATCCAATATGGCAAAACAAAATGGCGGCTCAGTGAAAGGTTAAAAAATTATTACTTAAAAACTACTTATTCAATTTAACTTAAATTTTGCAAAATATTTTAAAAATTCAGCCTGAAGAACTACCTAATGGACTGATTTCAAATAATTGTGGTATACAGATGAACTAGTAAATCTGAGGTACTAATTCAAGATGGCAGAACAAAATGGCGGCTAAATAAAAAATTTGTAAACGTGAAAAAATCGCCCTCTCAGGTTTTACATATTTTCACGTTTTGACATATCTTCACACATTATTACTAAAAAACTATGTAGGCAATTTAAGACAAAGTTTGCAGAAAAATGAAGTATTATGTAGGAATCAACTAGCAAAATTTTGATACGATTCCGACATGGCGAACACAAAATCGCGACTTAGTAAAATATTTTAAAATTCAGCCTCACAAATAACTTAATGGATTGATTTCAAATTTTATGCCATAAATAATTGTGGAATACAGATGAACTAGTAAAACCGTGGTACTCATTCAAAATAGTATAGTAAAAGTGGCATAGGTAGAAACTAATAAGATATTGGTACGAATCTAATATCGTGGAGCAAAATAGCTCCGAATGAAAATATTTGGAAAGACAGTATATGTATATGTGTTGCTTAATGACTATTTGCTAAACTAAATTGATCAAAGTTTTATATATTTAATTTATTTTTCTATTATAAATATTATTATCATTTTTGACATTTATGTTTCATAATTTTATTTAGACAATCTATAAAAAAATAATTATACCATTTATTGAAAACGAAATTTTGCCGAATTTTTAAACAATTTATTAAGCTGCAATTTTGTTTTGGAATATAGGATTCACACTAAAATTTTTCCTGTTTATCCCTGCTTCGCACTTTTTTATTGTGTAAAATGTCGAGTCAATTATACCCTTTCTTCCCTGTGTTTTTAACAATTCATTAGGACGCCATTTTGTTTTGCAAAATAGCTTCGCTCCAAAATTTTACCGGGTAGTTCTTAATATCACACTTAAGTACGAAATTTAAAATATGTTTGGATAAGTTAATTCCTTGATAGTAATTTTATAACATGTTATCAGGCCGCCATAATGGTATTTTACCAAAATGTTACCATTCCATCTTTATAACATGATCACCGATTTTTCAGCAAAATTTAAACTCAATCGAATGAGTAGTTTTTGAGCTATGCCGCACACATACAGATCGATAGAAAAAGGAAAATATGTCTGACGTCAGTGATATCTTTTTTTGTTATATTCAAGTAAAAAGTAGATTTCTCATCAAAATGACTACAATTTCCTTAATCTACTTTTCACAGTTAAAGCTAACGTGAATAAACAAAAAACACTTAATATATGTTCTGAAATTAATGTGATATTTGCCAGTATTTAAAGTATTTTACAAATAATACTGTATAGCCTGTATGCTTTTTATTATATTGATTTAGTGTAGATATTGTAAAAAACTGAATACGGATATAAAATACATATGAGAATAAAAGTTACCAATCCTCAATCCAGAACATGCTTTTATGTTTGCCTTATCAACTTACTCGTTGCCAGGTATACCAATGTGACTTTTGACCCATATAAACATTTTTTCCATATCATTGGAGTATATGTATTTTAAAATGGTAATTGAGAATGTTGGCGACAATTGAATATTTAGAATATTAAATGTGTTTAAGGGATAATATAACAAATTGTAAATTCGACAAAATTGTAACCTTTTTACTCGCGTTTATTAAACTTCATTTCTCCGTTTGGCTGTCTTTCCGGTTCAAAATAATAATAGATTTTTCAAGCACTTGCTTGCATCCTATTTTGCTAAAATTTGGCACACCTATGTAACTTCGGTGACAATACAATAATATGATACCAGGGAGGTCGTCTGATGATGGAGTCGAAAGGTAACTATATGAATTCCTCAACTACACCACATACCTGACGTCATCACACTTTAAACAACGCCTCATGCTTTTAAGAAAATATTAACATTTTTAAAAGTTCTGTGTATATGTAACTTTTATTATTTTTTACTCTTTAGATTAATTATTTACAAAAAAACGTGTTTTTAAAAAGATATTTTATGTTGATTTCATTATTCTGATTATTAATGTAAATATAATCTACTGGCTTAGAATTGCAAAAGCCTCAGATGTATAGATTGATGCCAAGTCATTATATGTAAATTGTTAAATTAAGTTATTCTTAAGACTAGTGAATGCACAACTCACACCTTTTTCAACTTTTGAGCCGTCGCGTCGCAGTGGAAAGTTTGCAAGAGTTTTTACATTAACCTAAAACACTTTTAACTATTATCGAGTTTAATGACTGAAAATCCGTAAATCGAGGTAGAAAACTTTTGTTTTGCTTTTAAGGGAACTTCAAATACAACATGGATTTTAATTATATTATGTGGCATTAAAAATGAAACACCTTGACTTTTTTCTATAAGATGCAATACAAATATTATATCAAGGTATCTTCCGTATGATTGAAAATAACAGAATGTCAACAAAAATGGGGCTAAAATGTGTTGCAACTCGAATGCAATATTGTAACTGACCATATCTACAGTTTGTTCAGAATTTTTGGAAAATTTGGTCTATTTATTTAATATTGGGAGACTTACACCAACACTTCTGATTTACCCTGTAAAGATTACCAGTTACAATATCATTCCACAGTCTCTTTTTAACATACCGGTTTTTTTTTATTTTTGAGGAAGATACCTTGACCTATATCAGAATATGTTTGCATTGTATCGTATGGGAAAAATCAAGCTACTAGATTTTTTAATGCCACACAATACACAGTTGTCGCGTTTTGAGATTACCCATGCGTCATTATTTACCGAAAACAACACACCATGCCTTATTAAGTTCATTGTTGTCTATTTCAAGCATTAAACACCTGTTATTCTGTAAGTGAATGTCTACCTCAAAAAAGCATTTGCTTGACTAGTGCGATTGTCAATATTGATATTTGTCATAGGATTTCAATTTGTATTTTTTGCTATCGAATTTTTTTGAGTTTTTTGCCTTATTTTTATAATTAAACTAGTTTTTTTAAAGTTACTCTTTGGAAATATCGAAACATCAGTAAGTATTCATTTTATTATTACCGGTTTTTATTTAACCAATAAATTTCTAACCTGCAAGCAATTTTATATTTTGACACCTTATCATATCCTCTATTTTCATTTACTTTATTAAGATAATTTTGAAGAAAATGCCTGGAAAAATTCTGTATAGGCAAGCCCAGTAATTGATGCTTCATCTCTGTGAATATTTTAAGTCGGAGAAAAGCAATGGAGGACATTTAGAACCCCTAACATGTGTTCAAGAGGTAAATAACTTTTTTCAAGATACAAAAGACGAAATATTTTTATTAATATGTTATTGAATTTTAGAGGGTCGCAGCTGGTTTAAAAATTTCTCGCAAGACTATTTATTCCATTCGAAAAACGAAAGGAAACAATCCAGTTCTTTTTTTCTTCACCTCAAAAGTATAAAAGCAAACGTTACCTAAGAGCCAAGACAACTGATTTACCCCAAAGGACCAAAATGGATGTTCAAAATTCTTTATATGACATGTACTAACGCAGTAAGTTTCCTTTAGGCAGTGACTAATATTTCTCTTAACCAACCCAATTTAAATGAAGATGCTGATAATGAATTTCTTATCAAATATGATTTTAACGATATCCGTAACACATTCTTTTCGGGAAATTTAGAAAGGATGATAACAGAAGGGCATTAATTGAAAAAAACTATATTTCTTCTCTTAGAGCTCGTTTTTTAAGTAAATATATGAATAATATTTCTAGTGTATATCAGCGACAATTGATTTTCCTAGACCAAACATGGATTTATGCTAAAGGAAATAAAACAATTTTATAGCAAGAGCAAAACATAAAAAATGCACGAAAGCCAGAAGGGTATGGTGGTAAGAGTTTTATCATTCGTCATAATGGATCTTTAAAAGGTTTTGGTTAGAATGCCAGCTTATTGTTCTGTCTAAAATCAATGACAGTGGATTACTATGGTGAAATGAATAATAGTATATCTACTAAATGGGTCTCGACTCAGTTAACTCCAAATTTAGTAGAGCCATCTTTAATAGTAATGGACAATGCGCCATATCATAGTGTTCTTATAGAGAAACAGCCTTCATACTACAAAAGTAACATAATAAATTGGTTAAAAAAGAACAACACCATATTTGATACGAATCTTTTAAAACCCGAGTTGTTACAATTAGCAAAAATTAATAGAAAAGAGAATGTTTACGCAGTTGATGAATTACTAAGACAACATGGACATAAAATTTTAAGACTTCCACCATAGCATTGTGACCTTAATGGTATTGAACTAATCTAGGCCCATGCTAAGTTGGTATGTGGGACGAGGCATTGGGACAATGTACTGCAGAAGTATGGGAAAACTGTGTAGGGAATACTGAAAACTAATTAAGAACTGGTATGAAAGAGAACAGTTTATAATTGACATTGAAGTCGAACCACTTATAATAAATACTGGTGAAGCTTCAGGTTCAGAATTTGATGATGTTTATGATTCAGTATAATTTGTGTATATTTTGTAGGTACCTTTTGTATTTTACTAATTTGTTTTGACTTAATATATTTTTGTTTAGTCAAAATTTTTCTTGTAGTGAACTAGTTTTGAAGTACTTATTAAATAAAAATTTAATATTATGTTATGTTAAAAAATAAAGTTAGTAAAACGTAATACGAAAAATGGGGACGATTTTTTAATATACAGAAACAAAAGTACCAAAATACAATTAATTTAGTACAATTTTTAGCTTACTATTATGTTATTTAAAAAGAAAAAACCTTGGTGTTGGTAAAATATTCAGCATAATGTAAAAACTAATTTTGTTAAGCTTTTTCTATTGAGACGAAATTTCAAGCAGAACACGTAGTTTTAAAATACGGACTAAACATTCCAAGCAGCGAACCTCTAAGGCTGTATCTTCAGGGTATTTTCGAACTCGCCCGTTAGCGCAGATTACACAGAACCTTTTTTGACTTTTTCACCCACAACATTTTGATTTGATTCATATGGATTTGATGACATAGTTTATGTGACGCACGGATAATCTCAAAACGCGACAACTGTATAAGCCCATGTTGTCTGTTAGAAGATGTAAATTCTTGGACTAATGGTGGATCATTTTTCTTTGCCAAACTCATAAGATGAGGTTAGAAATGCTTAATTTGTAAATTTTATTACTGCCTCTAATTCTCATTACATTGAATGAGAGTAGAATGCATATCTCCCTGTATGAGTCTCAGAGCCCCATACCGAACACAGTCCACCCGTTTAAGTCGTTGCTTCATGGCAGAGCTACAAAAATTAAGCCGTTATCATGTATAGATATAGTAAATGCTTTATATAAATCATAAAAAAAAATTGCAGTAATCTTAAATTTCAAACTTAGAATATTTTGAGATTAATTTTGGCTAAGAATATAAAAAAAATCCTTAAATCACTATTAGTACTCGGATAGTGACTTTTTAAATTTACTATTATGGGAAGGCTGTGCCACATACTGGCTAAACTAGGGGAATCGGCCTTATACTAACTTTAATATATTCCCTAAAAAACAAGCTCATCAAGCCTCTTAGAAAATAAAATTCTGACTACGGGCGGATTATTAACTTATTTCACTTTGCAAACTTCCTTTTTTAGTCGACAAAAATGTGTCAATTGCTTTATCTTAAAGGTTGACATAGAATAGAAGTTTGGTCAATTAAGAAATCATGATTCTTGGGATAAGACCGTTTCAAATTGGAGTTACTATCCGACTTTTCGCCTAAATCTGTATTTCATGCCATAATACCAATTTATGTATGTCTCCTATTACATATTTAATTTATTATAATCATTTATATGTTATTTCAAAGTCCATTTCAATACCTAAAAAGCCAGAAAATACACTCGAACTACTGGAATTTACGTAATCTCGCATGGGCCAAGTGAACCGATAAATCATCTCTGGATGACGTAGCAACGCACTTTCCCAAAACAATTAATTTTGGAAAATTGGAAAAACGGAATGCACAAGTCATCGAAATCAATAGCCGAGGAGGGAATTAAGGTAATATCTTTGGTTGAAAAAAATTGGAGGATGGGAAAAGGGAACGAACAAAAGTTTAGATATGAGGTTAATTTCTATACAGTTTTACGCAGATATCGAATATCGGAGAAATTTACAGTGAAGTGATAAAAAAAAATGCGATGAATTGGGAGACAGAAAGATATTAAATACCTAACAAATCGCTTCTATTCGGTATAATATTATTTGGCATTATTTCGCGGGGTTGCTCATTTACGTCAATTTGGGTAATAAAAACAAATATTTCCGATGAAAAACTGATGACGACTGATCAAGCAGCCTACATAGCCATTCAATAATATTTTAATTTTAAAGTGTGGTCAATGAATTTGAATAATGGCCACTTAACCATTAGTCAAAGAGACTGGTATTTTAGTTCATGAACTATATAAACTCGGTGATTCTATCTAATATTTGACATACATTTGACTCTTTAAGTAAGATAAAATTCTGCCCATTATAATTTCATATAATTGATTTAATCTACAGAATTCAAAAACAACAAGATTTGGGATTTTATAATCACTGAACTACACAGATGTATACGTGAAATGACTCGAACAGAATTCTTCTTTGGCAAAGTATATCTTGTAAATTAATAGACACAATATTTGAATATTTATGGGATTTTTAAACAGCCTCCGAAATATACACTGAATAAATAGTCATGATTTGTTGTAAATTTTAAAATTTCATATGGTTTCTTTGAAGGACACCTCTTCGACTAGATGTCAACAATCGGGAAAAATATGTCGACATATTAGTTTTTAGTTTACTTTGACATCTTTTAAATTTTACTTCCACAATTTTTCCTTGTCAAAACAATCACCTCCACTATATCTGTTTTCAATTTGAGAGTCATCGGTTTGTGAGTTCTCAGAATATGAACTTTTTACGTTATTATACCCCTTAAAAATATTGAAGATCTACGTCCACAACTCCCAAAATCCCGCAAGACTTTGACCGAGTCTATTTATGGTGCAAATTTAAAATGAATTGGTTTGTATAAGCAGAATAGTCCTCAACAACTTTAGGGACTACAAAAAGCGGCGACTTCGCATATCCAACACTTAATGTCAAAAATTAAATTAAAGCTACTGTTGAATCCTCGGTTACTGGAAATTGCCACTACTCCGAACCTGGTGGGTTTGGCACCAAATAGATACTTAAATGCAAATTCAATAGATACAAATAGATACTTAAATGCAAATTCTCATCACCATCCAGCACAAAAGACATCGGTTATTAACTTACTAGTATTCAGAGCTATTTCGATTTCTGATCAAGATTCTTTAACATCAGAAACATCGAAACTGACCGAAGCTCTTAGAGGGAATGGATATTACACTGAAGATATTACGCGCTCATTTAAAAGATATAGTAAACAAACTCCGCCAAAGGAAAATGATAAAGAGCAACCATTAGGTAGTGTTGTTCTTCCCTACATACATGGCACTACAGACAAAATAGGACGATTACTTCGGCGGTCCAACATACGTACAATCTTCAATACACATAAGAAGATTGGACAATGCTTGCGATCCCCGAAAGATCTTGTACCTTTCCAAACAGAAGGAGTATATAAAATGCCTTGCTCCTGTGAAGAAGTGTATGTGGGAAAAACAGGACGCTCAATATCAACTAGACTTGAGGAACATGAACGATGTATTAAAAAGAAACAAATTGTTCAATCTACTATAGCAGAACACCAGCATAACACTGGCCATTTCATAAATGTAAAGGAAACCAAGGTTCTAGCATCGGTTCCAGGTTTTTATACACGAAAAGTTGAAATATTTAAACATACAAAAAATTTCAATAGAGACACGGTTTACAGTCTACATCACACGTGGAAACCGATCTTAACACAGGGTCACGGTTCGGCGAGCACAAGTCGGGTATAAAAGCCCGCCTGAATCTCTTCGAGCTCATTCAGTGTTCAGATCTCGTGCAGTAAAGATCCCTGAAGATGCCTCGTGAAATCGAAGGCAAAACGTCGGATAGTAATTCCAATTTGACACGGTCTAATCCCAAGAACCATGATTTCTTAATTGACCAAAGCCGTGAAAGCTTCCGTTCTATGTTAACATTGCTTATTATTCACCAAAAGAGAGAAATCCCTTAGTAATTAAGATAACCTTTAAATCTCCACACCAACCATGTATTTATTGTTTTGTATTATAACGATCTTCATTTCATAGGCTGGCATTTTAGCTCACGAACTATATAAACTCGAATTGACGTACATTTGACTGTTTCAATAAGATAAAATTCGGTTCATTGTAATTCATATAATTTATTTAATCTGCACAAGTCATAGACAACAAGATTCGGAGTTTTATAATCACTAAACTACACTGATATATACGTGAAAGTACTCAAGCAGAATTGAACTCATATTTGGCAAAGTATATTTTCTAAATTAATAGACGGATTTTAACGATTCTTGGATTATTTCCAAGTCACAATGTTTGCATTATTACGGAGTTTTTACACTTTTTCAGCTTCTGAATAAACACTGAAAATGTAATGGCGTTTGTTGTAAATTTTAAAATTTCATAGGGTTTCTCTGAAGGACACCTCTTCGACTAAATGTCGACAATGGGGAAAACTGATGTCTTGTCGAGTTTTGAGTTTACTTTGACATTTTTTACATTTTACTAACATATATATGAGTCTTTCATTAAAATGTTACTGGTCTGTTACTGTTTATTATATTCTTATTTTTGTATGCCTTAATAAAGTGCACAGTAGCTTCTTGACTACCTTGCTTGGCCACAATAGCATCTGCAAAGTAAATTGTTAATTATAGATTACTTAGTTATTTCAGGCGTATAGCAATATCTTTTAAATTTAAATGTCATATAATAACTTCTCTAAAATGACCAAAAAAATCAGTGCAAATCTCGCCATCAAATTTTGCTTGATGCAGATTTTGTTTATATAATTCCGATAGAAAGATGTTGTACACTTTATGAAGACATAAAAATAATAGACCACGATATAAAAATAATAGAAATCAAGAAACGGACAAAAACTTGTTGTATTATTTAAGATATAAAAATAACCAGAAGATCGAAATGTTGGCAAAATATTACTTTTCTCCATTATTGACATTTGGTTGAATATGTGCCCTTCGGAAGATCCACATAGTTGTTTAAATATTGCAAACAAATCACAACTACATTTTTGACCCGGTATATTTCATAAAATCCATAAAGAACTAAAACGTTCGAAGAATTCGTATAGAGCCAAAGAGTGTGGCTTTGAAAATACTCTAGATTTAAAAAAATCCCTCAATTAGTTCAAAAGAAAAACTTCTCTAGATATGAGACAAACGCTGCTTGAGTCGTCTCATGTGCAGCCATTGTGTAATTTTTAACAATTTGTAGTAATAAGAAGTTATTGAAGAAGATCAGCTGTTCGCTTAATTGTTGATCCATCTTTTTTTGAGCATCATCGCGCTATGATCACTGTGTCACTTTTCTACACATATCATAAACTTCGCTCTGATAAAATGACATTCGTTTCTCGTCCGCCCTTCCTGTGAGAGACGCATTATCTGCCTCCTTTTATATTTGTCTATTCACTGGACTACACAGATCAAACATTGCCTTACATCTTTTATTTTCACAATGTTCCTATTATACAAGGTAATTTATAATACAGCCTGCCCCACTGAAAAGTAACACATTTCGGGATTTAATAGCTTGAAAACGAAAATTGATATGCAAGTTTGATTTTCACCAAATGGCTTTGATTTGTCTAAAGTTGCTTCCTAACAACGTTGCTAAATTTTCTCATATGTTCTAGAACCGCTGAAAATAGATATTTCTTAGAATACATATGCTGTTTAATTTTAAATGAAACATCATATATATTGTGCCCTTCGAGAGCTGATACTTCTCTTCGATAGCAAGTTACCTATCGACAAATTCTAATTATCGATCGGTATTTATACATATCAATATTTATTGACATCTATCGATAGTTATCGACAGAGAGAAATATCCTTGCAAATAAATCAGCGAAAAAAAATTCCTCGCTTTTAATAACTATGTAACCCAATTGATTACTATCGATCAGTATCGGAAACTATCGATAGGTATCAGAGATATGGATAACTATCGATCTTCCGATATTTTTGATCTTCGATATGTCGGTACCCAATATAATGATTCAATAAATTTCCTTATATTAATGTTAAGTTCTTCCACATTTCGTGGTAGAGTGTTATAACACCTTTCCTTCACTTAACTCCACATAAAAAAGTCTGGGTCGATAGATCAGGGGAATACGGACATAGGACCTTCCTACTTATCCACCTTTTTGGAAAAACTCGATCCAATAAATTTTTACATTGTTTAATTAAGCGCCATCTTGTTGAAAGTATATGTCTTCAATAAAGCTGAGGTACTAAATACAAAAACGTAAGTAAAATAATCAGTACTTTTAATTCTGTAAGCATTTTAAGTACTTCTGAATTACCGTTACTTGAAACAATGAATTTAGTACTTGTTTAAAAAAGTACTTGCACTGGTACTAAAACTTCAAATTTTGGGTATATATTACTTATTACTTTAAAAATATATTGCAAAATCTTAATCTAAGTAAAGTACTTTGTAGAAGTACTTAAGTATTTTTAATACTTAAGTAATTTAGTTTTAAGTATTTTTTGGAAGTAGGAACTTTTAAAAATACGTAAACACTTCAAAAGTTACTTCAAGTACTTAATTCTCTATTATTTTATCATATATAAAGCCTAATATAAGTTAAAACTCGTAAGGTAGTCTAATAAGTACACAGAGGCGGTTTTCGTTTAACAATGTGTATTGTATGATCAAAATTAAAAGTCTGGAATGTTGAATGTATAAAAACTTTCCCCAATAAATCATATATGATCCAAATAAACTATAAATTATACCTCTACGAAATAAACATATTTCAGAATTTAACATTGGGCACGATGATTGCAAAAAAGAATGAATTCCAAAGGACATTCTAGTTCTCTTCATAAAAAGTTTTACTGTTGATGCCAGCTTTAACGATTTTGACATAATTTAAAAGATACCTACCTATGTTTGTTTTTAGTCACAAAAAACACAAGATTTACTTGAAATACCTGTACAAATACTTCCAAAAATGTTCTCTTCATAAAAAGTTTTACTGTTGATGCCAGCTTTAATGATTTTGAGTATTAAAGCCTGCCAGAATTGAAAAGATACCTACCTATGTTTGTCTTCAGTCACAAAAAAGAAAAGATTTACTTGAAATACCTGTAAAAATACTTCCTAAAATGCCTAGTTCGCAATTTTGAACTTACTTAATATAATCAAGAAGTAACTAACTTACTTAATATAAGTCTTTGGTATATATTTTAGCTAGAGTTTGTTGTAACTAATAATATATAAGCACAATTAGTTGGAATCGAGTAAGATCAACATATGCATTAAAAATCAGGAATATAAAATGGTCAAAATGAAAATATATTGTTAAATTGAACTTCGTTTTCCTAAAAAAACCAACAACTATAAATTGTTTTTTTTAATTAGCAGAATTTCCAAAGAATACGAAATTATGATTTTTTTAATGGAACACCCAGTATATATAGCATTTTTTAAATTCCTTACCTTCATTTCAGCTTTTAAAATAAGAGCTTAGTGGTTTTTCAAAATATAGGGAAAATTTCTACATGGTGTCATAAATGTGTATAATAAAGTAACCAAATTTGGCACATATAAAACATTTTTGTTTAATATCTCGATAAAGTCATTATAACAATTGTAGTAAAGTTGTTTAAATGGGCTACAATATAATGCATATAGGTATAGGTAATAGTAGAACAATATGCTTTTGCTATTGCAGCTTTAAAAATGCAGATAATGCATAATTAGGTGTTTACAGAAAAACGTTATAAACTTGTCGCTTTATTTTAAATAAATAATTATTTAATAATTGTATCTAGTATATTGCGTATTTTCTTCATTTGCAATGATAGTGTTTAATTATTTTTTTAATAAGCAAAAAAACTTAATTATGATAGCAGTACTTAAAAATCGGCTAAATACTTAAGTATTTAGATGTACTGTAAGTACTTAATTATTACAGATATATTTAAGTATATAAATACTGAATATCTAAAAGTACTTAAAACTAAATAGAGCATGTATTTAATTCTTATACTTAAATTTTCATATTTAAGTAAACTACTGAATATTTTAAGTTCTTCTGCAAAATACTAGTACTTAATACTGCAAGTAAATTTTAAAATCAAAAACTTAATACTGGTTCCTCTAAGTACTTTGGCTGAGCACTTATCACAGCTCTAGTCTTTAATTATTCTATCACCTTTAAGTTGAGGATAATGTGTTTTTTTCTAACAACAAACCTTTTTGCAGTTACCTCCAAAGACAGTATTCTCCATAAAAAAAGATCGTATACATTGTTGGAAGGTAGTGCACATCAAACATTTACTTTTGGCGAATTCCTTTCAAATTCAACAAATGTTCGGGGACTTTCCTCTTCCCGTATGTTTTTTCTGTTCAGATGAAATGTTGCTTCGTCTGACATTATTATTAGCGCATTAGGAAATTGTCTCGATAAATCTAGAATTGTTTCACACACATAGTAACTTGTGTCCATACGCTTGCAGTACAATTCGTTGAAACGTTTGAATTTTGTTTGCTTTAAACTTAATTTAAAAATCACTCTACTTTACTTTTCGATATAATCAATGCGCTGGCCATTTTCCGTTAAAGCTAAAACTAAGGCTAAGCGCCGCCCAAACTTTCTCTTAAAGCTAAAACTCGGTTTAGCAGCATATCTGCTCCGTTGTCACGTTGCTTAATTCCATACGAAGAGCCTGTATTTCTAAAACGTTGTACCCATAAAAAAAATCAACTTTCTCAATGAGGGACTCTTTTGATATGCTGTGCGAAATCTGTGTCTGAATACTGTTATTGCTTTTGTTTCTGCATATGTGATTATTAAAAATGCTTCAATTTGATTAAATGTTTTCAAATCTAAAAATGTAAAATTAATATATCCAAACTATGTATTTTTAAAAATAAGAAATACTCGACTCGAGAAGGGCAGACAAATATATAGAGTGTTCCATTTAAAATTAAAGACCAAGTTAATCTCAAAAAGTCTATTTTTCTGCGGTTTTAGGAAAAATGAGAAAATGTGGCAACATCGTCGGGAAGAAACTTTGAGCAAATCTGTCACTTGGCGAAAACCGCATTTCGATATCACTTTTCGTTTTAGAGCTATTAAATCGCGAATTGTGTTACTATTCAGTGGAACACCCTGTATTTAAATAAAACATCTAGAACCAAAATATTTGAAAAAATATAGAAAAGTAGTGCCCTTTAGTAGTAAAGCTTTTTTCTTTTTGTATGGTGTTTGAAAATGCTTTTATAAATAATAACGTATTTATTATTTGTATATGCCCTAGTTTGAACTTAAATTGAGGTTTATCTAAATTTGACAGAGTGGTGTGCAGATTGGCAAGTTTTAACATATTTTTAATGCAAAGAATGATACACCAATACATTTTCTTAAATTGTTATTTTTGTCATAACTAATTTTAAGTAAATACAGTAAATACTTTTATGAATAATATTGATATTTTTATGGTTGATTTTAAACATGCGCTAAACTATAAGGCAAGATTTACGAGTCGAAGGAAAAGTATAAGTCAAAACAGTGCCGAAAAATGTTATTATTGAATGCCCAGAAAATTTCGCTTTTGATTTGAAGTTTCTGCATAAAATATAAAACTGTGTCTAGAAAAAACAATTTTTTTAAAATAAATTAGAGAACATAACAGTAAAACAAAAAATATTTTTTAAAATATATAAATTACTGCTGAAAAATAAAATGCATTTTAAGTACAGAATAGAGCATGTGGAGCAGCCTCTTCTTCAACCTTAAATGATTGATTATTTAAATAAAATATATTTTCCTGATTGACGATCCGAAATCATCAAGAAGCTTGCTTCCTTGTGACGTTTGACAATCGTCGGATTGTGGGCGATCTGTTTCTCTTCTAAATGTACTATCATGGATTCTGCCCTCATGAATTATCATCAATTATACCTTAATATTTACCTGACTGCTTGTTAAGAAAATACAAGTGTCAGCCTGCAAGTAACCGGTGCAGTCCATCTACAATCAAGATCAAGGACCTCGGATTATGTTATTTTTTTATTTCCAGAGTGTTTGGATTAAGAAGTCTGTTACCAACAAAAGCTTTTTTATGATCCGCTAATGTGCGTCTTTAAATTCTGCCTTCTTTTCCTTTTTAACCACTCCAAGCACCCACGCTATATATAACTTAGAGTTAAATGTTTTTTTTACCATATAAATGTCAAATGGATAAGATTGTATAAATCACTCGTTTTAAGCGACCCATTTACGATCAATCGTGCTGCATGGACAGTTGTTCAACTTGATTGACCGTGAATATTGCAGGTATATTGCGCAACAACTTCGTCTAGGGAATGAGTAGGTTGCGTTTATTTATTTTGATCAGTTAGAATAAAGAGCACATTTACGATCAGTCATACTGATTGACTATGATTGCACAACATTTGTGAAAAATCAAAATTTCTTGATATTGTTTTCATGACAAGTCTCTTGTGCAAGAACTTAGCATCGTGAATGGTGAGGTTGTGCATCATGACTGACTGTAAATAGCATGTTTACCAGTTTGAATAGTTGAATTCTTCTTATAATTAATCGAGAGTTTGTTTAAAAAGACTTTTATATGCCAAATAGGTTTTTTAAACCAAATTTTCATTTAAAATTGATACTATTGCTTTTTTCTATTCATAGCCACGGCACTAATATTATTAAAACTAGTTTTAAGAATTAATTCATATTCATGAAACTGGCATTTTACTAAAAATGTTGCAAATTCTGACGAAAATACTTACTAGCTTCTATGAGATAATCATTTGGCAACAACAAATTTCTATGCTACATGATTAATGATTTTTAGCGTACTTATATTACAGTATATAAAAATTTATTTGAAAAGGAATGCTAGTATCAAAACTTCGTAAACCCATAAAAAAACCTGCTTAAACTACATTTAATTGTTATGTGAATTAACCAGAAATATTTTATCGGGTTAGTTCCCGTTTCGCCTGTTGCCCTTTTGCCTGACGACCTGGAAATTCCCGATTTGTCTGATGATCAGCTTCGCAGTAGCGTTTCGCACGACTTACTTATTTAAAATTAGAGCCCATACAGACTACGGTCAAAATGTAAGCAAGCAAAACTTCTCTAATGATTGTAGTTTAATATTGTTCTTATATTATGTCAGGTTATTGTACAAATGAACCCCCGGTCCAACCTTCGTTCTTTCCCGTATAAAAATCAGAGAAATTAAGGCAATATATGGCAACGATTACTAATCTAAGTTTAATATAGCTTTAACGATTATGCCTCCACACTTCCTGCCAAGCTGGTGGTAATCTAGTATACCAATCTACCTGATGCTTCTGGACTACCGACCAAGCTATGTAACAATATGTCCATAATAAACTAAAGCGAAAACGATATATTACATTACTAATAATAATTAATACCAATCGCCATCTTTTGTTAGTATAAAATTTACTTATCTGGACCTTGACAATATTATTTAAAAATCACCTATTTTCTAAAAAAGAAAAGGCAAATTTAAAAAATAGGCGAAAACGAAAATAGGCAAATCAGGAATATACAATCTTATTGGTAAAAAAGAATCAGAAATGTTAATAACATTTAGCAAATTATAATATGTGAATAAAAAAGTTCTTTCACACAATACATATATGCATTCTAATATATTTGCTTTTCTTGCTAAAAAACTTGCATAAATTTACAGAATTCAGAATACCAAATTTAGGAATTTGGAATCCTTATGAATAGGTAATATTATAGTGTTAAAATCCACTGAATAGATAGAATAGTGATGATTTGAAAATCTTATACGATAGTAATATGTCAATATTATATTTTTCATATTTTTTATTTTTTATACATTAACTAAAGCTGAAAATAAAATTCGGAACGCACGCTTAGTTGTGATTTTTTTCTGAATCAAATATTAAACAAAAAAATCTAAAATATTTCATAAATGAATTAACATTGTGGCATTCAAGGAAGACAAGAGTTAAAGAGCACCATGCGGTCACAGCAGTGGGAAAATGTTTTATTTTTATAGCGCTGAAACTAAACAATGTTGACCACCCAAAGAAATTAAATCCCAGTTGTGCCGAAATCAAAATAAATTTCGTGCTTGAAATCCACCGCCCTAAAATTCTTTCTGTAACTAACAAGAGAATCCCAGTCATAACAACAAAAGAATCCCAGGCCCCAGATATTCATTTCAATCTCTACCAAATGTGACAGCAGCATATATGTGAGGGGCGCACACTAGCAGCTATCAAATTAAAAAGGGCCACATAATATATGACTTTCAATTAAAATAGCTTTGGCTGTTTAATTTGGATGTATTAGGTTTATTTGTCACTGTAAATGGGTTATGTACGATGCGCTTTTTGTTTAACACAACACGTGGGCTTTGTGGTATAGGGTTTATAAAACAGTAGGAACAACGAAAAACTTTCAACACGTTTGAAATATTTATTAAATATTTGTTTATCTAATTACAATTAATGCAAATTATTGGTAGAAAAATATAATCATTATTGCCAGTCTAGTTCACAAATTCAAAATGGTGTTAATTCTTGAAACTGCTAGCAATATTATGAGTGAGTGTCGTAATGATGGTAATGATGTATAGATAAATGTTTTATTGAAACCCTCACATAAACAATTTAAAAAGTTATTAACAAATTGAGATTTAAAAAAAAGAAGTTTAGTTTTTTGGAAATAACTAGAAAACTGAGAATTTTTAAAAAAAGATTTTGAAAAAGAAATTTACAATAAAAAAGTCACGACTTCCGGAACTCTATATCTATTAATAATAATTTTAAATTAATGTTGAAAATAGAGCTCCGCGTGGCGAGAGCTAAACCGGCCGTGATAAAAAAAATGATTATACTCTTAAATATTGATTTAAAAATTTTAAGAAATTACGGTATTTACTAGACACTTGAAGGAACAATATCTGACTGAAAAAAATTGTGAAGAGTTTATAACATCTATATTACATGGGATTATGATATTGCGATGTTTTTATTTGTTATAAGTTATTAATTATTCAAGCTTCAATTAATAATAACTAATAGATTCAAGTAACTAAAAACCTCGCAAAGTAGTGTGATTGAGATCAAGTCTCCAAGAAGCGTAATAATTTTAGTAGCTTTTGTTTAACAATTACCCGATTTAAAATATAAATAAAAACTCTAAAAAATGCGTTAATTAACAATAGGTCCATTTTATGAGGAATATAGATAAAACCCTATTTTTTTTAATGTTTAAATTAACATTATAAAAAAAGTTTACTTGTTACGGCCGATTTTGGGGCATCGAAAAGTTTAGCGCTCTATTTTCAACATTAAATTGAAATTTTTAATAATAGATATAGAGTTCTGGAAGTCGTGACTTTTTTTGGAACTTTTTTTTTTTAAGAACCTTTTTGCAAAATTCTTAAATTTTAATAAGTTCAGAGTTATTTGCAAAAAACTAATATCCTCTTTTAAATATTAATTTATTAATAACCTTTGAAATTGTTTATATGCGAATTTGAAATGTTTCCACGTGATTCTAGACTCCATTTCGAATTCAATGAGCCCTGGCACATGTTTTAACTAGAAACAGCAAGAATTAATATAATTATGAGTTTGTGACGTCAACTGCATTACGAAAAGAAGCTCTTCTTAATTTATTGTCTAAACGATTTGGGCTGTCTAAAAATTAAATATTTGATCCCAATTTAAAATACTAAAACCCTACCATAAGCAATGTGTTAGATAGAAATAGAACATACACATAAGTAAAGTCATTGCAAAGGAATGCACTGCCTCTTATAGCAGGGTTCTTGTCAATTTTTTCGGTTATCTTTAAAGATAAAGGTATCAAACCTGGTATTTTTATAATCAGCAAGAAGATGATAGATTGAAATATTTTTATACAAGGTGTTCTATTTAAAATAACAAAGTCGATGCTCATTTTTCAGTTTCTAATTGTCATATGTATATTTTTTGCAAATCCTGATAGTTCAGAGAAAACTGTAAAACTTTTCTATACAATATTTTTTTATATCTCTAAAAGTTTAGGTTTTAGATTCCGTTTAAAAAATAACGAGACACCCTGTACGTCAATGGTTTTTCTCAAGTTGAGGTTTTTATGTAATAAATATAATACATTGATCGTGTCTTGCCGTTTGCTAAAAATATCAATAGTTTATAAATAGTTTGTTACGTTCTACACCATTGAAAACCTTAAAGTTTTAATCCCTCTTAGATCAAACTGGCACAAAGTAAAATATTGCTTATGTATGCAGAAAAAGAAAATAAAGTTGGTAGCATTATGGACATAAAAAATATTTGCATTTTTAAGGGATTCTTGTATTTCCTGAGAGTACCCTGTATAGGGAAAAATGTTTTAAATACCAAGAGAAAATAAAAATTTGACATGTTTTACCCTTTTTTTTCAAATAAGTAACCACTTTAAAACAAAAAATATTTTCGTTTTTTTGGGGACTGCTTTATATCTCTGAGCTACACTCTATAATGGTACAAAAATACAAAATAAAAAAATAGAATGATTTACTTGTTTTAACGTCTGTTAAAAAAGCTAAAGGCTCTTCAATTTTTTTTCGTTTTCAGGGGGTTGTTTCATCCTGCTAGGAATATCCTGTATAAAGAAAAATATATTTTTATATACCTACAAATAATAAATTATATAAATCTATACCTAGATTTATGTAACAAAAGCAGAAAACATTAATAAATAATTATTATCCAATAAGCCTATCAGCATAAACCAACTATGAAAGTCGTAACATAAGAATTATAGTAATCAAGTAGGTAAACCAAAAGAACTGTTCAGACTGATTTCCATTTTGTTGTATGCACGCTTCGCATAATTTTCCTATTCGTTTTAAGGAAAACAATGGCATGATTTCGTAAGTAGCGAAAACTTTCTCTTATTGCATCTCCTAAATCTTGAATATTATCACAAGAAATTGTGTAAATTTTATTCTCCATCTCCAGATATCCCCATAGAAAGAAATCTAATATCGACAAGTCTTGGGACCTAGGGAGCCATCTTATAGGTCCATTGGTTCCAATCTATTGATTGCTAAAATTATTATCCAGAAATAACCTCCCCATTTGAGAATAATAAATCAGGTATAGCGGTCTCTAAAATTTCTACGTAGCGATTAGTTGTTAGATTTCCCTAAAATATATAAAATTTTATCTGTGTTCTTAATATTAGGCAAGACCCATGTTGTCCTGCTGTCTTCTGGGGAATATTTTGTGCTGGTTTTCCTGGAATCAGAATCTGGTATTGTACCTATTAAGTATACCGAAATTCCTAAAATGTGCTTCGTCTGACCATATAATCTCCATTTCAAAATCTCTAACCATATGACATCTTTCTCGATACCAATTGCAGAAGACTACTCGGCATTGAGCATCCCCAGGGTGTAACTGTTGGACAAGCCTAAATTTGTATAGGTGATATTTGTGTTTTTTAGAATTGTTTGAACTTTAATTTTTAAAATTCCTACGCTCTTTTTACTGCCTCTACAGGAGTGTGTAGGGTAAGCTTCTGCGTTAGCCAAAATTGTGATTTCCTCAACCTTTCGATTTTGTTTATTACCTATACGTTTTTGAACAGAGGTTTGTTAAATGATCCGTGATCAAGTTAATTCTTCTTTATTCGACAAAAGTGGATATATTAGGTTGTCTCCTCTCTGGATACCTAAATAAAAATCAAACAATAGTACTTAAACGTATATAAAAACCAATTATTTACCTGTTCAAATACATGCCAGGTGCTGCCTCAGCATTTCAATTACTTAATATAAAACAAGCTAACAAATCGTATTTCTCAAAATGTTCGAAAGTTTCGTTTTCTGCGTAGCAACAAATATACTTCTACACAATAAATAAATACAACATTTAAAAATAAAACGCAAAAAATTATATAAATAAGACAAGTAATGACACGGCATAGAACACAATTTGAGAACTGTCACTTGCTTTCAAGTAAACAATAAAAAGCAGCATTGTTTTGCATGGCCTAGTGCAAAATTTTGATTGCGAATTATGAAAATTAGGATTTTTATTGTTGTTGATTAAAATAGAACCATACTCTTATATATTTTTGAGAAGCTTGTAAAAAGACAAATTAACTTATTGACAAATGTACAGGGTGTCCCATTTAAAAAAAAAACAAGCATTGGTTAATATTGCAAAAACAGTAACTACGCCCCTGGATTCTACGTAAAAGGTTCTAAAAGGATTCGTTTTGATCTTTTGGACAAGTTGTCAGACAAATTAGATACAAGGGGGAAGGCTCGGAAACTAAGAGGGTTATGACTATTTTGTTTACGGCATCTTTCGTTTCACAAAAAAGTAGCTCAGGTTTTCGGAAAACGGAAGGTTATATCTTTAAAAACAACCAAAATATCCCGCAATTACACCCAAAATAGGACATCTTGTATATGAATACATACTACAAGTTTCAGCTTCATGGACTACTTTTTAAGGACCATAATTTTATTTCAAAAGTTAACTTGAAATATTGTACGAGCAAACCCCTATATATATAAACCTAACCAAAACCTTAGTAATGGGAAATTTACTACTCACGAGGTTTGCTTCTAAAATTGCATCTCAGATTGTTAACAGTTTACCATTGTCTCTCAATTTTCCTAATAATAATTTTGGATTCTCCAAAATTATAATAATGGAGCTATGTGATATCATTGTTTTTAAAAACCAAAATATAAACTAAATATCATTATTTATCCTCTGAAAAACCTATTAATTAAAGATTTATTAACAAAAGCCCTATTTTTCTCCAGTGTCTATAATATCACGAGCTGCCGTAAATATAAAAAAGTCTGCATGATGACTTTTATTTGTAAATGACGATTAAGAGGTGAATTTACAAGGGTTACATTTTGCAATTTAAGTAAAACTTCTTCTTGTAGTAAGATAGAAGATATGATATCCCATTCTAAAATATAATTATTGATATAATGCCTCACAACCAGACTTCAAGTCGTGCAAGTTGAAGGCAAAACAAGATTTATTATAAAATAACAGATACAATGAAAAATTTGCTTCCCCTACAATTGTTTAGTTTTTATTACCGTTTCTTTGTATTTAGGGTGATGATTCATCCATTCTCTACATACCAGTATATAACGAATTTTCCTCAACGACTTTAATATTCCTCTTTCGTAGGAAAAATAATTTTATGACCCGCCTCTATTCTTTTATAGGAAAACCACTTTAAAAGTAATCAAGTGTCCCTCCAAGGTTTTTTAAAGGAGGGATCAAGTTAAGCAGTGGTCCATCACTTGCGGTTACGCTCTATAAAAACTTGTCACCCCCCGAATCGAGGGTCAAAGAAACTCCATAAACTTATAACATGAATATTAGATTAAGGGATAAAGAAAACTCCTTTCAACAAAGAAAAGGTCGCGCGTTCTTTTTTCTGCATTAGAGCGCCTTTCTGGGGACATAAGAAAAATAGAGGGTGTTATGAATTAGGCATTGTTTTGTTTAGAAACTAATTTTATAAGTAAAGAAATTTTCATAAGGAACCATTGCTGAAAATAGTTAGAAGACAAACATAATATACAAGGTATACATTGATTTATGTCCAAAACAGGGTGTGATCGTGTTTTTCGGAGGCTCTAGGCTAATTGAGGTTTTGGGGCCTCCTCTTAATTTTAAAAATGCTTGACAACAGAAAAAGAGAGCGCTGAATAATTTTAAAGCAGTAAATGTATTATAAAACGTTTTTGAATACAAAATTCTTACACCAAAAACAGTAAAATTAAAATAATCTTTTTACATTTTACCGAGGTGTACTGGGGAACACTTTTATAATATAAGATGGATCGTGTCATATTGTTTTCAATTGACATTGTAGATACATTATTTAGTCTTTCATCCGACATTGTTGACTTGTTTTATTTTCCATATAGACCAGTTTCGAAAAAGACCTTCCACCTTCGCAGCTTGAGTAGTACAGGTAGTGTCAAGTAAAGTTGAAGCACCCCAAATTCAATAACTATCTCCAACATTTTAAAAGCGGTATGAGAGACATTCTCCTTGAAATATTCAATGTCCAAATAATTTTTAAATTGAGAATATTAATTACAGAGTATTTCTACAATAACATTTTATAGAGAGACATTACTGACGTTTAGTATTGCGATACGATAACTGAATCTTTTTTGCCCACATCCATAAAAAAATTGAATTGGAATTACGAGACGCGGTGAAGGGAGAGGAGCGGGCGATTCTTTTTGTATATTTTAGCGATTCAAAACCATATTTTCGGGTTTGATACTTTTGTCACTTCGGCGAATATTCATATCCAGTTACCTGGATATGTTTTTATCGACTACTAATTTTAATCTCAATGTTGTAAAATTATCTCTTTTGTTTACTGCAAATTTGAGTGCTTATTAGAGGTAAACAGCAAGTTTGGTTTCTCTTGATCCAATATCTGTGTCCCGATATCACTGAAGATCCTCGTGCAATCAAAGGCGAAACGTCGGAAAGTCATCCCATTTTGACATGGCCTACTCCCAAGATTCACGATTTCTTAAGAGAGAAAGTTTATTGATGCTGGATTTAAAGAATTTGAGATTAGGAGAAGAGAGAAAGGCGTCTGCTGGTAACACATTTCATAATCGGGACACTCGGTGACTATTGCCACATCTATTGGTGAATGAGAAATAACATTTCGAGGAAGAAGAGCCACAAGTACTCCCCTCGCGGAGATCCAAACTAAAGGGTTTAGGCCTCCGAAATATTTCACTGGAGGAACAGCCATCATCATTTTTTCATATAACATGGTTTGGCTTATGTAAAATAAGGAAGAAAAAAGAAAAAAAGGAATTAAAGAGACGAAAAAAAGGGAAGGAAAAGGAAGAGGAAGACTGCCTCATGCATAGGGATGGAAACGCCAATAAACTCTTTACCAATCTTTGGAATATGAGTGGTACTTCTTGAGAAAGAAAAACTTTTATACCACATTCCTTTTTAACCAAAAGATAAATTATGATAAAAGAGAGAAATGAAAAATTAAAAAAATAAAAAAGAATAAATAAAAATTATCGCTTCTAGACCATCCGGCCAAAACCAAGTCACACATCTGAAATCTGAATTTAATTATGATTATTTAGTTATTTGTGTATATATTAATTAGCAAATTGCCCAATTACAAATAGAAAATTTCCAAAAGAAAAAAAAACAGAAACCCCCAATACACACTTTTTTACGGATTAAAATCCGCAAGTAGTATACAAGACGCCATTTTATATGACATCCTTGTCTGACATACATCGCGTATATATTGTCGCTTCCGTAAGTACAAAGGTTCATCAAGACACCTTGCATTCAATATATAAATTAAGTTATAACAGCTTTAGCATCTCTACAATCTAGGTCATGTATGATTTTAACGCAAATGAAAATAACATTTTATAAATAGACATTTTTAAGTAAAAAAGGGTATATACAAGAATAAATTTCCAAAATATGTCCCACATTTTTAAAGGCTTTCCAGCAGTGTAATTAAAAATGGATACACTCGTTCCAAAAGCATCGATGTGGATTTTTTTCTTAAGTAAGTATAAAGCTAAAGAAATTCTAAGTTAATAAACAAATATATATATTAAATATGTTTGACTAAACAAGTTTCATACAAATCTACATATGGTTTTTTCTGAGTTAGCTTTCTCGAACTTTTTACCAGACGTCACTGGTCATTTTTTCAACATTCATTTTTTTATTGTATTCTGTTTATTTTTTTTTATCCATTCATGCGTCTCTAATTTTAACATTATAAAGCATTGACGTTAAAATTTTATCATTTTTCTCATGTTCCATATGCGTGATGACTCAAAATCGCAATGCATGGACATTTTTTTAAATAACCTCTAGAACAGAATAAGAAATTTGATTTTGTTGCGAAAATGGCCAGTGACGGTCTAATAAAAATTCGGGAGGGTTAAGGGGGCCGCTACCCGCTAAAAACCCTATAAGTTTCTCTAAAATGGTATACCGTGTATCAAATTTGATTTAAACATCACAAACAAGGTGTATCAAAAAACTAAAGAAATATTAACAATGTAAGACCATGTATCCCGAAAAAAAATGCGTTTGTGAAAACCTGTTGATATATTTTTTTTATGAAATAAACCACCTTCGATAGTTTTGGAAATAAATTAATTTCCACCCTGTATACTGGGAAAATGATAACAACATATTTTTCCTATGAAACCAAATGCAGTGATAAAATATTCTAAGTAAACCAAATTCAACCAAAACTTGATTAAATCATTGCCAGAAAAGTTTTTTTAATAACATTAGACAACAATTCTAGGGTAAAATAAAGTTAATTTAAATATTTTCCGGTACTTTATATAATTTTACACACATCCGTTTATTCTAAGACAAGAATGTTTCTAGTTGAATCATACTCTGTCAAAAAGATCGAGGAATCTGGCTAGATATTTTGTGGTACATTGAATCTTTTTAGTAACTTAAAACTACAAATTGTACGTCAAAAAACGTAAAAAATATATTTTCGTTTTTGTAGCTGAATGGTGGGAAGTTTTTAAGTACTGTTAGGGCTGTTCATAAGAACTACATGAAAAGACTACCAACAACTCTTTATTCAAAACTTTTATATATTTTCCAGGAATAATTATTATTATTCCCCTAGAGAGATATGTTCTCGATCTATACAATCAATCGGTAGAGAAGCTAGAATATTTTATTCAGATGTCTTTTCTTCAGTTTCGCAATATTGTGGGATGTATAGCATTTAAAGAAATAAACTTTTTATTATTCGTGAATTTAAATTTTGATATATTAATTAATTATAGTAATGCAGTATCGAACTATTTAGTTTATTCCTAACATACAAATTTATAAATTTATCTCTTTCATTCCGGCCTTCATCAAGAGATACACATTTGTGTGGTCTGTAAGTGTCCCATTTGGCCATACTAACACCCCCTGAATGCATCCTTATTTACCTTATTTGATTTTCGTCCCCTCTGTTAAATCTCCGGATCTCTAATTCACTTATTCCGCACCATATGCTGTTCGTTAGCATTCATTAGATCGGCCAAAGTGAGTATCAGGATATTGTAGCTGTTGATAAATGTATTGATGAATATAGTTCTGAACGGCCTTGAAATGAAAGATCCAAACTTAACGAAAATAAATAGTTTATATAAAAAGTTTATAAAAAAGAAAAGATATTTTATTTCACTTCAATTTTATTTCTTTCTTTATTTTATCTTATTTTTTATTTTTGTGATGAAAAAGAAAGTAGTAGAGGAGTTTTTCCCTCGTACAAGACGGTACTACCTACCATACCCATTCCAAAACCTGGAAGTCTTTACTAACGTTTCCATACCTTTGTATATGAGTCCGTTTCCCTTCTCCTTTCCTTTTCTTTCTTTTTCCGTATTTTACCCAACCCGAACAATGTTATATGAAAAAATGATGATGGATGTTCTTCAAGTAAAATATTTCGGAGTCAAAATACCTAAAAGTACTTGTGTCACTCCACCACCAAAATGTTATTTCCCATTCACCAATATCTGTGGCTTGAGTAAAAACCTAAACTCTATTCCCACTATCTCCAGTGCTGCAAGCCTGATATTCTCCTTCTAATGGAAACTGAGTCATAAAAATGCAATTAATATCTTTCGCATCTTAAATCGAACGTCCTCCATCCATCGATATTCTGTGGCTCAAACTAGCCCTCAGAACTTAAATTAAATTTATTTGATATATCTACCGCTCTCCCTCAGATAATTCCTTCAATATGCTCCTCGACTTTCCTTCTTTTGAAGCGGATTTCCTAATCTCTGAATTTCCTTCTTCTGAACTCATTATCCTTGCGACTTTAACGTTCATAATAAAGAATGGATAGAATCTACTAAAACCGGTTCCTAGCAAAGGCTTTTGCAATCAGCCAATCTCTTACCAACCTTATCAGACAACCTACTTACTTCACACGTATCGTCACACACAGCTAAAATCCATTGGACCTCTTTCTCACCACTCACCCACAGACTTACCAGTTTTCGATTTCCGTTTCTTTCGGTTCCTCTGAGCACGGTCTAATTACTGTTTCCGATACCATGCAACAGGAAGTTGTAGAATCCATTCTGCTGATTGGAATGGGTTGCGGAATTTCTACTCTTCCTTCCCTTGCAATAATGTTTGTTTCTCTACCAACGATCCTTCCGAAATTTGTTCACAAATCTCGAACGTAATCCAATTAGGTATATAAAATTTTATACCCCATTCTATTAAGATTTCAAAACCTCCCAGCAACGTTTTCAAAATCCTGCGATAATGTCAAACTAAAGAAAGTCAGTAATCATAACAATTTCGTTTAGAATTTTTTCTTCCACTCTATATTTTTTATGGTTTTGGTTAGCCTGACACTTCTTCTTTTCAAAAATACATAGTTTGGGGATATTTATTTTAAGTTCTTAGATTTTAAATTTAACTATGTAAATTCACAAACAAAAGGTAAAAAGTTTTATTTTCGTGAAGATAAATAAAAACTATAACGATTGTTGTATGTGACCTCCATTAACTTCCACACACTTAGAGAAAATTTCCATATGAGTTTTGAAACATTTCCTGTGGAATTAATTCTATAAAATCTTACGTTAATTTTAAGCTCTTCCAAATTTCGTGGTAGAGAATAGTAGCACGCTTGCTTTACATAACCCCACAAAAAAAAGTCTGGGATTGTTAGATCTGGGAAATATGGAGCACACAGTATAGGACCTCCCCTGCTTATCCACCTGTTTGGAAAAACTCGATCCAATGAATTTCTCGCAATGTTTGAATAATGCGCTCGGGCGCCATCTTGTTGAAATATATGTCATTAATTATCCCTTGTTCTTCAAGTTGAGGATAAAAGAAAAGTTCTAACATATCGGTGTAGTTAGCTCCAAAGACTTACTTACTTTTGGCGAATCCCTTTCAATTTCGACCAGTTCTCGCGGATTTTCCTGTCCCCATATAAGGCAATTATGTTTATTACTCTTTCCGTTTAAATGAAATGTTGCTTCGTCTGACATTATTATTTGCGCATTAGGAAAATGTCTCGTTAAATCTAGAATTGTTTCACATGTGTAGTATCTTTGTTCGTAAGCGTGTGGTATAATTCGTTGATATATTTGAATTTTGTATGCCTTAAATTTAATTATCTTTAAAAGTCGCTCTACTTTACTTTTCGACATTATCAATGTGCTAGCCATTTTACGAATAGATATTTTATAATTATTATTACTTAAAATTTCCCTTACAGCTAAGACATCGTTCAGTACCACGTCTACTCGATTGTCACGTCGCTTGATTCTCTCCAAGAGTCTTAACCCTTCATTCTAGCTTTCAATTAAAAATCTCTAAACCGTTGCTTCCATAACAAAATCGACTTTCTGGATGGGGGATTTCTTTGGTGTACTGTATGAAATCTGCGTCTGGATATTGTTATTAATTTCCATTTCTGCATATGTGATTACTAAAAATGTTTTTCAATTTGATTAAACATTTTAAAAATCGAAGAAATTAAAAATGACAACTGCCTTTGACAACAAACTTATTTTTAGTGGACGACAGGGCGACCTCTACATACTTTTGTCGTTTTGCATTTCAACGAGTTATCTTCACGCTTACGAACAGAGATACTAGATACACCTGTGAAACAATTCTAGATTTAACGAAACAATTTCCTAAAGCGTAATAAATAATGCCAGACGAAGCAACATTTCATGTAAACAGAAAGGTTAATTATTATGCAAGAGTTTACAAAGTTAATTATAAAATCTCAGAACTTAAAATAAATATCCCCAAAATATCTATTTTTGAAAAGAAGAGTCAAGCTATCCAAGACCATTAAAATATATAGGGTGTCCCATTTGAAATAAAACAATAATTTAGTCCCAAAAATAGGTATTTCTCCGAGATCCTAGGATAAATGGGAAAATCTGTCAACATTAACAAGAAAAAAACTCGGAGCAAATCTAAGCCATTCGGTAAAAACTTCATTTCGATATCATTTTTCGTTTTTGAGCTATTAAGTCACGAAATGTGTTACTTTTTCATGGGACACCATGTATAATATTCATCTGAACGACCATGAGATAAAAGATGCAAAATTTACCGAAAAGAAAACTTTATTTTATGTCAAAAATATAAATAAATAGAGAAATAATAATATACTTTATATATATATATATATATATATATATATATATATATATATATCAAAATACTTTACGTTATATGTTATTTGTTTAATTTAACAAGAAATTTTCAAACTAAGTAAACTATATCAAATATATAAAAATAGAAAAAAATTATACTTTAGGTGTTCTACATATAACTTAGATTCATTTCACTGTTATATATATATATATATATATATATAGAAAAAATCGGTAGCTTGGCATTTATTAAATATATATATATATATATATATATATATATATATATATATATAATATATATGCATATATATATATATATATATATATATATATATATATATATATATATATATTTATATATATATATGCATATATATATATATATATATATATATATATATATATATATAGAAAGAGAGATAATGTAATCTTTACAGACTAGCTAGACAGCAGAGTACAAATATTGGGTAAACGGTCTGTATAAGAGCGGGTTAAAAGATGACTGTTTTCTTCTATGCAAAGGTTTCGGAAATCTTTATTTCTTTCTTCAAGGCTACAACATAGAATTCATATAAAATAAAAAGAAAATTATAAAATCTATAAGCTAAACTTACTTCTAAAGTGATTGAATTTTAAATTAGTACATTTTTAAAACTTTCTGGCATAAATTATTTAAAATCCAATTTTCACTTCACTTACTTTACAAGTAACTTTAGTTCAGATATTTTATAATTTTGTTTTTATTTTCCATCAACTCTATATTGTAGCCTTGAAGAAGGAAATAAAGATTTCCGAAAGCTCGTCATAAAAGAAAAGAGACTTCTTTCAGCCAGCCCTTATAAACCGTTTACCAAATATTTATACTCTGCCATATATATCTTTCTATATATATATATATATATATATATATATATATATATATATATATATATATATATATATATATATATATATATATATATATATATATATATATATATATATATATATATATATATATATATATATATATATATATATATATATATATATATATATATATATATATATATATATATATATATATATATATATATATATATATATATATATATATATATATATATTTATAGAGTAGCATTTTTTATTGTGATTAAAATAAAAACAATCGAACATCGCGTATAATGTCAAACATATCTTTTTATTTACTTCTTCTTTGACATAACCCCAAAAGTAAAAGTCCAATGGAGTTATGTCAGGCGATCTTGGTGGCTAACGAATCGGAACCCATTTGTTGTTATATATCTATTTTGAAAAAGTCTGTCAAGCAATATTGTAGACAAAATGAAACCCCTTTCCTTTACCAAATCTTTAGTAGAGTTTTCTTTGAATACTTCAAAGTATGCCAACAGGTTTACTTCTGTTTATTTATTTATTAAAAAGTGTTTTTTACTCCTCACCTTTCGAAAAACCCCTTCATTACGTCTAAATTTCTTTCTGGCAGATCACGTCCTAGAAACCTTTATTTATACTGTTCCAGTGCCCTGAAACTGTTTTTCCTACAAACAAGGTACGTCTCCAACATATCAATTTTTTTAATAACGCGATGCGTATACTAATACTTACAGCTACAGAATTTCTTGGTATTATGTCAATGGCGGCTGCCTCGGTACACAGCCTACTTGTTCTAAAGGAGATTTCATCCAAGGCAACTTTGGCGTTTTTCAAATTATAAGAAAAATATCAAAATTACTGGGTGTCCCGAAATTAAGAGTCAATATTTTTACAAAGTAATCTGTCATAAAAGAAGGCTTAAATATCATATAAACATGCAGGGTGTTTCATTAAGGGTGGCCATTTGCTATACCTCGGAAATTACTGAACACAAAAATTCAGGGAAACAAATCACTACTACAAATTTCCATCATTTTGGACTAAAGCTCATTGGCGTACCGGCCTTGATAAGAGTGGGAGGAAGCTATTGAAGGTGTAATCTTTTAAATCAGTGTAACTTCTAAATGACTTATGAGCCTTAGTCCAAAATGATGCAAAATTGTTCAAGCTTTCTAATTATTTAAATAAAATTAATTGGGGAATTTTTGAAAAAATTTGGAATTCTGATATTTACTTTTCGATTGCGCTCCTTACGGCCAAATCGGAATTTAAAAATAATATCCCAGATTTTCTCATGGCAACTTTAGTAATGATTTGTTTCCCTGTATTTCTTTGTCCAGTAGATCCCGAGATATGACCGGTGGTCCCCTTAATGAAACACTCTGTATGTTTACATTACAAGTTAGACTTTGTTTATGACATAGATTACTTTGTAAAAATTTTAACCTTTAATTTCGGGACACCCTGTGATTTTCACATTTTTCTTATAATTTGAAAAACGCCAAAGTATCAAGTTGCCTTGAATAAAATCTTTAGAATAAGTACCCTGTGTACCAAGGCAGCTGTCAATGACATACCAAGAATTTATGTAGCTGTACGTATTAGTCTACGCATTGTGTTATTAAAAACAAAAAGCCGTTCGCGCATTTAGAAAAATGTGATATGTAGAAGACCCACCTTGTTTGTAGGAAAAACATTTCCAGGACACTGGAACGGTATGGACAAAGATTTCCAGGACGTGATCTGCCAAACAGAAGATATTTTTTGAAGTTGTACAGAAAACTAGAAGTAATGAAGGGGTTTTTCGAAAGGTTAGGAACATGAACAAAGAAGTAAATATGTTGGCATACTTTGAAATATTCAAAGAAAACTCTATTACAGATTTAGTAAGTGAAAGTGCTTTAAGTTTGTTCACATTTGTCCCGATAAATATCGACCGGTTCAAACATTATTACCTGGCGATGCCAAAAGACGACTTATTTTTTGTCATTGGCTAGTAAATGCTTTCAGACGAAAGCACATTCTTTGGAGTGATGAAGCCAACTTTTTAAATATAGGTATGCTTAATTGTAAAAATATGAACTGTTGGTCAAGGGAAAATATATTTACAGCCCATCCCCGAAATCCACAATGACAATTCAGTATTAATGTTTGGTGTGGTCTAATAGGCAACAAAATAATTGGGCCAATATTTTATGAGAGTACTTTGAAAGGCAGAAAATATGTTGATATGTTGTCAGAAATAATGTTGGAAGACTTTATGGGCGATATTAACCTAGAAACACGCAATGAAATATATTTCCAACAAGATGTAGCTCCCTCCCATATCATTAGTACAGTCACAATATTGCTTGACAGACTTTTTCAAAAATGTAGACGTTTACTTTTGGGGTTATGTCACAGAATAGGTATAAAAAAAAATATATTTGACATTAGACGAACTTCAACTTAATAATTAACGCATTGTTACATCTATCGATGGCAGAACAGTTTTGAGGGCAACAAAAGCTGTATTAAAAAAGGAGATATATTTGCCCACTTGTTATAAATTTAAATTGTTCTTATTTCTAACTTAAATAAAAAACCAAGCAAAAACGTAAAATAAAATTTAATTTTATAAATACATAGGCTTCTTTATCTTAAAGCGAAATATATGAATAACTAGGTTGATTTTAATTTTAGGACAGTAATGCATATGACCTTTTTTGTTCAGCAGAAGATTAGCAATCGAAACAAAAAAAAATATACAGGATGTCCCATTCAAAAAAAAATGCTATTTTGTAAATTTAATCAGATACGAGATGTTCGATTGTTTTTCTTTTTTCACTATTTTAATCACAATACAAAGTACCACTAGTTTGCTAATTTAACCGACTTTGTAGCTCCCGTAATAAACCAGTTAGCAATAGTGCGCACTTAATTTGGTACACCCTGTATATATATATATATATATATATATATATATATATATATATATATATATATATATATATATATATATTTATATATATATATATATATATATATATATATATATATATATATATATATAGTTAGGAGAAATGACCAGAATGATCGATTATTTAAAAAGATACAGAGTTATCAAAAAATGTATATTTTTAAAAATCTACATATCTGTAATAAAATTTAATATATGGGTTTGCACACAAAGTTGTGAAGAATTAAAGTTATATCAATTAAGTCAATTTAAGACATTTTTATTAACCATATGTTATACCTAAATTCATTAGTTCATCATGATATTTTGATCTGTCACAAAGGACAAAATAAATTTCAATAAACAATTTAATAAGTTAACATGAAAAAAATCGGTATAACAAGTAATGGAAAAACGGCTACATTTTTTAATACATGTTGAAAATGACTCCCATTTACTAACTGAGAATTATACAGATTATCGCAAAAATGTCTTTGTGTATTTAAAATCATTTAATTCTTAGTTCTTATAAATTATTGGACCCCAATAAAAGAAAAGAACTCTTGGGTCGAAAGATCGGGGGACCGTGAAGGCCATTCGGTAGGACCTCTTCTTTCTCTCTATCTATTTGAGAACGTGACATCCAAGCTGGAGATATGGTTCACCCGGCAAATTTTTCTCGATAAAAAGGGCCAAATTACATGTTCCGTAAATAATTCAGCCCAGACGTTAATTTTTTCTGAGAACTGTGAATGCAGTTCTTCATACCAGTGTGTTTTATTTCACCGCCAGTAACGTTAATTTTGTTTATTGACCATTCCGTGTGGTGTGAAGGTCGCTTCATCCGAAAAAAAACAATATTGTTTGTAAAATACGAGTTCTCTTCAATCTTGTACAACATGAAATTTGTATGGATGCATTTTCTTAGTATGAAGAATGGTTCTTACGGATTTTTGATCAACTTCATGATCCAAAGTAAGTTGATTGGATTATCTGGGATTTTCTTGTATCGAAAGCAGAATATCCAATTTTGTATCATCGGCGGTAGCACTCCAAGGCCTTTCAGATTTTGGTCGGTTTTTTACACTTCCAGTCATTCTGTAACTCTCTACAGTTTTTTAATATTTGCCTGCCTGGGTACAAATTGTTATAAATAACACATGCCTTCTGATATGATCTCTGTTTATCGCCATACCCCCCTTAAAATTAAAATATCAATTCTCTCTGTTTCAGTAAGTAAAAACGCTATGCTATTTCCTTCTTTACTAAATTCTGGCAGAACTTGATTGATATTATGGTCAAAGGTCATACCTAATTTGTTATTCCTATCCATTATTATTTGAAACGCTGATATCTAGGAAACTAATTAATTTAGACATAACGTTGATAATAAAAAATGTTCTAAATTAACTGGACGATCAAAATAAGTAACAATATACGGGATGTTCCATTTAGAAAAATATAACTTTATATCTCCACAACTTTGTAGGCGAACCTGTATATTCCAATTTATTACATATATATATATATATATATATATATATATATATATATATATATATATATATATATATATATATATATATATATATATATATATATATATATATATATATATATTCAGTATATATTCAGTTTTCTTAATAAAAGGAAAGTTTCATTACAGTAAAAAATGTTGGCCAATTTACTAATTTTTGATTTTAATTTATTTTGGTTTTATTATTACTATTTTTTAATAATTTTGTATATTTTGTAATAAAACATGGTATATTTTTAAACATATTAATAGGCTGACATTTTCTTTTGCCATACGGGATCCATACTACCCCATCCCTGTATCATTCTTGATTTATGTGCAAAATTTAAAATCATATGTATTAGCTATTTCATACTGATTTTTTTACAATTTAATAGGCAGGCATTTTGTTCCGTCACCTGCGATTTTTACAAAATGAGACCAGTTCATTAAAGACACAAAAACAACAGTATTTGCTTCCCTCTCACCAGGGATCTAAAAATATATGAAACAGTAAGCCATTATATCAATTTTACTGAATATAAACTTTTTCATAAAATATTAATTAGTAAAAGCTCCAGATTGTATTTTTTCATCAGGAATCTATATTATTCGCGAGAAAAATAAATTTGTAACATAAATATTCTTCTAAAAATACAAATAAAGCTTTTGGAAAAAAATATTCCTTTGTCGGCGTATCTCTTTGATGTTTTAGTCATTCCATTGCTTCAGATATTGTTTTGGAATGCCCTTGTGCTTCTTAGTGCGTTATTTTTAATTACAGCAAGGACTGTCGGTAATGACAGGAAAGTATGGACAGGGGAGTATTTAGATAGTATAGGTATTGAATTCTTAATACACCACCTCTAAGTGTGATTCTAAAAGAGTTCCAAATTATGCAAAAACAACTAATGCAGTAAAATTTTAATGTATTGTGTTTTGATCAATCAGTAACGTTGGTCATTATTATATTACTACATCTGGGGGGTTTTATTTCAATATCACTTAAAATATTTCACTTGTCATATATTTCTATAATTGTGAACTTCATAACCGACATAATATATATTACCCCACGAATTCACTTAATTTAAATATATTTTAGTTGCGCAGCAGAAAAATGTCTAAACAAGTGTTTAAACATCACCTTCATTTTTTAATTTCAAATAGAGTTATCTACTTGCGAGTCAGCTAGCCTGACATATTGATTTTATTTATAGCTCCATATTACAAGCAGACCTTTGAAAATACTGAAAAGTAAATAAAAACAAAACAATATTGCTATGCAGCGAAAAGTATAATTAATGATAATATTATAACAAATATATTAATTGACGCATCCTTTTTTTAATTTAAGCAAGTAGCTTATTACTTTCATAAATATAAAATTAAATTATAAAAAAATAGCGTTAGCCTACAAAAATATTACCTGAATAACCAAGGAAGTTTGTAAAAATATATAGATATTTGAATATAAGCTATCAGCTGTATTTCAAATAAATATTGTTAAAATTATTCAAAAAAAATTAGGACTAACAGAAGGGTCAAAAATTGTAATGGAATGCAATAATATTTGCAGACCACATGATCATATTTTCTTTATTAATTATTTTTGAATACAATATTTGAAAGGATAGGTGTCCAAGATACGATAACTAAAAAAACAGTCAAATAAAACTCGTCCTTTTGGTTACAGATTCACTTATTTGTTCCAGTAATAAAAAGAATGGTTAGTATTAGTTGCAACTAATGATAACATTTGTTGCTCCACCACCATAACCTATTTAAAAAGCTTCTAAAATTCGTTAGATCAAAGCTGCAGTCATCCCGGTAGAAGTTGGATTTGATGTTTTAACTAATTTTATAAAATTCCGTCAAAGCCAGAGAAGATGTCACTGAAAAACTTCCAAAGCCAAATCTAAAATTATAGCACAAAATGCGAATGTTATACCTTGTGCTATTTACACAAACATCATCTTTGTATTTTTTCCTTTTTTGCTTATGGTTACTTACATATAGCGTGTAACAAAAGTAAATAACCGACGAAATATCTCGAGTACCGCTTACCTGAGTTTAATGAAAATATGGACACGTATTGCTGACAAGTTTTTTCTGTTATAAAAGGATTTTTTTAATGGAACACTCTACACTACATCACGTTTTTAAAATCTGCACAAAATTCTCAATACTTCTTATTAAGAGCGTTTTTTATGAAAGTCAACAGTTTTTGCGAAAATAAGGGTCTAATATCCATAATTTAATGTATTACCTTTTATTAAAATACCTGCACACAAAAGGTTACCTGATATGTTTGACAATATCAGTTTTGTTGATTTACAAAAATGAATCGTTTATCTGAAAAAATATTAAGAAATCATGGTTCTTGGGATTAGACCATGTCAAAATGGAATCACTTTCCGACGTTTCTCCTTCGATTGCCCGAGACATCTTTAGGGATCTTTACTTCACGAGATGAGAACAATGAATGAGCTCACATTGGACACGGTCTAATCCCAAGAACCATGATTTCTTAATTGACCACAGCCGTGAAAGCTTTCGTTCCATGAGAACTAAGATGTTTAAAATGTTGTCCATTTATTTCCTGACAGTAGGCTAAATATTGTCCGAAAACATTTAATACATTAAAAAGAACACCAGCCTCCTGGATTCGCCTACATTCGATTTCTATTCGCTCATTTAAATCTTCGAGGGATTGGATTGGGCTTACTTTTATACACCACATTTTTAAGGTGTCCCCACAAAATGTAGTCGAGGGGCGTCAAGTCCGGAGATCGAGGTGGTCACTGTATTGTACCCCTACGTCCAATCCATCTTTGAAAAAAACATTGTCTAAGTATTCCCGAACATTCCGAGCAAAATACGGTACAGCGCCATCCTGCTGAAACCATATTTCATCTTTTGGTACACAATTATCTTAAAAACTCAAGTTTAAGACAGCAGGTCAAGTAAAGAACTTACGGTTATTCGGAAATAGCTGGGACAATTTCGGTCCTTAAAAGCTTCAAATATCTTTCTCCATTTAATGTGTTTTCCATTAAGAAGGGACCGACTATTTTTGCACCCTTTATACCACACCAAACATTTATCTTTTGGGGAAATTCCTGGCCCAATATCAACAATCTTACCTGCTAATTATTCCAAACAAAAAAAAGTTGCTTTGTCAGAAAAAATAATTTTACTTACGGTAGATTTAATTATTGGATTTCTATTAGGATATTTGTCATTGACCTAGTATAATTAAAATTTCAAGTCTTTGGGTTTCAGTTAAACGATTCATTTTTGTAAATCAACAAAAATAGCATTGTCAAACATATCAGGTAACCTTTCGTGAGCAAAAGCAAAAACTGTTGCCTTATTTAAGTATTAAATATTTTACGCAGATTTTAAAAAAGTAATATAATATGGGTGCTATATATACATATATATGGTATTAAAAAAAAACCTTTTATAACAGAAAAACGTTAAACTTGGCAGCAATGCGGAACTAGCGACTGGATTTAGCATAATTTCATAACTGAGTGTACATAATTTCATTAAATTCAAGTAAACGGTACCTGAGATATTTTGCCATTTCCTTACTTTTGTTGCAAGCTGTATATCTGCTTCAGTAAGCGGCGCTATCAGCAGATGCATAACAATAGAGTTGGAGATTATTTATAGTACCTTAAATTAGTTGAGTCGGGCAATATTAGAAGCATGTCAAGTTATATAACAAAAGTCTTCGATATCTCTCTCTCTCTCTTTCAAGCTCTACACAAAAAGATCTTCGGCAATAAGTATACCTTCTGTAACAAAATAGGAAAGCTTTCACCGCTGGAGTAATTAAGGAATCATGGTTTATATCATGTTACAGTGGAAATTTCCTACGTTTCACCTGCGATTACATGAAACCTCTTCAGGCATGAAAACCAATGTTTCACTAAAGATATAAGGCGTTCGATTAGGTATTACAATAATCTCAGATTTCAACAGTATTAGACAGTCAATTATCAAGTTCCTTTTATATAGGCTACTACAGATAAAATTGCGGAAGTTCTTAGAAGGTCTAGGATTCGCACACTATTTAATAAGCACAAAAGTATTGCACAACGCTTAAGATCGCCGAAAGATGTAATTCCTCTGCAAACAGAAGAAGTTTATAAAATTCCTTGTTCCTGCGGTAAAGTGTATTCAGTGTCGACTGGATTTTAGGAGTATGGAAAATGTATAAGCGAGAATAAAAGTTAAAACCAAATTGGTCAATCCGCTGACGCTGAACTCTAGCACTCAATAACACACATTATTAATACAAAGGATACCAAGATTATTGCTTCGGTCTCGGGATATTACAAAAGAAAGATTAGCGAGTATGCTGAAATCATTAAGCATCCTGAAATTTTCAACAGAGAGGCAGGCTACGTGCAACCTCATGCGCGAAAACCAATCAATGCAATGAACCACGCATTGCGCGGTGAGCACACGACTGGTATAGATACTTGAAATCTGCTCACCAAAGGTGGCCCAAAAACCATGATTCTTTATATCTAAAGCATTTTCTATTTTATAAAAACGATACTTTAATAGAGCTGCATCCTGCTAAAAAACTAGTAAGAATTTTGAATCTATTTAATGATATTAAATTTTAATTGAATTAAAAGAATTTAATAGATTTAATGTACTTAAGTATATCCAATAAAAACATGTAATTTTTGTATTCCTTATCTTCTGTTAGTTTCTTTCTACTTTTTATCATAATGTTTGTAATCTTTAGCACCAAAATAACGTTTCTTTTTTACCAGTAAATAGACTAACGAATGAGCTCGGCCTGACTCGAATAACAATGAGTCTAGAACTCCGATATTTTAGAATTATGTAATTTGGTCTAGAAATAATTTTGGTGTCAAATTCCATAACGGGAAAAACTGGCGAATGCGTACAAACTCTTTTATTACACCTGCCGACTTGCATCTTTTTCATTCTAAAAAAAATCACCTATAAGGGCAGAAAACTGCAGTAAGACGAACAATTCAATATTGATTTATAACACAACATTCAATTTTTTTTGATATTATACCACCGTATAAAAATAGTGAAGCCATTAATAGAAAAGTGACCGGAATTTGGAAAAAAGTGCAGGCTCAAGAATAGTAATAACATTTATATGCTTGATAAATTATTTTGCAATTGACAATGATCAAAGAAATGTAAACAAAGTTTTTTTGTCCTATTTCATGTTATCTTATAGAGCAACCCGTTTTTTCTATGGTCTTGATGCTAAAATTTGGTAGAAGTATTTAGTGGGTATCTTGATACATGACCGTGTATTATCAAGAGATTATGGATTCAATACAGACAATATTTTTGGTGTGGGAATTTTTGTATAATTGTGTAATTGTATAATTTTCCGAAGACTATTTTTTAATATATCTTCACAACTGCGGGCAGCGCCTTAAATCGGGTCAAAAATGTAAATACATACAAAGCTATGTTACTTTCAGGTTCTAACATGGTTGTCGAATTTTACATATCTGTTTACAAAGTTAATTTAATAATAATAACCTATATAACGTTTGATTGCCAAGGAATATTCATTGTAAATTTCATTAATCCAGATATGAATTGTTACGAATAGTATTACTTTTCAAAACTTAATTTTTTAACAGTTGTCTAAATTTCCGGAAAAGGATTAACTTTTAACAGCATGGTTTTCGGGTGTGCAGATTCGACGAATCCGGTAAGACATTTTCAAATGCTTTTCTGGCATAACTATTCTTATCGCCACTCATAATTATATGGATGAAAATCAGCTAATAAAGTTCTATACAGCCTTATTTACATGAGCATGTTTTATTAAAGCCTTGTTACAAAACTGAAGAGAGAATAATTGTCAAAATAACGAAGTAATTGCTTTTAACTGTTCTGCAATAGTAGCAAAAGCATAGTTCTGTGACAAAGCTGATGCGATCACTGTGACTGTAGTTTAGTATAGATCCTAAACCTTGTAGTGAATTGGTGCTTAATTTATATTTTGAGAGATCAATTCAAAAAAATTCAATATAAATTTACTTCGAAACAAACAATTTCCTATTTCTGTTGTATGCGTAGAAGATATATTATGAGTAGATCCCTTTAAACCTGTAAAAAAAAATTTTCGCGGTTTGCCAAAAAGATGTATACCTAACCTTTCTGCCAACCGAACTTCCATATTTAAAAGTGTTTTATCTATTTTAAATTTAATTATATGAATTTTTTTTTTTTGATAATTTTGACATACGGAATGTTTCAGCAACACGGGGGCCATCGTTTATTGAGAGATTTCTAGGCATAAAATAAGACAAAAAGATTATATAGTCATAGGTTCAAAACGACTTTAGTTTTTTTCTTCCTTGTATCCAAGCCCGCTCATTGTCTTTTAGTGTAAGATAAATTATTTCAAATTAAAATAGCTGGTACATTGTTGCACTTATGACACATGAACTAAAAGACCTTTTTTCGTGTAAAATTAATCAGAGAATAAGTGCCATACATCAAATGTCAAAAATGCCAACACAAAAAAGTTATGACGGAATAGTGGTTAAAAAATCGATAATTTTACTGGTTTGTACCCCACTGGTCGGTAATACTGGCATTGCTGTATTATAATTTATTATAATACAGCATAATTTATGTCAAGGAATCTTCTATTAGGAGCATTAGGCGATGGCCCATAGTTTAGTATCATCCTATATAGTGACTCATTCGTCCGACATTCACTAAGACTAGGAAAATTCATCAAGACATTCGGCGAAATGCAAGAGAGATAAGTTCGGTCCTGTCTACTCCAATAATCTGCATGCACAGCAATTCGTTATCGGGAAGTTGGAAGTGTGTTGATTGCACAAGATATCAACTTGGGGTGTTAAACACTAGGGAAGGGATGTACCACTGCCTAGGTGGGTGGCTTGCGGGGATGATTTACTTCGCCCTTTATGTTGCAGTCGCATGAATATACCGTGGCATTTACTAAATCAAATGTCAAACTTGGTTCTTGTAAATCAAGAGTGGCCGATAAAGGCAATTCACTTGATTAATTATTCTGGAGAATAGAAGCCGAAACCACATCTTTCCCTGCCTATAATCATCAATATAATGTCAACATTTTATCTTAGTTCGCAGCATTGCAAATACACTAAGTATTGTAAAGTTGTAGCAAACGCATTGTTAAATTTTGGATATAATTTATTTTAATCATGAAGTAAGATTCACTTATTAAGAAACTACAAAAAATATAAAAAAGTCACTTTAAGTATAAATAAAATTTTTATTTTTTATAAATGGATATTGATTTTTTCTGCAAATATTTATTTTATCCCAGAAATAATTGTGCTTTTATTTGCTCGTGAGAGAAACATTACAAATGTAAAAATATCGCCCCGTAACATTTTTTCTGATCTCCAAGTTTCAGGGTGCATAATAAAAACAAAATTTCTTAATTTCTTTGATGCGGTTTATCGATCTGTTTAGGAAGTAACTGAGAATTTGGACAAACTAGTAAGATTTAAGAATAGATCTAATGAGCAAACAACATTGCGGCTCGACAAAACGATTTTACCATTTTTTTAATAAAACATCCGGAATTTGCATTTATTAAGTAAAAAGAAAATATACTACTTAAAGTTCTTATCAAGTACCTATATGCATATAAATATTGTGTTATCCATGTATGTTTGAATTCCACCGGATAACAACCAATTTGTTTTTTTATTTTTTTTGGAGGTTTATTTTACACGCATTTTTTAAATATTTTTTCTCTTGGTTAAATTTCTCACCTGTTTTTGGAATAGTTATTCTGCGTATAACAAAAGTCGATTATTTTACGTTTCTTATAATTATTTAGCTTAGAAGTAGGGTATGCTTTGTTCCATCACAATAGATTTAGTATACATCAACATTCACTTAACATACACAAATAAAGCTTTCTGGATATCGTTTATTTATTTTATTTTTGTTAATAATTTTTATAAACCATTTTATCTCATAATCTAGAAGAAAATGTTTTATGTTATTTTATATTTTACTGGATTCAAAGAAGTTTTATCCCAAGAAATGGAATTCACCGACAAATGTTTAGTTGTTGTTGAAGTCAGTACCACCTTTGATATTCCTAAGTACTGAAGTAAAGTGGAAGGATAAAGCTTGCCCAAGATTTTGGTTTTGGTTAATATTAAAAGAAGGATAAATCCCTATCAAAGATGTTCTCCGGCCGCTCTGCGGAATTGCTCTGCGAAAAGGTTCCTATAACTACTCCATGTTTGCACAGCTTATATTTGAAAAATATAGTATATATCATCGAAAAAAGGTCATCATCACAGATGTGTGTTACTTATTTATTGCAGATCTAATCAAATAATGGAACATTTAGGTTCTCTTCTCATATGTTACGCAAACATGTTTCCAAAATTCCAAAATTTTTTAATATTTGTACATACATATACAATATTTATTGGCATTTTGATTGAGTAACTGAGTTTGTTCAATTATTTTGTGTTTAAGCTGCTCAAGATTTTGGTATTTATTTACACTTTATCTTTTAAAGATTCCTAAAAAAATCAAGGTGACAAGATCGGGCCTATAAGAGAGCCAGGAAACAACGTTACTGGATCCAAAAGAGTACAAAAATCCATTTAAAAATAATATTATTCCTTCCCTATCATCAGTTTATGAACAACAATTTTGTATGGTCTCCCCGAAATCCTGACCTCACCCCTTTATAACTCAAGAAGAAAATAAGTGAAGAAATTCAATTACTCAATTAGAACTAATCTAATCTGTAGCAAAAGAATGAATAAAGTATATCTGTAATATAATTGAATTGATCATTAATGATCATTAAAAGCTTTGGTATGTATTGTTATAAATAGTTGAATTTATTGCTTGATGCTCAGTGTTAATTTATTGTAAGAGGGTTGCATTTAAAACAAAATAAGAAATTACAATACATTAAACAAGGCAATGCTGTAATTTAGTTTTAAAACTTGAGTATTAGACTATAAACATAATCAAATTAAATTTTCTTTAGCTCTAGCAATAAATATATACTATTAAATATCATTGAAATCGTCGCTGAACACACTATGATAATCTGTAATAAGATATAGGGTGCTCTATTTAAAATAAGAATGTTGATATCAGTGCATAAAAAATAAATAATAAAATTTAAACGGACACCAAGAAATAGTTGTCTTAAAATGTTTCTTTTATCTCTTATGTTTCTCGAGATAGGGATTACACCGGAGAGAAAGTTGTCTGACGAAGGTTTAAAATTGCATAGGGTGTATTAGGGTTAAATATTACCAATTCTAAATTTTTGCTAGACAACTTTCTTCCCATTGCAGAGCAGTCAAACATTTTTTACATTATTATTGAATGTTAACTAACAACTGGCAAATGATCAATTGTAATCAATTACGGATGGATATGGGTTGCCAAACTTGACCGTTTTTTTTTTACATCACGCTATCTATCAGTTTCAGTCGTAATAATAATAAGGGCAAAATTGTCGGTTAGCTTCCTACCATTACAAAATATAAATAATACAAGAATTGAAGACAAGAACTAATTTATATATTGTAACAAAAACTCTCCTTTCTTTTATCTAAGCGGATTCGTTAATAAGCAGAAACTGCCGTATTCGAAGACTGTAAAAAAATTTTGGACAAGAAAATGCTTCCTTAAAAAGTGACTGTCTAGTGTACCTTGTGGTATCCCGACATAAATGATCAGTTTTTTTTGTTGAAGGTAAAAATGCTGTCAATGCAATTCGCGTCACACAGAATTTTTGGATTACCAACTGAAAGATATTGAATACATATATATGATAAGATTTTTGGTTGCAGCCGCTATCACCAATCACTCAATAGCAGAAACAATAAGTTCATTAGACATTAGTCTCAAAGAATGGTGACAATAATTGGCCTCTAAAATCAACCGATACCATTCCTTCAGACATTTTCTTTGAGGTTAGGGTTATTTCAGAAGCAGAGTCTACAGTAACAGACGGAACATCATTGCAAATCTGGAATAAGAAACTCGACGCGAAATAGCAAGCACTAAGTTAGCGTTATGCCCAAATGTTAACGAAAATTATGACAAACGAATAACATAAGCCTTTAAAAGCTGAAGCGGTTATTTAAACAATCGACCTAAACACCGAACACAAAAAATTTGTAAAATGTTTTTTATCTTTTTTAAATCACTTCAAAATCAAATCACCCATTATTTATGTAGCAGGTAAATCAGCTTTTTTTCTTTTAAAATTATGTACCTTTATTTATTTATTAAATACAGTATCTGCAACATTTACGCCAAATACAAATATGATTACAATAAACAAAGCTTTAACTATACTAAGCCAATTCAATTCTGAGCCTGAAAAGCAAACAAGAGTATTTATAGAGAATTTTTATTCTTGGAAAGCTTAGATAAAATATTTTGCCTGTCTATTAAAAACGGAAGCTGTGAGAGATTATCCGGACAGTCTATTCTATTAGATTTTGAAGATATTCAAGAAGCATGTTTCTATTCGTCTATTGCAAAGAATAGCCTAGACAAATATTTAACAAAATAAAACGATTATAACCCGGTTTCGGATATTTTCTTAGTACTCTCTTAATACTTTTACTCTACATACCATACTGTGAAGACCAAATTAAACTTGCATATTTTATAATAATTTAGGTATAACAAAACAATCAAACCATTTTGAAAAACTTCTAGTATATCTGAAGATGAAATCCATGATTAAATCAGATTCATTAATTTTATTCATCAGAGCTCATGAAAAGCCAACTGTCAACATCTATTTATGATTTAAGCCCAATAAGTCCTAGTGAGTAAGCGCGAATTCTAAAAACGATACTTTGAGTGTTTTAATAAGCTATTGAATAATTACCGCTAGTTGATTTCATATAATGAATTATTACAATGAACTAAAGAGTTAAAAAAACCAATAAGCGATGCCAAAGAACCATCAAAAGGGTGCTCTGAAAAATGTATACCAGTATCAAATACAACAGCAGATGATATAAACTGTTTATATCATCTGCTGATGATGTTAACTTGGTTAGCGAAACTCGCGTCCAGAACGTAACAAGTTGTGGTGTAGTGTGGTTAGAACTCTTGTATTTTGATCTATCTTCCACCACAGGTTCCAGTGTTAGGACTTGCACCAATTAACCACACTACTTATATTCTTCTTTAAACAAGAACACTCATGGGCATTTATCACTTCAATTAAGACTTTTAAGACATCAGCAAATAATAACCCGTTAAAATGTTTAACAAGTCGGTATATAGCATTAATTGCTCTTACGAATAATGGAGGTGCTAGAATTAAAATTTTCGAGAAAAACCGGGGTTTATATCATTGACCAGGCACAAGCAGCCAAAAAACATCTTTATAATATAGATAGAATTAAGGAAGACATATAGTACCACAAATGTACTGCTATCTTAACAAACAGAGAACCCACTTAACACAGCAAGAGCCTATCATTGCCAACTTAAGGGATGTATCCATAGGTGACATTCTTACGTAAAGTAAGTATAAGAATATGATGGTTATGGCCTTTAATGAGCTATATCTTAAAAATATAGGATCCGCCTTTTTACCTAAAATAACTTATAGTTTTTTATGTTTAAGCAAAATGTTCTTCAATGTACTTTTAGCAACGCTCGAAGTGGACATTCAATAATGGGAGCTAAAGGTAATAGGGCTTATTTTTTTCATTTTTCAAGAACGGAAAAAGCTATTTGGCAGGTGATCCTTGACTATTCATTATTTTAATGGGAATATGTTTTTAAGTCCTGCAAAAAGGTTAATATGAGAATCGACCTACGATTTATCTACTATGATTTGCATGTGTGTAACATTTATATAGATTTTTGTTATTGTCTTTATAACTAAAGGAGATATACAGGATTTTCTCAGAACTTGACAATGACAGTTTTCGTAAATAACCTTTACGTACTCTAACGCAATTTCTATAGTTAAAAATTATAGAGCATTTAAATAGCTGGTGTAAAAAAGTACACGAAAATTTGAAAATTTGTCGTTAAAATTTGTAAGTGACCCTGTACTAAAATACTAAAAGGTTAATGCATAAATAATTATAAAGCCTATTGATGTAACGTTTAACGGTTCAAAAATATATATATATATATATATATATATATATATATATATATATATATATATATATATATATATATATATATATATATATATATATATATATATATATATATATATATATATATATATATATATATATATATATATATATATATATATATATATATATATATATATATATATATATATATATATATATATATATATATATATATATATATATATATATATATATATATATATATATATATATATATATATATATATATATATATATATATATATATATATATATATATATATATATATATTATATATATATATATATATATATATATATATATAGGAAGAATTAAATTACATAATCAAAAATTGAAACAGGGAAAAATAATGCAGAATATTTCACAAAAGGATGGTTACAAAAGCGTAAGCTAGGAAAAACTAAACTGTAGAGACAAGGGTATTAATGAATTCCTGTCGAATTTTTTCCCATTCTACTACTGAATTTATTTAAGCTGGGATGTAGTGTGCTGTGTTTTCCTTCCTAATAAAAGTATGGTAATAATTCAAGATGGCGAAACAAAATGACGGTCAAATACATTTTTTTTAAAAATCATCGTATAAAAATCTTCTTATTTATTTGACATAAAATTTTGCAGAAAAATAAAATGTGATATAGGGATAAAATGGTACGAATTCAATATAACGGAACAAAATAAAGGTCTTAATAAAATCAGTGTAAAAACTACTTTCAATTTATTTTAAATTATGAGTAAAAAATAAGTGTGGTATAGGTAAAAACCGTTAAAAAATTGGCGGAACAAAATGGCCTTCACTAAAAATGTTTGAAACGAGAGTATTAGGGATAGTTATCCGAACATACTCAAGCGAGAATCTTTCCATTCAATCTAAAAAGGTTAATGCTGTTTTCATCAACCCTTTCTCAAAGAGGTTGTTTAATGCATTATTAGTTTTTCAAGTTTATAATTTTCATTATAATATACCTCAACTTTTTTACGCACCCTGTATATAGTTGTTTTTTAAATGGTTTGGGACCTTAAAGTTTTTTCTGTATAGGCTTTATAATTTTCTGTGTATTACCTCTTCAGTCCACAGCCACTTAACACATTTAAGCGAATAATATTTGTACATTTTGTATACCACTTGTCAAAATAAATCTTTAGGTACAAAAATTGTCTTGAAGTACCTATATAAATTTATAAAACACCATAAAATTACGTATATTTGTTCACTTCCCCATGCGGTGAAGACGCAACATGTGTAATAGAACTTGTTTTACGGCAACCCAAAAGAATGCCTAAACTGGGCTAACCAAAATTATTTTTAATTGTATATTTATAAAACATTACTACATAAGAACTACGTGTATGGGAATTCCCGAAAGGGTAGTTATAGGTAAGATGGAGCCAAATTTCGTATATCGATATGGGCTTAGGTTTTATTACCTGGCGAAGTTTCTAATATATTTAACCGTTCTACATATTTATTGGCACCCAATTTCGAATCGCCCTGTGTTTTACAGTTTAGTCAATCCTTTATCTAGTAATTAAAATCTACATTTAGAGACCAAAATACTTGTCATAATATTATCGAATACTTTCGGCCACGCATATAAAAAAGGCTCTTTGGTCTGGAATAAAACATAAATAAATCCATACATTGTCAAGATCTGAGAAAACCCTGTATATCCTCATTGACAATAGGGACACCAGCAAAGTTCAAAATGAATATATCATTATAAGGTATTTAAAAATAGATTTCACAGGCATCTTAATTATTGTAAAAAACATATAGGTTGATTCTAAGCTTCATCTTTTTTCAAATCTCCTAAAAACACACTGTATATAGACGGTCTATTTTTTATCTTAACAAATATCCTAGCCAAAGATTCCAGCTATCACTTGTCAAATTACTTTTTTCTTTTCTTTAGGAAATAGGAAAATTATGCCTCTCTGAATTTCCCTATAATTATGCAATGCTCAATTCGAGAGTTTCTTATTTTAATTAAGTGTCTTTAGCTGATGAGATTTGAGAGGTGCAAATTATTTAACCTCATAAACGTTATTATTTATTCAAAACGTTAAATATTTTAGGACTTACTGGAAAGAGCACCGAAGTTAAGTCCCATCAAATGAAATAGTGACGTAATGAAACGTCGAAAAAATCTTAGATTGATAGGTATATATTTCAGCAGTCGCGTTTAAAGCCCTCCAGTAATCCCTCGAAGTTTGGAAAGGGCGCAAAATCTGACGTTAAGATTGATTGATAGAACTTTACTGATTGAGCTTCACCGGAAAAGAATTGCAATAATAGTTGGATTAAGAGTTGGATGGACACGGTCATTTATATGCCTAGCTCTGCGCACGGGAAACAAAAGACCATTTTCTCGGCGATCGAGTAAATACAGCTGCTTTTAAGTTCTATTCAATTTCCTTTATTTACGAGTTCGTTTATACATAGCGCCAATTCGATAAGCGAAAAAACTCTATGTACATAGAATTTACAGGGTTTTGGTTCAGCAATGATATTTACACAAGTATTAATAAATCCTTTTTTACAGGAGGGCAAACTGGTATATACAGGATGTTCAAGAGATAGTACTTATTCAAAAAAAATCCTATAGTGAGTAGGCATCATCGTTTATCATGTCAAGTCAATCAATATCATCCGATATTTTGTGATTTATTAAAAAAAAATTCTGATTTAGCTCACTCAAGTGGTGCCCGTGTGATAGAACTATAACATCATTTAATTTCGGAGGTTTTTATTTGCAAGTGATCATGAGTTTTCGAAAAGTCCCAACAGACAGAAACAAAGTGACATTTTCAATAACACACTATTGTTTCGGGTTATCTAGGAAAGATAATACCATTCGGGCCAAATGATTCTTTAAATGATGACCAAATCTGTAAAACTGTAAACCTGTTATTAGTGAAAAATATTAATTATTATATATTGTAGCCATGGATTTCTCATTTCAATTTAATATTTAAACATCGGAAATGGATTTTTTTGTAAATTCGTTACCCCGACGCATTCTTTTCAGGCGATAGTTAGTTCTGAAGGACAAAAAGTTAAAATATTTGTTTAGATTTGGGGATCACGAAAATCATTTAAAAAATCTACTACCCGCACGCGCGTTGGTACAAAAAGTTAGTTTTTGTGCATAAACTAGTTTTCCCTTTGTCATACAATAAAATACATATGGTCGTTTACAAAATAAAGCTTATGATTCCCTACAAAAACTATTATAAATACTAAGAAATCATGGTTCTTGGATTTAGATCGTGTCACATTTAAATTACTTTTCGTTTCGCCTGCGATTGCACGATGCATCTTCAGGGATCTTCACTGCACAAGATCAAAACACTGAATGAGCTCCGGTGAGCAGAGTCTAAGCATTTATACCAGATCTGTTCCCACAAACGCGTGGCTCACTGTGATGATTGGTTCCCACGCATGATATAACACGTAGCACGCATCTTTATTGAAATTTGCGGGGTGCTTGATATTTTCCATAGATTCTCTAATTTTTCGTTTATAATAACCCGAGCCTGATGCAAGGGCCTTGGTATCTTTTACAGCAATCGTGTGTTCTGTTGAATGTTAGTGTTCACAAAACGCGGATTGAACAATTTGTATCTTACTTGTACATTTTTCATATTCCTTAAGTCTAGTAGACACAGTCTGTCCAGTTTCACCTATATACACTTTACCTAGAAACTAGGAATTTTATAAGCTCCTTCTGATTCCAAAGGAATGTCATCTTTCGGTGTCCTTAATGATTGCCCAATTTTTTTGTGTGGTACTTAACATTGTGCGAACTTTGGATCTACACAGAATTCTTGCAGTTTTATCTGTGGAACCCTGAATAAAAGGTAAAACCGCATTACTTGATGGTTCAGGCTCCAATACCGGTTTAGGTCTGTGATTATTATAATACCTAATCAAACGCTTAATATCTCCAGGACAATATCTGTTTGACTTGAAAGCCTCAGTCAGTTTTTCTGTTTCGTCCGAAATTGAATTTGTACCACATATTGACAAAACCCTAAATACTAATAAACTGATGATGGATTTTTTTGAGATGGATAATGATGAGAACTAAAATTTAAATATATATTCGTATGTGGTGGTTTCCCGTACACAGTATGATCTAAGGTATAGTTCTATTTTTTTCTTTTATACCAACGTATCAAGGAAGGGAATGACATCATCTGACTTAATTTCCATAGTGAATTTTATATTAGAATATTGTTTATATGACAAAAGTATCGTCTATATATCTAAACCAACAGTTGTAAAGGTGCTCCTTTAAGTTTAAAGCAATTTCCTCGAAATCTTCTATAAAGATCTTCGCTACCACAGGAGATAGCGGAGATCCCACAGCGACGCACAAGGTTTGCTCATAAAAGGTCCCTTGAAAAAAGAAATATGCGGGAGTTAAGCATTCTCTTATCGACTCAGTTAAGATTGGATTAAATTTTTTATACTGGAATATGTCAGAGAATATAGAGGTTGAATCGTCACCAGGCACATTTGTATGGGATTCAACATCAAAACCGACTGAAATATCACCGCGATCTAAAATAAAATGTGTAAGCTTTTCTACGAAATGTTTAGGGTTTTTGATATAAGTGTAAAGGGGTTTAAGATATTGGCTAAATACTTACCTATTTCGTAAGATGACGAACCTCTTACACGGGCCTTACAAGACCGTAAAATTGAGGAATCTTCGAACCACTTGGCTTCATATTTCTTCTTCTCTAGGTCTGGCAAATCCAAAACATTAATAAGGCAATAAGGCTGCAAATTTTCCTTTTAATTTTCTTAGTTGAATCCCTTCGAATTATTCTATAGCTGTCATCTTGAGGTAATGCCTTTATTTTCTTTACGTAGTTGTTCTTGTCAATGACCACCGTTGCATATCCTTTATCTGCAGGTAGAATTTTGACACTTCTTTGTCATTGAGGCTCTTTATATTTGTTCTTTCTGCGGCTGACAAGTTGGACTTTGGTGGTTTAGAGCTGCGAAGTATTTTTACTATTTCATATCGAAACTGAATCTGCCTGTTTTTGTAGTCGTTTTCGGATGATGTCCCCTACACTTGTTATGATGTCCTCTACTGGAATTGTTTTGAAATAGATGATATATTGATTACTGTATTCTGTAGTGACTGCACTGGCAGCGTTTGCTGCGCAGAGTTTCAAACTTCCTGTGTTGTTTTGCTGTCAGCTGCTGGTAAAATCCTTTCTGCCTGCTGGAAGGAGATTTTGTTTAATGCGGTAAATGAAATGATTTTAAGCGTCCAAGCTAATTTTAGATGTACCCGCAATCTAAGCAAATAGTTTAATTTTTTTTTTCTTCAAAATTACCCTAGCCTGTATGGGATCTCCGCTATCTCCTGTGGTAAAGAACATCTTTATGGAGGCTTTCGAGGAAGCTGCTTTAAGCTCTGCTTCATTACAACTTCAATGTTGGTTTAGATACGTTAATGATTCTTTTGTAATATGGTTTAATGGAGAAAAAAAATTAACTATATTTTTATATCATCTAAACCAACATTATTCTAATATAAAATTCACTATGGAAGTTAAGTCAGATGGTCTCATTCCCCTCCTTGATTTGTTGGTACAAAAAAAGAGAACGGTACCCTAGGTCATACTGTTTAGAAGAAACCGACACTGCGAATAGATATTTAAATTGTAGTTCTCAACATCATCCACCCTCGGCCTCAATCAGTCTTTAGGGCTTTGTCGATATGTGATACAAATTCAATTCGGAACGAAATTGCACTCAAGATATTAGGCGTTCGATTAGGTATTATAATGATTTCAGACCTAAACCAGTATTGGATACTCAACCATCAAGAAGTGCAGTTTTACTTTTTATTCAAAGTACCACAGATAAAATTGCAAAAATTCACACACTCTTTAATACACACAAAAAGGTTGAATAATGCTTAAGCACACCAAAAGATGTAATTACTTTGCAATCAGAAGGAGTTTATAAAAGTCCTCGTTCCTGCAGTAATATAAGTGAAACTGTAGTACTAGACTTAAGGAACATGAAAGATGTAAGTATAAGTAAGAAACAAATTTTCATGACATATGATTGATGTAAAAGAAACCAATGTTCTTGCGCCAGTCTCGGGTTATTATAGACGAAAAAGTGCTTGAAATTATCAAGCACCCTGAAAATTTCAATAGAAACGTGGGCTACGTGCTGCATAATGAGTGGAAACCAATCATAACAGTAAGTCACCTGCCGGGCACACATCGGGTATAAATACCTGAACTCTGCTCACCGGAGATCACTTAGTGTTTTGATCTTATATAGTGAAGATCCCTGAAGATACCTACTGCAATCAAAGGCGAAACATTAGGAAGTAATTCCAATTTGACACGGTCTAAACACAAGAACCATGATTTCTTAATTGACTCCAACCGTAAAAGCTATCGTACAATAATAATTAATACTTTTTACGTAACACCAGTACCTGAGAATAAGTGGCTGTTCTCGGCCAGTACTAACACCGCGGCAGTCACTTTAAGTTGATTAATGCGCGTCGAGTACACTTAATCCATGCACACTTGGCAATATGCAAGTGAACCAAATCTGTAATTAAAGACTCGCATCAAGTAGATAAAGTGGTTGCTACGGCGATAGTACTGGTATTACATAAAAAGAGAATAAAATCTGTTTGAAGATGATTTTGTAAGTTTTTATTTTATATACCTCCAAATTTGTCGTTAATAGTAGAACTTTTAATATATTTTCCGTAATCCCCAAATCTAACTAACTAAAGAATATGTCAGCAAGTTAACTATAGGTTCCGATCAAAGAGCTACAACTAAAAAAATGGCTTGCAGCCTAATTTTCCTGAGGTTTAATTCTTTTGAAACTAGATTAAAAATATTGAATGTTATGTGGAACAAATTTTGGCACATTTCCAGCTTCTATTTTAAAGTGAAAAGAAAAAATCACAAAATACTGATTTGTTGTTAAACATTAAACACATTTAAATAATATTCGTTTGTTCCCTTGGTCCACTTGATATTATCTTTCTTAGACGATTTGAAACAATAGTATAAAAAACTCGCTTTGTTTGTGTGGTAAATAAACATTACTGTTAATCACCTTGCTTTTAATTAATTTTCGGAATTTTTCGAAAACTCATCATGAACCGCAAATAAAACCTTAGAAATTAAATTATGATAACAATTCTCTCTTGAGCAGAAATTTCTAAAAAAATTACAACATATTGAATAACTTTAACCGTTGAAAATTGGATGAGAACATATTTTTTTAAAATAATGACGATGAAGCCTTCTCACTCGAAGATTTTTTTTTGCAATACTGTTTCATGAACATCCCGTAAAAATCAATTTACCCTTCCTCAAAAAAGGATCACTAATACTTGTGTAAAAAGATCAAAATCGCTATTCTCATTGATTGAAATGGATAGATTGAATCTGCGGCATTGCAGGACATGTTCCTTATAGGGATCTTGGTATCCTTAAAACATAAAACAAGAATACTTTAACATTATGTCTCCCAACGAAAGCCAGAAATCAAGAGTGTAATTCAATACCGGTAGTGGTATTAGCCAGCGGAATAATTGTTTCTGTGATTCCATTTTGTATCGAATTCACGATTATTATAGTTATTACAGGACACGTTCCAGACAGGGATCATGATATGCTTGTTGTGACGTTGAAACATTAAACATCTTGTTTCAAAATGTTAAAGATAATTCAGGAAAATATTTTGCTGCTCTTTTGGACCATTTACTAATATATTTAAATCAAATGCATACGTTTCAACACTGATCCCCAGGGCCAAATTTCTATAACTACTAAACTTAATATTCCGCATAGGAAAAAAATAAAAAAATAATTTTTAAAAAATGATAAAAACCACTGGAATTATAGTTCTGTTTGTATTATATTGTATTTCTTTATTATTTTCTAGGTAAAAACTTAAGAAAATTAAAATTTTAATTTATAAAATCTGAAAAAATTAATGCAAACTGAATTTCTAAGAAAAAATTAGATTTTTTTAAATTTTAATAGTAATATTTAAAAAAAATAAACAAACGAAAATAGGTAATAAATTACATAACAGAAAGAGTATTAAAACATATCTAAGTAAAAGTTAGTAGCCTGTCTTTAAGCGCATGAGAGAACATTTTTTAATTTTGCTGGGGAATCCGTGTTTCTTGCGTTAGCATTATTCGTCGCCCTAGAAAAAAGAGTCCACAAAAAATAATAATAAACCTCATGGATAACAAGTGTCAAAAAGGCATACGAACACAAACCTGGTACTAACTTGTTGGCATTTGTTTATGGTTTAATTCTTGCTTCCCGCGCAATAGGGAAGTAATATAATCGTGAAAAAATCACCCTCCGAGATTTTTTCAGATCTTTACGTTTCAGTGTCCCTAATGCCGAAAAACGCTTTTTCTCAATTCCGTCGGTTTGCCGGTCGGTTCGCGGCATAGCTAAAAAACTACTTATCCCATTGGCTTCAAATTTTAGTCAAAAATCAATGACCTGGTAACATTTTGATACAAATCCAATATGGCAAAGTAAAATGGCGGCCTAGCGAAATTAAAAAAAAATTACTAAAAACTACTTTTATCTCAAATTTTGCACAAAAACTAAGTATTATTATATAGGAATCAAATGGTAAAATTTTGGTACGAATCCAAGATGACGGAACAAAATGGTGGTTCCTAGGAGCCAAAAAATATGTTTTATCAGATTGACTTCAAATTTTAGTGAAAGATTAAGGTAATATGGAATGACCTGGTAACATTTTGGTAAAAACTCAATATGGCAAAACAAAATGGCAGCCTAGGAAAATGTTGATAAAATTATTACTAAAAAGTTGCTTATACAACTTATGTCAAATTTTGCACACAAATCAAGTATTATGTAAGAATCAATTGGTACATTTTTTGTATGAATCCACGACGGCGGAACAGAATGACGGCTTTATAAAATATTTAAAAATTCAGCCTGAAAAAAACTATTTAATAGATTGATTTCAATTTTCGATTTTCAATTTGTTGTGCAAGTATTAATTGTGGTAGAGAGATGAACTGGTAAAATTGTGGTATGAATTCAGATTGGGAATAAAATAAATAAAAATAAAATAAATATAAAGTAAAAAGATATTACCGAGGGTTTTACAGGTTTACAGCGCCCGTAGATGCCAAAAAATAGGTTTCTCAATTCTTTCTGTCGATCTGTCTATCTGTCTGTCTGTTGGCGACGTAACTAAAAACTACTAACCCGACTGACTTGAAATCTTGATCAAAAATTAAGGGTGACGGGGGGGATGATCTGGTATTATTTTGGTAAAAATCCAAACGACGGAACAAAATTGGGGCCTAGTGAAATGTTAAAAAAATTATTATTAAAAAACAAATTAATATAGAGATTCACTAGTAAAATTGTGGTACGTATTCATGATGACTAAATAAATCAATGTAAAAAATATTCTTATTCATTTGACTTAATATCTTGCAGCAAAATTGAATATGATACAGGGATTCGAGGCCTTCAAACTCTAAACTCTAAGTTAACAGGCCTTGACAGGGATTAACTGGTACGAATTCAAAATGACAAAATGGCGATCTTAAAAGAATCAGTAAAAAAAATTTTTTTATGTTAAATCATGCCCAAGAAATAAGTGTGGCATAGGTAGATACTGGTAAAATATTGGTACGATTCCCATATGGTGGAACAAAATGACGCACAATAAAAATATTTCAAAAGAGAGTATACCAAATGACTATGTGCGGAACGGAACAAGGGTCAATTGCTCACCTTGTATATAAAATGTTTATACTTTTCACTTAAGTATAGCATGTTTAATTAACAATAAACACTTATGACCAAACAAACCTTTTCCTTTCGACTATTAACTTTTCTGCTTTGGGTCAAGATTAAAAAAAAACAACATCTATTTTAAAAATGGAGAAGTTTATTTAGATCTAGGAGTACGTCATAATTAACTTGTAAAATAAGCATTTTTTACATTTTTGAAGTACTTTATTTTACCAAAGCTTTTCGCTTGAATCCATGATGTTGGTAATTGCGACCCTCAACGTTCTCACTTAGCCATACAATTTATTGTGATACTTTGGTTTGACCCTGTACGTTTAATCTCCTTCTCTCGCTGACTCACCGATGGCAATCATCCTAAAAACGCGACAATTTTCCTGCAGGCCTCATTACATGACCACTCGCAGGGGTCCAGGAAAATGCTCCCGCAACTGTTGATATATTTCCATTTGCCTGGTTTCCGCCACTAAGCACCTAATGGGCCATTTCTTTCGCTTCAGCGAAGTTCTTATAAATCAGTGGCTCTAAGTGTTTTAAGCCATTTTTTCCGTCTGTATTTCTATTCGGATCGTACTCATGGTATGTATAGAGAATGAAATTGATATTTTATTTTACGTTTGTCCAACACATATTTCTTTTAATAAAATTAACATTGTTTTGCGACTATATTTTCGCTATTATTTAACTAGAATATAATAGTGACTATTGTAACAAACTTTGTCCTTCGCTACAATGTTTGGTTCAGAATAAGCAGAAAAAAAAACCAATTTAAATTAAATATTTTATATTTTCTAATTAATAGCATTAAACCCCAATTTGCGTGGCTTAATTAATAATGGACTGGACTATCAGACACCGCATGAATGTTCAAGGTGCTAAAGTATTTTATCGATCCGGAATCAACTGTATTCGTAAAATCTCGCATGGCAGGAAATACCCGAAAGAGAATAATCTAGTTTGGATTAAAGCCACTGCATTTGAAAATTATTTCATACATAATCTTTATAATTTGAACAAAATACTAAGATATGGTTTCAAAGTGATTCCTTTTGAGGTATATTACATGGATTTTGGTATTGGGAACAATTCATAGTGTTCAAGTGATTAAACACTATCCATTTATTGTTTTTGTTGTCATTAAAATTCTTCACGTTAAGAAATAATTTTGAATTGGCGCATTGTTTCGAAGTGACATACGAAAGATCTGTTTTTTGTATAATTCGAGTGAATAAAACCGAATGGGACATCCATTTTCGGTCTCTTTTGCAAAACTTCAAAGTTGAAAGCAACAACATGAGATAATTCTCTATTGGATTTTTGTTAATATTTTACTTAGTCAGCCTAAATGCTGGATTTTATCCGATAAAATCTCTATTCAGTGATGGATAAATGCTTTCATAAGCTATAAGATCTGGTAAGTTTCTATTGGATTGATAATTGCAAACATTCAATTCTGGTGTGTAAAAAAATATGGACTTATATTCACCATTTTGTTTCAGGCTTTTTCCATTTTTCCTTTTTCTTCTTAGTTAAATTTTAAATAAATCCATTCATACTAAGAAATCTCAAGTAGTTCCTGGACGAAAGAAAATTTAATGTTTGCTGAAATGACGAAATTTTCAACTCCTGGAGTAAATTTTTTGCCTTAGTACCTTAGTATTGTGTGGCCGAATCCATGGTGTAACAGTTATTTAGGCTTGGATAGTCTACAGGATGTGATGTGACACCGTAGCAAGGCCAAATTCCAGATTTGAGTTTTAAAAAGATAAGTAATTTGTATATTTTTATATCTTCGCTTTTGTGAAGTGTAGTGGCCATGCATTAATTCATTAGGAATTACATAACGAGACGTAAGTGACTCTGTGACTTACTCCTGCTCTCTGTATTCAATCATAGTGATGTTATTTACGGTAATTGTCTTAATGCTATTGATAAACGTAGAATTCAGTATATGTAAAATTCTTGTCTAAGACTTATTTATGGAATAAGGAAATATGAACATATATCACACAAACTGGTGGAAACCAATTGGTTGAGTATGGAGGAAAGGAGAGAGTTACACCTTGCTTGTTTTTGTCATAAAACTATTACTCTTAAGTGCCCTTTGTATTTATATAACCGCATAGTTTTCAGAACTCATGTACATAATATTAAAGTTAGATTTAGAGGCAAAATAACTCTACTATTTCACAGAACTGCAATCTTTGAGCGTAGTTTTTCCTACAATATTGCTAAACTCTATAATAATTTACCAGATAAGTTCAAGACACTTTCACTATCCACTTTCAGGAACAATTATAAAATATTTATTACGATTAAACGTAAAAATTGATGGAACCTCTTCTTGGGTCCATATGTAAGTTTGCATTTTTTTTAATTGCTAGCGCCATATGTACCATATGTACTTTTTTTCTGTCTCTCATCATTTAGTCTTAGTTATAAGTTATGTATTTATTACATATCCTGGGTTGAGTCTGATCAGGGGGATATTCCAGGATGTCCTATCTGAACTTCAGCTTTTTCTGAGTGTTTTTTATTCTATATATTTTTTATTACTTTTTATCAAAATTTAGAAATAAAGACATTTATTATTATTATTATTATTATTATTAAAGCCTATAGTTACCAAAACCTCTCTTCTCTATACATAAATTAATAATTATTTTCCAAATTTCTGTAAACTGTGTATTTTCCAAATGGGTGAATATCTATTATATATTAGTATTTTTACAAACTTAATTTGTTACATTGAATTTACACGACACATATTGTTTGGCAATAGTATAGTAATTGTTACTTTATTACTATTAATAATTTGTAGCATTTCGTGTATTAGATTATATGTTTTCCCTCTTAATATTAATCTGTTTTATCTCCCAAAATTACATAAATTATACTTTTGACATATCATTCCAGTTGAATATGACCATTGGTATTTTAATAAACTAAATATTAAAAAATTTGAAAATTTTGATTCAGGTTTGACATTGAAATTGGAATTGTTGGATAGAATTTTTGATTTACTTAGCTTTTTGTATTTACTTCTGATATCCTATATATTACTATAATTAAAATTCTCTTACATAATCTTTAATTGGGATATAATAATCTGAGTTTAGTATTAAACATTTTCTTAACTTATTAAATTTTGCTCAAATTTTAAAAATCCAATTAATGGAATAATGTTTTTAACATAGAAATTTTGCATAAGATCAGCTATCAACGGATCATAGTTGAGTTACATTGTTTGTACGATCCGAAAGGACTTCAATTTTGCAATTAGATTTCATTAAACTGATTAAAGATCAGCTGCTTAAACACTAACTTATATTAACTACCGAACATTATTGAGTTACATTGTTGGTACGATCCGAGAGGACTTCATTTTTGCAATTAAATTTCCACAAACTGATTAAAGATCAGCTGCTTAAAAAACTAAGATTTCGCTATCAACTGTCTGAGTAACTATTCTAATTCATTTTTGTTTGCTCTGCTGTCTTGAATCATTTGATTATTTTGCATACTTAATTTTCTTTTGGAGAAAAGTGTTTTCCAATCTTACTTCATTACATCGTAATGATTATGCATATAAAAAGTATTAAATTCTGATAATTTCATTAATTTCTTAAATTTTTTAAATATAACTTATTTATCAATAATATTTTTAAATAATAGTAGATATTAATATTCTGTCTGAATTTCATATTTTGAATGCAAAATTCTTTTTATTATTTTAAATAACATTTCCTTCTTATAAGAAAAATTTCATTTCACTTTATCATATAGTGTAAATCTTGTTATTGCACACTTACATAACTAATTAATTAACGACTTATACGATTCATGTGCGAATAGCAAAAACAATGAAATATGGTATTTTCATTTGTTTAATTTTGGATATATCTACAGCATATTGCCTAAAGCTAATTATTTTCTAAGGAATGGGGCATTTTAATACCTAAACTTGTCTATTTGTTTTTCCTTGTATAATTTATTTTTCTTTTTCTCTCTTCGAGCTCCTATAGCTCAGCTAGCCGAGTCGAACTCACAAATTTATAATAATTATTTTTGGTGAACTAAACAGGCATTATATATATTATTGATAACGAGTTTATTCATTGCACGAGATCAAAATACTTATTGATTTAGTGTTTTACCTACAAATCACAACTGATGAAAATTATAAGGCATACATTTAATTATATAGATTATTAAAATGACTTTCCAGCAGGATTTTTTGTATAAACTTATATAAAATTAACACGTATAAATCTCCGACAAAGAACCTTAACATTCACATTTTGAAGTTATTACCTAATTTTGAATATGAAAATGCCTTGGCGCCGCTTCATTAAAAACTAGGTCCGGATGTCCATACCTCCGGTCTTTCATAAAGGTTAATGCCTTTACTAAACATTTCAATAAATTGGTTCCGAAAATGTTCATTTCTTCTGTTTGATGTGGATAGTAATAGTATATACCGCAAAAACTCCTAAACTATCACCACAAAGAAGCCATTATAAGATTTAAAGAAAAGTTCCTACAAGAATGTACTTTTATAGGAAATTTTGATAATGAATAAAATTGAATTTTCAAAATAATTATCTACTGTCAATATTATTTTAAATTATATCAAACAGCTTGGTATACTTAGAATTTTTAACAAAAATATTTAATCCACTGTACCCGATAAATATATATGGATACCGCCCTTAGATTCAAATGTTGGCTTTACAAAAAAAAATTCTCATGAAACTTGTAGATAAAAGCCTGATTTTTTAAAATATTTAATTTATTCCTACACAGGGTGTAACAAAAGTGACTAACCCTGGGAGTAACCCAAAGTTTTTTTAAATGAAACATCCGTGTATTTTTATATTGTTGGATTTTCGTGTGAATTCTTGACATTTTTATGTAACATTTGTAAATGATATCGAAATATTGCTATAGTGAAATTTAATATATAATCTAAAAAGTTTCACTTAGAGTAAAATAACACGGGTCAATTAATACGAAAAAAAAATGCGACTGATATTATAATATCTGTACGGGGGAGTTTAAACCAGCCTGATTACGAATTCGACAACCAAAATTATCCACCGCGTATAGATTTCGAGTTATACTTATATAACAGTTATATAATGATAACAGTTTTTATTTGGAAAAATACACAATACACACATCTTGCAAATTCTGACTTTAGTTTATATATCTGAGCGCTTTCTCTCATATGAAACCAACAATAATCCCCCATCATTGCAGGATTGTAGTATATCTTGATGGAAAATTTCTCCTTGCTCTTCACTCCCCGCGTCCAAATTTTCGGGACTAAAATTTAAATGGGAGTGCAAGAAGTGTATTTTTAAAGCCATCCCATTTTCCAGTAGTTCTTCTACAAGTTTTTCGTAGTTTTCTACTTTTGGTTTCCTAAAGACTCCGAAAAAGACCTCCACGCAGCTAATTCAACATCACTTAATTTTTTATCAAAACTCTATATACCTAGTATTTTTCGAATTTGCGCTCCAAGAAATAATTCTTTTTTAATCTTAGCATCACTTAGATTAGAAAAAAATGTGTATAGGGTATTTAAACGCATCTCCTTTATTTAATGCGAATACGAAAATTTTCATCAATCCCAGTTTAATGGGTAATGGAGGTAACAGAACTGCTTTTAGAATCAACACTACGTGGTATAAACTGACCTCTCTGAAGCCATTCTTTTACTTGGTACTGGATCTGTATTTCTTTTACTTGGTAATGGCTCTGGGTTGCTTTACGCTCCCAAAAACAAAGAAAACAGCAATATTTGGCAAATCTACCCTGGATCCCTAGTAACAGTCCTATGACTTAAGTCACCACATGTCTACCACTTATTATAGCTTAGTGCTTTGTTTCCTTCTGTCAACTGCATGCGCAAGAGGAATAGAGGGTCTTTTGTTCCATTATGGAGCCGAACTGCTTTTAAACTTATTTTAAAAGAATATATAAATAAGCGCCATTCGTCCGGGTTATGTGCATAATCAATTTTTCCATAACACTATTTGGATTAACACAAACACACATTTTATTCTGCATAGTAAAAAGACGAGGATAGCTCCTGGTTACGGTTCCTAAATATTGTAACTTTGATTCCAGTGGCTAGTAAATTCCATTGTTGTAATCTTGAACATTATACAGTGACACGCACAAATGTGACGAGCTACATATTTAAGCATATTTTGAAGGGCTATATCTTTTGAATCGCATTTTGTTGCGCTTTGCATCAGTCGAAAGGAAATTTCCTAGACAGTAATTCTGCATTTCTGTTTTTCTCAACTTATTCCATTATTTTTATATACAGCGTGTAATATGAGGCAATGTTTTTTTTGCATATTTTTGGAACACCCTGTAGAAAAACGTCACTACACAAAAGTAGTATATTGTAGTATATAATTAAAACCTAGCTTTATTTTGGCTTTGATTCATTGCCCTATCTCTATTTTTAAAGGAGATATAATGTTTAACGTAAAACATTGCATTTTTACCATATTATCAAAACAGACTTACAAGTCTTCAAAAAGATCTAGTAGCCTTGGAAATTAAAACTGTCAGAAGGCCACTTGTGTTTTGTTAACGTATCTCGAAAAGTCAAATTATTAAAGAATAAAATCTAGGCCATTCAAGCTTGTATCCAATAGTTATAATTGCTAGAGAAGTAACTACAGAGAATGTAGCCAAAATGATTGCTTTAGTAGATGAAGGCAATAGTGTTAGTTATGCTGCCAGTAAAGTAAGTATACCAGAAGCGACAGCAAGAAGAGCAAGACAAAGGTTTCTTGAGACTGGGCAGCATACAAGAAGGATCGGGTCGGGTCTTCATAGAAGCACCACAAATGTCGATGACAATTATTGTCCCTCAAGCAACCAGGAATCGATTTCAGAGCGCGACGATGACTAACAAACGCCTACAAGAAGTACGTGGTACTGCCATAAGTCACTACACCGTCCGTCGATGGTTGAAAGAAGTAGGGTTGAAAGCAAGGATTCCAGCGACCGGTCCACAATTGCTTCGCGAACATTGAAGGACTCGCATGTATTTGGCTAATGAGCAAGTACAGTAGGATGAAGAGCAGTGGTTCAAGGTTTTATTTTCTGACGAGTCACGCTCCTGTTTTTAATAATCTGATGGAAGACAGAAAGTTTGGAGACGGCCTGGCAAAAGATACGAACAAGAAATATTTATAGAAGAAGAAAACTTTGGGTGTGATTCAGTGATGGTTGGAGGGATTTCTATAGATCGTATGGAAATGTGTGTGCTACCAAGAAATTTTTTAAACGCTCAAGGGTATATCGATGTAGTAGAGCAGTATATTATTCCGTTTGCCCACCTTATAGGCCAAAACTTTATATTTATGCATGACCATGCGCGATCCCACGTTGTACTGTAACTGTTGTAACTGAGTATTTGGATAATAATAGTATAGAACGTTTACCATGACCTGCGAAAAGCCCCAACTTAAGCGCAATAGAACATTTATGGGTTCAACTGGAACAATGCTTATAAAACGACCTCGTGTGCCACAGAATTTAGAAGAACTTGGCATGGTGCTTGTAGAAAAGTGGAACAATATTCCACACGAGCCTATTGCACGATTAATAAGAATTATGCCAAGGTGTGTAGAATCAGTAATTAGAGCTAGAGTTGGAAACACCAGATATAAATTATTTATTTTTTAGTCTTAAGCTGGGATTTGTAATTAATCTTTATTTATATACTCTTAAATAAAACGTTACATTTTTGTAAAAAACTTTGTTAACTGAAAATATGGTAAAAATACAATGTTTTACGTTAAGTATTGTATCTCCTTTAAAAATAGAGATAGAGCAACGAATCAAAAGCCAAAATAATCTTAAAAGATTGGTCTAAATTATCAACTATACAAGGCGTTTCAAAATTTTTCAAAAAAACATATATACATATATATATATATATATATATATATATATATATATATTTATATATAAAAATAATGAAACGAGTTGGCAAAAACAAAACGCAGAATTACTGTCTATGAAATTTCCTTCATCATCATTTAATTCAACTTGTTCGATTAAATGAGGTTCTGCCTTATCATCATACATTTCTAAATCTTCCTCCCAATTGACCGGGGGCGCTGGAACTGGTAAACCTTCTTCATGAAGAACCAATCTTATTACTGAGAGAATATCCGGATATTTAATATTGTTTCCTTTTTCTTCAAAAAACAGGCAATTTTGTCATGCAAAAGTACTTCAATGATATGTTCAAATGATTTGTTGTTGGTTCTCGCCAAATCATTGGAACAGCAAAGGGCATAGAAGAACGTTTGCCATTTAACCAGTTACTTGGATTTGCTGCACAGGTTTCACAACATATGTGAGGAGCTCAGTGCAAAAATGCAAAATACTTATGGTAAGCTACTTTTATCATTTTGTTAATTGTCCTTTTCTGCAATTTAAGAGTAAACTGACCACATATATAGCAAAAACTATCGGCGGGGTTAATACAGCCATGTTTCTGTACTTTAGATATTTTTGTACTATTGTTCTTACTATTGGCTTGTTTTTCGCTTGTCTATTTAATGCTGATCACTACTCGTACTAAACAATTACTGATGATCCGACGGCCGGCTGGCCGGCAGCTTTTATAGCCGTTTGGTACCTCTTGTATTTACTAGAAACATCGGGTATCGACACTACTAGAAGCGACGGCATAACTCCTGTATACAAAGACCCTTCGATAAGTAGCTGACCCTTCGACGACTATGGGTTATGGTGAAATATTTTGAGATTTTGTAGATAAGAGTCATCACCAGACACCCTCCATGCGGTGTTGCTAGATGGTGCACAATTTTCCTAACTTAGTTAAAACGTAAATCTGGCAACGTTGCGCCCCGGTATGTTACAATAGTACAGTTCCCTTTTAAAAACTTAAATATGTCAAACCTCCATGTGCGTATTGACGTATACCGCAATAATAACTAACATTTAACATCTCAAAGAGGGCAAGGCTAAGGCGACGCTCCTACCGATACGACTAGGCAACGCGCAAGCGTTAAACAATGTGCAAACTTTATACCAGAACCCAAATTTAATTTTTTAATTTATTAATTAATAAAAATTAACAAAAAAAGTGCCTTTTACACCACCGTCCCAAAATGGCTGTAAACTACTGTATAATAACTGAAAAAAAAAGTGATTGAAACAACGCAAATATTATCTTTTGTCAATTTGAAATTTAAAGTTGAATGATATATTAACCATAAATATAGCAAATCAATAAATATTTCATAAACAATCGTTTTTTAGTAAAGTACATTTTTAAATAAACAAAGGTTAACTAGTGAGTTATAGGAAAAAATATGGTGAAAATAGTGAAAAATAATATTAAAGATTTTTATGGTGGATAACTCGGTGCGAAACGTCATCGAAAAATCTGAAAATTAAGTTAGAAAAAAGGTAAGAAATAAATAAATAAAGTAAAAATTGGAAGTTTCCACAGAGAAATGTTTTAATTTTTTAATTATTTAGAAGAGTTTATAGAAACAAAAAAAATATTTTGTAAATATATCACATTTCAGCTTAAAAAAATTAAAAGTCAAATATATATATAAAATAATAAAATAAAAAACAAGGGTTTCCGCACGAATTTTTTTTGAGTTTCACATTCAGACGGCTTTATAAAAGTTACAAAAGTATGCCGTGAATGTATCACAATTCAGTCAAGAGAAATGTTAAAAATAAATAAATAAAAATTGAGAGTTTCTCCAGAGAAATTTTAAATTTGTTACGGTGGAAAAAGTTAAAAAGTGACTGATTTGGTTTCGACCTTTCAAAGGCCTTCAATACTGACCTGCATCCACTTTATTAATTCCCAACGAAAAAAATAAAAATACAAATCAGCTCGTTAATATTGTATCCGATCATGAAAGTCCCTCATACTATAGCCTATCTTGACATGTAGAGATGCACTCTCCTAGGATCATTAATACATTGAGTTTCTCTCTAAGTTTAAAAACATAATAAAATCAGTGACCCAAAAATTTCAACTTCAAACTCGATGTTAGTTTGGCAAGAAATTCTTTGAAGCGTCACTTACTCTACCATTACCCTACAACTCGAACTAAAGTACCACAACGACAGAAAATGGCGGGCTTTTAACTTTTATTTACTCCGTCCAGTTCGCTGAAAGAAAATTGCTTTAAAAATGGCTGCTTAAAATTGCATGTCTAAGGCACATCGTCGTCTAGCTAGAATGTCATCGCAATTTAGACAGAAACGCTATATAAACGCATACTTGGAGTAATTGACTTGGATAATATATCTATAACGGAGACAATTTTTAGATCTATACGAGGAGTGTTTAATAATAAAAACAAAAAAAATAAACCGCTGGCAAGACGAACGTATATACGTGCACATTTTTGGATTTGGAATTAAAAAAGCCAGACGGAAATTTTTCTGAACGATAACTGTTACAAAGTGAGATATTTTATTGTTTTTTCTAACCAAGATAATCTACGCCTTAATATGAAAAAAATAACTCTCAGGGATTTTTAAAATTTCTTTCGGTTCATGATATGCATGGTTTTTTCAACAAATTGAACAGTTTTATAATGATTTTGTTTGTCTCGGCTCCTGTATGCTTTAAACAATTGTCTTTTACCACAGTTATGAACGAGAGTTTTGACTTTAAAAGTTGTACATAGAATCTTGTTAAAAGTTAGAGCCACAGATATATTTTAAAAACTATTTTTGCGTATTTTTTTACTTTAAACTAACGTTCATGTTAAGGCGAACTTGAAAACATTCGGAGCAATTTGTAAACAAATTTAAGTAACAAAAAACCATTTCGAAATGTCGTACGGAGCTTTTCTCACAATTATCCATCTCGAATATTGATTGCAATACTTGAAATAAAGAAACGTTATGTTCAACCGAGCGTTAAAGTGCACTTTAGCGCCCGAGGGCTACTTTAAAGCTGGCGGACTTTTGTTTTTTTGTATTCTTTTCATAGAATTGATAACCAAAAATCGGTAAATTCGTTTATATCATGAGGATGCAACAATAAAGTAGCGAAACGTCGACAATGTTTTTTTCACTGGATCCTAACCGGTAATGAAAACCATTTAGAAACTCTTGGAAATATCAGCGGTCCAACGTAGTAGGTGAAGACTGAAAATATGTGTTTCATGCTGGATATAGAATATATATGTGTGTGTCCTGAGGATGCAACAATAAATTTTCGAAATGTCGACAATTTAAAAAAAGTCTTGTTTTTTTTACTAGATCCTAACCCCAAATAACACACCACTCTAACATAACAACAAAAGGATTGTTAACGAAAACCATTTAGAAACTTAATATCTGGGTAATATATGCAGAACAACGGAGTAATAGTACCTAGAATATGGGTTTCATGCAGGATGTAAGATCTATATATGTGTCCTGAGGATGCAATAATTAAGTTGCGAAATGACGACAATTTAAAAAAAATACTCGCTTTTTTTACTGGAACTTAACCAAAAATAATACACCACTCTAATAAACATTTTTTAACATTGTTCCGCCATATTAGATTTGTATAAAAATATTATCACGCCATCCTCATATGACCCTTAATTTTTGGTCAAAATTTGAAGTCAATCGGGCAAGTAGTATTTAAGCTATGTCGCCAACTGACACACAGACCGACAGACGGACCGACGGAATTGATAAAACATGTTTTTTGGCATCTAGGGACGCTAAAACGTGAAGATATGTAAATCCTGAGAGGGTGATTTTCTTCACGATTACAAAAATTTTATTTGGCCGCCATTTTGTTCGGCCATCTTGAATTAGTACCACTATTTTATTAGTTGTTCCCTATACCACAGTTAGTTATGGCACACAATTTGAAATCAAACCATTAAGCAGCTTTCTGGCTGAATTTTTAAATATTGTATTATGCCTCCATTTTGTTCCGCCATATTGGATTCGCAGTTGCATTTAAGATAAATTGAATAAGTAGTTTTTTAATAATAATTTTTTTAACATTTCACAAGGCGGCCATTTTGTTTCGCTATACAGGATTTTTACCAAAATGTTACCAGGTCATCCCCATATGATCCTTAATTTTTGACCAAAATTTGAGGTCAATCGGATAAGTAGTTTTTAGCTACGCCGCGAACAGCCAGACCAACGGAATTGAGAAAACATGTTTTTCGTCATCTAGGGACCCTGAAACATGAAGACCTGAAAAAATATCGGAGAGTGATTTTTTCACGATTACAATACTTCCCTTTTACGGGGGAAGTAAAAAGCAGATTTTATTTAGTTAGTAATATATAAATGTAAGGTGAACATTATTCAAACTTAAAATTAAAGATGCAGTTGGAGCAATTAACAATATTGATAGGTGGACGCGTTTTTTCTGGCAACATTAGGCGATTTTCGCTCCGCTGTAACTGATTTTTATTGGTGCTATCATATAAACATGTGGGAGCCTCGCCACTTGCACCCCGATGACAAGATGTGGAAGACTGGTGGCTTCGTTTGGAACCCCAGTAACATCAAGATGTGGAAGCCTCACAACTTGCACCCGATAATATTTTTTGCAATCTTTTCTCTGGAAATTTTGGTATTTTCGATATACCCTTCAGCTACCTTAGTTGACTTCCATGCAGCATGAAGTTTTATATTTGTAATATTTTCAGGGCATTTCTAGAAATGTGTTTTTACCTTCAACTTACGTAGAGCACTTATAGTTCTTGTAAAACACAAAAAATGTTCATTGTGGCTTGATCTTAGAGGCAAATATTTTTTAAGTCCAATAATACGAGCATGCATTTCTCATTTGCCAATTTTCATCCACAGTCTTCATTATATACTTGTTTATTAAATTAGCTCTATAAAGAAATTCATTAGCATAATTAACATTTGCTCCAGGAATTAAAATACTTTGATGCTAACTGTTTAAAAAATCTCCTAAGTAAGCAACGTATGTTTTTTATTTTTTTCCGAAAACAAAAATCAAATAGTGATTTTAGAAATATTTATAATCTACAGCAAAAGTTATGGTACGAGTGGGGATCGAACCCGCACCTCTGGATCACTAGTTCGTCATTCTAAACAATTGCGCTATCGTACCACTGATAAGCAATTCGTTAGAACTTGTAAGTATTCGAACCCACCAGTATCATAACCATTGTTGATCCTGCTAAATATTCTAACCTTAAGGCGCGGCATTCCTCACTAGACGTCAAATCTGACATCGCTATTAGGTACCGTCCATATTAATAAAATTATAATTTTACGTTATGCCCGTATAAGCCAAATTTTGAATATTGAATTGAATGATTTTGTCAGTTTATTTTTAAACTGTGAAATGTATTTTTAGAAATATTTATAATCAACAGCGAAAGTTATGGTACGGTTATGATACTGGTGGGTTTGAATATGTACAGGGTGATCAGTTAAGGGTAGCGAGCGGCCATATCTCATAAGATATTGGTCGTATAGATTTGAGAAAAAAAAATCATAATAAAAGTCGCCAAGAGAAATTGCTGAAAATTATTTTCGAGTTTGTCAAACGTCCGCTAGAGGGCGTAACAACCAACACCAAGTAGAAAAATGAGGTTTTTATAGAATTTTGCCTAATGAAAATATATCGATGATATCATTTTCATATTTAGTGACCATTTCCCTACACTTTGTCTAAAATGTTTTGTTCTATATATCAAAATAAAGCGGTGGGGGAAGTTCAATTGTTTTTTCAAACAAACCAAAATGTCTCCCGTGTCTTTTGACCGATTTTAGCAAACTTAGGCTCATGTGAAAGAGCATAATTTGCACTACAAAACGCTTATTTAGTTTTGAATTTTTGACTTTTACTGGCGTCGCTAGATGGCGTTAACTAAATTAGTAGCATATTTTTTAGTTTTTTTCAAAAAAAACAAATGTAATGGTATATTCATTTTTACATATTTTAAAAGGGGATAAATTTCTCTATAATTTAATGAAAATAATTTATCATCTACCTTTTTTTGAACCGTTGATATTGACCAAAATATTATTTTATTTTATTAAAAAATGGCACGCCACTGCTTTTTGTCAAAATAAAAATCATTTTCGTAATCACTTATTAGTTGCTAACAAAAAGAACCTCTTGACTTTTTTTCGTTAGACGAACGGTTTTGGATTGAAAAAATAAGATGTTGTTGTTGGACAGTTTTATTAAGATTTTTCATTGTTAAACATCTTATTTTTTCAATCCCAAACCGTTCGTCTATCGAAAAAAAGTCAAGAAGTTCTTTTTGTTAGCAACTAATAAGTGATTACGAAAATGATTTTTATTTTGACAAAAAGCAGTGGCGTGCCATTTTTTAATAAAATAAAATAATATTTTGGTCAATATCAACGGTTCAAAAAAAGGTAGATGATAAATTATTTTCATTAAATTATAGAGAAATTTATCCCCTTTTAAAATATGTAAAAATGAATATACCATTACATTTGTTTTTTTTTTAAAGAAACTAAAAAATATGCTACTAATTCAGTTAACGCCATCTAGCGACGCCAGCAAAAGTCAAAAATTCAAAACCAAATAAGCGTTTTGTAGTGCAAATTATGCTCTTTCATATGAGCCTAAGTTTGCTAAAATCGGTCAAAAGAAACGGGAGACATCTTGGTTTGTTTGAAAAAACAATTGAACTTCCCCCACCGCTTTATTTTGATATATAGAACAAAACATTTTAAACAAAAAGTGTAGGGAAATGGTCACTAAATATGAAAATGATCTCATCGATATATTTTCATTAGGCAAAATTCTATAAAAACCCCATTTTTCTACTTGGTGTTGGTTGTTACGCCCTCTAGCGGACGTTTGACAAACTCGAAAATAATTTTCAGCAATTTCTCTTGGCGACTTTTAGTACGATTTTTTTTTCTCAAATCTATACGACCAATATCTTATGAGATATGGCCGCTCGCTACCCTTAACTGATCACCCTATACAAGTCCTAACGAAATGTTTATCAGTGGTACGATAGCGCAATTGGTTAGAATGATGAACTAGTGATCCAGAGGAGCGGGTTCGATCCCTGCTCGTACCATAACTTTTGCTGTTGATTATAAATATTTCTAAAAATACATTTGAAAAGTTTAAAAATAAACTGATAAAATACTTTTCGGTCACCATTTCTGTTTGGCTTCTAGTTTTTCTATTTATAGAAATATAGTTATTTATTGGGCAAATAAATAAATTCCATTACACGATCTGACTGATCGTAAAATTCACAAAATTTACAGGGTTCTTTTTTTTTCCAAAAACCTCCGACACGCTGATTTTTAAATTAAAATGCTGATTTTTTTATGATATTTATATGTATGTGATCCAAAAAGAAGTAGCTTACTTCATTTTTTAAAATTAAAACACCTATTTTTGATTTAATTTATAATTCTACGCCAAATTCTGAACATATTTTATGCATTATGCCCTATACCTAAATTGAATTGTTTTCGAAATAATTAATGTGGAACTTAAAGGTTGGAATAATTTCATTCGCTCGCCCACGTCGAGTTTTAATTTTAGTTATCGTTCTGTTTTTATGATAACTTCGTATAAAGCGTGACTCAAAAATAAGTTATGACAACTAACTTAATTTTTTTTTAAATTAAAACACCTATTTTTTATTTTATTTTTAGTTATTTAAAAAAAAAGTAAAAAGGCAATAAAAAATAAAAATTATCTTATTAAATGTTGGAAATGACTTCCACTAACCCCCTTGCACTACGCTCCTGAAATTCCTGCAAAACGTTATTAACAACGAAAGGTTCTATCAATCTTATTTCGTTTGTTATCCTAATTTCTAAGACTTCGATGTTGTTTGGTCGGTTAACATAGACTAGACCACAAAAAATAATCCAAAGTGGTCAAATCCGGAGATATGGTTGGCCATTCAATTGGACCCCTTCGACCAATCCAACGTATAGGAAAAAACCCTGTTGAAGGTACTCACGCATGGAACGAGTGTAATGCGCCGGAGCTCCATCTTGCTGATACCATACAGAAGTGTCCGGTGTATCAGGGTTTTGTGGATCGGGCTATAATTTTCTAAAAACTCCAAATACCTGTCGTCATTTAAGTTTCCATTTTCAAGTTTAAAAGGGGCTCTACAATCTTGTTTTCCATTACTCCGGCCCAAATAGTAAGTTTTTAAAGATATTGGGTGTGACACTCACACTCCATTATCCAGTGGAGATTATCAGTAGCCAAATACCGAATTTTTTTCCTGTTTACACTGCTATTGAGACAAAATGTTGCTACATCCGAAAATACAATTCTTTTTGGAAACTGTGGATTATTTAATTCATAACTGTTTCACAAAATTCTAATCGTCTGTCTAGGTCATCTTCATTTGGTTCATGAACCAACTGAACTTTGTAACGGTGTTATTTATTTATTTTTAAATATTTGAGGAAGGATGTTTAACAGATCTGATTTTCCAAAGCAATATTGCGGCTTGTTATATGGTTGTCTTCTTGAACTGCCAGCTGTCTTTTTTCTGATACCCTGACGTGCCCCAAATTCCGATATTCTTCTTCTATTTTACTCACAATAGAATGAGACATCGGTTCTCTGCGAGGATACTTGGTATTAAAAATTTGTCAAACTACCATTTGGGTGCGTATCCTGTTCTCATAACCAATCATCATTAAAATCTCTTCGCTCTCGTTCACCTAGACGTAAAAGACGTAAAATCTTATAGTAATAACTTCTGCTTAGCCACTTTGAATTCAGACAAAATTACTTGATATGTGTCAATTATTAACTATCACTGTTTCCAATATTACTAAAGTTGAGTTAGAAAGGTGAATTTTTTAAACTTCACAATAATTATTTGGGAAAGTATTGAATTTAGGTATAGGACATAAAATATGTTCAGAATTTGACGCAGAATTTAAAAATAAAACAAAAAATATATACTTTAATTTAGAAAAATTAAGTTAACTATCATAAGCTATTTTTGGATCACCCTGTATACATGAAACTGTCATAAAAAAAACAGCAACTAAAAGTAAAAATCAACGTGTCGGAGATATAAAAAAAACAACACTGTATATTTTAGGAATTTTATTCAAACCTTTACGCACGCTCTAAAGGAGGATAATATATTTGATTGGGATCTTAATCTCAGTTAAAGATGTTTTAAACATAATAATAAACAAAAGAAGTTTTTTCAAAAATGCTTACTAGAAATAAATGCAACAGGAGACAAACCAATTTTTAAGAAATACGTGTTTTTTCTTTACATAATAAGAAGTAATACGTTTCAGATAGCAGGACAATACATAAATGTAACTTAATATTTTGCCAGACAGCTCTCGAATTTAAAATTTAAATTCTTAGGTGTCATATTTCACTTTCGAAGTGCCGAAGATTCAAGCAAGAAAGTGCATTTTCGTGAAATTTACTCGTGTCAAAAGCTGGTATGGCATGCAAAATAAAACGAGGAACTCCTTTAAATTGAGAAGGCCAAAATGATTCTGTACCCGTTGAAATGTATAAGATAATCGTTTCGAGTTGATTTGTAGAGAAAGTTATTTTCGTGTTTATTATTTACAGAGTCAAAAATGTATATATCTAATCAATTTAAGATCTCTCCCATAATAATGAAATACTTGAATTAAAATACTTGCAAACATATTATAAATAAATATGAAAAATAATTCTTTTTAAAAAGGCAACCATTTTAAAAAGGTCCATTTTATTTATAATCATATTCTATTTTCAAATTTGTAGGAGAACACAATTATATATGATTATATATTCAAAAATGATTGAAATATAGGGTTCATTCTTTTGCATATTCAGTGCAAACATATACCAGGATTTTTTTTTGAAATATTGAACAGCACATCCCGTACCTGACAAAATACAGTAGGGCCATAAAATTGTAAACAAATGGTAACGCAAATAATGATCAATATGTAACAATCAGTGTCGTAGCGTTCAATATTATCTATTGTTGTAAATAAACATGTTAAATAAATATATATATATATATATATATATATATATATATATATATATATATATATATAATTTCAAAGAAAATACAACAAAATGATCATGTGTAAAATAATAAAACAGGATATATAATAAACATCCATCTATGTAAACATTAAACCAAAACATGTGTTTACCAATATAAGAAGAATATATTATTTGCAGAATGCGGAAACTACATAAAGAGAATACTGACTTTAAGTATTTAAAATTACTTCTAATTTAACATCTAAACAAAAAGGTTAGTATATATTTCAAATCAAATTCTCCTAAATAACTAAAAAAAATTAACATAAAACAATGATTAGTTCTTTAATAAATAAATAAAATAAAACAATATTTTCCATCTCTACATTTTCTCTTGGAAAAGTTTTTTTTCATTGCTTAGCTTAAAAATGTTTTTAAACGTCAGTTGACTAAATATTGACATACTTACACTTTTGCAATGGCCATTTTGTTGTACATAAATATATTACACTAGAGAATAGAAATATTTTGTTTATTTACAATTTAATTTCAGTCAAAAACGTCCTCACATTCATCTAAATCAAACATGGTCATAAATATCATTAATAGTGCGGTCTCTTCTATAAGTTTGTCAAGGCCCCAAAAAAAAATTTTTTTTAGCACATGGTTTACAGCAAGGGTGCTCAAATGGTCGATCGCGAGTGCTTTTTGAGTAGATTTCGAGAAGAAAAAAATTTTTAATAAGTAGGTACTTAACTAAACTACAAAAATTTATTACCCAATAAAATAACACTCTGCTAGCGGCAAAAGGCGGCTTTATCAAAGGAACGCGCGGTACTTGTCAAAGAAAAGCCGCGTTTTTTATTTTTGCCGCTTTTCTAGAAATTTCGGGCGGCGCGTTTGACGGGAACATTCGAGACTTTCGTTCACGCCGATATAAATGTTGCGTCTGCAGGAATTGGAGTCATTCTGAATTGCAACTTAAAGGCAATACTACGTCGACACAAAGTTTATTATTAAATAGTACAAAATGAGTGCAGCGAAGAAATCTAAAACGTATCATTTTAATAACGATTGGGAGGAAGAATTTTTGTTTTGTATGGTGAAGGAAAAGTGCATTTGTCTTATTTGTCGTGCGTCAGTTGCAATACCTAAGCGTGGTAACTTAGAGAGGCATCATAAAACGGTTCATAAAAACTATGAAAAGGATTTTCCGCCACAGAGTGAATTAAGAAAACGAAAAGTACGTGATTTGATCTTGTTTGAAAAAAGAACAAACCATGTTCACAAGACCAGCCAAACAATCAAAAGCTGCTACGATCGCGTCATTTAAAATATCTCATATATTGCAAGCATTTATTGAAGCGGGTGAGACTTGGAGATTTTAAAAATAAAACAGAAATCATGTCTGCTATTAGAAAACTTCAGTTATCTCGTCCGACTGTCACAAGGCGTATTGAAGTCATGAGTCAGGACATGGTAGATAAACTAAAAAATGATATCATGGAATGTACATACTTTTCTTTACAGTTCGACGAATCTTCCAATATGACAGACACTGCCCAGCTGTGTATTTTTATTCGGATGGTATTTAATGACATGTTGGAAGGAAGGATTTTTGACAATCATTCCTCTGAAGGGGAAGACCCGTGGCGAAGATATATATAAATTAGTGTGCATTACAACCGATGGAGCACCAGCAATGACTGGAAACAAAAACGGTTTTGTGGCATTGTGTCGCGCTAATGAAGATTTCCCTTCATTTTTTTCAATCCATTGCATTATACATCAACAAGTTTTGTGTTCAAAAGTTTTAAACACGGAGCTCTTTAAGTTGCAGTTGGAAGATAGGGAGTCAGCTGAACACACTGATTTAGTTCTTCACACGGACGTCAGGTGGTTGAGTCGCGGAAAATTCCTAGAAAGGTTTCAAGAATTATTGCCCGAAATAACAGCTTTTCTAGACGAAAGAGGTGATGACATTCAGATGTTGAAAAACTAAAAATGGCTGACTGATTTGGCATTTTTGACTGACATCACAATGCACTTAAACACCATTAACTTGGAGCTTCAAGGTAAAGTTAAAACTGTTATTGAGATGATTAGCGCAGTAAACGCATTCAAAAGTAAATTGCAACTTATGATAGATCAACTGAAAAGAAAGGATCTGAAACATTTTCCGTCTTTGAAAGCAAGGATACCTCAGTTGAATTATGATACGTATGAGGCTGAATTAACAAATATTTTGGGACAATTCGAAATGCGTTTTTATGATTGTAGTAAATTGGCAAATGTAGCATCATTTATGAGTTATCCTTTTTCATGTAAAAACATTAAGGAATTAGCTACTGAAGTAGCAACTCAGTTTAATATGAACTCATGTTCTGTTGAAAATGAGTTGGTGCAGATTATATCAGATATACATCTCAAAGTTACAGCATCTGATACAAATTTCTGGTGTTTTATATCTGAAGATAAATATCCGAATCTAAGGCAAATCGCCCTTCAACTGACAGCAATGTTTGGGTCAACTTACTTGTGCGAGTCTGCATTTTCTGAAATGAAGATAATTAACTCAAAATATCGCAATCGACTAACTGACGATCATATGTCATCATGCTTTTCGATTAGCACTCAGTGGTTACGTACCATCTTATGAAAAGTATGCTGAGGTCATGCAGTGCCACGTTTCAACATCCAAAGTCACTCCTTAGTTAAGTTTAACACCATATGTAACTCTTTTGTTTTGTAACAACCAATAAACTCGCAATTTTGAATTACTATGAGTTTTTTCATTGATATTGTAGAGAAGAACCTAACTAAACCTAACCCAAACCTTGACTAAAATAATGTATATTGTGCACAAAGCTAATATCTATATATGCTACGGTACACCCCACCTAGGTAGGTAGGTAGGTACGTAGGTAGGGTGTATGTATCGTGTATGTACGACAACCCTGCATCACACATACTTGCAGCCTCTCAGAGTCGATCGTAAGCAGTCTGAAAATATTGAGGTAGATCGTCAGCAGTTTAAGTTTGAGCACCCCTGGTTTACAGCATTGCGCCAGTTTTCTTCCGTCACCTCTCTAACGGTGTTTTTAAATGTTCCCGCACATGACCTAATTTAAAGTTTTTGTTATGCCTTGCAATATATTTTTTCACTTGAGCCCATATTAATTCAAGTGGATTTAATTCGCAATCATCGAGTGCCATAGCCATTTCATCAATAACTTGTATTTTAAATTATTGTTTATTTTCGCTAATTATTCTCAAAAGCTCCCATTTCAAAGCATCATTTTCATACCGCATATCTTTTTCAATCAGTCAATTTATAATATCTTGTTTTCGCCAACAAGACGAGGGTAATTACTCAGCTAGTCTAGAATGATAGCTAGCATTGTTTATAACAATGACCGAATTTTCAGGGTTTGACTTAATCATTTCAGAAAAGTGATCTTCAAAAACATCTGCAGTCATCTCTTCGTAGCAATCTTTGGTAGATGTTGATTTAAACTCCAGTGAACTCAATTTAAAAATCCTTTGTCACTTCCAATATGAGTTACGACTAACCTGCGACCCTTAACGGAACGAATTTGTGAGCTAGTTAACAAGCCTTTTAAAAAAGCCTGCCGAGAACTTTAAATACTTTTATCCTGCCAAAATTTACTCACAGAGTGGCCTTTCGTATATCTCTTATATATTGTCTTCTCAAATATATTATTTCTTCTCTATCTAATAAACCTGATTTTCTGTTCTGCTTTTCCAAGAATATTTCAAATGATGTAGTATTTTCCATAACTTCTTTCTTCCAATTTTTGGTACTTGTTCGTCTTCACTTACAGCTTCTAAAATCAACTGTTGGAATCTCCTTCATAAAATAAAAGAAATGCATTTTCCTTCTTATTATGTTTCTTGTTTGTTCACCCACTTTAAATAGTTTTCTACAACGGCTTTTCTTAGGTAACTTCACAATACTACTGTTTCCACTTTTCCGTTCACTAATAAGTCTATATATAATGTATGTTCTTGATAATTTTAGGGACTTTTTTGACTTAACTCAGAATAATTTTGTTTTTAATCAGCATAATAGACTACCTGATTTAGTTTTTACCAATCAGCCATATCTTGTTGAATTGTCGTTGGAACCCTTAGTGACTGAGGATAACTACCACCCAGCTTTGGAGATTACTCTCAAACTAAATAAAAAACTGTGTAATAAAAACAACCTTGAGTCTTCCTTCGTAAATTGTTATAACTTTCAAAAGGCTGATTTTCACTCCTTGTACGCTCTAATGTCTGGCATTGATTGGTCATTGCTGGAGCCGTTTACTTATCCTGAAGATGCCTGTGCGAATTTTTATGAAAAATTGTATAATATATTCGACCAATGTGTGCCAAAGTACTCTTTGCATAAAAGTAATAAATATTCAACCTGGTTCAGCAGTGATATTGTTCGACAAATTCGCGAGAAGTCAAAGCAGTGGCACCTTTTTAAAAGAAGCAATGACGTACAAGTGTTTGAAAATTTTAAACGCTTGACAGCTGAAGTTAAAGCTGCTACCACTAAAGCCTATAAACAGTACGTTAGAAATTTTGAATCGTAAATATCAGTCAGTTCCAACAAATTTTGGGCGTATGTTAATAGTAAACGTTCATCTTTTAAAGTTTCTTTCCATATTGTGATACTAAGTTGCATAATCCCTCTGATATAATCAATAGCTTCGCAGATTATTTTGGTGGATCATACGTCGGATCAAGCGGAAATACTTATGATATAGAAAAATTCCAGTCGTCCCTCCTTAATATCCCCACTTTTGATGAGTCTGATGTGTTAAGTGTCCTTAAGAAAATTAAGCTGAAAATGACAACTGGGCCGGATAATATACCGGCATTTATTTTGAGGGACTGTGAATGCGTCCTGGCTCGACCGCTAACCACCTTAATAAATTTTTGTTTAAAATCAGGGACATTTCCATTAATATGGAAATCATCAAAGGTATGTCCTATTTTTAAAAGCGGAAATCGATCCGATATAAAATGTTATAGACCTATCTCAACCATCTGCAATTTCTGCAAGGTCTTGGAAGTACTGCTCGAACAAAGAATATACAGTCATGTTAACAATTCTATAACGCTGAGACAGCATGGCTTTTTAAAGGGACGCTCCACAGTATCCAATCTCTGTGTGATCACTCAGGATATCGCGGAGAACATTGACAACAAAACCCAAACAGATGTCATATATACAGACCTCACAAAAGCATTGGACCGAATAGATCACGGTAAAAAAAAGTCGGCCTTTGGCATATCTGACCAGTTAATTATGTTGTTTCAGTCGTACTTCACTGATCGAACACAGTATGTACAGTTAAATGGATTTAAATCTGTGGAATATTTAGCTACATCAGGTGTCCCTTAAGGTTCAAACTTAGGCCCTTTGCTATTTAATCTGTACATTAATAATATTGTCGATGTCATAGATGTAAAGTTTCTGTTATATGAGGACAATTTAAAATTTTATTCTGCTGTCGAGGATCTTGCTGACTGTGAGAGGCTTTCAGCGAACCTTGCACGCATCGTAGAGTGGTGCCTAAAGAACAACTTGCAATTAAACGTCGCAAAATGTAAAGTACTGTCTTATACACTAAAAAAGGATTCTATCATATACAGATACTATATTCAAAATCAACCTCTCGAGAGACCTGATGTGTTTACCGACCTTGGAGTCACATTTGATCCCTCACTTTCGTTTAATAATCACATTGACAATGTTATAGAGACGGCTAACCGTATGTATGGATTTATTGTTCGGATTAGCCAAGATTTTAACGATGTCAAGACTTTTAAGACTCTTTACAGTGCATATGTCAACTCCAAACTACAGTACGCCTCAGCTGTCTGGAGTCCTTTTTATCGGATATATATTGATAGGTTGGAGTCTGTGCAGAGACGTTTTTTAAAATACCTAACTTACAGAATTGATAAGGTATACCCACCTATTGGAATTTCTAATGATACTTTGCTGTCTAGGCACTAATTTTCTAGTCTCGATATGGGTAGGAGATGCTCCTCGATTTTCACACTCCGCAAAATTATTTCGAATGATATACAGTGTCCAGATTTGTTGTACAGATTAAATTTTAATGTACCGCGTTTAGCATCCAGATACACTGACTCGTTCTCCCTTAGTACTAACATTTTAAAAAACTCACCTTTATATACTTTGTGCAATGAATATAATAATATTAGTCAAAATGTGGATATCTTTCAGTGCAGTGTAAGAGACATTAAAAGATATTTTTTTAGGAATGTGACCTGACTGTCATTTTTTACTTTATCATATAATTTTTCATTTTTTTACTTAATCATATAATTAAGTTTACTTAGATAATTAGATGCTTTTTTTTCCTGTTCAGTAATCGGGTGTTTTGTACCTATAGAACAGTGTATGTTAATAAATAAAGTTAATAAATAAAGACATAAATAAATAAATAAATAAATAAATATAATATATAAATAAATAAATAAATAAATAAATAAATAAATAAATAAACAAATAAATAAATAAATAAATATTGTTGATTGACTGACTTCTGTCCCATTAGCACATGAGTTAAATATATTTTTAACAGTATTTGCAGGCATCTGGTGCACAAGTGCTTTGAAATCGGGAACAGCCTTGGCAATTAGCAAGCTAATATATAATGACGGCATTTTCAAAAAGTGTGACACAAGGACAAAACAAATTATAAAAGAATATATTCAATGTTGAAGATTATATCTACAAAGATACCTGTTTTCCTTATCTTGTACCTTAGCCCCTTTATTTACCTTTAATTGGACTACCTAAGACTAATAAATAATGGGCGAAGCCTATCAAACCCTTTGAAACAAAGGAAAGGTTCACTGAAGTGCCCATAAAGCGCTAATGATTGAATAAACAAAGTATAATAATTACCGTTTTTTTGTACTACTTTTAAAAATTTTAAAATTCATTTCAACATTAACTTTTATTAATGGTTTAACAATAATATTTCTCCATAATATTAAAGATTAGAAATGCGTTTGGAATATTTTAAAATTGTACCAATTTCCCTTCAAAATTAATGAGTTGAATCTGGCTTTAATAGCAAGAAAGCTGTAAAAAATTCAAAAGCTGCTTTAAACACTGAATGGTGTTAGACAAAAACATTGATTTATGTCATTTTGACAAATGGTTTTCATAGCCCAACATAAGAAAATGAAAAAGAATTATCTAAAACCTTAAATGCTGCCTTACTAGAAGGAATAAGTCTAAACTATTATATACTTTTGTGAAGCTAAAAATTAGCCTAATGACAAAATAAAGAAAAACAACTTTGGGTAATATATCAACAATGACAGGTCTAATTTAAAAATTGAATATGCCACTGAATTATACGTACTAGTTATTACCATCTTGATTAGTAAACCGATTCAATTTTGCCCTGTATCTCAAAAAAACGAGTGGGTTCTGAAAATTTGGTTTGGTGTATAGTGAGTCTCGCAAAAAAATAGCACAGGTTTGAGAAAACAGCAACCACGTTACCACGTATATTTGCTAAGCCAGCCATAATTTCAACAAAAACTAACACTCTTTACGTGTCTTGACAAGACATTCAAAGAAACAGGGTAAAAAGCTGAACGTAATTGAACAATACTTAATAGATTCTGTGAAAACCCATCTAGTTTTCTTTTTGCGGGGTGGAGGTGGGGGAGGAGTATCTGCGCTTGCGGTAAACTGGGTTACATATTATGCCTTAAAAGCCTGTTTCATCGCCGTCAGTCTATCAGTAACAGGTCCCTTTGATGTAGCAGCAACAAGGGTGGCGGAAGATTCCCCGAAGAACTAGCAACAATCTAAATCTTTGTTTCTTATACCAAGAACTCTGTAATGCCAAGTCAAATACTTCCTGTGGTACTTCTTGTTTGGCAGCCTCTAAATTTATCTATATAGTAACATAAACCTATGCAAATTTTCGTACTTTTTTTATCCGGATATCCTTACATAACTAACAGTATAAGTTATTTTTATCTATATTAAAGTAATTTTGAATATATTTAAAAAAAATCAATTTGTAACTGACCTTTTATTTGAAGGCATTTATGCCGTATTTTTATTTATTTTACTTTATTAATAAAAATAACACCCTCTTGCTAAATTAAGCTATTTTTTTTCTGATATATATTAAGAAATATTGCATTTATCTGCTTTATCAACAATTTTTTATGCAGGGTCATGCATAGCCTTAGGTATAGGTACATACAAATTATACTTATTTGCAAATTATTTCAAAACGTATATTAGATTATGTGCAGTGAAGATATGCTCATTAATTTTGTTTTACGATAGTAGCTTAACTCAATTGTTGTTGGGAACTTTAATCAAAAATACCGAAAGAATTTTTTAATTCTTATTATTCTCCATTAATTATTATAGAATATACACGCTTTTGATAAAAATAACAGATCTATTATTTAATAGATAAAGATCTATTAAATAATTCATGGAGTTAGGATACCATGGACGCATTTCTTAATAGTTGTAAAAAAATTTGGTTAAATTAACAAAAATCTGTAAAATGCTATACACTCATCATTCTAGTATAAATAAAAATAATCAATTTTTTCCCGGATTCCCGGAGAAAAAGAAATTTCACAAAAATTACATAATTTAATCTCTGTGTAAATAAATTGTTTGTTAAACTGTCAAAACCAGAATCAACACATTAATTGTGAAGCGAATTTTCTAAAAGTTCTTCAAAACAGCACTTCAATATCTTATTTAGATTTAAAAATATTCCAGAGCTTATGTTGTGTTAATTTTTTTGCATATATATGGCCAGCAGTTTATTTCACCTACTTGGAAAAAAAAATTGAACTTGTTTAGAAGATCAAAAAAAAAACAATATTATCAGCAATAAACAAAAATGGCACAAATCATTACCCTCCTAGATCAACAAAGCGAACAACTCTACCATGTCATCTTATATCTGATTATAGTCTATATAGACAAAGATCATAACTATGTTTCTAATTTTTAATATATGCTGAGGTATCCGTACTGCATAGAACCGACCAGTTAACACCTTTGCAGGTAAAGAAGCGAAACCTTTACACATAATACAAAGCCGACTAAAAAAATATGTAACCTTGGATGCGGAAGTCAGTCCACAGACGCCATCCGAACCAGCTCACCAAGGACTACGCCACAAGATCGCGTCGAAATACTAGCTGACCTTGAGGCAATTCAAAGATTTCCTAGTGGCTATCCATAATGGAGTAATACGAATGCCAACCCTCGGAAACTATACAAATGTTTCTGGATGCCAAGAGTTGGAACTAGTGGACTACAAGAAACGCCATGACTTGACGGTCAAGATCGCTGACCAAATGCTAGCAATTAAACCTAAATTTCTACATCCACATAATAGCTATTCATTATATTACTGTGAAAATTGTTTTTTCGTAATATATATGAAAGACTTAAACGCCATTTTCACACTAATATCATATAAAAATGTTTCTATAAGCGTGCGAAAAGTACACAAGTTTCACACTAGTGTGAAAAGTAAAACCCTTATCGCCTAGTGCCTTAAAGTGACATTTTTCATACTGAAATGGGTGTAATACAATAGACCCATCATAACCGTAATTAACGCCATAGAGTAATTAGAACATATGTTAGATAATTATATCTGGGTATAACTTTTTTCGGATCGCGACCCCTCTAGACTTCAATCGGACTTCCTGCTTTATGAATCAAATTGTATGTCTGTTAAACTTGTTGGTACCTTCTACCTTTTTGAAATAATTCAGAATAATGTACTTAAAATATGGCAGTTTTAATATAAAACTAATGCTAAAACCCTCATAACGGTCCATATTTTTAAACACGTCTGCTTAATTACTTCAAAACTGTGAAATGTATAAAAACTAGTCCAAGGGACAAAAAAACTCCGACAGAACTAAATTGGTGTAGCTACAGCAATTTTCTTAGAGATGTGCTGATCAAAAAAAAAAAATGCTCCAGGTCTAATTTTTTACTTTCCTTAAAAATGTGAAGTATTGTAACCGTGAAAAAATCATCCTTCAAGGTTTTTACAGATTTTCACGTTTTAGGGATTGAAGATGCCAAAAATAACATGTTTTCTTAATTCCGTCGGTCTATCGGTCTGTATTAGATCTGTCTGTCTGTTCGCGGCTAAAAAACTACTTACCCGATTAAGGATCATATGGTGAAGACTTCGTAAAAATCCAAAATGGCATCAAATCTACTTTACCTCAAACGTTGCACAAAAATCAACTGTTACATAGGAATGAACTAGTAATACTCATATTTGATTACGAAACCAATATAGCAAAACAAAATGGCGGCCAATAACATAGTTAAAAAATCATCCTGTAAAAACTGCTTATTAGATTGATTTGATGGCAGAATAAAATGGCAGCCAGATCAACGCAATAAACTGGTATTATTTTGGTACCAATTCTACAACACATAACAAAATAGCGGTTTAATGAAATTTTAAAAAAATCAGTGTAAAAAACTACTTATTGAAGCCCAAAAATCAAATGTGACATAAGTAGAAACCGATAAAATAATGGTATGAATCAGCAAATATTAAGTTATACAGATAAACAAATATATATCCAGCAATATAAATTATCAAATAGCTAACATATATAGTTAAATAACTAAAACTAAAATAACTTATCAAATATTGAACATACTATATAATTATAAATAACTAGAACTAACAGATTTAATATTTTTATCATTACAATGGAAAATATCCAAATAATCAAGCGATTGTGAATAGAATACGTATTGTTTTTTCTAGATTTTGGAAGGTAGAATAATGGTGATGACCATATATATATATTTTAGCGGGCACGTGAAAAGTGACTTGAGATAGCAGATTAGGAGCAGACATTTTATTATTTATTAACTTGTACAGAAATATGAGCAGAAAATATTGTCTTCTTTTCTCAAGGGTGTCCTATTTAAAAACTTTGTGGGAAATATCACAGAAATTTTAAAAATTTATACTGCACGCTTTCTAATTTGTCAATATGCACTTGATAAATCCAAACAGAGGAGGCATACTCTAAAAGGAATAAAAAAGTGAGCACAAGGTTTTAAGAAATCCTAAAATCCGATAAGACTTGGCAACAATATCCTCGATGTGATGGATAAATGGCTATCAAATATGACTCCCAAGTCTTTAAAATCTTATTTTAGGAATTCTACTTCTACTGAATGTTAAAACATTTACTTGATATGGTTTATCATGTACCAAATTCGAATCAACTAGATATAGAAATATCCGAGGCATATCAGAAAAACTTAAAGATATTTAAAAGTTTAGCACCCTGTATCTTGAAAGCGAATCGTTTCCCCACAATTATTGAACCGAAATTTTCGAACACAAATTAATATTCTTAGACCAATTTTAACTCAACATATTTTGTATAAAATGCAAATTTAAGACCATGGAAGCATTATTTCTTACGTTTTGGAGCTAAAATTACATAAACGCTCAATTAGCCAATATAACAAAACTATAAATGTTTATCAAAAAAAATGAACAATAAAATACTTGGTACACATAAGCTGTGTTTTTATAACTTATGATGCCAGCACATCGCAACTTTACAGTTTGCTTGGTATATTTTAAGTGATTAATGATGTATTTGTAAGGAAAATAACGTAGCCCAGTAAAACAGAAATACCGTCGCAAAATATCTACAAACCTTTATTAATTTTATCACGTATCAAACCAAGTCTGTGGCTATTGTCGTCTATATTTCTAATATATATTCTCTTCAAAACACTAAGTTTACTACGTGACCACACTTAAACATTTAGTCCATTATATAAGATTCATATACGCCATATCTTTTGTTCTAGATGTTCCTATTATTCATTCTGGGTGTCATTTTTCCTTGATCCCAAACTGTTCGATAGTGATTTCTGTTCCATTTAGTATGAGTTTTCTTTCTACAGTGGCCAGTGGTGTAGTATTTTTAGGATGTAAAGTTTTTTAATTTTTCAAAATATTAAACACTTAAATGTTTTTTTTTTACAAAATAGTTAAAATAGTTCTGACAGAAACTAACGCTTAAGATGTAAAAATTCCGCTTACGTATTAGATAGTCTAAACGTGCCACAAATATATGTCTAACGCAAGTTTCAGTCACACACATAAAATACCCCGAGTAGTCCAGTAACTGAAAGTTTAAGCTTACAAAAAAATTAGATAGTGGATCAAACCTGTTTTATTTTGTCCATATGGGGCCCTTTATGTCATGTCAAAAGTTTACCATGAGACTCGCAAGCGTTTTTGCAAGAACTCGAAAAATATTGCAAACACAGTAAAGTAAAGTTAAAGCCAAATTTAAGGTGGAGATGTTCCCTACAGGTACTCAATTTTCGCGAAAAATTAATGAACGGTATGGTTGATTTTTATCCCCTCCAACCTCACACCAATAGGAAATTGAAGAAATTGGTAAACGCGTCGAAGGACAATATTTTCTATAACTTCGCTAAAATTAAACAGTTTTTATTGCTTAAAAAAGCATCTGAAAGGTGAAAGCCGTCACAGAAATTTGTTTTTACCATAATTTTTCTAGAATACAAAAAACACCCTGGAAGGTACGTTTTTCTCAATTTTTGTTGTTAAAATTTGTTTATAGAGCTCAGGCGTGTGGTATTATTTTCCTTAGAAGGATAGATAGATAGATAGATAGAGAGTATGGAGGGGTGACTTGCGCCAACCTATTACTTAGGTCTCTCAGGTAGGCCCATTGTAACCTCCTTTGGAGTTTTACTCATTACGAGCCAGCCAACAGCATTGATGTAGTTCAGCACCGTAGCGGCTGAGCATCCTTCGATCTTTCCCCCATAATGGATTCTCTGGTATTTACAAGAGCTGAGAAGTAACAAAGAACATGTTCAGGAATCTCATCGTCGTCGTTACACCCCCTACAACTTAGATATGGAAGAACGCCCAAGGTATGAAGGTGTTTGTCTAGCTTACAATGTCCCGTTAGCATTCCTACCAGTTTTCTAACATTTTCTCGAGAGTGCTCGAGGAGGTATTCTGTCCGAGCAACCTCAGGGCCGCGAATTGCAACACCTGAGTGACTAAAGTCCTGTCTCTCCCATCTCTATTTTTGAATTTTTGTTGACTGTTCGTTTATCTTTAGATTGATCGCCTTAGAGGATAGTGGCGCGAAGGGTTCGGGGCCGCATGGTTTGCCCTTCTCTCCATTACGCGTCAACCTATCTGCTTTTTCATTTCCTTCGATTCCACTATGTCCCTTAATGAAAGACTCTGTGATCGTATCCTCTGGGAAACCGTCTCCAGCATATGGTGCACTCAAGAATCACTTTGGATGTTATTTTATTCATTTTTAGGATTTGCAAGACTTGTTTGCTGTCTGTGAGAATAATAACTTTTTTACTCTTAGTCTTTCTTTTTCTATTTGTATGGCACATTGCAGAATTGCAGCAGTTCTGCCCGGAAGATGGTTACCTCTTTGCCTAGGGCCATAATAATTTCCAGGTCGAGTTCTGGTATATACACTCCCAAGCCAGCCCCAGATTGATTCTGCGAGCCGTCAGTATAGATGTGTATGTCTGCCTCTTTTCCTGGTTCTGTTGAGCCGTTGATATCAATGTCAAAGTTTTTATTGAAAATAAAGCAGGGATCAGGGCATCGGTTCGATGTTCCACAAGGTTGTCTTGCGACAGACTCCAGGAACACTCGAGCATGTCCCAGACCCCAGTTTTTTCCACTCCACAGGTCAACGGCATGCAGCTTGATGTTCTCTGTGCCTCGCCTTTAAGAAATACATCAATAGGCGGCAAGCACAGCAGCACCTGCATTGCTATTGCAGGTGTGGAGCTCCTCTGCACTTCCCGAAAGCTCTTTGAATTTTCACTTAAGTATTTATTTGAGTTTAGGATGCTATCCAGGATGACTCCCAGATACTTGACCTGTTTATACAGACCGAGCTGCGTACCGTACAAAAAAAGGTGGTCTTACGTTTACCAGCTTCCTTTTTCTAGTTAGAGTACCAGCTCAGTTTTTGCAGGATTTACAGAGAATGCGTACTGTCCACCATCTTTCTACTAGTCATAACGCAGCTTGCATGGTTTCACACACGACGTTTTCAAATTTTCCTGTTAGCAGAACAGTGATGTCGTCTGCATAACCGGTTCTGTAGAATCCGTGTCCATTAAGATTCTTAATGAGGCTGTTGACTACCATGTTTCAGAGAAGCGGAGATAGCATGCCACCCTGAGGGCAGCCTCTGCTCACAAGCGCTCTCATCGTGGTGTCTCCCGTTTTTAGTTCGACTGTTCTGTTCTTCAGCATACAGCCAATCCAGCCATTAATTGTTGGGTCTACGCTGTGCCTGGTCAGAGCCAGTTCTACCTTCCTTCCTTAGAAGGTTTGGAACAATATCATTACAATACAATTCTTGCTTTGTTTGTATAGAGAGAAAACATTACTCTTGAAAATCGTGGTTTTTTTGTACTTTCTCAGAATTGTAACAAATTGATTGCCCGCAAATAAAAAACTTATAAATAATGGAATGGTTTTTCATGTAGCATCGTTGGGAAGCTAGAAATGAGTGTTTTATTATTTCTTCTAATCTCTCTACTTTTTAAGAATTTCAAATATTTTGTTATTACTGTGAAAATCTGACTTTTCTCTTGTTTAGGCCTTTTGTTTAGTTGTTTTTTATACGGAATAAATATGAATTCTAGAGCTTTCTAATAATTATAGTCAGCATCGTCTTTGGTATGCATGGAAAAAGAATTTCCAATCTGCTTTAAAAGAGAAGAAACATTTTTCACGTTGTGAAAGTTTCGACAGCTGTCAGATATGTTGTGTAAATATATTTATTTAATTATTATTTTGCAAGAAAATTAACCTATTATATTCATTTTTCATTGCTAATGTTGTGGTCAAACTGCAATGATTCGACAGATTTTTTAACTGGTATGTTTCGTGAATAGTCAGTCACAGCCACAATGCCGATGGACCATGTAAATTTCAGGGTAAGACAGGAAAATCTCACCGTTTATAAGTTATTTCGGTTGATATTTGTTAAAAAATTTCAAAAATTTCAAATTTCAAAAACTGTCAACATCAAAAAAAAATGTTCAGATGTGATCTTCATCTTGAATTTTGCAATTAATTTTTTTCCTCTACCTGCAATATTTTTTGTTTTTCAGTTACTGGATTATAGACGAACTAGCAAAGAATAACGAAAGCTTAAATAAAATATCCAATTTGTTAATAACCTTTCATCCGCATTCCGGCCAAACTTATTCAGCCATTGAATATTTTAGTCAGCATTAGCCTGTGCCGGGCGTTATTTAATAATATTACATTCGTAAATCTGTCAATGTAAATATCGTAAATATATTTCGTCATGCTACGGCGCCGGCGCTCACAATAAGTAATACACTTGTCAAGTTATGTATTATCTGACGTCTGCTGAGTAAGTGAATTTGTTAGCCTTCGTTAAACTTTTTTTCAATAGAAAGATGTAACCATTATAATAATTCCAATTTCTCTATGTGATGTGATTAGATAATAAAATCACCACTTATAATGGTTCTGTCGCCGTTTAATTATTAGCTCGCGCGTAAGAAGATTAAGCGTGGAGTACAGAGAGCAAGAGTTAAATCTATTGGTTTCGAAATATATGCCTAATTCAAGTCGGATGTACGAAACATTGGCCGAGCTACGATGGATCCCTACGATAGGGAATACAATGCAAAGTTGGGATCCATTTAGGAGATGTTTTATTTAACATTAGCGGGTACCCGCGACTTTGTTCGCGTGTGCTACTATAGTGAAAGTGATAATGAAAGGGATGTAAAGAGGTACTTAAATCGCCGTATTTGAGTATTTCTTTATAAACCACGTTTGTTGATGCATTCTCTGGCTGTAAAATAGCCAATCTACTACGTGAACTTACTCTAAAGCATGCTACATAAAGTTGACCATTGGAAAAACAATCGTAGTGCAAGTCTACTCCAGCTCTACTTAAGGATTGCCCTTGAGCTTTGTTAATTGGCATGGCGAAACAAAGCTTTAAAGGAATTAAAGAGATATGTGGTATAAAAACTGTTTCTCCCAGACCAGGGCCAGAAATATTAGTAGACTCTATTACAATGTTTTAACCTGTAGCAAAGTTCCATTACACAAATTTGGTGATTTTAAATTTCAAATAATCACTGGTAACGTAACTTTTAACGTTAACTCATGAGGAAGGATTCCTGAAGGGCTTAGAGAGTGTAGGAACTCGACAGGATAATTAACTGCATTTTTTGGTCTATAACTACATCTATTGAGTAGTATGTTAATGGTGGAGCAGTAATTTTTTCCAATAAAGCTAGATTCATCTGCTGTGCTATTTTTTGGAGTTAATATAGTTCGTTCTTTAAACCAAGAAGGGGTTTTATTTTGACAACTTTCGAATCCACTATAAACATTTAAGGGGTAGTTTCACCCCTTGGAAACTGAGTTTCGAAGATCCCTTCTTATCGAACCACTGCACTCTAAAATCAAACTCAGGTTTTTAAATAAAATAAATTATAATATTTAATGGATGGTTTTACCCCTTTGGACACATTGTATGAATTTTTTAAAAATCCTAAAATATGTAAAAAAGTAAATTAAAAACATGTGTTCAAGCGTTTTTTTGGAAAAACTAACCGGTTTTTAAATAAAAAAATATTGTATTATTTAAGTGGTGGTTTCACTTCTTTAAACACCCCCCCTCAAAAAACACCTTTTCAAGCGTTTTTCCGAAAAACTGACCCTGAAACCTCTACACCCTAAAATCAACCTGTATGCCAAAATTCAGCCTTTTACCTCAAACGGTTTGAGCTGGAGCGTGATGAGTGAGTCAGTCAACTAAGTCTTTTATTATATTATTAGTATAGATTAGTATAGATTAGTATAGATTAGTACAGATTAGTATAGATTAGATAGATCGGCTATATGGAACCTTATCTGTCTTTGGCAATATAAATATGATGATGATTTGAAAGAATAATTTCCTTCTCTTCGTGAATTCTAGCATTCATAACTTTGCGGCAATGACTGTTTATCTATTTGTAAAGACAATCTTTCATTTGCAAAGAAAAATGTCAACAAAGGTGAGGAACTAGAAGCGTTATAAAGTGATAAAATTTATAAAGTTCTGAAACCAACGGCACGCCTTAAACTCGGGACTGCTTGCAACATTATGCCTAAACGCGAATTTAAAAAGTCACTAGCAATATTTGTGTAAAAAAAACGCAGAATAGAAGTAATTAAGTTCATCTTCAATACATTGGGCTAAACTAATTGGATTATGTTCAGATGTTTTATTGGTCATAATTTTTCTATGCAAGGACAAATGTCCGCTTGCATACGGATCCACGAAAAGATCTAATTACTGAATGTGTTGAATTGTGAAATCTCCTTTCTAACAAAACTTAAGTTTGAAGCTGCCAAATCCTTACTTGGCACAACTGTGTTGAAAAACAGGACCATAGAAGTCTTAATAATGAAAAAGTTTAAGTAGCGCTGTTGTATAGATGCCTATTAGGACGGACTGACGGACGGAAGAACGTATTAATGCCAATTACGTACAATGTCAGTAAAAAGTAAGTAATTTAAACACAGTTTTATTACACAGATTAATAAATATATAGTATTAAACTCTAAACTACTAAATAAAGACATAAATAAAGCACAATAATCACTCACTACGATATTATATGTATAAACATTAATTGAACTTAAAAAGTAAAAAATAATTAAACTGACATAAACACAGAACTTTTAAAAAATTAAATATTTTCTTAAAAGCTATAGGCTTTAATTCAAGTGTGATTATGTCTCAAGCTTTTAAAAAAATATTCAAACTTTTAAAAGCTCTTTGCTTTGCAAGTAATTAATTTTTATTCTTCAAAAGTTTGATAAAAGCTTTTTTTAAATACCTTTTTACATTTATTTTATTTTATACTTTTTAGCATTGATTTTTAGGCACCCTGTATAAGACATTCACTATTGGACACCATAATATTGTATTGTCATTGGGTTTATGTATATATATATATATTCCAAATCTCAGCCAATTCCGATAAAGGGAACTGTTTTTACGTTTATCTATTTTCTAATGTTTAACATTTTTTTACGCAATACATGCACTATTGGATACCATAATATTGTGTTTTCAGTCAATTTCGATAACGAGAACTGTTTCAAAAGTCACTTGGAAGATTTGACCCAAACATACTAGCTAATTAACAATCATACAAGTGAATTTAAATAAAAGCGTTTAAAAATAAGGATTTTGCTGCTATAATAGTTCAAAAAAATCTAAAAATCAAAAAATGTTCCAAATATATGTTTTTTTTTAGTTCATAGAATTATGAACATGAAGATATTTCTTCAATCTCTAAGTTATGGTCATTATTATCCTACAGGCACAACGGATATACAAATACAATTTCTAATTCAATAATGTTGACTTTGATGATTTCTAAAATTATTATATACAAATTAAGAGAAATATATGTTTTTTAATCATAAAAATAATAAGAAACATAGTAATTTTTCATAAAAGCTCTCTAACGTTTTGGAAATACTAACACAGTTTGTTGGATCTGGCATAAATACATTTTTGTTTTCAGTATGTTTGAGTATGACTGAGTATAAGTGGGTAGAATAAAAATTTTGATTTGATAAGATTGAAGGCTAATTTTGAGTTAAAATTCGATTATTTTGCCGAACTTATTTTGGAAATCGGAAATTGAAAGTGATACGTAAAATAAAAGTAATTTTTCAACTAGACTGAAATTGAAAGTATTTAATTGTTTAAACGAGCACAGTGGATAGATACCATAATCATAGAACATAGTTAAAATGGCATAGAAATTAAAAGCATCTAATTTAACTAGTAACCTATTGGCACCAAATTAACAAAACTTAAAATATTTAAGACGTTTATACAACTTTTATCAATCTTTTTCGCAGAAATAAAAAATCTAATATTGGTATAGAGTTGATATTTTTTAATTGTGTTTATAGAAGAAAATTACTATATAGTAGATATAATAGCACTTTTCGCCCTTATACAAATTATGTAAAATAAGTTTTTTACTCGTTCTTGCTACAATCCATGCCACTGTAACACTAACCCAAAACAACAGCCCTCGGGCAAACTTCCCCATAAACCTCCCCTTAAATATTATTTTCATTCCGAAACATCAATTCCTTCACACGACGAGTAGAGAAAATGTGATTTTACGCACACCGTCCCCCTCGACTAAAACGGATTATGATTCCTTTTTGACTTTAGGCACAAACTTAGAGATTTTCTTTATTTTATAGCCTTTTTCGGGGGTAAAATATGATGTATTACTTAAGTGTAAGTCATAAGTATCAGATATATTTATTATTCAGAGAAAAATTTTTACGAAGCTTTGAAAGTTGTTAGGATTTTTATTTCACGTTATGAATCTGATTTATCGTCCTTTTTCTCTTTCTTTGAAAATGAAAGCGAAATTTTATTAATCATTAAGAGGGTGCTACGATAGCAGTAATGAATTACATAAAACTGAATTTAATCAAGTGAAACAATGATTTTTTTTTCTATAAAGCCCGGTCTATGTAGATATTAAAGCAAACTGAATTCGACCAGGCGCAACAATGATTTTTTCTGTCAGGCCCAGACTATGTAGATGCAAACCATAAAATTCGATTATTGGTATACCAAAAAGCGAGATAATTCATATACCTGAGAATTTTTTCCACTTTTGGTGTATACAAAACAACGCCGTGTAGTTGGGCTACACCTAAATATAATGACTCTATTGAAAAACTGACATAAAAATCACATCATCAAGTTATTTTACAAAAAATATACTGGACTGTGTCGAACAGCGTATGCGCGAGGAATGACATTTACAAACTTGATAAATTATTTTGCAATTGACAATGATCGAAGAAATGTAAACAAAACATTTTTTCCTACTCCATACTATTTTAAAAAGAAAATCGTTTTTTTCTGTGGTTTTTATTCTAAATTTCGGTAGAAGTAATAAATGAATCGGTTTAATACACGAACTTGTGCTATCAAGCGATTATAGACTCAATTTTACTCAGAAATTCCGGAAGGCAAAAAGGAAAATAAGCGATATTTATAAATCATCCGTTTCAGTTTTTTTGACACATTATGTTGGACTTAAAGAAGGATTGAAAGAAAATGAATACTCGCCTAATTTCTAAAAGAAGACTGTCATCCAGAGAATATTGGTTTAAAAACTAGTACATTCATTCCTTAGCTATATTATTCTAATTTATGAATGAAAAGTGTAAATAAATAATAATATTATTTAGGAATTTTTAATATATATTTTTAAAATCCCTTTTATTGTTATTGGTTTTATGCATATTTATTTCGTTCTCAGCTGGTAGGAAGTAAGTTTTGTATTCCTGAATTTTGAAAAATGTTTCTCCTTACTGGCACATACAGGAAATATACTTCGGCACAGTGATTTTTGTATAATTCTCCGAATCACTTAGATTAAAAATATTTTTTAATATATCTTCACAACTGCCGGTAGCGTAATTAAAATCGGCTTAAAACTGGAAATACAAACAAACCATTGTCACTGTGACTGTCTGTCTAAATGTAAAACTCTAACTAAATCAGCTTTTCATTTTTAAAATGTTTACTATTTTCTGTATTCTGAAATACGTTATGTGTCAAATTATTATAGTTCACAATAATAACTCAAGATGAATAGTAAGTAAAAGTTGAATTTTATCTTTTTTATTTTTATCTAATATAAAAAAATAAAACTTAAAAAGAAAAACAATAACACATAAAATTTACATCAATAAAGATGATAAGTACTAATCTTGGGTCTAGGATATACAAGGAATTAAAAAATCGGTGATTACATTGTCACAATCATTGACATTAGAAAAGTAATAATAGAGCCTATTTTATTTCTCCATTTTTATATCAACAAAAATTATTATATATCTTAACTATTAGTGATATTTTTTGAGATCGAGTTTATTTTATTTTATCCTTTTAGTTTTAGTAATAAGAAATTTTCTACCTTAGGACACGCTCGAAGTTTTTGATGCCTAAATCTAGGTTTAAATGTTGTATATCCTTAATAAAATAGACAACTATTGAGCTCATTGCACTTACAGTTCTGCTGAAATCATGGCAAATAATATTATATCAAAAGTTCTATCTTGGTATGCATATTATTGTTATAGAGAAACAAAAATACAAATTGCCAAAAAATTTAAATGATTAGTAGAATTTGGTGTCCCTAAAACTCGGAAAACCATAAGAAACTCGATATTTTGGATCATCCCTTCCTCTCAGTTTCACCCCTCCCCACCACACACCTGAGTTACTGACATAAGAAATATTTTGTGTCCAACATTCGATAAGGGGTTCACCTCCAGATCCCAAATTACTTATTTTAGCCAATTACAATTTATACATTAAATTTCATTGAAAATTATTAAAGCAATTCAAAGTTTAAATACTGATATTACTTCATTTTAATTTTTTTAATGTAGCTTAAGATACACCCAAATTACTTTTTTGGTTAATTATTCATCATCAAGTTATCGCGGTAACCCTCTTGCAGATAATGTTTCAAAAAAACGGTATTCCGTCGTCTTTGATTTTTTTATGCTTACCTTGAGACCAATCAGCGACTACCCTGAATATTTCCTAAAAATTGTATCCAAATTGGTGAAAACAAAAAATACATACTCCGTTTTTGAAACCCGATGATTTACCTGGGGTTATTTAGGCTAATAGTATAGAAGTCTCCCAAGCATACCCCTGATGGCGCAAATCCGATATAGTGGTCTAATAAAATCAGCATTTTTTTAAGATTTTACTTAATAATAACTGAATTTATTCCCAATTAAAAACGAAATAAATTATGGTAGAAGTAAAAGAAAAATATTGAATTATATATTCTATTTATTTATTTATTTATTTTTTCTGATATATTGTTTTTTCAGTTTTGATGATAGGGCCAGAATTTATTCAGATAGTTTCCTCGATCTAAGGTATCTAAAAGATACCTAGAAGAAAATAATTCGATTTTATATTTTATTTCCATAAGTTTTGGTAAAAGTAGTTTTTAAAATCCATATATTATTATTGTTGTTAGCTGTTTAATGTTGGTGTTATGATTCATACCTTAAAAAAGGCGGTAAACTTCACCCGGAATACCCATCTTTATATATGACCATGTTTAATTCTGTGCATTTAATTATAATATCTATAGAGTATTTTTTATATTTTGACACGCATTTTTAATTCCCTCGTAAAAGGGATATATTGTAATCGTGTAAAAAGATCACCCTTCAAATCTTTACGTTTCAGGGTCCCTAGATGCCGGAAAAGATCTCAATTCCGTCGGTCTGACTATCTGTCTGTCGGTCTAATTGTTCGCGGTATAGCTACTTACTTGATGACTTCAAATTTTATTATTATTATTATCAAAAATTAAAAGTCATCTAGGAATTATGTGGTAACATTTTGGTAACAATTTAACTCAAATTTTGTACTAAAATCAAGTAATACGTTATAATCAACTGATCAAAATTTTGTATGAATCCAAGATGACGAAATAAAATGGTGGCTTAATAAAATATTTGAAAATTCAACCTGAAAAACTATTTAATAGAGTGATTTCAAATTGTGTTCAAGAATTATAGGCATGAAGTGGTAAAACTGTGGTACGAATTCAAGATGGCGGAACAAAATGGTGGCTAAATGAAATGTTTTGATCGGGGACAAAAATCCAGGTTTTTACATATCTTTACGTTTTAGCGTCCCTAGATACCAAAAAATATGTTTTCTGAATTACATTGGTCTGTCTGTCTGTCAGTTCGGGGTATAGCTAAAAATTACTTACCCGATTGACTTCAAATTTGGTCAAAAATTAAGGGTTATGTGGGGATAATCTGGTTATATTTTGATAAAAATCCAATTTAGCGGAACAAAATGGCGGCCTAGTGAAATGGTAAAAATATTACTACTGAAAAACAAATTATCCATTTTACCTTAAATTTTGCAAAAAAATCAAGTGAACCATAGAAATCAACCTATAACATTTTGGTACGAATCCAAGACTGCAAAACAAAATGGCTGAAGTTTCGGGTAAAGGAAACAGACCGATTTATTTCTCGAGATACAAAAAAAGAGCAAATAAAAAACTTGTGATTGTTATACACAAGTTAAGTTTTTTTTAATAGGATATCCTAAACTTTTTTACTGATTTGAAATTTATATAATATGGCGATAACTGTTTACCCGTTTTTTAAATATTTAGGTTTAAACATTGTCAAAAAGTAACTACATTCACCATATCATATATTTTTGAAATCATTAAGAAAATATCTTTCCACGCATCAGAAATACTCTAGGGCGTCTCATTTAAACAAATGACATAAGTTGTATAATTTTCGCAGCTTTGGCATCCTTTTTTCTTTTTGTCGTTACCAATAAGAGCTATCCGTCGCCGAAATCTTCAGGTTCTGCATTTACAATTTTTTGGACCTCAAAAGAAAAGAGGCGAAAATACGGCGTCATAATGTAAAAAAATATCCTATGTATAAAAATTGTCTTGTTTTTCACTATCATGGATAAAAGAAAGGATTCATTACGAGGGAAGTGTCAGAAAATTACTTTACAGATAGTTTTTACCAAAGTCCGGAAGTTTCTCCATAATGAATCTTTCCTTTTATCCGAAAAGTCAAACATAAAACAATGTGTAGATGTTACTTAAATTTTAAATGGAACTAATTAGGTCATATTTTACTACCCGCAATAAAAGGGAGACAGTTCCGTGTAAAGCCAGTTTACCGCACCGATTTTTTCGATATTAAGGCGTTCACATATTGTTTATACATCGTAAGTGAAAATGTCTGCTTAGGTTATTTTCTATTTAAAGAACATAATTTAAATAAATCACCAGTTTGCCTTAATTGCTAAATAATGCAAATATAATAATTACCTTCATACATATTAAGTTTTAATTAAGTTGTAAGAAATTAGCTGTGACCAGATTGATCTCGTTTTAAATTCACCCACCATAACATATTAATCACATTGTATAGAGTGATAACTAAAAATAAAACAAAATGTTATTGACAATATTACTAGAAAATCATACATCACATTTCTTTTGTTCCACCAAATTGATCTTCCAGGATGTCAAACGAGTTTTGAAAAAGCGCGGTGTCTTTTTAGACTGTTATGAGTACCAGTTAGCCTCAGGATAGAATAATAAATTTTAAAGATGAAAGAAAAACCTGTTTTCCAGAAAATGGAACAGTATTCAAGAACAGCTCTAGTTTATGTTAAGAGTATATTTTATAGCAAAATTTTGGATTTTATTTTGACTATATTTGAGGAGGATAGAATTATTCCAGTACTTAGGGATTGGACTCGATTGAATAAAAAAAAGATAAAATATTCAATGCTTAAAAACTTAAGAATTTAAACTAAATGAATCGGTCAAAGATAGACAAAATAGTGTGATTTTTTATAACTAATTAGAAATCCCTAGTTTGTCTTATTTCTATTATAATTCGACAGTTTCTTATTTTTTAAGTTGTATTTTCCCTTTTATTTCCCCTCAAAGGATGGACGCATTGGAATCGTTAAAAAAATTAAAAAATCATCCTCTGAAAATGTCTTCAATGTCTGTCGTTCTATCTGTAAATCTGTACGTGACATTTCAAAAATAATCTAGAAATTAATAAATATTAAAAAAGCTAAACACTAATTCATGCTATTTAGCTTTTATTCCACCCTACTATATCGGGGTATAACCCTAAATGAGAAAAAACAGCCAATCAATCAAGATTGCCTTAGTAGTAAGGCAGAAGAACCTGCTACTGTTGTGTCAAACTTGTCTAAATGTCATAATTAGTTTTTTGTGTTATAAAAGAAACTTTGTTTTTAAAGTTTTGTGCTTCAATAACCCATTTTTTATTTCTAATTATTTATTTTGAAGGTATAAATGATATTAATTATTGAATGTGTTGTCTTTCACTAGCGGTATTTTTCTACAAGTTAATAATAAGTTAAAATAAAACGTTGGATTTTTTTTACATAATAAAACAAAATAAAGTTGATATGATATATTTTTTATTTATTAGCTAATGTTATCAGGTTTACATTAAACGACAATTAAGCTGCAAATACGTGCAACTGCTAATTTCGTCATTTTTCTTGCAGAAACACGCCAATCTCGCGTCGAGAGCTTTTCGACGTTTGCCCCTGCGAGACTGTACCTACCAAAAACCCCATGTTGTATTGGCTTTTGTTTTGAATGATCATAAAAAGATAGCATGTATATCAAAGTTAAATAATTAGTGAAAAATGTTTCGAAAAAATGTCTTAAAAGGGGAAAGACTGTAAGCATTCATTAAAATATTTGAGAGACGTGAGTGTAAATGGTTAGAAGAAAATATTGTTGCTTTTCGCAAAATGCTACTGGTACAACAGAACGAAACAAACGAGGCCGACCAGAGAAAAAAATTCCCAAGCAGGTAAACAAAGCAAGTGACATACAAATTTGCCCTTGCTTAAAGGATTCTCCAGTAAAGGGCTATCATTTGCAACCCATAAATAAAACAACTGAAATTGCCTAAACAACGAGATGCTGCCAAATTGATACAAGACGTGACTGAAACATCCCCTAAAACATATTAAAAAAAAGCTTGACTGTTCTTCCCTACAACCGATCAAATACACTGCCGAAGAAGCCCTTGCACTTTGTGTAGATGGCCAATATTTTAATGCAGCAAGGAGCTAAGTATAGAAATGCTAATATTTATCCATCATATGGTATGCTTAAGCAAGCAAAAAAATCTTGCTATCAGGAAGAAGAATAAATAACGATAACACATGTATCAGTAGAAATTAAATTACAAGCGATTGTAGACCAAACAAGTGGGGTTTCGACGGCAGCGCAGGTCGTACAGGCAAAAGTTTAGTGGAGAAGATATTTAAAATAAAAATTATTAAAATTTGTTTGCCGGATTTATTGTTCTTTTACAAGTGCACACAAAGAATTGTCATATAATCTACTTCTTCGACCACACAATTATATTCAAGAAAGAAAGTAAGGACCTCTCAAAATCAGTTATTGAAAGTATGGACAGTCAAGTAAAAAAATAACTCCAACGAAACATGAAATGCACGGAAAATAATTACTGTCGATCATGGTTTCAAAATGACAATGATAGACGGGAAAATATTAGGGGTAATTTCAAATACATCATTTAAAAAATGTAGGATATGTGGGGCAACCTCAAAAATTACGAATCAAAAAAACTGTAGAAACCATTGAAAACAGAAATAAGTCTATTGGTCCACATGCCGGAGGTTTTTACCTTTATAATTATTTTGATATATCTGAGAGTAGGTTTAAGTAACAAAATTGCAACGGATGAAAATGATGCTCACTTAGTAGACTTCCTAAGGCAGAAACCATTTGAAACGGCTGTCTCTGCGGAAATTAATATAAATTAAAAACAAAATAGAGAAATGATATACCAGATTATCAAAGCAGATTTTTTTAATACAGATTTTCCAGGCTCGAATAGGAGAGCTAATTTAATAGAATATTCTAATTTATGAAATAGAATAGCTGCCCCAAAACCTTTCTTAAAATCCAGTGATAAAGAACAAAGGGTCGGGTTTAGGGTCTTTATGAGAGTAAGTATTTCGTATTCTGCGGATTTTTCAAATTTTAAATGAAAGCCTATGTATTACAGTACAGATTTAAAAAAATAAAATTTACGGATGAAGCACTTTTCAACAAGAAAAAAAGTAAAAATTGGTCAAATTCCCTACAATTATAAAAACATTGCAACGCAAAACTCCGGAATATAGCATTAGAAATAAAAGAATACTTACAGTATCGCGTAATAGCTGTGTGTGTTTTTAATTTAATTGTTCTCAGACAATGCGTTCCCAAATATGAATTTTTATATGGGTTGGTATATTGAAAAGTAAAAATATGATAAGTTATTAGTCTTAATGGCGAATCTCAAATCTATATTTTAACCGTCGAAGTACACTAAGAAATTTTGCAGCTCTCAATTCTGAATGGGTTAAACAACTAAAAGCCTCTCCATATCGATTATCCAAATATAACATAAGCTCTGCTCAAAATATTTAGTTTCTTATCCTCTTAGTATAAATAAAATCCTGTTAACGAACTTGGCCGAGATTTTTGGTTGAGAAAATCGAGGTTTCTAAAATATGCCGCCATCGGACGCCATTATCGACTTAATATAGCTCGCACGGAAATCAGGTTTGTATTAAAAAAAGCGCATCCTATACGATTGACCCCACAGAAGCGTATTTCCTCGACTTACCGTTACCGAGCTGGGGCACTTAGGTCGAAAAACAAAAATTTCAAAAATTTCCGGTCCAAAAAAAGAGCCACGCAGACAGTAACATTAGCCACGTGCGTCTATTTTAACGATCATTAAAAAAGAAATAACACCCTAGGGCATTATTATAGAAAAATAACGCCTTAGGGAATTAAAAATAATAATTTGGCTTATTATTATTAAAACTAGGAACTCGGGCCAGACGCCCGCCCTCAGAAACACTGTGTCGCTTTATTAGCCTTGTAATATCCCTGATATGTTAATAACTATATTTGTTTTAATGTTAATAACTGTCAGAAATGTGAATGAAATTGACGGCAGATGAGCACGATGATTTCTTTTTGACAAACACAACTCAAAAATAGGTAAAATCGTTTGAACAGTGTTGGATTTTATTACGAGATATCTTTTATTATATTTTATACTTTTTGACAACTTCAGAGACAAAATCAATTCACTGATAGTTAAACTTTCCAACAGATACCTGATTCACACAATCTATGTGACATTATCTTCAAAGATCTTTTCAGTACAGTTCTCAATCTTCAGACGTGTTATCACTATTTTTTCGTTATTTTTATTACAATTCTTAGAAGAAAAAAAAATGAAGAACAAACCAATTACTTAAAACACCGCGCCAACAGAAAACTCGCACAGCGTTGCCATTTAACCAAAGAGAATATTCCCTATGTGAAGTGAAGAATTCCCATATTTTTGTAGAAAATTCAGCATTATAATTACGTTCTTTATAATAAATAAGGATTGTTTTATTGGTATTTTATTAATTACAAACGTAAGTAAGTTTATCATTAAGCGGTTATGTTACCTATTTAAAAGTTGAAATATGCCCTAAAATAAATGCTACTACAAATATTTACTAAGATTGCAAAGAAGTGATTTGTAAACATCCGACCGTCAAGTACTGGTGGGTGCCACTATTTATTTCTGTTATATTTTCCAGGTGTAATTATCAAGTTATTGCTACCGTTGATTTCTACGGGATTGCACTGGTCATGCTAGAAACCAGAACCATTTTATTATGTGCCCACCATGTAAAATTATTTCCTACCAGAATTCCAGTGTTTGCAAACTGGAAAACAAGCCATGGCAATTAGCATAACCAAGATACAAGATTAAGAAGGCTCAGACTAAACACATCTATATGCCTAATGAGCTAATCTAATTGACTGTAATAAGCCATGAATAATCTGATATGGCGCGTTCACTAAGTCGATCATTTTCTTGTCCTATCTCCTTTTTTCCAACAGGTTATTTATATATATTTATTATTTGCAGTGGTTGCAGCTGCTCAATGAAACTAGCTATTTTTTTAAACTACAACATACAAAAAAAATACAGATTATGGGTATGTAGTAAAATGAAATTTTATTGTTGTTCTACCAGATAAAAGTGACCCTTTAATTAAAACATATCAAAAAGTCATAGAATCCAAAAATAGCAGTTTAGAAGAAAAAGAATCGTGGTTTAAAATATTCAAACAAAAGTGAAATTTCAGCGTTTTAAAATTTTGATAGAGCCTTAGAAAATTTATCTTTGATCCAAAGATCTGTATCTTCTAAGCTTGATAAATGTATTCTTCTAAGCTTGATAAAAAATAACAACTACATATTGAAAGTTTACAAATTTAGTAAACGCTTCTTGTATTTAGCTTTATAAATATCAGTGGCGGATCTTCCATAGGATCATTTAGTCAATGACCCCCCAAAAATATTTCAGAAAATAAATTATTCATTTGACTGTCCCTCCTAATAGTTGTAATAAAACACGAACCTTGGGAAAGGTTAAAAACGCAACACTATTAGCCGGCGTGGTTCGAATGGTCTTGTTGAGTTTGTTAAGCATTATAAAATACGCTATACTAAGCTAGGCTGTGCAGTCCGAATTGCCCTGATTATCTTAAAGCTTGAGTACCCGAAGATTTCACAGCTACCGAGCGGCAGCCGAACGTGATAGCAAATGGAATATGAAATCGAGATTTGGGTCATCAGCCGGTCTCTTCTCATAATTCGATCGATCGGTCGCGGCATCACGTCGGCATGCGGAAGTTGAATTGTTCAGAGAGCGCGCGGGCGATATTCTAACTTGATATTGTTTCGGACGTTTTTAATCGGTGAAAATTGATTTATATACTGTTTTTTCTAATTTATTTTTATGATCCATATGTGAGTTGGAAATATACAGGAAATAAACTGTTGGTAGTGACTAGTGCAAAAAAACTACTAAAAAGGGCTTACGAACTTAATTTTTCAAAAATAACCAGTTTCAAAGTGGTCTATGTTTGAGTTGTGAATGTAGATGAAATAAAATGTCGGTAGTGCAAAAAATTAAACAACTAAAGAGTGCTAAGGAACTTAATTTTAAGAAAATAACCGAATTCAGGGTAAGTGGTCGCAATTTGCCAGAACTTAGTATACGACAAACTAGTAAAGACAAAAATAAAGAGGTTCATCGAAACTTTCGCAAAAGGATCTACGATTTAGCTAACAGGATGTGTTTATGAAGTCTCTAACTCATTTTACTGTTATGTTTCTTTGTTGTTTTCTGAGGACTCGTCGGACTCATTATGGTACAAAACCGGTGTTAAAGGCTTAAAACACTTAAAAGAAAAAATAAAAAGACATGCGTTTTCTGCAGATCACATGATATGTTCGGTGAACTATGCTACGGTCGAAAGTGTTGATCTTCGCACTCAGCTAGATACAGCTTATAGAAAATCCGTTAGAGATTTTAATGAAAATGTATCAAAAAATCGTTATATTTTAAACAAAATTATAGATTGTGTAAAATTTAGTGGGGCATTCGAGCTGGCTTACAAATTTTGTTGAGGAGTTGGGCCAAGATAGACCACCCGCTTTAGCAATATTAAGTATCGAGAAATCGTTTATAAAAGGAATATGCGTGCAATTTAACGAACGTGTCATTGAGCACTTTTCAAATTCTAAAGAACGAAGAGTAGACCTGAACTTCAAGAGAATTTAAAGCTCAATTTAAAGATAAAATATTTATTTTTATTTTAAGTATGCCGATTTTTAAATTTGTTATTGACCTCCCAGTATAATTCACCACGAGCCGCTACTAATAAATATTTACATTTAAGAGGATATAGCTCGCTACTCACTATTCGATGGGATTTGTTGCGATGCGTCAATTCACATACGTTAACGCATTCGTACATCAAGCTCTACTTTGATGAGCCCAAAAGCTTGAATTGGCGCCAAAGAATCGCTCGGAGGAACCGGGCCGTCCACACTATGCGAAGATGTGCAAATCGATGCATCAAATCGACGAATAAACGAATAGTGAGCAGCGAGCTTATCTGAGTAAGTATAAAACTCATAGACTTCTCAACCCCTTATTAACCCACGAAAAGCAAAATGTCTCGAGTAACACAATGCTGTTTTTCCGCTAAAATTATTTATTTATTGAAAACTATACACTTTTCGATATTTCCGATATTCTATCATAAAATTTAGATATAATTTATTTTAACTCACAACGGTTTTTTTTACATGACATACATCCGGCAGATTTGTTGGACTAGCGAGGTTTCTATTGGTGACGCACATCAACCCTATATAATGCAATTATCATGTGATTTATGTGCACTAGCAAAACCGTTAATTTAAACTCAGTCCAGTATCCTCTTCATAGACATCCTTAAGAAAAGTCAGACGTTCTCGAATACAAACCAGAGAAAGTAGATTGGTAGAAACTCTAATCAAAAATGTGCAAAAATGCAACACTCTTCTTTCATCCATCGTCAGTCATTCATTTTCTTTGTAAATTCTCTATATATGCTTAGAATTTCAGAGAGACATGCAGAGAAGTAGAAGCAATGAGGAAATGTAACTTAAATAAAACCTGTCTGCTTCCGCGTCTATGCAATATGAACCGTTTTAGATTTTTAGGGCTTGCAAAAAGCATAAAAATGTGGATCAGTAATAAACAGCAGTTATACCGAAGGAAAATTGTTAAAATAGTAACTTAACACAGTTACCATTACTTAACACATCAGCAAAATCGAACCAGGTCTTGTTTAATATTGAATTAATTTGAATAAAATAGTTTGATAAATTTGCTGAAATATTGGGGAATCTGCTAACAAAGTGCTTCTGTCACAATAAGGGTTTCGTGTGAAAAAAACAAACTGTCAATTACCTCACTGTTAGGTCACTAAAAATGGTTTTCGTAAGTTGAGGATATGTTGACGGTTCTTGCAGCAGTAAAACTTGAAGACCATTAAAAAGGAAACAGAGTACGCGCTGATGTAAAAAAAGAATTGGAAAAAAAGATCATTTAAACAAGCACTAGCCCGCCCTTATAGCAACATTTTTGCAACTAATTATTAACTTTTCTGTTAACCAAATTCCCTGAGGACCAATAAAACGAATCTTTTTGCATTGCAGGCTAGTTTAGTTACTGAAATGCAATGCTATGAGAATAAGATGCAATGAGAGGCCTATTCAAATGGATTTTTTTGTATGTGATATTGAGGCCAAGCAATATACAAGTGAATGTTACAACGATTCTTTGTGAACCTGGAAACCCTCCATCTTGGAGTAGTCAATATGTAAACATCGAGGCATATGATGCAGCGCAAAAAGTAATTTGGTTTTGATCATTCCTTTAAGAGATAAGCAATATAGATTAAAACCAATAAAATAGTACAAAATTGGGACATACCAGTGAACATTACAAGCACAGGAAAATAAAACACATTGTCAAAAATACCTATACCATATTATATCATACTAAATTCGAGAATGTGTCAATAATGAACGCTAAGATCAAGAAGCAATTGACTGACATCTCCGTTTATTACCAAAACAAAAGATGTCTATAATGTTAATATTTATTTATTAAGAAAACAGTTACAATGCTTTAGATACAGCTAATGTTCTAATTAATATAAAAAAAAACACTTTAGTTTCCAGTGTGGACGAAAGCATAGAAAAGACACATTTCATTTTCAGATTTTAAACTCTAAATTCATACTTTAAACTTTCAAGGAGGGTACAGTGGATCAAGTAAGTCACGTTACCTTGGAACCTTCTTAGCACTTTTGCAAATTCCGCCCAAAGAGATAGACCTTCGGACGCAAGTATCTGAAAATAGTCGTTGTGTTCTCTGTAACACTTCCATGCCATGCATAGGTTAGGATAGATTAGTTTGCTCCTTTAGAATTTCCGCAATTTTTCAACTTAATATCTTGGTTCGAATTTCTGCTTATCTTGCCAATAGAAAATGCAAATTACGATTTCAATATTTCTCTTCAAAAATTATTAAATACTAGCAAAATCAGTAGGAAATAAAAATAAAAATTAATTTTAGTGCCGAAACACACTAAGTAAGCGCCCAAAGGAGTGCGTTTTGAGTACGCTCATACAAAAAAAAAACATTTTCATGTGACCTGTCCTAATGTCTTTCTTTTATAGACATTTCCCTAGTTTTCTTTATGTTTTTGGCACTGTATTTATGGTCAAATTGATGCCCATTCCAGAAAGATTTTACTTTTTTACTTCATATAGGAAAAAAAATGGATAAAATCTACATTATAAATACAACATTTTTACTTTAAGGCTTTCCACTTAGACAAAAAATTAATACAAAACTTTACTTTCAGTGCTTCACCAAAAGTTCTAATTCAGTTTATTACTCAAAAATTAAAATTTCTGCGAAAACGCTCGGGCCTTAACTTAAAAATTAAAAATGCTGCACGCATCGTCGGAAAGTGAATAAAGTCACCCCCGCTTTTAATTTTCAAACATCTACTCGAGGAATGTGGAGACATAAAGGTGATGATTTATATCTTCATCATCAGGGACATAATTAATATCTTCCCTTAAGGGACGAAATTAATCCACTAATGATTTTAAAACTTCTACTGGAGATCCCCTTTTTAATCTATAATGAAAGTTTTCGTTTCTCATATCATATGAATCTCTAGATATTTTCTGCTAATAGAGTTTCGTTTATACGGATATCTTTATACTGCATGTCTAAAAAGAAAAACTCGATGCATGAAATTTTTTTTTAAATAATTTAGAAAATGGCTCAGGTTTGTAGGAGCTCAAACTGATATAAAATGTATTATAAAAAAAATTAAAACCGACTTCAAAAAAAACACTTAAATGCATAAAATTATATTTTATTTTATATTCGAAGTCTAAATTTTATAAAACCCAAGTAAGACCTAATTACTAAGCATATTATAAAAAGACATTCATGTATTGTGAGCCTTAATGTCTAATGTCTACTGTCTGTATTATTTTGACGCCGACTTATCAAATAAATAAAATCAAATTTCCAAGGCAGAATTTCTGAAAGTTTTTTTTATAAAATCTTTTATTTCTTCCCTTTTTAGTTTTATTTACAAAAATTGTATTGAAAACGTCATGCTTAAAGTCTTCGATGCCTAAAGTGGGAGGCCCTTAATAAAATAGACAAGTAGTGAGATCCATTTATGTATTTTAATTGTTCTAATGAGTTTGTATAGGAGACCAGTTTTAATTATAATTTTATTCTCAAATTATGTTTATTAATATGTCTGCACCTTTTATGACTGGTCTATAATTGCATTGCAATTTTCAGATCACTAAAAGTTATTATTATTATTATTATTATGATCAAAATCGACAATCAATTTCTCAACAAATGTTGGGTTCCAAGCCCATCCCGGATGCATGCATCAAAAGGAGTGGGCTGGTTTCTGTTAGTTCTATAGTTCTATGTGTTATCCTGTAAGAATTTTCTCAATTTCAATTCTACTAATTATTTTAATTTGTATTTTGAATTTTCTATAATTATGTACAGATGGCGCTTTTTATATGATATTAGTTGCCGTGATTATCGTAAAATTAAAAGCAATAATAATAATAATAATAAAACAACGCAACATACACACTGCTTTTATAGACTACAAAAAGGCGTTTGACAGTGTACCACATTCCTGGCTCATACACGTAGTAGGAATATATAAAATTCACCCTATGATCATCAACTCTCAAGCACCAGTGGAGAACGAACTTGAAGATCTATAACGGCGATCAATTTCGTACCACCGATGAGATACACATAAATAGAGGAATTTACCAAGGAGACTAGTTAAGTCCCTTTTGGTTGTGCTTAGCGATAAATCCCCTGTCCACGTTGCTCAACAATATAGAACATGGCTTTAACATTAAAGCCAATAGAGATCGTCTCTATCCCACCTTCTGTATATGGATGATATTAAGCTCTATGGTGGAGACTAAAAAAGCTTATTGACGTGACATACACCTTCTCGAAAGACATCCATATGGAATTTGGAATGGGAAAATGTAAAGCCTTAAACATTGAAAAAGGCAAAGTCATTAATGGTGATGTAGCCTTGCCCAATGGAGAAATAGTTCAAGCGATGAACCAAGGAGAGACCTACAAATAACTACGCTTCCAACAAGCTAGACTGCTCTAGGATAAGCAAGCAAAAACCAAGATGAAAGATCAGTACATTCAAAGAGTGTGAGATCTTCTGAAGACAGAACTGAACACCGGAAATCTCATTACAGGAATTAACACCTATACTGTGTCTGTGGTCACCTACAGTTTCGGAATCTCGAAATGGACTAACACGGAGCTAGAGGGACTTCAACGAACTACTTGCCTAATGAGTACGTCACACCACCCAAGGTTATCAACTCTCCGGACGACCTTACCACGAAGAGAAGGCGGAAGATCTCTTATTGACTTGACCAATTCGCAATCAACAAGGCACAAATATCAAGCTTCCACCGCATAGTGACCTTAAGAACAACTCATACTCTCCACTCAATCTCGCAAGTGACAACGTCTGATGGTCACTTTCAGACCCCGACAAACAAGAACAGTGAGCTCAAATGGCACTGCACGGCCGACATCACAATGACTTGAATCAGCCACACATATATAAGGAAGCATCCATGAGGTGGCTGAAGGATGGACAACTATTCCCAGAGACAGAAGGATTTGTGATAGCAATAAAGGACCAAGTTATTAACATACGAAATTACACGAAATTCATCATCAAAGACCGGTCCGTGACGAATAATCGGCCTGATGTGGTATTGTTAAATAAGAAAACAAAGAGAGCTTATTTGGTAGGTGTCGCTGTACCCAAAAACAACAACATGTTAGATAAATATCAAGAGAAAAAGGCTAAATATGCGGAGCTGGCCATCGAGATAAAGCAGATGTGGCGACTGAATAAGGTTCATTTGATACCGATCATCGTATCATCAACTGTACTAGTTTCAAAAACACTAGAACACAAACTGAAGATCATAAGACTGCATACTAACACCTTCATCGACATCCAGAAGGCAGTCCTCCTCGCCTTCAGTGAAGAAATATTTATTTTTTCGTGTTGGACACAATACAAAATGACGCACTATTGCCAACATTTTGATTAATTTTCACAAAAATATAGCTAAGATACAGAACAAATCAAAGCGTTTGTTATTATTGACCCCCTCCCTCCTCTCAATGCTATTCGAATTAACCTACATACCTCAGAATAGGTATAAGTGTGCCTTAATATTTCTAAAAAACAGGTCATAAAAAACTAGTAACTATGATGTAATATTTTGCTAAAATTTAAATAACTCAAGTTATTTGTGGAGGAATTTGTAAATTTTGTCATGTTTCAGACTTTTTATAACAGATATTTCTTGAATACCGCTGTATATATAGCGAAATGCTTGGTTTATTAAAATAATCATGAAGGTAAAACTGGAAACTGCGAAAATCTGCAAAACATAGTATATTGAATTTAAAAAACTCTTTTCGAACCATCTGTATAATTTTATAATTCTTGGTTTATTTGTTAAAAAATAAGTATTTTTATTGTAGTTAAAATATTTCGTGAATATGCGCTCTATGTAATAAATACACTAAATTAAAAAAGCTGACGGTAACATATTCGGGATTCAGCCTGTATGTAAACAATTTTTCTTATTAGTTCTAATCAGAGTTATCATAATTTGTCACTTTAGTTACAAAAATCAAGTAAACAACTTACAAATTTTAATTAAAATATCTATATTTTTTATAACTACTCCTTTCTAAATTTAACACCAGGTATTTAAGAGTGCAAATCCACGCTATAAAATTTCTCGTGTTCATTTTTCGAACTCAAACCTCAAGCGCCACTCTGTAGATGACGCATCAATGTCAGAATCCGATTATTTTTTAATTGTTTCCAAAATAGGCCATATAAATAAATTAACACGTTCAATATTTAATTTTATAACATATTTATGTACAAACATTACATAAAATCTATCAAATACTATGCAAATAAGTAGTTTCACTTTTAACGGAAAAATTTCAAATATTTCAGAAAACGCTTAACAGTGACGCAACGTTGTGGTATCCCCTCCATCCCAAGCAAATAACTTTAGGAGTTTTACATTCCTTTGATAGAAAATTCAAAATATTGCACATGGCATGTATTTCTTGCCTCGTTGATATATCTATCTTTGTTGCGAAATGAAATAAAACGACAGAGTGCTGTTAAAGAATACCTCTTTTACAACTATAATAAATATGATCTCCCCTATTGACTGTTTTTTTGTCAGCTAGCCGAAGTAATAATTGCAAGGCCTTTCGACTTTCGGCACCTTTCGGTGTTTGCCGATAAAAACCAGTTTTTTTAATATCTAAATACCGGGAATATTGGTTTCCTTATATTTTTATGATAGATTGAGTCTTTGGTTGCGAATTTCCTGTTTGTTTATTATAGGTGTGTTTTAAAAATAACTAGTACTTGTATTCTTAAAACGTCGACGTTTAGTTTAGAACTTCTCACTCTTGTGACTGTGTCTAAGCTTTCTAGATATTTGTTTATGAATTCCTGTGTTACCTGTGTAATTAGGATATGTGTAATGAGTGTAAAGGACGTAAAAATACGAGAGCAGCAAGACCTCGGCGCCGAACTGCAAAAAATTTTGCAGTGAGAATCCTGGGAAAATGCAGAATAAGGGAAGTTCAAATAATATAACTATAGGTGCTCGATTTTGAGACCCCTCATGAATTTGAAGAATTTGAAATGGACAATTACTGATTACAGTACATCATATTAAAAATATCAACATATTTTTTACGTTTGGGAATTTTTTAGAAGGTACATGGTGGATGTATTTCTGAAGTACATATCTTTTGTTTGAAACTTAAAATAGCCCAACTTTGAAGGAAGAAGACTATTTTGTTCTCAAACAATGATGAAAATAAATAAAATAAATGTGTTTTTATAGGTACCTAGGCAACACGATTCTTTTAGAATTTTCTTGTTCATTTTTATTTCATATTCATATTTTTATACATGAGGTGAATTCTCTCTGAAATTCACATAAATACCTACGGTTTTTATATTTGTAAAATTTAAATATGTTTTGTAATATTAATTTAATTAAATTAAAACCATCAGGGGTATAGTAATTCGGTAGGTATAAAAACTTATTTCCTGTTGGTAATATAATTGTGGTAGAAATTAAAAGCTCATAAAATTAGACACTTTTTATGCAACACTAATACTTTCATAGTGGTAGTCCCATAATGCTGGCTGATGCAATTTAACTCACCGGATCCATGACAATCTGTGTAAGAATAAAGCTTTTAGTTGTCAGTATTATATTGATCCTTTTTATGTGACTTCCACTTAGAAAGTTTTGCTGTTTGCAGACAGTAGCAGGCTTTAACAGCGTATACCCCCACAGTTATCACATCACAAAGAGAAAATTATTGGGAAGCAACTTTTTATCGGTACCTAATTTACTAAGGCATTGCTTGCTAGTGAAAAAATAATTCTTGCGCATGGCTATGCATATGTAACATATTAAATATCTTAGTCTTGTATCTACAAACAAATAAAAATTGACCTTTTATATATTTTCAATCTTGACCAAAAATGTACATACAGATTCCTGAATCGCTGGAAAAGTAAGAAAAAATTGGGGATATTAGTTTTCATTTCTCAAGTAATTTAGTGTACTAATGTATGTTACTGTATTTATGTATGTACAGTGTGATCAGTGTATCTTGATAGCATTTTAAATGTAATAACTTTTTTACTTTTTAACTTATCGGAGTGAACAAAAAACCAATTGTAGGGTTACTTAAAACTTTTTTTCTGGTTATTAGAAAAACAGAAGACTATTAATTTTACAAGATATCACCATAAGTTGTATTGTTTAAATCGGATACACCTCGGCACACACTCTATACTATATTTCCCTCAAATGGAACTCTTCTTGCAGAATATAAATATATTATCTGGTTTGATAACTTTATCTTCAAAGACACCCGATCAATTTAAGAAAAACCATATGAGGCAGTGTGTTAGAGAGAGACGGACAACACTATTACATAGTGGAGTGAGAATAGGTATCGAACCAGATATAATAATAATCTGCAAGAAGAGACCCATTTGAGGGACATAGTCAGGATGTCCCATTTGAAAAATATAATTTATAGTAATATCTTGTAAAATTGACAGTCTTTTTTTTTAGGTTTTTTACAAGCTTGGTAATTTATGTAATTTTTTTTAACAAGCATTTGACCCTCCCACACTAATAATATAACAGACTTAATATTTGGACAGCACATATTTAGGATTTTCCCATAAGAGACAATGTTTTAGAGAGAGAGGGATAACCTTGATTTCCTCAAATTTTAAATACGAATAAGCGAAATCTGTTTTGTGATGTTACATCCTCTCCAAATATGAAAATACAAATTTCCAGAAGTCAAAATCTCAAAAACAAGTAAAGATACTATATACAAATAGCTAGAATCTGGGACAAAATTCAAAACCTAGAAGAAATTGATGTTTTATTTAAAAAATAAAAGTTGATACCACCACTACGTTTTATACCAATGTGTATATTTCAAAATATTTCTAAAATGTAACAAAAATAAGTAAAGTAAATAAGCATCCAAATATGTATTCCTCTTTTTTTTAACTGGCATGTTTTTCATATCAACTAATCAATTTAATGTTCCAAAAATTTTATAAGTCTTATTGATCTGATTACTTTTACTACTTTATAGATATTACTTATATATTTGTTTAAAGTTATCCTAAGTAAAATAAATATATTTTTATATTAAAATATGTTTTTTGGAATCTTAGTCTTATTATTTCAATTTTTTCTCTTCAAATGTATGTCTTAAACTCCACCTGACATTTTTTTTCTTTCACTGCTCTCTCTATTTTTGGAGCCTCACTTGGTTCCCTCAAAAACAAAAGTGTATGCCTCTGGGCATTATCATATAAGTGCCATACGTATACCAGTCAGTTTACCATGTTGTTAGGATATAATAGATAATATTACAACAGTTTCAACTACTATGTATGCATCTTTTATTGTAGGGATGATATTAACAAAGGCCATATATTCAACCAGTTTTGCAAAGAAGCGTGGTAATGATGTTGAGAGTTTAGAGTTCCAAGATGAGTCTCCAGCGAGGTCTCCAGGGATATCTTTGTGAGTATAAATTAAGAAATCTTTCAGTAAAATATTTGAAAGTATCACATATTAGTAAAACTATTCCTAATACAATGTGTCAAAATGAATTACGAAAAATTTTTTAAAGGTTTGATTCAAGTAGATTCTAAAACCATGACAAAATTACAATAAAAAATAGATTATGCATGCACAAGTGGTGTTTGCCCTGACATGTTTTGTAAGGGCAAACAATGCAAGGTGGCAAAATGTAAGGTGTTGGCTGTAGAAACGTTATTCCATAATTTTGGGCACTTGGTTGTACTGTTTTACAACCACATTTAAAAAGTAAAAATTTGTCTTGGTATAGGCCGTTAAAATATGTAGGATAGGGAAGCGGTTCACATGAAGAGAAATATAGTTTGATGATGTGAAAATAAATCTAGTAGCATATAAGAAGACTGACACTTATATAATTCTAACACCACTTTTATTTGTTCTTAATTATTACTGGATTTACTAATATACATATATATATATATATATATATATATATATATATATATATATATATATATATATATATAAATATTTATATATATATATATATATATATATATATATATATATATATATATATATATATATATATATATATATATATATATATATATATATATATTTATATATATATATATATATATTTATATATATATATATATATATATATTTATATATATCTATATATATATATATATATTTATATATATATATATATATATATATATATATATATATATATATATATTTATATTTATATATATATATATATATATATATATATATATATATATATATATATATATATATATATATATATATATATATATATATATATATATATATATATATATATATATTACATGAGACTGTTTGAGAAAACATAAAACAATATACATTGTTCCTTAATTTTATGCTCATTTTTAAGTAGGTCATTCTTTGGCGTATTTTATGAGAATTCATATAAACATGTTTCCTATAGTCTATGTTTTGTTTTGTCTTTGAGATACAGGCTGTCTTAATAAAAAGAAATAATTTTTTATAGATATTTTAAATATATTTCACGACGATTTTGGTCAAGTTTGATTGGATGACAAGGGGCTGAAAGTATTAGGTTTATAATTATCCCTTTCATGGCGTCTAGCGGGAGGGCAACATAATTCATATTAAAGAAAAAGTAAAGTATGCCACTGGTTTATAAAAAGTTTTTATTTTTGTTTAGATCAAGAGATTAAAACTACAGTTTTTTGAAACTCGCCTTTTTTGTTCTCTCTCTTTACTCTATATTTACTATATCTCAATAATATTAGGTTTTTCATTTTGTAACTTCCATCCAATGTTAAGCTTGTTTTTGGTATGCATTAGAGGGACTCGCGCAAGGCAGAAATTAAAGAAAAAAAGAAAAATTAAGTAAAATTATTAATTGAAATAGTATTCAACACATTGATTGCAGAAGGAAAAGTTGATTTTTAAACAACGATGCCTGAAGTATACTGCATTTCATATAGAATTTACTTTAGACATTGCCTCCTTAAGAATTACATTGACCGTCATTAATTTTAGGCTGAAGGGCAGCAATATTTGTATTGATTTAGAGAAAATGTAGACACATCTTCCTGTGTGACTATATTTTTGTATAGCTTGCATTTTCTGTAGGCTTGGTTCATTTATACTTATACTGGTTGTAATAGTAGTGGGAGGTACAACACAAAAGTCTATAGTTTTTACTATTTTTAGAAATATATTATATAGAGTACTAAGATTCTGGGGCAACTTAATATAGTAAGACAACTGAATTGCATTTATGTATTGAGTTGGCACATCTCTCTTTGCGAGTATATTTTTGCATAGTGTTCATTTTCTGTGAGACTTTGTTCATTTATACTTCTATATAATACTCTGGTGTATTACATGCTCCCTAATATTTTTAAATATATGAACATTTTTCTAGGTTACTTCAAGAAATACAGTTGGGCAGTAGGATAATCCATTTTAGGGAGAAATTAGAAAATACATATTAACAGCTTCAGTATTTGGCACAGTATGTAAAAGGCGACATAACACTTCCTGCAATAACCTGGTCAGTTCCATTATAAATCTAAGGCATTTTAAAACCTATTACACACTTTATGGAAAGCAAAAAGAGAGTGTTGCAGGGCAGAAATTCGCACAGTCAAGCCCAAATGCAAAAATCAAGGAACCTGCCAATTTTATTCATGAAGAATTTAACCACTTAGTTGCTACACCTGATGGTAAAACACTTTTTATTATAACTATTAAATTCTAAATATTAAAGCAAACTAAAATATTTTTTTTTTATCTCCAACCATTTTTTTCTTTGTACGTATTCAAAATACACAAAATGTCGACTTTTATTAAAAAACAATAACTAAGAATTTTAGGTCTAAGGTGTGGTACATCAATTATGTTTTCTTTCAAAGAACTTGCTAAATTTTTTCTGTTCTATTTTGAGAGTTCTGTAGCTTATCTTAATAGTAGCTATAGTTTATAATTTACTTTTATATGTATGACAACAGTTGATAATGATTAAAATAAACATGTTTTTTTTATATGCACTTTTCCCTTGCTTTTCTTTATTTGCTTGAGCCTTGCCTGAATCTAATGGAAAACACCTGTTAAGTTGAAATTATAAATAAAATTATTTTCATGCTTTTCAGTTTATATAAATAATATTTAATTATTCTGGCTTTATTATTACATCAAGTCCATCTCGCTAATGAAGCTAGGTTTTGCGTCTTTTTTTCCTACCAATTAGCATTAAAGAGAATTTGTTCTATATCATTACTGTTAATAATAGGCCAAAAAATCTATGTAAGGTATTTTGCCTGTTACTAATATGTAGGAAAGTAAAATGCAACAAACCCGTCTTAAAAATTTGCTTACTATCTAGTATTAAATTAAAACTTCCAAAGCTTTTACAATTAAAGATTAACTTATACCTATTTTACTTGGACCTCTTTTGTGTAGTACTGATAAAACATATTTAATTTTGACACAGAATTTAATTTTTTTATTTTGTTAGGTATGTATTAATTGTAGAGAACTAAACAAGAAAAAAACTAATTCTAGTTATTTTTTCTCTAGGTACAAAGAAAACTCCATATCACAAGAAAACTGTTTATTGCTACAAACTGTACAAGCCAATAGACCATGTAATTTTGAATCTCACCATCGATGAAGAAAGCAGAAAAGGAAAATATACTTTAATTTATAGATTTAGTTAAGTTAAGTTTGTAATCGTTAGTAGAACAGTTTATGCTTTTGTAGTAAATCCCCATGACTAGTTAATGCATCTTATGAGTATGAGTAGGCGTGCTTGTTGTGTGCAGAATTTAGTAATAAGATCTCTTTATGTAGATATATTTGAATTATATTTAATACAAAAAGTTTTTACTTAGAAATGGAGATAAAGGTGACCCCATAGCTATCCCAATTTTGTTGCTGATAGTCATGTTATATTGAGAGTTTGTTGTTTTGTATACACTGTAAGTGGGTCAGTATTAATGCATTGTTTCACTACTACTTATTTGTGTTGTTTGCGAATTCATACCATGTGGTATGTGTAGAAGCATTCTGGAGTGTACATTTCATAAGGACCATTTATCCGATGCTTGCCTCAGCCATGTCTTTATATTAATAATTTGTTTGTTCACCTATACTGGTATGATTTTCAAGTTATTTGTTACATTATAGTACATTTATAAAAGACTTACATTAGAAAACTTGCATTACCTGTCAAAATTGACATTTCTTTAAAAACATTACAGAAAAATAGTCTTATTTGCTAAAATATGAAAAAGTTGTATTAAGAAAAGTTGTTTATTTTTTAATTTTACATATGCGTACCAAATTTTGGTCAAAAATTCCAATATTTTTTTAACTTTTTCCTGATTTTTGAAGATTCTAAAAAAATAATAATTGTCTAACTTGAAAAAAAAAGAGTTTTCTGTTAGTAACCTTAACATAATATTAATTTTTTATACCTAAATATTACATAAACTGTGTCTTTTTTGGAAAAAAATTAAAATTGCTTCTCAAAAGTATGTTAAGCTTGATGCAAAGTTGTCGTGATTTTATTATTTTATTATATTATATTAATTAAAGATTTTCGATAGTAAATAGATATCTTAATACAAACAAGTCGTAATTGACTAATTTAGGAGCATAATCGAAATTTAAAACTATTATTTTAATATTTAAGTGCCTTGTACAAATTTATAAAAATTGAACATTAGAATTGCTGACCAAAATTTGACACGTAAAACTATAAAAGAAACACCTTTTTATAGCACTTTCTCCTATTTTAGCAAATAACCCCTTTCTCTGTGACTTCTTTGAAGAAATACCCTTTCTCTGCGACTTCTTTAAAGAAATATATCAATACTGGCAGGGAACACAACTCAGGTGACTATTCCCTCTAAGTCATTTTTCATCCTTAGTAAAGCAAAAGTTATTACCTATGTTACATTTTGAGAAAGTGACCTAATAAAAAAATTCCCATATGATGCGAACTTTTTCAAGGACACTGTATGTATATATACATATATATATATATATATATATATATATATATATATATATATATACATATACATATATATACATACATACAACTCGAGCACATAATTTGAATTATTGTTTTTTTTTAATCTAATCAATGCTTAAATATATTAATTAGACTACAAACATAGTTCATTCTGTTAGCAACTAAGCAACTACATTTTATATAAAATAAAAGATCTATTGGTTTCTTCAATAAATTATTATTACTGTAGATAGATACTTATCTCTCATAGATCCTAATCTTAAAAATGTATATGATGATATTGTTATATATAAATACCATTTATGTAAATGCTATTATTTCCTAATAAATGACTAACCCGCAAACAAAGTTTTTTATATTTTCTCTTGCTATCTTTTAGACCTATCAGAAGATAGAAAAATCCCATCAGAAACTTGCAAAACAATTTTTTATTTTTGTAAAAGCAGAACAATTTTCATTTTACTGACATTGCATTTCTAAGATTTCAAATGAGGCTAAATATGTTTAGAATCTTGTGAATATTTTTTAAAATTTTGTATTTGAAATTTATTTTTTTCTGACCTTTATAACAAATTGTAGGAGTTGGAATCAAAATAAAGAAAAAACACTCTTCTACCCAGATATACCTGAAAACATTTCATGACTAATACATTTCAGTGCTTAATTTATGCTAAAATAATTTGTCATGGTTCATAAAAAGTTGTTTGTAATTTTGCAAAAAAGAGTAGAAACAACATGCTTGTTCATGTTTTGTGCTATGGCAGAATTATAGTACATTTAGGTACTTATTTTACTTTTAAATTCTATACAATTGTTCCTATTTTGTTTTTTATACAATGGACTATTTTGCGTACCCGATATAAAAATGATAAACTACATTTGAGGACGTTTAAAAGCATGCAGGAAATTTTATAAACTTGTTTATTTTGAAATTAAATGTCCAGTTAGGTATACCTTACTAAATACTTATATGAAACATCAATTCGTTTTCTTTGCGTAGGGTCAAATAAATTTATATATTTCTATTTTTTAGAATAGAACAATTTTGAGTTAAGAAATCCTTTCCAAAATTTAGTATTTGGCATAATTTTTTGTCACTAAGAATAGTTTGATTGATTTTTTTTATGTTACATGACAAAAAACAACCAATAACGGTGTGAATTCTTATTAACTAAAGAAAAAGATAAAACTAAAATTTGTTACACGAACCCACCGTAACAAACTAAAATATGACCTAAACATACATTCCTCTTCTTTAATATCCCACATAGTTCAAGGAAAGATCGACTTTCTCCCTTAAAATACAAATATTGTTTAAAAAAATATGTTTTTCCATTTGCCCAAATCTACTGATTACTTAGTTTTTCCAACATGATATGTTATAAAATATTCTAAACGTTATTTAAAAGAAAAACCTTAGAATCTCATAAAAAATAAACGAAAGACCATGCGAGAGATAAATGTTTATTTATCTGACGTCATTGACAACACGCGATCGGTATTCTATTTTCTTTGACGTCATTGCGCTCTCCCTTCCATTAGAAAATATTGAAAAATTTGGGCCGACCTCTTGCGGTAGGGGTTCAAACTTTACCTGTTACCAACTGCAATTGCCAACCTAACGTATTCTCCCAAAAACATTCCAAGATTTTAGTAATTATCTTTGGTGATAGTTTGGAAAAAAACTACTATGTTTTTCGGATCAATTTTTTTCAGAAATGTACCTATATGTATGCTTTCCAATTTGAGTATTTTGGAATTTGACGAAATTACTTCTGAGCATAGAAAAGCTCAAGGTTAGTACCGCTATTGTTTTCGGAAAATTACTAGACATATAAACATATTTTTTTTTACTTTTAAAGGCTAAAATGAAAAATTCAACATACTCAATTTAATTTAGAAGTGTTTTAGAAGATATGTGTTAAACTCTCATCCTCAAATTCCTTTTTATAACTTCGCAGACTATCACAGAAAACAACCTATTTTTGGTCATTTTACGCGATATTTTCTCAATGCTAATTGACTGCAACTGCCCCCTTAAAAACTATTGCGCGCATAAAAACTTTTTATCAGAACATCGAGAATAGCAGCATATAAAAAATTAGAACTAAGTGAAAGTCATTTTACTTAAGAAAAGTGCAGGGTCCTTTCAAATCAATATTTTGAAGCATTTGACTGAAAATTCAAACTGGCGCATCACGCCATTTTTATTTTTTACAATATGCTTGCTATAGAATGACCCCAGCACTGCCCTAGAGACTTTTTGAAATATTTATTTTAGTTGGGCAAATCATCTCAGAGTAATCGTTGCACATAGAACCACGGTATTTACTAATATATCCAAATAAAATCAGCAGTAGAAATTGTCAAAAATCAAAATGCTCAGTAAAATTATATTTCGTGGTCTTAAAAACCCCGAAACCATATTATAAAACTCCATATTTTTAGATTACCCCCCTCTTTTCTCTTTCTCCCATCGCTATTTGCTGGAATGTATATAATGACACAAGAAAATTTTTGTGGCAAAAATAAGCTGTTTAATATTTTCAATTAAGAAAATAAGTTATTAAATTCCCCTTTAATATTCCTCGTGCAAATGAAATGCCGGAAAGTTATTCCAATTTAATTCGGTTAAATCTGGGAGTCATTTACTAATAAAATATTTTTCATTTTAAAGACAGAGCATACTGAAGTGAAAAAAGAACTCTGATTAGGTTTTTATACATTAAATAGTTAGTCATATTGTTGAAAACTGAATACAAATGTCGTTCGAAATTCAACTCTAATCATGTCCTAGCAAAAGTTCTTTACGCTCAACTTCATACGATAACGTCACACACAAAGCTAGAAACTCCGTTTATCCTACTTACCTTTGATATTAATCTGGGATTGATCCAAGCGGTTTTGACGTCATTATCCAAAAGTCGGAACGGGGCCTTTGAGATAAGCCGCTGATGCTGGGTGTCTTGGCCAGACGGCGTCATTGTCGGGTTTTTGCCTGAATCCTCGTCTTTTGTGGTCGATCTGGAAAAGATGATAAGAATTAACGAACCGATAGGAAAAGCGAATGCCGATAGCTAATTATTATGCAAAATTTATCCTGCGGTTTTATTCAACAGCAGATCTCTGGAGATGTATTAAAATTTTAATGCGACGTATTGGAAAATACATAAAAACCATTAATTTCAAAACGTATTTTGACTGAGTACGTTAATTGTACAAGATGTTTTTTGATATCTTGGCATGCATTTCCGCCATTTGCTTTTTGAGATACAAAAAAGTGTATATACAAAACTTTTAGATTTTGGCGTGAGATACATTTTAGTGATATAACAAAAACTAAAAAGCAAGGAAAAGCTACAAAAATTAAATTACACAACTTTTGTTTTTTTTAATGTTTAAAATGGATCTGCTTTTGCCACCGTATATGTTCTGTATGTCAAATTTATATATATGTAATTATTAAAACGAAACAAGGCCGATATTTCATATACCGTTTTTTTTCAAAAAAAAATGCTGGGGACTCGTCGATATTTATTTCCCAGGAAAAGATTTTGCGCATATCATTAAACTTGTCACTTCAACCCTCTCGCGGAGGTTAGCTCCAACCCCAAAGTCTTAAATGGGAATAGGGGGTCGACTGGTACCATATTTTAAAGGTAATTAAACTCTCTTTTTAACGGATCTTTGTTTTTCAAATTGATGGAGCCGTTTTTGAAAAAATAAGCGAAGAATAATGAAAAGAAAAAATACGATTTTTCATTGTTATAGCTCGATGAAGACAATGTTGAAACCCCTGTGTTTTTTATCTCGAAGAAAAAGTCTTGTATACACATTTTCAACTCTGTTACTTCAACCCCCCGTAGGGGTGAGCTTCAACCCTTTAATTAAATGGGATTAAACTCATGTGAAATCTCATTTTAATGGTCATCAAATTCTCTTGTGAACAGATACAGAAAAGAAAAATAAGGATGTTTTTTTACATTTTCCAATACATTTAGTACTCAAAAACGTTAATTAAAATTACAATTTTAACATTTGAAGAAAAAAGTAGTAAGTACTAGTCTTTTTGCAATTGTTCAAATCTTAATAATTTTTTGTGCTGTGGAATTGTGTTTGTGTAAAAAAATTATAAATTTTGCAGTTGTTTATCTTCCTTAGAACCGAAGGCTAAAGAGTATTTACATTTAAAGGTTTTGTCTGTCACTATTTATAGCTTTATTTTGATATAAAATAGTTTATTCTACTGCAGAAAGAGTATCGCTGATTGAACTCTATTAAGAAAATGGTGGATGTGCTAATATTGAAGCACAGAGGTTCACACTCAACATCCTGGAAATTAAACTTCTAGATTGGAATTTATGGCGATTGTTTAATTGGTCCTTTTTTTTTTTCAGGAAATCTAAATGGAGAAATGTATCTGCAATTATTAGAAGACGCTATCAATCCTGCATTGGCAGAAACCCTTGAAAATAATAACAGTTACAATGCTAATGAGTTGACATTCCAACAAGATGGTGGGACTCCTCATTATATCTTTGCTGTTCGTGAATATTTAAATCGGACATATTCTGGTAGATGGATCGGCCGAAGAGAAGGCTGCGAGATCACATGACTTAGAATTTTTTCTATGGATCACTTAAAAAGTAGGATTTATAAAATTTAGCCACAGTCATTAAATGATTTACGACAGCGGATCATTGATGAATGTCGGGCCATTACACCAGAAATTCTTCATAATGTCCGAGACCGTTTTGAACAAAATCTCTATTATCGTATGGATACAGAAGGCCAACACTTTCATTTATTCTCATGAACAACGAATAAACAAAATTTACATCTTGTGTCTCATCTTTCTTTATAAATCTAAACCATACCCATACCGTAAAGCTAAACTCAAAAGAATTGTGTGTTGACTGAATAACTTAACTACTAATTGAAGTGTTGACTGAACAACTTAACTACCTACCTACTTAATTTTTAAAAATTGCTAAGATAATTTATTGACCTTTGAAATGAGAAATTCGACCTTTAATCCCATTTCATATATTTACGGGTTGCAGCTTACCCCTGCGGGAGTTTAAAGTGACAGAGTTGAAAAAAAGCGAAAGAAACTTTTTTTCAAAAATCAACGGATCTCAACATTTTTTCACTGAGCAATGATTTTCTTGATTTTATTTCTCTACCCTTATTTTTTCAATAACGGCTGCATCAAATTTGAAAAAATATGATGCGTTGAAAAGAGAATCTGATTGCCTTCAATATAAGGTTTTTACTCCACCCATATTTCAAATTCATATTTTGTGCTTGGAGCTGTAAGTGATTTGTATGATTTTCCTCCAAAAAATTATACAGGTGGGTGAAAAAGTAAAAATATTACAGAGTAACTTAACCATAAATTCCTAAGATTGTCAACAAAGAACAAATGATACACCACTATATTTTTTTAATTGACACAATTTGAAAATACTTAAAACCAAACCAAAACCGATTTGAGACAGGTTTTATGAAACTATTTTGTGTAAACCATCCTCGAGTAACAATAAAAGCACCATTTTCCTGCAGGCATATCATCACATATAACTAGTAGATGATTTTTACGGTTCAATTGAAATAATTGAAAAAGCCTTAACATTAAATAGTGTTTGATTAGTGTTGAGCACAATTTCTCCTAAAAACTCTCAAGTAGCCGATGGGATAATTTCCTAAACTGTGAAATACATTAGTATTTCACGGTTTCCATATATTTCACAACGCAGTAGTACCGATCTGCACAGTCGTTAATATATTACTACATCAACTTATTTTGCGGTCCCAAAAGAGCAAGTTATGCTCCGGCTAGTCAATTTCTAAACAGAAATGTTCTAATTAAAAACAAATGGTATAGTTTTGAAAATCCTCAGAAAAACGAAAATTTTCTAGGGGTAAGAATAGTTTATAGCTTTGTTAAAATGCGGAGAGTATTTTACGCAAGTAATAGAAAAACTGAAATGTAACAAAAGTAAATGGATAAATATCAACATAAAATGCCTTTATAGATACTTAAAAATTGCACATTTTCTTTTGCTGCCTATCAATTCAACATATTTCAGGTAAACATCCTTTTAGGATTGATGAGTTCAATTTGGAAACAGAATAACTAAATATTATTAGGCAACGAAGAGTAGTTAATTCTTGATGAAATTAACAATTTTCATAACGCATATTGCTAAATGCAGGTTTAAAAATGACTCACACCACAACTAAGCAATAATTTTTGTATTGTCGATTTAGTGTCACTGGCTGCCTGGCATGAAATGCATGAGACCAAAACGTGGAAAAGACAGAGGGGTAATGACGGAAAGATAAGTAAAAAATAAGTTATTTAACTTTTAATTTTTTTAATTGTCATTTAAATTGTATTCTGTAGTGTTTATTTGTTCCTATTTTCCTATTCCTTTTACATTATTACAGTTATTTCGAAACGTGTTAAAATCGAACGACTAACTAGCCTTGAAAACCTGCGTTTACACATACATGTGCAAATTTTTCACACAGTCCCGTCGACGTTTTTAGAATCTTGCAACGTCGAAACTCTGCGAACCAAATACAGTTGGGTCGCTGGATGTCATCTCATTAGTCATCAGTCAATGAAAATACCAATTATGTGCTTTCTAAACACTCTCTTATCGATTAATATTCCATAAATCAATAATAAAAGAAGAATCATACATGACTTCCGAATATGAATACAATCAAGAAATATGTTAAAATATTAAATTGCCAAACGTACTTTTTAGAGAAAAGACATCAACATAGACAGGTTTGTCTTTTTATATCCTTCGTATTTGTGTTTTTATAAACTTTTGTGCCGTTGAATCTTCGAATCTGTTCTTTTAGGAAGCTATTTTTGTTGTATCTTGTTTCTGGTAAGTACTGCCATTAGTTAAAAGTAATTTCATTTATAACTGATATTTATATCCCCGCCCATAATGAATATGGACTTTTTTGATTATTTAAGCCTCGAAATTTTGATTTGCTGCGCCTTGTATTGTTAAAAAGATAAATATTTTTCCGTTGCCAACTAACGATTTTGTGTGATTATTGGATATTTTTTACTTTGAAGTTAGACATTGGCATATTGTAACTTGAATATTTTTCGAAATTTTTATGTTATTGTGAGACTTGGAGAAGACCGAATACGAAAACACTTCCGATCCACTGGAAATATTCGAGGAAGCGGCAAATGTGTCGCTAATCCATTTACCACACATTAAAAGAGAGGTATGAATCGTCATATTATGAACAATTTCTGATTTGGGGGGCAATAAACAACGACACATTTTTCTCAGAAAATATAACGCTAGTTTATTTCGTAGAACTGTCCAAGAAACATAAATCTTCGACCCTATGTCCGGTCCCAGTTCTCAATGTTGAAAAATACATTGAAAGTAAAACATAATATTGATTTGAGTAGATATATATTACAAGTTTTTCTGAAGTGAAAATTAGAGAATTATTTCCAAAGAAATCCAAAATTTGAGAATCAACATTTGTATAAGTACCAACCTCTGGCGCTATATGAAATTAGTTGATGTTGACAAACTCGGTTAAGCTTGTTTTAAAGTTTTCTTTTTAATATATAAACCATAGTCGACCATCCATTATTTTTTGAAAATGAAAAATTATTCTTATGTAATACGTGCTCCCAGCTACTTGATAATCGCAATTTTTCTTATCAACGACTAAAATTACAAAGCCGATTTGTCAAAACGTCCTGCCCGCCAGTCTTGTGAGAACTGCACAATCAAATACTGATATACCGGGGACGATCAAAATGTTTAAAAATTTATAGTATTTTAATTGTGTACAGAGTATTTAAGATAATACAAAAACAATTATATTTAATATATTGGTTTCCAACATATTTACCAAACTTTAATTAATTAATCCCATTTCTGAGACATTTGAAAAAAATAAGTAAAATTTACTGAACAAGGTTAGTAAATTCTGAAATATTTTTTATTTATATGCAAATATGCATATACTGGTAAACACAGATTCTAAGAAAGCCTATCAAATTTATTCTTAAATATTTTCATAATGTCACAAAGTCTTTATGGAGTCAATCACAAAGTCTTTATGGAGTAATTTTATTATAAATCACATTACTGGACGCTTGTTTTTTTACTGTTAAAGTTTTCCGCTACGTATTAACAGCAAGTTATGGATAGACAAACAAAAATCTTTTTTGCTTTTTTCGCAACTGAATAAAAATATTTAACTTTAAACTAAATGAAGCTTCAATTAATTTAAAGTTAAATATTTTTATTCAGTTGCGAAAAAGCCAAAAAAGATTTTTGTTTGTCAATCTAAATGCAACAAATAATCTGAACACATTTAAAAATTCTTATGGAGTTGTATGAGACGTATCACCCTGACAGATACAAAGCTATCTACAATTTAAACATGGAAACGCTGAAATTCTTCTGAAAAAATACCCAGTATAGTTTCTAATTTAGAAAATTTGCTATTTTAATTGGAATTACAAAAAAATATATTTTTTAGACAAATTCATCATGATGTTTTTCGTCTTCATTCATTAAATTTTATATTCTTTTTTTTTGAACAATTTTTGAAAACACTGATGACAACGCTTACTTTAATAAGTAGCTACTATTTTATTTTCTGCACCTCACTAAAACGCCATTTGTATTACTATCGAAGAAGCTTTTCGAACTTGTTTACCTCTTCTTCAGTTTCAGTATTAAAAAAAACCTACAGAATTTTCAATTCTATAGGTTTTTTTAATAATGAACTGTTTAAACATTTTATTAGGTCGCCATTTTGTTACGCCACATGAATTTATATCGAAATCTTACTATAGTTAATCCCAATTTCCAATCCTTGATTTTTGTGCAGAGTCTCAAGTTAAGTGGATACCCAGTTTTTTAAAAGGTAAGGTGGGGCAACTGCTACTTTAGGATAACAGCGTATATTAGTTCTAAAAACTTAAAAAACGACATTTTTTTAAATATTTTGACAGCTTGGCAGTGATTCTTTTTCTTTTGGCCAGGTTGTCGTAACAAACTATAAACAAGCGTTTTGGTGCTGTATCTTGTTAATGGAGCTGGTAAGTAAACAAATTAATTTTCATTTATTATTTGTATATGTATATTTTTGTGATTATAGATAACGTATAAAGATCTTATATTTTTCATTTGATTTTTCTATTCAATTTTTAAATTAGCGTGGGAATCGCACTTATATACTTAAGAATAAACCACATCTTGGTAAGTGTGAATTTTACGATATAATTCAGCAAACTCTAACTGATATAAAATTATCATCTTTTAACTTGTAGTAAATAAACGTTTTTACATATTTTATTTTGACTAGTCACTAATAAACTAAAAGGCCATCGCCTCTTTGACAAACTACCAGTTTTCTTGTTCCACAATCCTACTGATCCGGTTCTGTGTTACATGATTCTGCTATTTTATAAGATCAGTTAGATCGATATAACCTAATATTTTGTTAATAGATAAATAAATAAAACTTTAATTCAAAATTATAGAAGAAACGGAATATTTATTTCTTCAGGTTACATCTGCTTATACGACATATCGATTAAGAGTCGATAACAATACCGCAGAGCGCGCTCGTTTTGGTACAGATTCATAAAAAAAAATATTTAATTTAACTAAAAAGTTGTAGTACTATCTTAATAAGTGCCTAATTACACAAGGACAAAGTATTTTCTGTATCTAAACCTTGTTTGATAACCTTATTAAATTTTGTTTTGCAACCATTGCCAGTTATCAAACTACTTGATTGGCTAATTTTACGAATGGATTCGATTCATGTGATCGTACTGAAACATAATAGTTCATTTTAACCTAAACCGGTTCTCAATCAAATACGGCACGAGATTCTCGTCTCGTCCCGACTTTTAGTAGAAGAGACTCTCACCTTATAGATATAAATACATACTCCTTTCCATTTCTGTCTGTTTTTTAGAAAACGAAATGTCTTTCTTATATTTTAATGATAGATTTGTTTTTATGCCTTTAAATATATTTTAATAATAATAAGCATAATAATACCAATTTTTTAACTAGATGTTTTACAAGCGCATAATAAGTAATTATCACGTAATTTAATGTTTCTGTGTCGGATGCCTCAAAAAAAAACATAAAGAACAAAAATAAATATATAAATTAAATTGCTAAAATAGTTTTGAAGTTTGAATTATTCTTAAATTTAGTGCTGGTTAAATTTAAAAGTCAAATAACACTCCACCAAATGGTATTAATTTATCACAGCCTCTTTTGTGATACACCTTCTGTACACTTAATAATTTAAAATTCTCTGGATAAATCTTTGAATTATTTATTTTTAAATTTTTTCTCTTAAAACAGAAAATGATAGCCGCTTAAAAATAAAGTTGCATCTAAAAATTACCATAACTCTTTTGTATTATATAATATTAATTTTGAAACTAAAATTTAAAAAGATATATTTTAAACAATTTTAAGAAATGTAGGTACTTACATTATTTTACTATTATTTAAAAACTGAACCAGAGTTCTTTTTAATAATCCTCTGTATCTATTGCAAATTTCATCAGCATATGCGGGTCCTGCAAAACATTCCATTAATCAAATGGAAATATTCGGGATCAAATTACGCCCGAGGAGGAATATAACGAAAAAAACAATAAAACAATTTAAAATTTCAGTCACGTAAGAATACGTTTCTTGCTATAAATCATCTAGCGATCTTTAAGTTTCCCTCCGTCAGCCCTTCAGGGTTTTCTCGAGGCTATCTCAGAAGTTAGACGTGTGTTCCACTCACCCTCTATAAGTCTAAAATTAAGTGTTTTATTCCTGTTTTGTGTATTGTTGGGACAGTATTCATCGTCCTGCTTTTTGCTTATGTACTGTTCAGGGTCATTCCTCATATATTGATCCACACCTTTCCGACAATATATTAAGAGTTATAAAAAATATTAATTCAAAATTTTGAGGACCTGACCTATAATCCGTTATCATAAGAAACAAGTGCATATAGCTGAAGTACAAAGTATCTTCGGACTCGAAAAACGAAAACCATCACTGGCCTTTCCACTTGCGAGTATGCAATACATTTGGGGCACGTGGGCGGCAGGTTCTAGGGGTGGCGCGACTTGCATCTTATCAATGTGTGTTTAAAATCTATGTTAAAACTTTTATCTTATTGAAAGAACAAACAAATTACATATTGCAACCAAAATTTGATATTTGAATTAAGCCTGTCCAGGATTTTCCATTTTCGACACTTTTACTGGATTTATTCAGGTATTATTACAAGCTAATGAAAAGTAAAAAACGGATTATTATAGAGTTTCTTCTGTAAAATACAATGGCGTAGTTAATTTTTTTCTATAGGCCTCAAATATTTAATGACAGACGAAACTTTAATTTTTTTAATGGAATACCCTGTATATTTTAATAAAACCAATAAAGATTTAACATTGGGGAATTATGCAAATATACCTGATCGTTTAGTAATAACCCAGATCTTTTTAATTTATTAATTTCCGTAGGTACTTTCTAGAAAACAGTTTCCTTTGACTCAATTTCGAAAAATTTCGGAAAATTCTTCATTCCGAAATAAAATCAAAGAAACTCAATTTTCTAGAAAGTATGGAAGTAATAAATTAAAATCATCTGGACTATTACTAAACGGTAGATTTGCCTAAATCCCCATTGTTAAACCTTTATTAGTTATATTACTTGTAAATTCCGATATTTTTAGTTTATTGTCTTTTTTTTTTGAAAGATGTATATATAAATACGTCATTGTAACTGAAACTTAAACTGTAAATTTCATCCGAAGAAGACACTGTGTGTCGAAACAATTGTCATGGTTAAATGTAATATAGTGGAGATTAAAATAGAACGGAAGCTTTCACGGCTTTGGTCAATTAATCAATAATATTAAGTTCACGATGAAAATTGAATCTAATGGAACAAGTCGCTTTCTAGATGTATGTGTTCAAAGGAAGGAAAATGGTACATTAGGACATTCTGTGTATAGAAAACCGACGCATACAAATAGATACTTAAATGCAAAGTCTCACCACCATCCAGCACAAAAGAAATCGGTTATTAACTCACTAGTATTCAGAGCTATTTCGATTTCTGATCAAGATTCTTTAACATCCGGAAACATCGAAACTGACCGAAGCTCTCAGAGGGAATGGCTATTGCATGAAGATATTACGCGTTCAATTAAAAGATATAGTAAACCAACTCCGCCGAAGGAGAATGATAAAGAGCTACCATTAGGTAGTGTTGTTCTTCCCTACATACATGGCACTACAGACAAAATAGGATGATTACTTCGGCGGTCCAACATACGTACAATCTTCAATACACATAAGAAGATTGAACAATGCTTGCGATCCCCGAAAGATCTTGTACCTTTCCAAACAAAAGGAGTATATAAAATTCCTTGCTCCTGTGGAGAAGTGTATGTGGGAGAAACAAGACGCTCAATATGAACTAGACTTAAGGAACATGAACGATGTATTAAAAAGAAGCAAATTGTTCAATTTGCTGTAGCTGAACACCAGCATAACACTGGCCATTTCATAAATGTAAAGGAAACCAAGGTTCTAGCATCGGTTCCAGGTTTTTATAAACGAAAAGTTAGACAATCTATAGAAATATTTAAACATACAAAAAATTTCAATAGAGACACGGGTTATGGTCTATATCACACTTGGAAACCGATCTTAACACAGGGTCACGGTTCGGCGAGCACAAGTCGGGTATAAAAGCCCGCCGGAATCTCTTCGAGCTCATTCAGTGTTCAGATCCCGTTGAGTAAAGATCCCTGAAGATGCCTCGTGCAATCGAAGGCGAAACGTCGGATAGTAATTCCAATTTGACACAGTCTAATCCCAAGAACCATGATTTTTTAGTGGAGATTAAAGTTATAGACGTTATCTTTTTATGTTTGATACATCTCAGCTTTATCGTACAGGGGGGGCAAACATATACAACACCATGTAAATTTTACTACATTTAAAACTGACATACGGGATACACCGGGTTGATGAAATTTTTATTTTATGAATGTCTTGGGTGCAGTTTCCATGGAGGTACGTACTTGCTGTATCAAAAACACCGTCATCTGCTTGATGGTAAGAAAAAGAGGACATTTCATCGAAAATTAATTTTTTTTCAATTACAGGTAAAAAAACTCTCATTTCCTTGAAATTTTTACCAAATGGGTCTTAGAAATATTGCTCTAATGAAAATTATCGCGAATTTTGCCGAATTTGAAAAGGAATTCAAAATTGTTACAAACTTAATACCGCTATTGAAAAAGATGACTTTTAAAGATTGTTTTTAGAGTTTGGTGTATTTAATTTAAATTTTCTTAAGATTAATGCCCTTTACGTTGATACTAATACAGGGTATCACTAAAATACGGGGTGTCTCATGGTATTTTGACAAATTTTACCCGTTCCTAGCTCCTTTATTAGAATTTCTTATTGTTAAATAATTTGTCTTTTGTGTGAGTTGACAAATTCAGCTGTCAGCTCAGGAAACGATTCTCGTTAGGTGTATTTACTCTAGGACGGCCTTGTCTTGGTGTTCTTTCTTGAGCTAGTTTCCCTATACCTTTTAAGAAGCTTTGAAATAACTCCCTAAGTTTTGCCCAAAATTCGGACTTTATGAGATTGGTAACAGGTAACAATTGTATCGTTTTCGCTTGCCTCCCTGTATCTTAAATCACATGTACCTACTTATTGTCACAATTGAGCCCGCAACCTGCAAGTATGATTGCAAGTTTGATGTCTGCCAGATTTGACATAATAATTTTAGTAGGAACTTAATAAGTTCTTAATTACGTTACTCGAAATCGTGTTTTAATAAGAATAAAAAACAAAGAAGTTAACCCTAACAGAAACTTAAAACCCGAGGATCGCGCATACGCAAGAGCACTTTCTGAGTGGGAGGGAGCAATTTCAAAAGTTCTTAAAAGATACTGGAAAATTGGATCTAGGGAGCGATGGCGGTATTAAATTTGTACAAATTTTGAATTACTGTAAAATTCGCGATAATTTTCATTAAAGCAAAATTTCTAACACTTAACGTTGTAGAAATTTCAAAGAAAGGCGTATTTTTTACCCGTAATTAGAAAAAGCAAATTCGAAAAAATGTCATCTTCTTCTTACTATCAAACAGATGGCGGGGTTTTTGGTACAGCATGGAAACTGCACCCAAGACATTCATATAATGAAAATTTCATTACTGGTCTTGTATTTTTGCCCCCCCTGTACAAAAAAGCCGGGATGCATCAAACATATACAGTGCTAAAAAGATAAAGAAATTACCGATTCATCAAAAAAAAAATATCTTGATTGGGTTATTTGCAACGAATATTTAGCGGTTTGAAATTGACCTTCTTATTTACCCATTCCATAATTTATGTGCATTAAGTGTATTTAACACTTAATATTTATTTTAAATAATAAGCCTGCAATTTGGAGTTATTAACAAAATAGTAACAATTTTACAAGTTGGCTGAGGTTATAATACTGAATATTTAAACAAAAGAAACAGTTCAAAACGGTTGGGTTGGTTTTATTGACAATTTTTTCTATTATGGTTACGTCATAACCATTATTAACTGCAATCTGTTTTATCACATTAAGTCCTTTGTTATTTCTTATTCTTTTGAAAGAGATACATTAATTAAACTGTCTACAAAACTATGAACAGCTGCCATCTTATGTGTGAATGGGTAGTTTGATATCTTATGTACTGCTATATATGATAGTTTGTGATAAATTTCAAAATAGTGTTTGTTATTGTTTCTGATTTTTGAATCTAAATAGTTTAAAAATTAAATCTTATATTTTTATGTAAGTAGTTTATTAACAGAATTAAGAAAGAGGTTAAGTTGTCTCTCTGTGCCTGTGAATCAAGCCAAAATATCGTCAACGTATCTGTACCAATAAATAAATGTGTCTCTTACAGGGTGTTTATATATTATTATTTGTTCTAAGTTATCAAGAAATGTTTGAGCTAAAATAGGACTTAATGGGTTACACATTATTAAACTTTAACTTAAACTTAAAAACGAGGTAACTTAAATTGAAAACTAAGGGGTTGATTCTCAAAAATTCGCAGCAAGCTGGTTTTGTGTATACACCTTCATTTAAGCATTATAAATAATGTGTAAAAAATCCACATCGATATCGTCCACGCTTCAAAAGTTATACGGGGGTCAAAGGTCAATAAATTGGTTTCTCGTTATTATCTCGTTAGCTCGTAAATAAGTGATACTATGTTTTTCGGTTTAATACATTATTAGAGCACTTTTATAAAAGTAATTTAATAAAGACAAAAATAATTTTTTAGCTTCCAAATGCTTTTCAAATTGGTATGAAAAATACTAAATATTAAAGTATACAAAAATTCATCTGTTCACACTAAGGGCTAGAAAGTCAAACATTAGAAAAATTCAACAACCTGTCAAAATACGATTCAGTATAGGGCAACAACGAACAAAATTATTACAAGATCGCGCCATACTACGTCCGAACTTATCAGAAGTCAGCTTTTTGACAGACATGAAACACGATAAGTACCGATAACCGTCTTTTAGCTAAGTTTTGTGTTTACTTGGTGTTACTTGGAGCGACATCTCATTTTTTTTAAGCGATCAGAGCCATCAGTTTTTATACCTTGGGACTAAATACTCTAGAGAACGTGGCCTAGAATATCTACAATTTACCCTCAATATATAATTCAGTTTAGGCCTCTGTCCCCCAGGCTAATTTTCTGGTTACGCCAGTAAAACCAGTCAACCTCTTTAACATGCAGTTTAACTAATTATAGATAACAATTTTCAATAACCCGCTAAACGTTATTTCTAAAACAAAAATACCCATATTGTTTTGTTTACTTATAAGTATGTATATGCAAAAATGAACTACAAAGCGCAGCTTATTGTATCCAAATTGCATTCTAAACAAGTCAACCAATATTTCTTCCATGTGCGTGCGGGACACTGAACATTATTTTTACTTTTAAAAACTTTATTATGGGAAATGGCAAATTATAACTTTATGTTCGAAAATTAAAAATAAATTATATACATTTTCCAATTTGCTTTTTTAGCCACGACATGTAGCGTTTTGATTGCATATTTTATAAAAAGTCTTGAAAATAGTACTTATTACACGAAAGTGGCAGTTTGGTTATTTGAGTCTAATATCTAAGCAACTTAATCTAAACCTTGCTTCACATGAGATACTCATTGTCTTTTATATACAGCTCAAACTCAAATTCACAATCACTATCCAATTTTTACGCGACAAACTTAACTTTTGACAGCATACTTTTTTTTCTACGATCAAAAACACACAACCAACAAGAGCTGAAAATGACTAATTTTGCACACTGTGGAAAAACATTTCCCACGGCCCAAATTGGTTCGTCATTGGCCAGCTCCAGTGTGCACAATGCAGCTTTCTCATATTTTATTCGTATATTTATTTATTTGAGACTGTTTTATGTCATTAATTAAAAGTTAACTTTATCTTTAAAAAAAAAAAGAAGAGAGTAACTGTAAGGTTACAGTCCACAATACGCTTGAAAATCACTTTCCACACTCATGTGACTTTGCCACTCATTTACGGCTAGCGCCCCAAACTGTCATAATTTCATAACATTGAGCTACTCTATTAAATGTTCCATGTCAGATTATGTAATTATGAAGCATAAATGCATACTACGTTTTTCAAAAATAAGAAAGTTCTGCTATGAACGGCTTTCTAGACAGAGAGGCGGAGAACTAAAATCAACTTCACTAACTTGATCCTTGACTCTATTATAATATGCAATTGCCCATTGCATCAAGTAATACCCTGAGCGCCATCTGTAGGACGACGGAAAAATTTAGCTTTCTCGGAGAGAAAATCAATGGCTTTTACAGAGGATCCGTCCTAAAGCCGCCGCGTGAGTAACAGCACAGACAGAAAGAGCTATTTTGTTTAGAGGCCGGATATATTGACTTTCTACATTCCCAATTTTCCGTTCAATAAGCTTTACTTTTAAACAACAGATGGAACAACTACGAACGATAGAACATTTTACGTGAAAGGACATAAAAAAAGGAATATATTTCTATTAAAGTCTAAACTAAACGGGGTATACACGATACGAACTCCATTAATATTAATATAATACTGTATATATATATATATATATATATATATATATATATATATATATATATATATATTTCACTCAAAAAACATTACATTAAAAACTAACAATGACCTTAAAAAGAAAAATACATTTAAAACAAATTAATATTATGCATAGTACGCACCTTGAAAACATGTCGATCTTAAGAATGTTTTGAGATAACAACGATTTCTATAGGTTTGGAATTCTGTTAGAATATATTTAAAAACGCGACATTTTTTCTATTTTTTTTTCTTTACTTGGATTTTATTATTGGTATACGAGTTTGGGTTTTTGCCATTACTGAAATATATTATGTGGGAAATGATTTATTTATGTTTAGATTAATTTATTAATCTCGTTCGTGTTTGTGGAGTGCAGTAGATGCATTTTTGTATATTTGTGAGCATTTAATCGACTACCTAAGTGCGGTGTTGTCATTCCTATGTACTTTTTTGGGCAATATAGACATTAGAATGTATTACACTGGGTTTAATTTCTTTTTTTATTACTTTGCTTTTCAAGAGAGTGAAAATACTGTTTAATAAGTTCTGTGCTTTATGACTGACAGTTAGGTATGTCGTTTTAGACAAGATATGATTTATTTTCTTCTGTTGCTTTCTGTTATTATAAAATACACGAGTTCGTTTTAAAATTCGTATTATGTTTTTTTTTCGAATAATAGTTATTTTATTAAAGTCTCCTTAACTTTCTTTAAAATCTCAGGACGACATTCTGGAGAAGTAAGTGAGATGGCACAATCGGATAGACCTATAATGACGCTATATTTTTGACTCTTTGTATGGTTGGAGTTATTAAAGTTTAAGTACCGACCCGTCTATATTATTTTGTATACCTACCACTTGGTTTTTATATTTTGACCTTTTTTGTTTCTAATTAGAGATAAGTCTGGAAAATTAATATTGTTTGTATTTTAGTTCCTAGGGTAAATATTAATATGGGGTGAAAATTATTAAAAGTATTCAATATGTCAAAAGATTCTTTAACAAAATAACGGTTTGGAAAACTTTTTATAAACTGTCGAAATATTTGTCTAATTGTATGGCCAAAATAACTGAAAAGAACTTTTACAGATTCTTTTGAATTTAAACAATTTTTCGACAAACGTTTACTTTGTCGACCATTTCAGACAATCATGTACTAATGTCCCTTGATGTTATCTGTTTATATACAAATATTCCAAATAAACTTTTATCAACACAAACATTTGACGAATTAAAAAGCCACACAACATTTCCTTTAAAAGAATTTATTAAGGTTATTAATATTACTCTATATAATAGTAATTATATAATAATTATTTCCAGTATTAGTCGCACAATTATTTATGGAATATCTGGAGGAGAGTGTGATAAGTAAACTTGATTTTAACCTTCCTTTTTTAAAAAAAGATTGTACACGATTGCTTGACTGCCGTCCCAAAAAACTAAATTAATTTTCTAGACTCAACTCTGATTAAAAACAAAAAAGATCAAAACATAAAAACCAAGTGGTATTAAAAAAAAAACATGATCAGGGCGGTACTTAAACTTTAACTCCAACCATCCAAAGAGTAAAAAAATAGTTATTATAGGTCTGACCGATCGTGCGACCACCCGTACTTCTCCAGAATATCGTCTTGGGATTTTAAAGAAAGTTAAGGAGACTTTAATAAATAACCATTATCCGGAAAAAACATACCACGGATTTTTAAACAACGAATTCATATATTTTATAATAACATAAAGAAAGCACCAAAAGAAAAAAATGTTAATACTAAATACGTTGCAATGCCCTACAGAGATGGTCTAGCACAAAAGAATCATATCTTGTCTAAATACGATAAGTGTCTGTTATAAAGCACAGAAAGTATTAAACAGTCCTTTCACTCCTTTGAAAAGCAAGGTAACAAAAAAAAGAAATCAAACCTAGTGTGGTCAATTCCATGTCTAAATTGTGTATGCCAGGGGTCCAGATTTGTCCTGCGTCCCAAATTAAATCTAATTTAACCGTATAACTTGCATCAAAATGGTTTGTATTTTTCTATTAGGTTATTAGGTTGCTATCTTAAAGAAAGGAATCGACCTTTAGTAATCGGTTTTTGCCTTCATTGTTATTTTATCCCCTCACGATAACGAAAAAAGATCGCTTCATGCAAAAGTTTGATAAAATTTCGGAGATGTTTTTCTCCTTATTGAATCCAGATATCTAGATTTTTTTATTTTTACATAGCACTTGCACATTCATTCTTGGACTAAGAAATGTACAGGAAGTCTTATATTCATCATTGTTCTGTACAGGATAGAAATCAGTGATGAAAGTCTAGTGGATTGTAGTGTGCCAAAGGGTACAGTTCTTGGCCAATGCTTTTCTTTATATATATTGATGCCTTGACAGATGTTCTTCACTTCACTTCACTGATTTATCACAGCGGAATCGTATATTACTAGAATTAAAACTTGATTGGATGTCAATCTGTTGATACTTAACATAGAAAAGTTCTTCAAATTTACAAATCAGTTAGTTTATTCTATTTTACAGCATCGTTGTGGGGGGACTGCATGCCCTCCTATTCTTACACCCTTAGTTATAACACAAAAAAGAATATTAAAAATTACTCTGTTTAAGAACCTCAGATAATTCATTGTATCAACAACGGTTGTAGCAAACACTTATTTAATAACTAAGGTTACTAGCGAAATCCTGCTGCATATTAAACGAATTATTTGTAACCACTGACTGGGCAGGTACAAAACATCCATCACAAATGCATTGTTTAGTTATTTGTGAGGATTAAAGTGGGTTATATACCATTAGGCAACAACAAACGTTGCATGGCAGCTTTTACAAAGGATGAGTTACGAAACCAGTCTTATATCACTTTAGATTTGTCTTTAAAATATTTAGATTAGAGACATAAAATCAGGCGGAAGTAATTCATCGGTGCATTTTAGCACATCTACATCAACTAACATTTTATTCCTATCCGATTAAGATTTGTAACTTGTGTTATTAAAATTATTTATACATATCCAAAATGAATAAGAGTTTTCCTTTACGATAAACTAAACTGGCGTTTCCTCAAATTAAAACAGATAAATTAATTATTAATAAAAAGTCGTGAAATCAATTGCTTAAAACCGGCTGTCGATTTATAGAAGATATACTAAATAGCAAATTATAAAAAATGAAACGATATAGAAAACTTGATTGACTGGAGATCGTTACTTGAGGAAAATCCATTATCAACAACGTAAATAAATCACTTTAAACTGTTTTAGATTTTCACATTTATTCACAACTTGTTTCGCTAACACTATAGCTTCGTCAGACAAACGGTATTTAAACTAACACTTTGCTAAATGAGTTTGATTTTTATAAAAAATATTTCTAAGTAAACTTTTATAGCCTACGAGAGTCCTAAATAACATCTCGACGGACATTTCTAACAAAGTAGGTTTAAAATAGGTGAATTATTCATATCTAAATGGTCGTTTAAGAGATACTGGGTGTTTTTAAGTTTATTAATTTCCATAGACTCTAAAAGTGACAAATTTTTACTTTTTTTAATTGTATATAATATTTAAAAATTTTCATCGAAAGCATGGTTATTATTTATTATTTAACAAATGTCCAGCGTATGTTGAAACTGTTTTATTTTTAATAAAGCTTCTTTTATGCTCTGCTAATCTCTGTTTAAAATTTCTCCCAGTCTGGCCTATATCAAAGAAAATATTAACTATTGCGTTAGCTAATGTTTTCTTTGCCTATATATACTTTTGGTCATGATCCACAGTCTAATTTATAAACTCCGGATTTATTATTTTTATTTGTTTTATCTTTGTTATTTTTTATAAATTTACTTAGAATTCTCAAAGAATACGCCTACAACCTAAAAAAAAGTATTTTAAAATCGAATTAATACTTCAGGAGAAAAAAAACACCAAAGTTAAGTATCATTTTTCGCTGTGTGTTAATAATGTTGCGCAGTATACTAATATACTATATATACTACTTAACTAAGTACCGATTTTGTTATCTCAACACATTTTTGTATTTAATTTTTCATCTCCCGCATTTCGTTAATAAGAAAAAAGCTTCTTAGTTACGTAAATTAGAAACCTAACCTTCATAAGATGATTTGCGTTAATTTCAAAGTAGACTTAACTAGATTTTCTAGAAATCGGTAGAAATATTTATTATATAATAGGGGTTTACATCAGTGGCGGCTCGTCAGGGTAGGCCTCTGAAGCCGCGCCTCACCCCCAAAATAAAGGAAAAGAGAATTTTTTTATATAACTTTTTATCTATTACCAATTAGAAATATACTTTTTAACAGTTTTACAACATAATAACATTAAAAAAAACAAAATATAATCCCATAATAAATATTTTAGAAAATAAATTCTGACCACATCAAAAAACCGACCGTGCAAACCCATTCCTAAAGAAAGTGCTCTCGAATGAGGCGAAATAATTTTAGCTTGGAAAGTTTCGACTTCTGACCTATTTATCAACGGCCGGTGCCGATGCCATGCCGGCGAGTCACCTGATTACGACAGAGCGGGATGGCGATTGCCGATGCACGCGTTTTCTATTGCATTCTTGAGGCGATAAATCTGTAGCTTGAATATGCTTTTATTGGTTATTTAAATCACATGACTAGCGAAATATTCCAACGGCTTCTTTTTACGTGGTGCGTGCGGCTGAGAAAGAAATAGGAAATAGATTGCGATAATCGCTGATTGAGGGCGTTCTGTCTTTTAAGGTGAATAAATACGCTTGAGTAACTTTTTGTTTTGTTTTGATTTGGTAAGTTGGACCGTTCCATTTTTTGTATTTGCTTTTTGCTTTTGAAATGAATCCTATTCACGACATTATTGCTTCATTAATTGAAACGCCTTTTTTAAGAAGAAGCGAAACTGAAAAGAAACAGATATTAGGTAACCGTCCGACGCCGAAAATTTTAGCAATATTTAACGATAAGAGGCAAGGTAAAAAATATTCAAGAACTTTTCAAATATCTTGGTACGAAACTTATAGGTGGCTATGCGGAAGTATTTATAAAGAAAGCTTATATTGTTGGCCTTGTATTTTATTAGGTTGCGTCAAAAATAATTGCAGTTCAGGGGGCGGATATTCGGATTTAAAAAATTTTTCACGAGCAGTAAAATCGCATGAAAGTTCAAGAGAGCATATTAAAAATTCGGTAGCACTTACAAGACTGGATCAAAATAGGGCGACTATTGCGGATGCACTACAAGAAAATGCAAGTCTTAATAAAATTGTTTATAATGAAAATGTTCGAAAAAACCGTTTATTATTAAATTATTTAATTGATGTTACTATTACTTTGGGTAAACAGGACTTGGCATTTCGAGGTCATAATGAAACAACAGATTCTTTTAACCGTGGCAATTTTAAGGAAATATTTGCATGCTTAATAAAAAGAAATGCCGAACTTACTGAACATTGTGCTAAATTTAGAAATATTTTTACGGGACAATCTAAGACTATACAAAATGAACTAATTGGTTGCATACATGACTATATTCAAGAATATATAAAAAAAGAAATCAATGACACCGATTGTTGTTTTTTTGGCGTAATTGCGGATGATAGTACTGATATAACAGAAAAATCACAGTGTTCGATAATAGTTAGGTATGTGACCAACGGATCTTTAAAAGAAAGATTTTTAGGATTTTTTGACGTTAGCGATAATAGAACAGCAGAGAGCCTTTTTCATTTAATACAAAACAGCTTAGAGCCTTATGACTTTAAAAATAAATTGGTCGCGCAGTGTTACGATGGGGCTAGTGTTATGGCAGGTGAAATAAATGGGCTTCAAACAAAAGTTAGATCTATTGCTCCTTTAGCTATGTTTACTCATTGTTGCGCCCACAGATTAAATCTAGTTTTACAACAGGGAACAAAACTGATTACCCAAAGTCGTATATTTTTTGCCACTTTATTAGGAATACCAAATTATTTCCACCAATCACCAAAACGGTCTTTTGTGCTTAATCAGATAGTTAAAAGAATTGTGCTGTAGCAACGCGATGGTATACACGGTCTAAAATTTTAAACTTAGTGGCTAATGAATGGGACAATTTAATTATAGTATTTGAAATTATTATAATCCTGGAACAGAATCTATTAATGGTGCAAAAGGATTTCTAAAGCATTTTAATGATTTCGAATTTTGCCTTTTAACGCATATTTATAAACAAATTTTTAGATGTACTGTTTCAAATAACGCGATGGTATACACGGTCTAAAATTTTAAACTTAGTCAATATTGCTAAAAAAGGCTAATAACACACATGGGACATATTTTTATAAATATAATTATAGTATTTGAAACTATTATTAATAACTTAAGTTCTGGAACAAAATAGAATATATTAATGCTTTGCTTATTAAATAATTTCTAAAAAAAGCATTTTAATGATTAAAGAATGAGCTTTCTGTATTTTGCAATTTTCAAATTTAGATGTCGAAAAAATATTTATATATATATATATATATATATATATATATATATATATATATATATATATATATATATATATATATATATATATATTTATATATATATTTCATATATATATATATATATATATATATATATATATATACATATATATATATATATATATATATATATATATATATATATATATATATATATATATTATATATATATATATATATATATATATATATATATATATATATATATATATATATATATATATATATATATATATATATATATATATATATATATATATATATATATATATATATATATATATATATATATATATATATATATATATATATATATATATATATATATATATATATATATATATATATATATATATATATATATATATATATATATATATATATATATATATATATATATATATATATATATACTATTCCGAAAAAAAGGAAGGATTCATAACAAGGGAAGTTTTGTAAGTGATGTATTTCACAAGCTCTAGCTCTGTTTCGTTCTGTATTTTTTTGTATTCTCTATTTAACTCATATTTTGTGGTCTGGGTCTCACTGAAGTCATAAAAATGATTGTTCAATTCTTTCTCTGGAAAAATACTTTTATCGCTTTTGGTTTTTATTGCACTTGTTTGAATGATCATTTTTTTTAAATCTTTTATAGGCACTTTAGAATTATAAATGCATCGAACCGTTAATGGCGGGAACAAACTGTTATCACGCCACGTGAGCTCACCTGTTATCACAAACTCACGTCAGATGTAAAAAGTGCGTAATGTGTTTTTACTTGGTATTTTAATGTATCAGAACCACCTCATGCGTGATTTATTTTCTTTACTTCGGCCCATTTCCGCCATTTTGTGTTCTTGTGTTAATACTGTTATTGACTATTTATTTCGAAGTGAACCAGATTTTGATTCAGTAAGTCGGGCTATATAAAGTTTTATATAATCACTGCCTCCCTGAATATCGAGTATTGGGAAAGCAGTTTGGGAGGAAACTGGAGAAAAGATGCAAACAAAAAAACAATAACAATATTTTCATTTCAAAGGTTATGTCTATATTTTTTATAATTCAATGATATGTAGGTATTTATAAACTTTGGTATACGAAAGTATGAACTGGTCCAAATTTTTCACAATATTTTAACTCTGCCAAAGTAAGGTATAATTATCGTATTTATCGGTTTTTATTGTAAATTGTTGTTTTGTAAAATATGGTTTGGTTGTAATATTATTTTCTTCACTGAGAGTTAGAAAAACAGCAATATCTTCCATTTCCTCTTCCCATTGTGAAGAACAGGAGCAGTCTCTTGCCATTATTAAAAACAAATATTAACAACAAATAAGAACAAAGAAACTGCTCAAATAATCATACAAACTGATGTGGCATGACGGTAGTTTGTTTCTAAGCGTGATATCACAGTTTACATTTGGTGAGCATGTTAGCATATGAGCTCACGTGAAGTGATTACAGTCTGTTTTCGCCTTAACTTTCATATCTGGACAAAGAACAGATGCTTTAATTGTAATTTTAACTTCTAGATGTCATGCCTGGAAAGCCTTGTTTCTTCAATTGAATTTCACCCTCGTACTTTAAATGTACTATTCATTTGAATTAAGAAATAGGTTATATTAAATTAACAACAATGGTCTTATCACAAGACACAAAGCTCTTCTTTTGAATAAAGATAATCCTCAAGTAAAAAATACTGACGGTCTAGGCTCAGAATATGAGTCTGATAAGATGTTTAAGCTTTTAATTTAAATTTGGTATAGGTTGATCAAAGAAAAAGTATACTCGATGTAAAACATTATATCCTATATTTTTGAAAGTAGATTCACATTTTAAATTTAATCAGGAAAAGGAGGTGTATTTCAATGAAAACAACCGAGCAACTGATTTGAAAACCACATAATATCACTGGTAGTATATCTTCATTAAAAAAAGATATAAAATTTCATTAGACCCTAGATGGAAAACCATTTAGTGGTATAGGCACTATCAAGATTAATGGTTTTCCCATTTAAAAATTAAGCTTGTAAAATCCCTAATGAAAGAAAATATGCCAGTAATAACTTCATTAAATTTGTGTTAATTATGAGTAACTGCTTTATTTTCTAGCCATAAATGCTGCGCTTCCCGTCGTACCAAAGATTTATACTCGCTTGTTTTCATTAAAATTTTAAAATGATTATTCCCTTACGGCCCGCTTTTAGCGACCGAGATTTGTATTTTATACAAATAAGAAACAATCCAGAACGGTCCGAGTTTTCCACATAACGACTGAAGTTAACATTTTAAACTATTATTAAGGTACTAGGAAGAGAACATTAACATAATTTATTATTTAATAATTAAGTATGAGGAGCTATGTATCCCTATTAGTTTCATTTACAATAAAGGGCTCCAGAAAGAGACTTTTAATTGACATCTGCAAAATTTGTTGTCGAAATTATCTACCTTACGATTAAAATCCTTCATATGCGCACATCAACCTTATGACAAAATGTTTTAATCTACAGATTGCCAATGCAGAACATGTATTTTGTCGAAAATATTACATATACAGTGTGTCCCAGATTCGCTTCTCTATATAGGGATCTCGGCTCCTATTATACCTACGGCAAAGGTTAAATGGGAAAAGTTTTACAGGAAACTTAGCCCGCAACCCGCCTCAACTTTCATTTTTCTTATGGCCGCCATATTGGATTTTTCGATTTTTGGAAAGAGCGTAAAATTTCCAGTCTAGTGATGTTTCACAAGTGCATACAAGATTTGAGTATCATCGAAATATCACACTTCCTAAAGTTAGATCTGAATTTCTCTTAAGGAGGCCATGATTTATTTGTCACAAGATTACACTAAAAAGAAATATATTAAACGCATTTTCAATACAACATGAACTTAAATAACGACTAAAAAAATCTAAATATGTTCTTAACTACTTTTTACCTGGGTTACATTAATTTACAGATTTGCAAAATGACATCCATTTCATCCATACACTTTTGACAATTGGTAACTGTTTTTCGTACAACCCTGGCAAGTGTATTTGTAAGTGTAGAATTTTTATCGTTGTAGAGGGATCAAATTCATAGACCTCATTCTTCGTGTGACCCCAGAGGTAGAAATCCAAGGGCGAGAGATCAGGAGATCTAAGAGGCCAAAATATTGGATCATTTAGAGAAATAATTCTTTCATCTTACGTCTCTTAAGAATTTTCTTGACTTCCTTTGACTTGAATAGTGTTGTAAGCCCGACATCCATCCTGTTGAAACCAGGTTCGTCTAGACTCATCTTCCATTAGAGTAGCTTGTGAAGCCGCTACAACCCGGTTTCGCAAAAGCTCTAGGTATCTCTGTCCGTTCAGATTGTAGACAACCAAAAATGATTCTTTAGGTCCATTTCCTGAAATGATTAATAATTTATAAATAGGTGCCCAATTAAAAAAGGGAAATTAGATTAAATTACCAATGACCCCACACCAAACGTTACTTCCAAATCTGGTCTGTAGACGTCTCTCTGCCACTTCGTGAGGGTTTTCTACAGACCAACGATGACTGTTATGCTTATTAAAAATCCACGATTCGTAAACCTACTCTCATCGGACCACAAGACATGATTTACAAAATGTGGATTTTCATTGCACTTCCTAGTATATCACTCACAGAAGCATAGTAGTCTTGGAAAATCAGTTTCCTTAAGTCCTTGAACTATTATGGGTTTGTATGGATGATACTTATTCTTTTTTAATCCTCTCTGTACCTTTGATTTTGGCTCATAAATTTCCTGTTCTACTGTTCACACCGATGCACTAGGGTTTTCGTTGATAGCTTGTAAAATGTTTCTGTCCCGATTTTTATTGTCAATATTGCATCCGCTTCTAGGTTGTTCGAAGACCCCATGGTTAATTAAATTACATTTTTTCTGAATTGGGTTTTATAAGATGTCAAATACCTTTCTGAGATAATGTGTGTGACTGCAAGTACAGCGCTGATATGTCAAATTTTTCTTCATTTGAATGGGGAATACCGGCCATTTTCAACAGGTCTCAACAATTTGTGTGTTAGATTTATGATTTTATTGAGAGAAAAGCATACTACTTATTAAAACCCAACTAACTTCGAGTTATTTAACGTCAAAGTCAAAGCCCACTTTTGTTACAAATAAATCATGGCCTCCTTAGAAAAAATTGACCTAACTTTACGAAGTGTGATATTTGGATGATACTCAAATCTTTTACGCACTTGTGAGACACCACTAGACTTGAAATTTTACGCTCTTCAAAAAAATCGAAAAATCCAATATGGCGGCCATAAGAAGTTAAAGTAGAGGTGGGTTGCGTGAAAACAACAGACGATGGACAAACATGATGACAGCTGCCAAATTTACGGATTTGGATTTACTGGCGCAAAACGAAATCCGCCATTTTCGGTTTTTCGCCGATATTTCCAAATCCAATCGTAAATCTGAAGCCGGATATCGAATACGCTAAGTTTCCTCTAAAGCTTTTTCCATTTAACCATTGCTGTAGGTATAATAGGAACCGAGTTCATGGAACAAACCTGTATTACCTTATAAACTACATAACATGGTAACAGTTCTCAATTTCAATCATTCATCATCCTCTCTGGATATTTTCAACTTCTTTTTGTTATTATCTTCTGCCTTCCAGGGTCATTACTGAGGTTAGGTTCGGTGGCGTTTTACTGGCGAAAAACGAAATCCGCCATTTTCGGTTTTTAAGCGATATTTCCAAATTCAATCGCAAATCTGAAGCCGGATATCGAATACGCTAAGTTTCCTCTAAAACTTTTTCCATTTAACCTTTGCTGTAGGTATAATAGGAACCGAGATCATGGAACATACATGTATTACCTTATAATCTACATAACATGGTAACAATTCTCCATTTCCATCATTCATCATCCTCTCTGGATATTTACAACCTCTTTTTGTTATTATCTTTTGACTTCCAGGGTTATTACGGAGGTGGGTCTCATTGTAATTTATAATATGAGACGGTGGAATATTACGCAGAGTTTCTAAGTTATTAAAGGTATTCTTTTATTTTATCTGGGGATACCACAGCTCTTGGTATATGTATATGTTTTGGCAGTTGCAGCAATTTTGTCTCTACGCCTATCTTTTGCAATATTACGTTTTTCCCTGTCGATCTAAATATTATTTTATTATCACTTTTAAGCCATAGAAGTATACCCCCATTCGGCACATAATTGAACTTTTTCAAATGATTTTTATTTATTCCTTTTCAGTTAGTGTAGTCTGTCCGACTTGTTTTTTAACGTTTGAATTCTTGATTCGCCTTTGTAATACAGTGGAGGATGTATTAAAACACTGAGCAGCTCGTCTTATCGGCAATCTTTTAGGGACGGCATCCTTGGCCCTTTCAATAACTTCCTGATCATGTTTACAATACCTTTCCCTGAATGGGCTGGTAGACACGCGGCATCTCAATCAGCTGTGATCCTCGCGATCTCAGCGAAAGATATTTTTTTGTTTTTGAGAACCTTACAAAAAAACAACTGTTGCAAATTGTGAATTTTGCATATGAATTGAACTTGAGTAATATGCAAGACTATACTAAAAATAATAATGCTTGCCTTTTTTCCGCTCAACGGACTTCCACACGTTTCAAGACCTTCGATTTGAAATCAGAATTATTGGAGATTTTTAAAGTTTCTCGCTAACTTTCACACCTATTCACCCCCTTTTACGGTATTGAACCTCACCAAACGCGAACCGTTTATGGCTCTTACCGGTGGAACGCAATGCAAGTTACGTCAAATGTTCACTTCAAGCGTAAATTTTCTTTATGTGTTTTTCGTGGTTTTGTTAAATACTCTTTTGAAATATATAAGTTGTGAACAGATATTTCATTCCAACGTCAAAGTTATGATTAATTTTTATCCCACAAGTGTATACTTACTTTTTAAGTTTTGTTTTGGTTGGTTAGTTTAAGGCATCTGTATTGAGTTCCAAGCTTCAACGCCTTGATAAACTGTCACAGTACGTTAAAAGAATATTTAAAGCTACGGAGGTTTTTATTATTCAATTCGATTGCAAATATTGGTTTTATGTATGATCGAGATTTTCCTCCCATGTAAAAAATATGCATTAAGAGATACTTTGACATGTTGCAAGGCTTTGCATTTGTTAACAATTGCCTGAAGATCTTCAATCGCCAATTAGAAAAAAAACAGCTCCAGATATGCAGAAACGATTCCATTTACATAATGCTTTTTAATTCACTGGCTTACCTTGTGCCTGATATTGAACAAAGAAAAAACAGAACAGGTTATTTAATATCAACGCCTCAAATAGTTTGTAACAGATTCATAGCACTTGATTTAAATATTAAAATAAACTGCTAAATATCTCCCTGTGTTTTTTGTCTTTCAGTTGATATTACTTTATTGTTTAAGCTAAATAACGGGGATGATAACTTTATGTCACTCTATATAAATGTTTGTATTTAGAACTTAAGGTTTAACTTATCCTCATCGCTAATAATTCTAAAAATTAAGATAATTATAAAAAAGTCATGTTACATGAATCCACCTTAAATTTAAACAATTGAATGCATCTAATCTTACAAGCTAGAAAATATGCAGAAGTGATTCACTCCACCGATTGTAAAGAAATTCATATATATATATATATATATATATATATATATATATATATATATATATATATATATATATATATATATATATATATATATATATATATATATATATATATATATATATATATATATATATATATATATATATATATATATATATATATATATATATATATATATATATATATATATATATATATATATATATATTGAAATCCATGTACAATAATTGTGCCACGCACACATTATTTAAACGACATCTAACTAAAACTGGTGGTGTAAATCCATGTAAACGGCCTCCTTTTGACATACCTCCCTCTTTCGTCGATGTTTTAGATCTGTGTGGTGTACTTTACCTTTACCGAGATATTTTCGGGTATTTTGTGACTTAAAAGTTATAATAAAATTAGCAATATATCACAAACTTTAACGGCTAAAATAAAGATAAATAAACCATATACATTTAAAAATAGGTTATTCTATTTAAAAAACATCCACATTTTTCAGAAAAAAAGACACAAATCTTAAAAATGGTTATTTAACCTAAAAAAAGGAGGGGGTTTATACTGGATGACCAGTAGAGATTTTAAGTTACAGTACACTAAAATCATTAAAACTTTAGCCAAAATACTATATGACTTCACCCAAATGTTTAATTTTTTAAAGGATTCTAGGAAGTAATTTCTAGTTTACATAAATTAGTAGTAGCGTTTGTTTCTTCAAGGTAGGTACTGTAAAATAACTTAGCTAAAATTTTCTCCGAATGGCATTTAAAGCGGACGGTTGACAGGCCCCAAAGGTGTATTTTACTGCCTAGGCAGTACAAAATTTAGTTGTTATGCGACGTTCAGGTAATAATGTAAATTAAAGTGTAATCAAATTTGAAAATTACAATAGGTAAACACAAAATGATTATTTGGCTAGAGATTTAACTATAAACATAACAGAATGTAATGGCTTTTTTAATGTCATTCGGAGAAAAAAATTATATGTTTCACACGGCCGAAAACCAGATTTAATGCCTTTGCTGGTTTCCTAGCCTCGGCTACGCTTCGGCGCCGCGGCATTAAATCTTGCACTTTTCTACCTAGTAAAACAAATAACTATTATTGTATCAAGTTGTCATAAGTGTCATTATTAAAAATCAGAATAACTTTTAAATGTCAGTATATTTTACCAACATATGTTATCGAGGCAAAAGTACTCTAAGGTATGCCGAAATTATCTAAACTTTAGTTTCTTTCTGGGTCATAGAAATATCTTAAGTATCTAAATACCATAGAGTATATTTTTTCTAAGAACTGACATATTTCATTAAACAACAAAACCTTCTAAAGTATTTTAATAAAAAAAAAGATATATCCACAGATAAATACTGCATTGAAATAACCAATATAAAAACATGCGAATTTTATCCCAAAATTCTAAACCTCAACAATTTTATTGGTGAATCAATTAAATATAGCCTAAGCCACTGCATTCTCGAATAAAAAATCTGAAATCTTTTCATGCATACAAAAACCTATTTATATAATTTTGCGGAGCATTCAAAATATTCTAAAGCTCATTTTGATATACACGCAAAATGTTCATAGAAAGGATGTCAGATCCGTATCTTTCCACGACATATATACTTTTAAAACCCCTATAAAGAAAGGCCTCCATTTAAAACAGAAGGATCCAGAGGACGTATGTCTACGCTTCTTTGAGATGTGGATGAGGGAATGAATCGAGATGTAGGTTTCAGATATGTCAAACGATGGGAATACTTAAAGACCACTTAAATGTTTAACAATCTGGTAAAAATTAACAGGGATGTCTCAAAATGGAAACGCAAATGAAGATATTCAGTAGACTTGAAATTAATGCGTTTTTAAATTGCTTTTTAATAGACTAGGAAAAACGTATATTTTTAGAGTTCTTTAGATCTTTTTGAATAACCGCAAAATGAATAATAAAACATATAGAAAAATTGATTTTGGTAATCACAGTGCCAAAATGTAAATAGAAAGAAACTAATAAAGCAGTGGCATATTAACATTTAAAATCGCCCATCTTTTTGAGTAAATTTCTTACTAAAGTGACACCCGAAGATGACGGAAAATGTATAATATATTTATTTAAAAACATGATTGCCAAGCCCTTAAGCAGTTAAACAGTTTATTGGAGATATCCCAAACTTACAAGAATACCTAAAACATATGGATTTAACGATAAGCACAACATATGTATAAATATATTATTGTAATCACAAGAATATAATATGTACTACAGTGAAACTTCTCTATAGCCGCCACAAAAATGTATATAGAAATTTGGCCGTTAACCGAAGTTATCCCTATTGGGAAAAATGAACTAAGTAGATATAATTTATTATAACATATTTTTATTTAGCAAAATATACGTGTCAAAGTAATTGAAACTCATTAAATGTACATACATGATTATGACATAATATTTATGGGTGTTTTTTTAACTTTCATTATTACTATATGTACACACGAGTAATTAGAAAATAAAAATAATTTTACTACAATACATTTATAAAATTATAACCTTATATTTTGTACAGAAACTAATCAATGGAAGAAAGAAACTTTTAATTTTGACTTTTGTAAGTTAATTTTTCACATTTCATTAAAGTGTGGGCAATATCAATAGCTAAATCAAGAAATTTCTATGTCTCTTAGTTTTTCACAAACTTTACTCATATTTTTACCGATGAACACAAAATCAGAAAGCCAATATGAACATTTTCTTCGCCTTCAGTGGGATCCTCTCTACCCTCCTTACTCGCAAATTCCTGGATTATTTCCTGCATATCTGTAAAAACATCGTTTGTCGATTGATAGATATTGTTCACAATCTGGATTTTCTGGCATGTTTTTTAAAACAGAAAACAATTTGTAAAATATCATCTTCTTCGTGTTCTTCGATGGTAGTTATAAATCCAGCTTTTTGAAAACATTTTTTTGTAGTTGTAAATGAAACATTTTTTTATGCAATACTTATGCATACCATAGCACTTGACAAATCTGTGCTTTTTTGTGCCTTTTCCATCGCATGTTCGATGTTTATAAAAGTCAAAGTCTGCTTACAAAAAGTTTTCTATATTTTAGTTTAAAGTTTCGTTTTATTCCTTGATTCAATGGCTGACAGTGAAATGTCGTGATTAGGTAGAAAAGCAAATACGAACATTCTCCAATTCTATTTTTGGGTGAGAAGCATTATCTAAAGATATAAGAACTTTCCTACTCTGCTGTTTCATTTTGTTGTCAAAAATGTTTAGCCAAGATGTCATGATTTCTGTTGTCATCCAAGCTTTTTTGGTGAATATATATTCTATTGGAATTTTATCTATATGAGATCCTTCAAAATGTCGCGGATTTTTGCTTTTACCTCTAACTAACGGGTTTTCCTTCTCACCATGCATGCTGCAACAAAAAAGAAGTGTCACTCGCTGTTTAGCTAAATTTCTACCGGCACATTAATCGTATTTTAACGCAAAGTTTTGTTTGGCATTGCCATATAATAAAGTCTAGTTTCGTCGGTATTAAAAATATCTTTTGGCGTCGTAATCCTTAATGATTGATGTCAATTTGGTTTTCCAATCTTCAACAGTCTTTATCAACGTCGGCAGACTCAACACAGATTGTTTTAAAATTGATGTTATGTCTCTTGCAAAACCTATTTAACCAGTCCGTTGAAGCCTTAAAATCACTAATTTTTAAGGTTGTGCATGACTCGACAGCTTTTTTTCATATTAAGGTTCCCGAAATCGGTGTTTTTATTCCTTGATTTACAAAACCACTCGTAAACTAATTGATCTTTTGCAAGTCCTTCGGTTTTAGGACACTTTCGTTTCTGATCTGCATTGGATCCTTCTTCTCCGAAGAGTTTTTAACTCCACGTTATTTTCTAACATGTTGTTCACTTGTGTTCTCCTAACACCAAACTTGTCCGCCAAGTTTTCACTTTTCCCGACAATATTTAATTTATCTTTGAGGGACAAAGGTTGCTGCATTTCGGAATAAGAAACAAAACTAAATTGATTTTTTACAATTTTAACAACTAGGTATTATTTGGTAATTAGCCAAGTACCCAAACCCCCTTCATAATTTTGTTTGTTTATAGTCAGGAACTTCCGACTCACACAGTCCCTTGTTACATTAGAATGGGTAGAGCCGGCTCGGTTTCTGGTCGCTATTAAGCACACAATTTCCATGTGTTTTTGGTAAAAATATACTTTTTGAAGTGACTGGTGGCCATTTTAGCAGGTACCACTATTGAGAAGTCCGTTAATATGGTAGTTCCCATAAGATCAATTTTAGGAAACTGAAAACTGACCCGATAATATAAAAAATTAACCAAGTAATGGGAAATATTACATACTACATTTATGTGAACATTTTTATTCTGGATTTATTTTCTGCGAAGACTTAAATAATTGCTGTCACTTCTAGGTTATTAAACAGCTCTGATTCTATTTTCATAAGCCTAAGTCCTTTTAATTTACAGTTTTTAATTTATTTGTAATTTATGTGAATTTTTATACGTTTATATATAATATAACTAATTAACAATAAATATAATGTTTTATATTAATTGTTAATTAGCTCTCTTTAATATTTATAGTTTTTAATATACTTGTAATTTATAATAATGTTTACACGTTTATATATTTTTATAGTAATTGTTAATTAGTTCCCTAATGTAAACAATGTTGTTTCTCGGGAATAAATGATTGATTAATAAAAGTATATCCAATACGGTCGATCTGAAATAATGTTCTACTCTTTTAATCTTCATATCGCTTTTGGTATGATGATACCCTGTGTTTTTCAAAATTGCGTTTTTTTTCCAAGTTGCGTTTGAAAAATTTGGTACTTGAAGATTCAAGCTTCAGTTTTGCAATATGCCGCACTGGAGTCGGTTAAGTTGTTGCAGAAATACAACTTACAATGGATTTTGACTACACAATCACATTACCTATTAGATAATTATAAACAACAGTTTAGTATAATCGCGTTGATATACAGGTTTATTGGGTATTATTTTTGTTATAATAACATCAATGTTACCTGTCGGATGTAGTAACCACAGATAAAATATTTGCCAAACTGGAATTTATAGATGAAGAAACGAACATACACATTGTAATAAAATTATTAGCTTAGTGGAAAGATTACCTGGGTCCATTGTTGTTATTTTGAGGCACTGGCGTTGGGATCCTAGGAGGCGCCACTGGTATAGGCGTGGCCCTTCTTTTAATTGGATGAAACGGCCGATGTGAACCCTCCATTCTAGATCTGAAAAAAAAAAATTATTTAGTGCTCCTGTTTTATCTTAGTATAATTTTAGAGTTTTTAAGCTTGGATTGACATTTTTTTGTAACTAAAAGCATCCTGGTTCCCATATTTCCGGCCGGCAGTAGCCCTAGTTATGACACCCTTTTGCCCGTAGAAGAAAAAAGTCCTGTTTGAAGCCAAACTTTTAATATTTAAAAGGTATAAGGTATTTAACTATTACTAGGGAGTAAGCAGTAATATTTGATTTTATAACCTGTATAAACGTTTCTATTTATTCACGTAAGTTGTATTTTGTCGGCTGTTGGGGAAGATAAGATGGGTAATTTAGAAAAATCTGTATTACATATCAGTGGTATATCTACTGGAATGATCCCTAGATCCTTGATAATGGGGGAGGCTCGGAGGAAAAAATTAATGACTAAAATGAAAGAAGTCATGTTATTTGTGTGAGACGGTTGGACTAATGTTTTTACTAATTTCAGCATAGATTGAAACAGGGCGCGTGCGGTGCACCTCTTTCACGTACCGGCGTTGCTTGTGTGTAAATAAATGTGTTTCATAATTTGCCAACTAAAGAGATGGCTAGAGTTAACTCAATCAAAACCGAACCAACTGCTTCGCCCTTCCTTAGTATCGCCCCTCGGCAGAAAAAGTAAAAAAGTTTGTCATATTTTTTAACGACTAATATTGTATATTGGTGCCGAGTTTAACTTTTCCATTTTTAACCTTTATTTATACCGGGCTAGTAAAATATTTGTTAAAATTCAAAATATCCTGAATAAAATGTATTACACTTATTTTAAAAGGTGTCGAAAATGTTTTCCGTTCTCTTACCGCCAGTAACCGTTTCTCACGTTCTGAATAACCTATGGTATAATAAGTTCGCACTCAAGTCTTATTAGAGGTATTAACCTTAATATTTTCAAATTTTGTTTCAAAAATTTTGCTTTTTAAGTAACCCCCCCGGAAAAAATCAAGGGAGGTAAGATCCGAAGACCTCGGCCCTCATTCTATTGTGCCCCTTCTGCCAATCTATCAATTTGAAAATATTTGGTTCAGTTAATCCCGAACATGCCTCCCATAGTGAGGAGGCATTCCATTCTACTGAAACCAGATGTACTGTGGATTGGGAAACCAAACTGGTAAATTTAGAACAATTTCCTGCTGTAGATATGACAAATATTGCTCTCCAGTTAAGTTATTGTCAAAAAATGAGGACCCAAATTACTCTATTTTAAAAATGGGGGTATGTATTTCTCTTATCTAGTGGGGATTCCCATCTACCCACTGCAATTTTATCGATTAATGTTCCGGCCATAAAACGTAAACATAGCTTCATCAGAAAATAATGTTTACGAGATTTCTATCAATTAAATCCATTATTTCTTTTCTGCAGTCTCCTATTTGGACCATCTTTTGCCAATTCCTGTCAAGCTGTATTTTGTAAGGGTGATCTTGTATTCTTTAAGGGTGTTTATGTTATTGTATGTATATTCTTATTGCTAGCTGCTTTGTGGCAATGAACAGATTTTCTTCAGTTGTTAACAGAGCATTTAATTTCGTGTTATCGTCCACTCCAGATTGCTTTTTAGTAGAAGTTGACCTTGTATGTCCATTTTCTCGAAACATTTTCTCAATTTTACTTATCGTACTTTTACTTATTTGTGGCAAGTCTGGATGTTTCTCCAAAATAATATAAGCACTTCTTCTTGAGTACTAGATTTTTCTTCGTATCCGACCATCATTATAATTTCAATGCGATGAGTTTCTATTAAATGATGCATTTTAAGCTTGATTTTGTAGACGATATTGAATTACATTAATGTCAATACGACTAAGTAAATGTTTAAAGACAGGTACCAATTTCAACAATCAACTGTACATAACACATTCTTTCTGTAGCCAAAAAAATTAAATGCAGTTTTGGTCCTAATGATTATTTTTCAGTGTGAGAAATGGAATTTATTTACAATAATGTTGCTGCCAGCAACGGACAACAATTTTGACACCGTTTAAAACAATTGTAATACATTTTATTAAAAATGTTTTTGAAGTCTGGATACATGGCACCAATATATAACTTTAGACGTTCTTTATTAATATGACTGCATTATAGGGGATACCCATAAAAAAGAAGCTATCCATGATAAGTATTTTTTGGCTCACCCTGTATACAAGTACTTTAGTTCGTAGAATGCGCAAGGAAAAATAATACTTTACGTATCCGAGCGATTTTTAAAAAGATCTAACAAAATGACAATACAGAATTTATTCCATGTTATGTCTTCACACAGTATATTAGAAACAAAATCAATTCCTAAACGATTATGTTCTTTGAGTGTTCATAAATCACGAAATCGATTAAAGTACCTCCTAGAACATTAATTAGAATTTCTCTAAACCCCTATTGATTTCCTATAAACTGAATGGTTGTCTAAATTTAGCCGTTCATTCACAAAGCGTCTGTATTGTTACTATTCTTGTAACTCGTTGAGACTATCATATTTTATATTTAACTTTAAATGCCCACATATTTCTTTGATAATGCCACCCAAGTGTGCCATTATTAAAGTACTACGGCCGTGCGACCGCGACGTTAAAGCGTAAGGGTGAAATTAAAGCTAAGATTTAGATAAAAAAATCGGTAAATTTCCTTTACCGAAACTTCCCTCGTTATGAATATTTCCTTTTATTAGGAATAATAAAGTGTAACTCAACTATATTGCATTTTCAAACATTTTTATTGGGCGCCATTTCCACCATGTCGGAATTCTACCAATATTTTATCAGTCTTATCTATGCCACACTTATTTTTTTGACATGATTTAAAATAAATTGATTTTTTACACTGTTTTTCGAAGAGCACCGTTTTGTATCGCCATTTGGAATTCGTACCAGTCAATCCCTGTATCACATTCAATTTTAGAGATATTAAGTCAATCAAATAAGAAGATTTTCTACATTCATTTTTTAGATATTTTATTTGGCTGCCATTTTGTTTCGCTATCTTGAATTCGTATACCAATTTTACCAATCTATCCCTATATCACACTTAATGGATGCCCAATTTCAAACTGATTTTTTTGAATAATTTATTAGGCTGCCATTTTGTTTTGCTGTCTTGGATTCGTACCACAATATTACAGGTTGATTCCCATGTAACACTTGATCTTTGTGCAAAATTTGAGCTAAATTGGATAATTTGTTTTTTATTAATAATTTATTTTAACAATTCACTAGGCTGCCTTTTTGCCCCATCGTATTGGATTTTACCAAAAAATATCAGGTCATCCCCAACCAACCTTTAATTTTTGACGAAAATTTTCAAGAAAGTCACAAAGTCAATCGGGTAAGTAGTTTTTAGCTACGCCGCGAACTAACAGATAGCTAAACCTGGAGTTTTTGTCACAATTACAAACATTTTATTTGACCGCCATTTTGTTCCGCCATTTTAAATTCGTACCTTAATTTCACCAATTAACCTCTGTACTAAAATGAATTATTGCCCAAAATTTGAAATGAATCTATTAAATAGTTATTTCAGGCCGAATTTCAAAATATTTCATTACGCCGCCATTTTGTTTCACCATCTTGGATTCATACCAAAGTTTTACTAGTTAATTATCGTCTAATACCTGATTTTTTGTGCAAAATTTCAAGTAAATGGGATAAGTAGTTTTTTAGTAACAATATTTTTAACATTTGACATGCCGCCATTTTGTTTCGTCATATTGGATTTTTACCAAAATACTACCAGCATATGACTTGCAATTTTTAATCAAAATTTAAAGTCAATTGGGTAAGTAGTTTTTTAGCTATATCGCGAACAGATAGACCAACAGAGCGACATACAGACAGATATGAGAAAACATATTTTCCGGCATCTAGGGACCCAGAAAAGTGAAGAATTAAAAAAGTCCCAAAATTTGATCGGAAGCTCGCAGCAATTTCTTCTTTTAATAAAGGCAATTGTTACTATAGGTCAGTGGCGTATATAGACTTTCCTGTTCGGGGGTTTTTGAGACGATGACATATTCAACAACCTAAAAAAAACGGCCTTAACTTTATTTTTATGTAACGAACACTGGCTCTGGAGAAGGTTTTCCCCGCCAAACCCGAAAAAATGGTCCCTATTTTATAATATTTGTACCATATAAGCTGAAATAATAGTGGGTCTGGGGGAGGGGGTTTGACTCCGTCACTGATATACGTAATAACTTTATACAAAAAATGCAAAATGTAAGACGTTGAAATGTTTTACATTTCACTTGTATATGGGCAACGTCAAGGGAATTTACTGCCCCTGATACATGTTGGACAGTTATTACATAATTATAACATAACAGCGTACACAATGGTAAACAACTAAAATGTCTATGGAACGCCGTTTTACTTTTTAGTCATACGCGTCTTTGATACCGAATTTAATTGCAAAACATATAAATGATGCTGCCTGCATACAATTTTTATTCTTTTTAATTCTTCTGATATCGAATTTTTGTGGATACCGATTTTACCGAATGACATTTTTATGATAAGCAATTTCTTTGCAGACCATTTCAATTGATACCACAAAAAAGTAGTTGTTTATCCTTTTTTAACACGTATACAGCCTACTTAAAATTTCTATATACATGCGTCTTTCCTTAGTTATTGCATTTCAACAAATCGATGTTAATAAAAATTGGTATGAAATAAATGCTATATACAAAAATCAGTTTAAATATTTAATAAATTGACTCTTATTAAAATGTAATCGCTTCAAACGGGATGGCAGTAAATTAATATTAATACCGAAAACATTAGAATGCAATAACGACTTTGTGGAGATTAATTTATTTCAACCGTATGAAGGCAAATCTGATTTAAGAACTCAAGTAATAAAAAAAATTAATTTATTTTTATCGCATATCAAAAAAAATTAAAGCATCTCTTACGATATCATTTCTTTTTAATGTCAATTCAATTAACACCCTAAAAATGTAAATAGAATAATGCTCATTATTTTGATTTTGATTTTCGTGTATATGTAATTTATACTACATCAAACGGATATAACACGGGCCCTTTACGATTGAAATTAAAATACTTGAATATACATTTGAATACATAAATAAAAGTTAATACGAGATTTAATTGTATAAGAGTTGTGGAATTTAAATGATTAGCGGGTATAAGGTAACTGGTTTTATTTAATATGCATTGTTTTGATTTCGAATTTTTATTAATGTCGATTCTTCTGAATATCAATTTTCATTGAATGCAGCCACCTTGTTTCAATTTTAATTATCGGACGTGGAGCGATCTTGTGCAAACTAAGAACAACAAGAGCAGAAATCTGTAATTTTTTAAATACCCGAGTTTCTGGCTAGTCATGCGTTCGAAGATTTAAAAGTGCATCTAAAATTAAGACTGTGTTGTGCATGACGTTATGACGAGTCGGATGCGAATAATGAAAAACATATTCGTAGGTAATCAATGACAGTTAAAACGTGTTTAATTATTGTTCGATTGGGAATACTTAGTTATTAAATCATTGCGGAATACGATATACACCCCTATATTTAAAATGTGACCACGTACAAAATTACAGATCATAATGAAAAAAAGTTAAAACGAACGTATCTAGCTCCCAACATCCTATTCCAAAACAAGCTATTCTATATATTTATACCAGAATAAAGAAAACAAGGTTTTGAATTTCCCAGCTATAATTCACAGATTACCACACAATGTAATTTGTAATGGCAAATTGCAATTTCTCCTGGAAGCTGTGTGCCGGCGACATGCTCTACTACAGTTTTTTTTGGCTTCTTAAACGTGATTTAAAGTAGGCTGTCCAGATTTTTTTAAAATGAAAAGAGTATATTTCGACGAAATGTAAAAATAGGTACCAGCGTATAATAATTAAGTAAAGTCTTATCACTTTCGCAGAATTCAATGACTTTCAATAATAATTATAATACACATAATAATATGGACTAAAAATAACAAAAATAATTAGAAAATGGCACCAGATTTCGCAAAATAGAGATCATTTGTCCCAGATTTCTCATAATAGAGGATATTTGTCGTATTTATGGAAATAGTAAGAGTACCATTACAATATTTATTTGATAATTAGGACACTATTTTCATGTTTGTCTCCCTTGTTTAATATGTGAGTAATTATTATAATTTATAGGTATGTGCACTTCACTTTCAAAGCTGCGTGTCGATCAAGATACGGATTTACAAAAATGAACACATCAGTGGTGTATTTAGAATGCCGTCAAGGCAAACATTTGATAACTAAAAAAAAGTTCTAGGTTCTTGTTGGAACAACATAAGCATGAAGACTAAAAAAAAACAAAGTTCTCAATGTTTGTGAGGTAAAACACCCGAAATGCTTTATATAATGTAATTTTTGCTTGGGTTATTAGCTCGGGGGAAAGGGGGTGCAGGGTGCATTTGTCTCCTGCACGTACTCAAACCGAAACTGTCGTATGTTTGAATGCAGAACATGTTATATTGAAGAATACCCCAAAACAAAAACATTGCATTCATGTCCTATTATCTTGGTAATTTTGTTCACAAGGTCTCTTTACACACAGCTTTGTAGGTTACACAAGTTTAACCTACAAAGCTGATTTTTTTTTCTATTTTTAGTTTTTACATTCTGGTACTCACGCACATATTATGAAATCAAGGGCTTTTAAAAAACGCAGGTCTATCTAAAAAAAAAATTAGTTTATCTGACCGCGAAAAAGAAACGTCGGATTTCAAATCTATGTGCACCATATTGTTGATAATGGAAAGTAGCTATAAAGAGATAAAATTTATTTTGTAATATCTCTTCAAATGCAGCCTGAAAAAAATAAAATATGTATAGCTGATTTTTCGGTATTTTACGTACCTATATCCTCGGAGGTAGTCATAATAGTCTTTGTCAACTACTTATTATTCGATGTTAAATTGCGCAACTTTGCTCTATTTTAACCGACATTGTATCGAATTTGTAACAGTATATGTTTACGTGTTTTCAAAAATTCGGTATACTACCTCAATGGTTGAGATATTCCAAGTACAACCATATGTAATTCTCACATTGAATGCTATTTTTTAACTAATTTTTATTTCTCAATCTAGAGTGCTGTGATTTGGCAAAAACTATTAACTTACCTCCAAGAACCCCGACAAAAATAAAATTATCTGTCTATTCACTAAACATCTTTTACGCCCATTTAAATATTAAACGATTTTTTCTAAAAAATCTTTTTTTTAATGTCGCTCTTCGGGGTAGCCTTTGCGAGTAATATATAATGATACCCCCCACAACGATATGCAGTATTTTAAAAAATCGGCAAATAAAGGCATAATATGCATTTAAGCCTAAGCAATTTCTAGTCACCCTGATATACGAAGGTTCTGGTTTGACACGTCATGGTTGAAGTTACAATATCATAGTAAATCAAAATAACAAACAAATATAGGGCGTCCCATTTAAAAAACAAAAGTTAATAGCAGAAATTCGGAACTAAAAGAAGATACGGCAACACTGTTACAGTAAGATATATCATAAAACAGATAAAAACTCAAAGTGGAGGTGCTACAGATAGAACGTTTAAACACGCATTTCAGATTTCAAAACATAAAAATAACTTTCTGGATAAAAAATCAGATTCAGCTTTTGCTGGAAGAACATTCATTGCTTTATTTTACACCTACCAATAAAATAGAGGTTGTGTTGTTTGATTGAAATTGTTATATCATTGTATAAATGGGGGCTTAACAATACCGCTTGTATATATATATATATATATATATATATATATATATATATTTATTTAATAAATTAAAAAATAAATCCGAATTCAATGGCCGATTCAAATTATAAACCTTTCATTAACATCAGAATCAGACACTATCACTAACCGAGAAAATAAGTGTTACTTCACAGATTGTTTTGTAATCTGTGACAATATAGCTTGTACAAATTTATTTAAAACTAAAATCTCGAAGTGTTGAAAGTAGTTTGCCGAACCATCGACGTCGCACGTCATGCGAATACTATTTTTTGCCTTCGCCCTCCCACTTCATATACTAACGGCCCGCCACTGACTCAGACCCCCGCCGTCGCGTCGGCAGTGGCCCAGAGCTTGCGCGTCTTGTTTTTGCGGGGATTTAATGATTGAAAAGGCCACAACGCGTAAGGCTAAAATATGTGGTGGGGGCCCCGAGAGACATCAGCAAGCGAAATACAAAACTGAGGGTCTTTTCTTTTTTTTGTCATCATGTAAATTTTGAGTTGCTGCCGAAGGGCCCCCAAATACGTAAAACCAATTGACCGTTTTTTGTCATCGCAAAACTTTGCCTCGCCCAGATGAGCCCCAACCATCGTAAGTAGTTAATTCGGCCTTGTTGCTTCTAGAAAAGCAGCCTCTATAACACAACATGCGAGTCGCTTTTTAATACTCATTGTTTATAAAATTATGATTAACACCACGATACACTTACAACGGTATGCCCACGCCGCGCCGGTCTCTTCAGCATTCAGCAAGAAAATAAAATTGAAGTTTACAAATATCAGATTATCTAAAGTGTTCATCGTGAGGATTCGTGATATTTATTTTGATTAAAATAATTAATTAATTTAAAATAAAAGTTAAGAATGCTGCAAGTAAAATAATTGCAGGGGAAACTTCCATTCATATTTTATAACATTTGTTACTTGAGTTGCTGCACTAGTGCCGTCTATTGACATTTTTAGTTTTTACTTGCAATTGAAAAATACAAACCAGTTTCAAAAGTGCCCTATACAAGTAGCTAAAACCATATTGTTCTATTATTATAGTAAATATATCCTAAGTTACCATTTTTTAAATTTATCTTAACAGCTTGACGGTAAGCACCAATCCACATTTTTGAAAATGTATTATTTTGGAAATTTGAAATATTTTATATCTGTCACTTTTGTTTATCGATTATAATTTCAATCTCGATTTCTACTGCCTGCAACTGCACAGGTAGGACGTAAGAAACTGTATTAAAAATAAAATCTTTAGATTCAAAATAATTAGTTTAATAATTTTAAAAACATTTTATTGAAGCGTAAATTCTACAAACGTTTTCAAATGACAATGCATTACGGCCTATTTGACTCCCAAACGCTGTACATAGATGTGATGTACTTGCGCGAGAAAGACGAGTTTAAATTCGGTCCGTATCATCGTCGTTTATTGCACAAATGATATTAAAAAATCAGCAAGCAAGATTACTAGAATGCAATCCAATGTTAGCGCAATACGCAAACCAAAGAAGTCGGCTCATACTTCAGAACACAGAATACCAGACCAGAGAAGCTCCAGAATTTTACAAACCTTTTTGAGCGCGAAGACTTCTGTTTCGTATGACGACACATTCGCAAATTAATTTGTGTTATCGAACACACTCACGCAAACACATTATATTTCTTTTGGGAGGCTATAGATGGCGAAACTTCCGATAATAAAAATGCATTCGAGGTGCTTGTATTCAATCGAAATTGATATCAATGGAATTTGGTTTCAATGAAAATAGATAATCATAGAAATTGCTGTAAATGAAAATACCATTCATAAAAATTGATAATCGGCTATATTGTTTCCCACAAAATACTACAAAGGTACTCGTTAAATATTGGATAAATATTGATATCAACAAATTTGTAAGTAATACAATTAAATTATAATAAAAAAAATGCATTTTAATTATAATAATATAATGAAAATTGAATTAATTTTGTAAAGACCCATCCAAATATCCTGACATACATTTTAATAGCTAAATCAAATTAATTGATTGTTAAAAATCTATATGAAGTCTTTAGCTCTAGATGTTCTAAGGATTCAGTTAAAATTATATTTTTATTATAATATTATAAAATAAATTGCCATAATGAAGTCCCATTCAATTTAAATTAATACCGGGCATATAGCAGACTAAAAAGTAAAACGGCGTTCCATAAATGTCAAACTTTGAAGACTTATATTTCAAAAACCTAAGACATCGCGACAGTTCTCACCATATTTTTAATAAATTAATATCAAGTAACGTATTTGTAACATAGAGGCTAAAAACAAAACATATTTAGAGTATTAACTACCATCCTTCAATATTTTATTTCTACCAAGAATTTTAAACAACGAAATTTGGAACAAGATGTTCATACCAGTAATTACAAAAAAAGAAATTTGACGGATTTTTCATACCTTCGATATTTTTAGAAATATGGTGACTTTTTCCAAGATAAGGATTTTTTAAATTATGAAATTATTGCTTTTGAAAAAGTATGCAAAAAGTAGTCTCTCTTTTTCTCTACATTATTTTGGTGTTCTAGAATGTCTCCACTAAGACGAACTACTTTAATATGGAGTTAGGAAAAGACTATCTGTTTATGAAACTCAAATCAGGCGCAGCTCTGTATATTGTTTATTGCAAATTTTGCAAAACTGAATAATATTAAAGCCTATTTACGAAAAAAGAAACATAAGGTAGCAGCAAACTTATCGGTTAGAAGTAATAGATACTTTGAAATTCCTCAGAAATAAGCTCTGAAATTTTTTAAATTTTTGCAATTTTGCTTTCCACATAATGATATAAGTTGATCTCCATTTTACTGAAACAAAATGTAATTCTGCGAACCAAAACCGAGGCAATTGTAAAAAATATATTTGCCACAGTATCGCAGTCACCGTTGGAAGTAGCTAAGCAAAGGGCAAACTTTAGTAGTATCACCATTTACTCGTTAAAACATGGTAACATAAAACTAGTACGGCCACTAATAAAATATTTTGACGTTAGGAAAGGTACAAATTAAATTACTATGTTTTACACGACTTACGTGAACTACGTGGTGAAATATCTAACCAACTACAAAAGCACATTTTTTTGGGGTTTAAGGTAAATAAAAAAATATGTAAAAAGATTACTAGGTTAGCAACAGATAACACATATTAATTTTTGTAGGATGAAAAGAAAAGGGATAAATAATTTATTCATTAATAATAATTATAAAGCAGTTATTTGAAAATCCCATTTTAGGTCGGTACACAATTTGGGTTCTCAGTTCCATTAAACGATCACCAGAATCTAAGGCGACAAAATAAGTACGGCAGCCACTTTAAAATATTTCAGTCTCAAAAATAAATTGGACATGACTAGATGAACTAGGAATGGGAGAATATCTTTCTCAACTGAATAATCATGGCCAGATAATACGGAAAATTTCAATAGTCAAATTGTGTCCCTATTTGGACCAGTAGACCTCTAATTTATATGAAACAACTCGGAAAAAAAATCAGGGGGGGGGAGTTTAAAATGTTACAATGTTAAATCAAAATCTTTAATTCGTATCTTAGTTTTTTACGGTCTTTCAGATAGTATAAATTTTAGGTTTTACTAGAAAATAAAAAAAAAATGGAAATATCTATATTTTTTTATTTCCAATACTTTTTCTATTTTTTCGAATCGCTAAGTGTGACACACTGTAGAGGCTGCCATAAAACAATTTTAACGCAGTTATTTTATAATCCGTATTATCAAAAATGTTCGTATTTATTATATGTTCAAGTAGGTGTGCGTATCAGTCTATTTGCCGCATTGCGAAAAATATCAGAAAATAAAACATATTTTCAAAAATAAGTGGCATAATATAACTTTTAGTTTGTCAGCGGGCGATTGAGCTAAATTTCATACTTTGGTGAAAAATTTGCCTTTATACTACCTTTCAGGATCTTAAATATGAGATTAACTCCTGTTGCTTTATTAAAAAAAAACTAAATCCCTGCTAATAAGTGTTAAAAATGTAGTTGTTGGAAGTTTCTTAAGTATAACAGAGGTTCAATTTCACACAGAAAAAAGTCCAATGAATTTTAAATTAAGCAACTTAAATTTTCATAGATTTACTAATTTGCAGTGTGATTTAATGATCTAAATATGAGCTGAAACCCGTAAAAGGACACAGTAGCACTTATTCAAGATTTCTTATTGTTTCACTACACAATATGTATTTTATATTCGAATGGTTTCCCTATTTATGTTTTCACTCAGACCCAAGCAGTTGTATTTATATTTTTTATGTAAAACAAAACATATAGCTGGTGACGCGGCCGTAGCTTTCCGTTTTGTTTCCCTTCCCTACTATTATTTACCGACGAGTCTAGTACAATGTAAAACGCATTGTAGGAACGTGACTTGTCAACACTTCAAAGAAATTTATTATTTTTTCATTCAGAAACAATAAAAAAATTTGATTTACTCACTTTTCCCTTTACAAATTATATTTATTTTCCTGACAGTTTTATTGAAGTTAGAAGAATATAATGTAAAGATAATAAACTATCAACTACAACAATAATGGCTAATTGACAATAAAATGAAACATTATTTGTTCGATTAGTATTATAGCATTTTCTTGTAAATAGACAAACATTTGATAAAGTGCGGGACACGAAAGAAAACCGGGCGGAGTCAATCGGTTTAGGAAGGTCGCCAAGAAATCTCTTTAAACCACTGGCGTCCCGTCGTTCTTTAAATAATATGGCACTCCTTTTTGACTATACGCACTTCAGATAATTAAAAAATGTAACTATGCTTAATGAACCTTTATCTATATTTGTCTGTTTTCTTTCGTGTACCGCACTTCTATATCTCTTTTGTGTTGCAAAAACGGCGAACCTTCGAATTTTAAAATGATTTAATTTTGATTTTTCTTGACCGATTTACCTATAAATATTTTTTTTCTTGAGTTCTGTCATTAACGGTTCCCGGGCTCCTGCCTACGTCCACTATTATTGGACCACACAGTATAGTGATACACGATTTACAAGTCCAGATTTTACAAGGGCAGCCAGCATCAGATCTAGTGAACGAGATTTATCAAAATTTTAATTTATGCAGTTCGACTTTGGGCTACTCTGGTATGCCAAAAGTGGCCGTCTGTCTCCGTTTGTCATATTACTCTATACAGGGGCCGTCATTGTGAAGTACTATGCAGGGGGTTTCCTAATTGCATGTTGATGTTAAAGGTGGTGAAAACATTTTTTTTTCATCCCAATTCTGATGCTATTGTAGATAACTGTATGAAATTTGATACACGTCTTCTATGCGTTAAGGAACATAGGGATTTACCCAGGTTAATTACATATGCACGCCACTGGTAGAAATTTCAAAAATTGATTGTTAATAAGAAATGCCCTTTTATGCATAAAATACGTGTATCAAATTTTGCACAGTTATTTATTTATAATAGCATCAGAATTAGGATTTAAAAAAAAATGTTTTTTCAAAACCCTGTATCTCCAAAGTTAAGACGTTTAGGTTCATATTAAACTTTTTTCTTAAAAAGGTACAAGAATCAGCCCCCTTTAACATTAGCACGCAATTAGGAAACGCCCTGTATAGTACTTCACAATGACGCCCCCTGTACAAAGTAATATGACAGACGAAGACAAACGGTCACTTTTGGTATACCCGAATAGCCCAAAGTCGAACTGCATAAGTTAAATTTTTGATAAATCTTGTTTACTGGAATCAGTGCTGGCTCCCCTACTCTAACTACATTGATGTGTTAATTTTGGAAAAATATGAGTTCTGTAGTTTTTCAAAATATTAATTGCAATATTAGATATTTTCTGACACCCGGTATTGAACAGAAAATTAATTATTTTGAAGCAGTTTATTGACAGCTACTTTATGAACAATTTTACAAAATTATATGAAAAAAAACTAAGCCATATTTGAGGAGGACGGCTGTGATTCTAATGGTTCGATTCCTTCTAAATCGTTGTCTTCCCCTGAAAATGATGAGGTTTCGTCGCCACTACTTGAAGATTCCAGTGTGATAACTAAATCATCAATAACCGTTTCAATTTTGCCATCTACTTCCCAGTATTTATCTTCAATAGAACGAACATGTTTAACATACGATTTCTAGTTTTCAGCCGATATTGAGTCAATCGGTTCTTATGTTATTTTATTTAAATCTTTAATTGAAAGTTCATCGGTGTTGCGCTCTCGAATATATTTTTTTACTTCTGCCCATGCAAGTTCAATAGGGTTGAGGTCGCACATGTATGGAGGCAGTCTTAAAGGTGTACGACCGAGGTTACGGAAAAGGCTGTCAATTTTATACTTTTTTTCTAGGCTTGTTGGCTGATATTACTTTATATAATTGATATTTTCTCCATGTTGGATCACATACAAGATTGTTCGATTTAAGCCACGATATTATATCAGATTATCCATTACCACGACTGATTTGGAAAGAATGTTAGGCAGAAGCTTCTCGAGCAACCACTTTTCAAAATTATCTCTATTCATCTGTCCATGATAGTCTCCAGCGTCCCGAGCGAAAAACTAAAGCAGCATCTGGAACAAATCCGGCTTGTGAACCAGCATGAACTATAATAAAGCGACTACTAGAGCGGATTCCCTGAACAACACCTGTAACACTTTCACTTTGCCAGCATTTGTTCACTGTCATATCATTATCTACCCAGGTTTCGTCTAGATACACAATATTGCGTCCTTCTTGCCTATATTGCCTTACAGTTGATAGATATTTCACCCGCCAGTGAAAAATATTTGGTCTCTCAATGAGGAAATTTTCGTTTATTTTGGCATTTGCGCCAAACATACCCGTACGGAAAATCTATTTTGTTCTTTACAACACGAAGTAGGGGTTTGCAGGTCGGAACCTTCTTCAAGTTTGTATAAAAATCCTCTATTGTTCGTCGAATTACTTGAAAATAACCATCGTCAATTTTATCTTTGTATGATAATCGGGGTCTTTTTTTACCAGGAGATTCTAAATGTGAAATGTTCTCTTTGAATTTTCTTTACACTACTTTCCGAAACACCAGTGTAAAATGCAGCGCAATCTGTTCGATTTTGAATTGGAATGGTCAAATAACGCTCGCAATAACTTCACGTGCACGCACCGCTTCGAATTGTTTTTCCTCTTTTGCGCGCCATCGTTACTTCGAAATAATAATTCAAATTCAACGTAACGCGTTTACATAGAAATGAAAACCAATGCTCGAAATGTATAGGCGCCACTGGAAATAGCTAGAACCTTCTAGCGGCAAGTGCATGGAGACTCTAGGCACATCCCAATTACAAGTGGACAAGTGCGAAATTTACTAAATCCTCGATTAATTTTCCGTACCGCTTAGCTGGCGCACTTTATAGGTAAAGCGGCAAACTATTACAACAAATAAAATAACATAAAATTTATTTGCGTACACAAATTTTACTTTTCCGCTTGCTTAAGACTATGAACCTTTATTTTAAAGACCGCCCGGTTTTCTTTTGTGTCCCGCACTTTATGAACATTTTCTTAAAAACAATGTAAACATGTAGGTTCTAAAGAAGCTTAATTTTTTTTTGAAAGGGTACTCAGATGGGCAAATGTTATTAATCTTAATATTATATTAGCCATTTAAATGATATTGCATATGTTACTTCTGAGGAGGTAAAATATTTTTTAGGGTAATTCCTTTGGCTTTTTAACTGCAAAAAAGTATATATCTACCGAGTGTAATAAAAACTCCAGAACTTTAATTTTTATTTTACAGGGAAAGATTTTAGTAATTTCTGTAACCAGTAATAATCAGCAGCTTATTTCTTTATACCTATACTTACTTGGTAGGTGGCAAAATTACGACTTACCAAAATTGTATCTATAAATATACTATATAAATTAGAGTGTGTAACAAAATTTTACTTTGTACCCATCTCGTTAAAAGTTGAGTTACTGAGTTCAAGTTTATGAGTTATCGTTTTGTATTTCAGTATTTCGATCGCGGCAAAAAGTTGGTGGAAGAAAAAATTATAGTAAGGAGAACATGTGACTGCACTGGTTTTATTGAAAAAATAACTAATGAAAGACCAAAATAACATTTCATGTAATATAACAAGCTATCAAGCTCTCAAAAATAGGCTTTAAAATATCGCAATGTTTTTTTTCGATAGCATTCTGAGTTTAATCCTGCATTTGATGTAGTTCCTATTTTCTTGTTCTATTAGAATTTTCTCAAGCATCCTGTTCTGTTTGCCTTTTAGCCTCTTCTTCCTGTTTTTCTTTTTGTCTGTTAGCATTTATGTCATTTAAAATCTCCTCAAACCGATTGTGTTCTTCTAGCTTTTTGTCTTTTGTCCATTTGGTTATTTATCTGCTTTCTGTTTTCCTTTTTATTTCGCCTCTAAATCTTGCAGATATTTTAATATTACCTGATGTTCTTGCCCTTTTTAGCTTCTTCAAATTCTCTTGTTTGTTGCCTTTGTGTTTCTTCGGCTTCTCTTTCTTGATTTCTTTTAGATTCTTGATCAGTTGACCTCTTAATAAGGATATCCTGCTCTACTTCTAGTTTATTTATTTTATTTGTTCCTAGACATGCAACTACATTTCTTTATGCTTCTTCCTTCTCTCTTTAATGCACGCAGCCAAAAATTGGATGAATCTTGCTTGGTTTTAGAATAAAACTTAACAAAATTTTTTGAAAATGCCTGCTCTGATGTTTCTCACCAATATTTGTTCGTTTGGAAATAAAATGTTTTAATATTAATTTTTTTCTGCCTTAACCCTTCACTGTCTCTCGGCCGGTTATACCTACCTACAGATGTATTATCACATTTATCTCTAATTTTTATTATTTTTTTATCTCAGTTTTAAGGTGTAATTGTAAAATTATGGTTCCCGACGAATTTCGATGAGGTCTTAAGGTTGAACCTCACGTAGGAAAAAACGTAGTAAAGTAGCGCATTTACGCAGAAAGTCTCCTATCCATCTTATACTGTTAAAAACAAAATTAGTCCTAGTTATTTACTTATAATTTTCCAAGACCGTTTATTAAACCTTATTGGAATCGTGATTTCAAGCTAATTTTTGTCTCTCCTTGTACATTTTTGAATAATAAAATTGTTATTAAAAATATTCCTACTTGACCTCACTCATTTTTGAGTATTTTTGTCAAAAGTTGAACCCAACCGAACTTTTGCGGATCTACCGCGCAATCCTGATGTTTTTAATATGGCCCAATACAGCCAATTACTACGCTTATATACTCGTATATAATAATAATAATTAATTTTGTTCTCTAAAAACTATACAGCTTACCCATAATAAAAAGCAACGATACGTCACTGTATATCGGGTCAATCTGAATTGAGTCCAAGTATGATATAGGTTATATTCCCAGGGAAGATGTAATACAAGGGACCTAATTGTTCTGTGGCTCTAACAAAACACCTTGCCCCTATTACAGTATTCAGAATATAGACACATACTAATTAATTAACATGGTTTAACAGTAATTTTAAACAAACAAATCCTTGTTTCGAATTACGTTAACTTTTAAATTTCATGAGAATAAATAACGAAATATTTATATGGATAATTTCCCAGTTTTTTTTTTACCACTGCCATGTCAGGATAATCTAGGGTTTCTAAGCTTGGTGTGCTTCTTCATTATTATAACTAATCACGGTTTAAGTTTATTTTGAACACCAAACGATTTTTACCGGATAGTCTAATATACTGATTATTTCATTAAAATGTTATAGCAATATTAAAATTCGATTAATAAAGTATTTAATGGTTAGATTTCATAAAAAAGTTACCATTTGCGTTTCTTAAAGATGGCTGAACATAAAAACACGTACGTGGTACCTCCCAAAAATAATGACTACAAATCATCGATGTGTTCCAACTATTTAATTGCTTTGGATGAACAATCTGCAAAATGCAAATACTGTAATGCTGTAATAGGAATCAGAGAAAGTTCTACAAAGCGCCTTAACAGCGAAGCCAAACTCTAATCAACATGAACTTGGTCTTCAATCATCAGCAATACCTAAAAAGCAAAGAAATATTTTAGATTTTTTTGCTTCCCCTAATGAAAATTCATTGGATGTCGTCCTTTCCCGAATGACTGCTCTTGATGGATTACCATTTAGAGTTTTTGTTACGTCAGTCGATCTAAAAAAAGCACTTATTGTTAGGAGATTTCATGATATACCGAGTTCCCCAACAACTATTCAGGAAACAGTTTTAGCATACCAAACAAAAATTGTTAATTATTTTACACTGGAACACTTAAAAAAACAATGACATTATTTCAGTTTAACATTGGATGAGTGGATATCGAGTTCAAATAGAAGATATATGAACGTAAACTTTCACGGCTTAAATGGAAGAGTATGGAATGTTGGACTAACACGCATTTTTGGTTCTTTATCAGCGGAGAAATGTGGTAGTATGTTGACACGAAGAATAGAAGATTTAGTTTAGATAGTGATGTCGTTTCTGTAACAACAGAAGATGCAAGTGTGATGGAAAAAAATGGGCAGTCTAATAAGATGTAACCAGCAGCTATATTTTGCCCATGAAATCCACCTAGTTGTGTTAGATGTATTATATAACATATAGATACACAAACAGTTTTGTAAAATGAAGAAGAAACATCAATAGTTAAAATTAAGGAGCCTGAACTTATCGAGGGCAAAACTGAAAATGACGAGAGTGAAGCAAGTGGTATAGAGATATTACTCGAGCTCAAACCAGACAATCAATTCAAATGACAACAAATCACAATTCCACTGTCCAAAAAGTTAGAAAAGATATTCCACTGTTAACCTACCAAAAATACAATTTTACAAACCTATGTGAAGAAGAAGAATGGAAAAGAACTCTGTCTGTCGTTAAAATGCAAAACAAGATGAAATAGCTTTGTTGACACTATAGAACGTTTCATTTTATTGAAAGATTGTATTCGGAAGAGTTTAATTGATTTGAACGGTTCGGTAATTATAAATGACAGTGAATTTTAAATAATGAGAGATATAATACAATGCTAGGAGCCCGTTATACTAATAGTAAAATTTGTCGAAAAGATGGCAATTTATGTACCGCTGATGCAGGTTTTAACTTTTTATTCTGCGAACTTAAAAAAAGTAAATACGCAACTGAGTGAATAATTTGAACAAGCACTTAAAAATGGTATAAATCAATGCCGAACTATAATGTGCGGAATCATCTCATACCTTTAAAATCCTAGCCCGCTTCATGAAGCTAATTTTTTTGAGAAACCCCATTCTGAAACTATTCCGAGGTTTGTCAAAAATATATCGGATGGGTTAGAAGAAAAATATAGCAGATTCCGAATCTGATGAAGTTATGCCTCTATCCGAAATAGCAAAGAAAGCAACCGAAACTTTAACCTTAGAGAAGAGACTTCAAGAGGCCACAGGTTCTGTGACTACTAAACTTATTTTGCCAAGACCAGAAATTCTAAAAGGTCGTCCTAATTTAATAAAAAACAAAATGTCACTTTATGAAAATAGCGGATTGAGAGGTTTATATCTTCAACGGTGCTACCAATATCTAATGACAGTTCCGCCCAAAAGCCTGGAATCTGTAATAGCGTTTTCCTCGGCGGTCACATTCGCTACTAAACTTAGATCGCTGTTAAATGATACAACTTTAGACACTTTAATATTTTTAAGATCATATTTTATTAACACTAAGCAGAACTTAAATATTTAAAAATTGTGTTTTTTCTATATTTTCTTAATTTTGCTTCAAGAATTGAATTTTTTTTTGGTTACTAAACATGAATGCTTACTATGTTTTTTATTGTTTCGTATTTTCTAATAAACCACCTGTTTTATTTTGCTTTTGATATAGTTGCATTTTCGTTATTTCTCTAGATCAGATTTCTCATTCTGGGAGTTAATACCCGGATAATTTGTTATATTCAAAATAATGCGAATACAATTTAAATGGTAAGTGTATTGGGGTTAATTTGTCAGTTAGTCAAAACGATTTTGTTTTAGCAGGTTGAACCAGAAAAAGTTATTTGCCATCAATTCTAGGATTTTGTAAATGTTCTGAGTTAAAAATAAAGTAACCATTATCAGATTCAATCTTGGAAACAAGTTTTAGAAGATGTGTGTTAAACAGAGCTTACTACCGTGAAAATAAGAAGAAATGGGATTACTGGCATTAGAAAACATCGACGTACAGAAGAAATAGGGTAGAAAACAAACACTTGTGAAGAACCTTCTTTTTTTAGTAGATTAAATACACAGAAAGAAACATAACGACTATAGCAAATGCATTGAGTGTTGTGACTCAAGCATACTCTCAGCGGGGTTGTTTACTTAATGCTGCTTGCAAAGCTTGAAACATAGGCGGTTTAAAATTTAAATAGTTTGAACGGGTAAAAATGTATTTATTGCTATATATAATTTCAGATCCCTTGGGCTTCAAAATACAAGTACATTTTAATGAGGAAAACCTCTCTTTAAGAAAATACATCTTGTTGAAAATTTTATTTTTTTACAATACCTTCATTACCACCCCGTACAACGCCAAAGAAATAACTGAAGAAAAACTTGCCCTTACTACATAAAACACGCTTTTAAAATCAGAAAACCTGATTCCAATCGGTTAAGAAATGTTGAAACTGTTGGATTGGCGGATATTTAAAAATGAGGTAAAAAAAAATTTTGACCAGCAGTTTATATTGAAAACAATACAAAGCCATTTAGATGGGTTTTATTTTACCTTGCATGGATCGTCTATTCAGTATATAATCTGCATTTGATTATGCCCAGAACATGAAAAATATATATCTTGTATGTACCATCTATTTGTAAAGGCTGAAAACGGAAATATCTCTATTTTGAGAATGAGAAATAAAATAATTATTAATAATATAATAAAACATGAAATAGTATTATTCACCAACATAATACAGATCAGCCCCCAGTTAAACAACGAAAACATATCTAATGTCTTTATTTATTTAGACCATTTGCCCATAAAATAGTTTCTCAAACCCTATTGTACTACACCCTTTGTGCTGAAAGGGGCCCTTTGAAGCCCCAAAATTCAGTTTAAGGGCTTGTTTAACTCCACTTTTGTTTGTCTTTAACTGTTTAAAGCCCATATTTAAAATTAGACTCCGATTACGGTATATTTGGTGTGGGATAAAGGGAAAGTAACTTCGTATATTTTAAGTTCGTTGTTTTATTGATTCAACAAATAATATGACAAACTGTAACTAAATTCTGCTAAGTGTATGTACCATATATATATATATATATATATATATATATATATATATATATATATATATATATATATATATATATATATATATATATATATATATATATATAAGATGCTAATTCAACAAAAGAATATTTTGACCAAATTATAGACGACAATCGACCCCGTTGAGAGATACTATTGTGGAAGGTGGCCATTCATATAAAATAGAAAAAGAATCTGGAACGTCCGGTTGTACCGGAAGTAGATGTAGACTTGTTTTAATGATAAACTTTTGGTCTTCAGTCAAATACTTCAATATAAAAAGAAAATTTTAGTAAATTAATCAAGGTTCTTTGCTTTAGGCTTTCAGAAATTAAAATTAGTATCCTAAGTTTCGACTTATACTACGCATCATTCATAGGCTTTTTACTGTGCTCAGATACACGTTAGAAGTTAAAACACCCGTTTTTTCAATTACCTTTGTTACTATTATTACAGAGAAAGTAGAAAATCCAATTGTTAAAAAATACCCAAACCACAATTTTGAACAAAGAAATATGGTTTATATGAATTGTATTGTATTCCACTTGTAGGTTGTTGGTTGTTATTAAAAAAACTCTATACATAGATACTAACAATGAAAGTAATAACTTAAATATAAGCAACCCAAACAATTAAAGATGGAGTAAATTCATTTTTCTGGTAATTATTTATTATCGTAAATTTTTTTTGACATATTAGAACACGTCGTTAAAAAAATTAAGGCAGATGCTAATAACACTAATCGTCTCAGCAACCATGACAGTATAACAGAAGGAATAAAAGACACAGGCGAAATAGATATTAAAAATTGTTTTTTGAGTACATAAACAAATTAGATGTACTATTACCTGTTAGAGCCTGAATATTTGATATTTACCTGACAGGTAGGACAACATCACCAGGGCTATAAGATTTTTTAACATTTAAAATGTAGTAATTGTAGTAATGTATTTAATTATTTATCTTTTCAGAATATTTTCGATTTATTAAGTTCCCATTGTCAGGAGCCGAAAAATTGAGATTCTTAAAAAGACTAAACATTTTTTTTATATAAAAAGGGTGTCATCAAATACACCAATGATTTTTTTAATAATAGCTTATGTTATTACGATAATAAAAGCCCAGGTACGACAAGAGTCCTACTGTTTCGAAATTTGAGGAAAATTAATTTTTTGATACCTCCTGCATGTGACAATATATATATCCCACGCTTGTGGAGCGCATCCAAGTAGCGCCATTTTAAAAACACGCAAGGTATGAGGTAGGAAGTGAAAAGTAATTGTGTGCCTTCTTAGAAAAAAAAAATTTATTAAAATACCATTGACAGAAGCCGAAAAATCGAGATCCATGTTATTGAGATAACTGAGTTAAAAGGCTAATTTTTTTTTAGATATAAAACGGGAGTAATCACATACACGAATGATTTTTTTATGAAAGCTAGGACAAGCGTTTTCAGGGGCGTCATTAGGGGGAAGAGGCACCACCAATCACTTGAAGCAGTTGGCTAAATTGTGGTTCAGTTGGTTAAATTGTGTCCAAGTTGGCAAATTACGAGACATATTTACAAACAAGCAGAACCGAAATCAGATTTTCTTTAGTCAGTTGGATTTCTCTTCGCCCCCCCCCCTTCTCTCGATCACAAGGGTCTAGGGACGCCCCTGAAAGTTTTACTGGTACGATAATTAAAAAAAACCATTTTGTCGATATCGCCTATATGTTATAACACAGCGATACAATCAAGAGACTTGTGGAGTGCAATCAATTTAAGAACATAAAATCACATTGCCAGGGGCCGAGAAACTGACAAATGTTCTTGCTATGAGACCGCTCTGGCACTATCCTGAAAACTTCATATAAACTGGTCAAACTGTCCCGGATTAATCGGTGTACACGTTGGTTGAAAAGATGTTCACTTTCTGTGAGACAAGAGATCAACCTCAACTCGGCAAATTTATATTTTTGTTAGAGTTGTATAATTTATTAAATCTTTTAGTAAAATATATTCCGTTTGCTTTAAACCCTCAGAAAAATTAAATGTGATATAGGGATAAACTGGTACGATTTCACCATAACGAAACAAATCGGCGGTCTTTAAAAAAAATACTGTAAAAACTACGTATCCAACTTATTTAAAATTGTGCTCAAATATCGAGTGTGGCATAAATAGAAACTGGTAAAATATTGCTACGAATCTATTTATACTGGAACAAATTGGCGCTGATTAGAAATATTGGTGTATATGTGTTACTGATGACTATGTGCGGAACCAATGTGGGTCACACTTTTCTATTCCAATTAAAAGGAAATATTCATAAGGAGGGAAGTTTCGGGTAAAGGAAATTTAGCTATTTTTAAAATTGCGATTGACATGATTTAACTTTAAACGTGACAGAAGTGATCTTCGGCCTTATGGTCAACTAGTATTTATAGATAAGAACAACGGAAATCTTTATTATCTAAAAACCTTTAAATTTTGCAAATGACGTGCATGAATTTTTTTTAATATAGTGCAGAAAATAGACAAAAATGTATAAAATACTGTTTCATAAAACCTTTCGCCTGCGGCTCGTCTTCCAACCTAGTGTTTTAATATATTATTTTAATATAATAGTATCTGAAAAATGATGAGACAAAAGAAAGTTGAAGAAGCAAAATCTACTCTGAACTTATTTTATTTACCACGTAATTACTTAGTTTTTAAACGCTAGAATTGAAAACATATTTTTAACACTAAAAAGCAAATAAAAACAAAAAATAAAAGTCCTACTGTAGATTCTTGTAGCCAAAGTGATCGTTCTCAAACTCGAAGAATTTCTGCACTCGGCTATCGCCTCTTACCAAAATACCACCTAAATACTATATTATTTATGAGAGGGGATATAGCTTGTATGTCAAAAAACGCCGGACGAAAATAGTAAAGTCACTTAACAGGAAAATTACAAATTACCACATGAATTTGGCAAACAGAACATGACCAGAACAAATGGCATTTACATACTTGATACATTATTTTACAATTGACAATAATAAAGGAAATTTAAACAAAGCACGTTTTCCTATTTCATATTATTTTATAGATGAAACCGTTTTTTTCTGTGGTTTTGATGCTGAAATTCGGTAAAAATATTTAGTGAGTCTGTTTAATACATTAACTTGTTCTATCAAAAGATTATGGACTTAATGTTATGCAGAAATTCCGGAAGTGAAAGCTCAAATTAGAAAATAGGAGATATTTATAAAACATCCATTTTAGTTTTTTTTTAAATATATTATGTTGGACCCAAAGAATTATTTAAAGACAATGGCTACTAGCCTAAATTACAAACAAGCCTGCCCGGTGAAAACTAAAATTTGGACATTAATTCTTCACCTATATTCTAATTTGTGTTTCATTCATGGACTAAAACTGTAAGTAGGTTGGAAATAAAAGTATTTATATTTATGAATTTGTAATATATTTTTTTAAATACCTTTTATTGTCATTTATTTTGTGGATATTTATAGATACCGACTCAGTTGGTAGAAAATATCTTATTCTCCTTGTTGGCATTGCAGATTAGCAAGGAAATATTTTTTGGTAAGGAAATTCTTGCATAGTTCTCCGAATACTTCAGTTTAATACTATTTTTATAAAATATATCTTCACAACTGCGGGCAGCGCCTTAAAATCAGGTCAAAAATGTAAGTACAAACAAAGCCATGTCACTGTCAGATTCGCACAGGTTGCCGAAGGTTGCATATCTGTTAAATATAGTTGAAAAAGTTGATTTAATAATAACTATCTATATAACGTTTCGTTATAAATATTGATTGCTAACGAATATTAATTGTAAATTTCAGTTTTCCTGCTATGAACTGTTACGAATTGTATTTCTTTTCGACCTTAATTTGTAACACTTTCTAAATTTGTGGATTAAAATTAACTTTTGATAATATGGTTTGCGCATGTGCAGATTCGATGATTCCGGTAGCACATTTTTCAGATGCTTCACTTTTCTGCCATAACTATTTCCCCACTCATAATTATATGTTAAATACTTCCTCGTTTTAAAACTTCCGCTTTCAACACTTTTTATATAATATAATATTTCCACTCAAGAGTATCAAGACAGTGAGTCAAAAGAAAGTTAAAAAAGCAAAGATTGCTTTTAAGTTAGTTACACTCAAAGTAATTATTCAATTTCCTTCACTAGTGTTAAAATGTAAATGAAAATAAAAGTATTACTAAAGATTATTTGTGGTAGTAGGGAAAATAGTGTATATTAATCATGCGAAAGTGATCGTTTTCAAACTAGACTTTACCTTCGGTTTCAAGATTTATTATATATTAAACTTATTAAAAGGTTAGTTATGACTAGGGATGGGAGTTTTATCCATATATCGATAGTTATATATAGCTCAGAGACATATCGAATAACAATAGAGAAATAAAAAAGATATCGATAAATAGGTATAAATACCCAATAATACCGACAGGTATCCGATAATATCTACATCTACATCTGATAACATCGATACTTATGGATAAATGGAGGATCTTTTTTTTTTCAAAATATTTGGCCCACAAACCGCCTTTGTCGCAAACATTTATAGGTAGTAGTGAACTATCGAGAGGTAGCAATACATATTGATAGGCTATAGGAAAATCCTATTATCGCCACCCATCGCCTATCGATAGATGAAAACTAGTCGATAAAGTTAAGATATCGATAGATATTGCTACCTCTCGATAGTTCATTCTATGCTACCTATCGCCTATCGATAGGTGAAAATTAGTAGGTAAAATTAAGTATTGCCACCTGATATTGATGGTTCATTGCTACCCATCGATATTTACGACAAAGGCGGTTAGCTCGATAATTTTACTGAAGAGCAAAAGAAAAAGTCCTAAACATATGACCGAGCATATGGGGCATATAATTTCTTCACAAACAAATTAGAGGAAAAAAATCCTCACTTTGGCTACCTATCGGCACTTATCGATAACTTTCGAGATACCGATATTTTTTCATTTACCTATTGTTAGTCGATATGTCGGTGACTTATCGATATATCAATAAAACGCCCATCTCTAGTTATAGCTCTGCAATACAGTTCCTAAATTCGTTTGAGTCCAATCGGTGTTACAATAATCGAAGGAGAAAATTACAACAGATGAAGTTTATAATATGTAAGCTGATCGCTGCGGTCTAACATACACCTTGAATATCAGACTCGCAGGGATTTTTTTTTTGATAAAAAAATATAACGAATGCAGAATCATATTAGTAGAGTTAAGTACTATGAGCACGTTATTCTGAGCATATAGTTCAAATATCAAGAGCTGATTATTATTTACTAGACTAAGACTTAATGTTACGTAGGAAGGATAATGCCAGGACGAGCCTTTTTTTCAGTATTTAAATACACATGTTTTAAAGAATTATGTAAACATCTCAACGTAAAGAACTCTTTCTCGAACAAGTTTTTAAAGAAATCTCTTTTAAGATCATCTATGATAGAAGCGCTGCTTTGATTCCTCGTATATCTTTAAATAGTAGCAGAAATGTGGTCGTTTCCTTGAAACAAACTCTCACATTATACGGTATTTTGCATATGGGTTACGTTACATACTTGTGTATTCATTTCATTACTCCAGGAATGCATTAAGTTGCAGAATAGTCACTCCTTTATCGTGACCATCTTCGCGGTACGTGTCACGTTATAGTTTGCGCTAAAAAAGAAAGTTACTTTATGTGCTATAGAAATTATATATATTTAAAACACAATATATATATATATATATATATATATATATATATATATATATATATATATATATATTTATATATGTATATATTATGTAAAGAGGGAGATGTAGTCGCAAGTGACCAGCTCCTACATCGAGTCCCCAATTTTATAACAGCAAAGCATATTGTTGGTTTACAAGAGTATCTAACAGTTTTAGAAAAAAGTTAAAAAGAATGTTCGATAAAAAAGCGGAGGATGAGGGGGCAGGAACAGGAAATCATCTCTCTAGAAAATCTGTTGAACATTTGAAACAAGCAACAGCCGATTTAGCAATAAAATATAAAGATGAACTGGATGTCAATGAATTATATCTAGAAATTGAAATGTTTAAGTGTCAGGCTGTGTCCTTGATAAAAAATATAGAACGCGCAGATTGACTAACTGTGTTGAACGTTATTCACAAACATAGATTAGCATCCATTTATCCCAATACAGAAGTCGGTCTTCGCCTAGCATTAACTCTCCCACCTACGTCCGTTTCCTGCGAGAGGTTCTTCAGTAAACTCAAACTTGTTAAGGCCTACCTGAGATCTCAAATTGGCCAGGAACGTTTGACAAATTTAGCTATTATGTCAATTGAATACGACATAACCGAAAAAAAATTACTTCGACACGGTGATAAATAAATTTGCCAATGGGAAGTCTAGAAGAGTTGCTTTGTAAACTACTTTGACTTTTAAGTTATGGTGATATTAATCTAATAAAATATTTTTTATAGGCAAGTAGTGTAAAGTATACGTTAACAAAAAAGATGTTGATAGTTGCCTTCCTTCGGGGGAGAGGGGGGGTGCAAATCGGAATCTTTCTAGGGGCGCCAGCTTCCTCAAATACGACTCTGTAATATAAAAGGCCAAATAAAGGAGTTATTGTTTTGTCAAGCTTTCGGGATTAATTTTATCCCTTCCTCAAGACTTTTCTACAAATAATTTAAAAAAGGAAACAAGTTAGAAACTAACTAATAAGTATAAAATTTGAACTCACCAATGTGGGTTTGCTATTAAAACAAAAACATACTATGAAGGAATAAAAATTACATACTTGATAACATAATAACATAATAATACATCATGGGAATTCATTTTGTTAACTAGCAAACACGTTTTATTAGAGGAGGAATTTTCAACATGAAAGTGGAGGGAGTGTGAGTAAAAAAGATAGAAATATTATTTTTAACATGAAGAAAAGAATAGAGAGAGTATACTGATTAGTAGTTTGAAGGCACAACACAGAGGGATGACGGGTTGCCTATCTTACAGTGGTGTGTATATAATGCTCAACCTAATTCGATCTAATTTGTAAAAATGTATACATAGTAACATATTTATTATATAATTAATTAAGGGAATAAGTGTGAAAAGTCACAAAGAACCTTAAAAGTATGATAGTTGCTCCTGTAATAGTTGTAAAACGATTAATTATTAAGACAATAGCAAAATAAAGACAAAATGGGAAAGAATTTATGTAATAATATTAGTTATAATAGTATCAATGATATTATTAATAGGGAATGTTATAAATTACTCATTGGGGGCGAAAGCCTCCAGACATTGAAATTTGTTTTTTTGTAATGTTAAAATATAACTGTATATGGAACTGCGATTCTGGGTGACACTCTTTTTGTTTATGACTGAATGTTGGAGGTTTATATGTATCATTTCTAGAAAAATGAATTTATAGTCAGAGGAAGTTTTATTCAAAATCTCAGCGCCACTCCAGCTAAGAGAGTGGTTTTCTTTAATGAAATGTTCACTCAATACACATTTGTTCTATATATGACAACTCACACTCATTACATGGTATTTTATATACTATATTGTAATTCTCTAGCAGTGACTAGGGTGTTTTAGTTTTAGTGAATAAGAGAGCTAGAGTTTTTTAATTGTTTTCTCGCTCTTTTAATCTCAGTATTTTTATAAGTCTATTAGTAAGGTTTTCAATATGTAGAAGAGAAAAAAAGAACAACCTGTTGGGGGAGGATCCTCTATGAATGATAATTGCCTAGACAAGTCCAAGAGCGTGTTAGTGATAGATTGAAAAAGCATTGAATTTGGAGGATCAATCTCTCTAAAGTTGTCTATAATGTTATGTTGAGTTTGAAACAATATTTTTAGCACTAGTTTTAAAACGTAAGAATTTTCTAGAAAAATGTATTTTAAGTTGTAGGGTCAAATCTCTTTTAGTTGGATGAGTAAGTCTGATAGCTTGAGTTTTCATGCCGATAATGAGATTAGTTTTTATGCGCATCGGATGGTAAAAGTAGTAGCTAATGAACCTATTAGAACAGTAAGGCTTTCTGTACCATTGTGTTTGCAGAATATTGTCATTGGTTCGAATAACCAACATGTCGAGGAAGGGGAGGCTGTTGTTAGTCTCCTCTTCGTATATAAATTAAATATGTTCGTCAAAGGAGTTAAAAATCTCAAGAGCAACCTCAATTCTACGGCCGCGAAGTGCGTTCATGTAACGTTTACTAAACGATACGTGAAAGGGCATAACATCAAGGCAATACTTTATTAAATCATCCAATACAAAATTTACTAAAATTTATGAGATAGTAGACCCCATAGTTGTGCCAAAAATGTTTGTAGTAAGAGTTATTGAACATATATTTGAGTCAAAAATGAATTTCATAACTTTTCAAAAAAATCGGTCCTAACCACAAAATTGAAAGATGTGATCTCAGTGATTTCTAAGACTGTTTAGTACAGCGTTTTATGGAAGGTTGGTAAATAGCGAAACAACATCAAAAGTGACAATAATATAGTTATTAGATAATTGATAAATGTTGATAAAATTACTGAAAGAAAAAGAGTTTTTTACATAATAATCATTGTTTGTGTCATATGCCCTTGTGAGAAACTCACTAATGTAAGATGCTAGTGCATCATTAGGGCAGTTAATAGCAGTTACTATAGGCCTCATAGATAGTGTAGGTTTATGTATTTTAGGGAGAGTGTAAAATCTGGGAGCTACAGTGTTATAAGTAGTCATTTTAACTACACTACACCATCTATAATGACCTTGTCTTTAAGTTGACTAACTTATTTGCTTTAACACATCTTTATCAAAAAAAGATAAAGATGTGTGAAAGCGCATTTTTATCGATTTTAGTATCTACTCTCTTCATGATGGTGCTAGTGCATATTTTGCCAAATTACCTATGGGTCTGCAGGCGGAAACCATCGGAGCCCCAATAGGTATCGCTAAGTGTGACACTTAGCATGTAGTACTGTTTCAGTATGATAGACATTTCGTTTTCGATTTTGTCATATCAAGCAATCTGTTATTTCAGATCTCCCTGGGTACAAGCCTGCCTGATGAGGGTAGAGACCCAGAAATCATGATCGCAGGAGGGTATTCAATTCAATTTTTATCGATTTTAGTATCTATATATATATATATATATATATATATATATATATATATATATATATATATAATTTAGTCTTACATGGTACAAGACAGTTGAAATATGATAATAAATAAGGATATAATAAACTTACATTAAAATCAATGTTAACTAGCAGGCATTACCATTACATACAAATATGAAAAACTTAAATATATATAATTTGTGAAACAATATTTAGATGGTGGGTATTTTGTATGTTGTTGATACCATTTAATATAGGACAATAAAACTGCTGTTCTTGGGAGAGTTTGGTGGATAGGTAAGCTTTGAATATTATCATAATATCAGTGTATGAAATATAAAAAAAAGAAGGATGTATATTTATTTCGAATACTGATAATATTCAAAACCTATCTTTTGACCTAACTCTTTCAATGACAGCAATTTTATTGTAGTATATTATATGGTCTCAATAACTTACAAAATAACCATCATCTAAACTAAATAATGTTCCACAAATTATATATTTTTAAGTTTTACACGGAAAATCACATTTGTATGTAAGAATAGTAATACCTGCCAGTCAATATTGATTTTAATCTAAATTTATTATATCCTTATTTAAATCTTATTGGATATTAACTGCATTGTGCCATGTACATTGCGCGTTTTTGTTTTATATACGTAATGTGTTTTAATATGTACCATCAATTTTAAATGTAATAAGATACGCTACACCGCTATAGGTCTTTAAAATATATACGTATAATTGAAAAACAATTTATTTATCTTTTAGAAACATAAATTTAGGTAAAAAATAGGTATCGCTAAGTGTGACACTTAGCACGTAGTACTGTTTCAGTATGATAGACATTTCGTTTTCGATTTTGTCATATCAAGCAATCTGTTATTTCAGATCTCCCTGGGTACAAGCCTGCCTGATGAGGGTAGAGACCCAGAAATCATGATCGCAGGAGGGTATTCAATTCAATTTTTATCGATTTTAGTATCTATATATATATATATATATATATATATATATATATATATATATATATATATATATATATATATATATATATATATATATATATATATATATATATATATAATTTAGTCTTACATGGTACAAGACAGTTGAAATATGATAATAAATAAGGATATAATAAACTTACATTAAAATCAATGTTAACTAGCAGGCATTACCATTACATACAAATATGAAAAACTTAAATATATATAATTTGTGAAACAATATTTAGATGGTGGGTATTTTGTATGTTGTTGATACCATTTAATATAGGACAATAAAACTGCTGTTCTTGGGAGAGTTTGGTGGATAGGTAAGCTTTGAATATTATCATAATATCAGTGTATGAAATATAATAAAAAGAAGGATGTATATTTATTTCGAATACTGATAATATTCAAAACCTATCTTTTGACCTAACTCTTTCAATGACAGCAATTTTATTGTAGTATATTATATGGTCTCAATAACTTACAAAATAACCATCATCTAAACTAAATAATGTTCCACAAATTATATATTTTTAAGTTTTACACGGAAAATCACATTTGTATGTAAGAATAGTAATACCTGCCAGTCAATATTGATTTTAATCTAAATTTATTATATCCTTATTTAAATCTTATTGGATATTAACTGCATTGTGCCATGTACATTGCGCGTTTTTGTTTTATATACGTAATGTGTTTTAATATGTACCATCAATTTTAAATGTAATAAGATACGCTACACCGCTATAGGTCTTTAAAATATATACGTATAATTGAAAAACAATTTATTTATCTTTTAGAAACATAAATTTTCTAAAGAACATTGCCTCTTAAAGTATAAAGAAAAAAACAATAATTTACAGCAGTTCTTAACTTTTAGAGTCCTGAAGATGACCTCAGAGAGATCGAAACGTCGACTAATTACAACAATAGACTTTCTGTGTGCGATTTATTAACCATCATCCAAAATAAAAAACTCAAAACAAAAATACATATATACATACATATACAGGGTTATTTACGCAACCCGTTCATTAAAAGTTTTTGATGATGCCATTTAGATAAAAATTTCAAATTTTGGGGTTAAGGTAAGGTCAAGGGGTACTTCTTTTTTGAAATATTTTCAACTTCTTGTCACTTCCGATTTAACCGGAAGTTTGAAGATCGCTGGATTGGTCCCAATGGCCCTTGGAGATGGCCCCCGCGATCGCCTGATTTAACATCCCTAGACTTTTATTTATGTGGATTTATCAAAGGTAAAGTCTATGCTTCCCCAATAAATAACCAACAAGATTTACTGGACAGGATACGAACAGCGTTTGCCGAAGTAGAAAACGGACAAATTCAACGGGCCACAGCAACTGTACAAAGAAGAATTGAAATGTGTCTTCAAATGAACGGACAGCATATAGAACATTTGTTATAATTCTATTTTATTATTTTATTTATTTATTGTTGATTGTTAGATTGCTATAATTTTTAAGTTCACTAAAACAAGTTTAGAACAGTCTCGAACTTAGTAGATATGGTTAAAAATAATGTAAACAATTTATTACATTTTTTATAACTTTAACTTCCGAAACGAAAAAAATTCGTTTCAATACTCTTCTATTTTCTCTTGTTCATTGGCGATAAATGAGGATGTTTTTCATTAAAAACATGGCACGTTCTCTCCAATATTTTAACATTATCCGCGAATATAAAATAAATTGAGAATATCAGCTTTTGAGTGTTATTTTATTTTAACTGAAAAGTTTCAAATCAGCTGTCATGTTGAATAGAAAAGCACAACAATTGTTTTTCCATGGCTTACTACGGGAAGGTGTAAGCATTTAGCAAATACATATGATAGTTTAATAAAAACCTGATTATTTCGAAAATGGTTATGAATAGGTATAGGGAACCTTAATACAGTTCGATAGAAAATTAAATTCTACATTTGATAGTGCATAAAGTTATAGGGTGTCCCATTTAAAAAAACGGAGTTTAGCGGCTTTGAAAATGTGAATGTTTGCCGCTGAATTTAGGATACCCTGTATAAAAATAGACAAATTCAATAAAAAAAATAGAAACCTAAGATTATTTACCGATCGTCTGCAAAATATGAAGATTATATCTTCAAAACTTACAAAAATATGAGATTTTAAAATTTGGTACCCCGAAGGCTCATTTTTGGTTCAAGGTCAAGTATCTTAAGAACGCTTGAACCTAGGTATAGGACATGCTACATAAAATAGCATTAAAATTCTCGGTAGAATCCAAAAATATCATAAAATACAGGGTGTTCCATTTAAAATAAGCAAGTTGATACCAACTTCCGGTTAAACCGGAAGTTGAAAATATTTCAAAAAAGAAGTACCCCTTGACCTTACCTTAATCCCAAAATTTGAAATTTTTATCTAAATGGCATCATCAAAAACTTTTAATGAACGGGTTGCGTGAATAACCCTGTATATATATATATATATATGTATTTCGAAAAGCAATATGCAAATCTACTTCTATTGTTACGTAACAAAGATAGATAAGTAGATAACCGCCTCATGTGCCGTCCAACTTAACGACGCCAGTGGTTATAAAATGCCGCTTCAGAAACGATATCAATACTGTGAAAACATATCCGAGACAGATATAAGCTTAAATCGTAACTTGATATGCTTAACAAATTAAACTTAGAAAGTTCGCAAAACTGTCAAGAAAATATGTAATATTAAAAGAACTACGAGAACTCAGAAACACAGGAGAAATTTGCCAAGATGGCAAATAACGAAAAAAATAAAATTCCCAGGAGGTTTCTTGAAAATAATTACGTGAATAATAATAATAAAATAAAAATAAAATAAATAAATAACATTAATTGTGCAAGAGTCTAAAAATACGCGACAAAAGTCAAAGGCTAAGAAAGTCAAAATGAGCGAAAATGGCCGTACATACAGCAAAAAAAAAAAAAATTAAGGTAAATTGCGGATTATTTATTATACAATACAAAAAGTCAATTTTTGCAGATAGAACAGCTTGTCTTAGAAGGACAGAATAACTGTACGAAATCTGAAAGCTCTAAAAAAATCTTAATATTGTTATTATTGGTTTACAAATGTTTTAGATAAATAGATTTATTGTAGATAGAGCCTAAAAACCAATATTAACCGATAAAACTACACACAAAAAAGCTCAGTGCGAAATCTGCGCATGTTTCTTATTATTTCGCTGTTTTAAGAATAGTTGAAAAAATACTTTATAAGTGTTGTTTGTATCCAAATCTATCTTGTAAAATTACACTGGTCTCACCATATAGCCATGGTTAGAAGTCGAGTTCCAGTCTCTCTACCCATCCACACAACTGAAAAAACGTAGTTAATTTAGATTTTTAATTGACATTTTGTTTCAAAATCGGAAATTAAATTTCTTTTAAAAAATCATGTTTCGACAATATTATAAGGTCTCTTGCCTTAAAGAGCCCACCAAAAGTATACGCTTGTATATTAGTACATTTTCACCTTCTGAGAACGCCAACTATATGATAAAAGTAAAAAAAACTTTCCACGACAGTTCAAACTAAATTCTAAACTAAAATCCAAAAGAGAGAAATAAATCTTTGGAGGAAGACATTCGCACTCTTATATTTCATGAAGTATTAACACACGACATTACAGGATATTAGATATTTGTCTACTTGCAGAAAATGCTGCACGCAATGTTAACTCAGAGCACAGAAAATATTTTTGCTATATTGTTTTTCGCTCAGGGATATGTGTTCTCCGAATAGATGAATATCCACTACATCATAATTATGTATATGTTTCCCATTATTTAAAAAAATATATTTATTACAATGTGAGAAAAGTGACTCTGTATTTGATTATGGAATGGAACACACACAAGACAAGAAGAATCACTCCGCTTAATCAATCTCCGTCTGCCCCGCCTCACTGCTAGCTGGTTTTGAGATGCTGGACTTTGGCCAGAGTATACTCTTTGCTTTTGGATTTTACTATTTTTATTACTTTATTTATGTAGATCTTAGTGGTATTACTGTTTTTATATAGAACTATTACAGTATTTAAATTGAATATATCTGGAGATTTTATTTAAAAATTTTAAAGTTGTTACCCCTAATGGGGAAAACGTAACAAATACGTTGCATTTTTATTAATTACAATACAATCTATTTTTGTTTTATTAGAAGAAACAAAGGGTTATACCCTTTACTGATAAGAAATCTAAATGAATTTTTTATGATTATGCTTTTTATATAAAGTAAAATTGTATAAAAAATAAATAGGACCGTATAGGCATTATGACCAAATAATTTTGCTCACCATACTGCATCTATTTTGCTATCCCATTAATTAATATTTTATAGGATTACTCATAACATTTGAAAAAGACCATAAAGGCGTTTGTTTATTAGGTACTTTATATGACTTATATTTAATGCAATATGCAGTACCTAACAACCAATAAACACATAAATATTAAGTAGTAATATAACAAGGGCAAACAAAATTGAAAAAAAAATCGAAAAAATGTTGTTACTATTTTCTCAATCAAAGCAAGAGCGCACATGGTCAATAAGCCGAAAAAATCGCGATTCCGAAGAACAAGGGACTTTTTCGATTCATTGACTATGTTCGCACGAATGCGAAAATACGTGCGAAACAATTTTTGCAGTTTATCCGAAAATGTTTCTTTTGTACGCGTTACATTTTGTATTTCCCGAGTAAATATTGTAAACATAACTGGAAACTAAATTTTATTTTTAACTAATTAATTCACAATAAAATTAATTAGATTTACTTCCGCTGTTTGCTATTGTTTGGATTTAAGGAGCGCGTGGGTGTCATCATAGAAACGATTTTTTGACATGCATCGTTCAAAATGGCCACTCTAAAGATACATTTACAGTTTTAATGTTAGCCATGCTAAATTTACTTATTGGGCGTTTTAATGCGCTATTTTTAATCCTCCCAATTAAGAATATTAATTGAATTGAACTATGAGTGGGTAATATGAGAAATTCTATGTGTCATGCGTAACAAATTCAAAGTTAAGCTGATTGTATTTGGGAATATGAATACAACTTTATTGATTTTTATAACATTGACAGAAGTGAAAATTACACAAGTGCATTTTCCTCTAAAAAATTACTTCTATCTAGGCTTTTTTGCCAATTAAAAATGAGCGGCAACCCTGGAAATTATCCATTATAAAAATGTACAGGGGAAATACTCAGGGATAATATCCATAGTGCATTTAATTTTTTCGGGAAAACTCACAAAAACGAGTTTCTCAGTAATTTGTTTAACAAAGAGTATGAGTAGTAGTGGTTTTAAAAATTCGAGTCGAAGACTAATTAAACAATTTCTTAGAAAAGAGTATTCCAATTTTTCTATAGAAAAAATTAAAGATATTTGGTAAGATTATTAAATAAATAATATTTTATAGAAAAATGGTTTTATTTAAAACAACAATAAGAACAATATTTATAAAACTAGAAACTCAAAATTGACAGGAAGGAAATAATCACTACGCATTTCCAGTGAGAGCGAGGCTGGTCAAAGTAAAATTAATAATTTTATAATAAATAATTAATAATATAGTTAATATTTATTTCCCCTATCTATACATCATTTTATTTAGGTCCTAAATTATTATTTAAGGTTTTACCACAGTTTGTATTAAAAAAATTAAAAAGGAAATATAACAGTTTGGTTTTATTGTAGTGTAAAATAAAACAAACCTAAATTTTGTCTTATACTATGTTTTTATGTATTGCACGTTACGAAATCGTAATAGTAATAGTGCCTTGAAACCTAACATCAAAATCTCAAACACTCTACCGGCTGAATTTCGACAACGCCTGGATGAAAAACCAAGTAGAATTTTAGATATTTGGTTTTTATATGGTTATATTTTTAAAACCCAAAGTTAATTTTTGTATATCTATTTAAGTAACGCTTGTATTAAGATCAGTAATAAAGATTTGTGAAGTTTGGTATGACAATAATAGCTTGATTTATATAGAAACTAAGCATTTTAGCATTAATGTCCTAGATATATTATTGCTAACATAAATTTATAACTTATATGACAAATAAATTTTTTTTGGTATTGTCGCAAGTGAATAAAAATTTGTAACTTTAAATTGATTAAAGCAAATATTTCATAAAATTACATATCTCAACATTTAGACTAGTCTGTCTACGGAATGTTTCGATACATAATATAAATAATGTTATTTAAGCAAACATAAGAAATTGTATGATTTACCTTAAGTTTTTGTTATTATTTAAGATTTAACCACAGTTTGTATTAAAAAAATTAAAAAGAAAATGTAACGGTTTGGTTTTATTGTGGTATAAAATAAAACAAACCTAAATTTCCTTTTATACTATATTTTGATGTATTACGCATTGCGCAGTAGTAACAGTGCCTTGAAACCTAGCATCTACTATGCATCTATAAAAACTTAAGGTAAATCATACAATTTCTTGTTTGCTTAAATAATATTATTTATATTACGTATCGAAACATTCTGTAGATAGACTAGTCTACATATTAAGATATGTAATTGTATTAAATATTTGCTTCAATCAATATAAAGTTACATTTTTTATTATGTTGCGAAAAAGCCAAAAAAGATGATAATAATTATAAATAATATAAAATGAGTTCGATAAATAAACTTTTTCCAGGATTCGAATTTGTGATTTGAATCCGTTTTGGGAGGATTCATTGTAGCTCTGCTAGACAAGCGTATTGCATATAGATATTTGTGTAAAAACGGTACTCTACAATATTTTATCTACATAATTTAAATAAAATTTTAAATGGTGTTTCATGAGTTCTATGTTTTAGCAAACCTGCGTTCATCTCGGTAAGGTACCGTCTCGATTTTCGGCTTTTATTGAAATAAATGTCACCAAATCATCTTACCCGCACTAAACAGCCAATGGAATGAATTTTATTAAGTGCTTAGCTGAGCGGACCAACGTTGCTTTAATAAAATCTAAAATTTTAAAGCTGTCCTCCCGGTCAAAATACATACATAAAATAGCTAAAAAAAACTAATAAATAAAATACATCAATCCTAGAAAAATATTGTTTGCACAATATAAATACTTACATACCTATTTTTTACTTTTGCTTATCAATCAATTTCAGTTTAAACGAGTAAATTCGTTCAGAACAAAGAGTTTTGAATAGCCCCTGTATCCTGTATGTCCAGTTTAAGTATCTGCATGCCCGATTTCTGTAAAGATGTCGGAAGGCTTGTGATCCACGATTTTCAGTGTTTTTACTTCTCGTAGTTTATATTATTTGATATACTTTGATTCTGGTTTACAATCTTAACGCAAAATATACCCATACAATTTCTGCTACAGATTAAATCCAAGTACGAAATTGTCTAGAAAACTGAAATGTTACACAAGTTCTATAAGTAATTACTAAATGACTATATGCGACACTAAATAGTATTATACCTTACTATTCCCAATAAAAGTGGAGTCCCGAATAAGAGAAATTTACCGATTTTTTATATTGTTTTCTTTTTAAATAATTTATTTAATAAACCGACATTTTATTCCACCGTATTGGATTCGTACCAATAGTTTACCAGTTTCTACCTGTCACACTAGGTACTTGATTTTTATGCAAAATTTAACTTAAATAGGATGTGCAGTTTTTTTACACTGATTTTTTGGCAACTTTATTAGGCCACCATTTTCTTTGGTCCAAGTCGACTTTGTCTTTAGGGTTTCCAAGGAGATTTTTCAAACTGTTCTCCGTTTTGTTAGCTACTCTAAAATCTGTTTTTAAATACTTTTTCTAAACCTCTTGTATATCTGGGAGCATATAGGATTACTATGAACATATTGGGAGCCTCAGGTGCTTGAAGAGTAATGGCATCTTTTAACATTTTCTTATGCTTATGTCTATTTACTAATTTATGTGCAAAATTATCACGTGTTAGGACTCAAACATAAAGATCTGGCGTAAACTCAGATGATGATTTTTTCCCGTTTACTCACGATAAGAATTGCATATAATACAAATATGTCTTATAGACCATGGTAAACTTACATTTTCTAAAATAGGATGCTATTATAGAGCTTATAAAGAAATTAACAATGAATTCATGTACTTGTTCAGGCATTAAAGAAATTGCTATTTAAGTTACCGTTAAAATTTCTACCGTGGAAGAACTCTCCTCAAGAACCTTTGCGAAATAAAATTAGCGTCGAGTCCGCATCATCTATTGAGTGCATGTAAAAGACAAATAACTGTACGTAATGAGAAAGGCTATTTTCGATTTTATCTGCAGAATTTTTACAGCTTCTCGAAATAGTTTAGCACTTATTGTAAAACAGCCGGTTGTTACCTTTCCGGAATTTAACGCTTCGCATTTTATCTTTTAATTGGCGCTAGCACGTTCCCTAACGACTACTAGCCTGTTAATTATTTTGTCTGCTCTTTGTAATCGAATAAAAGTTATATAAAAAAATGTGTTTTGACAAACAAAGTACTTCCCCAAATATGTACAGTTGGCGTCCGGTAATTTCACATAGTAGAAATTCTCCATTGTAAGTGTTGCTTCACCTACTTGGATTACTCTAAACATTTCACATTTATAACAATTCAATAGTTACGTGACGTTATATGACGTTTATTATTGATGCCACGTGCTACGTCAAGTACAAAATATGACTTAAAATGATGCCTTGTCAAGTGCAAAATATGATAAAATGTGCTACATTTGAGCATTTTTGTAAAAACTGTTATAATTACTCTCACAGAACAGGATTTGTTGCTCAGAGGAGTTACTACATATAGGATCCAAATCACACACAAAAGACGCTATGTAGTAGTCGCCTTTCAGTAAGAATTTTGGCTCACATTAGTGCTCATTGTTCAAATGTATACTAGAACATCGGTGCAAATTTAAATGATACCATGATTTTCAAAAAGTCCGGATTTAAATCTAATCAAAAACGTCTGAGGATTAATGCAGTGCTGGAAACATGGTGGGAACAAAACATGTGTGTAAAAAATGGAACACTACCATATTTTATCTACTTTATTTTATTAAAATTTTAAATTGTGTTTCATTTGTTTTATTTTTTATCAAACATGCGCTCATCTCGGCAAGGCACCATCGCGTTCTTTCGGCTTTTATTGTAATAAATGTCATCAAATCATCTCAAGCGCCCTGATCATGGCTGGCAATATGCTTCTTTTTTAAGAACCGGAACGCTATGCTCATATTGGGACATTACCACCCTTCAATGGCTTATTTAGGATTTTGTTCTGGGTCTTCACTTTCGTATAGTACAACCTTATACCATTCTTTAGTAATAATGCAGTATAGCGTAATTTGGCCGATTTGAACGATTTGTGGTACACTAGTAGATTTTGATGCTCTGATAACAAAACCGCCACATTTTTCCGGCAACGTTTCGTTTTCGAGATATGACTCATCAAAAGTCTTATACGCACAGTTTTTCACCTTCTTTTCCATTTCCTTCAGTAATTTTTATAAAAGAATTATTGAAGGCACAAAATTACACATACTTTTCAATTTCAAACGTTATATTACACAAAAATCACATCAATAAAACTATATCTGGCAATTGTTAATTTTAACAGAAATTTTTCTAAATTTTGTGTTTTATGTTAACAACCATTGTCATTCGAAAATTATTCAAAATTAAAGTTTGTCACATTTTATCAGCGTAGTAGTACTGTTTATTATGGATATTTTGTTACATAGGTGGATCAGTAGCATGTTAGCCGATGGTCTGGCACGGGAAGGCGATGACGTGAAATTTAATGGCCCATATCCCGAAAACGAAACGTTGCCGAAAAAATGTGACTGCGGATTCGTTATCAGAGCCCCAAAATCTACAGGTGACTCTATATTGCATAATTACCCTGTGTTTAATGTAATAAAAGATTCCAGGTAGTGTACGGATCTTCGGAGCACTGAAAAATATCAGAGGATATCATGATATGTCCGTGTTGCTTATACCTTTACCTTTCCTTAATATATCAAGAGCTCCCGGGTGGAGTTCAGATCCCTTAAATACGCCTGATATTTTTTCTTATTGAATGATATGGTATGAGATAATAAATGCCTTATTTCTTATCCGCCCAGCAAAAATGAAATTTGTATTGAAAGCTATTATACTTCGAATGTGAAACATACATCACATCTTTAATTAGCCCAAACATGCAAAATTTTAAAAATTTTAACAATTTTTACATGTAATACTTTTACATCTCATGTAGCAAATATATTGAAACAGCTGAACATCCCCTACACATATATACACACATCATAACATTACATTTTCTAGGAACGTCGAAAGAAAATTAACTAATATTTTTGGAAAATTATGCGATTACAATATGTCCTCTATATAGCCCATAATAAAGTGTATGAATAATCCGTTATATGAATAAGCAAACGTTAAATACCTCTCCAGACCGAAGTACTTTTCCAGCACGTATAAGAAATATATTGGAGTAGGTAAACATCCCGCATTTTTAAGTTAAAACACCTATATAGCTCAAAACCCTATATGTATGTATGTAACTTCAGAACGGCAACATCAGCGTCATCAGGAACGGCAAACTGAAATTTATAAATCCAGCTTTGCCTAATTTTATTATTTCTATTCTAATGACGTTCATTTGGTAAACAACACTGAGCATCAAGCGTTCATTATAGTCTAATAAAGTTTATGCCGGATGTAAAAAACGTATTCTACTTTATGGTTGATATCTATTTTACCGTCCCTAAGAAAATATTCGTTCACTTTTTGATCCATACCGTGTTAAAAAATTTGACTTATCAAAATAAAATAATATAGTGACAGTAAAGTTCACCGCTGCTCTTTCAAGAAATACCCTAGGTCATAGGCAAGAACTCCAGCCTGCAATGTTGTTTTAGAAAAAAAAACAGCAGAACCGCAAGAGATAAAGTTAAATTGTCATAAAATTTAATATTGGTCAGTGTTGCCCAAAATGATCGAACCAAAAAAAAATTAGTTTTTTACACGCATGTAGCTTTTCTCGTGAAACTTTTAACTCCAAACTTAAAACGCAGTTTAAACCTTTTTCTCTCCTCATTGATTTTGTCTTATGATACTTTTCAATAAACTAATTTTTAGCAAACTACAGCAAAAACAAATTAAAGAAAAATGTTGTTTTTTTTAAGACGCAATAATCGATATTTGCTAACACTTCTTTGAAGAGAAAGGCCTATATTAGTTTTTTCTCATATCTATGATCTTTCAGAATCAACTTTATTTTTGTCGAAAACTTGAACCGTTTGACCACCAGATGGCGTTCAATGGAAACTTGTTTATAACCAAAAAAAAATTTAAAATTTTTTAAATAAAAAAAAAATTCCAAAACTTCGATTCCGCCCATTTTCAATAGAATTCATAAGACGACCACTTTCTAAAAATTTCTCAAATCAATATTTCAATTTTTTTTTCGTGTATGATACGGCACACAAAACTCGAAAAAAAATAGTTTTTTTTCATTAATAGACGGAAAACCAAAAAGGAAACGAAAAACTGTTTGATATCGTCTGGAAGCCCCAAGTGTGTTCTAAAAGTATCTAATTTCAAAAGTTTACCTAAAACTGTCTCCGAGATATAACCTAACCTAAAGTTAAAAATTCAGTTTGACACGATGAATACTGATTTTTGAAAATGGCAAACAATATAACACTCGCGTGTCGAATCCTTTGTTTTCTTTTGTCATAACAATGATGCTACGATTCTTGTCTAGAACATGTCCTGCAAGGCCGCGGGCACAATAATTCATTTTAGTTGAATGACGATCGCGATTTCGCTCTTTTTAGAGATCATCAGGCCACCATAAACTAGCAAGCCCATTGTAGGGAGATGTGTTTTAAACACAATACACTGTATTGTGTTTAAAAGGATTTAATGGGCATTGCACTGAAGATATATAGTTTCATAATCCCAGACCACTTTGAGTATCAGATAATCCACCAATCGGATTTGTAGTATTGTCATTTATTTCTGACACCACTGACTAACATGAAAATAAATTAAGAAGATTATGTAAATATTTACAGTATTATTTTGTAACAACTAACACACATAATAATTTGTTTCATCATTTACTTCACTTTGAAAAAAGCAGATTTCACTACAAGGTAAGCAGATCTCCTAATAACTATTTTAGTTATTCCGTGGTATCAAATCGGACGAATTTTTGCTCTTATAACAGAGCTTTTCGCTTAGAAATTTGAGAAGAACTACCTAGCAAAATCGCGAAACTGCATATGAAGCAAATTCGGGACGACAGTTGTTTACGTCAAATTGCTTTCAGGCATAAAATCCAAATTAAGAAAATGAAAATTTTTGGATTTTTCTAATTTATTTAACCGTTCTTCCTGAATTGGCGTACTATTTCGAATCGCCTATCTTAATCAAAATAATGACTTTGAAAAGCATCTGTTTTATTGACTTCAAAAGTTACTGATCAATGAATTTATACATAAACTTATTAGGTACCTAATAATTAAAGCACGGCTTTATTGGCGTAAAAATGGACGAAATAAGCGGACATATATGCAAGCATTTTATGAAAATATGCACTAAATATGCAAAATGCACTACATGCACAATATATATACACTAAATATAATATAAAAATATAGAGCGTGTCTCACTAAAACAGTGCGAGATGCGTAAACATCGCAACTTCAGATGGTGAAGATTCTTTTTGAATACAGCATTAAAAAAATGTTAAACATTCATCTGTGTCCCCTTGGTAAATAATATCAAGAGTATATTACGTTAATATATAAAGAAATGCCCAGTCCATATCTTATGTGTACTTGATGACAATAAAAAATATTAATTAAAAAAAAACGTATTTTCTAATTAATTAAATAGTATAAAAAACTATTTTTAACGTTCAAACTATTAAATGATTTTCTAAATTATCTAAAAAGATTGTCTCTTATCGCTTAATACTGTTTTATAAGCAGAATTAAAATGTTTATAAAAAAAATAAAGCTGACTTCAAAAAAATACATTAAAAAGTGAAAAATATTTTATTTTATCTGGAAAATTTTTCTAAAAAGTCGACGCCAAACTCATTCCTAATTACTTAATAGCAAAAATAAATTTGTATATTAAATATCCAATACCACGAGTATAATGTCTTATTGTCTTAATTATTGTCTAAAATTTTCCAGATGAAATAAAATATTATTTTCTCACTTTATAGTGCATTTTTTCGAGATCGGTATTTTTTTATACAAATTGTTATTTCATCTTTGTTAGTTCTATTCATACGAGTTTTATTGTAATAGTCAAGTTCAACAGATAGCCACTAGGTCCACTGCATATTATATAACATCATTGTATAATAACATGTGTTTACGTTAAACAATGATAAAATACATATAACATAAACGCATCAGTAAACGCCTATATTGTTCAATGTAACATCGAGAAAATAGTTAAAATTGGCGACATTTTAACATTTTTTCAACATACTGCCTACAGGACCACTCTAACATTCTGAATATCCCCCGAAAATTTGAAAATTTCGTTCAAGTTCATACATACAAAAATACATAGGATCGAATTGATAACCTCCTTCTTTTTTGAAGTCGGTTAAAAACTACTAAAACTAACTATACCGACTAAATGATTTGAAAATAATTCGCGACTGGAAGAATTGCGGCATGCGTTCTTCCGCATTTTTTTTGTGCAATGGAGTGCCACAATGTTTATGAGATGTTTTCTACCATTTGATAACTATTGATAATTAAATAAAAAATTTATTAAATGAATCGTTTTTAAAAACTCAATTTTAAGTATTTACCGCTATACTACATGCTTTGCAAAAGAATCGCCTTCTTATGTTAATTCCGGATGAGGTTACTACCTTGTTGGGCATTTTAAAACACACAACTCAATAATACACTTCTCAGGGTTAATGGTTTGCATCAAAGTGACAAGCTAAATGTGACACATAAATAAATACAATATTTTACATGTAGAACGACGTTATTATGAGAAGAAAAATCACAAGCTTGAGGATTAAAAGGGCATACATAGGACAGAAAATCCTCCATGTTGTATTCTTAAAATGTAAGGATAATGTCAATTATCAAAGATTATTTTATAAAATTCAATATATTAAATTTATTTTTTTCGCTGTATATCAGTAAAAATCAGTTCAATTAAAAAACGAGTCAGAAGAAAAATTAGGAGAAAACAAAAAAGTAGTAAACTGCATAAAAGGTTTGGGGCTAAATTTTTCGCGAAAAGAATTATTTTTGAGGAACAAGATTTAATTTTTTTTTTAAATTTGTATGTTTTGCGAGTACTGACCAACCCAAAATTGAATTCTGTTAAGATTTAGCGGTATCCATTCATATTTTTTCCAAAAAGCACATCGGTGCCTAAAGGTGTTGTCAAATAACAAAATTACGATTTTTTTACCTATTTAACAAAAATCTATTTTATAAAAAAAATGTGTACAAATTTTAACTGTTTATTTGTTTTTTAATGTTTCATAGATATGGTAAATAAATATTTATATGTGTTTTGCATACATTCCGAGCTTTACTAATAACAATACAGATATATAATTATTGTGGAACGGGCAAGGTTACGAAAGAAATTCAGGTAAGTGCCATTTACTGATTCCTGTCCTATCTTCTCTCTTCAAAAACCAACAGTAGTCACCCATCATGGTTGGATCCCATCGTCCTTGGTACCGAATTTCCATTGTTCTGATGTCTTGCTGAAACCTTTCACCCTGCTCGTCACTAACAGCTCCCAAATTTTAGGAAAAAATGACAGATGGGAACGGAGGAAGTGAATCTTTAATGACATTCTGGCACCAAGCGCTTTATAGGCATTTAAGAGTTCATTAACAAATTGTTCATAATTCTCATCCATATTGTTGCCTAAAAATCGTTTTACTACATTAACAAATGAATTTCATGCTCTGAGTTGAAATTGAATTCTGTTAAGATTTAGCGGTATCCATTCATATTTTTTCCAAAAAGCACATCGGTGCCTAAAGGTGTTGTCAAATAACAAAATTACGATTTTTTTACCTATTTAACAAAAATCTATTTTATAAAAAAAATGTGTACAAATTTTAACTATTTATTTGTTTTTTAATGTTTCATAGATATGGTAAATAAATATTTATATGTGTTTTGCATACATTCCGAGCTTTACTAATAACAATACAGATATATAATTATTGTGGAACGGGCAAGGTTACGAAAGAAATTCATGTAAGTGCCATTTACTGATTCCTATCCTATCTTCTCTCTTCAAAAACCAACGGTAGTCACCCATCATGGTTGGATCCCATCGTCCTTGGTACCGAATTTCCATTGTTCTGATGTCTTGCTGAAACCTTTCACCCTGCTCGTCACTAACAGCTCCCAAATTTTAGGAAAAAATGACAGATGGGAACGGAGGAAGTGAATCTTTAATGACATTCTGGCACCAAGCGCTTTATAGGCATTTAAGAGTTCATTAACAAATTGTTCATAATTCTCATCCATATTGTTGCCTAAAAATCGTTTTACTACATTAACCAATGAATTTCATGCTCTGAGTTCCTGGTAAGCTTTTCCGTAAAATTGACATCGTCCAACAATTTTTTGATTTGTGGCCCAATAAAAGTTTAATGTGAAGAGGAGGCAAAAGGACATTTTTGGGATCAACAAGAGGTATAAATTTAACATTTTGAGATCCCGGTTGAAATACGCTTCTTTCTGGCCAAATTCGTTACATAATGCTGATTTATTGCACGACTGTCCCATAAACAAAACACTAAAATCACGGGGAGAATGTTCAATATCAAGTTCCTGCATTAAAGTGTCTATATCAGTATACGCGCACAACGAATTTTCCATACTGTGAAATTCGTACTTTTTGTTTCTTTGTCCAATAGGTTTCATTCCTTAAGACGGGAACCCAGAAGTTCTGACTGTTGCTTGGATAACAACAAATCACGTACTAACTAAATCATTTAATTCACTTTGAACAATCAAATGTGGCTCGCCGGAACTGGCACCTGTGGCAAAAGTGGGATCGGTGCACTGTTCTTCTGAGCTGCCTGATGATGCGTTATCTCCCAAATCAATAGCTTGCCAATGTAAAGGCGCAATCGGCACAGGCAAATTTGCATTATGAGGAACAGGTCGTATGGCAGATTTCAAATTTGGATATTCTATATTGCGCTTTCCCTTTTTGGAATAACCTTCAGTCTTTGTCAGGCAAAAATAACAATCGTCAGAATGATTGGTGGGTTCTCGCCATACCATTGGAACTGCAAAAGGCATACTTCTTCTCTTTTCCTTCATCCACTTCACGAATGATACATTACAACTAACACAGCACACATGGGGAGCCCACCGCTTATCTTGATCCCCAATTAACACACCAAAATATTTAAAGTAGTTTTTTTTTTACATTTTCAGAAAAACGCCTGGCTTGTGATTTCATCAGAAATTCTCTACAAATATAACAAAAATTATCAGGAGAAATTTTGCACCTTCGGCGCGTTTGACTCGACATTCTCATCTTCAGATACACTTGCTTATCGATACACAGAGAACCACTCAATTCGAAACTCAACAGAAGATTGATGTTTAACGTTTATTTTATGTCTAATGTTGTAAACAACCCAATCTAGGTAATTTTTCCGTTGTAAAATGGTCCCATTTTAGCCGCCCCACAATAAAATTGTTTACCTGCCAATATAAAAGGTTCTAATTAGGCTATTAAAAAATGGCACGTATTAGGGCATTCCGAATATTTTTTTATTATTGGGAGGGTATTTCCATTGTGAAAGTAATGAGCTGGCCTGTGTTAGAAAAATCTTGTCGGCCAGTGAATTATTGTTTAATATAAGTTAACTACCTTAAAATACGTTAATTATATTTTGATACATTTTGAACAGCTAGCTTAGCGAATTTCTTTACATTCTAATGATAAGATAATATTCTACGAAATAGCTGAAATACGCACAACTAACATAATCTGAAAATGACTAGTTTCGCTTAGTATACGAAATCATTTTGTATGTCAAATTAAAATTCTTCTTTTTTAAACACAACGTGACATGTTTCACTACCCAGTAACTTACATACATTACAAAGAAACAAATGTTAGGAATAAATGTCTATTTTTTTATTAATCATATATAGTGGAAATGTTTCTAAAAAATAGTTTCTATTTTTACAGAAATTTATATATATTATATGATGTCGGTTATTTTATTCCTTTGTAAACCGTCACTGGGACAATGTGACTTTTTTCTAGACTAATATAATATTGAAAATATAACAGAAAATTAACTAATAATTTCTTTACAAATTATTAATCCCAGTAATAATAATATCATATTATTGCTAGGACGGGACGAATACATACCTTACGTAAAAACATATTTTTATTATATGACAGAAAAACCCAATTCCATCAAGATGTCACTAGATACCCTTCAGCACTGCCTCTATAATCCCAAAGACACAGTTTTTTACTTAAATGGAGTAAAAATAATCACCCTTCATTCTAGATATCTTAGGATAAAAGCTCATAGCCTAAGCTAGGTATTAACTCTAAAGATTTTAGCAAAGTTCTCTTTCGAAATACGAACATGAGGGTCAAACCGACCAACCTTTTAACTATGTCAGCGAAAAGTCTTTTTTTCATGCCGGTATTAAGCAAGATAAAATATTTCTTACTTTTTTTTAGAATACTATTTTTATAGTCAGTGTTTTTTTAACCCCGGAGCATAAAAAAATACTCACCTCCGGTTTTAATTAATCTTAACCTGATTCCTACTTGTTTTTTATTATAAGAAATATCTTTCTTGCCGATGTGCATCTTTGGTTTTGATTCTGAAACAACTTTTAGGTATTAATTAATTTTCAAGCATAGTTGATTATGACTGGTTTGGCGAGTTAGAACAAAACTATTTTAACATGGTAACTCTTAAAATATCAAAAATAATAATTTAAAAGTTGAACCTGAAACTAAAAAACTTTATAGTTTATAAATAATACAACAACACATAGGTTTTTGACAAAACCTCATAAACGCTAAAGGTCGTTTACGAAAAATAAAAAAAAATACACCACTAACAATAAAGTCACCATAAAAATATTTTGCATTTTCGAAATACATGCAACATTTTGGTTAAAAAAAACATATTTTGAGCAATTATGTCGCTTACGATGTTTTGTCAAGAACCATAGATATATATGTGGAAAGAATAAAGAAAACAGTCTCCCTGTTTTACAATTTTCCGGCAAACGACGTCCAATAAGCCAATTCTATATGGATTAATGTATTCATTTAGGGGTAACTTTAAAAGAATCTCAAAGCATAAGGACCAATTCAGAGGAGAAGAGTGTTAAAATAAGTTAGAAAGGTACAATTTTTTACTTTTTGCACTATATATATAAAGCTATGAAAAAAATGTGCGAAAGTTGTAGGAGACTCTTCTTTTCTTTGTTTTATTAACAAAGAAAATAGTTCAAAGTTAATCAAATATATCGAAAGATCACTTGAAAATCGTTCGACATTGCATATGCAATCGTTTTCGGTACTCTGGGCGATACAAATGTGTAGAATATAATTAAAGATTTTATAATTAAAAAATGTGACTTTACTGTACTCCCTACGATCTATAGGTCCGAAGAAATGAAGTCGTGAATTAAAGTCTCTGTGCAACAGTAATCGGGGTGATTCCTTCTTTATTTGAAATAATAAGAATTATACTTAACTGTCTTCAGCCTCTAAGCAATTCAACGGAATTCTGCATACCTTCAGTGGCTATGATACTGATTCAGCATTTTTCTGAATGGGCAAGGAAAAAATACTCCTCAATGATGCTGAGCTGCGGAAGTCGATTGCCGTTTTTTTTTTAGCAAAAATGGCAGTTCCTCAACAATCGATAAACCAACATATATTTATTGCATTGCTATAAAGTACTGAACGAAGACTTGATAATAAATTTCTGTCATAGTCCCATGTTTGCTTTACAAAATCCGCAATTAAAAATGTATTTAATTTGGTAAGTTTACCATCAACAACAGATGCTGCTCACCACCATAGATTGAAGAAACTCAACCGCTAAATGTTTGGTAATATTTTTAAAATGGGTACGTACAGGGCATAAAGCTGTTTTTTATACTAAGGCGCTTTTAACGCCGTTTTACGCGTTTATTTTTTAATTTACATTTGAGATACACTAAATTAATTTGTTTGATATACGTAAGAAAGTAACTTCTTAAATTTTTTTTTATTGTAATAGTAACTATTTTTGAAAAACACATTTTCGATATAGTCTTCTTTCGGTCTGACAATTTTTCATTAGGACAAAACTGGTTACCTGTTTTTTAACTTCTTATAAGCATGCTTTTAAAAATATATCATCGTTTATTTTAAATCGTATACAACCAAATTTTAGAGGCGGCGCAAATACTGATGTATACCTTTTAACTTAAAATTTTGACTTTGCCAGATTTGCATTTATCTTTCGTCAACTCTATTGTAAATAAAATATTCATGTTTTAGAATTATTAAAGAAATACCTTGACCGGTTTTATAGTTTTTCAAAAAAAGGCAGGGGTAGGATTTTTTATTAAAACATATGCATTTCTACTACTACTACATTTCTACAAACAAATTAAAATATTTAATGTAGGATTGAAATAAAATAAAAAATATACAGGGTGACTTAAAAAACTTTAGAAGGCTTATGTTTCTGTTTTTACATATGACTACGGTTCAGAGGTCTAAAGCAATATTGTCATAAAGATAAGCTGGTCACTAAAATTATTAGTAAAACAATACTTAAAAAAACGGCATTGATATTCCATTATGTAATAAATAAATATGCCTTTCAATTCATCATAATCCTACCCGATATTGTTATTTCTCCATCAACAAATGCCTTCTTTTGCGATCATTTATCTGCAAGTTATCAGGCAGTTAACTGACCTTCTAAATGATACAAGTTTACTCTTAACTCTTCGGTAAACAAGCACCTCGACTAATATGCAATAGTCCAGTTTAAATGGTTTTCAACCCGTATGTCCGATGCTGTGGTAAAAGACGTTTTCATTTTCTAAAACAAACAAACCGGTAAATTGACTTCACTCGAAACTTGTCTTGTTATGTAGCCTTTCCTTTATCTAGGAAAGTGAGCTACCAACGAATTTAGTTCTGCACCTAATTATTTAATATTTTGTCATGATTGGCCACCCCAAATATTGATTTAACTTTAAGAGATAGAAAAAAATCTTTATAATGAAAGTTATAAGGTTTTTTATTTAGTTTATAGAAAATCAATAATTACGTGTACAGGATATCTTAAAAATGTTACAGCCGACCTAACATACATTTTTTAATTAAATGCCCTGAATAATATATGACCATGACATAGGTATCTCCTTGCTGATTACAAACATACCAAGATTGATATTTTTATGTGTTAAAATAATCTGAGATATTTGAAAAAAATCTTGCTATAAAAATAATGTGTCAAAGGGAAACGGACAACGATCTATGTAGGTGCAGTGAAGTCAATGGGAATACATTACTTCTTATGGCAGAGTTTAACTGAGTTAAACTGGATCGTAATTCACTTTCCTAGATAATAAATGTAGGCATACCTAAAAGTCACAACACTCAGCACTACAGCGCAAAAAAGAAAAGGAAGTACCAACAATTTGGCCAAGAATCTGGCTGCTCTGACATTACAAGGGAATCTCAGTATGATTTAAAGGGCAGTGATTCTGTCAACCACAACAATAATTCGATCATTTTTAAATTCACCCTTATGAACTCAATAGGGAAAAGTTTCTTGCTATGGTCGACACCGTATACAACTGAATTTGGCATGCTCCTGAAGCTTGGCTGAATATGATTCAAAATCAATTATAATACATTTTAAGCATTCTTATAGGAAGTAAAAAATACTTAATCACTTTCATCTTGTAAAAACTTGTCAGACCTAAGAAGGATATACAGAAAAATTCGTATATCTATTACATCAATTAATTTGGTGTATCTCAGATATAAATTTTTGTCCTTTAGAAAGTTTTAGTAAAAAAACATAGTTTCGTTACACACCCCGTAAATGCAAATTTTAAAAATATTAGATAAACAAAACAGCATAACTTCCTTCTGGAAGAAATAGTTATGATGACTTGGCAATTACCAAAAAGCGGTTGCGTTTCAATTGAACAATAGTTTAGTTCAGCTCTTATATTGGAAAAAGCTATAGCGCATTAGCAGCAAACTATGATTTATACGCTAAAAATAGATGTTTATGAAAACAATGATTTTGGTCTCTGCTTTGCAGATCCAAGTCTGCGACAGGAATATCAGCACAAGATGAAAATTGAAAAAGTTGAGGAACTTTTCAATTATTGTGATTATTGAATGACCTAGAAGCTCACATGTAAGGATTATCAACGAGAATAGAATTGGTTTGAATCATAGTGCGAGTGATACTAAAGAATAAAATACTGAATATCTTTTAAAATAATAAACTTTAGAGGTAATATTTGAAGTACAATTAATTAAATAATGGTTTATTTCATATAATTATGAGTGGGGATAAAAGTAGTTATGGCCGAAAAGTGAAGCATCTAAAATATGTGTTGAAATCGTCGAATCTGCACATGCGCCAACCATGTTGTCACAAGTTAATGTAATTAAGGTTTAAAAAGAAACACTATTACTAACCGTTTATATCTGGAATACTGAAATTTACAATTAATATTCGTTAGCAATCAATACTTATTTATAACGAAACGTTATATAGGTAATTATTATTAAATCAACTTCTGTTTAGAACAGCTAAACAGATATGCAACATTCGGCAACCATGTGAGAATTTGACAATGATATGGCTCTGTTTGTATTTACATTTTTAACAGTTTTGAAGATCTTTTTAGCAGTATAGTGTCCTCTTATTCTTTAACGTGATTATTTTTGTGGGTCCAGGGCAACAAATGAAACACTTTATTTAGAAAATGCCGACGTTACCACTTTTATTAAGTTTTTATCAAGGCTGGAATATAAGAAACGACAATAACAACAGCGACTATATACGTTCTTAAGACGTACTAAAAATTGAATTAGTTAGGATAAACCTACCAATTGTAAAGATATTAAAAAAAATAAGTCGTAAACTAAAAAATTCAGAGAATTATACAAAAATTCACCCACCAAAAAATATTTCGTGTATAATCTGCAATGCAGCAAAGAGAATAAGCAAAATTTGATGAAAATCTTTCTTTCTACCAACTGAGTAAGTACTCGATAAAAATGTATACAATTAATAACATTAAAAGATATGATCAAAAAAATATATTAAAAATTCGTTGAATTGAATGTTTTATAAATATCTCTCATTTTCTAATTCGAGCTTCCGGAATTTCTGCGTAACATTGAGTCCATAGTCTCTTGAAAGCCAAGTTCATGTATCAAAAACACTTACTAGACACCTACCAAATTTTAGCATCAAAACCACAGAAAAAAAAACAATTCTACAAAACATTGATTATTTTGAAAGCGGTTATGAAACTGAAACTATACGTATTTTCGGTCAAACCAAAAGTACCAGGTCAAAATTAAGGTGTCTATGTGTGTATGTTACACTGGGAAATTATTTTGTTGTCTTTTTCTCATCCTAATCTAAATAATTGTGAAAATCTTGTATCTAATCGAATATTATCGTTTTGAATCTGTCACGAATAAGCAGAAACTATAATTTTCAACAAGCGAATTAAATTCTAATATTGAATTTCCACATCGACAGTAAAAAGAGTAAAAAAATAACGCAGGTAATTGTCTCGATTTTAACGATAAAAGTTCCGACAGAGTTGCATTTGTGTGTGCGACGCACTAATGACCCTCCCGACTAACTAGATTTAAAAGAATTACCGGTTATTTGTTCTACACGGCTGTGGCTGTCAGGCCTTCAGAGTTAATTTGCTTATTGGCAGTTCATATTTCTTGATTCCCGGGGCATCGGCATAATAAAGTAAACACCCTATAGAAGCGTTTTCACCGTTCACTAAACTGTCTTCCTGGAAACTATTGAAGTTATAGGTAATTATTTTCTTTTTTTTAACCATTCCCGATTTTGACGAGTTTTGGCATTTTGATAACGAGTTCAAAATCAGAGTTGGTCTGTCGATTTTGGTTTTTGAGTTTTTAAGATGAGAGTCATTCTAACCCTAACCTAATTTTTCAAAGTTCATATGCATTGTGACATCGATTTCTACTATTTTATTCGTTCTTTTTTGTGAAAATTAATTGACTCTGTTGTGAAACTGATACGAACAGTAAAAAAACCATTTCCTTTCGGGTTATATTGCATTAGTTCAACTAAAAATTGAAAAATGTGAACAGTCTCAAATAATATAATTCTTAATTTTTAAACCAGTAAATTTCCTTTCTTAGTTATAATGGCATTTTCAAAACAAATGAATAGTAGCAACATTTTAAAACCAGCGGTTGACAGCAGAAAAATCTCTGCGATGTTTTAAAGTTTTTGATAAACATACTTTTTTACATCAAAACAAAAATGCCTTAAGATAACTTAAAATTGCTATTTTTGCTGACGTTAAAAAACTAAATCTATCAAAAAACTTGGCAGCATCACAGAATCTCTTCGGCGACTAACGTACGTATTTTTAAATTCTAAATTAATGTATAATTGGGTTTAGTAATTTTTATTACTTATTGTCTCTATTGGTCAATTAAGAAATCATGTTGCTTAGGATTAGACCGGATTAAAATGAAACCACTTTCCAACGTTTCGTCTTCGATTGCAGGAGGCATCTTTAGGGATATTTACTCCACGAGATTGGAAAAACGTAATAATTCCTCCTTTATAACTACATAAAATACTCTTATTTTTAAAGAAGGAAGATTCATTTTGTAGAAAGTGTTATAGCGCCAATAGGCAGATGCCGAATGTTGATCTTTCAATGCAGTTCGCAGTTTCTGTATTTTGTTTCAGGTATGTAATTAGGAGCTTACCCGGTACCAATCCACCTATTAACAGAAAAATATTACACCTCTATATGTAACAAAATGTCCATAATGATCATGTCAAAGACATAAAGGAAAATTACTAGTCCAACAATTATGAAGTATAGCTGGGTCAGTTTAAATGTTCGGTTCTCTTTTTTAAATTTTTTGAGTAAAATACACCAAGAAAAACAAAAAGAGAGTTTTTTACGTGTTTTTAGTATTATGTGTAGAAGAATCAATCAATTTGTCATAAAAAAGCAGGAAGAAAAAGTGGAGGTTAGGGTTAATTTTAATAACTCGAAGCTGAATACTGACTAATAAAATTTAGTTTTGTACTCATGATCAGAGCACCAAAATCTACCGGATATGCCAAAAATCATCAAAATCGTCGACTGTGTAGAAAAGTAAATAATTACCAAGTTATTATATTATTTTTTATTTCATTTGTTTAATTTTGGAGAGGTATCTCGGAAATGCATTAATCCAAAATGGATGCACGATAAGATGGATTATGCAAACAAAATTTTGATATTCATTATAGTTTTTAGCATACATGAATAATTTGAACACTGTCATTTTATGATTCTTTTTTCATGTATTGTGAACTATTTCTAATAAAACGGTTTTAAAGTTATAAAGCTTTGATCGTTTTGTATATTTTGCTCTAGGTTGGGCAAATTAACCTCTGGTCTGTATTTTAGATATTGAACTGCCAGTTTTTAAAGTATATAAAATTAAACATAAGTTATGAAAGATATTTTATTTTTACTTTTCATTCACTTTACTTTAAGAAGGGTTATTATTATGTAATATTTTAAAACTCATTTTAATATTTTTTATTTTGAGACTTTTTACCATAAAAAAGCTTCCAACTTTATACGATTAAGCCAAATTCAGGACTAAAAAGGGGTTAATTTCCAATCCAAGGGATTTATTTACATTAATCGTATTAAGCAACTAAACAAAAAGGCTAAAGAAAGCTTTGCAAACTACCGCGAAACTGAAACAAACAAATGTTTTAAAACCTAATGTATCCTTCCTTTTTACCAATGGAAGTGAAAATAGACAATAATTTGGTAATAACTGTGTACATAATACATACAGTGAGGAATAAAGATAATCCCCTGTCTGGATAATTGTGTCCATAATTGAGATATCCAAATATCACTTTCTATGATATCTCAATTGGTGGGAAAAGTATTCAGGCGGTGAGTTTTGCCTGACTGTATATAAAAAAAATTTGCGAGAAATTGGTTAATATTAAACTTAATCGAGTGGTACGAAACAATGTGGTAATTTTAAAATTAAAGACAATGAAATTCGAAAACAGTGTGTCCTGGAGTGGGAGACAGAGGTTGTGGACTCTTTTTCCACTTCTTATTGACTTTAATTGTAAAATTATTGTTTTCTTCATTTCTGTTCCCTAACCAACACTCACCTTGATATTGCTAAAAAATACGTATTGCAGGTCCGATGATATTGTCATATTCCTAGAACCTTAATATATCTCTTGATAAAGGGAATAATTGAACTGAAGTTGGAAGTCCTGTGTAAATGGCTCTACTGGTATTTTTTTGCCTTCGCTCATAATTCATCCTTGGTGTAGTCAAGGAACCGAAAACTACCTCATTATAATATTTATATTTAACAAATTAGAACTAGCTACGCAGATAAATATAAAGTATTATATTAACTTTTATTTGATATAATATATTGTCTCCTGAGTATCTACATTATATAAGTAATGTTACTTTTGGAACATACCAAAAGCTTTCAATTAAGGACATAACACTACTTTTACACCTTTTTTATGTTTAAAATATTTAAATTACTTTCTTGCATATTTTAGTAACTATTTTTTAAAAAATTCAAAAGATAAATAGTTTTTTGATAATATTTTAAACATTTAATTAGGCCGCCATTTTGTTTCACCATATTGACTCGTCACCAAATTTTAGCAGTTTATCCCTATGCCATTTTTAATTTATTTGCAAAATTTTGATAAAAAAACATTTATTTAATCTTGTTTTGCCCTTTTTTGTACCACCTTAGATTTATTCCAAAATTTTACCAATTCATCCCCATATCATAGCTAATTTTCCGATACAATTTTGGTTAAACTGGATAAGTAGTTTTTTAGAAATAATTTTTTAACATTTTGTTAGGTAGCCATTTTGTTTTGCTAAATTGGATTTTTACCAAAATGAAACCATGTCGTCTCCATATGACCCTTAATTTTTGACCAAAAGTTGAAGTTAATTGGACAAGTAGTTTTTCAGCTATGCCGCGAAAAGACAGACCGACACGACAGACAGACCGACTGAATTGAGAAAATATGTTTTTCGGCATCTGAGAAGCCTGAGACGTGAAGATCTGAAAAAAATCTCGTATATGGTGATTTTTTCACGATTACGATACTTTTCTTTACGAGGAAAGTATAAAAGCCAAATTATATAGTCTAGTAGTACACTAGGAAGCGTCTGTTTAATATTATTTTGAATAAGCAGTACATAAATTAATATTATTTAAATTAGCATGGTTTTTGGGATTAAACAGTCTCAAAATCCCAAGAACCATGATTTCATAATTGACCAAAACCATGAATGCTTTCGTTATGTAGTACATTATTTTTTGGGAACTGTTAATGGTTTTACTGACATTGCGTTTGGCAATTCTGGGGGGTTCGATACCAAGATCCATCCATGCTATTTATACTAATTTATAGTAAATTAATGCATGAACAGAATGGTTTAAATTGTTTAACAACTTTTATTATCTTGTTCTATACAACTCACATGTTACAAATAAGTAATTTGGTAAAAATTCTGTTTTTACTAGTTATAAACAAGCTGCTGGCGCGAACACAATAAGAATATACCTTTGAACTTTTACAATTACCTCTGAAACTCGGCATGTCGAAAGTTTTTCTAGCTTTGTTCGTATAATTAACAAAATTTTGAAAAGAAGTAGCGCCACCGGAGGCAACTGAACTTTTTTCCCTAAAAACAAAACACATTACATAGGAGTTACGCTTTTACTCCGCCCAAGGAAAGGTCAGAGCAACTGCCTTCGTTTTATTTAATATGTTTTCTAGCGAGAAGAATAAATAAGTTTCTAGGAAACCGTAGAAGCGCTCTTTTAAACTTATATGTATGTAATAGATTAAAATTTATTAGTTGCACTTTGCATTCGCCCTAAGAAAAATATATAATACATACTCAACTAGTAATGAAAGACATCGAAAAATCTGTATTTTATGATCTAAATTTCCAAGTCCCATTTTTTATTGCTTTGTGGACGATTGTTTGCTAGCAAACAACCTGAAAACAAACCCTACTATACCTTAGAAAAATTCAAAAACTTCCACAATAAATTAGAAGTTACCATCGAAATTGAAAAAAAACCTAACCTTGTACAGTATAGAAGATAAAATAAATAAAAACTGCCTGGTGCACCAAAAATGCATGATCAGAGAGATATTTAAATTACAATTCCCAGCATCCTATATTCCAAAAAAAAACCTGTCATCATTGGCTTATCAGATAGAGCCATAAATTGAACTGACCCCGAATTTCTAGAAAAACTCTTAATAAAGCCAAACAGGCATTGCTAGGGAACAAATTATTCATATTACCTTAAAGAAGCCATTTTCCAAAAAAGAAGGTTCAAATTAAGTAACAATCAAAATAACAAAAACCCTAATAAAGAAAAGTACTGAACCATACCTTATGTACCCCAGCTATCTGAAAAAATTACAAAATATCCTCAACACGGAAAACATAATAATAAGCCACAAAGGCTATAATCTTCGAAAAGAAATTTTAGAAATTGAAAGCAAAAAAATACAGAAAGAAAAAAATGATAATTTTTTCAAAATTGAGGTCTAAAAAACAATTATGTAAATAATATATATATATATATATATATATATATATATATATATATATATATATATATATATATATATATATATATATATATATATATATATATATATATATATATATATATATATATATATATATATATATATATATATATATATATATATATATATATATATATATATACATATATCTAAAGTAGAAAATATGTAACGCGGCAAGAACTAGTATATAGTAGAAAATGGATTCTTTGGGATGACCGCTAAAGCAATGGAATTTGGCTAACCATAGACACGTGTTTCTGACTTTAGGTCTTCATCAGTACAGTCAACTATTTGAAAGTTGAGTACAACTAGCGCCAAAATGAATACACAAAATAATACCAGAGTCACCAACAGGATCAAAACCAAAAACTCTTGGTAACACAAATGTCGGTTTTGCTTATGAATTGTATATTTCAGTTTTAAACAGGTAGGCGCAAAATCAGCTTCTAATAATAATTTTATAATAATTAACCTATTATGATAAAACTATAAAAATAGAAACAATAATTTCTTTCAACCGAAAGCCAAACAACGAACACCGTCGGGTTTCATCGAGAGTCTTCAAGTAGTTGTGCTAAGAAGAGCGGCAGGTACAGGGTGTCTGATGTATATTTTAAAGGGTACTCTAGAGACTTTATTATATGAGTTATCAAAAAACTTTAAATAAAAAAGTTATCCGAATCGTAAGAATTTCCAAAAACAACACAAGAAACGATCGGCATGTTAACAAATGAGCAGTAACTTCGCTATTTGAAATAAAACACCCTGTATAATATATGTCCGTCAAATGTGTCCCCTCTTGCTGATTATAAATATACAAGGATTGATACCTTTATCTCTAAAGATACACGACTAGACGAGACATTTGGGGAAAACCGTGGCATAAGAGACAAAGTCTAAGGCAGAGATGGAGATGTTTTCTGATAACAGTTATCATCTAATAAATACTCTTAGGTAACATCTAAAATATAACCAGTATATGTAAGCTGTACATTACGTTGCAATCTTATTCATGTTAAGGGTTTATTCCTGATTTACCTTTGAGATACGTTAAAGACAAAAGGATATTCATTCAGGTCTTTAACGGTAGTAATACTTGATGAGGCTCTTAAAAAAAATATAGAAAGGTCTCACCTCACCTACCGGATATCCTTTTACATAGATGGCAACCCGCAAAAGGGAAGTATTGTATCGTGAAGGAATCATCCTTCCAAATTTTTACAGATCTTTACTCTTTAATGTCCTTAAAAGTTTTTGGCTATTATCGGAATCGTAAGAATTTACAAAAAAAACAGGAAAAGATGATCGGCAAATTAACAAATGAGCATCAACTTCGTCCTAACACTGGAACCTGTGTTGGAAGATAGATCACAATACAAGCGTCCAGAACGTAACAAGTTTAATCAACTTCGTTGTTTTAAATTGAAGATCCTGTATAATATATGTTTGTCAAATGGATCTCCTTTTGCTGATTATAAATATAATAGGTTTGATACCTTCATCTCTAAAGATGCACGAGAAATTTGGGAAAACCTGTGCCCTAAGACGCAAAGTGTAAGAAAGAGAAGGAGAACGCTCCACTACATAGTGTAGTATGGCAGGGTTTTATTCAAATGTCTCGGTATCTTTAGAGATAAAGGTAGTATATTTATGATCAGCAAGAAGATACCCATTTGAAAGAGATATACTATACAGGGTGTTTCCATTAAAATAACGAAGTTGTTGCTCATTTGTTAATGTTCCGCTTATCTTTTTTTTTTTGTAAATTCTAACGTTTTCGATAAAAACTTTTGTATTTAAAGTTTTCTGATAACTCATATCATAATAAATTCTCTAGGATCCTTCCAAATTTTTACAAGAACTTCGCGCTTTAGTGTTCTTAAATACTGTTTATTTGTCTGCCCGTCTGTCGGTCAGTTTGTCTGTCTATTCGCGGCGTACCTAAGGAACTACTTACCCTACTGTTAACATTAAATGTGATATAGGGATAAATTAGTACAAATGACAGCCTTAAAAAACAGTGTAAACAAGTGTACCATAGACAGAAACTAGTAAAATATTGATTTGAATGATTGATTGAATCCAATATAGTGAAACAAAATGGCGCCCAATAAAAATGCTTGAAAAAATAATATATGTATATGTGTTACTAAATGACAATGTACATGCAGAACTAAACTTAGGTCACAATGAAGTGTTCCTAAAGACCGTTTTACATGCTGCAAGACTTACCTGCAAGTCTATTGCAGCAAGAAGGTCCCCTTGCGCGCAATCTTTTTTACGAGTTGTTTTACAAGCGGCAATTGTGTTTCAATTGCAATATGTAGCCAACTTTTAAAAATTAAATTTACTTTCGGACTTTAGCCTACTTGATTCAAAATTGTTTACAATTGTCGGTCGGTTCGCTTAAACTGTTGAAAAAAAGTAATTGTTGCTTCAGTTTCCTTAATTATTGCTGCTGCTGCTCTTCCGGAAACGAACAACGTGAAGAGAAGGCGAAGAAGATGGTAGGTTAGATCATACTGAAACCAAGAAAGAGCAAATATGGGCCTCAATAATTAATGATTATTAAGAACGGGGCCTACGTAATTCACGTAGGCCCCGTTAAGGAGCATAACCGCAGAATATGCTACGTCCAAAATTCATTCTTTCACTTCTATAGGAACTTTTATTTTGGTTGGTGATATAAATATAAATCCCCCAGACGCGAAACTTGCAATAAAAAGCGGGCAAAACCGTATTTGTGCAATTCTCTTGCAATGGCAAGACACTTGCACGATTTTATCAAACTGCGCATGCCCACGTTCAAGACTATTGCATATTATTGCAAGAAGAATTGCGGCATGTAAAATGGCCTTAATAAAAAGGAAGATTTATAACCAGGGAAGTTAGGGGTAGAGGAAATTACCAAATTTTTTCCATGTGAAAATTAAAATAAAAATAAGTACTGACAACTGATACCGACACGTCTGCAGACAAAGAGCTGTAATACCAGCGCATAAAATTGCATTGTTTTTAAATATACATATTCTATTTGATCATCAGGAAAGTTTAAAAAAAAACAATAAAAAAATGGAGAACCAACACTGTTGACATAAAAGCTACCCAAACAATTGGTTTTAAATAAAATGTTAACGTAAAAAAAATAAATCCAGAATTCAATTCCCTACAAAAAAGTTACTGGCACACAGGTATGCCAAGAAACAGGCTCATTTCCAATGAATTCAGATTGTGACTATTATTATTGTAATATTCGAAAAGTTAATATTAAATAAAAAATCGGTAAAATTCCTCTACTCAGAAGTTCCCTCGTTATAAATATTTCCTTTCATCAGGACTGTAACCCAATTTAGTTCCACACATAGTCATTTAGTATACTATATTTTCAAACATTTTTATTGTGTGCCATTTTGTTCTACCATATAGGAATCGTACCAATATTTCACCAGTTTCCACCTATACCCCACTTATTTCTTGGCCATGATTTAAAATAAATTGAAATTTTTTACCCTGATTTTATATAAGACCGCCATTTTGTATAGTCATTTTGAATTCGTACCAATTTATTAAGTCAATTAAATAAGAAGGTTTTTTACATTGTTTTTTTAGACATTTTATTTGGCCGCCATTTTGTTTCTTTGTCTTGAATTCGAACCACAATTTTACCAGTCACACTTAATATATGTCCAAAATTTAAAATTTATGTAACAAGTAGATTAGATCGATTTTTTTAAAGCATTTATTAGCCCGCCATTTTGTTTTGCTGCCTTGGATTCATACCAAAATATTACAGGTTGATTCTTTGGTTTTTGTGCAAAATTTGAAATAAATGATAATTTGTTTTATAGTAATAATTTTTTTAACATTTCACTAAGCCGCCATTTTGCTCCATCATATTGGATTTTTACCAAAATAATATCAGGTTATCCCCAAAAAACGGGTAGGTCGTTTTTAGCTACGCCGCGAACTAACAGACATACAGACAGACAAATTAAATTGAGAAAAGATATTATTTGGCATCTAAACCTAAAATTTTGTTCACGATTACAAAAATTTCATTTGGCCGCCATCTTGGATTCGTATACCAAATTTTCCAGTTCATCTCATACCACTGTTAATTCTTGCACAAAATTTGAAATCAATCTAGGTATTAATTAATGTTTTTTCAGGCTGAATTTTTAAATATTTTATTAAGCCGCCATTTTATTTCGTCATCTTACATTCACTTAATTACGAACACTTGATTTTTTTACAAAATTTGAGGTAAACTGGTGTAGTTTTTTAGTAATCATTTTTTAACATTTGACTAGGCCGCCATTTTGTTTGGCCACATTGGAATTATATCAAAATGTGTCTTTTTTAGGTATTTTGTTTAGGTGTTTTTTATACGGAATAAAGACGAATTCTAGAGCTTCCTATTAATTATAGTCAGCATCATCTTTGGTGTGCATGGAAAAAGAAATCCGTTTTAAAATAAATTTATTTAATTATTATTCCCCAAGAAAATTAACCTATTCATTTTTCATTGCTAATGTAGTGGTCTAACTGCAATGGTTCGACAGATTTTTTAACTAGTCATTCCCATATGGCTTTTATTTTTTAACCAAAATTTGAAGTCAATGGGGTAAGTAGTGTTTAACTGTGCCGCGAACAGACAGACCGACGGAATTGAGATAACATGTTTTCTAGCATCTAGGAACCCCGAATCGTAAAGATCTGAAAAAATCTCGGAGGGTGGAAGAGCTAAATAAAGAAATGGCTTGTATTCTGATGTTCCTGAGGTCCATCCCAAAAAATGACACTGCTTCCAGGACTATATTAATAATTCATTATCATATTTTATCAACCATTACATCTATTTTGTGTTTTAAAATATCCTGTATAAACATACCTAAACATAATTGAAAAGAATTTAGGCAAATTAATTTCAACAGCTAAATTGAGATCTAACCAAATTACTCTTATCAGTCATATTAATTAGGACTAACACATTCTATCATAATTTATATACTAACTATAAATATAAAGCAGTATAACATATTTTATTACTAAAGATTGTAATTATGTGAACATTTCGAACAAAAAAGCGATAATTTACTAGTGAAAAAACTCAAATGCACCATTCGCGTCGGCGACGGAGAGATAAATAAGGGTGGTGGATGCATCGGGGCTTTATCAAATGATATGTGATATAGCCCGTTGCACTTAATTTCCCTTTCTGGCTGTTCGTACACCCTTTAAAACGCTAAAGAGCAGAAAATAGCTCTGATGGATAAATATCCATTACAACCCCTTCATGCACAGGGGCGGAGAGAGTGATAACTTAATTTGAATATTTTTCGAAAAACCGGTGTAATCACAAATAAATTAATGGACTTAAGGATACCTTAATATTCCTAATATTTATACCTAAGTATACAGGGTAAAATGATATTTCTCGCTCTATTTAACAGAAAGTCAAAAATTTGGAGTATAAAAGAGTCGATCGATTACTTGACATTATAAAAGCGTTGGTCTTAATGTTACCAGATCTGTGTTTTATCGAGTGTTGCTATAGGAAACAATAAGAAAAACAAAACAAAATTATGTCAAAATGAAATGAAATATTCTCAAGAAACTAAAACAGAAAAACCATAATACTTATAGAAGTCCCCACTTGGCACAGAGAATTTATACAAGCGAAATGTGATAACATCACAACACAGGTCTGTAGAAAACAGTGCAAACAAAGTAGAGGTTGTAATGGCATTTATTTGGCATTCATAGTTGCGAGTGAGTGGTCTAATTATTTAAAGAAACCTAGCTATTGTTTTGCTGGGTTTAAATCCAGTGGTTTTTACATTAAGGAACCAATAAACAAAAATTATTGATAAACGCGTATATTTATTGTAATTTTGCACAACACACAATACTTAAACTATAGTATTTTTAAAGTGTTGGAAATTTAAATATACACCATCACTATTTACAAAAACACAACAACAGTTATTCAAGCGACAACTTTCTATTTTGATGATTGTTTTCGTCAATAATTTCAGCAAAAATAAAAAGCAGGAAAGGGTAAATTTAGGGAAGAAATAAATGTAGGATTATAATTTTAAATGAATGAGTTTAAAACACAACTAATGTGCAACAAAAACGAGAACTATCATTGTCATGCAAAACATTAGAACTCTTTTAAAAATACAAGCAAAATGCAACATTAAAAAGGTTGCTATAATTTAAAAAAATCGGTAAATTTCTTTACCCGGAATTTCCTTCGTTATGATTTTTTTTTCATTTGTTAGGAATAGTGAAGTGTGACCCAATTTAGTTCAGTAAATAGTCACATCATCCCCATATGACTCTTAATTTTTTATCAAAATTTGTCAATAGGGTTAGTTTTTAAGATATGCCGCGAACTGACAGACAGACGGTCCGACAGAATTGATATAATATATTTTTTGGCATTTAGGAACGCTAAAACGTGAATTTATGTAAAACCTGAGAAGATGACTTTTTTCACGATACAAACATTTTATTTAGCCGCCATTTTGTTTCGCCATCTTGAATTAGTACCACTATTTTACTAATTGATCCCTATAACACAATTATTTATGGCACATAATTTGTAATCAAACCATTAAGCAATTTTTAAATATTTTATTAAGTCGCCATTTTGTTCCGCCAATTGGTTCCAGCATAATACTTAATGTTTTTGCAAAATTTGAAATAAATTGGATAAGCGTATAAACCATATATATTCGGAAGGCCCTTACTCAGAGTAAATTTTAATATAAGCTCTAAAGGATGGCTCATTAAGAATGCTCAGAAAATTTAAACGCTGCAGAAGAAAGAAAAGTTGTTGACAATTTTATTTTCGGAAAACTGGACTTCGAAACTCTCAAGACTGGGAGCGCGAAGACATATTCAAGGATCAAGGAAGAGACTTAGATGTGTTGGCCTTAGTATAGAAAATAGAATAAAAGAATTGAATGAAATTAAAAAATTCATCAAGACGAGTTACTTAGGAACTGCGTTCGAATCCTAAAAATATACAGAATAATATGCTTTGTATGGTATTGGTAAGGAAAGTCCAGGCTGTAAGAACTATAAATATCAGACTATTTTATCGTCAACCAAATTCCCCAAGTTCTGTAGGACTTTGACTTACAAAGCTGTGTCGGTGGCGGCTATTTTGATATCAGAAAACTGAAACTGTTTTGTGTGGTAAACATGTGTATTTCTGGAAACAAAACCGGACACTAACTCAAGAGTGTGTGTATGGTGGAAAACCAGATTTATTGTATTTTATGTTCTCAGGGTCAATTGCTGTAACTCGCTTAGTCGCTAGGACTATTAAATCGTAATTTGACAGGTTCTTGGTTTGCTAATTTTAGACATTTTAATCCGTAGGGTGCTCTGGCGGAATTCATTTCGTTCCGTTATTATTCTCAGGTGTACAACAACAATCCTCAGTTGACTTGTCTGTTGTTTAAAACCGGTATTTTTAAAATCAATAATAATAATTTTTTTTGGTCATTTGTAAATATATTTTGTACCCTTTTTTGCAAATTTTCTCTTAAAGCTGTGTATATTATAAGTTTTTAATCTTGAATCATAAAAGTACAAATGCGCGGGACTGGCCTTGAAAGTAACTAAACAGGCAAGAAGTTGCCGTTTAAAAATGCTTCCCCGAAAAGCTTAAGAGCTTGATATACTTGAAAACAAAATGTTTATTTAACTCCTAGCCATCTCCTCCTAAGAGATGCTTGACATCTCTCCCAAGAGATACTTAACATCTATTCTAGTAGTTTGTTCAGCAAGATGTTAAAAGATTATTAAATCATTTTCTGGCATTATTGGAGCTATCTAAAAATCAAAAGCAGTTTGGAGCAATTTTATCCCATCTTTAAAAATCCCTAACTTAGCTATTTTAAAACGACTTTCCTATTTACTTCACTCGTAAAAGGGAAATATGTTCACCTTTTAGCCAGATGCCAAAAAACGTGTTTTCTTAATTCCGTCAGTCTATCTACCTGACTGCTCGCAGCATAGCTAAAAAACCACTTACCCGATTGACATTAAATTTTGATCGAAAAATAAGGGTCCTGTGACTCGGTAATATTTGGTAAAAATCCAATATAGCAAAACGAAATGTCGACCTAGTGAGATTTTAAAAAAATGACTACTAAAAACTACTTATCAAATTTACCTGAAATTATGCCAAAAAAATCAAGTATTACGTAGAAATCAACTGGTAAAATTTTGGTATGATTCCAGAATTAATGTGATATGGAGATGAAATTTTAAAATTGTGGTACGAATTCAAGATGGCGGAACAAAATGGTGGCCAAACGTTTGTGTTCGTAAAAAAATCACCCTACCACGTTTTACATATCTTCACCTGTGAGCGTCCCTAGATGACAAAACACATGTTTTCTTAATTCCGTCGGTCTGTCTGTCTGCCAGTTCGCGGCATAGCTAAAAACTACTCACATGATTGACTTCAGATTTTGATCAAAAATTAAGGGTTGTATGGGAATGAGCTGGTAACAGTTTGGTACTAATCTATTAAAGCCGAACAAAATAGCGGCCTGATGAAGTGTTAAAAGAAATTATTTCTAAAAAACTAATCCGATTTACCTCAAATCTTGCACAAAAATCAAGTATTAGATGGAAGTGATCTGGTAAAATTTTGGTATGAATTCAAGATGGAGATCAAATGAAATATTTACAAAATCAGCCTGGAAAAAAGTTCTTATTGGATTAATTTCAAAATTTGTATAAGAATTACTTGTGATATAAGTAACTACTAGTAAACTAGTAAATTGTAGTACGAATTCAAAGTGGCGAAACAAAACGGCAGCCAAATAAAATGTTTAAACAGCGTAAAAAAATCTTCTTATCAATTGACTTCAAATTTTGCGCAGACACGAAATGTGATATAGGGATAAATTGGAACGAATTCAATAAGCCGCGTGACGAAACAGCGGTCTTAAAAAATCAGTCTAAAAACTACGTAATCATTGTATTTTAAATTATGCCCGAAAACCCTAGTGCGCTATAGAAAGAAATTAATAAAATGGTGGAACAAAATGGCCCCAATAGAAACGTTTGAAAAGACAGTATTTGTATATGTGTTACTAAATGACTCTGTGCGGAACTAAACTGGGTCACACTTAACTATTCCTAATAAAGGGAAAGTTCCGAATAATAAAAATTTCCCGATTTCTTTTTTTAATTTTTAATACGTCCCGGTAGATATTCTATAATAATCATCCATCATAATAAAAAAATAGAATTTATAAAATATGTATAAGTAGTTATAATAGGGGAGCGCCTCCTCCTCCTCCTCTTCCTCTCTCTCATGTCCCTCATTCTTAACTTCCTCCCCTTTTATTCTCATTCGCATCATATTTTTTAATTTTTTCTCTTTGTTCTCCCACATTTGATTTTGCATTCTTAAGTCTTATAAATAGGTGCATCATGATCATTTTAGTATGCCGAGACACATTTACTAAGCTGTGCTCGAGTTGCGTAAAAAGTTATTTTTGAATTTTTCCACCAATTTTGTATAAAACAAAAAGAAAAAATGTGTCAAGTAATAAGTGAATTATGTGTAATCGCGAAAAATTAACTACAACTATCAGACAGTTAAAAGTTAAATATCTCAATTTCTTTGAAGTGATTTCGAAAGATGAATACACCAAGCTGTTTTATCCACTGAAACGAGATTATTTGGAAGCAATTGACTGTTGTGATGATTATTTAGAAGGAATTATAAGCCTTACTACGTTTTTCAATACATTTGGGAAATCATACTTTGTAGGAGAATTAAGCCACCTAATAGAATTTATAGGAGAAGATTGCCAATTTATACCTGCTATTATTGCAACCCAAAAGAGGTTTCAATTATACGAAGATAAAAAACAGGTATTATCAAAGAAAGTTAATCCTATTCGCAAGAGACGTCCCCCTACATATTTAAAATATTATGTTAAATAAATGAAATGGCTGAGTTGCTGATTGCAGTTAAATTATTAGAGGAGAAATTTAGTAATCTTTCAAAAACCTATTTCTCATATTGTATGGCAAGTGGTCCGGAGTGGATAGACTTTTATTGTAATCAATCTGAGGAATTCGTAAAGGCTGCCCTCTGTTGCAACAAATACATTGAAACATTAAATTTTTTTCAACTTATTCAAGATCTAAAAGATATTGGCTTTGGTTACTATTTAAAAGACTTGAAGCAATTTATTGACGAGGATACTATTCTTCAAGAAATTGAAAAGGAAGAATAAATTTAATAATATTTACAATGGAGCAAATGGTTACTGAAATGTATGAAGAGTTTATTATATCTGCAGCATACTTCCAATATTTATCAATTGTAGGCGAAGAAGACGCAGAAGCACAAGATTTGTCAGCATATGTTAATAATATAGATCGAATGAAACAATGTAAATTAGCCGCTAAATTTTGTAATGATTATTTAAAATATAAAAATGAGTATGAACTTTTAAATGAATTTAGAAAATTAGATTTAAGGTATCATATTAATTGTATTCAATCATGGTTGGTTAATGCAAAATAAAAAGGTAATTAAGTTTTTTTTTTATATTTTTATTCATTCATAAAACAATTGTCATATAAAAATAACACATTTGTCAAAGCACACATACAAGGTGATTTTGAATGATAGAAGCATTTTGGTTCCATTAGCTTTAGAGCTGGTTGTTCATCTATTTCAATCACATGCTTTTTAGAATATTTCTGTATAAAATCCTTTTTTTCGCTTCCTTTTACAAAAACAAAATCTGCTTTCTTCGTAAGTGTTTCAATTATTTTTGGGAAATGATGTAATGGAGTAAATCCATTATTCCAATGTATACAATGATAATTTTTCGTTAACCATACCGCCTGCTTGTGACAATCAGGTGAAAGAAACTCCATTGGAAAAGGCTTTTTAAAAATGTAATGAGTCATTTCATAACCATCAAAAGCTGCAAGCTCTTTCGGTATAAATTTATTTTTTTCATCTTTGAATCCTTGAATATCTATAACCAATCTCATATTTTCAAAGCAGCAAATTTTTTAATGAGACTTTTTTTACTTGAATAATTTGCAATTTCTTCTTTCAGTTGATTAATTTTAAAAATAAATTTTTCAATTTGTAGTTGTAGTTTTGATGTCATGATTAAAACTAAAAGCTTTTGAAAATTTCTTTAAATTAAATCGAAATATGAAAATAGTGGGGATAAAGTTTATAATTGTTTCACAATTTTAGTAAGAGGGTTGTAGCTAAATAATTTGTCATGTAAAATAAGACAATAAGCAGAAGTATCTTTTTTAATTGCATTGTGTGTCTCAAATTCAATTCTCATTACTACGGATCCCGTTTGAATTGTTTCTTTTTGATGGGAGCAATCAATATGTGTAATAGGACTAATGTTTTTGAATTGTTCAGGATTAAAAATGGGTTCATTTGGAACACCATAATAAGACTGTCTAAAGTTGGCAAACATTTCGTATAAAGCAGAAAATTTGTTTTCTTCGAAATTTAAGTACAAATCGTGATAAGGATATCTTTCAGAATTTAAATATACTCTAATATTTGACAAGGTAATATTGTCAAATTTACTCATATCTTTAACAATTTTCCCTTTTCTGTTTTCTTGAAAGCCAATCACAACATGACGAGGAGCTTCTAGTTTACTAGTTGTTTTTACCGGCCATGTGTGACGGGTTGTTTCGGTTAGAGAAGAATATTCAACAAGTTCCCAACTCCTGAATCCTATCAATATATCTTTATTTGATTCTAATATTTTTGATAGAGCAAGTTGTTGTGGCATATCAACTAGAATGTGAGGAACTTTCCAATAAATTTTATCGAAAGTAACCAATGGAGTGTCAGGAGCAGTAACAAGGTGTGCCGGATCTTCTTTGAAAATAACACCATCTAAATCATCAGTTGATCTAATAAGAACCAATTCCTGTTTCATATTCATAATAATTTTTCTGTAATCTTCAAAAAATCCTAAAAGCATTTTTAGTGGTATGGATACGGAGAATTTTCCATCATTATCAACTAAAATTGTATCACCTTCTTTCCGATGTGGAAACCAACCTGCATTTTCCAGTTTTAAACTTTCGTTGGTATTGTGAGAAAGGTAGCTTTTTAAGGTTGATGCTAATCCAACATTTCTTATTGAATCTATAGTAATTCCGTTTAGTTCATAGCGGATTTCTCTGAACAAAAAGGCTATACCATTGTTAATAAATAGCAATTCTTTCTTATATTTACCTTCTGTATTAGTTAATTTTCCTTCGATATAAAGTAAACTATCTGATGGTAGAGTGTAAGCATCGAGTTCTTGAATTGGGATCCTTATTTCATCATTGTAATCGAATTTTGAAGAAATATATGGTTGATATGTGTGAAGCTCAGAACTGACGATGGAATTGTCTACATAAAGCTTTTCGTTTACGTTTAATATGTTCATTATTTTAAAACAGTGAAACCCAAGGATGTGAGAAATTTACGATTATCTCGTCTTAACTTGTTGGTGTTGGATTTGATACTGAACTGTTGTTTAGGCTTTTTCTTTTTATAAGTTTTTACTTTGTTGATAGTAGTAGGGGCAAGTCTCATCCCAAGGGCTCTATTATATCTAACTACCATTTTATATTTCACTTGTTTGTAAATGTAACCTTACTGTTATAGTTTCTCCTCTAAAACTGATAAGTTCTCCGTCTTGATCAACTATTTTAACTGTTATATTGTTAATTGCTTTGACGCTAACTGGAAAATACAAAATGGGCAAAGGAGATTCAACTATTTTATACCCTGGAGCTACAGTTGGATAAAACTGGTGAATAATATGAACAGGTTTACCATTATTGTAAGAACCGACACAAATATTACAGTCAATACAAATAGCATTCACCTTAGTTATTTTTGCAACATTATCTGATTCTTCCTCTTTCATAGCTTCTAGTATCCTGCTATTAAAACCCAACATTTTTCCTATCGAATCTTCCTTGGTAAAATCAATTATTCTACTACACATTAAAAAAGTTTTTAGAGTATTAACATTTGCTTTTAAAAGAAAAAAAATTTTTTCATTCGGAAATAAATCTTCTATACTTTCTCTTATGTATGTTTCTATATCTGTAATGTCATAAGTTCCGTCGGGAATAACAATTACTTTTTTATCTATATAAAATTTATTATATCCTTCTTTTATATTGGGGATAGTCATAAACGTTTCAAAATCAGCTAAACCCAGGTAATATTGTTTTTCATCCTCTAAATATATGGGCGGATTAAAATCAGCAGACAAAACAGAACTGTTTCCTGATATGGCAATTGTGGTAGACATTGCAGTTTATTTATGAATGAGATATTACAATAAATAATGAGTTTATATATTTTTTTGCAAAAATTTTAGGGATAGTTGACCACAGTTATATGAATTAAATTTTTGTTTATTTTCATAAGTATAAAATACATCCACTTTGCCATTCGAATTAAAATATTTGAGAAGTTCAAAAGGTGGTTTTAAATTTCCATAACTATCAAAATATATTACATTTTTGTTATTTTTAATATAAGCAGTCCAATGAGATCCTTTATTTTGTTTTTTATCCAAATTTACAATACCACATTCTTTCAGATTAATTTTTTTTGGAAGTTCATCGAGCATAAAAACACCTCTAAAGCCAGTTATTTTTAACAGCTTTACATATTTAATAATATCATTGTTCGTAAGTGCTCTTTTTGGAAAACTTATTTTGAGTTTTTTTTTTGTCTGATTGCTTTCATTTTGACGGATCCTCCTTTATAAGGTCTAATAAATAGTCCCTTTCCTTTATATGGTCTAATATATAATCCTTTCCCTTCTTTAGAAGCATTTTCCATTGCAATATTATGTCTATGTATTTCTTCTAGTTGCTGTTTAGCTGCTTTAGCATCATTTACTGCCTTAGCAATTCCTGCCGCGCCTCCACCTAGTGCACCCAGGGCGCCAAGAATGGGAAACAAAAGAGGTAGAAATCCTCCAATTTTTTTGGGCGTTCGAATGATACGTTTTTTTCTCAATTTAAGTTTACTCCCTTTTGTATTTTTTAATCCTAAACCGAACTTTCTTTTACCCTTCATTATTCCTGCAACACTTAAAGCTGCAATTTTTTCACCAATAGAAGAATCTTTAGCTTTTACCCTATCCCAGGCTTTTTTTTCTAATATTTGGTCAGATATGTGTCTTTTTGATAAATCTTCAGTCTGAGAGTAAGATATATCATGTTCTTTGCAAGCGGAATCCAATGGATTTATACCAACGTCACCTCTAGTTAATCTTTTTTCCAAGTTGGTGCCGGGACCACAATAATTATATCCTGGTATATGAACTTCGAAAGGTAGTTTGCTAATTAATTTATTTACTAAACCAGAGCCTTTTCTATTACGTGTTTTAATAGTTTTTTTCAACTTATGGCGACCCACAGTCATTGAAGTTCTTTTTATACTAAAAGCACATTGACATTTTTCTGGTATAAATACTTTTACAGCTAAAAATATTTACTAGTGTGATTAAGAATGAGGATTGAAAAACAAAAATTCTCATTACCAGTAAATAATCATGATGAAAAAATTTTAAGTAAACAGTTGAGAAAGCATGGTGACTTATTTTGCGGTGGTTCAAAAAGAGGGCTTATAGTTGGTTGCAGTGGTAGCGGTAAAACCAACGTTATGCTTACACTGCTCGAGCATCCAAATGGAATTAGGTTTGAAAATGTCTATGTTTATTCAAAGTCATTAGATCAACCAAAATATGAATATTTAAGAAAGTTGTTAAAACCTATGAAAGAAATTGGATACTTTGAATATGATAGCGATGAGAACATTATTTCACCTCATGAGATAAAGCCAAATTCCGTTATCATTTTTGATGATATTCCTTGTCATAATCAATCTATTATTAGGGACTATTTCACGCATGGAAGGCATAGAAACACCGATTGTTTTTTTATTTTTCAAGGATATTCCTCAATCCTTAAACGTCTAATTCGAGAAAATGCAAACTTATTAATTTTATTTAAACAGGACTGTTTGAGTTTAAAACATATATATAATGACCACTGTATATTAGATATGACATTTGATCAGTTTAAAAATATTTGTGCTAACTGTTGGATGGATCCATATGGCTTTCTTGTAATTGACAAAGATTGTGAAGTAAATCACGGCAGATATAGGAGTAAATTCGATTCCTTTATATATTTATAAAAGTAAAAAATTTGCAGTTTTATTTCATTTAAAACTTGTACAGCATGGATAAACGTTTAGCTCGAGAATTAATAAGATCCAGACAAGCCGTGAAGCAGAAATATCAAAGCTTGAAATTAGCTACTTCTTCTGCTCAGTCCGAATTAGAACAAACTTATAGACCAATAACACAACCACTTAAACAGCTAATTTCAAGTATTGGTAAATCCGAACCATTCGATTTAAAAGAAGAAAGAGTTTCAAAGTATGAAGATTTCAAAACACCTACAAAGCTTTATAAAACATCAACTCCGACGAAAAATATTCAGAAAACAGGAAAAACTCCGTCACTCCCTACAGAACTACCAACATTTTTAAATGACAGTAGTATCACTTCTTCCTCTCCTGTAGTACAACCATTGTCATCAACTGTTATAGCAGAAACTTCAGATCCTTCTAGTGACACAACAACAAATTTAAACTTGTCAGACATATTGGAACAAACTAGAAAAACAATTCAAACCTATGTTGGTACACCATCATATAAAGATTACTTAGCAGATTTTCATGAATTACCCAGATCATATATTGATGAGGGTGTGAAAGATACACAACATAAATTTGACCATTATTATGGAATAGTTCATGACCTCGAAACGGATAAGTTTTCTTTTGGTTTAACACAGATACCGGTAGAAATTATTGGAAAAGACATTAAAGTGGGAGGAATAACGTACACAGGCACGCCAGGTTTATACGAATTGCTTTTCAAAAAAGAACCGAAAGGTTATAAGAAGGAAGATTTAGATAATTACATGAACATTCTAGCTAAAACAAATGTATATCGTAGGAATTTTGATTCAAATGAACAAGTTCAAGGAAATACATCACACAAATATGTTACAATAATAGGACCATATTTACAAAGAAAGGGGATTACAAAGACAAAAACCTTGCCAAGATTAGTTACAGCATTTAACAAACCAAAACCTCCGTTTAGAACAACTAGAGCCAAATCTACAGGAAAGGGATTAATTTTGAAAACAAACAGATCAAATACAGACTATGTATACTGGAATAATGTTAACGAAATTGTTGATAGGCTACGTTTATTAATTTCATCAAGTGATGCGGGAAATAATGCTCATAGTAACGAGATTATCTCTATTATTGAAGAATTAAGAGAAGATAAAGTAATACTATAAATAACAGCTATCAAATATAATCATATTTATTGTTTAATGAAAGCTCAACATGACAGTTGATAAATTTGGACGCCATATTTCAAAACAAAATCAAGAGAGAATAAGTGACATTAATAATTTAAAAAGGAGATTAGGTGAAAATGAAACAAATAATGAAATCTTTGCTAAAAAGCTTAAGGTTTTTGATGAAAATTTTTTAAAGTATGAGAACCAGATTAAAGGATGCTATACCTCAATTGAAAACGTTAATAAACAGTTGCTAACGCTAAATCAAATAAGTAAAGATTTGCAATTTTTAAATGAACATGTTAAAAAGGAAGACAAAAAATTAAGTGATGATATCAACAAAATTAATAAAATAATGGAAACAAATATAAGAGAAGTAATAATTGAAAAACACAAGGAAAAAATTAAACAATTAAGAACTTTTATAAAAAGGTTAGATGATGAAAAAAAAAGAAATCAAAATAGCATTCTTAACAGTAGAACAATTGACCAACTCACTTTGGAAGAAAATCAACAATATATTTCCTTGGAAAATATAATGTCCAGTGTAATTAAGAAATTAGAACAAGAATTAAATAAAACAGAGGAGGAATTAAAAAATAGTGATAGTAGATCAACTACTTTCTTAACTGGAGAGATAAAAAAATCCTTTAATGCGTTAGAAAAGGAGATTACTAAAATTAGTAAAATTTTAAATGAAAAAAGTTATACAATACAAATTGATAAATTGAATGAATGGGAAAAAACATATAAAAGTTATATTTCGAATTATTACAAAACATAGAAAGTGAACTTCCTTAAAATTGAATAAACAAGTTTGTTGTCATGACAACCGTTAAACAGCAAGTCGTTAATGAATTACATAAACCTGCTAGAAAAAACTACAAACGCAGAAGGGTGGTAGTGAAAGGGTTAAATGATCTTTTTCAAGCTGATTTGGTTGAAATGTTACCCTATGCCAAATTTAATAAGGGATTTAAATATATCTTGATTACCATAAATGTATTTTCTAAGTATGTTTGGGCCGAACCGTTAAAATCTAAATCTGGAAAAGACGTAACAGCGGCAATGAAAAAAATATTAATCAGTGCAAAAACTCCACCAAAAAACTTGCAAACGGATAGAGGAAGAGAGTTTTTCAATGTAAATTTTCAAAATTTGATGCAACAATTTCGAATTAACCATTATAGCACGTTTTCCAATTTGAAAGCGAGTATAGTAGAAAGAGTGAACAGGACTTTAAAGAATAATATGTGGAAAATATTTAGCATTCAAGGAAATTACAAATGGTTTAATATATTAGCGGATATTGTAAAAGATTATAACAATACAAAACATTCTTCAATAGGAATGAAGCCAAAACAAGTAAATAAAACAAATGAAAATAGAATCTTGAAATCTGCATTTACTCATGCTAAAACGTTAGATATAAAATCTCCAAAGTTTAAAGTGGGTGATCACGTACGAATAAGCAAGCATCGAGAGGCATTTTCAAAAGGTTACACACCAAATTGGTCAAATGAGATATTCCACATTAAAGAAGTTAAGATGACAAACCCTTGGACATATTTAATTCAAGACGAAGATAATCAGGACATTCTGGGTGGTTTTTATGAGCAAGAATTACTAAAAGTAAAGCATACCGATGTGTATCTTATTGAGAAGATTTTGAGAAGGAAAGGAAACAAAGTTTATGTGAAATGGTTAGGACTTGATAAAAAATATAATACATGGATTGATAAAAAAAATATTGTTTAATTAAATTGAAATTAAATTTTAGTTAAATTTGTTTTATTTCTGTTCCTCACTTTATGCTTTAGCTGATACAAATTACAAAGTCTTAATGTGCTAATTAATTTCAAATAAAATTCACATTTACTAAACTAAAATTTTATTAAGTAAAACATCAAATACAATTTTTATTAAAACGTGTCAAATATATTTTATTTCTATGTTCCTCAGATAATATCGAATCTAGAATAAGTTTACAATCATTTATTCTTTTTTCAAAACGGAGTCTATCTAAGTACCACATCTGAAAGTTACTCCTACGGGCTTGTCTGTAAGCAAAGCTCCACTTCACTAACACATGCACCTTATTGTTCTCTTCCAGAAAAGATATTGTTTTCTTCGTAATATTTTCTTTTTGATCCATTTTCATTGTTTTCTTCGTAATATTTTCGTTTTGTTCCATTTTGCTTCAATTTGTTTTCCATTTGTTCAGGATATAAAGCAAGTAATTCCATCATAGTTGAAACATTTTCACTGTTAGGATTTTCTGTTGGACTTATTATATTATAAACATGCGTACACAAGTCGCCACAATCAGATGAAATATTATTTTGAAATATTTTGAAATATGTATTGAATTCTTGCCTTTTAAGTATAGATAATCTATAATCAATAATTTCCTTTAATCGCCACAAATTGTCCAAAGACTCTTGTCCTAAGTATATGAAGTGTGGGCCTTTTGTAATTTGTAGAACAGGGGTATCATTTATTTTCTGAACCTGCAGATGAATGTTGTTTATATTCACACTGGTTTGATCAACTTGAGGAAAGTAGAAATTGTTTACAATAATTCCTTGATGAACACAAATGTCTTTCCAATTTTCTTCGGTTAGTGCGATTGAAAATCCAGTTTTTCCACCAATTACAATTTTTGGAGAAAAATCATTTAAACTAATGCCAACAAGAACAAATTTTGACAAAGAATTATTTAAAAAATAAATTTTTGAATTAAGAAGCGTTTCCAAAGGTTTATGAACCACGGCGTTGTTCATAATGACTAAACGAGACTGAAACATATTGTGTTATTCTTGTACTTAAATATTCTCATCCCCACTTTCTTTAAAGTTTTGATTAAAATGGATTAATGAAAAAATAGATTTCCAGTTTGAAATTTGTAATAAAGATAAATAATTAAAATGGTAATGTATAAAAATAATGCAAAGTTTAATGTAACACTAATGATGGAAAAGTAATAATTTTTGAATCCGTCATAATAATTGGTACAGTTGGGGGTTAAAATTTGTAACTGATTATTTTTAAACTCTAACCTTTCTATCCAATTTGTATCAAAAATAGATCGATTTGGATAATGATACAAAATTTTAAAAAATTTACTTGCATTTTCATTTCCATTTATTCGTTCCATCCAACTAATTGTACTATTGTTAATTAATCCAATTTTCATAAATTTACAATATTTACTTAGAGTGACGTCTGTTTTATTAGAAAAACATATTTCACACTGTGTTACGCCAGGGGGATGATGAACATAAAAAACATTTTGGAAAATAAAATAAAGAAGAATAAATTGAGATCTACTGATAGTCATTAAAACAAATTAATAATTATATTCCAAATTTATTAACATTAATCAGATACTTTCACCACGAAAGCAAAAGCAGTTGTAAAAAAATAACAATAAAATACTTAATTTAAATATATGTAAAAGTTCATAAATAAGGATATTAATAATACTATATAAAATGTGTAGCTTGAAGACTTATTTTGAATGGTTACAATTATTCGATTCCTATTTTTCCATAAACAGTTATTTAAATCACAATTCCTAGCAAATTTCTTATGCTCCACAATAGGATCATCATAACTTAACCAATCAAAAATTTCAATACCACAATAAAAACATTTACAAATATCATTGATTGAAGTATAGTAAAAGCCAGCTCCAGCTAACACTTCTGGTCTCAATTTTCCTTTCCATTTTTTAAAAGTGGAAAGTCGTTTTTCATATGTTTTAAAATAACTGTTATCAATTTCTTTGTCAAAAGTTTCTATGCACATTTTGTGAAAGACTTATGAAGACTAACTTTGGTTTCAAAAACAACAAATTTAAATACCTTATAATATCTACATAAATATATCTAAATCTTCATGTTCTGCATTCCATTGATACAAAGCAATATCTTGGTGTCCCCAAGCTAATGTATTAAAACTATAGGGAATTTTATACCGCTTATCATCTTCGGAACTCAAAGCCAATTTATTAATTAACTCTGTAAAAATTGTATGTTGTCTAGATCGAAAAACATACATTGAACAAAAGGTTTTAGAATGATTTTCAACAACATCTTTATAATGAATAAAATCCAACTGCTTTTTAATTGCACTTTTTTTAACACCTTTTGCTTTTTTTGTTAAACTGTTTTCCGTTTTAATACAATATGCTTTTGCTCCAGTACCAAAGAAAGCAGTAATGGGTTCACCAGCATATTCATCTTTGAATTTTCCTATAACTGACTTTGTAATAGGCATTTCATGAATATTATTAAATTCATAATTAGATGTGTCAAATTTGTGAATATTTTTTATCATGTCAGAATAAATATTTGGAGTTGTGACTTCTAAAATGAACGAATCGGTATCGGTGTATAAAAGTGAAATATTTTCCTGATAAAGAGGTTTTAAAAAATTATAAAAGAAATCATACATGACAGTTTTAGATATATCTAATATTGAGAAGCCTACATATATTGGTTTATTGTAAGTAACTTGAATCTTTTGCATTTGAATAGCTACCAAGTTTTCAGAAAATATTGTTAAGTCCTTGAAATATGGTTTTGCAATTAAATTCTCAGCACCATCTTTTCTTCTATTTTTTTCCCACTCTGTAACAAGTCTTACGTCAATTCTCCTATCAACATTTTCCATAGTCTTGCCATAAATACTATTATTTGCCAACTTGTAAGTATTACGATCAAATTCATTCTTTGAATCATTTCTTAATCTTGAATTCAAGTCTATATATTTTTTCAACCAATCAGATTGAGAAAACTGTAAAACTCTATGAACTTTAGTTAACTTGAGTCCATGTTCCAAACATTGTTTTAATAATTGATAGTGAATAACATATTTTGATTTATCATTTAAATTGGGTATTAATTTTATGCATTTAGAATTTGGCGGTTTAAAGTTTTCTGGACAAAACGGAAAATCGTTATGATAGGAATGTAGACTTGTAGGATATTCTAAATCAACTTCTAAAACATATCCCTTATTAGATTTTTTAGAAATATTCATAATATTTAAATCATTGATTTCTTTATCTGTTAACCAAACAAAATCTCCCGTTGGAATGTGCTGTGACATTGCATAACCATACAAATTTGTTGCATCATAATAAATTATGTATTTAGTTGGCTTTAAAGGATCAAAATTTAAAAGAAATGGGTTATTAGCTTCAGATTTTCTACAAATGCAAGAGCTCACACCACCGCGAACGCTTTTTTTGAAAAAGTGTATCATATCTGGATCAGTTAACAATTCTAACTCTATTCCAGTATAACGCAAACACGCCTCCCAGGATAAACCTGGAAAAGTGTAAAAATGAGCTGGATCGAGCTTATATGTGGATAAACAAGTGCTTCTAAAATTTTCAAAAATATCTGCCAAAAGTAAAGTATCAGAGAGTAAGTAAACGTCGGAGTATTGACCAAGAGATTCACATTTAAACAATTGCCAAACCTTTACAGCTCTTTGGTATTCTGCATCACTGATGTGCTCATCCGTTAAAGTATTATAAAATTGGTCTTTCTGAGGTAAAGTTGTTTCTTCTAATTTTAAATAATCATCAATATAACTGTAAGGAAATACACCTTTTTGCCGAATAAGTTTAAATCTTTCTTCATCATTGAAAATTTTTTTTATTTCCTTACATTGTTCATCTTTTAAGCTTTCAGAGAGTTTTGATAAAGAATGGGATAGAAATTGAAATGAATCAATAAACCTTAATGATATATTTTTTTTCTTAGCCTTTTGTGTCTTTTTATCAAAATAGTTATCCACATGAATAAGCTTTTCAAATGAAATATATTTTTCCTTGTTTTGTGCGATAACTGTTAGTTGTTCTTTGTTTAAGCATAATTTTTTAAGAAATAGATGAGAATCATAATTACGCAAATTATGCAATATAACTGGAATAAAGTTAGGTATTCTGTAATTTATGTTGCAGAGTGAATGAGCTGGACCTCTATAAAGACCGGTTATATGACAATGATCTGCAACCCTGTCATTTAAAAGAGGTTTATTACAAATATGACAAACTTTTTCATAGTTATGATAAATTTTGTCCAGTTCGTTCAAAGGGATCATTTTTTTAGGAGCCTTTAAATATTTATTGTATATGTTATACACATCTCTTTCTAAAGAATTTATAAATAATGTATCACAATTTTGACCTCTATATTTTTCAAATTTAGAATAATTATCGTCGAAGGAACATTTAATGTAATAGGCAAATGAATGTGGAATATGTTCATATTGTTTTAAGGTGTATGAAGTATTAGGATTTTTATCAACATTGTCATTATTTAAAGGCTTTAAAATGCATTCAAAATCTGCATACACCACGAAAGGAACTTTCATTTGTTTATGATAATTTACAAATTTCAAAATATTATCATATGAATAGTTTCCAAACTTATCTTTTATTAATTCTTTAGAAGGTAGGTTAATTCGTAAATGATCACAATCATAGCTATTGTGTTGTAATAAATTTTCTTCTGTAGGGAAATATTGTAAACAACCATCGCAAATATAATTTTTTCCGTGATGTTTAGAAATTTGTGCAGAAACTAGTTTTGATAAATCTTTAATATAGCAATAATGAAAAGTTTTTTCATCATCATCACTTATTAACAATAAATTGACATGTTGATTTTTTTTATTCGATGAATAATAAAGTGGACCAATTACTTCATACCCCTTTTTAGGATTTATAATTTCTAATCCATATACATTAATAGAAATGTTATTTTTTTCTTCAAAAATCTTAATGTTCTTTAGCAACATTGGAAATTCTATACCTGACATATCCAAAACAGAAGAGTAGTGTGGGTAGGATGAAGTTTCAAAATCTAATCCGCGTGGTTGGTGAAGAGCAGACACAACTGCCCAGGCGAAGCAAAAGTTGTCATCATTCCTAATGTTGATCACAGCTTGACGTCTCTTGATCTCTTGAGGAAGTTCGATAAAAGATGAGGCTCTCAGCGGATTGTGCTTGTTAACATTAATTTCCAAATGAAGTAAATTCATCAAAGCCCATCCTGCAACGTAAAAATTAAAAAATTACTTTTTTTGTTGCTGTTGTAAAATCGAAAATAAATTCTTTACCTGAATCTCTTTCTGCAAATTCGTCAGCTTTCTGGTCAATAATGGTGCAGATTTGCTCTAACAGTTCTTTTTTCTGATATCCCTGGCAAATGACTTGGAACGGCGCATTAAAAGATTTGACATCATAGCTGTCGCTGCTGGGGTTAAAATAGAAACCGAACAGTTCCATATTTAGCTTGATACATTTATGTTTCTGCAGTTCTTGATCTATTAGATGTGCAATTTTGTATTCCAAATGTTGAAAATATTCTTTCACATTTATGAAGTTTTGATGTGAGGAAATCCTATAAGATATTATTCGTTCCCTGAATGCTGACTTCATAATTTCAACACCTTCCTCCAAGCCTATTTTGGAATTGTTCTTGTGCACACTAGATCGAAGATGTCCACCCCATAGACTTTGGTTTATATTTTTCTTGCATTCTTTACAATATTTTACAATATTTGTAGAATCTATATAAATTAAGAAAAAAATATTTTACAAAATATGACATGAAAAATAAAATGTTCTTACCTTTAACAAGCTTTGGTTTTTTCAACCAACTGTTGAGTTTTGTGGAATTTCCGTTAACATGTTTTTTAATATGTCGCAGTAAATTATCCTTTCTAGTAAAGACTTTATTACATGTTACACACTTATGCATTTCTGAAGTTTTCTGCATAATAATAATAATAAAATTAATATTGTGCAATTCTATTTAGTTATAGTCAAATTTTGAAAAAAGCAATTGCATTTTTGAAGTTCTTTGTATAATAATAAAATTAATATTGTGCATTTTTATTTAGTTATAGTCAAATTTTGAAAAAAGCAATAGAAATTAATTGACTTTATGAATCCATTTCTTCAAATGAGTCAACTAATTTGTCAAAGGCCTGTTTAACATAATTCACCGTACTTTCGTCTCCCTTTTTAATTGTGATCAAATTAGTTAAATTTTGAATAGCGAAACCCAGACACTTAAGGTTTGCTATTTGTTTTTTATTTTTTTTATTAATTTTAAATTTTTTTTTAATGATAAATGATGGTTTCGAAATTGAATTTTGTTCAACTGGTGAATTATTAGGAGAAATATCCGAAGTCAAATTTGCATCAATTTGTTTTTCTTGCGGATCAGAATTTACAATAGCAAATGGTGAATTAATAGAAGATATAGCCGAACTTAAATTTTGATCAATTTGTTTTTCTTGCGAATCAGAATTTACAATATCATATGGTGAATTAGTAGGACAAATAGCCAAACTTAAATTTTGATCAATTTGTTCTTCTTCCGAATCAGAATTTTCACTAAACAAAAAGGGAGAGCAAATTGGTCTCGGAGAATTAATTGGCGATTTTAATGTTAAATAATTTGGATTAGATTTTTGAAAACAAACAATATCCTCATCGCTAGAATTTTGAGTTTCGTCAATGTCATTCAGTTCTTCAAGAGTTTGTTTAGTTTTTGTTGTAATTAAGTGCGTTTTGTTGTCAATAATGTCATTAAGATCGTCAAGAGTTTGTTGTTGAGTAGCTGTAAATAAATATTTTTCGTTGTTGTGTTTGTTGGCATTATTCTGAACTTGGCTATTATAAATAATTTCATTCAAGTCCTGAATAGTTTGTTGTTGACTAGTTGTAAATACGTCTGTTTCATTGTTTTGTTGGTTTGCAAAATTCTGCATTTGAGTACATGTGTATAAGTCAAAGTCATTGTCAATTATTTTGCTAGTCGATGTCAAAAAATTGTCCATTATGAAAAAAAATCGTAATAATAAATAAAAATGCCACAAATGTACATAAAAATGTCACCAATATATATAAGAATTAAATCTTGCCAAATAAAAATGTTAGAAATAAAAATAAAAATTTACCAAATAGACACAATGTAAACACCAGAAAACTCGCGAGCTCTGCACAGTGTGAATGCAGAAATCAATTGCATTCGTCTCTTCGCTGAGGCGATTTTATATGCAAAAGTTAATCACATGTGTCCTACTTAAAGTTGAACGACAATCTCTAAAAACCACTTTCCCAAGCCGATCAACAACCTTACCCCCTCCCCCCCCCCCCCCCCCCCCCCCCCCCGGACCCCTGAATTTCCGAGACTAAAATCCCGGTTCCCCAATTTCGGGCTACCCTCTTCAGGTTAAGTTAAGTTAGGTTAGGTTATGTTAGGTTAGGTTAGGTTAGGTTAGGTTAGGTTAGGTTAGGTTAGGTTAGGTTAGATTAAAAAAGAAGAAAAGAAAAAAGGAGAAGGAAAGAAAAAGAAGAAGGAAGGAATATATACTTAAGAACATCCACTCGACGATCATACAGTATCATTCGCTGTAATATCAGTTGTCGATATTATTTTATAAGCTATAACCAAAATTGTTTTTTATCAAATATATCTATCTAAATCTAAAGCTCCTAACGATGGCAGAAAATATGATTGGAAACGCCGACCAAATTGAAGAAAATAATGTGGAGAACGCCGCTCAAATTGAGGAAAGAAAAGAAATTTTTATTAACTTGGAAGGCGATTCCATCACTTATAAACATTCATTTTTGGACAAATCATCTAGGCTTGTTAGAAGATCATTCTTATGTAACATAGACATTAATTATATTGAGGAGGAAGAAGAAGAGATGGAGGAAGATGATCAGGAAATTGACGAAGGAGTGGATATGGATGGACAATTACTAAATTTAGGAACCGAGGCTGACGTAAAAGTAAGCAAGTTTAGGGCTAGTGAATTATTTAATAATTTTGAAGAAAAAGATGTATGTGTTATACAAAGCTACTCTAAAATTGAAAGTCGAAGACTAGGAACATTTGCTATTTGCCTTCCTTGTAGTGCAATTCACATGAGATATTTACGGAGAGGGGAGTCCGATCATGTGAGCTGCCACTACAAAAGAGCCTATGTTGTTAGTGCTTCTGATTTACATTGTGCTATTTGTAGGATACATCTTTTTCTACTAATTCCTGAACATGCTTGCTTTTACTGCAACAAAAATGAAAAAAAAGAGATAGAAAATTATATTGTTAAATATTAATAATAAACATAGTTTGTAAAGGTGATGGGTAGATTATTTCAACAATATTAATTTTAAATATAGGTTATAAACGTAATGGGTAGATTATATCAAAAATATTAATTTTAAACATAAATTGTAAAGATAATAAGTAGAATACGTCAACAATATTAATTTTAAAAAATGTCAACTGTTACTATAAGCGGTTATATATTTTCATTGCTATATGCAAAATACTTCTTTTTATTCTAACATCTGACACTGTATTTGTAAATGAAATAGCTAATCATATGTAAAAAAAAGTGTCGATTATGTCAACTGCCACTAGAAGCACTCATATATTAGCATAACATTTTGTTAACGCTTGTTCCTGTATTCAATTGAGTTTTCTCTTACTTGATGCAAATTATATTAATATTATTAGTATAATTAAAAAGTAGTAGATTAGGCTATGCCGGTCCGACAATCAAAACCGTCATTTTTACATGTAAATTCCCATAAGAAAATTTAAGCTTCCATTTGCAAAAGTGGTGCCATTTTAGGGCGTGGCACTTTTTGTGTAAACCCATAACAATTGTTTTGTTATGTAATGTGAAAATTAGTATGTATTAAAAAACTTGTTAGATCATTGTTGTCGTTTCAATATAGGAAAAGGAAAAAATGTGTGTCAATTATTATATATATTTACATTTACTTTTTTTTACAAAATTATTTGTTACCAGAGTTTTCACAAACACAAATTATAAAAAATATTATCCTATTGTTAAAATTACAACAAAATGATGTCTAATTACATCTTTGAAGATTTGTACCAAATAGTAATATCTAGTGCGACATACAGGACAATTGTTTACCATTATAGAACAACCATTTTCATCATTCCATCTTAAAATACATTTTAAACAAAAAATGTGGGAACATGTATTTGGTCTACATGAATCATAATATTCGATTATTTCAAAACAAATAGCACAAAACACTTTTTTCTCTTCACTCTCAGTTTTATTCAAATTTTTTAAAACAATCCCATTATTTTCTACTCGAACTAATGGTATATTTTCTTCTTGAACTCCTGGTATAATTTCTTCGAGGCTAATTGTCTGAAGCGGAATGGATCGATTTCTTTCTCCAACTGATTCACTCATTTTATTTTAATATTATTATTAATAGATTTATTCAACAGATTTTTTTCTTTTAACAGTCACTCGTACCTTAACATACTAAAATGATCATGATGCACCTATTTATAAGACTTAAGAATGCAAAATCAAATGTGGGAGAACAAAGAGAAAAAATTAAAAAATATGATGCGAATGAGAATAAAAGGGGAGGAAGTTAAGAATGAGGGACATGAGAGAGAGGAAGAGGAGGAGGAGGAGGCGCTCCCCTATTATAACTACTTGTATAAAGTTATTACCAATTAACTATATTTATATATAAAATGTACGAGGGAGGTTCCGGGTAAAAGCCAATTTTTATTTTTTTTATTTTCTACACCAATGGTTTTTTCCACACGTTCCAATCCGATCCATTCTGAATCTCTGGTCCCAAACAGGGAGTGAGTCATGTGACCGCCAAAATTTACGACTTTTGTGCGGTATTAAAAGTAGACGTGCTGGTAATGTATGCCAGATATCGAGGGTAGAGCTATTAAACAGAATTTGTCGCTCGAGAGGGATACCATAGAAGCATTTTTTTTTATTCATTAACATATTATATTTCAACTTCTTGATCTTCGAAGTGTAGTAAAAAAATTTTGTAAGAAGAACTAACTTTTGTGGCGATGAATTATAGTTTTTAAATATTTCTAGAAAACAATATAGTTTAATGACCATAAAATCCATGATGTTCACTCTAGAAACTCAGATCATAAACGGAATTCTCTTTTTTCCCAGATTATCTAGTTGTAAAAAAACCTATAACATGTCGAGCAATTCTAAGTTAATAATCTATTTTTTACTTCCACTAAATTAGAGATCCGATTTTTAGGAAAAAGTAAAATACTTCGAAAAAAATATGATTTTACAGAAAATCTAGCAACATCTCGAAAACTAACAAAAAATTTGATGTTTAAAGTTTCCAAAAAATTTAAAATGAAAATTTCCAGAAAATTTTCAGACATCTCTAGGCATTTTCAAGTTAGAAATCTAAACAGAATACTTAAAGTCGACGTTTTCGAAAAAAAATGGAAATTTTAGGAAAATGCCCAGAAACTTTTCAGACATTTCTAGGTATTTGCCAGTTAAAACTAAGAACAAAAGCCTATACTTAAAATTCTGAAAAACTTTAAAATAAATCTCTTATTTTACTATTAAAGTATTTTTTTAATGTGTTCTCACGACGTAATAATATCTCTGCAAGGTGCAATACATTTTGCTCATCAGAACCACTCAAGGAAATATTTTGATTTTTTCAAGTATCTACGAAATCAGAAACCACACCAAGCCTACTATGAAAGAGCTTAAGGAAAAACGAATAATATGTAAGAATATGTATGGCAGGACGGGATGGAAGCTCTGAATTAAGTGGTAATTTGTAAAACATAAAAATCTGTTACTGAATATTATTAATGTATGCTCATTTAATATTTTAATTAAAGAAAACAACTAAAAAACACGTTAATTTCAGGTTAGGACTTTTACATTAGATGAATTTAACAACGCATTGTCAAATTTAGTATAAAAATCATTTTAGTGTCAAAATTAGGCAGTTGCTACTTTTCTACGAAATTTCACTCATCTGTTTGAAAACTTCAAAAATATGGGAATTTCTCGGAATTTTCTTCGGACATTTCCTCAGCTTCGCACCGCTACTTTAAATGTGTAAAATCTACAAGGAAAATGAAAGGATATAAAATTCATGTAGGCAATGCCACTCCAAAAATGAAAACGGTAGGTTGACTGAGCTTTTTACGAGTTTTCCAAAGAAAAGTCGGCCAAGACCGCTGAGGACTATCAGGGGTTGTTTCTGATTAAATGGCGATGCTTGGGAATTTATTTTATGGCGGTTCTTAAATGTTTAAGACACGTGACTTAAGATAAAGGATAATGCCGTTCGCCGGCACGGGACAGATAAACCCGAAGTCTAATAGATTCCTTTTGCTAGACTGGCAGTCGCTTTTATTATGTTGCTTTTTAGGAACCGTTATAAATCAGTGTTTAAGTAAGAAAGATTTGCATGAAAGATGGCGTACTCGAAGTAATGACGTCATATATTACTGAATAGTAATATATGGCAAAGATCAAATACGAAGGAAGGCACACAAAAACTATTTAAGTACTAAACGACGTAAACAAACACCACAGAAATATTTAACAAAAATCCGTAACCGGGACTTAACCAAATCCTCATTAAGATTGTAAACAAATCCGTGCGCTTTCATCAAACTTTCAAACTCTAAATCAAGATTTGGTTACGGTTTGTGTTCATATACAACACAAAGGAGTCAGAATATCGATATTTGAATATCTAAAGCGATAATTTTTTAAACAATTTTACGCTATACTGACCGTAACAATCCAGAAGTGATAAAGTTTGAAAGAAATTGGTTTAGATAATTGTTCTGACCAGCAATAATCATGACGATCACATTAGATTTCTATAAGTGAAGGACAATGGGTCGTATAAATGCAAAGGAAGTGACGCTTTTACTATAACAATTTCAACCTTTTTTTTCGTTTCTTATCAATAACGTTTGACGATTTTTTTTCTCGATGTAAAGGGTATTATCTTATACAGGGTGACCCGCAAGTATACGGCATACTTTCGGGAGCATATAGAGGTGGTCGAAATCACCCTAGTTTGTTAACTCAAAAAACATCCTATCCCATTGTTAAGCCAAAATTTTGGCAGTTGTCATTTTATAGAGCTGAGATTTGATTTTTTTTATTTAATACTTTGGTCATTCCTCTTCGAAAAAGGTACTCTACTTTTGATTCGATAAAATTGGACGTTTTCGAAAAAATCAAGTGTTTGTATAACACGTCTAAGGATTAAGTTTCGAAATGTATTTAATAATAAAGTTTATTAACATAAGCTAACACAATAATTAATCAACTAATAATTCGCATTAAATTAATAAAATTTGCATTTATGAGCAAGCACTGGGCTGTTGTGGGGCGGCAAGAAGAATTTATTATGAAACTTTTCCAAATCGAAATGTACCACATAAAAGAACATTTGAGCATATCTTAAGAAAAACAGGTAAAACTTTAATTGTAAAAAGTACTTGAAACTGAATATTTTTGACATTTCGGAAATCACTCAAAAGCAGAAATATTAAAAATGTGAAAGCGTTGCTTCTTCTTGTTTACTTAAGCAGATTTTGGAAAAGGGGGCTCTGTACCTCTCTACATTTCCTTATCCGACGAATTTTTTCTCGTTATACTGTGTACTTGAAACAATATTCCAGGCATAGCATCTAGCATCAAATATATAAGCCTCTTTAGCCTTCCTCAAAAAAACAAATCCATTGGAGTCATGTCGGGCGACCTCGGTGGCTATAAGATAGACCCACTTCGGCCCATCGATTACAAGAAGTATTCGATGAGTACTGACGAACTAAATTGCAAAAATATGGCATTGCGCTGTCGTGAATTAACCACATCTGATTTCTAATTTCCAAGGACATATTTCTAAAAACTCGTTTGACTTTTGTTACAGGAATTGCAAATTCAAGGCACAATTTAATCTGTCTTTAAAAAGAAACGGTCTAATCAGATAATAACTAATAATCTCCACCCACTATAAACCTTTTTTGGTGCAAATTATGGCGGTTTATTAGTCTATCCCGAATGAAACCGGCTTCGTTCTTAAACAAAACAATATTAGTAAATTTTTAATTTTGCCTAAATGATTGTAAAAACCAATTTGCATAATTTACTCTTGCAGACTAATTAGCGAGAGACGTGGTATGAACCTTTTGTACGAGATAAGGATGTAGCATTTGTTCTTGAAGGGTCTCATGAACAGCCCTCTTCGTGGCATCAACTTAGACTAACAGCTTTCTTATACTATTAGAGGGACTTTCAGCAATATCATCCAGAATTTCCTCCTCCAACTGAGAGTTTTATGCCTTTCTTGTACTTTTAGGTATCATTTTCAATCAACTCTCTATGCATATGTAGTTGGAGAACTCTTCTGTTAGTCACAGTAGTAGCTCTATAGAGCTTAATATCATCCACGTATGTGATATTAACACTAGTGTCATTTCAGTCCTTAAGGTAAAAGCCATATCGGATGCTACTAGGAGTGTTGATAATAGATGTATCGCTAGGTAAAATCACAATGGGCTGAGTCTGTCACTTTAAAAAATTTCTCTTTTGATGAGAATATTATTGGAATTCATGGTTCCTCCCTTATAATTTGAATAGAGTGTGCATGGTCTACCAAGATGACAACAAGCGATTTAGTGTTCTGATAATATGACACTACGTATAGTTCAAAAACGCGCCACGAATGAGGCACACTATCAAAAAGTTTCTGGCAATTTAATGACGACCGCAAATATATTCCGTGACTTATGGTAAGCTTGCTCCATGACCTATGATGAGCTGTTCTTTGCATCTTTAGGATTTCTGGATGCAGCCTTTTTTCTCTGCGGCTAATATGGAGTTTAAGAGTAAATAGAAATGCATTATTATTATAATTATTACAAATTAATGCAACAATAATAACACAAAGGGTCTTTCATAAAAATTCACCTCCAATTTTGTAGTCAGCATTCAATTGACGATTCTGGATATATTTCTCCGTACCGAATTTTTTGTCGCACGAATGTAACACGTAATCCCACAGCAAGAAAATAGTGTAGTAAAAAGTAAGCCAGATTGTTAAATAGAATATTAAAATTTCCGAAAACATTTTGTGTATATATATCTTAAAAATGCTTCAACTGATTTTTGAATTTTGAATGAAACTTCTTCGTTAGCGTCTTGAAGCTAATGATGCAGACCATGGCACTCTTATAACTAATCAATGGGAAATAGCTAATATTAGTAACACATTTAAATATTGGTAGGGAGATGGCAAAAAAAGTTAGCACACCACTTGAACCTATTCTTATTCTTATTCTAATCTGGTAATGACAATTTTTCATCCAAAATATTAAACTTTGTCCATATTTACCTTATTCATCCACTTGTTCATATAATAAACATAATATTTAGAACTGGCATAGTACACGACACAACATTTAAGGTCTTGATTGTGACTCCTATTTACAAGGCGAATATAACTAAGTACAGGCCTATAAGTGTAATTTCAAAGTTGATAAACATTTTTGAGAAATGTCTCAAAAACAGACTAAAAATTTTGTTTGTAATAATTTGCTTTCTAAAAATCGGTTTGGTTTTATCCAAAATTTGAGTACCTCTGATGCAATGGACAATCTAACAAATAATATAGTACAACACTTAAATCAAGGTGAAAAGTGTATTGCTTTATTTTTAGACCTTGCAAAGGCATTTGATTGTTTCAAGCCGTAGTTTTGCAAACATAATTCTTAGTTTTTTTGAATAAAGAAAAAAATATTATTTTCGAACTATTTAACCGCAAATCCTAAAACAATTAAATAAACATTATAGTGCATCATGTGAACTTTAAGGGTTAAACAGTAAATTCCTAAAAGCCAATATCGATACCACAGCCCATATATCAAAATTTTAGGATCCACGAGTCTAAATTGTGTAAATCATTTAGATTGAATTAGTCATAAACATCTGTTAATGACGTTTTATAGCTCATGTTTCGTCTGAACTTACAGACATTATGTACTAAAATTACGATGGTACATAAACGATTTTGGGAAGTCGTTTCGGACTGATCAAGACATTCGTTACGATTCCTCTGACCGTTTCACATAAAACAAATATTTCGCTTAATATAATGTTAATTTACCTATAAATGCAGTTGTACATTGGTGCTACTTATCAGTAACGGGATAATAATTTTCTTAATGTCAGTTTATTAATTACATTATGTCAAAGTCAGTTAGATAAGACATAACGTTCTAGGGCATTATTAAAGGAAAATATCGCCCTAGGGCGTTAGAACTAATAATAATTTGGTTTATTATTATTAAAACAAAATTTTTCTCAAAAAAAAATATTTTGCTTACTCGAACATTAAATGTTGAAGGCACCACGAGTATTATAAAGAATAACGCTTTCGGTCGACGTGTATCCCTCGGGCCAGAGGCCCTCGGTAAACAATATTTCGAACTCAAGTGTTATTAGCCTTATAATACCCTTGATACCTTAATAACTATAACATAACAAAGTGAAACACAGACTAATTGCTAGCAAGTTTTAAAGTAGCACTTTTCGCACGAATGCTGACATACATTGTGTAAGTGGAAAAGCGGTTTTCAAAGGTGTCATTATAACAGTATATTACATAACAAGTGTTGAAAGCGCCACTTTTCAAAACGCCTCGTGCAGAAATTCTTCGAGTTTGAAAAGGCATATTCATTTTTTCTACAAGCGTGCGGAAAACTTCACTTTTCCGCACTCATTTTAGTAAAAATAAATAACCCCATTTTTTTGAAATATCCTATTTGCTATAAACAGTTGCGTAACTACACAACGTTTGCAGTACGCTCAGAAAAGAAAGCCTATTTGCGCTATAAATTTAATTACAGTGAAGTTATGGAGAAATGGACCGAACTGCAAAAATTAAACATTGTGAAAAATAAAAAAACTACAATTCCTGAATCCCTCTCTAATGTTAATGATATAAATCATTTTTTTATTACAGCTGCTCATAGTTCTTCCAATGTTAGAATTGTTAGATTTTTATAAAAATAATTTAAAACATAACTTTCGGTTCAACTTTGATCTAAGAGAAGTAGATGAAGATGAAGTTTTAAAATAGTACGATCCATAAAAACTCACGCTTATGGGCCTGATAAGATTAACACAGTTTTAATTCAGTTATGTTCGCTTTTATTATTCCATACATGACACATATTTTTAACGAATGTATTAAAGGGTCCTACTTTCCCCAGGCACGGAAACACGCACTTGTTCAACCTGTACCAAAAGTAAATCAACCTAAGAAATATAAAGATCTACGATCCATTAGTATTTTACCAACATTCTCTAAAATCTTAGAAAAAATTATTGAGTAGCAGACACGTGATTTTTTAAAAATGTATGATTCTCTACCGTCAAAACAATCGGGCTTTCGAAAGAGCTACAGTTGCACCTCAACAATATGACGCGTATGTCCCTGACGAATTGCTTCGAGCGTGGGATGAAAATAATATAGGCATCTTAATACTTCTAGAGTATACAAAAGCTTTTGTCTTAATAAATCACTAAATTTTATTATCAATCCTGCACTATGTCGGTTTTTCCGAGAAAACTATAGAGTTTTGTGCATCATTTTTAAACAACCGTAAGAAACAAGTTACATTGGGGATTGTTGCTCAAATGTTGAGTATGTAAGAGTGGGAGATCCATAGGGTAGTATTATAGGGCCTTTATTATTTACTATATATACCAGTTAATTCAATCGATGTCTAAAGTTTTGTCAATACTATTTATATGCGGATGACACTCAACTGTACTGATCTTTTAGACTAAATGAAATTGAAAATGCCAATAAGCTTATAAATATCGATCTCCAACATTTAGTAGATGTATCTACTGATTATCAGTTAAAATTAATCCTCTAAAATCCTCTCTTACACTATTTCGGCCCGAATGTCATAAATCCGTTGTTAAAAGAGCGCTAAAAATTGAAATCAACAACACGATTCTTAAAATATCCAGTTCTTCAAAATCGTTGGGAGTTATTATTGATTCTGAACTCCGTTTTATGAACACGTGACTAGTAAGCTGAGAAAAGCTTATGGATCTTTAAAATTAATTTATAATCAAAGGCATTTTTTAAGTCTAGAGATGTAGAAAATGCTTTGCAATTCATTGGTTGTGTCTCATTTCTATCACTGTGATGCTGTTTACGGGTGATGCTTGGATCAAAATGACACTAAAAGAATTCAAAAAGTATAAAATTGCTATCTTCGTTTAATTTTCGTAATACGTAGAACGAATCGTATTTCACACAAATTAAAAGATATTGGATGGCTTAATATGTTTAATCGGCGCAAGTTACATTTCTCTTGTTTTAGTTATAAAATTATAAAATACAAAACTCCAAAATATTTATTTAATAAAATAACATTTAGAACACAAATTCACAATTTAAATGTTCCCAACAGAGGTTTTCAAACCATCATACCTCGACATGCATCGTAAGGAATTGTACAAAAGGTCTTTTTCGTATAATGTTGCAAATTATTTAAATTCCCTGTAAGTGTCTACTACATGTTTCAGAGACACGTTAAACATATTCTTTTTACTAACCAGTAATCGTCATACATTAAAAATATGAAAATGTGTTCTTAATTTGCTCTCGTGCTCCATGTTTCGGAGACACGTCAAACATATTCTTTTTACTAACCAGTAATCGTCATACATTAAAAATATGAAAATGTGTTCTTAATTTTCTCTCTCTCTGTTTATTTCTTTTTCTCTCACTCCCTTCCTTTTAGAATTTAATTATTCTTAATTATTCTAGATCATAAATTAAGGCACTAATCTTAATTTAAGTATATGCAAGGCCTAAACAGAATCTAGCTTTTGGCCAGAAGTCTGACATGGCCCTTTACTTTCATAAATTTGCTTCGACTATGTAATAAATAACAGTTTGTTACCTGGTAAGTAATTAATTTATTTTATTATTATTATTTTATTATTTTTACCAAATTTCACAAGTTAATCTTGGATGACATAAAAATATTTAAAATTTTATGACACATTATCAGATTGCCGGATGTTTTATTCTAAAAAACATTTAAATATGTTCTTTCTACTTCTTCCTTAGAAAATAACGATTTCAGCTAATGAATAAGGGTAGAAAGTTAGGATTTTCCTCCCATGGGAGGAAAAACTTACTTTCCTTCCCAGCGAGAAGAGAATTTTTCCCTTCTTCTACCAGCCGAATATACTAATTATAGCTTTTTTTATATTTAGTTTTTTTTGCAAATTTTTAATAAAACATCTAGCAGTTTTTCTTTTTCTGTCTCAGAATGCAATTTTAAATGGGGATTTTTAAATTGAATTATTTTCAATCACTTGCATTGTATAATTTCCAGCTATATATTGAACAAAAAAACGTTTAGTTTGGGTTTTTAAATCTAGCAGAAACATATTTACTGGCAGTACGTAACACAGAAATTCCTTCTATAGTCTCATCAGTAATAATAACCGTTCCCTTCTGCTTTATTTTAAAGTCAGGAATATTAACTACAACTAGATGGTCTACATCTTTAACGTCATCTACCATCACCCTCACCATTTCAACACATGGACACGCTCCACGTCTAACAAAAATTAACGACACTTGAAAAAAAAATGTTACATATTAAATTTAAAATTCCTAAAATTTGTCCTAATTTTGTACAAATAATATATATTAGGAGACTGAATGTAATTGTTGATGATTTCTCTTGTAAATACCTTGGCTTTCTTTTACTTAAATTCGGAGTCTTTCTTTTTCAAAAATTTAATGTCGATGACTTCTTTTACACTCACACATGAGTGCAACACAATATATCTGTTCCAAAACCCTGATGGCTTTAAAGTTTTAGCTTTTTTGACAACTATTTCAGAACAGCGTCTTCAGCGATTTTCTTGCATCCATATTTTTAAAAACATCGTACTTCTTTCACGAGGTTTAATTTTCAACAAAAGATTTAACGATACCAACTTAGCAGATTCTAAAATAGCTCGTGGAACAGTTTGCGAGTCCATTTTTTCTTGATAATTTGTATTAACATATTACAAAACATTTAAATGCGTAAATCAATGTCACTCACTCTCATACACAGTCCTCCCTTGATACGTAAATAACTATTCCTACAACCACTTATAAAACTGACAAAATTAAGCACTATTAATTTGGCTACAAAGTGCTTTATATCACAGGCGTGTTCAACACTCTTGTTAAAATAGTCTATTACATAACCAGTTTAGAAAACGGAAGTGTTTAACCGAGGAAATATTTAGAAATCCCTCGAGTTTGAACACGAGTAATGTACACTATTTTCCCTACGACCAAAAATAAATAATCTTCAGTAGCACATTTATTTTTATTTATTTTTCGACATTTTCACCAATTTTTAAATACTGCCGTGTTGAAAAGTTCCTAATCCATTTTGCAATCATAAAGACGTCTTTTCGATACCACGCAAATTATATCGTAATGGGCCTTATTCGATGCTACTTTTTTTTTCTCTACAAACTTGGTAATATCATGGCCACCTTGAATTAGGCATTTCAACGAAATGTCAAACTAATTGAAAATGATCGCCGAATCGTAAATTATTGATTTTCCTCGTTAATAGTTTTTGTTTTTCAATTTGTTTATTTTTGTTTTTTGGTGTTTCGAATTATTTTGATAGTTCTTTGAAGTAGTATATGCCTTAACATGGTTCGTAAAAAGAACATAGGTATTAAAAACGCATCAAAACATCGATCCGGTTAACTTTAGTTTATGGTGAATGTTGTTTTTGTTTACTAATCTTACATTACAAATGCATTTAACGTACATTGTTGTAAAGTGTGTGAGTAGGGCCGATAGGGATAAATTGTCCTTCCTCTTCTTGTCCCCTCACCCCCACCAACATCCGTGAATTTAAACATGCCTCACACTTAAATACCTTATATGCTCAAGGAAGACTACAATCGCTAAATGGTATTAAAAGCGATGATTTGACTGAAACACGGAAAGATCTGCAGCAAGCATTTCATAAACGGTAAGTTTAGTACAAAATAAATATGTTAAATGTGTATTTTAAAATTAAGCACAAAAATCGAAATCTCGATCACTTAGGATAAAGGTTCAGCATTAACAAATTTTTTTCCAAATATCTTGTACAGCCTCTTTACAAATATTTGCTAAGTCTATTAAATAATAACTTTGTTTTAACGCGAACAGAAGGAACTATTCAGGTTACAGATTTCTATCACACGATTTACAAACAAATAAAATGTATTAAAATACAATTTAGTGAACTTTATTAATACATTAATTTTTATTAACCAATTTAGGTAATCGATGTTGAAATATACGCGACTAAAAACTGGAAATCACACAGTAAAACAGTTAAAATCTGGATATGATCAAACTCACAACTTGAACTTCTCTGTGTGTGTACCAATGATCCGCCATATTGACGGTCAAAAATCAGCTGATTTGGAAAACCTAATTTGAAACTGGTCACGTCTCAAAATTGAAAAACAAAAATGGCATGGATGGAACTGTTACTTTTGGCATGTTTGTAACCAACTTGAAAATGTTCGACAGTAAATAATTTGTATTAAGATACTGTTTTTAACATACTAGTCTTATAAAACATTTAATCTCTCTCGCCCTTTAGAAAACTCTACTGTGGATGTTTTTGTAACCTAGGGCTCGTGCTATAACATCTTGTCTTATGAAACTAATGTTTTAATATACTATTTTATAACAGTCGTAGAAAATAGTATGCTGTATAACAAGTGTGTAAATTGTATTTTTTTCTTATAGTTTGAGGTGTCTGACATGAGGCTGAAAAATGATTTGCAAACGTCCTATGTATGCGCAGTAGTAGACTGGATTTGGGCGTATACTAAAGCCATTATAAACATACATTTCTTATTCGACAAAGATTATACGAAATAGAATATTGACAAATATTAACTGGACAACCGCCTACCATATATAAATGAATTAATACCATATGAAGCAGGCATGATAACTGACCAGTCAATTTAAACTAATAAAATAATTTTGCACGAGAGGCGAAATTATTCGTTGTCACATCTTCCTGGCTGTGGGTTTTTTGAACGTCCTCACAGCAGTAGTAGAAAAAAGTGTTTTCGTTTTTCCAATGGCATTCGGCAACAAGTCGAACAAATTTAATGAAAAGCTCACAAAGAACCCCGAAAATTGTAATTAAAATAGAAAGTATTGTAAGACAAAAAACAATGAGACGTATAACTAAGAAATACAGATTCAACTTTAAAAAATTGTGTATTGTTACCAGATCAAATTTTGAGAAAGAGCGTTTGTCCTATCTATCTTTAAAGATAGTTCATGTTCATTGTACCTCGTACACGAAGGATCCGTCAACAAAGTCTAATGAAGGCATAGAAGATATATTCATTTGACATTAAAATTCCTATATTTTTGCATTTTTTGCGCCATTCCACTAAAAAGTGGTCCGGATAAGACTTGAGAACGAGGTTGGCGATAAACAACATCCATGCCGCATTCCTTTAAGCTAAATAATTTCGATAAGCACTGTCCGATTTTATTCTGGAAGGTTTTTACGGCTTGTATTATATTAAGATTAATAGATTTCTCCGCCATAGTCCCCCAATGCTTTTTAATGGGTACTGTGTCGTATGCCTTTTTGAGGTCTACAAAAATAATGGATTTGTTTATTGTTGGTGGCTAGTTTTCTCTCTAATACTTGTGCTAAATATATGTTTTAATTTTATTCTAGAAATTTCCATATCTACCTCAAGCATCTATGGGTATATATAAAATATTACTTATTTTAGCACTAAAAACGTTATGATGTATTAGACTGTAAACTGTGTAGTTTGTTGTTAATTAGAAAATAATTAAGACTTTCGTAAGTATTAAATATTCAGCTGAACTTCTAAAAATAGACTATATGTAATTTATGTAATAAAGGAACCATCACTATCTAATTTTTTTATCGAATAATAATTAATAAACTTTTTATTTTAATGCTTAAATTGCTCTTTGAACAAATTTAAGTCTCCTTTGAATCCTGAATTAAAACTCCCATATTTATTGTCATGTTAAGAAAGATAATAAAATTAAGTGAACCTATAACAATTAATATTAAGCTGATAAGCCACTGGTTCATAATAAGTCATATAAATTATGTTACGATATGTGATTATTCATAAACAATAAAATATTATCAGAGCGTTTATTTTATCACTTTATAATAGATGATTATTTTTTCCGTGACTAAGGAAAAGGAATTCATTGTTAAAACACATTTTCTTCTTTGTCTCAGCCAGCTAAGAAAAGATTTTAAGGTCTGAGTTTAGGTTAATGTAACGAAACATTTTATCCCGCTCAATTTTACTTTTAATTATACAAAACATGTTTTCTCTACACGAAAATTTGCTGACCCCTGCAGGGTATACCTGCACGTAGCGTTCCATAACAATGCCTGATTTCCAGGGAACCAATATCATACCATCCACTCGCTTCACATCGTTTCAACAAACACCAGGCAGTTCTAAAACTGCGAAAAATTTTCGCAGTTATCGGAGACCTCTTGATTAGGTCGTTGATCAGCCTCTGATTGGACATACGTCCCGCACTTTTTTTGCAACTTAGCCCATGTAGGCCATATATATCTACTGCTTCACCACAAGTGCAGATATGTTGTTCACACACAGGCAAACCAACTCTCAAAGCCATGGAAATACGAAAAGATAAGTAATTCATCCAAAAGATTTCTCAAAGATGCAGAAGGTAAAGCATTTAACCAGGCATTAAATGTTAAATTTCAATTGAATACACTTTATGTAAATGATTTCTTCCTACTTTCTTCTAAAAATGTGTAAATTTTTGACCACATGTCTTACATGTCTTACAATGCCGCAGGCGCAATAGTCCATTTTAGTTAAACAACGATCGCGATTTAACTCTTTTTAAAGCTCATCAGACGCCATAGAGCACCGTGTAGGGTAGACCCATAAAACGAAATTCCAAAAACAACTTTACTATTCTCCTGACTAATACTACGACCGGCATTAAATTACACTGTTGATTCCTGGGTTTCGTTGGAAGAAGTTAAGTGCTCACAACGAAAGTCAGGAGCCCCCCAAATGTTTTTGCAGTATTTTTTCTCTTTCAAAAATATAGTACTTAAAAATGTTCAAGGTTGTTTAAAACTTGGTCGAGTCGAGCCCTGTTCTCTGAATCGTTCCAACCTTACTAATTTAATCCCATAAAAGTATGTCACTAAATCCAAAAATCAAATTTTATTTTTTAATATCAATTTTAGACTAATTGTTTTCTTGTTTTGATCAACAAAGATTTTGGCGTAAATTTCCAACCTAAATAGCCTTAAAATATTTTAAAATGTTTTTAATACCAACTAAATAAAACTAACTTATTCTATGTAAAACCTTTGAGAAATGTCACTTACTATTAGCATATTGTAGAAACTTAACAGAATGTTGTCGTAAAAAAGGGTTGAAAACTCCACCCTTTTTTACATTTTTCAATGTAATTAATAAGTATTGTGATATGTGACATACATTTTAAAAGTTTTTATTGTTTGTCTTATTGTATTGTGGATATATGGTCTCTTTTTTTAATATGCCTAACATGACAACCGAGTCGATGACACATTTTGATACTTTTATAGTTATTGAGTTATTAAGGGTATTAAAAGTGTTTTTAATTGAACAAAATTTAGTTTAAATAATAATAAGCGAAATCATTATTTCTAATGCCCTAGGGAGTTTATTTTTTTATAATAATGCCCCAGGGTGTTATCTCTTATTTAAGTGACTATGACATAATGTCATTATTTGTCAAATAATAAACTAGTCGGATATTAAGTAATTTAACGAATTTTTCTCTTCCTTAGATCAGAATATTCACGTATTTCTTAAACCTAGTTTAAATCTCCTCATCAAAATATATTTAGTCATAGAATATCCAGTTGCTCATATGGAAAGTTCTTTTTTATAATGAAAAAAAAATATAAATAAATAAAAAAATCAAATCCTGTCTGGTTGGCGGCATGCATTTTATGCTAAAGTTCAAGACCACAAAATTTTTATATATATTTTATGGAGTATACCAATATTTCTTAATTAACTTTGTTTTAAAAAATATTTAAATTAACATTTTTACCAATGCTTACGTATAAGAAATTCTTAAAAAATGTTATTTCCTTGTTAGCATGTTTTTAATCTGAATAAAAGATTTGCACGTATTACAAAAGTCTCTACATTTTCCATTCTAAATTAGTTCTGCCAAATTCAAGCATGCGAAATATTATTTATGCACACATGTTTGAGTTAATTATAGTCTTCATTATATGCATTCACCCCGTACAAGTGCAATTACATAAAACATTCCCGTAAGGTTAATTTAGGATTACTCACCTTTTTAACTTATTTGACACTCATTAAACCGTTCTGTTTACCCAGAGAAATAAATATTTATGTTTGGAGGCATTAACCTACTGTTACGTTTAAACGTCGACTTTTAAAGCAAAAAGATTCGGAATAGATTGAAGACTAGTAAACAGGGATATTAGAAAAAAAAATCAGATTAATTTACGAGATTGGATGTCAAACCGCAAAAAGAAAAAGCCAGTTAAAAAACACAGCTAGTTTTTCAAATAATGTTTTCTTCCAAATTGTTGAGAAAATCATTTTGACAGTGTCTGTTTATTCCAATTTGAGTTGGGTTTAGCGATGACAAAGGCAATACGCAATTTTATTTTAAATACTTCTCTACTGAACACACTTTCACGGATTTTAATGTTAAATTGAACACCCCAAGAAATAAATTAGCTCTAAGTACTGTACTTGCTTCTACACATCTTGAGAACGTTTGTTCTAACTGAATAGAAGTTGATAGAAACATTTTAGCATGACTTTTGTAGCATCCCTCCTTACGAGATGGCCTGCCTTATCAAAGCAAAGTGATACCTAAAAGAAAAATCATTAAGTTTTCTTTACCCGAAACTTCCTTCGTTATGACTGTTTCTATTTATTAGGAATAGTGAAGTCTGACCCTATTTAGTTCAGTACGTAGTCACAGTATATATATGTTACATATATTGTTTTTTCAAAGATTATTGTTTTGCGTTATTTTGTTCCATCATATTGGATTCGTACCAATATTTAATCAGTTTCATTCTACCTACGCCGCACTTGATTTTGGGCATAATTTAAAATAAATTCAATAAGTAGTTTTTATATTGATACAACGTCATATTGAATTGGTACCAGTTTATTATTTACCCAAATGTGCCTAGGTCATCCCCATATCACCATAGTCAATCGGGTAAGTAATTTTTTAGCTGTGCCGCGAATAGACAGACCGTCAGATAGACAGACAGGCAGGCAGGCAGACACACGGGCGGGCAGGCAGGCAGACAGACAGGCAGAGATACAGTCAGACAGACAGACAGATAGCTAGACAGACAGACAGACCGACGAAACTGAGAAAACAAGTTTTTCAGCATCTAGGGACCTGAAAAAATCTCGGTAGGTGATATACTTCCCTTTTACGAGGAAAGTAAAAAAAATTAAAATGAAAAATAGCTGTTAGATACATCGTTTATGATGTTTATAAATGTATTAACTGGTGATATGGGACTTATTAAAGGACTACAATATTTTAATGAAACACTGCCGTTAGACCTCTTTGTATTATTATGTTATTGGAGTTTATTATGTAATAACTCAACAAAAATATTCTAAGCGATTATAAATGATCTTTGTATGCGTTTTCAAATTTGTTTTTTTTTCAATTTTGCTTAATGCAATAAAATTTTCCCTGTCTCAGGTTGCTTTCTTTCAGGCACGTAGCCAGGGGTTCTGGGACCCCCCTACCCCGAGACTTTGAACATATGTTGATATAGGCATGTTTCTTACTACTTTTCGTGAGATTTGACCGTTTGGACCCACCCCCGAAATGAATTTCTGGTGTGGATCCCCCTGAACTAAATTACTGGCTACGTGCCTGAAGACGACGAAAGAAAGTCAAAACAGGCAAGAAAACTTAATATTTTTTTATAAATAAAGAATATTTTTTGGTTTGTTGTGGTAAAAATGTCCAATACATCCAGTAATTTGGAAAAATTCAACTCCTTTGCACTTGGTTAAATGTCGGCAACTTTCAGTATGAACACATGATTCATCCTAAAATGCGTAATCCGTTCAAAGTGTCTGCTATCCTTGTGTTAGTTATAATCCCAATTTCGTTGCTTTCGTCCTTTCTGGGTCAGTTTGACGAATGCACTGTCTCAGAGTGTTTTCGTTGTCTAAAGATGACGAACAGAAGTCAAAACAGGCGATAAAATTTTACAGTTCTTTATGAACAAATATTAGGTATTCAACATACGAATGAATGTCCAATGTGAATGAACTTGGTGCGTGCGAATTCAACAATTTGGAAAAGTTCATCAACGCCTTTGCTCATGGTGAAATGTTTGCCCAAGACTTTGTAGTACGAACACACAATTCATCCTAAACTGCCTGCTAAAAAGCCTCACATTAGCTGTAATTATGTTGCAAGGTACAGAGGACATACAAAGAACTAAAATGTGTGCCTGATAAGAGATTAAACGACGTCATATAATATATCTCACCAATCTCAGTCACAAAAGAATTTCTATAAGTATTTTTTATAAAGAGCAGCTAAAAAATCCTTGACAATATTTCAAGGTTAACAAAACTAATTTCATTCTTTTTTTCAGATAAAAGAGGATTTACCGTAAAATATCAAGATATTAAATTTATAGATGAGGTCGAAAAAAATGTAATTTGCATTTTAGATTTAAAATCAGTACTTTAAGAAAAATTCAAATTTATTTTAAAGAAAAACATTTTTGTATTCCGAACTATAATCTTTATAGTATCTAATACAAATGGAAATTTACTCGAATTTTTTAATTTCTATTAACAAAATATATTTTGAATTTTAAAAAAATAATTCGTCGGAAGTGAGTGTTCCATTGAATAAGATGGAGGTCTCTTTATGTTTGGAGAGACTACAAAGACGTATGTACCGTTACATGATATCACGACCGATTAAGCGACAATTGCAATTATGAACTTGAGGAAAACGTGTTGAAAGTTTTTTTCAGCTTATTATCTTTAAACCTAGTAAAAAAAGTTAGGGATTTAAAATTTTCGCATTTGTTAGAATGTGTAGTAACATCCTACTTTTTGAAACTCAAAAATCCGTCACCTTTTGTCAAATTTTAGAAGAAATGTCGCTTAATCCGATATAGTTTCTTTAAGTTAGTAATTTGTTTAGGTACAATATTAATAAAGTTACATAATACAAAAAATTTCTATTTGGAAGATTATAAAGAATTGCAAAATTTACCCAGCTGAGAAATACGAGTGTAAATTAATAAAAATATTAAACTAAGCTGCGCAGGATTTACGTTTCCTATGAAGTAATTTATAGTCATATAAATACGAGGTCTACTCCTATTCAAAATATTACAAAACTTAGCAATACAAAAAATACTAACAAGTTTCATTAAAACAAAAACTCACAAGAAAATTTCTAATTCATTTAATAAGCATTTAGCAACCATCGTCAATATTAAAAAGAACATAATTTGATGAAGAAATATGATTCATTCTTAAAGAAATAAGAAACAAAGAGACCCTTCATGATAATATCGCTTCTAATAATTTTCAGGTTCGAAATCTAATGATATCGTTGGATTTGGATATATCGTGATGGATTCATCGCCAATAATAACTTCATAAAAGTGTTTAGAATCCAAAGAAATGAATTCAAATAAAAACCCAATATCACAGAGTTTATTTAGGTCTCGAAAGGATTGTTCCATTGGCCATAGAGGTTCAAGGTTAGAAGAAAATGAAAATGCAAAAACAACCCCTGGACTTCCAAGACGAGTTTAGTTATATTCACTCCCTGGAAATTGCCTGGGTGTTTCACACTTCTAAATGACTTTTCTTTTGATAAGAAATATCTCTATATCTCTTTTACGATTAACGTGTTTGATGTGTATAAAAATTTAAAATGATACGTACGGCATTTGATTCGTTAATAGAAAACTAGAGTTAAAAAACATGCCTTTAGAACTGATACAGCGCCAATATTTGACACATAACCTGACACTACAAAAATTTGATTTTTAAAATTGATCGTTTTTACGCTTAAATCTGTATTACGTATGTAAATGAGTAATTTTTAAAAAAGAGTTTCCCTCGCTTAATTCTAGTACTCATAATATAAGTAATTGCTAATTACATTCCTCTCAAGATGTCACTAATAACTCAATTTTTAAAATTTTGTTGTTTTACCCGCTATACATAAGGTGATCCAATTATTATTTATTTAGATTAAAAAAAAAGCAACTACTTTCCACTTACTCTGAAATCTTTGCTAGGTCTTACCTCTATACTCTAACCTGTGGCCATGATATATTGATGAATATTGGTATGTATTTGCAGCTCCAACAAAAGTTGTGGTTTTAATTGTGGATGTCAAAAGGGAGAATTAAAATGCTCTAGACTATATAGAAAGGCCATGACTAGTCATGTTTAAATACAGTTACACTTGATATTAATTAATAAAATAGATATTAAACATAAACAAAGAGTGACTGTCATAAATTAACGAATTAAATAATAAATTATTACAAATTCTACCCTAACAACAACCAAAACTACTACAATCGATGAGGAACACCGATTCCTGACTCATTAGAACCTTGGAGTATAAAAGAGTCCGCTATTATTAATATTTAAGAGCCAAGATTATTGCTTAGTTAAGAAATCATAGTATTTGTGTTTAAATCACGTCAAATTGGAATTACTTTCCGACGTATCGCCTGCGACTTCACTACACAATCGCACAAAACAATGAATGAGGTCCGATGAGCAGAGTTCAGGTATTTATACCCGACCTGTTTCTTCCGACGCGTGGCTAACTGTGATGATTTTCACACACGATGTAGCATGTAACCCGCGTCTATATTGAAATTTTCTGAGTGCTTGATAATTTCAATAGATTCTCTAATTTTTCCTTGGCATCTTTTACCTGTTCTGTTGAGTGTTGGTGTTCAGCGACAGGGGATTAAACAGTTTGTTTTTTGCATATAAATATTTCATGTTCCTTAAGTCCAGGAAACATAAACCGTCCATTCCCACCATTACGCAGAAACAAGGAATTTTATAAACTCTGATTGCAACAGAATTATATCTTTTGAGAACTTAAGCTTTGCCCAAATTTTTCGCGTGTATAAACGATTGGTGGATCTCTGCAGAATTTTTGCAACTGGTTGCGTAGCCAATCTAGTTTACAATGGGGATTATTATAATACCTAATCGAACGCCTAATATATTCAATGCAATATCAGTTTGATTTTGAAACATCAGTCATTTTTTCTGTATCGTTCGGAATTGAATTTGCATCACATATTGACCTATGAACATAAGTCCTAAATACTAGTTAATTGAGAATGGATTGTTTTTGAGATGGGTGATGGTGAGAACTAAAATTTAAATATCTATTCACCCATAAAGATGTTCGCTATCGCAGAAGATGGCGGAGATTCCTTGACGAGTCCCGAGGTTTAGTCATAGAAGGTCCCTTGAAAAATGAAGTATTTAGACGTTAAGCATTCTCCTATCAATTCATTTAAAATTAGACTAAGGTTTTTAAGTTGAAATATGTCAGGAATTATAGAAACTGAATCGTCAATAGGCAACATCAAAACTGATAAAAATATCACGGGTCCTAAAGTAAAATCATTAAACTGTTTTGCGACATGTTCAGGATTTTTGATATAAGAATTAGATCGTCCTGTAAATAAGTTTGGGATATTGGCTAAATATTTACCTATTTCGGGGACGAACCTATTGCACTGACGATAGGACATAACGGTACACTGGTTTTATGTATTTTTGGTAGTTCTCCGTAAAATTGAGAAATCTTGGGACCGCTTGGTTCCAATTTCTTTTTCTCTAAGCCTGGCAAATCCAAGGCACTAATAAGACTGCAAATTTTTCTTTTAGTTTTCTTAGTTGGATTCGTCCGTATTGTTCTATAGCTTTCATTCTGAAGTAATTTTCATTTATCGGCATTTAAAATTATAACATCTTCTTTGTTACTGAGGTTCTTTATGGCTGTTTCTTCTGCGGCTGATAAACTGGGAAGTATTTTCACTGTTTCATGTCGAACTGAATCTGCCTGTTCTTGCGGCAAGCAAATTTTGGGATGATATTCTCTACACTTGCTATTATGTCCTGTACTGGAATGGTTCTTTAAACAATTGCAAAGTTTTGTTATTTAAAAAGAACTGATTCCTCTTTTGTTAATGAAATAGATGATAAATTGATTACCGTAGTCTGTTGTGGCTATACTGTCTGGTGTTTGCTGCGCAGAGTTTTGAATTTGTTTTGTTGTTTTGCAGTCAATCATATCTGTTTGCTGAAAGGTGATTTTGTCTAATGTCGAAAATGAATTAATTTCGAGTGTCGAACGTTTGTGTCCAAATCACGGCGCGAAGCTTTGATCCTCTCCCTTACGACAGCCATGCTTGCGCGACTGTAAATGTTTCTCGCAGCCCTTATTGAAACATGGTGGTTAGACTTGAAAAGACTTGGGAACTGTTTCTTCATCAGGACAATAAATAGTTCCCAAGTATTTTCAAGTCAACCACCATGTTTCAGCAAGGGCAGCCAAAAATATATATGGTCACGCTGACAATGACACTATTCAAGGCATATTCAGCAACGCTCGACAGTTGAAAACAATAATGAAAAAATAGGAGTAAAAGAGGTAATTAAAAAAATATTGTGTCAACTTATAATATGGCATATGTTTTATCTACAGAAATCTTATTTCTGAAAAAAAAATAAAAAATCAATATTTAAAAAGTACCCAGTCAATTGAAACTCGTAACAGAGAATTTATACAAACAAAATGTGACAAGTCTGTGTAGCTCAACGATAACAACGTACTAAGAAATAGTAACGGCAAATATTTGAAATTCGTTGTTGTAAGTGATTAATGGTTCTGTTTTAGCGCTTTCCAAGTAATTATCTTCTGTGTTATAATTAATAAGAATTTTATTTTTTAATATCATTATTAGTCTTAAGTGTGTGATATGCAAAAACCTTGAGTATAATTTTTCTAACCTTACATTGCATTAGTAAGGGTAAACAAAAGGACATAGGAATAAACTGGTAAAATTTTGGTACGAATTCAAAATGGCGAAACAAAGGAGGACTAATAAAATTTCTTAAAAAATGAGTCTGAAAAGGACTACTTATTCAACTAATTTCAAATGTTTATCAGTATTTATAAAAACTGGTAAAATATTGATACATACAAATTCAATATGGAGGAACAAAATGGGAGCCTGTTTGAAAAAAAACACTCGGTAAAATTCCTGTGCTCAGAAATTCCCTCGTTATTAATCCTTTCTTTTACTAGGAAAAATAAAGTATGATTCTATTTAGTTTCGCATAGTCATTTAGTCGTTACATTCTAGAGGACATCCTTATGATCGAAATTTAGGGTAATTGGGTAAAACTCTAAAGGAACTTAACCGACAATTCCTTCTTGAATTCTTTCTTTTGTCTATAAAAATAAAAGAAACATTTATTTAATGGCACAAATGGAAACTAAAAAATCCGAGTAAATGAAATGTACCGATTTTTCTGGATAAAATATATAAGCTTGGTATAACATAATATATTATTATCAAAACGCGGACTTTAGTTGTAGGTACTAAAACACCCTATTTAAAATGTATTTTTCTTTATCTTAAACGTTCTCATCTAGTTCCTATTTTAAATTTTAATAACATAAAGGCTGTCCAAAATTGAGATATTTGCTATAGGATTTTTTGGGATTTAAAAAAAAAGTGGCTGTATTTTTTTTTTCGATATAGGTAGTATAGGTATAGTCTTAAGAAAATTTATATAATAATTCATATTATATAATTTTGTAACAATATTTTATCATAATTTTTTTTCTTTAATTGGTCTGAGCCTAAAATCCAATGCTCAGATGTAAGCAAAAATTTAGGCAGTTATCATTTTTTTACACTATCAATGTTTTATCTTTGTTCTTCCTAAGTTACGACTGGTGCCAAATTAAGGCAAAAATCTGTTTCAGTTTCTTTACATGTCAGTACTTGCACGCTTTTAAGGTTTTCTGTTTTACGTTTCTATACGGAATCCTAAAAACGCCTGATTTCTGTCTCTATTAACCAGATGCTTGAAGTATAAAAATTTAATATTTCTTGGTGTTTAATTTATGAGGCGTAGATTAAAAATGTCGTTAAATCATCAAGAGAATAAAGCCGTTTTGGTTTAATTTATTATCGATGATTTTGCGGCATACACCAGAAAACGTATTACAGGAAAACTTGGGCAATAAATTGTCAACACCTAGAAATTTAATTTTTTGTGACTTTGCGATATATTCCATACGTTTGTGTTAGGCTAGAATAAACTAACATAGGTGCTAAAAATATTATTTATCATTCTCTTAAACATAACACACTTATAAAATAAAGCCTTTAATTTTTATGACGTTGTCCAGCTACAATATTTTCTCAAACAGTATTAAAATATTATATGTACATAAAAATCCGTAAATTGTTGGCCTATACCCAAAACTTCTCTCGTAATGGATTCTAGAACTATCAGTACTTCAAGTAAAGTACTTGGAAAAGTCATTCAAATACTTTTTGGTATTTGAAATACTGTACTTCAAATACATTTTTAATAGTAAATGTTTCGGTCAAAATCGAAAACAGAGGCGTTACGTCGAAGAATATAATATAAATGTGATTTGTAATTGGAGAACGGGATAAATTAGATACAAAATGTTTAATTTTTATGGTGTTACATCAGTATGGCAAGAAATCAAAATATTCAATTAATTAAAAACTAGTATAGTTAACAGATTATTTGGTTATAAATGTCCCACTAATGTTCGTATTTTTGTAGATATAAAAAAAATTAAATTAAAAGTTTCTTCAAATTGTATTTTTTTATAGTGCAGTTTTCGTATAGTATACACCGTGTCTAAGTTTTCTTAAATCAACATCAACTTTGGATTTTAAATGCAAAACCGTGTATATGTCAGTCAAATGGGTCTCTTCCTGCTGATTATAAAAATATACCAGGTTTAGTAGTTTTCTCTATAGACATCCAAGAAAGGACCCGCACAATCCTGATGGGAAATGGCGTTCAGTCAATTTTCCTGAAAATTGGATATGTTGCTGTTCTCGACCTCCTGATCAAAGGTTTTCATAGGCACACCTCAACGCTGCAGCTAATTTTTGATATACAGGGTTTTAAACTTCGACGAAATCCCATAAAAAATACAGAAAACAGGATGAAGCATAATAAGCATTTTTAACATATTTAGCTTATAGTGCTCCCAAAATAAAAAAAAAGATTGATATTTTATTGTTTCCGAGATACATGCTGTTATATTGTAAACGTTATTCGTTCTGTATCTCGGAAACAAAGAGTTCTCGGACTTATGTTTCTATTAATCTTTTTTCTTATTTTGGGGAATACTATACACTATATATGTTAAGCAGGACTATTCAGTGTCATGTTGTTTTCCGATTTATTTTATATGGAAAAACCCTGCCATAAAAGGCAATGCGTGTCATAAGAGAAGGGGAAATAGGAGGGAATGAGAGAGAGACAGAACACGTTCTACTACATAGTTGAGTCCATAGGCGCCCAAAGCGGGGAGGCAAGGGGTGCAGTTGCCCCACCCTGTATTTTGGAAAATGTTCTCAAGCCGCTTAACTTGCATACTAAAGACACACCACGCTCCTGTATTTGAACATTGTTGCGCTCTCTGGACATTGCTGAACTGGAACAAATTGCTTCTAATAGCAGGGTTTTTTATTGACTTGCACGTAAGTGGAAAAAATATCTAACTGCTTCACTAAAAAGTTTGAGTTGCTATAACGACGTACGTCATATTTGTAAGTGTCTTTTAGATATTAATATAGCTAATAAAAGTGACCCCTTAAAATGAAATTGTATAGACTTTTTTCGATATTTTGTTTTCTGTGCGCATAATTATGCGATATTAATCATTTTTATAGTTGTGTTTATTCGGCTGTATGCTCAAGTTTTTGACAAGACTATTACAAATGTTTTAATCTATATACTTGGTTTGAAGTTACAAAAGAGTTTTAAAATATTTCTGTTGTTTTTATATATATTTATATTTACCCCTTCATGATTTTTTCTACTTTAACCAACTTGGTTTTGTTACGATTTTAATAATTCAGTGATAAAAATTACTCCGCACAAATGTCAAAATTTGTATATTTTACGCAACAGTATACAGCGTGTCCCAGATTCGCTTCTCTATATAGGGATCTCGGCTCCTAAGGTTAAATGGGGAAAGTTTTAGAGAAAACTTATTGCATTCGATATCTGGCTTCAGATTTACGATCGATCAATAAGTTTGGGAAATATCGGCGAAAAACCGAAAATGGCGGATTTCGTTTTTCGCTAGTATATCCAGAACGGTAAATTTGACAGCTGTCAAAATGTGACATTATTCGGACACATTTTTAAGACAAATAAGATGGCGTATACGACACGTCTTCATTGTTTTTTGTTAACCCGCAACCCGCCTCAACTTTCATTTTTCTTATGACCGCCATATTGGATTTTTCAATTTTTGGAAAGAGCCTAAAATTTCCAGTCTAGTAATATTTCACAAGTGCATTAAAGATTTTAGTGTCATCAAAATATCACACTCCCTAAATTAGGTTTCAATGTTTTTAAAGGAGGCCATGATTTATTTGTCACAAGATTACATTAATAAGTAAGTAATGTATTGAACGCATTGAATTTTCAATACAACATGAACGTAAATAACGACTTAAAAAATCTAAATGAGCTTTAACTACTTTGTAAGTGGGTAACATTAAATTACAAATCTGCAAAATGACATCCATTTGCATCGAGACATTTTTGACAATTGGTGACTGTGTTTCGTACAACCCTGGTAAGTGTATTTCGATTAATATTTCTAAATGTGTCCAGAACTCTTTGTCTCAGGATTTCTATGGTCACGGGGGGATCAAATTCATAGATTTCATTCTTCGTGTGACCCCAGAGGTAGAAATCCAAGGGCGACAGGTCAGGGGATCTAGGAGGCCAAGATATTGGACCATTTAAAGAAATTATTCTTTCGTCAAACTGCTCTCTTAAGAAGTTCTTAACTTGAATGGTATTGTAAGCTGGACATCCGTCTTGTTAAAACCAAGTTCTTTTTAATTCATCTTCCGTTAGAATAGCTCGTAAGGCTGGTACAACCTGGTTTCGCAAAAGCTCTAGGTACCTCTGCCCGTTTAGGTTGTAGTCAAACAAAAATGGTCCAATAAGTCGATTTCCTGAAATGATTAATAAATTATAAATAGGTGCCCAATAGTCAAGGGCGGCAGGGTCGGCCGGGTGGTACTAGAAACATAAATTATAAAGGGAAAATTATCTTTATTAAAAAGTAGATATTTTCTTTCCAAAAATAATTATAGAAACATCCCGTAATGAATGAGCTTGTATACAGTTAAAACTTATTCAGCTTTATTATGAAAACGAAAAACATATTTGGTTAGCGGGAAGTAATAGCCGTAATAATTTATTTTGTTGGTATTGCATATTAATTGCGGAAATACTAAATCAATTTATTTCAGTGATGTAATAATCTTAAAGTAGTACACCGTGCCTTAATAAAACATAAAATATCAAAAGAACAAACCCCTTGCGCTTTAAAATTTACATTATTCGGAAATACAGCTGAACGCCTTTCTATAAATCATAATGAAAATCGAAAAATAATTCGACATTTGATTAATATGGTATTGTTTTCATAACGCAAGAACTAGGCTTCCCGGGTAATAATAAATCGTTAAATTCAGACAATCAAAGTAATTTTAAAAAATTAGCTAAATTTGCAGAAAATTTAGATAAAGTGTTAATAAATTTATAGAACCCAGTTCTATTTTTATAGGTTCTTCGAAACTACAATACAAAATGATTGAATAAAACTGTAATACAATATCAGAAAAGCAAGTTGACTGACTAGAGTAGAACGTTTTTCTTTTTTTTTATTAGATTATACTCTTTTAGTATCATTAAAGAACTAAACGAAAAAAAAAATATTGACCATCATTTGGCGCCTATTTAAAAAAAGTTAGATTAACTTACCAATGATCCCACACCAAACGTTACTTCCAAATCTGATCTGTAGACGTCTCTCTGCCACTTCGTGAGGATTTTGCATGATTTGACAATGATGACGGTTGTGTCTATTAAAAACTCCACAATTCGTGAACCTGCTCTCATCGGACCACAAGACATGATTTACAAAATCAGGATTTTCATTACATCTCCTAGTATACCACTCACAGAATGGTAGTTATTCTTTTTTAAAACTCTCTGTACTGTTGATTTTGGCACATTAGTTTCTACAGTTCTTAACGATCCACTAGGGTTTTCGTTGATACCTTGTAAAATGTTTCTGTCTCTATTTTCATTGTTATTATCGTATCCGCTTCTAAGTTGTTCTGAGGCACCGTGGTTAATTAGATTAACTACGATTTTCCTGAATTGGGTTTTATGCGGCTGCCGTCGGTCGTGCGGGGTACATCTCCAAATACCTTGCTGAGGTAACGTCTGCGTTTCTGTATGATTGAAAGTACAGAGCTAAAATGTCAACCTTTTCTTCATTTAAATACGGAATGCCGGCCATTTTCTATAGGTTTTGACAATTTATGTGTCAGATTTATGAATTTATTGGGATAAAAGCGTACCTACTACTTATTAAAACACGGCTTTGATACTTTCAACTATTTAACTTAACGTCAAAGTCAAAATCTAATTTTGTTACAGATAAATCATGGCCTCCTTAGAAAAGCATTGAGAGCTAACATTACTTTAAATCATGGCCTCCTTAGAAAAAACTAAAACCTAACTTTACGAAGTGTAATATTTCGATGATACTAAAATTTTTAATGCACTTGTGAGATATCACTAAACTGGAAATCTTAGGCTCTTTCCAAAAATCGAAAAATCCAATATGGTGGCCATAAGAAAAATAAAAGTTGAGGCGGATTGCGGGTTAACAAAAAACAATGAAGACGTGTCGTATACGCCATCTTATTTGCCTTAAAAATGTGTCCCAATAATGTAACATTTTGGCAGCTGTCAAATTTACTGTTCTGGATATACCGGCCAAAAACGAAATCCGACATTTTCGGTTTTCCCCGATATTTCCAAAAACAATTGATCGATCGTAAATCTGAAGCCGGATATCGAATGCAATCAGTTTCCTCTAAAACTTTCCCCATTTAACCTTTGCTGTAGGTATAATAGGAGCCGAGATCCCTATATAGAGAAGCGAATCTGGGACACACTGTATGTAATTATGAAACTAAAACATAACAACCCAACGTTAATATTTATTTTTATTTTAGTCTACACAACTCAAGTAAATTGTCTAACTTGGTCGACAAACAAAACGATATTGACTATTGGTTATATTTACATTATGCTTTGGTAGTGGCAAAGGCCGATTAAATGTACTCCGAATAGACTGTTCAACAAATGGAAAATAAATAACTTTTAAATGGATCTCAGTATTGTATTTCCGAAGGAATCCATCGAGAAATATGAACAATTTCATGTCAAAACCGAAAATACATCGTAGAAAATCTTCATTTAACTAAAAAAGTCCCATGAGAACAGAATAGTTCATATAAGTAATAACAAACAAAAAAAAATATTTAATTAAATGTATTTGCCATTTTCATAAACATATTGGTTCGTGAAATACTTTTTAATACTCCAATTACAATTTTTCCTTCAAATATCTGTTACAGTATTTGAAATACTAAACAAAGTACTTGAATTACTTTACATGACAAAAATACAATTACCAATTACTTGATACTTCAAATACCTTTAAAATTTGAAAGTACTTGTTGCTTGATTTGTGTTGATGATTTGGTAAGTATTTGGTACTCGTACTTCAAATACTTTTTTTCAGCACTTGTGGAAGGTCTGATTCCATCACATAATTATATTACTATATGCATAAAGTTCTTTGGTAATACCTTTATGTACAATCTTTAAATTTAAATATATTTCAATTTTTATGATCAAGTGAAAGATTCATTACAAGGAAAGTTCTGTTAAAACAGCTTTACTTATTAGTTAACCAAAATATCTAAAGTTTGCATGATAACAAAAGTTTCGTTTTAATAGGAAGAGAAAAAAAATTACAATTTATATAAGCAGGGTTTTGCTTATATTCTGAACGAGGTCTACATGCTGTTATTATAAAAGATAGGACAAAATGCAAAAGCTTTATGGTTTTATCAGAACCGCTAAGAGTTGCTAAAAGACAAGCAGTTCGCAATTTGAAAGCAAAAAAGAGCATCATTTACATTTGTCTACAAAACTCTTTATAAATATACACGTTTTAGAATTATTTAAAGCCAGTGTGTTTGAGATTTCAGTAACTCCAGAAATTATAGTTATTCAATATAATGTGTAGATTAAAATACAATGTAAATCGGTAAATATATATATATATATATATATATATATATATATATATATATATATATATATATATATATATATATATATATATATATATATATATATATATATATATATATATATATATATATATATATATATATATATATATATATATATATATATATATATATATATATATATATATATATATATATATATATATATATATATATATATATATACTCAGTCAAACATTTATCTTGGCGCACTCCGCCTTTTGGTTCCGTCAGGTTGAATTCGTACCGTAATCCTATATCACATTTTTGCTAAATTTAATTCGAATAAGAAGTTTTTTTTACGTTGATTTTTTAAATCTTTTATTTTAACTTTGCCAGTTTATCTCTATCACACTAAATGATTACACAAAATTTGAAATTATTAGTTTTTCAGGCTGATTTCTTAAATATTTTATTAGGCCGTCATTTTGTATTGCTGTCTTAGATTTATACCAAAATGTTACCAGTTCATTCATATGTAACACTTGACAATTTTTGTGCAAAATTTGAGGCAAATTGGATAATCAGTTTTTTAGTAATACTTTCTTAACTTTTCACTAGGCCACCATCTTGTTCTGCCATATTAGATTTTTACCAAAATATTACCAGGAAATCCCCACCTTGATGTTTGACCAAAATTTGAAGTCAATCGGGTAAGTAAATTATGAGCTATGCCGCGGACTGACAGATAGACACACAGACAGATAGACTGACGGAATTGATAAAACATATTTCTTTAACATCTAGTTACACTAAAACGTGAAGATATGTAAAACCTGGTGATTTTTTCACGATTACAAACATTTTATTTGACCGCGAACAGGCACACCGACCGACCGGACCGACGGAATTACGACCCTGAAACGTGAAGATCTGAAAAAATCTCGAAGGGTGATTTTTACACGATTAAAATACTTCCCTCACGATGGAAGTAAAAATGTTCAAAAAAATTAACAACCTACTGCAAGGAAACTGCTGGACACATCAGGCGCACAAAACAAAAAATATTTTTTGTAAAATTTAGAGTTACATAATTTCGCAAAAATATTTGTAAATATTTTTTTTAGCACGCGATTACGCAGTTCTTCTAGTTTCGTCTCTTTGAACCGCACTCTCCAGTTTCCAGGTCTACCATATTATACAGAGTATCCCTGAATTATTAGCAAAAGTGTGTCCCTTCCAAGACTCTTAGATCATTTTTGTTTTGGAAATTTCTTTTCATGTCAAAATGATTCAGTGCAAAAAAAATCCGCGATTTTGCCTATTTTCATTTCTTTTTCGAATAAAAGGATTAATGAAATGTAAATGTAAATTGATTGATAGCTCAACTGTTTTTTGCAGAAAAACACAGGCATAAGTGAATTTGGACTCAGAAGTAATCCCGCTAACGTAATTGTTATAAACATAATATGTAAGTTGGGGCAAAACCAAAAGATCAGCAATTTAATAAGAAGCTATACAAAGTTATAACTTTTTCAAATCTCACTACTAGTCTTCAAGTGTGAAGTACATAATTCAAAATTATTGATTCCCGTACCAGTATTGTGTAGACAAGACCATTTTGCCAAAATGGGTTTCTGGTTTTAATGCTAGCTGGACTAGTCTCGAAATAAACGATTCACCTGTTAAACGGTTTTTTTTTGTTATTGTAGAGGATCAATTGGCTGGACCAAGTTTTGTAATTTAGTTCGGTCCCACTTCTCTCTGAGAGATTGCGCTGAAACTTAGCACATTTATACAGTTTAAGATAACAAGACATTTTTACACAATATAAGTTAAGATGGAGGTGCCAAAATGGCGGAAACAGTTTGCCAATTATGGTCTGATTCCACTTAAAATGAAAATATAAATTTTGACGGATTGCTCGATTCCGAAGTATATGTCCGAAAACGCTTCGTTTCCAAGATACGAGGTATTAGTGTTCTGTGCCTCTTACATTTCTAGTTAATATATAATTGAAATTTAACACAGGATAAACCGTAATTGTCTATAAAATAATCATAATTTGTTATACAGAGTATCACTTTTTGGGGTCACGACCGCTTTGACCGCTCCAAAAAATTTGCTGCAGAGACACCTTCTTGATACTCTTATAGAATGTTCTACTTTATTTTACATTTTATATCTCTTAGACTCTTTTGATATCTTGTACCGTTTTGAAATAATTTGGAAAAATGCTTTTAACAATATACACAGTTTCAATGGTTTTTACAAACTGCTTTTTACAAGCCAAAAATTATTAAAAATTACGATAATTTTAAACACACTTTTCTAAATCACAAAATAGTGCAAGATATCAAAAAAGATAAAGGGATATAAATTTTGTAAAATAACGCAGGAAATCCGATATTAGCTAGTCCGACAAAAGTTACACACTGACTGTATTATGACAATTTTATAGACATTAATTACAGTTGATCGTATGCCAAATTTGAATTAAATTATCTAGAAACGTACGAGGAAAATCAGTAAAACTAGAAAAAAATATGCATCTTCAGACCTATGTTTATAGAAACTTTTTTATTATTTCCACAAGTAGAATATCCCCTTCTAATATTGGACCGAAATTTTCGGACATCCCTGTATAGTCATTACATTAAAAGTAAGAACAAGAGTTTTCTCATATAATTTTTAATTGAGCATTTTTTCTTTTCTTTGGATCATCCTCTAGAGTGTCCAAATTGGTGATGGATGTATTAGGATGTCCAAGTAAAACGATTAATTAAATTGTCCATATCGGTGTTTCCATTTAAAATTCATATTTTTCAACCAAAGTTCGAAGTCGGTCAATCCGGAAAAATTCAGATGTTGATTTTAAGTGAAATCAGACCATAAATGACAATATCATTCGACCATTTTGATATCGCTGCCTTATCTTGTATTATGTACAATAGCAAAAAAAAACACGTTCAAAAGGTGAGCCGTTTACTTTGTATATACATAGTGTAGCTAGTAATAAAACCAAAAACCTGTTTTTTGGCAAAATGGTTCTGTCTACCCATTAACCCCTGTCTGTCCATTAACCTTCGTATTGTTCTTAAGTCATTTTGGCTTGAAAATTCATAAAACACGCTGTATAATATGGTAATTATGGAATCTAAAGAGCGTGATTTTAAGAGATGAAATTAGAAAAATTGCGTAATCACATGCTAAAAAAGTTAATTCGAAATCTTTCGTTTTGAAATTATGTAATTTTAAATTTTCCCAAAATTTTTGTTTGGTGCACTTGACGTGTCCAGCAGTTTATTTGCATTAATTAAAATATAATAACTAGCTTAAAAGTAGAGGCAGCGAACTCCCTAGATGCAACCATTAATTATTTAATTTAAAACATAGATTCATTAAAAAATTCCTCTTTTAAAAATACTAGTCATTATAAACCCACATAAAAGTTCCTTTGCTTATTACAAACGAATAATTGGATGGGCCCTACTCAAGACTATGTTGCTTTATTACGTACAACGTCGGTATTTCCAGGTTTCCGGATTTCTCTTTCTCTGAAACTCAGTGGTAAGTGAATTATGAGATTCGAGAGCTTTGAAGTTGGTTTTATGTTATTTTTACGGTTGGTAAGTTGTCTTAATTTTAAATGTATGCTTGTAGTAAAGATGATTTAATGCATTTTCTACGAGGTGAAGTCGATTTTCAGAACCCATACATCTAGCAGCATAAGTTTAGTTAAAGATAATTACCATTTCTGAATAAGTTAAAAAACGGTACCTAATATTACAAAATAGAATTAGCCGCTCAAAATCTTAGTATAAAAATCCCTGATTTAAAATATTACAAAATACCGGCCGGCAAAATCTGTTTCGAGAAAATTTTTCTTCATTCAATAATGTTTTTTTAGTACAAAGGTGTTTTGTTACAAGAAAAATAACGTTCTTGATGAAATTACCAGTTCCTTTTGAATAAATATTTCTTAATTTATTTTTCTCTTCTTCCAAGATACATTTTGGCATACAATTTTAAGCATTTCAAACAATATCTTTATCATTGATTTTAAAATCGTTTGAGTCTTACTTGAAGTCCGCACGCCATGTAAACAAAACGGATGATGAAGAGGTGACATTTGGCCTCGTTTCACTGTTACTGAGTTGTATAATCTTGATTGATAGTGAGTGTGACGCACATTTGAAATATTTCATTACCCTCATACATTATATGTGCACAAGTAGGAAAGTATCAAATTGCCGGAATGATCTTATATATAAGCAAGTTAATTTCAGTATTGCGTGGAATTAGCTCAGAAGAATAAGTTCTTCTGACAAATCTTGGTTAAAAAGAATTGATATTATTTATAAATGTGGCTTATTTGGGTCAAATGAATTTTTTCTCCTATTAAAGTGTCTATTAATTTGAATCAAGAAATAAGTTAGATCAAATCAACAACATTGGTCTTGTTACAACAAAGTTTTATGTCCTTTTCCTTAAATGGAAATACCTCTTAAGTAAATTATACTGCATGCAATTAATGTGATGTGATCATGCCAAAAGTAATCTTTGACTTTAAGAGATTAATAATGTTTCAGTGGAATTAAAATGGCAAGGTTATTTGTTCCCCATTCTACGACTATATGAAGGCCCTGGCTTAAGAATAAAGTCATTAGTTTAATCTATCATTTACTTCGGTGTTGGAAAAAAAACATGTTGGTGTGGAGTGTACTGTCGTCAGTTGATGTGTAGGAGAACTGAAGTAACGCCAATACGGAACCCTGTAGAACGCAGTGAAATGAATGACCACCAATCACTAAGGAAATACTTCTATACAATTTTTTTGGGGGAATACCATAGGCAAAATATTGTTAAGAACAACGTTATGCCAGTCTTGATTGCGTGCTTTTAACATGAGCTTCCCCATAAATTTCGATGGACTGCTCCATTTATAGGTTACGAAGATATACCGTCGTAACCCATAAGACGGAAGAGTTCTAAACTTTTTTTTAGGTATAGGCTGTACAAGTGCAGATTTCCAGTTGTTGTGGAAAACGCCCTTAACAAAGGACACTTCGAATAACCTGGTCAGGATAGGGATCAATTTTATTCAAAGAGGCACTTTTTTAGAACTATGGCCGAAATACCGTCAATGCCGAATGAGTTTTTGGTAATAAGTGTTTTAAGAATACGTCGAATCCTTTTAACCCTTAAGATATTTTCATGAATATTGTATGGCTAAGCCGGTACTGATGAGACGGGGAAATGAGGGGAGGAGAGAAATTAAACTGGAATTTGGGGCAAATTATTTTGCAAAAAGTTCAGCTTTTGCCTTAGACGTCGAGATGATTTTATTACCAGAAGTTAAGTGTGGAAGGGAGCATTAGCAGAATGTTTTTACAAAGCGGCTTACAAGTTTTGTCAAGAAACAATTTTGCCTATTATGAGTGTGGCATGTGTTGGCGTCCAAATTTGTAATTCTTATCGGTTTTTTATAGTCATTGTCTAAAATCTGCTAGTACTGCTCCTAGTAAGCTGATAGTATTTTAGATTATCCGCCGAAATTAACTGTAGTCCTTGGCATAGTAATACTTAACAACAATTTGGATCGTCTCCAATACCACTGAGTTGTTTAAAACGTAGTAGCATGCAATTTATATCTGTGTTTCAGTACCTTAAACTACTATTATTTAAGTTATAAAAGTTACGGCTCTTTTAGTCACATACAGTGAAGGGAGATTAAGGCAACCAAGGTAAAGTGTAACGCTTCGGTTTACTTAGTTAGTTACTATAGGTGAAGAAAAACTTAGGTTAAATGGAAAAATCGTTCGATTTAATCGATAATGCTCTTGTAATGAATCGTCACTTTCCGAACATGTTAGGCACAAAGCTTTTTTCTATGAGCTTGAGAAAAATTATTTAGTTTTAGTAATTATTTTACGCCTTGTGTATTTTCAATATGACATGGATGAAGGTAATTGTTGCTTATTGCTGCAATCTGGAAGAGGTATCCTGGTTCTGGAGGTCAATTGTTTGCTGATTGCTGCAATTTTGGAGGATCAGACGTACATTTTGTTTTTTATTTTGTAAAGACTCCCTAAATCCTGAGCTTCACGCTGGGCAATGTTTTAGGCGGACCTCAGCTTCTCATCTAGTAGACTGCGGAGTAGACATCACGAATGTACGTAGATGTTTGTGCATAATTTGAGGTAAATTGGATACTTAGTTTTTTAGTAATAATATTTTTAATATTTCACTAGGCCGCCATCTTTTTTTTATTATATATTGAATTTTTACCAAAACATTACCAGGTCATTCCCATAATTTTTGACTAAAATTTGAAGTCAATCTGATGAGTAGTTTTTAAGCTATGCCGCAAACTGACACAGAAAAACAAACCTACAAACGAACTGAAGGAATTAATAAATCTTATTTTTTGGCATATAGGGACGCTAAAACGCGGAGATATGTAAAACCTGAGAGGCTGATTTTTGCAGATTACAAACATTCTATTTGGTCGCCAAACTAGTTTCACTAGTTCATCTCTATACTACAATTAGTTATGTTAGTTAGTTTTTTCGGGCTGAATTCCTAAATATTTTATTAAGCCGCCATTTGGTTCCTTTATCTTGTATTCATACCAAAATGTTACCAGATGATTCCTACACAGATGTGGAAAACCTGAGAGGGTGATTTTTTCAAATTACAAAAATTTTATTTTTCCGCCATTTTGTTCAGCCATCTTGAATTAGTACCACATTTTTACAAATTCATCTCTATACTACAATTGGTGGCACACAATTTGAAATCTTCATTAGCTAGTTTTTTCAGCATGATTTTTTAAATATTTTATTTAAGCCGCCATTTTGTTCCGCCATCTTGTATAAGCACCAAAATTTTACCAGTTTATTTCTACATAATATTTGATTTTTGAGCAAAATTTGAGATAAATCGGAAAAGCGCTTTCTTATTAATAATTTTTTTAACATTTCACTAGGCCGCTATTTTTTTTGCTATATTGGATTTTTACCAAATTATTACCGGGTCATTCCCATATGACCCTTAATTTCTGACCAAAATTTAAAGTCAATCAGATAAGTAGTTTTTGATCTATGCCGCGAACAGACAGACAGACTGACCGACGGAATCGAGAAAACATGTTTTTCGTCATCTAGGGATCCTGAAATGTAAAGATCTGAAAACATTTCGAAGAGTGATTTTTCACGATTACAATACTTCCCGTTTACGAGGAAAGTACTAAGAAAATGCGTACATATATATTCACGTTAGTAAATAACTGCAGACAGAATTAAGCATGCTTCATTTTTTATTTTGATAAAAATAAGGATTAACGACCAGGGAACTTCCAGGCGAAGCTAGTTCACCGGTTTTTCATCCGATACTACAAAATTTCCTATTCTGTAATAAAGCTTGAATCTTAAATTAACATATGCAATGCATATTTTTGGGTGGATTAAATAAACTAGATATTGTAGTCAATTACTGCCTGATGTAACAAAATAATAATATAATTAGGTTTTTAGAAATATTTATAATCAACAGCAAAACTTATGGTTCGAGCGGGGATCGAACCCGCACCTCTGGATCACTAGTCCATCGATCTAACCAATTGCGCTATCGTACCACTGATAAGTAATTCGTTAGAACTTGTACATATTCAAACCCACCAGTATCATTGTAAAAAACAATTTACTTCAATACATAAAAAGTTTAAATTTATAATATCGTTTAGCAAATATACATAAGGCGCATTCAAAATGCAGCACGGCATTTCCAGATCTATCATTTGCTATTACTTAATAAGGCGATCAAAACAAGCGAACAGATTTTTCTAAGGCTAAAAATGGAACACGCGAGAATTGAATAATTACCTCCAGTTTGTTTAAAATTATGCAAAATAACTTCTGTAGAAATAAAGTAGTATAATTTATGACTGCTCGTTTATGTGTGGCTATGGAATTATCTAATTAAAGAATGTATTAATTGCAGTGTGTCGGGTTGTTACAAAACTAGATCAGTTCTTTTGGTCGTAGTCATATCAATTTGTGCTTATTAAGGAGTCTAGTGGTTTACGAATACGTCTTTTTTTGCTGTAAAATATATCTATTTTATATTCGGGGCAGGGCTTGTTTTTATTTATGGGGGCCTTAAACCCATATCCAAGGTGGGGCCCCAGTCAGATTTTTTTAAAGCTAAACTACATTAATTTTAATAACTTATTAAGCACTCTTCAGGAACCAACATAAAAGATATAAACAGGAAATTATACAATACATAAATACACAAATGTCCAGACAGATATTCTGATAATATTTTTAGAATATCCTGGTGATAATATTCGAATATTATAGATTTTTCTGTAGTTAGATATACGTTGTATGTTAAATATTCTATATATTTTCTAAATAGAAGACTTTTTAAATATTCATAGAATATTCGGAGAATATTCTAAGGGTATCCCCAAATCTAGTATGAATTGCTGTACGAATAGTTTGCAAGCAAATGTACAAAGAAAAGGGTATACTGGGTGGTAATTATTATAATGCACTCCATTGCTATGCACGTAAGTTTCGAGGCAGGTTTAATTAGAGCAAATGTCACATATTGGGGTCTTTTTCAAAATACGGCTAGAACTGCAAATCAGGTGTAATAAAATTTGACCTTTAAGCTCTGTTTCTTCCACCAAATACCCTAGCCGAGTGTATTCTGTGTTTTTTAGTGTTTCTAGCATATGGTGTTTTCTATACCTTCACAATCAGAAAGCAACGATAAGCTTCCTTTGCATGTCTGCGGCCAAAAACGAAGAATTATCGGTTTTCTTCGGTAACCGATATCAAACGTTTAAACACGAAAAATGGAGGCTTTCTTACACAAGTTAAACGCATGACTAAACGTAAACACAATCCAAAAATGCCTGTTTATATTACATAACAAGTGTTAAAAATGGTAGTTTTCAAACGAGGAGGTATTTAGTACGAAGCGTTAACCGAGTACGGATGTAGTACCTAATTCACTATAAGTAAGACATCACGTTACTTCTAGAACTGCCAAGAATATTTAGAAGCGTGTCAGTTATGCATTAGTTAGAGAAAAGCTTAAGGCAATAGGCTACAATCTAGATACAAATGCCCGTAAACTACTAGAATTTTACCTGAAATTAGCTTTTAGTCTTGAAGGAACCATATTTGCATCACCAACGCAAAGGCAGAAAAAATCCATTAAGAAGTTCCACTTAAACAACAAAAGAAGTTTGAAGCACTCCTGAACAGAAAAAAACCCAGTGTAGAATACAGTTATCAACTTGTCGTCGAAGCTGTTAACCGAAGCAGAACATTCCATTCTTTCCAAAGGCCAAAAATTCGTAACAGCACCGGATAGCATTACCGTAGAAGACATAGTATCCTGCGTTGAAGCCGCAATCAGAAGACTACCAGTGGACCAAGCCGATAAATTCAGATATGACACAGCAAAAATCATTAAAAGCCACCGAAGTCGAATCTGCCTGCAGGCAAAAACTCAGCGATGAAGATATTAAATGAAAATGCAAATATTCTGGTCCTTCCAGCACATAAAGGCAATGCCACATTCGTTAGGGTCAGAACGGAATACATTGAAAAGATAACTCAACTTTTTGACAACAATACCTTTAAGGTTATGCAGTAGAATAAAGAGACGTATCACCAATCTGATTAACACATCCAGTCTACCACCAGCGGAGCAGAAATCATTAAAACCAATCAGCTCTAAGATTACCAGGTTCTACGTCTTCCTAAGATACCCAAGAATAATGTACCACTTGAACCGATCGTCAGTGCAATAGACTCGCCCACATACAAACCAAGTAAATATATTTCAAATTTTCTTAACCAATTTAATGAAAAAAAAAAGATTATTTTATAAAAAAAACTCCAATTGGATTCCGAAGATATTTTGATCAGTTTCGGTGTAGAATCACTATATGCAAATGTTTCTCTCAACAACAATCATAATAATCTTGATAAGAACTTAATAGACTTAGTGGAAGCTTGTCTTACATCTACTTATTACATTTTCAAGGAACTTTCTTTGAACACACTTCAGGGGCAGCTATGAGATCTCCTCTATTACCTGTGGTAGCGAATATCTTTACGGAAGCCTATATTGCACTAACATCCGTTTCATTAAAACCAAAACACTGGTTCAGATATCCATTCTAAAATGTTTTAAAAACAATAACTGAAACATGACATATTTTATGTTTAAAATATGGATAAAATAAGTCGATCAGCAAAGAAAAAAGTTCTGTGTTTTTAGTAACTATTACAAAAAAAGACATTTATTTGGCATTAAAGATTAATGAAGCTGCTTATACAAACAGCGATAAAAAATAAAAAAACGTGCCTGTTGAAAGATAATAAAACAAGTTTTTGGTAATTTTTGATACAAAAAATAGTTCATCTAACATTAATTGTCTTTAAAAATGTACAACTTATGATAAAATAATCACAAAATAGTGTAAAACACTTGGGCACATAAAGGTTACAAAAAACCACCAACCTTCTTAGTGAAAAATTGGGTCTTGACCGCAATGAATGTTATTATTCTATTCCATGAATTATTCCAAGGGTTTTAGGTAAAGTCGGGAGCGTAATTCCCGCGATTTACTATGGGGTTAATAAGTTTTCGAGTTCAGCTGCATAGATATTCGGCACACAAATTCTAACAATAAGAAGAAAATACGAATTTAACGACCATCGAGTAGCGGATGCCGCTATTAGTACAAGAGCCGACTAGACTATGCTGATACACTATCTGAAATGCAGTAGAGTTTTGGGTGAATAATCACAGCGAAAGACCAATTTCTTTGACTACTAAGAGCCGAGAAACAAAAAGGTCACTTCCAGTTGCTTTTCTAAAGTTCTAATTATAAAAATTTCCTGGCGTTCTATCAGGGTTTAAATAAATAGTTTGGATGTGTACAAAATTGACTGTCCAGTCAAAGTTGATTAATTTTTGGGTAGTACATATGTGGAATGCGTTAGCATTAAGATATGACTTAAATAAAAGCTCTTTACGAATACTACAAGAAACATTGACTGCAAACTTCCCTGGTAGGGATGCTTTGTGCTTCATTAAAAGATGAAATATGAGAAGCAAAAACTACTAGAATCCTTTTTTTTTGTCTGCCAATTTGAATTGTGACAGAAGGCAAAGTTCAATAATTTTCGGGTGCTGCCTAAATGGAATGCGTTAGCGTTTCTGAATGAGAGCTTTGGACGAATAAAATTCCTCTTTATTATCGCTAGGGGACTGTAATAGGTTAAAACATAAATCTTTTTAATATTTTTCTAAGGGTTTTGTGTACAAAGTCTAATACAGACTAATATTATGCTTAGTCCAATGGTTCTTAATTAAATGAAAAAAGTCTTTTATGGCTTTCGGGTTTTATAAATATCGCAATTCGTTTGTCTTTTTTAAGTAACGAAAAAATTTTCTCTGCTTCTTCGCCATTCCACACGCGCTACACTACACACTATACTGTACAAAATGGTAGATCATTGACTCCATTTTGATGTATGCCTTAAATCCCAAAATCCATCAAATCGTTTAGACTACTGGGGTAGTTAAATCTAATAAAAAATTTCTATCAAATAATTTAACCATGGCGAGTCCAGAACTGTAAAGTAAAAAAGTAAAAAAAATAAAACCCCTCTGTCAAAGTTCAATATCGACTCAATTTAACAAAGTTTTCAAGTAGATATCTCGCTTAAATTTTGTTTTTCATATAGACTAGGACAATATAAAAATAAGGTAAATGATTACCTGCTTAAAAAAGTCGCAGGCCCTCTTATTAGAACTCAGCGCATGACCCAAAAATATCAACTTAATTTCAAATAATATGTTGTTGTTAGCACCGAAAAAGTGAGGTAAAACCCTGCTCCAAAACCTAGACTGACCACAGTTTAAATATCATTAGGATTTATATTTGAATAATAACCATACCAGAAATCCTATTATGACAACTTTCTCTGCTTCCGTAACATCCGGCGGCTTAGCAGTTAACTTTTCATCATCCCTTAAATTGTAGTTTAATCTCATTTTTGCACAAAACAATCGTTTAAAGGGAATAAAAGTCGATAACAGTACCAAAAAAACCATCGTTTAATTTAAACTTTGACAGATATAACAACAAATGACGGACTCGGAGAAACTCAATATTTTTATAAAGTCGGTCTCCAGGGCCTGATTCTAGAAATACGCAAGAGTTCTTATGAGGAAAATTATAGAAAGTACTAGTTTTGACCTTGAAAACTGCCTGACTTTTGTTCTCCGATATTTATTATTGATGAAAATAATCATATTGCGATCGGCAGTCTTAGTAAAGCCAGAGACTGTTCACATTTTCTTGCATTCAGCATCATCCTACCATCCTTTGTATTGATCATTGCTCGAAAACCATTTGCCAGTCTAAAGAAACCAACGATTGTAATTGGTCAGAGCGCGCGTGAGTAAAGGGTTTGGTGTACCGTGATTCTTTGTAACCCATAAGCGATAAGTCATTACTTACTAGGAGTATTAGGTTCTTCTACTTCACCAAAAACATATTGATAAAAGAAAGTAAAAAAGTTTTTATTACAAATCTAACTCGATACTTCGAAAAATGTATCTAAAAGCTATAACTGAAACAAGTTAAATCTATACAAAATAGAACAAAAATTATTTTCTTTCAATTATTTGTTACCTATATAGAAATTCTAACTTGTCTGGAAAGATATCAGCCGTTGCACTGACTTCTTCTCAGATTTCAAAAATTTTCTTAATTTATTAACCATTTTGATTTGAGCAGAAAAGTATTATATTATATGGTTTATAATTTAAATCCAAAAAGTATAGAGTCCAAGCAGCGTGTCTTTTTTATTTCTACAAACTTTATATGGAATGAGACTAATTATTCAAGGTTAGTTAACTGCCCATCCAACACAAGTGCAACTTTGCTAGGTTTACGAAACACATCCAAATTTATAAATTAAGCCCACTGAAATAATTTTAAAAATATTCGTATTTAAGGCTTCGTTCCAAAAACTATTCATATTCAAACTTTTCCCCGAAAAAAGTACGTTCCTATAATTAACCCATCGTCAAAAATCCGCTCCCAACCGAAATAAAATTTCTCGACCGATGAAAACATTCCCTCTCTGGTTTTGGTCTTATTAACTGGAGCAGAAACACTCAAAGGTTTACTATTTGTGCTTTTGAGCGTTATGATGCTTTATTGCACACAATTTCGGTATTTCCAGATTTCTGGATACGAGCGCCTCTCTAGAACTAGGTGTAGTTAAATTATTTGCGCTTTGAAGTTGGTTTTATTTTATTTTTATGGATCTTAAACGAGACCGACTCTTAATAAATCCTTATAATGAAACTGATTTTCGTTTTGCTACCAGGTAAGATAAGAAAAGAAAAATATCAGGTTTCACCGCAGCTAGGATTTTTCGACTTGTAAATTTAGTTGAACTATTACTTATCCGTTTCCATATACTTGCATGAATTTGGTTTAAATAACATGCTAAATAATTGAATATTAACAGTCGTTATATTCACTGATGAAAAGTTAATTGCTTATCCCTCTTCTTCATCCAAATTTATCCTAAAAAATACTATTCCATAATTATAAAATATGTCAAGTTGCATTTATTTTAGATCTTTCTTTTTCGATTGCATGGATGGAGTCAAACTACCGGAGATTTTCGTTAAAAGGGGAATACTCTCCTCCTCGGGTTTTTCGAATAAACATGGTGGCATCACTGGCTGAGAAAATAATAATTTTGATCCAGTTTTAGCTTCATCTGCATAGTTTCGTTTACTCCGGGAAAGCGTTTACACAATACACACAGAATATACATGGTGGGCCATCGAAAATTTTACACCCCGATTTTTCAGCTTTAATATGAAAATCTGGAAAAAGCTCGGACCCGTCGATTTTTGATTTGTGGGGAATTATATTTCAGCTTTTGTCATTCCCGTAGCTTTAAACCTCTAAGTAGGGGGAAAACAATACCCGAAATTTGAATAGGGGAAAGAGGTCATGCCATACAAGGTCTGGTCGAGTTCTTTATGTCCCTCTAATTTCGCCTTATTATCTTCAACCACAACGATATGACAGCTTGTTAAAATGTGTTAGAGATTTGAAGGTGTTGATATAAATTATTAGACTTGGTTTTTTACGTTTTTGTGAAAAAATATCGGACCCGTCGATTTGTGATTCGAGGGGGCACAACTTGTCTGCATTTTTCATCCCCGTAACTTCAGTCCCCTAACGGAGGGAAGCACAACGACCTGATTTTAAATAGAGGTGAGGGATGTTGCGCTACCTCATTTTGAAGATCTCATCGAATACTATATACATATATAAACAAGAAAAAGACTACTTGTGTGATCAGTTTATTAAATGCTGGAAATGACCACCATTCACTTCCATGCAGTAAAATAAGTTGTTTTCAGAACGTTCCCGTACACTACATAACATTTCGGGTGAAATTTGACGGCATGCATTAATTATACGGTTTGGCAAATCATCCAGTAATTTGGGCTTGATAACATAAATCTTAGATTTCAGATGACCCCGTAGAAAAAAGTACATTGGCACCTGGGTGGCCACTCAATATTCTTTCAATCCAGCGTAAAGGTTGTACGAAATGAGGTAGTATGTTATCTTGTTGAAAAATAATCGTATGATGATCTTCATTTTGGAATACTTGCACGAGGGCTGGATAAATGGCATTCTTTAATAACTTCAGATTACCGGTTATAAAAAATGGGCCCATTATGTAATTTCCATAAATACCCCCCAGACATTCAACTTTTGGGGATGCTGAGTATGTACCTCACGAAATAGCTTTGGATTTTCATCTGACCAATACCAATAGTTATGCCTATTTCCAATGCTATTAAGGTAAAATGGACACTCATCCGCAAAACAAAACACAGAACTGGAGTCGGTGATCGAAATCATCCTCGTTCAGGTCCTGAACCAATCGTATTTTAAAAGAATCGAACTTATGTTGTTTAAGGAGTCTTCTGATTGTTGACCGTAATCCATTGCTACATGATCTAAAACAGTCACTTCCCTCACTTCGTCTCTAACATGCACCCTCTTTTTATTTCCGACTGAACCAGTAGCGTCAAATTTGGCAGTCAGTAGAAAAACGTAAACATCGGATACATTTTTTTCAGGATTGCGTTCGTTAAATAAAGCCGCTGTTACTCGCGCAGAATCGTTATTTTTAAAAAATAATTTTATAATATCCACCCTTTCCTCCACGGAACATGTCATTTTAATTCTACTGAGAATTAATAATCGATTTGACACGGTTGTAACGTTCCTAAAAATTCACGATGAACTGGGAAATCCAGCAGATGGTGCGTCCACGAACTTTTTTCGACAAAAAATAACAAATAAATAAATTCTTCTCACATGCCAGTCTGATAAGAAAATCCATCGAGGTCAATTCCACATTTCATATTTCACTATTTTAGCTATCACTTCGTTATCGATGAAAATTTTGAATAAAATTTTAGGATCAAATAGTATTCGATGAGATCTTGAAAATGAGGTATCGCAACATCCCTCACTCCTATTTAAAACTAGGGAGTTGTGCTTCCTTTCGTTAAAGGAGTTGAAGTTACCGAGATGAAAAAAGCAGACAACTTGTTTCCTCTCCAATCAGAAATCGACGGGGTCTTCGATTATTTTCACAAAAACGTAAAAAAAAGTTTAATTTGCTCCAGACCTTTAAATCTCTAACAAATTTTAACAAGCTGTGATTTTGTTGTGGTAAAAAACAATAAGGCGAAATTATGAGATCATAAAGAACTCCGTGAGACCTTTAAAAAGAGGTAAGGCACGATCCCTCTCCCTTATTCAAATTTCGGAGATTGTTTTCCCCACAGTTAGGGGGTTAAAGTTACGGGGAAAAAAGCTGAAAAATAGTTTGAAAAATTGACGGATCCGAGTGTTTTTCGAGATTTTTATTAAAGCCGGAAAATCGGAGTGTGAAATTTTCTTTGGCCCACCCTGTATATTAGCTATTCAGTGATATTTTCGTTGCGGCCCATCCATTAGCAGCTTGCAACAAAAACATCTGATATATGTTGTGACCTTGAAGCGAATAAACGAAAAGCCTTATGTCAAATGCTGAGCTGCAATGAATTTACCAGCAGTGTTCCGTGTAAAAAGGCGTAATTGCTTGCCACTCGGTTCTAAACATATGTCACAGAAATACGGCAAATGGCCTATGAAATTTTGCCGGCTAATATCTCTATTTACTTTTGAAATTTTCGTATACTTGTTACTGTGTATTTATTTATATTAACTTTCGCGAATTAATATTGACGAAAAACTGGAAATTCAATGAAATGGACGTCATATACCTGAATTAAATGTGGAATGATCTTCGAAATGTCGGAGTAAAACTTATGTTTGTATTTAATGTAATGAAATTATTAAAAGTATTTGTTACTATGCCGATGAGGACTGTAGCAGACGAGAGAATTTTTTCTACTCTGAAATGGATCAAGACTTAAGGAGAAACATAGGTCAAGAAAAGCTTAATGCCTTAGCATGTTTGTCAGTTATACATAAACTTGTTTTGTTTATTTTTGATTTGAATGGGAGAATGACTGTCAAATTTTACGCAAAGAAAAATAAGCCCACTGAGTTGGTTTTTAAAAGAAATTAAAAACTAATTCAATTTAGTTCGGTTCATTGTCATTTAGTAACACATATGCGTCATCATTTACCGGAAACAGCACACACATGTCTTATTTAGTTCATCTTTGTCCATTACAAGTATTGAACACCTGTAATTCTGTAAGTGAATGTCTACCGCAATAAAAGCATTTGCTTGACTAGTGCGATTATCAATATTGATATTTTTCAGTGGATTTGAATTTGTATATTTTGCTATCGAATTTTCTGCCCTATATTTATAATTAAACCAGTTTTTTTAAAGTTACTCTTTTGAAATTTCAAAACATCGGTTTTTGTTTAGTCAATTTTTTTCTTATAGTGAAGTTATTTTGAACTAGGTATTAAATAAAAATGTAGTATTATGTTATGTTAAAAAATAAAGTTAATAAAACGTAATACGAAAAATGGAGACGATTTTTTAATATACAGAAACAAAAGTACTGGAATACAATTGATTTGTTACAATTTTTAGCTTACTATTATGTTATTTAAAAAGATAAACTTGGTGTTGGTAAAATATTCAGTATACTATATGAGTTAAGCTTTTTCTGTTGAGACGAAATTTCACGCAGAACACGTAGTTTTAAATTAGGGACTATAAATTCCAAGAGGCGAAACTCGCCCGTTTTGATTGATTCATATGGATTTGATGACGTAGTTTACGTGACGCATAGGTAATCTCAAAATGCGACAACTGTATACTGTCTTTGCAAATATTTTTATTGGGCGCAATTTTGTTCCACCACTCGAGATTTCTTCCAAAATTTTGTACGTTTCTATGTAAGCCACACTTGATTATTGGGCTTAATAATGTTGGATTCGCTTAATGCTTGCAGAAAGCTTCAAACTAACCTAATAATTTTTCAGGCTGATTTTTTCGAATATTTTATTAGGACGACATTTTGTTTTGCTATCTTTGGATTCGTACCAAAACGTTACCAGTTTTCTATGTAACATTTAATTTTTTGTGCAAAATTTGGGGTAAACTCGATAATTAGTTGTTTAGTAATAATTTTTTTAAAGGTTTCTGGGCCGCCATCTTATTGCGCCATACTGGATTTTTACCAAAATATTACCAGGTCATCTCCATGTGACCTTTTATTTTTGACCAATGTTTAAAGTCGAGCAGGTAAGTAGTCTTTAAGCTATGCCGCAAACTAACAGGCAGACTCCGACGAAATTGATAAAACATAATATTTGGCATTTAGGGAAGCCAAAACGTAAAGTTATGGAAGAGGGTGATTTTTTTCATGATTACAAACATTTTATATGGCCAACATTTTATTCCGCCATCTACAATTCGTACCACAATTATACCAGTTCATCTCTATGCCACAATTAATTATTACACAAAATTTGAAATCAACTCATTAAGTAATTTTTTACAAATATTTTGTTAAGCCGCCATTTTGGATTTGTACCAAAATTGTACCAGGCAATTCCTAGATAGTACTTGATTATTGTGCAAAATTTGAGGTAAATTTTGTAAGTAGTTCTTTAGTAATAGTTTTTTTAACATTCCATTAGGCAGCTATTTTATTTCGACATATTGGATTTTTACTAAAATGCTACCAGGTCATCCCCATATGATCAAAATTTGAAGTCAGTCGTGTAAGTAGTTGGAATTGACAAAACATTCGCGATTACAAACATTTTAATTGGCCGTCATTTTGTTCGGCCATCTTAACTACTTTACCAAAAATAGTTATGATATACAATTTGAAATCAATCCATTAAGTAGTTATATATATGATAGTGAACACTTTGTGTGCGTGATTGTTTAATAATTCAAAATGTTAACTTAATTATTTTTATTTTATCAGTTTGTTGTTGATGGTAAACAATAAACAAATACCTACCAGCTGTCTATTCTGGAATATTTATTATATTTTATTTATTACATTTTTTGTATATAGTGCAAGAGTCGATTTTTTAACTTTTTAATATAGTAATTTGCCAGAAGAAATGATGATGCGTTAAAATAACCCTGCCAATATTTTAAGCACTTTTATCCGTCAAGTTTGTAAATTGCACTTTGATATACTATTGCCAATGGTAACAGAAGTTCCTCTAAATTAAAAATCATTAAAATCAATTAAGGTCAGCAAAGACTTCAGATTCTTATATTATAATTAGCGTGAAAAAAAATTAATTCATGTTACTGCCATGTCTGCCGATTTTGCTTTAAAGAAAGCGAAGAAACATTTTTGTAGGTCAGGTTCTTTTTCTAATACAAAAAAGTGTTTATATAAGTTTTGACAGTGTTATTATGAATTTGTTTAAATATTTAGTCGATTTTTTAATAATCGCAATATATAAAATATCAACCACCCTTAGAGCAGCATGAGTCACGTTCAAGTTTGCGGGATGCTGATTTAAAAAATATAAATCAAAAATTTATTCACATTTGACTTATTGAATTTAAAATATTTAATAAAATACCATGGCAAAGCGATACGACAAATAATAACGTTAATCCTTAAATCCGACAAACGGCCAGACCTGTTAGCACAACTGGACTCTGGCAAGTAAGTAGTTAAAATTGATGAGAGCATTTCCCCTTTGTTATTTGGAACAGTTCCTGATTTTTTTTCTGAATTTATTTCTGGATTCTGTTAAAATCATACTTAAAATAATTCCGCTTGCCATCACAAGGTTCCAGAAATCATGAAATGTATTTAATTTTAACTACGTGTTTGTCTTAAAAATATTATATTCGCCTGTTGCCTCGAGAATTATTAATTTGACTGCTCGCGGGCGGCGCGGCGTACTTAAATAATTTCAAAACGTAAATTAACTTCAGATAAAAACACTTCCATAAGAAAAGAAGTAACAGCATTTTTAAATAGCTTTATTTGTCCCATGAAGTATTTTTAAAGCTTTTATGGGGCTTACGGTAATTCTCATGTACACCAGTGCTATTAAATTTATGACTTCATATGGTAGCCATGTACAGGATTTCGAACAGGTATTTATAATCCCTATTCATTTTGAATACGTCATTATTATTATCAGGAACTTTATAAAGTACTCCGATATTTTCAAGGTATACGTCCATAATTTTTATAATAGGTAAAAAGGTGTAACACCTGCCTTCGAAGCTGCGGGATCAATTTGTCAAACAAGCATTTTTTATAAAACTACAGTATGGATCATTTATAACCTACATAGTTTTATGGATATTTTTAATTTATCTGATAATTTTTTTAGTATTTTGAATTCTTAAATTAAAATAAGTAATTTATAGTCTCTTAGTCTAAAAAGAGAGATTTCGTATAGGTCAAGTTGATCTTTATATAAAAAAAAGACTGCATTTCTATTGTTTCTTAAGCCGCAACGAAAGTATATGACAAAACATATGAACGTTCTTGTATATACTTGTGAAGGTGATTTCTACACTGGGGCGTCGCAATTCGAGTTTTTTACTTCCCTCGTAAAAGGGAAGTATTGTAATCGTGAAAAATCACCCTTTTTTTTCAGATTTTTAGTTTCGGTCTGTCTGTCTTTTCGCGGCAATGCTAAAAAACTACTTATCCCGATTGACTTCAAATTTTGGTTAAAAGTTAAAGGTCATATGGGAACGACCTTTCAACATTTTGGTAAAAATTCAATATGGCGAAAGAAAATGGCGGCCTAGGCAAATGTTAAAAAAATTATTATTAAAAAACTACTTATTCAATTAATCTCAAATTATGCACAAACATAAAGTATTATGTTGGAATCAACTAGTAACATTTTGGTACGAATCCAAGATAGCGTAACAAAATGGTGGCTTAACAAAATATTTAAAAATTCATTCTGAAAAACTGCTTAATGGATTGATTTCAACTTGTGTGCCATAATTAATTGTGGTTTAGGGGTCAATTAGTGAAATTGCGGTACTTATTTAAGATGGCTGAACAAAATATAGGCCAAATAAAATGTTTGTAATCGTCAAAAAAACACCCTATCAGGTTTTATATATCTTCACGTTTTAGCGAGATACCAAAAAATATGTTTTATCAATTCCGTCGGTCCGTCTTTCGGTCTGGCTGTTTGTCGCGAAATACCTCAAAAACTACTTATTCGATTGACTTTTTGATCAAAAATTAAAAATCATATGGGGATGACCTCGTAATATTTTGGCAAAAATCGAATATGGCGAAACAAAATGGCGATATAGTGAAATGTTAAAAAAATTATTAATAAAAAACTACTTATCCAATTTATCTCAAATTTTGCATAAACATCAAAATATGTTGGAATCAACCGGTAAAATTTTGGTACGAATCCAAATCCAAAATATTTAAAAATTCAGCCTGAAAAAACTGCTTAATGTATTGATTTCAAATTGTGTACTAGACCGAATGATGACCGAATAAAATGACGGCCAAATAAAATGTTTATAATCGTGAAAAAATCACCCTCTCATGTTTTCCATATCTTCACGTTTTAGTGTCCCTAGATGCCAAAAAATATGTTTTGTCAATTCCATCGGTCCGTCTGCCGATCTGTCTGTCAATTCACGGCATAGCTTAAAAACTAACTACTTACCACATTGACTTCAAATATTATTCAAAAATTAAGAGTAATATAGGGATGATTTGTTGATATTTTGGTAAAAATCCAATATGACGGAACAATGTTTAAAACATTATTATTATAAAAACTATTTATCCAATTTACCTCAAATTTGCACAAAAATCAAATGTTACATAGGAATGAACTCGTAATATCTTGATATGAAGATCGCAAAAGAAAATAGCGGCCTAATAAAATATTTAAAAAATCAGCCTGGTCAATTGACCTAAAATTGACAGAAAAATTAAATGTGAAAATGTGATAAACTGGTACGGATTCAACATGACGTTACAAAATGGCGGTATGTGTCAATGTAAGCTACTTATTGAATTTATTTTAAATTATGCCCAAAAGTGAAGTGTGGCGTAGGTAGAAAGAAAAAATATTGATAGGGATCCAATATTTGTAGGAATCCAATATGATGGAACAGTATATGTAACACATATCTATTTTGACTATGTAATGAACTAAATTGAACCACACTTACCTATTCCTAACAAATGAAAGAAAAATCATAGTGAAGATTAACGGAATTTTTGTAAATGTATCTAAATCCTTTGCAAATCGGGCGGCCTTAAAATTCTTATTTCTGACGTAACAATAATTAGATACCTATGATATATAATTCTGATCTATACTTACTATTTACTTGGATACAAAAACTGTCAAGCTTAAACATTATGTCAGAATTTTAACTACAGACGTTTCGTCTTCAAGGTATCATCATCAACTTCATATTTTTAAATACGGACCTGGATCTTTTTTTTATTTTTAAAAAACCCTTGACCTCTCAAAACTATCATTAATACATTTAGAGTTTTTAAAATTATCGTTCGTGAATTTGGCAAGATTCTGGTTTTTCGTCTTTTACGGAAAAATCTTAAAACTTCTGTTCAAACATTAAGTGTGATACATAATTGGTTTTGGGAGGTAAAAAAAATTGAGGAAGAGATCTTGAAAACGAAACGTCGGATTTTCAATCTAAGTACACCGTAGAGGAGGAAAAGTGGCACATCTATTTTGTCATATCTCTTTAAATGTGGCCTGGAAAAGATGACGATTTTCTTTTTTTAAGGATATCTTCGGAGGTAGTAAGAATTTTCCAAGTTTGTCAACAGCGTATTATTAGACACTAAATTGCGCAACTTTGTTCTAAATTAACCAACCTCTTAGCCTTTACGGTTTTCGAGATGCCACTGCTATCCCTTCGAATACGTATGACTGTAAGGATAATAATCAACAGAAAAACTGGAGGCGTCAAGTTATCAAGTTTTCCTAAGAAAAAAAATGCAAAGTGTGTGGATACATTTTGTGTAGGGTGTTGACGATTTTAGTATCTCTCAGGTTCGAATTTGTTCTGAATATTTTAGTGAATTAGATCTTAATTGTTTTTTGGGATAAAATAACTGTTACAATATGCACAATGCAACATATACTAGAAACAGAAAATTGTCAAAAACTGTAAACTAGGCAATATTGCTTGTTTAATTTATTGTTGGTGTGCATTTAAATTGAATATAAAATATGTATTGAGTATTTTTTGTATAAATTATTTGATGGAAAATAAAATCTATTTGAATATGATTTTAATGTTTTATTTTTGTTAAATTTTAACAGCCTTTATATACGAGGAAACAAAAGAACTACATACGCTTCTGTCATGCTTTTAATCGTTTACTAACCTCCGTTTACTAACCTCCTGACTTTATAAAACCTCCTTCCATTTGTCCACATTGTATATGCGAACAACTTTCCTATTTCTCAACTTACATACATGTTTAATATGAAATATATGATGTATAGCTTAGCAGATTTTAATGACGTAGAACACTATTAACTTCAAAATAATGAACTTGAGAATAAAAAAAGGTACAAGATTGACGTAAATCTGTGTGTACATCTATAAGAAGAATATTATAGCATTTAAATATAAAACCAACAAAAATCACATAATAGTCAAAATCCAAATTAATATCAGTAATAAAACTAGGCACCACTAACCATTCGCATAACTAGAGGAGAAGACCAATGGAACGCATAATTAATTATTTTTTAATTGTAATCCATACATGTAACTTAAATTTAATACTTTTATAAGGTTTGTTTTTGAAATGAGCAAGAAGCAAATTGACAATCTTAGGTCTGCTTTTACTATTCCTGGTCTAACTGTCCCCAACTTACCCATACGAATACCTGTAACAATCTCATCAGCTCCTTTCCTTAATTCTTATGGAAAGCAATAAAAACTGTATACTATTATATTATATGTACTATTTAAAAATTCAGTTAAATTATGTTGAACATAAATTATATTATCTGGATTTCAGTCATAAACATTTCAAACACCGACTGAATGTTTTAAAATGTATTTTAGTTTTATTTCTATTGTCACATTATACTCGTCGGGCGTAAATTTCAATTAATGTTTGGTTGATATTTTCGTGCAGCTATTGTCTAAAACCTTCCACGCATGATGTTTTACACACAACTTATTTTGTGATTATACAATGCCAGTTCTAGATATTATAAGATGAGGTAGCGATAATAACAATAGTAATTATATTTCCATTAAAACTCTTTTATTTTGATTGAAATCATGTATTTTTCGATGCAACCATCTCATTCGAGCCATATGTAATTCCATTAAAGTGAACGCAGGTGAATTTCTCTATCACGTAAACGCAACTACGACATTACATTACGTAATACATCATTTTTAATCCGACAGTAGGTTGGACCCTTTGTGCTCTTAGAGGAATGACTTTGTATTCTTTCCAGTTTTATGCGGACAGACTTATAAAATTGCATCAGATATGATTACGTTAATGCTTTCTAATGATGAATGCTTGCCTTTCCAGAAAAAATAGTAAGCTGCATTTGCACAACATATTTTCTAAATCACTAAATATTCTAGAACTATACCATATTGCTTTTTAAACTTTTTATTACAGCTATAACAAGATTTAACTCATAGGGAAAAAAATGTAAATTTTCGTCTGCAATTGACATAACATAATATCATAATGTAATAATAATGATTTTAACCCTTTTGTACCAATGTTATATTAACCATATTTTGTTGCATAAAACAATAAGCCGATTTTTCAATGTCCTTCCTATGGTTCGTCGTTTATTTCCACGGAGTATAAACACTTTTTGTTCAATGTTCATCATGGGTTCCCCGTTCAGGCAGATGACTTTTGTTTTAGTTTTTTTAAGAAAAAATATAATTCATAAAAATGCAGATTATGTTAGATTAGGATTGAATAGGTTTAGTGTAAAGAAAGTGCGCGGTAGCATCCCAACAAAATTCCGAGTCTATATTGAGACCAGGATTTTTAAACTCAGATTCTTAGGTAAAACCACCATTAAAGCCATAAAAATAATATGTCAAAACATCGAAAATTAGATCTCAAAAATGAACGCACTCTAAAGTGATGTGATTAGTAGGATTCGCCAGTAATTGAAGGTCTAAGCCCTGAACGGCAAATTTGGTAGGCCACTGTGATCGTAAAAATGTTGTTAAGTTTATAGCAAAAAAAATCAGAAATTTCTTTTACCCGGATTGTGAATCGTTTTATTAGAAATAAAGAAAAATGATCTTATTTAGTTTGACATAACATAATCGTTTAGTAGTTACATGTCTGAAAATTCGAAGTCAAATAAAAAAGTAGTTTTTTATACGGATTTTTCAAAATTTTTATTAGGGTGACATTTTGTTTCGCCGAATAGAATTCGTAGAACGTAACATCTCATCAATTCATTCATCCCTACACCATACCTTGATTATTTGCAAATTTTGAATTTAAATTAATAGGTAGTAGTTTTTTTAGAATTTTTTTTTATTTTATTGGGCCGCATTTTGTTCCTCCATATTTGATTTGTACCGAAATGTTGATGTCTATTGTTCAAGTAGATTTTAACATTTTATTAGGCCCATATATTAAATTTTTACCAAATTATTACCAGTTCATACCCATGTGACCCTTGATTTTTGTACAAAAAAAAAAGTCAACTGAATAAGTAGCAAGCAGATGGAATTGAGAAAACATGTTTTTCTGAATTTAGGGATACTGAAACTTAATGATCTAAAATCTGGAAAAATCTCGGAAGGTGAAATTTTAAGATTACAATACTTTCTTCTCTCTTACGAGCGAAGTAAAAAGAAACTCGTATTTGTAAAAACAGCTGTCCAGCTGAAAAAATAATATTAGGCTCAGTGTTGCGCTAAAAGACGGAAATTAAACATTTGAGATATAACAATTTTTTTTAATAACTGATATTAATTAGAAAGCAAATAATACACTATTCTTTATAAAAAATATATAAAAGGATTATATTCACATGTTAACCGAGATACGCTATCACATCGAGAACTCTCTTTAACCACGAAGAGTGGCTGATGCAACCTTGCGTGTGTTTCAAACGGTAGACGTGGGTGGGAGCAGTACTGCCGATTCACGAAAAAAAAAAGAGAAAGCAAAAAAGCGTCTTTAATCAAAGAACCAACAGCGATAATAGTATTAAACTTGACCAAGAAAAACAAAAATCCGTTTTGGACAGAGCGACGACGACAAGAAAATAGGGTTCATAAGATACACAGACGAAATAGGTACAAAAGCTGCTTTTTAGGTAGGCAAACAAAATGGCTGCATGAAAATTGCTATTGACTGTTATCCAATTTACCTCAAATTATGCACAAATATCAAGTGTTACATAGGAATGAACTGGTAACATTTTGGTATGAATCTAAGAAAGAAAAACAAAATGGCGGCTTAATAAAGTATTTAAAAAATCAGCCTAAAAAATACTTATTATATTGATTTCAAATTTTGTGTAAGATTTAAGTGATATATAGAGATAAACTAGAGAATTTATCATGCAAATTATACAGGATGACGGAGCAAATGGTGAACAAGAAAAATGTTTAATAAATCAACCTTAAAAAGCGTTTTTACTCAATTGACATTTGAATTCAATTTTGCACAAAAATTAGATTTAGGGTTAAACCGGTAACATTTTGGTTAAACATGACAGAAGAAATTTGCAATCTAATAAAAATTTTTAAAAAATCAGTGTCAAAAACTACTTAGAAAGGAAACTAGCAAAATATTGGTTTAAATCCAATTTGGCGGAAATAAAAATGTTTGAAAATGCATTATAGATTTTGTACTAAGTGATTATAAGCAGGACTAAATTGGGCTACACTTCGTTATTACTAATAAAAGAAAGTATTCGTAACCAGGGAAGTACCGGATAAATGAAATTTACTGATTTTTTTAAAATAACGCTGATAAAAACTGAAGTAGAAGAGTTCTCCTCTTTCGATATAAAAAATTTCATCAATCAATTTTTCGAGGTCGCAGCGAAGTTGCTCGCGCCACTCCCCTAAAAATGTCTACAAAAATGCATCCCAATTGGTCAGAGTTTTAGTAGCATGTCAGTAATAAACTGAACTTTGCCGCGTAAGGCAAAAGGGGTTTAAGTTTAGGTTAAACGAAAAAATGTTTAAAAGAATGACAACAAACATCCCTAACAAAAATATAATTTCAAAATTAAATGTCGAGTTAAGGCTAACCTCTAATCTCACAAAAATTGGACATTTTTTTTAAACGACTTCAAAAAAAGAGAAGGTTGGTATGCTTCGACCCTATGTATTGTTATGTAAGGATACCGATTACTCCGGGATGGTTTGACCAATATGAATGAATTTTTCAGGAAGTTTTCGTGTTAGTGCCGCAGTGGTTCCATGGAAAAAAATAAATGGCCGAGTGGCGCGAGCAATTTTGCCGGGCATCTTGTAACTCCATTATCTTACTAAGAATCTCGATTCTCGGCTGCTGTTAGTAGAATTTTAATAAATCGAAGACTTTCTAAGAAGTTACATAACTACTTTTCATTTCATATTACATGCAATATGATACGAGAATACCACTTCTGTTAACTGGGACTTGTAACAGATAACACCAAATTTCATTATAGCCATTTACTTAAAAAGTAGCTATTTATAGCTATTGTATATCTTATGATCCGACACCGTCGCTTGGGCTATAATGTAATGAATTCTGTAGGTGATCACACCAGGTATACATGTTCAAATTGTTTTGTCAACACTGTGGCTTCATCAGATGCAACATCTTAAATAAAGGTGTGACACAAAATGTAGACAAAGAAATAAACAAACATAAAAATAAAAATACAGTTTTAACGCTCTGTTGGATCTAAATAGTTCCACATTATTAAACCTTTATTAGTTTAAAACGAAAAAATCTCAACTATTTTCTTGTACAAAATTCGTAATAATGTGTAACAAGGGCTACATTTATTTGTTGCCTAGATTTTATGTCACAAAATTATTTAAGATTTTCCATCTGGGGAAGCCATAGTGTGGCTGAAGTAATTGTCACGTATATTCTTTTTTAACAAATCAAGTGTAAATGTTAAACCAGTGTTTTTAATTACCCAGTTAAAATAGATTTTCATCAAGTCACGGCAATACTTTATTTTAATATAGTTTACAAAAACTTATATTATATTGCAATACTATGCTTACATATTAGACCTTAAGATATTTCACCTTAAGCTATGTACTTGTCATGAACATTCGGCCTACAAAATAATTCAACCAACTTACGTTTTACTTAAGTGCGGCGTAAAAAGTAATCAAAGTGATACTAGACATGTTTACGAGTGTTTTATGTGGCTTATATAAGGCAAGTTTTTAAACTCATCAATAATACATTCGACGAGTTGAAACGCTTGAAAAGTGTAACGTTATGAATTGAATCGATGGAATGTCATTGAGCACTGAAAATAAAAGCTATTGATATGAAAATTAATTAAATACATAACCTCACTTCACATTTAAAGATAATTGAAAATCTTAGTTCCAAATTTTGTGGTTTAAAAATAAAACGATCAATCAATAAAAAAATAAAATGTTTGCCGGGAAGCACCTTTTTCGATGATTCACATTCACAAACTTGGAATTAATTAAAATATAATCTTTAATAATTAAATTAATCAATTAATTAATAGGCTTGTTACCTTTTAAGATTTAAAAACGCTATTAAAATAGTAGAAAAAAATGCTTCTCAATAAACATGTTCATGAAAAAACAAATAAGAACTATAAGGTAAAAAGGTGTTAACTAAGAAGTATATCCTGAATTATCACCTTCATTCCAAATTTTATGAATTAACGCCGTTTTAAGTACTGCACTTTAATTTAGGAATAGATAACACTTTTGTGGTTATTCGTTACGCAGGACTTTGAAAGCAATCTAGCTTTCGCGAGAAACCGAGAATTTAAAAATGCACATTTTTCCGCTAAGGGCTACATTCTTATAATGCCAAGTTTATTTTCAAAGTTTTTTATTTATAATGGTTTAGCCAAAATTAAATACATTTACGAAGATATAATAGTCTATAGAAAAATTTAATCGTAGGTTTTTGTTTAAATAGTGAAGTATAACCTTAGTTTTGTATATGGTCGTTTAGAAACATATATTATATAAATTGGTTTTACCCAATTATCCTGAAGTTGCCTCACAATGAACCCTCCTTTTGTCCATAAATATTAAAAACAACGCAACTTATGTATGTAATTAATAAATGACTATATGCAAAACAAAAAAGTATGATACCTTACTGATCCTAATAAACGGGAGAACTAATAACGAGTAAAGTTCCGGGTAAAGGAAATTTAAAGACTTTTTATGCCGACTTTTTAAACATTTTAATTTTTGTTCCAGTTCATCTTTATATGACATTTAACTCCAGCGTAAAATATTAAATCAAACGTTTTTAGACAGACTTTTATTAGATCGTCATTTTGTATCGCTATCTTGGATTTATACCAAAATTTCGCAAGTTCATTCCTATTTTACATTTGATTTTCCTGCAAAATTTGAGGTAAATTGGGAAGTAGTTTTTTAAAATGATTCTAACATTCTACTAAGGCGCTAATTAGTTTCGCCACGTTAGACTTTAACCGAAATGTTACCATTTCATCGTCATGTGGCCCTTAAATTATGATCAAAATCTGATATAACCAGGTACGTAGCTTTATAGCTATACCGCGAATAGACCAACAGACCGACGGAATTGGGTAAACATTTTTTTTTTATATCTAGGAACCCTGAAATTTCGGAGGGTCTTTTTTTCACGATTACAGTACTTCTCTCTAACAATGAAAAACAAAAATGGCATATATAAGCACTTTCAGCAGTTCCGCATCGGTCCAAGGATTGGATGCACGTTACGAGCAAATAGGTGAAAATGAGTTGAACATGAAAACGCGCTAGTTAAATTTTATATAAAAATAATGTAGTCAATTGTCCGAGACATAAATGTTACTTGCTTTTTTTATTTAATGATACATCCTGTAAATTTTACTTTCATTAGACTTCTATTTCCTGATCCTAAATATACCCAGTCTAATACATTTATCTTAAAACATAAACGAGAATATGAAGACAAGCTGCGTCATAAGACAAAAAATGTTTTTCTCTCTTCACCACATTCCCCTTATGGCGAAGATCTTCTTCATTTTCTCGTTTATCATCAAGATATCGAGATCATCCAAAAAGTAAATTTTATGGCTAATTACCAATTTTTATATAATAATATAAAAATTTAAAAAGATTGTCAATTATCCAAGATCTAAATATAAGTCGCCTTTTATAAAATAAAAACCCTGTAAATTTAAATTTCAACAGATAGGTCATTTTTCTGGATTATAAAAATACCAGCTTAATTCTCTAATGCAGTAAGCAAAGTACGGTAGAAGCAGTGTAGTCTGCTGGAATGTGGTAACCTTTTTATTTCATATTAGCCGTTAATGTAACATATTCCTTATCTTAGATAAATAAATAGACATATATGGATTTAAATAAAAGCTTGAAAAAATAACTTTAATATCCATTTAATTTTTTCTTTAAATATGAATGGTTTTTTATGGAAGGTATCTGGAGTACTCTTTTCATTAACATAGTAACAGTTGCATTGCATCACTTATCACGAATACGTACCTCGACTTTTTCCTGATTTTGCACACGTATATGAGACATATGTATACCTTATGATCTACTCTGACATATTTGTAGCGCTAAACTTTGTTATTCAGTCACAGCATTTTTAATGATAATTATTATTCATTCATTCATCCTATTTTCATTTTGGCGCGTATGATTAGGCTAGTTGTCAGAGACATGAAACATTACACAACAAGTAACAAAGAAGTTTATGGATCAATAGGTGCATTTAGGAGTAAACTCAAACGCACGGTCGAATTTAAGGGGAAAGACCGTTGAAAAAGCTAAAAAATTACGATTTTTCACTTTTTGCAGTATATCTCCAAAACTATGCAAACATTCGAAAAGTTGCACAGTACTTTCCTTCTCTTTGTTCTCTTTAAATTGAAAATGGAATGTAAAACATCTAAATTGAGAAAAAATTATATATTTTCTATATTATGTGTCGTGAGCAGATTAGTTCACTTGTTGAAATATGTAATTTTCTTAGATATTTGTTTGAGTCAATTTAAAGTTAAAAATAATGAATGAGGAATTACTTCGATTACTGATACGCAGAGGCTCTACTTCATCGGGTCCTATTAATCTTAGAGTGTCCGCTGTAATGTTTACTTTCAATATTATAAAATTTCTGGTACCTTTGTCTTAAAAAATAAACGAGAAAATGGAGGACATCATCCTAAAAGAAGTGTAGTAAAGAGAGAAAAAGATTATTTGTCTCTCACAGACACTGGTCTTAGAACACGGTTTTTCTTCATATTCTCGTTTTTGCCTTAAGATAACAGGATCGGACCCCGTATATTTAGGGTCAGGAAATAGAGGCCTCACTAGAGCAAATAAAATTTACTCATTTAAAAAATGACAAGTCATTGTCACGTATGGCTGCAGAAATACCGACTTGCGCCCCGGTATGTAAAATGGCATAGATAAATTGCGTCCCAGGATTTTGTTAGCCCTTAACATTGTGAGCATTGAATTTCCAGTAAATTTTAATAAAAAAACCCAAAAAAAGGACTAACCTAGGCTAATCAAGAGTCTGATAATTATAACACACAATTACATACAAAATTACATGTACTGAAATTCACAAAAGCACAGTTAGCGTTGAGATTCCGTCAACCTACCCCGGACGGAATTTGGTCAGGCAGTGTGAGGAACCGACCCGCGTAAAATCATTCCTTACCACAATACGAACTGTATTCTTGTAGCTTGATAATGCAGTAATCTCTTTATTTGATATTAGCCGTTGATCTAATATATTCCATACCTTAGATAGATATATAGATCTAGATTTAAAAAAAAGCTTGGAAATGTAACTTACCTTAATAACTATTTAATTTTTTCTTTAAATATGGATCGTTTTTTTATGGTAGGTATTTGGAGTATACAGTTGCATTACATCTCTTATCACGAATATGTGACTCAACGCTTTTCCGGTTTTTGCTTGAGGCATATGTATACCTCCTTATGACCTACTTTGAGATATTTGTAGGCCTAAACTTTCTTATTCAGTCACACCATTTTCCATAATAATTATTATTATCCATCCCATTTTCAGTTTGGCGTGCCATTATGGTTTAGTGGGTTCATTTAGAAGTAAACTGAAAAATGCACCGTCGAATTCAAACTATGAAAAATTCGAAAAGTTGAAAAATATTTAACAACAAAGAAAATATAAAATAAAATGTAAAAAATGTATATTAAGTAAAAATAATATATTTTTTTATATTGCGTACCGAGTGTAGATTAGATTAGTTGAGATATGTAATTTTCTTAAATATTTGTCTCAGTCAATTTAAAGTTAGGTATTTTTGTTACATTTTAAAAAAATATATATATATATATATATATATATATATATATATATATATATATATATATATATATATTGTTGGTCCAATCGTTTCCGGTGCCTCGGGGAAACGAAATGCTATAATATTGAAATTAGACTTTATAGCGAACTCTCTAAGATTAATAGGACTCGAGATAAGTAGTCGTGAAGTAGAGCCTCTGCCCATCAGTAATCGAAGTGATTCGTCATTCATTATTTTTTCATAATAGTTCATTGACTTGCGATTTTGCAACGAGAATAGTTAACGTTCTGAAATCTTGCGTTCTAGACCTTTTTAGATATCTTCGTACATTTGTTTCCGAGAGTGCAGTACTTACCGTAGTAAAACTTTTACTGGCGTTTTTAAAATGTAACAAAAATACCTAACTTTAAATTGACTGAGACAAATATTTAAGAAAATTACATATCTCAACTAATCTAATCTACACTCGGTACGCAATATAAAAAAATATATTGTTTTTACTTAATATACATTTTTTACATTTTATTTTATATTTTCTTTGTTGTTAAATATTTTTCAACTTTTCGAATTTTTCATAGTTTGAATTCGACGGTGCATTTTTCAGTTTACTTCTAAATGAACCCACTAAACCATAATGGCACGCCAAAATGAAAATGGGATGGATAATAATAATTATTATGGAAAATGGTGTGACTGAATAAGAAAGTTTAGGCCTACAAATATGTCAAAGTAGGTCATAAGGAGGTATACATATGCCTCAAGCTAAAACCGGAAAAGCGTTGAGTCACATATTCGTGATAAGAGATGTAATGCAACTGTATACTCCAAATACCTACCATAAAAAAACGATCCATATTTAAAGAAAAAATTAAATAGTTATTAAGGTAAGTTACATTTCCAAGCTTTTTTTTAAATCTAGATCTATATATCTATCTAAGGTATGGAATATATTAGATCAACGGCTAATATCAAATAAAGAGATTACTGCATTATCAAGCTACAAGAATACAGTTCGTATTGTGGTAAGGAATGATTTTACGCGGGTCGGTTCCTCACACTGCCTGACCAAATTCCGTCCGGGGTAGGTTGACGGAATCTCAACGCTAACTGTGCTTTTGTGAATTTCAGTACATGTAATTTTGTATGTAATTGTGTGTTATAATTATCAGACTCTTGATTAGCCTAGGTTAGTTCTTTTTTTGGATTTTTTTATTAAAATTTACTGGAAATTCAATGCTCACAATGTTAAGGGCTAACAAAATCCTGGGACGCAATTTATCTATGCCATTTTACATACCGGGGCGCAAGTCGGTATTTCTGCAGCCATACGTGACAATGACTTGTCATTTTTTAAATGGGTAAATTTTATTTGCTCTAGTGAGGCCTCTATTTCCTGACCCTAAATATACGGGGTCCGATCCTGTTATCTTAAGGCAAAAACGAGAATATGAAGAAAAACCGTGTTCTAAGACCAGTGTCTGTGAGAGACAAATAATCTTTTTCTCTCTTTACTACACTTCTTTTAGGATGATGTCCTCCATTTTCTCGTTTATTTTTTAAGACAAAGGTACCAGAAATTTTATAATATTGAAAGTAAACATTACAGCGGACACTCTAAGATTAATAGGACCCGATGAAGTAGAGCCTCTGCGTATCAGTAATGGAAGTAATTCCTCATTCATTATTTTTAACTTTAAATTGACTCAAACAAATATCTAAGAAAATTACATATTTCAACAAGTGAACTAATCTGCTCACGACACATAATATAGAAAATATATAATTTTTTCTCAATTTAGATGTTTTACATTCCATTTTCAATTTAAAGAGAACAAAGAGAAGGAAAGTACTGTGCAACTTTTCGAATGTTTGCATAGTTTTGGAGATATACTGCAAAAAGTGAAAAATCGTAATTTTTTAGCTTTTTCAACGGTCTTTCCCCTTAAATTCGACCGTGCGTTTGAGTTTACTCCTAAATGCACCTATTGATCCATAAACTTCTTTGTTACTTGTTGTGTAATGTTTCATGTCTCTGACAACTAGCCTAATCATACGCGCCAAAATGAAAATAGGATGGATAATAATAATTATCATAAAAAATGCTGTGACTGAATAACAAAGTTTAGCGCTACAAATATGTCAGAGTAGATCATAAGGTATACTTATGTCTCATATACGTGTGCAAAATCAGGAAAAAGTCGAGGTACGTATTCGTGATAAGTGATGCAATGCAACTGTTACTATGTTAATGAAAAGAGTACTCCAGATACCTTTCATAAAAAACCATTCATATTTAAAGAAAAAATTAAATGGATATTAAAGTTATTTTTTCAAGCTTTTATTTAAATCCATATATGTCTATTTATTTATCTAAGATAAGGAATATGTTACATTAACGGCTAATATGAAATAAAAAGGTTACCACATTCCAGCAGAGTACACTGCTTCTACCGTACTTTGCTTACTGCATTAGAGAATTAAGCTGGTATTTTTATAATCCAGAAAAATGACCTATCTGTTGAAATTTAAATTTACAGGGTTTTTATTTTATAAAAGGCGACTTATATTTAGATCTTGGATAATTGACAATCTTTTTAAATTTTTATATTATTATATAAAAATTGGTAATTAGCCATAAAATTTACTTTTTGGATGATCTCGATATCTTGATGATAAACGAGAAAATGAAGAAGATCTTCGCCATAAGGGGAATGTGGTGAAGAGAGAAAAACATTTTTTGTCTTATGACGCAGCTTGTCTTCATATTCTCGTTTATGTTTTAAGATAAATGTATTAGACTGGGTATATTTAGGATCAGGAAATAGAAGTCTAATGAAAGTAAAATTTACAGGCTGTATCATTAAATAAAAAAAGCAAGTAACATTTATGTCTCGGACAATTGACTACATTATTTTTATATAAAATTTAACTAGCGCGTTTTTATGTTCAACTCATTTTCACCTATTTGCTCGTAACGTGCATCCAATCCTTGGACTGATGCGGAACTGCTGAAAGTGCTTATATATGCCATTTTTGTTTTCCATTGTAAGAGAGAAGTACTGTAATCGTGAAAAAAAGACCCTCCGAAACTATTCTCGTTGCAAAATCGCAAGTCAATGAACTATTATGAAAAAATAATGAATGACGAATCACTTCAATTACTGATGATATATATATATATATATATATATATATATATATATCACAAAAGCTTCAAATAATTTTCTTTACTTGATACGTTTCGACCATTTTTTTTACAAACTATATATATACATATAAGAATATCGATTTGAACTACCATATCTCTGCAACCATTTCCTCCAAAAATTTTCTTTGTTATTAAAAAAGCAAAAGTAAAAAATACTTTAGCATACAAGCATATCTTTAGCGAATTTTTACATACTTTTGAAGGTATGGTGCAAAAAGGGTACTTTTTTAGCTTATTTAACAGTCTTCATTTACATTTACATATCATCATAAAGCAGTCCATAAACAATTCTTTTTCTAATTGCTTAATTTTAAAAATATCATTACAAACTAATTTAATCTTTTTTTTAAGTATATATATATATATATATATATATATATATATATATATATATATATATGTTTGACACTGACATGGCTGTTAAAAAATGAGTCTTTGCGGCATAACCTTTGTTCTGAACTGGTAAAGTTAACGTGCTTATATGCTTGAAAAAGTTTACTGTTTTACAGCAAAATGCACCACTGTGTCGTAGTGAACAATGCATCACTTTTAAGAATGTTATATCCAATGCACTTACGCCACTCGGGCGCAATGTGTGCATTTTTTTGACCTCGGGGACTAGTGGTGCCGCGAGACGAGAGAAAATTTGTACTCTCGTTTTGTCTCGACCTAACCTCGTCTCGTTTCGCGAGACGAGACGGCATGAGAATGAAGGGGTCGAGACGAGAATAATTAATTTTTAGCTCTTTAATATTTCTGTGTAGGGTGTCTCCAAAAACCATAAAGAACAAAAATAAATATATAAATGGAATTGCTTGAATATTTTTTAAATATTCTTAAATTTAGAGCTGGTGAAATTTAAAAGTCAAATAATACTCCATCAAATGTTAATAGTGTTTCAGAGGCCTTTTTTGATACCTTTTCTGTACACTTAATGGTCTAAAATTACTTTGATTAAATCTAAGAATTGTATGTTTTCAATTTCCTTCTCTTCGAACATGAATTCAGGAAGTAATAGCTTCTTAAAATTACTATTACTCTTTGGTCGAAATGAGATTAATTTTGTAATCAAAAATAAAAAAAATAAACTATATTAAGAAATTTAGGTATTTACCTATTTAAAATATCAAAATAGTTCTGAAAAATTACAACAAAATTTTAGCCGCAGTCGAAAAGATTTTAGATATTTGACAATATTAATATCCATTTTATTTTTTATGTAGCCAAGTGCACTAAGCAGTTTGGAAATTTTGAACCGCAACCACCGAGTGGAAAGAAAAACGTTATTGTACGAGTTACACGTAACATTTTGATACAATGCTATTAAAAGAAATTAGTAACTTGCGATAATTTTTATCCAAGACGATACTGTCGTCGCCGCCAGCTCCGCACAGTGGTTGACTTTATTCGGAAACATGGCAACAAATCAAAAGTACAAAAATTCAAAAAATAAGTTGGACACTTTTTGATTTTACGGTAGTGTTCTCTATGAACGCATTTTTTGGTGTATTATTTAGTATAATAATAATTTGATATAATCTACTGGATAGTGGTTTTTGAATTTATATGATTTTGGCTATCTAATAATTTTAATTAATTATCATATAAATAATCACTTAAATAAAACGCAAAAACCTTTAGCAAGCCACAATAGTTGAAAACAAACTTATCGATTTTGACATTTGGATACTTTAAAGCACTTGATTAAAAAAACATACAAATCGAAAGCCTATATTTCAATAGCAGCAAACCATAAATAACAACCCGCCAATGAACTACATAGTATTTTTAGTTAATTGTGACCCCTTCTGCCATTTTATTTAACGATTTTATTTTTTTTTACATTTTTCAAAAAAATATATTTTATGCTCGGAAATTAATGAAATCTTGTATACCATATATAACGGTTTAAAAAGAAATATATAATTTTTGTTTTACTGGTCAAACAACCTGGAACGGGGAAGGGCAATTATAACTTAATTGAAGAACCTTTCAAAACAAACATCTATATTTATCTAACTATTTATTCTTTTCACAACTTTCGATAACATACAAAAACCTAATAACAAGTAACAAAAACAAACTAATAATCGTTTAAGCTCTTCCCTGCAATTGGGACATTTATTGCGTTATATCTGTCACACAGTTGAAGATATAAGTATCCAAAAATAGATACATTATTCTTGTGGTATCGGCACATACCTACTCTTTGGTATCAGCCTATATTGGTCAAGATTATCTATACCCCGGGCGAAAAGCAGAGGTCAATGGTCAGCCATTTGGTTTAAACACCACACTGTTATAATAGGTAGACCCGGAAGAGTTCAAACTTGTAGCAAACATACATGTCAAAAAAATTATTTACATGTTGAAGAACGTACTCAGCAAGATGTTTGAAAGTCTACAGTCAGCACCGTTGAACGTCATACAAAATTACGATTATTTTATAAAAGCTGAAATTGTGAGTAGTGATTAATTGTGTATTGTGGCTATTCACTCAGACCAAACAAAATGTTAGAAGACTGTTAACAAAAACTAGCATCCAGGCAGATACGATAGGGTAGCAATTGGTAAACGCACGCGGATCACTGACACAGTATGAGTGTATATAGCTAAAACTGCATATTCAGTGAACATATTTATTTAACCTGTAACAAGATAGGTTAATATACTCAAAGTCGAGACGAGACAAGGCCTTGGTCTTGTTTCATCTCGACCAAAATTTCGAGAGAAGACGAGATTAGTCAAAGTCGAGACGAGGCGAACTGATAATAGGACACGAACCCTGCGCTTCGAGTCGAGAAGTAGTAACCATAATTTCTTAAATACTTCAATTTTTTAGAAGACAGGGTATTCTATTCTCTACGATTATATAGAAAATAAAAGATATTTTAGAGCGATATATTTCAAGTATTCTTTTTACAACGTTGGCTCATTATAACTGCTATGTAAATAGACCAATCAAGTACACACCCGTAAGAGGTCCAGCATGTGGCACATTTAACGGACTTAATATGTCCTAAACATTGAACACTCTACTGCCCTCTTAATATATATAATTTATATTATATATAGGCACATAAATGTGCCTAATACAAATAATGCACAACTGCCGCCCTAAAACGCTATTACCCAATGTAAACATCACCATCCATTGTTAACAAATTTCGTCAGCTAAGCGAAATAATTGAAATTCGGTAATTAGCAACACCCCTCTAAAATAAATACAGATAGATACGTTACACGTTAATGTCAAAAACACGGTTTGGCTTTAATATTTATATTTCATTTATATATATATATATATATATATATATATATATATATATATATATACATATATACATATTCTATAAGGCTTTCTCGGTTTTAGGTCGAATTATGTTAAATCAAATTAGACCACAACAGCTTTGAATTATTTTCTTTGCTTAACCTTTCGAACATTTTTAGGCCTTTTTCAAAAGTTTACAAACTTTATATCCTTTTTGTTGTTTATTTTGATTTCTCGTGTGAAGTCAACGTAGTAGTAGTTTTTAGAGATATGTAGATGACTGTATTACAGCGATTCTCAAAAACCAGGTTGAAAACTTAACCAAACATTTTAACAATTATCACGAGAAATTACAATTTACTACTGAAGTTAAAGAGAATAAAAAAATCAACTTTTCAGATATAACTTTACATAATAAAAATCAAAACATGAGAAGTGAATGGTATACAAAAAAACATGGTCTTCTAGATATCTTAACTTCAACTCCAACCACCCAATATCTCAACAAAAATCAGCTATTATTGGCTTGGCAGATCGTGTTGTACAACTCACGGATCCTGAATACCGAGCAGAGTTATCCGCTAAAACTCATCAATAAAATATTTAAGGGAAGAATACATTAGATATATTTTTTTCCAAAAGTATGCCACAAGCGATACAACTTATTGTCTAGTGGTCTATGTTCAAACTTAAAAATTAAAACATCCAAAAATAAAAAAAAATAATATAGCAAAAACCGCTCAAAAATAAATGAACCAAATTTATATCATTACTCTCTATAAATGGACTCACAACAACTCTAACATTTTTTCCAAAAACATGACATAAAACTCATAAAAGTATGCCACAAGGGATACAACTTATTGTCTAGTGGTATATGATAAAACCTAAAAACAAAAACACCCAAAAATAAAAAAAAAATATTAGTTATGAAATTCATTGTAGAGATTGTAACGGGGGGTTTATATTGGACAAACAGAACAGTATCTGGAGAATAGATTAAAGGGGCATAAGTCCGATAAGATAAATACTACTGCGTTGACATCACACGAGAAATCGCAAAAACATACTTTCAATTTTGTCGAGACTAAAATATTAGGGTACGAACCAAACCAAAAGAAACGAGTTCCTCGAAATGGTAGCAATCCAAAAAACACCAATGCCATAAACGACAAAAAAAGATCTAAAGAACTTAAGTAGAACTTACTTGTCAGTTCTATAGTACCCACATATTGATGTGTTGGATCTCACTTTATGTTAATCGGTGGTATTTTGTAAATTGTTCGTCAAAGATGTTAAAGTGAAAATCGTTATTTAATATTGAAATTTTCTTATAAAGACTAAAGCTACGTTTAAAAAAAAAATTTTACATTGTATAATATAAAATGAAAATTAGAAATTACTAATACGACCTAAAAACCAAGAAATCCATATTGAAAAAAAAATATATTGGAAGGTCGAAGAAAATAAAACCAAAACTATATATATGGTATTTATATATATATATATATATATATATATATATATATATATATATATATATATATATATATATATATATATATATATATATATATATATATGTATAAATATGTATATATATATATATATATATATATATATATATATATATATATATATATATATATACCATATATATAGTTTTGGATTTATTTTCTGCGACCTTCCAATAAAATTTTTTTTTCAATGATCTCTTGGTTTTTAGGTCGCGTTAGTAATTTCAAATTTCCATTTTATATTATACAATGAAAAAATCTTTCTTTAAACGTAGCTTTAGTCTTTATAATAAAATTTCAATATTAAATAACGATTTTCACTTTAACATCTTTGACTCTTTGACTAATAATTTACAAAATACCACCGATTAACAAGTGAGATCCAACACATCAATATGTGGGTACTATAGAACTGATAAGTAGGTTCTACCTAAGTTATTTAGATCTTTTTTTGTCGTTTGTAGCATTGGTGTTTTTTGGATTGCTACCATTTCGAGGAAATCGTTTCTTTTGGTTTGGTTCGTACCGTAATATTTTAGTCTCGATAAAAATGAAAGCCTGTTTTTGCGATTTCTCGTGTGATGTCAACGCGGTAGTATTTTCCTTATCAGACTTATGCCCCTTTAATCTATTCTCCAGATACTGTTCTGTTTGTCCAATATAAACCCCGTTACAATCTCTATAATAAATTTCATAACTAATATTGTTTTTTTTTATTTTTGGGTGTTTTTGTTTTTAGGTTTTATCATATACCACTAGACAATAAGTTGTATCCCTTGTGACATACTTTTATGAGTTTTATGTCATGTTTTTCGAAAAAATGTTGGAATTGTTGTGAGTCCATTTATAAAGAGTAATGATATAAATTTGGTTCATTTATTTTTGAGTGGTTTTTGCTATTTTTTATTTGAGTTATATAATCTATGTATTCTTCCCTTAAATATTTTATTCATGAGTTTTAGCGGATAACTCTGCTCGGTATTCAGAATCCGTGAGTTGTACAACACGATCTGCCAAGCTAATAATAGCTGATTTTTGTTGAGTGGGGTGGTTGGAGTTGAAGTTAAGATATCTAGAAGACCATGTTTTTTTTGTACACCATTCAGTTGTCATGTTTTGATTTTTATTTTGTAAAGTTATATCTAAAAAGTTGATTTTTTTATTCTCTTCAACTTCAGTAGTAAATTGTAATTTCTCGTGATAATTGTTAAAATGTTTTGTTAAGTTTTCAACCTGGTTTTTGGGAATGGCGGTAATACAGTCATCTACATATCTCTAAAAACTACTACTACGTTGACTTCACACGAGAAATCAAACCAAATAAAAAGGAACGAGACTTCCTCGAAATGGTAGCAATCCAAAAAAATACCATTGCTATAAACAACAAAAAAGATATAAAGCACTTAAGTAAAATCAGTTCTACAGTATCCTCATATTTATGTTGTTGAATATCATTTTATGTTAATTGGTTGTATTTTATAAATTGTTCGTTAAATATGTTTAAAGTGAAAATTGTTATTTGGTATTGAAATTTTATTATAAAGACAATGGCTACGAAGGTAAGATTTTTACATTGTATAATTTAAAATGGAAATTAAAAATTCCTAAAGTTTATAAACTTTTGAAAAAGGCCTAAAAATGTTCTGTTCGAAACGTTAAGTAAAGAAAATTATTCAAAGCTGTTGTGATCTAATTTGATTTAACATAATACGACCTAAAACCAAGAAAGCCTTATAGAATATATATATATATATATATATATATATATATATATATATATATATATATATATATAAATAAAGATAAATATTAAAGCCAGACCGTGTTTTCGACATTAACGTGTAACGTATGTATCTGTATTTATTTTAGAGGGGTGTTGCTAATTACCTAATTTCAATTATTCCGCTTAGCTGACGAAATTTGCTAACAATGGATGGTGATGTTTACATTGGGTAATAGCGTTTTAGGGCAGCAGTTGTGCATTATTTGTATTAGGCACATTCATCTGCCTATATATAATATAAATTATATACATTAAGAGGGCAGTATAGTGTTCAACGTTTAGGACATATTATGTCCGTTAAATGTGCCACATGCTGGACCTCTTACGGGTGTGTACTTGATTGGTCTATTTACATAGCAGTTATAATGAGCCCACGTTGTAACAAGAACACTTAAATTATATCGCTCTAAAATATCTTTTATTTTCTATATAACCGTAGAGAATAGAATACCCTGTTTTCTAAAAAATTCAAACATTTAAGAAATTATGGTTTACTACTTTTCGACGCGAAGCGCAGGGTTCGTGTCCGATCATCATCTCGTCTCGTCTCGACTTTGACTAATCTCGTCTCCTCTCGAAATTTTGGTCGAGATGAAACAATACCAAGGCCTTGTCTCGTCTCGACTTTGAGTATATTAACCTATCTTGTTACAGGTTAAATAAATATGTTCACTGAATATGCAGTTTTAGCTATATACACTCATACTGTGTCAGTGAACCGCGTGTGTTCACCAATTTCTACTCTATCGTATCTGCCTGGATGCTAGTCTTTTGTTAAAAGTCTACTAACACTTTGTTTAGTCTAACTGAATAGCCACAATACATAATTTATCACTACTAACAATTTCAGCTTTTATAAAATAATCGTAATTTTGTATGACGTTACAACGGTGCTGACCGTAGACTTTCTATCATACATCTTGCTGAGTGTGTACTTCAACATGTAAATAATTTTTTTGATATACTAGTGGTATTTAAACAAAATGGCTGACCACTGACCTCTGCATTTCGCCCCGGATATAGGTAATCTTGACCAATATAGGCTGATACCAAAGAGTAGGTATGTGCCGATACCACAAAAATAAAGTATCTATTTTTGGATACTTATATCTTCAAGTGCGTGACAAATATAACGCAATAAATGGCCCATTTGCAGGGAAGAGCTTAAACGATTATTAGTTTGTTTTTGTTACTTGTTATTAGGTTTTTGTATGTTATTGAAAGTTGGGAAAAGAATAAATAGTTAGATAAATATAGATTTTTGTTTTGAAAGGTTCTTCAATTAAATTATAATTGCCCCTCCCCCTTCCAGGTTGTTTGACTTGTAAAGCAAAAATTATATATTTCTTTTTAAACCGTTATATATAGTATACAAGATTTCATTCATTTCCGAGCATAAAATATATTTTTATGAAAAATGTGAAAAAAAAAATAAAATCGTGGAATAAAATGGCAGAAGGGGTCACAATTAACTAAAAATACTATTTAGTTCATTGGCGGGTTGTTATTTATGGTTTGCTGCTATTGAAATGTAGGCTTTCGATTTGTATGTTTTTTTAATCAAGTGCTTTAAAGTATCCAAATGTCAAAATCGATAAGTTTATTTTCAACTATTGTGGCTTGCTAGAGGTTTTTGCGTTTTATTTAAGTGATTATTTATATGATAACTAATTAAAATTATTAGATAGCCAAAATCGTACAAATTCAAAAACCACTATCCAGTAGATTATATCAAATTATTATTATACTAAATAATACACTAAAAAAATGCGTTCATAGAGAACACTATTGGAAAACTAAAAAGTATCCAGCTTATTTTTTGAATTTTTGTACTTCGATAAAAATTATCGCAAGTTACTAATTTTTTTTAATAACATTATATCAAAATGTTCCGTGTAACTCGTACAATAACATTTTTCTTTCCACCCTGTGGTTGCGGTTCAAAATTTCCAAACTGCTTAGTGCACTTGGTTAAATAAAAAATAAATATATATATATATATATATATATATATATATATATATATATATAAAAAGTAGAAAATATATAACGCGGTTAGAACTAGTATATATATATATATATATATATATATATATATATATATATATATATATATATATATATATATATATATATATATATATATATATATATATATATATATATATATATATATATATATATATATATATATATATATATATATATATATATATATATATATATATATATATATATATATATATATATATATATATATATATATATATATATATATATATATATATATATATATATATATATATATATATATATATATATATATATATATATATATATATATATATATATATATATATATATATATATATATATATATATATATATATATATATATATATATTCAAAAATACGACAAAACATAGAAATAACAAATAAATAATAAATAATAAAAATGACTATATGCGTTTTATTTAAGTGATTATTGATATGATAACTAATTAAAATTATTAGATAGCCAAAATCGTACAAATTCAAAAACCACTATCCAGTAGATTATATCAAATTATTATTATACTAAATAATACACTAAAAAAATGCGTTCATAGAGAACACTATTGGAAAACTAAAAAGTGTCCAGCTTATTTTTTGAATTTTTGTACTTCGATAAAAATTATCGCAAGTTACTAATTTTTTTTAATAACATTATATCAAAATGTTCCGTGTAACTCGTACAATAACATTTTTCTTTCCACCCTGTGGTTGCGGTTCAAAATTTCCAAACTGCTTAGTGCACTTGGTTATATAAAAAATAAATATATAAAATATATATATATATATATATATATATATATATATATATATAAAAAGTAGAAAATATATAACGCGGTTAGAACTAGTATATATATATATATATATATATATATATATATATATATATATATATATATATATATATATATATATATATATATATATATATATATATATATATATATATATATATATATATATATATATATATATATATATATATATATATATATATATATATATATATATATATATATATATATATATATATATATATATATATATATATATATATATATATATATATATATATATATATATATATATATATATATATATATATATATATATATATATATATATATATATATATATATATATATATATATATATATATATATATATATATATATATATATATATATATATATATATATATATATATATATATATATATATATATATATATATATATATATATATATATATATATATATATATATATATATATATATATATATATTCAAAAATACGACAAAACATAGAAATAACAAATAAATAATAAATAATAAAAATGACTATTAGCTTTTAGTTGAGATTTTTAAATGCTTTCTATATGAAATCTCGTTATAAACAGGTTTAAACCATTTACATTGCTTATATGGTGTAGTGCGTTCGCGAACCATCATTATCAAATATCTTTTTATTTTCAATGCTTGTTTCATAAATCAGAGAAAAGCAAAAAGCTCTGTGTTACGTTTGCTTTTGCTACTCGTCAACTAAAGCAAGTATGTGGGATATGTGTATTTAAATGAGAACCATCACAGTTTCTTTCTTTTTCGTTTTTGGAGTGAGATATATCAATTGGTTCTTAAAGTTAATTGTAATATTATGTTCAGCATCTTCAAATAATATCGAAATATCGAAAAACATTTTCGATATTTGAATTCCAGATTTCAGATAACTGAATGCAGACGCTGCCCTTGGGTCCCATCCATCTGATCTAAAAGTGATAATTTTTATTTATTTATTTATTTTATTAAATTCTTGTTTATTTATTTATTTTTTACTTCTTATTGTTTTTCTTCCTTAATTTATTTTATCTTACTTTTAATTTTTGGTGGAAAAAAGAAGGTGGTAGTGGAGTTTTTCCCTAGCCCGAAGAAGTACAATCCCATATACATGTTCCACTGGTCAAGCCTACGACCTCCTTCCATCATTCCAACTAAACAGAGGTGCTTGCGCCTACGTCAGTAGAGGCTAGCGGGTAAAAAAGTAAGTGAAGTGCAAATGAAGCAAGAAAATATCGCAATAACTTTTTTTCCGGAATTTTTTTATATGTGGAGGGGGTAGAATATTTTTTCACGACTTACCTAAATTTTGTATACTAAATCAATTCTCCTATCCTTCATAGCAACACATTTATTTATAACATCCTCATAAAATGTCAAAATATAAAAAATATTTTATTATTTTAAATAAAAATCTTGCTTCTAGCAAAGAGGATAAAATTTGGTACGTTGAGTTATTACTGTGAAAGGGCGTTTTGATTTTTTTTAAATTAAATAAAAAAAAATTAGGTAGTATGCAAGTGTGTAAACATTTATCCAACCTTTAAATTTAGTTTGTCTCTTCATTATTTTCACTATTTATATTTATATTTCCCACAGAATTACTTTTTTTATTTCGTCCGCAGTACCCACTGCCTTTATAAAGATCTGTATAATAAGGTGCCAAGTAATTATAAAATAGGACTATTTAAGATAACTCACCCTAGAAGTAAAGTGCTTCGTTAGGGCGTTGCCCTAATCTCCTCCAGAAATTCCTTTTGAATTGAAATATTGCCAAGAGAAGTAAGTCTTTCTTGAGAGTATTTCTTAAATAAGTTTTTACACATTTGAAGCAAGAAAAACTTCTTTCCACTGAAGCACTTGACGACGGTATTGTCAAAATTCGGTAAAAATATATTTAGTCGTTGACTTTTTGAAAATATTTCCCCATATAACTGTGACAAATTTTCAAACGGGCCAGTAGGAAAATTTAAACTATATTCGGAAAATTTAGCAGAACCTGCCAAACATGAAAATGTAAGTTTTTCACAGTCTTGAAATCTTAGTGTCATTTCCATTAAAATATGGCCCAATATTTCATAAAAAAGGGTTCTAAACTTAGCCATAAATTCTTCAGGTGAAAGCTTAGCAAGCTCACGTTTGTAATGATTTATTTCTGTAATTGAGTTTATTTTATCTAACATGGTATTAAAAATATGTTCATTTCTTTTTTTACAGAGCGCCTCACGACAGTGTTTTATATTGGATAAGCAAAAATCAATGTCAAGCGATTTTTTTGAAGAGCGTCAAGTAGTATGTACGTGATTGAGAAAATGTCATTAAACACTAATGCCAGAAACGTGAATTCAAAATGGTTCATCTCACCTAAAAATCCTTTCGCAAGGCGGATTGATTTTTCATCAGATTTGTCACAGTTTGTAATAAATTCAAAGAGGTCTTTTATAATTTATTCCAGTCTTGAACAATCGCATTTACTAACTTCGAATTTGAAGTTGTAACAACACCATAAATAAATATAACACAAAACAGTCAAGTTAACTGCAAAGGAACTCACCGGTTGCAGCGAAATCCGCGAAAATAAAAGTAAACAACCACCGCAAACTGAACGACACTGGGTTCGACGTTATCGGATACGCGTTCTCATGACAACATACTAGGAAAATCGTAAACTAAACATAGCACCTCCAGCAAAGTCAAAGTTGTTTGCGCCACTGTTATAGTTGTTATAATAAAGTTCGAATAAAATTTTTAAAAAGACATGCCGTCAACGGCCAAGTAAAATATTTATGCGAGGTGTACAGTTTATTTTTTACCAATTAGGTGAATAAATGAATTTAAAAACTAAAATTTTAAGAGATATATATATATATATAATAAATATAGTTAGATGTTTGCTTGTTTATTTTTCCTGGTGAAGTAGCACTTCACCTACTTCACCTGAATAGCCGCCACTGGCCTACGTTCGTATTAATATATACTGTACAATACTTCCCAAACTTAAATCGAACTAATTCAATAGTCTGTGTCCATAAAATGTCCACTAAATTTTTTTGTTGTATCTACCGCTCTCCCTCAAACAAATTATGCTAAAGTGGGTTAACTAATCTCTGAATTTCCTTCCTCTGAAATCCTTATCCCTAGAGACTTTAACGTTCATAATAAAGAAGGGTTAGACCACACTAAAACTGATCCATCCCCAAAGTTAAACTGCAGCGGACTTTGCAATTAGGCAATTTTTAACCAAACTCATCAAAGGTTACTCCCCACGTATCGTCACACATAGCCAAAACCCATTGGACCTTTTTCTGATCACTCATCCAGAGCCTTATCCCTTATACTCCATACAGCGGGAAGTTTAAGGTCTATGATACCTCGTACCATATAGTACTATAATTCCGCTCATTGGGATGGGTTGCGGTATTTTACTCTTCCTTCTTTTGGAATGATGGGCGACCCTTGATCCTTCCGCAATGTGTTCCTCAATATCTGATATAATTCAATTACGTGTAAAAACATTTCTACTACATTCTATTAAGAAAATTCTCAACTATAAATCTTATATTTCAGAATTAGCGATAATGCTAGACTAGAAAGAAGTAGTAGGCATGAAATCATTACAATTGCCTACTTTGCGGCGTCCAAAATGCCTTTAATACACGCATAGGAGGCAAAGTTCTTTTTTTCCAAAATGTTAACCAATCCTTTTGGTCGCTTGCCAAAACCGTAAATCAAAACTTCTGCAAAAGCTCCTTCCCACCCCTAATTTCTGGTAATGAAACGTTTTCACCGTAACGCAAAAACTCACATCTAAAGCACAAGCTGAACTTTCTACCAAACAATTCGCCACAAATTCTAATTTAGTCCCACATCTCTATTTTTTCCCTCCTAGCAGTGCGTTCTTTGTCGTATAATATGCACGAAATTTACTTCAGTGTTAAAAAGGTTTAACATATTCTCAAAACACTTAATACTAAAAAGTCCTCTGGTCTTGATGGTATTCCGGCTATAAAATCCTAAAAAAGTGTGCCTCTGAACCGGCCCTATCCTCACTAGGTTATTTCAAATGTCCTATGACAAAAGCCTTTTTCCTAAACTGGAAATCTGGTCGTGTACAGCCTTTTCCTAAAAAGGGATCCAAAGCTCTTCCCTGTAACTACAGACCCATATCTCTACTGCCAATTATGGGAAAGGCAATGGAAAAGTATATCAATACTGATCTTTTAAATTACCTTGAAAGGTATAAAGTTTTCAACATTTTTGACACTAACCTATCCGTTATTAATAGATAAACTAAATTAAATCGTGGTTTATAAAAAAACTAATAATTTGAACATTGTAACTTAAATAAAAAGATAACAACGTCATACGCAGAATCGACTACATTTTTATAGCAAATCCTTTTTTATCCTACATATCATTGACATCCTAGTACGCTGAATACCAACTAAACAGATCTTTCAAGTTTTCGATATCCTGCACTAAAGTAGCTTAAACGAATTCTTTCAGATTTAAATCCAGAGAACGAAGCGGCTAAAATTAAGGCTTCGTTTTCCTGTCTAGTGGTTTTTAGATCTTGGACTGAAATGTGCTGGAAGACCACCATGCATATAATACATGTTTTAGTTTGAAGGAGCAAATGTTCTATTAGAGGAGGTAACTCTGCTTATAAAAAAAGAAATAATGAGTCATCAGTTAGTCTCGAAAGGATAAAACATGGAATTAACTGTTCATCAACCATTCCTATCCAAGTGTTGACGGAAAACTGGAAATGGAATGCGAATGTTTTCAGGCCATACATGAGTGAGGTGGAAATTTTGAACCGCATCTTTTGAGAAACTAAGATTTTTCAGAAAATAGAATTTTTGAACAAAAGAATTATCGGTATTCATTCGGTGAAACTATTAATAAAAAACCATCCTCGGTTCAAAATTTCTTGGTAAGAGATCCCCTGTATGTGATAAGGATATAATCTTTTAATGCCCTCCATAAAGCCGATGCATCAATTGCAATTTTTCTGGTACTGGTCAACCCAGATCTTATTAGCGTTTTGTACAGGATTAGTTTCACTTTGGCATTATTTATTTATTTATCTATTTCTTGTTAAGTAGACTTTTTACGAAGTATAAACAATGTCAAGAATTACTAAGCCTAGAAATACAAAATACATACTAGAATACATGTTTTAAAATATGATACTGGAAGAAATACAGAAATACGTTGAAATACATTTGATAAAAAAACTTTATACATGTTTTAAAATATGGTAAATATACAATATATAACTAATTGTCAAAATATTCCATAACAGTGGTCAATAAAATAGCGGCTTAACTTTTTTCTAAATTTCTTTTGAACTTCTGTTGTTTTAATTTCATTAGGCAGTTTAATAAATACATAACTGAAAAAACAAAACGGGCTGGTTTTATACTTTGATAAACGAGAATTAGGAATCAATATATTGTTGCTTATCTTGTTTCATAATTGTGCTGTGTAGACACAACTGGAAATTCTGCCCCAAATTTGTTAACATAAAGAGCGGCTTCCATTAAAAGTATGCATGATAAAGGAAGTAAGTTATGCCTTTTAAAAACAGGGCGGCATTAATTACTTTGAGTAGAAGGTTAAGGTAAAGTAAGTAGTTTTTGCTGTTCAGTGACTTAGTGTTATAAGTCCAGTTGTATTTTGTCAAATATGAACCCTAAATATTTAACCTTGTTTGACTAGGGCACGTTTACATTTGATTTTTAACGTATTATCTTGGAAAGCATAAATAGACTTGGAGAACAAAATAATTTAATTTTTGTATGAGCTTATTTTGATTTTCGAGCGTGACATCCAACATTGGATTCCGTTGCTGTCACCTCTTTAGACGTAAGAGTTCGCGAACAAATGTAGAAATGTTGAAAAGGTTGGGAGTGAGGGGTGACCCCTGCCACGACAGAATGACGGGTGGATGTCTGACAATCGTTTAACAGTTTGCTATTTAGTTTATATATGTTTTTAAATTCTTCAATTTTATAAATGCGCTTTTTATATTTACTGAATTTCTTCTTCTTATAGAGAACAATTATAGAAATTTTTGACATTGACTTCACTTTGATATTGTTGAATTAGACGCCACGGTTTACCTGCCAGCACCCATTATGAAAACCTTCAAAAACTTTGCGTATGGTAAAACTTTACTATTATTGAGTTGCGATGTTCTTATTTGCGAGAAGACTTATAGTGATAAGCTAAATTTTAAAATTATATATTCCATTAACGATTTATCAATTTAATAATTACAGAATAATATATCGTTATCAAGTAGAAAACTCCTCAATGAAAACCAATTTATATCGTGTTCTTTAAGACACTTAGGCTATCCATATACGGCATTGCGTGACTTGTGCAAAAGAACCCGGCTTTGCTGTCGGTAGGCTTCAGAATTATTTCTTCATCAAGCCAATCACATTCTAAACTGAATCCGGGAGTTTTTTCTGAATATTAATCAGTTACTCCGCGAACAGACCCTATTAAAAATATTATTACCTCTGGAAAATATAGACTTGAGCGTGTAATATCTTTTATAGATATTAACTGCAAAGTTAAAAGTGTTGATCAGTAATGAATACAAAATGTTGTCATTATGCAATGTAATTGCATTTGTTCTTTACATCTCAAAAAAATCTAATGGTAATATTCAATTACCTTTTTAAATGTATAATTAAACAAACTAAATGAATTTTTTATTTTCCGTTTTGTTTTCTTCGTAACTTAGCGATGCGACGCAGTTGGTATCTTTATTACGGAAACGGTCTGAGCCTCTCAAGAATCATTCTTCTGGGTGTTCCTAAATGTCACGTAAATTTTAGCGTAAGTGATTCTTTGAAGCATTTTAATAAAAAAAAGGTTATATTACTATGTGTCCACAAATGCTTTATTCCGAAAAGTAAGAACTATTTGATTAAGATTTAGCACATCCACCTAGGTAAAACATTTTTTCTTAGCATGATCCAAGGAGTCACTTTTGTAGCGTTTTGAGCAATTCTGATTCCAAATGAAAATGGACTAGAGGTGCCAGAGGCGTGCATCAATATAAATTTGATTTTTTCTTCTCAAAAACGACTTGTCGTATCATAAAATACTAAAAGGCTTTTTTTATGTATTTTTACTTGCCCTGAACGACAAAGTCAGTAATTTTTCAAAAAAATCAGTCGCATATCATATTTTATTAAGAAAATCATGGTTGCACATACCTACGCACATTGTTGAAATAAAAATAGTTAAATACAGTCAAAACACGACCTTTAAATACCTAGGCGGTTGTGTCAAATTTTAATCATATAAATCTCACTGTGACATAATTACTAAAAAATATATATAAACTCAATTATATCTAATGATGTAAAGATATCCTGTCCAAGGAAAATGAGTGACTTCTTTAATCTTTATTGTACATCTGTTGGTCAAAAACTTTCAAATAAAATACGAAATATTCCTTTAGAATTGAAAACTGAATCCAAATCGAATGTAATTTTGTCATTTGTTGAGGTACTGCCCCTCATGAGCGGAGTTATGACATCAGATCTGGGGGGCTAAAACCTGACCCTAGGAGTATATTTTATTCGTTTTTTAGTTATGCATCAAGTTTGAATATTTTTGGGGGGGGGGGCTAGTTCGGTATTTGGCGGGGCAAGCCCCCCCAAGCCAAATACCAAATAACTTCGCCCATGCTGCCCCTGTAAATTGAAAGAAATTATTGACAATAGGATATATTCAGGATGGGATGACTATTGGTGATGTATTAACTATCAAGAACTGTAAATTTTCGTTTATACCTGTAATGAGAATTTTATAACTGTAACTGAGAACCGGTGAAGTACCTTTAGGAATTCAGATTGTTAATATAAAGCCAAAATTTAAGTCTGGAGATAATCATGAACTTTCAGATTAATTACAGGTCAATATCGGTTTTACCCTGGATTATCCAAAATTTATGAAAAACATGTTAAAGAACAACTGTTATTACATTAGAAAATATTGTTTTTTATGTAAAAACAATACGGTTTTCGAAGATCAAGCGATACTAGTTCCGCAGCTATTGATTTAGTATCAGAAATTCAGAGGGCCTATGATAAAAGTAAAAATGCGTACTAGTTTCGCTTGATCTTTAAAATGCATTTGATTCTTAGAAAAAAATGTTTTTGATTGGTTTCACTGTTTTTTTTTTAAGTTAAAAAATTATTTCAGTCAGTGTTAAATATATTTTGAGCGAACAACTTGATCAAAGGTCAATTTCAGGCTCTACATTTTTTCTTTTTTATATAATTGTAAAATAATAGGTAAAATTGGATTAAATGCTTGTCGTACAACTATTTTATATGTAAGCAATCCAGGTGAAAAAATAAAAATTAGTATCAATTGTGACACTGACTATGAATTGTGGTTATGTCAGCATAAATTAACGTTAAATTTAGAAAAACAATACAATTTATTTTTAGGTATGATAATAGATAAAGCTTTTACGTGGAATGATCATATTGATTATGTAAAAAAGAAAATTGTAGCACCCATTGGTATTTTGAGAATAAATAGTTACTTAGCTACTTATTTAAATTATAGAAATAGTAAACATAATTACTCCACTATATTTAATTATTACATTGATTTGCCTTACATATGAACTGGAATCGGTGGCACGTCCAATTATTACGAAGAAATGAATTTTTATAAAAAGGTACTACACCATATTAAAAGATTTAATGCAAAATGATTTAAAATAACTGTAAAAGAAATGATGAAGGTATACTTTAATTGCTTTAATTTTATTTAAATCCTTTAATGAATTGTTGATGTTTTAATATTATATATTGTTATAACTAAAATACATTTATTTTGAATCAATAAACAAAAATATTCTATATTTAATATATGATCTAGGTTTTGGGTGTTATCAAGTTTCTAAAAACTAAAAAGTTTAAAATAATATAATTAAAAAAAAATCAATTAATATGCACTGAAAAAGAAAACATATTGTTTCTTTGTTCCAGGTATAGTTAAATAAATAAAGTTTGTATAAATCAGGCTAACATTATTTTTTATTAACTGTTCTTGGACATATTAATTATTTCAAAAAATGATGTTGACACTTAAATTTTAGACACAAAAAAGTAATTTGGCATTTGTTCTACAAATTATCCATCATTGTTTTGTTACATATTTTCTGCCGGATCAATCTTAATATATTAACTGTCAAATCTGGGAATAAGCACTTTCAAAATTAATTATTTAATTACAAATTGCTTTTCCAAAAGAAGTAATTTAATTACGTTAAAACAATAAAATTGGAATACAATTTACTTGTAAATTGTAATTTAACTTTCAGTTACTTTTTTAATTACATTTCGAATTCGCTTTGTTTGCATAACGTACAATATACCCTGGCGAGCTTTAAATTTTTAGGGGGCCGGGGGAATGGCACATGATTCTTAGGGACGCAAATCATAGTTGCTTGGGGTAAGCGAGCACTACTAATAATAAATGGCAGGGGGAGTTGGTTAGTGACCTCGCGAACCTCTAGCAGCCGGTTTTACTCAGCTCACTCTTACATATCTTATTAAAAAGAATAATAATGTTTGTATCCAAGCAATTCAAAACAAATACATTTTTGAAAGGAGAAAGGATTAGAAATTTTATGTTTTGAACTTAGAACAAACGTAGATGTGCCCCACCTCCATCCAAAATAGAGCTGATTTTATTATGCCTTCTACTATTGATTTTAGCGTATATAATATTAAAGTAAAATAATAATTAATATAATTATTAGTCACAGTAACTGCTAAATTTTTTATGCATTGGCAAGGGATTCCTCTAGCCACCTTTTTTTTGAACCACTACTTAATCCTAGTCACAAAATCTGAACAAACAAAAGTTATAAACGTCTTTGGCGATTTGCTGCACTAGATATTAGAATAAAAGCTCTTGATAAACCTGATTTCATAGATAAAAAAAGGTTATATAAACAGGGTGTTTCTATATGTCCTGTGAATATTAAAGGACTTGAATCATTTTAAGAAACAAAGTTTATATAATATAAATATGTGTCTGCTAATGTTTTATTTTCGAGTTTCAGGGTGCTAAAATAAAAAAAAACTTCATTATTGCTATTATCAAAATATGTATTAAATCATGTTTCTTTAAGATTACCATGGATGTCCAAATTCTTTTTTATAAAACATTCCTTTGCCAATTTTGAGTTTCTGCTTGACATCTTTTATAGAATTTTTGTACATATTTAACAATTAAAAATTATCTTTTGCAACTTATTAAAGTATTAATATTTAGTTTTAGTGGCTTTAAACATTTCAATGTTTCTAAATTTATTTTTTAGTTTTAAGAACAGAGTATTTTCTGGACCGTTACTGCAATTTTGTTAAGGTTGCAGGTCATATAATGAAAGTATTAAACGCAAATGCAATGGCACTGTGCCAAGATTCGTAACATAAAAATGAAACATATAAACATAAATGGGACGACACGGCGATTTTTTGCATAGTGAGATTTTTTCGAGAAAGTCAATTACATCTAAGTAGTAATGAGGTAAATATATAATATTACTATAAGAGGAATAAAGCCCCAAATCCCGATCTGATATTTTTAATAAAGATATATATACACGTCAGTTATATACAAGAAATATATAGAAGTGATAAAATATTCACAAAAATTTATAAATATTACACCTATAAAACTTATTTTATTCAAACATTTTGTTAAGCTCTTCTGGTGTTTTACTCAAAATCTCTGAAGGATTTTCATACCGATTTGTGGGATTATGTACTGCTTCCTATAACTGTTTATATATTGCTAAAAGAAGAGCAAATGATCTTGTTTGAACAGCTTTCCTATGCTTGGAAGACAGCAATAAGTTGACCTTAAAAAAAACTGTCAGATGCAGAGAAACCTTAGCCTTGTAAAATTGCTACATAAAACACAAATAAACCCCTGTTTTTAGCACCACTGTAAAATATATTTTCTAACAGGAGCTCGATATACATAAATGAATAAAATAAGAGTTAATTTTTTAAGCTAACCCCAAACAATTATAACAAACGATCATAATTTTTTGTAACACTATGTCCCTAAAATTTAAATTGAGGAATGTTAAATCTTGTTCTATAACTTGCAAATTGATTTGTTTTTTTTTTATATACAATTTTGGATGATCTATTAGTTTTAGTTTCTTTGGAACTTGCAAAATTTGTATTTCATCATCACTTATGGAGTTACTTATGACTGATATGTTTCCATATTTTTCATTACCACTTGTTAGAATGTGATATAAGTGTTTTTGACAAACTTGTAATTCTGATTGGCTTTAATTAGCTACAAATTCGAAAACCATTTTACCGACGCATATCAAGATAACCACTGGATTATTGCGAATTTTTCATAACATTAATATTTGTATCACCTATTATCCATATCTTATCCACTTAAATTTTTTCAATTAATTTGGTGGGTTGTAAACTGCTCCAAATATTTTCTTTATTTCTTTAACTTCAATAAAAATAAAAGAAATATTATTTTCATTTTTAACTTTAGTAACGTTAAATGGCATACTTTCATACGTCATTTTTTTACTTCCAGGAAGATATACAGCAGAATATCCAGGAAGGTTCTAATATTTTAATGCATTTTGGAAAAGCCAGGTCTCAATAATTACAATAATATGAACCAAATGTTTTATGGAGGCAATTAAAATTTCTATATCAGCAATTTGTTTTTTAATGATCTAGCATTAATATATAATATACTCATATCTAAATTATTATTTCTTTGAATTTCATTGCATATATCAATGTTGTAGTAACAATTTACATTAATTTAATTATCCATTAGAAGAAAAAAGATATTTAAACATATTATATATGAAAAATATAATTTTGGTCGTCTACGTGAATTTTAGTAACGATACGTATGGCCTTACTATATTTGGTCTTTCTGTAATATATTTGGTCAGTCTTAATTCATACATACATACTTAAAATTTCCATTATCTTTAATGTATTAAATTATCTTTGTTTATATAAATATTTCTTGTTAGATTTACATGATTTATTGCATTTTCTGTCAGCGGAACCTTTAGATGTATTAAAACAGTTATGGTGATCCTCTACATTTTAGAAGAGAAATCACAAAATTGTTAATTGAAATATTTTGAAATAAATGAATTGGAAATCAACGATTTATTAGGTGGCTACCGAAGAATCCAGACCTTAAGTCTATGGACCTTAAAGCCAATAATTTAATAAGCCATATAATTAAACTACTCAAAGTTTATAATTTTTGAAGTATTAATATTCTAATGGCGATAGTCGTATTAAACAAATTGTACTGTTTTTAGTTTAATGTTTTTGGCAACGAAATGTCATCATTTGAATATATCGGTATGGTTTAAGATTTTGGTAAACAAAGAGTTTTAGACATCTATATAAAAGTTTCAGGGCTTAAAAAATTTAACTTCAAGATACCATAAAAACTAAGTTCCCGACTAAATTTAGCATGAAAAATTCCCGCCAGAAAGTGAATTAAGTTTTTAAAGAACCTCACAAATAATAAAGCAGCAAATTTGAGGAGTTTTTTTTGAATATATTTATATCTCGTTTAGTTTCCTAGATCCTTAAGACAAGACTCGATTTTGGGACACCCTGTTCAGCGAAAGAGGAACTATAGCTATGGATTTTTAGCATCAATTGCGATTTCAGCACTATTCATTGTAAATCTAGTTTTTCTAGATTAACATCTGTTAGTCATCCCCATCGATTCTCAATAAGCCATAATTTTTTTAATGAATTTGTATTATTTTAGCGTGATCTTTTTGCTACTGTAAGTACTTACTGTTGTAAGTATTTAAGGTCTTATTAGATTTGGTTTTGTTACATATGTATTGCTTTTATTTTGAGTTATATTAACTTTAGAAATAATAATCTCAATAATAATCTCAATTAGCGTTATTAAAAAAAACTATTTAAATTAAAAAAAATAAATTCATGTTGTTTCTATTTCCTTCCTAGTATACGTTGATTATAAATTGAAAAAAGTTGCCCTACCTAAAAACACCAACTGGTCCAAAGTTAGACTTCTACCTACGACATTCCTAATATTGGGACTTAGAACAAAAGAAAATACCTATGAATTACGAATATTACAAAAGAAGTATATGTCTAGCTGCTGCTCTTGTATTAAAGTCCTTAAATAAGAACATTTGCTTAAAGCTGACCAGTACGTTTAACCAAATTAATAAGAGATCATTTTTAAGCTCGATTGCATCAGTTAGTAAATATTATTAAGAATGAGTTATGTACTGGCTTAAAAAGGACTCTGCAAACATATTCTATATATGAATATTATTAATGTAGAGGCATTATATGTTGTAAATGAGGCCTTATTATAGATAATGAGCTACGAAGAATAAGAGACGTTGAACACAAAGTTTTAGATATCTTCTTATATTGCAGAAGGATCTTGTTCTACAACGAAAGAATGTTATAAATAGGTTTCTTTTTATTGTGGGATATATCTACTTAATACTCGAAACTAATAATTTTCTCGGAACAGATTCATTTTTTACCGGGGATTTATGGATGGAATAAATGAAATTACTTTCAATGGTTTAAAGAAAGTTACTTATTTCTGTTAAACACTTCCGGTTTATTGAAAACTCAAACATCTTTAAAGTAATACCATAATTCTAAACTACCTAGTTGATTATGGAAACATTAGCTACGGTTGCTGAAGAATGTTAAATTTAAATACAAACAATCAATTCTGCTTCATATAACAAATTTTATTGTTCAGTTATCAGGAATCTTAATCAGGATTCAGTTAGTTAGCTGTGTATGGGTAGTAGAATATCATTTATTTACTAGAAGTCAAAATTCAATATTTCATGCATTATAGCTATTTGGCACGTATGTGCAACATACATGTTAATATGACTAATAATTTTAGTGTTGTTCAACTCAGTAAAGTCAAAATTTGATGACCTTAGAATCCCATTATTTTAATATATTGTATTTGACAGAAACATGGCTTACAAATAATGTACATAATTTCAGATATTTATACTACAAAGACCCTAAGTGAGATTTACTAGTTTTTGCGCTCGAATGATAGCCAGGGTTGCCTTAAAAGTTCGGCGACATTATTATGTATTTTGGGTTGAGCGATCTTCTCAGATACAAGGGGCATACGCTGTATCTAGGTGCACTACTCTAGCGGGCCATCCTCCCCTATTACATGATATAGAATTGTTTTTGTTCACCTAGCTCTCTATCCTCATTCCTCATTAGTGCTTTTATCATTTTGAAAGACCAGTATCTGCAGGATCAAACCCCAGAAAAATTAGCAAGCAGGCAATTTTATTTAATTGTAGCTCTTTGCTAGCTTTTTGATCTATCCAGAGTTTACATTACTAAACCCTCTGCAAGGTAAACAGTAAATTAAAATTTTATTTTTTTTTGTCAATATCTGCCAAAACATTCTAGATCGAGCAATTATGTAAATGTATAATATTAAGGGAATGAGAGTTTAAAGAAAAGTCGTTCTTATTATTTTCTTCATTTATATGATAGATACATCGATCGGAATATACAGTTAATTTTCGACCACCGACTTTCTTTTTTCTCTCAAGAGAAAAATCTGAAAATTTGTCGAAAACCAAACTCACTAGGTATAACAAAAACATCATTTTTTGTGTTTATAAAATTTATTTGAATAAGTAAATTCCTGGCTACAATATGTGATAATTAATGACCTATAAACTTTCCAAAATATATTTTCCCTCAATATTGCGGTTTTACAGATTTAATCGTCTCGTTACATTCCTCGTAACAGGAAAGTAATGTAATTATGAGAAAAAATCACTACATTTCTTTTTATGTAAAGGCATAGCTAAAAAACTACTAACTGGATTGACTTCAAATTTTGGTAAAGAATTAGGAATCATTAGGATATGAAATGGTAACATCTTGGTAAAAATCCAATGTTACCAAACAAAATGATGGTTCAGTGAAATGTTAAAAAAATTATTACCAAAAAAAATAATTATACAGTTTACCCCAAATTTAGCACAGATAACAAATCAAAATGGCGGCCTTAAAAATCATTTAAAAAAAGCTGTTTGAAAAAAACTAATTATTGGAGTGATTTCAAATTGTGCGCAAAATTAGACGTAATATAAAGATACAATTCGGTATAAATGTGCGCAAAATTAGGTGTAATATAAAGATACAATTCAGTATGAATTCAAGATGGAAGGCAAGAAAATGCTTAAAATATCAGCCTATAAAATCTTTCTATTTAAGTGGCTTCAAATTTTGCACAAAAATTAGATGTAATATACGGATAAGCTGGTAAAATTTTGATACGAATTCAACATAACGGAAAAAAATGATGTCCTAATTTTTTTTTAAATCAGTGTAAAAAACGACTTTTCTAAATGATTTTAAACTTCGCAAAAAAATCAAATGTGACATATCGATACCTTACACGCAAAACATCGTATGTCACAAAACAAGAATTTTAGAGTAGGAAGCTTTTTTCATTAAAAACTTTATTTTTTATTCTATTTTGATAAAATTTTGGATAGAAGCATTATGGTACGTAATATTAGAAAAAATGGATAATTAATGCTTATTTTTTGAGTAGTATTCTTAAAACTGTCACTTAAGATGTTTTGCCGATACCATTTCCAATATACCTAATGAATTTTATCGTATGTGCTAATATAATAGCTAGTTACTTTTTTGGACTTACGATATTTTGTAATAAGGCAGACTGGGTAAGTACAAAACAAGATTTTATTATGCTTTAAAGAAATAAAACAAACTCAATACAAAATATCAAATCGATATCAAACCTACCTTATAAATATACCTATTTTTGGTAATAAGTAATTATTTGGCAAGTATAAAAACTTAAAAACGAGTTAATAAACTTCTAAGAATAAACAAATAAAACAAAATGGATAGAACTACAATACATAATAATATTCAAATAACAGGTACTTATATTTTTTAGTCTTCTACCTCTTCTACGTTATCTTCTATGTCGGTTTCGGGAAGATTATCTGAAATGTTTTCTGATGGTTTCATGTTGAAATATTCTTGGTGGTATTTTCGTGGGATTACATTTTTTTTGCAGAGATCCTCTAAATCTTTTTGTTTTTGGGAAGAAATGGACAAGTTTTTGGAATAAAATTTCTTGATCTTCATGTTGTTCTTACATTTTTTCGGAAAAGTAATCTTTAAGGTTTTTAAATTTGTGTTATTGTATGAGTAGTCTAAAATTACATTGGGATTATTCTTTTCAAAAGAAGCACTTCGTACTTGAGTAATTTTTATAGGTTCTCCATCTGTGGATTTAAACTTTTTTTGGCTTAAAATTTCATTTGACAACTGTTTCCAGTCCAGAAAGTCTGAGAAGTATAGTTTTTTAGTTTCTAAATTTTTCGGGTTGGTTCTCGAATTTGCAATTATTGTCTCCCATTCAGATGGAGCCCATACGGTTCGTCTTTTTATAAAACGTTCTATCGTCCCATGAATGGAATCTACGGGCATGTATGTGTGGCCAGGTAATAAAAATGTTATTTTTATGGTTTTGATATTTGAGGATTCCTTTAGAAAGTAAAAGAACATTGCCAAAGTACTTCTATTCTTATTCTGGCCGCTACAACTGTCGCAATGAGGAGCAACGTCTTGAACTATTCCTCTTTTGTCAATATTATGTAAATACTTGTACAATGTTGTACAAATTTCATTTGACCCCCTATTACCATCACACTCACCCCATAAGTAGCATAATCCATTCTGTGTTACGTTTTCATAAACAGTCAGATTATAATAGGAATATTTTCTAGCGTAGTACAACAGTAAATTGTCTCCATGAGGTGTGTTAAGCACTTTTTGAAGATCGAAACTAACACACAAATAACGATTATCTTCGACACCTTTCTTTTGGCTGGCCAAAAACTCTTCTTTACAAATGTCTTTTAAACGGAGGTGCTCTTCATATTTTTGCCTTGACTGATCCGTTTCTTCGTAGTCTTTTTCTTTTCTGGATTCGCACATCCCACACTTATCTTTTTTTGGCACGTGGAATCCAATCTTAAATTCCTTTTTAAAAGTTTCTCTAAAAACTTTAAAAGAGACTTGAATAATTTTGCCATTAGTAGTCTGATCACTTTTAAAGATTTGATACAGGCGGGACATGTTTCTAAACTCACTAGGTAAATATTTTCTGGAGGTTTTAACTCTACAATAATGTGACGGGACCGCAGGTAAGGTACCAATAAAGTCAATTACATTTTTTTTAAGGGCCAAACTGGTTTTATTAGCTGGCTCGTGTCGTCCTCTCTGATCGGTTTTAGAAACTCTGCATGAAATGGAATTACTTTTTGTGTATCTTAGTGTCATTTGTGAAATATTTAACGTGGTTAAAAGAAACTTTTGGCAAACTTGATGTTCAACATTTTCCCAAGGAATAACATACTTATAAGTTCTATGTCTTCTACTTGTCTCAGCTTCTTGTCGTCTTCTTTTGATACCCACTTCTTTAATGCATGATAATAACCAATCCCTTTGCCTTTGGACACTCCCTAATCCCCAGTACATTTCATGAATATCCTGCCTTACTATTTCCGAAAATTTTAAAATACATTTATTTGGACAATTTTCCTTACAAGGACTGGGTTGTACTACTTTTTCTTTGCCATAGTTCTTTTCAAGCGTATTCAATTTTCGCTTTGGTATTTTTGATTTTTTGTTGCGCCGTGTTTTACCTACAACCTGCTGTTCAGTCTCATCATCACTGAGTGATTCAGATTCACAACACATCTCATGGGCTTCTTTAAAAGATATTTCCGAGGAATGACGACGCCATCTTGGTTGGATGCTTTTGTTTTTATTTAGTTGAATGGAAATATTGACCTGGCTATCTGATGAACTTGAATCATAATCCACAATTTTTTTCGGAATTGCAGTCAACAGTTCTGGTGCAGTTTCAGTAATACTATTGTCGTCATGAACAATATTATTATTATCACAGTCTGGTTCTTCAAATGAAATGGTGTCTTCGTTTGTAAAAAAATCGAATGTTTGTTCCGGCGCCGATACCGTGTCAGTAAAAAAGGAAATGGCTTCTCCATCAAGAACAGCATCACTTAGTACTTCTTCGAATAAAATAGTGTTGTGGTTAGTGAGAAGTTCAGCTGAAATTGATGCTGTGTCAGTAAAAAGTCTATCATTGCCATGTAAATTATTTGTACTATTTATTTCGTTAATTAAAATGTTGTTGTTGTCAAAGAGGGAATTTTTTGAATTATTGTCTTCGACAATAATATTATCCACTTTTAGAACATCACAGTCAGGTCCAAGTTCCACAATATCACCAACTTGAATTTTTTTGTTTTTCGTTTCTGTGTTCTGAATATGACTAAACTGGTGAGCAGTATTTTGTGAAACAAGACTTAGAATTTTCTTTCCTCGACTACTCATGGTGATTTATTATCTAAAAATAATAAAAACATTTTCTTAGACTAGGTCTTTTGTTTTAAATTATTATTTAGAAAAAAAATCGGTAAATTAACCTTTACCCGGAACTTTCCTCGTACTAGATTTTACTACATTCATATAACATAGCTTATAAATCTTTGTAATTATTTGGTCATAAACTGACATATTATACAAATACCCTCAATATAATAATTATAATATAATAAATTCAATTTAGTATGAGAAAAGTTTTAGTAATGCTCCTTCTTTTTATACCCAAGTACAGGGGACTAACTTTTTAAGAAATTAAAAGTAAATGTATCAAATATCTATAAAATTATTGCAAAATAAAAAATACGTACACTTATATATATATTTAAGACTTAAATTTTTGAACGTGTTTTTGTTCATATACTTTTTGAATAGAAATTATATATATTTATATAATTTTTATATTATAATTTTTGTCAAGCTGTATGACAGTTTTTGAGCTTACAGATGGCTTTCATATCTTTAATGAAGGCCTCGGCTGGTGAAAATTTGCCATTAAGTAAAGTGGGACAATGCGCGGACACTCAGTTCGGTTTTGTTTGCCCTGTGCGGGTAAAGCTTTGCGGCTAGGACGGGTCTAGGTTAGGTCTTGACCTGTATCTCCGAAAGTAATTGATTTTCTGAAAAACTAATGTCAGAAACGGAATCAGCGATTTAGTAAAAAAAGAGGTGCAACTTATGGAAATCAGAGAGAAAATTTTGCGCCTGCGCGGAATGGTTTTTAGAGAAATGGGTGGTTATGTGCGTCTTTCGGTTTGGAGAATACGTAGGAACATTAATAATCGAAATTGTATCATAACTTGTATGTCTTTTGAGATAAGGCTCTGAAACATTAAAAAATCGAAAGAGCGACCTCGAATTAGTCGGAAAAGAGGTGTTTAATCACTTTTTGAAGTGCGCATGCGCAGAACGAATTTTTGAAAAGTCGGTCATTTTTGGACTTTTCTAAACGAGCGAGCAAAATTTGAGATAATTTAAGTAAATAAATACTTTTTTAATCATGATTTTTTTTTGCATTTCATTGTAATTAATTTTCTGAAAAACTAATGTCAGAAACGGAATCAGCGACCTAAATTTAGTAGAAAAAGAGGTGCAACTTATGGAAATCAGAGAGAAAATTTTGCGCCTGCGCGGAATGGTTTTTAGAGAAATGGGTGGTTATGTGCGTTTTTCGGTCTGGAGAACACGTAGGAACAGTAATAATCGAAATTTTATTATAACTTGTATGTCTTTTAAGATAGGGCTCTGAAACATTAAAAAATCGAAAGAGCGACCTCGAATTAGTCGGAGAAGAGGTGTTTAATCACTTTTTGAAGTGCGCATGCGCAGAACGAATTTTTGAAAAGTCGGTCATTTTTTGATTTTTCTAAACGAGCGAGCAAAATTTGAGATAATTTGAATAAATAGTTGTTTTAATCATGATTTTTTTACATTTTATTAGGCCGCCATTTTGTTTCGCCGTATTGAATTTGAACTAAAATTTTACCAGCTTATCTTCATATCAAACATATAGCTTCTGCAAAATTTCAGTTAAAATAAATAAAAAGCTTTTTAGTTACAATTTTTTAAAATTTCATTCGACCGCCATTTTGTTCCGCCATCTTGTATTTTTACGAAATTTTTACTCATTGATTTTCGTGTCACTGATAATTTTTCTGCAAAATTTGAGATCAATTTTTTGGTAATAATTTTTTTAATAATTTATTTGGCCGCCATTTTGTTCCGCCATATTTGATTTTTACCAAAATGTTACCAGGTCATCCCCTTATGACCCTCAATTTTTGACCAAAATTTCAACTCAATCGAGTAAGTAGTTTTTTAGCTATGCCGCGCACAGACAGACAGACAGACAGACAGACAGACAGACAGACAGACAGACAGTCAGACCGACGGAATAGAGAAAACATGTTTTTCGTCATCTAGGGACCCCGAAACGTAAAGATCTGAAAAAATCTCGGAGGGTGATTTTTTCACGAATACAATACTTTCCTTTACGAGAAAAGTAAAAAGATAAATATTATGATTTTTTTTCTGATATTAAAAGTGAATAATTTGTCTTTACTAACGAAAATGAAACCTTCTATACCTAAATCTTAAAATAGATCTTTTTATAAATTGTACTGCAATAATATAAAAGAAGAATACTAGAAGATTTAGAAGAAGATTAATGATTAAGGTACGTGCTATGAACATTATTTTGATTAAGGTTTCAATAAAAATCCGTAAAACACTTTTTTTGAAATTTTTGTTTTCTATCTAATACCACTAATTTATAGGTTATATTGTTATTATTCGCAAGCCACATAAAGTAGCATGTTTAAGTCCCGTCATATCACTTACCAAAAATAATTAATTAAATACATAACAAAAATACCAAAAATGAGTATAAATTATCAAAAAGAAACTATGATTTTTGATTTGAAATGTTACTTACGTGTTTATGCTGCGAACACTTCACTAGAACTGGCAATAAATTTGTATCGTAAGCGACATAAATTAGTACCACGTGACTAGACGTTAAGACATTTTGCCGGTCGTTAACAAATTTGCGATATTTTGGTGGGTCGTGAATTATTTTCTTGTTCGGAAAGGGCGCTTACGCTGAACAGAAAAACGAGATTTACGTTAATTTTAGTTTTAAATTTGATTACGATACTTTGCCAGTCTATTACTTGAGGTTAGGTGAATACGATTAGCGAAAAATGTCAGTTTGGTCAAAAATGTCGCTTACGATGTTTTGCCGGGAAGGTATCGATATATAGAAACTGAAAACATATTAATACAAATCTAATATGGTGAACAAAATGGCGGCCTATTAAAATGTTTAAAAAACAATGTAGAAAAAATGGGTAAATTTCCGTTACCCGTAACTTCCCTTGTTATTAATCCTTTTTTTTATTAGAAATAATTAAGTATGGTCCTATTTAATTTTGTATAGAGCTATTTAGTAGTTACATATATAAATTGCATTTTTTTTTTCACTTTTCTGGACAAAAGGATGGATTTCTTATGCGGGAACTTCAGGGTAATAGGGTAAAACCAATTTGTAACAGAACTTCCGGATTTTCCCTCCTAATGCCGACAAAAATCCTTGTTACCTCTGAATAGTTGCTATCAATGGTCGAGATTGTAATATCATTGTATATCCAACAACTTTTACACTTCCATAACTCACTTACGAAAATCAAGGAGCAATACAGTCCACAGTGCGTCAATTAAAAAGAAAAGGAGGGTTTAAAGGTGAAAACATGACCAATACAGTGGTACAGAATAGGAGTGGACGCTTATAAATTATATTGCAATAAAAAATTTGTTCCCTATAATATAGATTTATTTAGCAAATATGTTTATTATAGAATCACAAAAAATTGTTTTAGACTAATATTGTTTTGTTTAAATTAACGCCTCTGTAAACTAAACAAATATAGAACAACACATGTATAAACCAGAGAAAATTATTTGAGTCAAATAAAAATCAAGCAAATAAATCTTTATTGAACTTTTTTGATGACTTTTTTTTTAGTACATAAATCAAGTGTGCACTTTTTTTTTAGTACATAAATCAATTGTGCCCAATAAAAATATTTGAAAACACACTATATATGCGTTAATAAGTGACAATCTGCAGAACTAAATTGGTTCACACTTCACTATTCCTAATAAAAGGAAAGATTCATAATGAGGGAAGTTCCGGGTAAAGAAAATTTGCCAATTTTTAATTATTTATTCACTTTGACCACATGTTATTATATTCTTTATTTTCTTAATAATATTACATTGAAAACTTCACTTTGTTTTTGTGGTAAATAATCGTTACCTTTAATCCTCTTGCTTTCCCAGATTTTTTCGGAAACCCAGTGATCAACCGCAGACACTATAACATTGCTTCATATTTAGTGTCATTGGAAAAATTGTAATGTTTACTTTTTGATTTTTTCGTTTTTGCTTAGAAGTGTTTCAGTTTTAAAAATTATGAATATCTCTCCAGGTAGTGAATACCGAACTTTTTTCTTTAAATCCCTTCTTTCATTTGGAGGATTTTTTTCCGAGTGCAGTATCGTCTTTTGCGTAGGTGGCTAAAAGTAAGCAAATACTAAATTGAATAAAAATGGATCAAGCGGAAAACGCTTCAGCAGTTGCCGAACTGCGCCGGCAAGTACCAGCTGCTATAGCCCTGATTTTAGTAATTTAACAAACCAGAAACAACATTAAAGTGGTAAATAAAAAAACTAATATATTACGTTAGGTATTGATTTATCTCAAAATGTATGAACAAATTCTAGTATAAATAAGTTGCGTTTTATAATGTAATCCGTCAAAATTTTTTATTGACATTCGGAAATAATTAAAATGTCTGAAGAAGAAAATTATCTTTAATTGGAATATAATAAGGCAGATGTTGTGCACTTTTATCCTTATTTTTTCGCGTCTTAATCAACCACAGAACGGCAACAACGGCTTGCCTGCTGCCTGCCAAGATAGATTTTGATATCTACGCGCTTACTGCATCTGAAAGCAGGTATGTCGAACACAAGCCATCAATAGTGGTGTGCAAAATACTAGTAAAGTTCTTTGTACTCGATACTTTCAAATATCGGTATTATCAAATACTTTCCTGAAAAAATATCAGATACTCAGATACTATAGCGTATTACGTGGATGCATAAAAATTTTATACAATAGTATTAAATTATTTCAATTAATTTTAAGATTTGTAATATATTACTGTTTAAGTGTATAGTATATTTTTGTAAATAATTTGTAAATGAATTTAATACATTAAATAAAAAAAAACTAGTGATATATTTTTTGTTCATTTTTTGAAACTATTTCCGTTCCCAGTGAACGTATTTTTTTCTAAAGAGAATTATTGTTACCGTGAAAAAATAACACCCCGAGATTTTTGCAGATGTTTGCGTTTTCGGGTTTCGGACCCCGAAGACATGTTCTCCCATTTCCGTCAGTCTGCCGGTTTGTGTGCCTCTACTTATTCGATTGACTTCAAATTTTGTTCAAAAATCAAGGGTCCTAATGGTATGACTTGGTTACATTTTGGTAAAAATCCAATATGGCGGCATCTCAAAATGTAAAAAAATCATTATTCAGAAACTATCAAATTGGCTTCAAAATTTGCGCATAAATTAAATATGATGTTGAGATAAAATGGTATGGTACTTATTACTCAAACAAGACCCTAAAAATAAGTTAACTTTGCCTTTTATTAGATATATCAAACATTCTTGTATTTAAAAAAAAATAGAAAATCATCAAAGAGAGAACGTTTGTGTTTATATTTCAGGCATTTGTAATAAATAATCTGATGTACAATTGTGGTATAATTATCGCCGAAACTGAGTTTTTATTTAATAGGTATACGTTTTCAAAAGTTTTTTTAGTTTATTGCTTAGTTGCAGTATATATATTAAGTATAGAAATATGTAAAACTGTTTAATCCAAAAGATTGTTTATATTTAAATAAATAAATAAAAAAAACATTCATTTTTGAGGTATGTAACCTTATTTTATTAAACTTGTAAAATTGTAGATGTCCTTTTATAGTGTCACTACTAAATGTTTTTAAATTATTTGGAGATAGGAAGGGAAAGATCTACATATATAAAAAAAATAAAGGAATGAACAATTTTTGGAAAAGCCTACTATGATAGGCGAAACGTCAAGTTAATTCCATTGTGTTTGATTTTGCAAATAAACCTATACCCAAGAAAGAAGTCCAAATATATCGGGTTTAAGAAACACATTGAATAATTATATATATATATATATATATATATATATATATATATATATATATATATATATATATATATATATATATATATATATATATATATATATATATATATATATATGTATTTATATATCTTTTTAAGAATTCATCCGCACAATTACCTCTTTCTTTTGATTCATCAACGTAGGCTTGGATTTCATAGCAGGTGGCTAAGGTCATCTCCGTAGAGACGTCAGAAATTGACCCTAAATTTTGGGCTTTTCTGGCCGAATTTACAAATGTGTGATTGGCTCCTGTCAGTGAATCCACGTTTCTTTTCTATGATTTTCAGTCAGCAAATTTCTTATATCTTCTAACATGATTATACTGCTATGTTTTTAATGCGGAAACATGTTACCAAACTTCACACTTTTTTTGCGGACATGCCCACGATTCATATTCCTTTTCTTTTTAAGTATTCATCCGCTGTCAGCATAAAGATAAAAAAAAGTTGAAAACTTTACCTTTTTGGGTTTCTATTAAATAACGGAATAAAACTTTAAGACCTTATTATTCTAGCAAAAAGTTTTTTATCACTATGACGCGGGGGCATTTTCCTTAACTACCAACAAAATAAAAATCCATTATAGATTGAATATTAATTTAGAAAATATTTTTTAACATAAATTCTAACAAAAAGTTGTTTAATTTGATATTGGCAGTTTCATTAAAACCGGACCATTCTTAATTTTTATTCCATAGTGAGGTTTAAGTTTTTTTTCTACGAATGTTCTTGAACATGAAATGGGCTTCTTTTTGCTAATTGGAAACTTCGCAAATTTAATATATTTATAGAAAACTCAAAACAATCTGTATAGGAACCTAACTGGATATTTCCTCTTGAATTTTTTCTTTTGTATACAAAAAAAACCAAATTTATATATGTGTAGTGACATATATATAAATTAATTGACTATGTGCGGAACTAAATCCGGTCATACTTCACTAATCCTAATAAAAGGAAATATTCATAACAAGAATAGTTCCGGGTAAAAGAAATATACCGATTTTTTTGTTTTTTTTTTTTGGAAGCGAACAGTTTATTATTTTTTCTATGTGAGCAGTGGCGTGCCGAGTTTTTAGGAGGCCCCCCACCCCGCAAGATTTTACTTGCGGACCCCCTGCATAATTTCTCCAAAAAAATAAGTAAACAAAACGTATCATACATTTATTAACAAAAACCATAACTAAAAATAAAATATAACTCTAATAAAAAAAGAAATATAAAAAGGGACGAACGATATAAATTTTTGAGATAACTAGGTATAAGTAAACTAACAAACACAAGATAAAAATTAACTAAACATTAAAAATAATAACTATACTATGGTTCAAGCAAAACTAAAAAATAATAGAAAACAAAGAGTACATGAATCGTTTTCTTTAGCGGTAGACTAGAAATTTTTATTTTTGTATGGACTAAATAAATACTTATCAACTAGTATTTACTTCTCTAACCCTTTCGCGCTCTATTCAGATAAGAGTTAGAGAACTAAGAAGACTTTGATTCATGGTCGACCTAAGGACGATTTTAATCAATTTCAACTTTGAAAATGATCTTTCTGATTGGGCTGAAGTTACAAGAAGAACAAGAAATAATTGGCATGCAGAACACACAATTCATTTTTTTTTCGAAAATATAGTTTGCGAATTCTTAAGATTTTTTTATGTTGTTATACCATAATGATTTTATCTGAATTAGCTCAGTTGCTAGGTGAGAAGTTAAATCATTTGAATATTTCTCCACTAATAACTGAGCTTTTTTCAAAAATTCTGAGTCATTTCATTTTACCAATATCTGAGAATTTTTGATTGAAAATGTTGAATAAACTGTTTTAGACTAAACTAAATCTTTTATCTAGCTGACTTACTACATCTAAATACTGTCACTTCCAAATGTTTTATAGGGTTTATATAATACGTTATCTTATTGTTATCATTTTCAATGTATCCGATGGTTGCATTCCGAAATCCGTGATTATTTTTAACTATGGAAAAATATTTCATTTAAATACCCCGTTTAATCTGGTAGCCCTCCAGTAACGGCCCCCCACCCGCGCCGCAGCCCCTGCTGGTTCTTTAGGCACGCCACTGTATGTGGGGGTTTTTGAATTACCTTGTTAAATTTTAAACAAAAACTTTTTAGAGTGTTGTTAAATGGATGAGCTTTTTAGATTTATAAAGTCTGTAAGGTAGACGTGTGGTTTGATATATTCTTAGCTAGATTTTTTTTCGTCAGGGCGTCTTGCTAACACACACTAGACGTATAATTTTCTCGCGTCCATAAATGGCGATCAAGCAAAAGAACAGGTGTATAACATAATGAGTTTCTCGCGTATTATTTCTTGCATAACTAACATGGCGCTGGCGGGGTTAAAGCCTTTGATATATTACACTGCATATTACATGCGTTCGTTCTACATCCTTTGCTCTCTGATTTATGAATTAATTTTGGGATATGAAGTTGTTGTTAGCGGGGTTCCAACTATATTCAAACCCTTTATTATTTAAACGCACGAACATAACGACATAAAACGTATATGTCATATATTACTGAATTATAAGCAGTTCTATTAGGTATTAAATGTTTGAAATATAGCTTTTTGAAGGTTTATACTGTATTAACACAAGTGTTGGACATAGTTAGATATTTAATATTTACATAACAAAATATGTGGACATTAGTATCCTGCTGACATATACGGGGTGTCCCCCGATTGTCTTGACGATAGGAAAAACTTTAATATTTGTTGGTATAGGAAAAACACGCTTTTCTTGAATCTATAAAAAATAACTTAATTTTTCACATTTCGTGTTCAGTATGGTCAAAATATCGAAAAGTTATAAAAAAGTCAAGAGTAAAGTACCTTTATTTTTAAAGATACACAAGAAAAGTTATTGATTAAAATGATAGCTCACTACTGAAAACTTGACTTTCTCCAAAATTCTTTAATTTTATGAATGACTCGTATAGTAAATTTAGAAAACGAGAAGTTTTTCAGAGACTGATTTATTACATTTTTTAGAGCTATGAAAATTTCCTAATTTTAGTATAAAATCATAGAGTTACAAAAAAAGTCAAATTTTGAATAGTGAACTATAATTTCATAATTAGATATAATTAATTCTAAATCACTATACAAATAAAGGTACTCACTCCACTTTTTTTAACATTTTAAATTTTTGAATACCTTGCACATTAAATTTGATTTTTGAAGCTATATTTATTAGATTTCTATGAGCTATGAAAAAGTCATTTTCCAAATTTAATGAGCAGGTATCCGATTTTGGGTTCTTTTGCTGGGTATCTCCGTTACTTTTACAGATAAGAAAAGGTTTTCGCGATAGTGTGCTACTTTTTCATAAAACTAAAGATGCCGTTAACAAAATTTTCATAGCCCTTTTAGTTTTTAAGATACAGGGCTAAATTGAAAATTCTGCATTTTCAGGCATCCCTCGTATCTCAACTATCAAATAACTTATCGAAAATTTGAAAACTGTTTCCTATATAACTTTTCCCGTAGAACTTCTGAATCAGCATACAGGGTCAGGTCAAAAAGTTATCGGACCCTACTTTATTTTTTTAAATGGAACACCCTCTATATTTATAGACTATAAAATTTGTCTTTTTTACTTTTTTAAAAATATATAATAGGATGCACGTTTTCTCAGAAACACGCAAATAAATGACAATTTTCTGAAATTAAATACATAATTTAATAGTAGACTAGACTGGTATTTTTATTTAATTGATATTTATCAATTTCTTAGGATAGTGGCAGCGTGTGAAAATTTTGAAAAATATGATATGTTTGTATGTTTTATACAGAGTAATGAAAATTCTGAAGAAGCCTCGGAATTATATTTCCAAAGGCAAGTAAGCTATTATGGCTATGAAAATCTATATTATCATTATAAGTTTTTGCTTAATAGATATCCAGAAAGAAGAAGGCAACCGTTTCTTGAGTTATTTGTTCGTTTAAAAGAGCAAATTTAGTTGAGCACGGATCATTTGTTCACCCACGTCCTAAAACATACAACAAAAAGAACAGGGAAAGAGGAACACCTTCGTCCTCAGGTAGAAAAATTGAGTTGGGGTGTCATGTTTTATTTTGGGCAAACATATAGTTTATAGGATTTTTGAAGGAGGTCTTACATCACGTAGATACCTTGAGGAAGTTATTCCAGAACTGCTCGAAAATATTCCGTTAGCCCAATATAATGCTGCTTACCTACAGCAAGATGGTGCCCCAAGTCACAACTCTAGGCTCTTAAGGGAATTTCTTGATAATAACTTTCCTCAAAGATGGATAGGTACCAACGGACCTATTAGATAGCCTCCACAGTCTCCAAATCTCTCAATTTTAGAATTTTTTTATGGGGCTATATACAAAATGAAGTATATAAAACACGATATGACAGCATAGCAAAACTTCAAGAGGCAATTCATTTAGCATTCCGAAATCTGCGAACGAGACCAATGGTTCTTTTTAACGCTATTCAAAGAATTACAAAAATATGCCAATTTTGCATTAGAGAAAATGGTCGTCAATTTAAACATCACCTTTAAAAATTTGTTTTTTCTTTTTTTTAATAATGTTATTTTTTTGTGTTTGTTATATTATTACTTTATGCTATAAAACTGTTGTTACTGTTATCAATTGATTATTATTGTTATTCATGGCCTACTATTAAATTATGCATTTATATTCAGAAAATTGTAATTTATTTGCGTGTTTCTGAGAAAAAGTGCATACTATTATACATTTTTGAAAAGGTAAAAAAAAAGAAAAATTTTAGAGTCTATAAATATACAGGGTGTTCCATTTACGAAAATAAAGTAAGGTCCTATAACTTTTTGATCTGACCCTGTATACTAATTCGGTGGAATTGAGTTCTACGGGAAAAGTTATATAATAAACAGTTTTCACATTTTCGATAAGTTATCTGATAGCTGAGATACGAGGGGTGCCTGAAAATGCAACATTTTCAATTTAGCCCTGTAACCTAAAAACTAAAAGGACTATGATAATTTTGATAACGGCATTTTTAGTTTTACAAAAAAGAGCCACTGTGTCGCGAAAACCGCAACTTTTCATCTATAAAAATAACGGTTACCCTGTAAAAGTACCCAAAATGGGACACCCTGTACAGGGCTTCCATAACATCAAAGTTTTAGAACAAGTCAAATTTTGAATAGTGAGCTATGATTTTATATTTACAACTCTTAATTACTTTTTGCCCATCTTTAAAATTAAAGGTGTACTTATACCAGAATTATAAGAGAGTAATAAAATATTGACTAGGTGATTTATTATTGCCTAGATTTACCGTCACTCGTAAACCAGATAAGGGACCGGGCTAGGCTTAATTTACTTATTATACTTAACACTATAAATATAACATTATATATACATATAAATAATAAAAACATGTTACCTACTCAAGTAACTCATCATCACTAATATTACTATAATTATATTAACACATTTTCTTTTTCGGGAATTTCTTGAAAATTTTTTAACATCAATAGCATGTTTTGTGGCATTTTTAATAATAAACATGATAAATAATTAATAATAATAATAATAATAAATGACTTTTATTATCAGAAAATAAATGGTTACACATTTGTAAATTGACAGTAAAAATAAAAGAAAAAAAATATTAAAGGAGGAAACCTGGGATCGTCCTGGCGAAATCTAGCCTAAAGGCTGCTCTTACTCAATCAAAGATGAGTCTGATAAGCCACCCGAACCTATCCAAATATTATTATAAAGTTATAGAGACAATACCAGTAAGTTTAAGCATACTTAACGAAAGAGAGTTTATCTTTATACAATAAAATTAAAGTTAGGATAGAATACAATAGGGATGTAGGCATACAATATCGCCCAAGTAGTTGATCTTCAAATAAATAAGAACGTAGTTTATACTTAAATTTATTGATATTGTAAAGCTTTAATTCTTCATGCATTGAATTATATAAATCAATTGAATTATACGAAAAGCTTCTCTTAAACATTGCTGTTTTACACTGAGGCATAGTAAGTTTGTTTTTAAACCTAACATTTCAATAATAGATATTACAACGAGGAATTAATTTGTGTTTTAATAAGTTAGAGCTATTAGCGGTATTAATTAGTTTGTGCATAAAGTTCGCTAGGTAGTGTCGTCTGCGATTTTTCATATTTCATATTCAGATATTTTTCCAGATATGTGATCATATTTTCGAACATTAAATATTAGTCTACAACATGCATTTTGAACTTTTTGTATTCTGTATTTTTCACAATTCATATTGACAAGGACCATAGATAAAATCGCAGTAGGTAAATTGAAAGAGAACTAAAGATTCGAAGAGTAGTTTCTTCATATCAAAATTAAGTAAATGACGATTGCTGTATATTAGCTTAAAACAGGCGAACGCCTTTATAACAATTTTTTTACATGTTCACAAAATCGCAATTCTTCATCAAAAACCAGCCCCAAGTTCTTAGCCTGTGTAGTAAAGATCAGATTATTAATTTGCAAATTTAAATGGGCTTTAACAAAATTTCTTTTGTTTGTTGTACCTATGCCTATTATATTAAATCTTTCTGAATTAAATTTTAGGTAGTGTTCTTCGGAGAGTTATCTAATCCTTTCTAAATACGAGCTGATGTTGTGGTTGTTTTAATTTGGACTATGGATGAAGCAGTGACAAGCCAAGAAACCCTTGATCCCGCAGATAGGTGTATCTAACAGTATTGGCCTGTTAAAAGATTGTGCACTATCCCTTCTGCAACATATGACCTTAAAATCTTTAGTCAATGCCTTCATTTCTGCTTCAAAGAGGGTATCATTATTAAGTTTTTGAGCGATGCGCTATATGCTTTCCATAAACATCAAAACAATTTCCTGACTGAAGTGCTTTTAACCTTTTTCCAGCTAACTGCAGCACCTCGGCAGTTTCGTCTCCATTGACGAGTTGTTTCCTCTTCCGTGACGAAGGTCCTGTGGTGGAGGAAGTTGGCGCACTTGTAGACGTTGTATTATCCATTGATGTTAAAGTAGTTGCAGGGAACGAGACTAATTGTAATGGATGTTCATCTTCATCAGTTACTATTTTCATTTCTCTCTGAAAAAGAGTATATCGGTAAATACTGTATCTGGATCCTCATCTATATCGCTGAATGTTTCTCTTGGGATTTCCTGATCATTTAGGAATGATAACAGATCGAAATGCCCAATGGAAGACTTTTTGTAATTCTTTGCGAAATACTGAGCGGAAAGAGTTTATTTTTTTAGTAACCGTATTCTTTTTAGCTGCACGATCCACTTCATGACATTTCTTCACCAAAACAGCATATGGCTGATTCCCTGTTTCTACTATACTCCTTTGATTTAATTTGCCAAGGGCAAGGATAATTACGGTATAAGTCTACGAATTCCGTGAAAAATTCACCTGACCACTGTCACAAATCCGACATATCTATTGAACTTGTTCACAATTGTTCATAACAGCCCACCGCCCATTGCACGGCACCTCGTACCGCACCTAGCCTAGGTGCTGTGTGGACATACCCATATGCTATCCCTTACGCAAACCCATCTGTGGTGGTCTTAACATGAACCTTATTGACAATTCGAATATATAATCTATTTCTGAATGGCATAAATAGTTTCAATATCAAAAATTTTATTTGAACAAATAAATTACTAGTTCCTTAAAGTCCTTAGGCTCCAGCCCACTCAGAAGGAAGACTGAAGCCTTGGTGACATCCCCCACTAGGAGCTGAAGGTTGTATATGGGCGGCCGTTGGTCGTTTTATATATTTATATATATTTTATTATTATTTGTATTTTTCATCTGTTTTTCCATCTGTTGTTGCTGTACTAATTCCGCTTGAATTTTTTTGATTTTAGGTTTGTCGGGTAATGTCTTCCATACTGTTGCTACTTTTAATGATTCGGTCCTTTTATTTAAATCGCCTTGTTTTTCAATTCCTATGGCTTTTCGAATTATTTTGTTCTTATAATGTTCTACAACTACTCGAAATTGGTTTTGTGATCCATTTCGTGATGATGTAAGAGTAGAGCCGGCTTCATCTGTTTGTTTCTGATACTGAGTTTATGCTCTTCTACCCTTGCACAACTATTCACAGTCTTGGCATGGAATCTGTATACTTCGTGCTTTTCCAATTTGATTTTGTTTGTGGGTTCACAAGTAGTTTAGTTATGCAGCTTATGTATTGTATGTTGTATTTTCTAAGAATTTTTCGGAAAGACATTAATGAATGTTCTGGGTGTACAGAACAAAAATAAATCGTATTTTTCCAGCCATGAACAAATAAGAATTATAATATATATATATATATATATATATATATATATATATATATATATATATATATATATATATATATGGATGGAAAAGTACAATGTGTTTTGATTCCGGGTGTAAATCCGTTCACTGCTGTCGTTCCGAAAAGAACAGTTTTGCTGACGTTTCGCCAAAATCACATTTGGCATTTTCGATGCTTTTTTTCTCGCGTCCGAATAGAGTCTCTATTCGGATATAATGAAAACACATTGTATATATATATATATATATATATATATATATATATATATACAGTAGTAGACATAAATATAGCAACTTTCGAAAAAATTTAATAAAACTAAAACGAAATTAGTTTGGCGATTCAATATATTTTTCAATTAATTAGCTAACATAAAGACACAAGTATATAAAGTAAATAAAATATGAAAAAAATAAACATTAAATGGAATGCGATATAAACCTTGAAACTGTAAATATAAACATCCTTATCAATACCTGAATTGAAGTTGCTATATTTATAGCCACTACTATATATATATATATATATATATATATATATATATATACATATGTATACAATATATATATATATATGTATATATATATATATATATATATATATATATATATATATATATAGCTGATCCTGACAAAAGTATTTAATGTACTTAACTTACCTTTAATAATCGTTCTCAGCCAGCATTAGTCATTGTTAAGGGACCTAAAAAAAGACAAGCTGTTAAAAAATAAGTTAAAAGAAGTTTTGATAAATTTACTCTCGCGCCTAGTTAAAAATTTTATTTTGCTTCACGTTTTAAGTTTCTTGTTCACGTCAGACGACATTGAAAGCGTTATTTGATTTTAAAAAAATCAAGTAATGTACCACTAGAAAAGGAAAAAGTTCTAAATAATTGTAGAACCCTGTACTGGCTGTACTCGTGTCAAAAGTGAAAATTGTGCAGGAAAAGAAATCAGAATGTTTTAAAGAAATATAGTTTGGTAGATTTGCATTATACAGAGGTAGCAATTTTATGGACATCGAAAAATACATTTTTTGACATACCCCTGACACCCTGAGAATAATTACCACTTTCCAGTTATTGCCAAAGATAAATCTATTTTAGTTTTTAGTTTTTATACAGGGTGTTTCTGTAAATTTTGAAAAGAGATTTGGACATTTTTGTTTATGAAATTTGAATGACAGAACAATCAGACGACTGTCCAAAAATACCAATTTGCATTTTTCAAATTTAGTAAATAGTTCTTGCTTGCTGATCATAAATAACCAAGGAAACTCGGGTTCGTAAATCTATCTTGAAAAATGGCCTAGAAAGTAAACAAAAATATTGCCATAAGGTTCAATGTGGTACAGAGATAAAATAGCTAAAAAGGCATTAGGTTATTGTCTAAGTAACCCTATTTTTATGAGGGGGGTTATAACTTGTTTCTCATAAAGCTCGTATAAAGATAATAAAGCAATATTTTTTAAGAAAACGGAGCAGAGGGTTTTAATTACAGAAATGTAAACAAAAATATTTTTCCGATTCTATATTATTTTGAAAGCAAAAACCGTTTTTTATGTTTTTGATTTTAAGTTATGGTAGAAATATTTAGTGTTTAGTTTCGTACATAAAATTGTGGTGGAAAGAGGTTGTGGACTCAATTTTACCCATGAAGTGTGGATAGGCGTGTATTCATTCAGTTGGTAGGGAGTAAGTTTTGTATACATGAATTTTGAAAATCGTTTCTCTTTACTGCCATCGCACATTATACAGAAATAACTATTTGGTTTGGGAATTTTTGAATAATTCTACGAATTACTTAATTTAAAACTATTATTTTCGTAATTCCTAATTTTTTTTTCGTATGCCTGGTATATTTCTAGAGAAGAATCATTCAAATTTGAGACACACTATACTGTAAGCAGTGTCTACGCAATGGCTATAACACATTTTACAAAAATCTACTGGGTGTTCAGCTTTTCCAAGTCGCGACCATTTTACCCCCCAGAATTTTTTACTGCGATATCGCTGGCTATTTTAATTTAAAAAAATCAGATTCCCTATTTTGTTTTCTAACTTTTTAGTTTTTTACTTTTATCCGATACTTTGATTCATTTAACCATTAATTAGCAAACTGCTCAAGCTCCACAGATTTATAATATTCTTATTTTTTCCTGTTATTTCGACTGAGTAGGCTTCTTGCTGTCCTATATTTTAATTTGTGTTCGTAAATCTGACAGTTCTTCTCATTCTGAAACCCTATCTAACCAATATTAATTAAATATGAATAAAGATTTGCGAACTTTAATTACGTGCTCCTTTTATTAAGACACTAAATGTGGTTCATGCACGATGGTGCTCCGACACATTTCGGTATTCATTCTAGAGAATTTTTTAATGAAATCTTTAACATACGCTAGATTGAGCAGGGAGGACCTCAATTTTGGTCTTCTAGGTCTCCCTATTTTAAAAGTTTAGACTTTTTCTGCGGGGGCACCTCCAAACTCTGGTTTACACTAGCCCTGCTCACTTCGTGGAGGAACTGAAACATCGAAATATAGTTTTATGCTAAACTATCAGAAACACTGCAGAAATTTCACAAATGGTTTGTGATTCCGTGAGAAAGACAGCTGAATAGTGCATCTGGCACTCTCAGCAATTTTTGTGATTTTATATTATGCTTGTTATTTCAGTTTTAGTTTGGTTAACATTGTAGTTTTAGTATTGTTTATTTTGTGTTAATTTTTTTTGGTTATGTGTTCATATCATTTCTCTAAAATATTTGGCTGAAATTCCTAAAAATAAAAACAGAAATCAATAGTATCAATCAATCAATAAAATGTGTAAAGGTGTCGCGATTTGAAACAAGCTAACACCTAGTATATAAGTTGTGAAATGTATTACAGCCGTTTCATAAACATTTCTTACAGTATACTGCGTGTCAAATTTGAACGATTTATATCTAGAAATGTATGAGGTCCATGAAAAAAACTAAAAAAAATGAAAATTTTGACAACCTGTATCTCAAAAACTAAGGCTTTTCGGACACACGTTTATCTGAGCTTTTAGCCCCAATTTGAAACAAAAAATTACATCTTTCATTTTTAGCCATCAATTAAAAAAGACCGTGTCTATAATATTAACACTGATGTGATTTCAGTTCTCTTTCTAACTTGTTGTTTCTTATGATACTATTTCTGTTAGTTTTTTCTGTAATTTTAAAAAAAGCTTTACGAACCTAGGTGTATTTATAATAAAAAAAAAACAAGAACTATTAAATCAGGATATAATATACAGGGTGCCTTATTAAAAACAACATTCTTTTTTACAGCTTCCACATGTTTATTTGTTTGAAGTCCATTTTAATAAAACTTATCCACCAACATGTTCTCAAAAAAGTTTTTTTGTGTGAAAAGGGTAGAGGATACATTTTTATTTGATTGTCTTGTTTCCTTAGTGTAAACTACCTCTAGGTATCTACGTTGGAATTTTTAAAAAAGTAAACCTAATATTTGTAAACATGGTTCTAGTTAAAAATTAAAAGTTGCCCGTTTTTTATACATATATATAAATGCCTCGTTATATCGACATGACTGACTTCACATAAGAATTTTTATTGCTTTTAGAGTAACTAACAGTTAGGTAATAGTCTATTTTCTATAAAGTTCATGGTAAACCAAAATTATAAATTGGCGAATATCAATTACAACAATTTAACCTCCACGCCCCTGCTGGTCCTGAAGTCAGTCAGTCATCGCTGAACGAACTCCAATTCAGATCTTATCAATACAGCCGCGTTCCAGGCCACTCCACGGGCGGGCGGTGCGGTGCACTGTTTGCTTTGCTATAACTCGTGAATGAAAAACACCCCGTAACGCCACCGTATATAACGTTCGAGAGGTGTTAAGAGCTAAAATGGTAAAATAATAAAGGTTAAGCCGATAAATAACTCCCGTGTTGTAGATTTTACGAAGTTTGACAGTCAAGTTGGGAAGTTAAAGTGTTTTCGGAAACCCATCGAAAAACGATGAATTGAATGATTCAGTATTATGAAATAATATCATGAAAATCCGTAAATTTGGTTTACCCGCGACTTCTCTCGTTATGAATATTTCCCTTTGTTAGAAATAATGAGTATTTAATTCCGCACATAGTCTTTTAGTAACTTTAGGGTTCAGGAAGGAATTTCCGGTTCAGTACGTTTACAGATTGGGTATTGATATATATATATATATATATATATATATATATATATATATATATATATATATATATATATATATATATATATATATATATATATATATATATATATATATATATATATATATATATATATATATATATATATATATATATATATATATATATATATATATATATATATATATATATATATATATATAAATAAATGCACAAGCGAAACAATTGTTTGTATAATAGTATAATGTATATCAAAATTTGATTATATAGAGTAAAAAAAATATGTACATATGAATAAGGAGTCCAAATAACAAATTAATTCACAGCCACCTAGAACATCCGTCTGTGTGGAACATGTGACTTAATACACTCCTGGACAATAAATTCTGGACAGCTGAGTTTACGGTTAAATTTGACAATGAATAACTTTTACGCTTATCAACTGATTTTGGTGATTTTTTCGCCATATTTTACCATGGGAAACAATTTTACACTAAATTCGAAACACTCTGTATAATAATTGGGCCGAGGAATTGTGCCGCAATAGACTTTAAAAATAAGGTCCATTTATTCTTGATAGTTTGCTTTTTGATTCATTTGAATATCTGTCTTTTTTCAGAAGATATAGATTTTTAAATAAAACGCTGACAATTTAACAGTATTTTTAAATTAAAACATGTAACAAGGAAAATGCAATCTTATTTTGGACAACAGTTTACTTCAATTGTAAAAAAACTAATGATAAAAATATATTAACCTGCCTAAAAACGAGTGCTCTTTCCTCGAGCCGTAACCACATCCTCTAATCGCCGCGGCATACTGTGAATGAGGTTGGCAATAATGTCTTGGTCTAGTCGCCGCTATTCTTTCTGTATAGCAAGTCGTAGTGCACATGTTGTTTCTGGAACGTTTACGTGCAATCTGATAGGCCTCTTCAAGGTGTCCTATATGTGTTCAATCGGTTTAAGGTCCGGACTTTTTGGAGGCCAATCCAATCGAAGGCTTCCAACTTCTATTCCAAACCCCTCATATTAGCAATATGAGGAGACGCGTTGTCTTACATAAAAACCAAGTCTGGGCCTATAAACTTCTAATTTCTAAACATTCCGCAATGTACCTTGAAGCAGTAATAGATCATCTTTCTTTTGAAACAGCAACAATTTAGTCATTTCTCAGCCGTTGTGCCACAACATTTGAAGTTACACGACGATCTCATTAGACATTTATAAAACGATCTTCCCTTTCACGTCTATATCGCTTTCGACTAGAGCCAGTCTTTTATTGTAATAGCCGGTTTCATAAAACCATCTAACAGCATCACTGAGAGTACTTTTTAGTAAAGTTAAGACTCCAGCAGTATAGCGCAGGTTACTATCGTTATCACGAAGAGCTACTGCTTTCACTACATGTTCAACTCTCATGTTTAAATAAAAATTAAAAGAGGCAAATTTAAAACACCCTTACAATGTAAAAACTGACCACAATGAAAAATAAATAAAATGTGCTTTAGGAAACAATATGTACAGCCCTCTAGATTATAATGAACATCGAAAGGTTATAAAATGAAAATACTGTAGTATTGTCAGCGGTTTATTTAAACAAGGACATATATTAAGATGAATCTGAAAACTGATCATGAAAACATGATGTCAAGAATTAATGAGCCTTTGCAAAATATAGTGGGACATAATTCAACTGCCCAATTATTACACAGGGTGTTTAGAAATTAATGCATAAAAACAACATTTAGTTTCTCCTGGTATATCATAGCATAAGAGAATATGTTGTTAAAAATCCGCAAATACGAGATCAATCCTAATAATTTTTGGATAGATATTGAAATTCTTCCAGTCAACGAGCTGTGATAAACTAGATCTCCGTAATCAAATAGAGATAAAATATATTATAAAAGTATTAAGTTTAAGTATAAAAGTATTGTATAAGTAATATTTAATTTTATCCGGCAGATATGTTTTGAGTTTCTTTGGGTTTTTAAGCCGCATATAGGTATGCAACTCTAAGTTTGTGTTTAATGTATTTCGAAGGCGAGTCCGGAGTCAAAATTTATATCTGAATTTTTGGTTTCACTTAAGACAGGTATATGCACGTTGTTGATTTTTAGATTTAAATTAGCAGATCCATCTGTGATTTTATTATTGTTGTTTCCGAATAAAATCACACAAGATTTAGATGCACTCAATTTTAGGTTATGATCCAGCGCAAAACAAGTTAAATTTTTAAAATTGCGATTAAAATTAATCTCTATAATACCTATCGACATTATTAGATACCTATCGCACTTAGAGATAACTATTGATATTTTTTTATCTACCTATTGTTATTCGATATGTCGATGACCTTTCGATATATAAATAAAACACCCATCCCTAGTAGGTAGAACTACATTATATTAAAATAAACTGTCAGTTCCTCGTCTTTTTCTTCCTTCAAATATTAGTGGCTTTCATCATTTCTAGGTTAACCTTTTTGTGTTTTTAATAGCACAATGTGTTAGTCCATGTTGACGAGTGCTAACATTCAACCAAGAATGTAAACATAGCCCACGACCAAGATTTAATAAAAATATTATGATAAGGCGTCACGTCTATAATATGACCTTGTAAAGTTGAAAAATATAGGATATTTTTACTTCACGTGATACTGTGAACGTGATAGGTGAAATCCTTATGAGAATCCTACACGAGGCCATAGGTTTCGAATCACAGTCCTTGTTGACGCAGAATCATATTATATTCTTCCTTAGTGGATCTGGTTTCGAACCTACATGGTAATAAAGTCGTGGTCGGATGTACCTAATTCATAGTGAACCACAACTAATGTCAAACGCTTTAATAGGCACAACCAACAAACAAACTTAAGCTTATACTGATACTAAGGGTTGTAAGGGTTTCAAATGTAAATCATTCACTACTTTTATTGGTGGTGGTGGATATACAATCTATATTTAAAGCTTTCACTTAATAACAATCAGCATAATCCCTAATCGAAACGTTGTTAATAATTGAACATATTACAGCCCGGAACAGCTAATTTTCGTCCTTCACCATCAACGTTTTGTATTTATTTATGTGTATATTTTATTTGTAACCTACATCTATCTTTTTTTACGATGAACTTATGAAAAGAAAGTTAAACGAAAAAGTTTTTTAATTTTTGATTTTAATTTTTAATTATTTTGGAGTAAACATACTGAGACTCAACACAATTTGTCCCCCAAGGATTTGTATTTTGAACCGGTACACTAGGTATAATTTAATTTAACACATTTCATGGCTAAAATTGTTAGTTTTGTGTAAAAAACAAACGAGAAAATAAAGCCATGCTAGGCCGACGTTTTAGTTACACAAGTAGCTGAAAACAAACAATGTCGATTATCTAACCTCTGCAATATATACATATTAGTAAGATATTACGGAAATTTTATTTTGCTTATAACTGCATATAATAATTTTGTTTTTAATATAATATAATATTAAACCTATTATCTAAAAGTAAAAATACAACGTTACGCCACTGCGTGGTAATGTGTTATGACTATGACTAGGCCTATTCACATAGCCCATATGTGATGCGTGTGTGCCGGGGCCTTTTTGTGTTTACCAGGTCCTGTATACGTTTTTGTACGAGGCAGACATAAAGGGGATTTGCAAACTTACTGCTAATAGAAAGCAGTCTATTATATCCGATGATGAAAAGTGAGAAAAATCAAGCGGAAAGTCAAGCGGCGCAAAATCCGATATCACGCGGTGTTTTGTTAGGCCAATGTTTATTATCCTTTGCCAATTTGCTTCGCTACAGCGCACCTTTTAAAGAAAACTTGTGATATAAATTAGATATAAACCATGGATAGATAGTTATTTTATAACGGCCCGTAATTTTGATGCAATATATATATATATATATATATATATATATATATATATATATATATATATATATATATATATGCAATATATATATATATATATAGGTCTACCTAAGGAGAAGGGGAGCTGTAATCCTGGTGATTCAGTATATCTTCATTAAAAAACCAAATGTGCTTTAATTATCCAAATATGTATCTGTTTTCTTGTCCCCTAAACTATATTCATATGGTTCTTAGTTACATATTTCGTCGTATTTAGCTTTGTATCAAACAGTATTGTTTTCGTCAAAGAAAAAAACAACATGTTCCCATCGTGGTCTTTTGGGTTAGTTGAAAAGCCATTTTTTGTTGGTTCGCCACATAGCACAAAATCCAATATAGAACAAATATAGAATTGGGAATGTAGACAATTTTGTATTTCGTGCAGTTTTTTTATTTAATTAAAAACATGGCAGAGCGCTTTCGGCTTTGGCCATCATCTGTGCCACTTAGTCAGGTGAGTACAGGAAATCCAAAGAAGGAACATGATGAGACAAAACAGTAAACATTTAAAATTTGTTAACGTTACATCTATAAAAATACATTAAAATATAAAAAGGGTGTGTTTTTTCAGCCCTTTTGGCGATTTAAACCATGAGATCTTGAAACTTTAACACATGGTCGCTTCAAATGACGTTTATAATTAAATAAAAAAATTGCACGAAATACAAAATTGTCTACTTTCCCATTTTATCTCTACGTGTACACAGCCGTTTCCTATTCTTAAATATAGAATTGATTTAGATTTGCAGTTTGCAATAAATCAAGTGTGGTAAAATTCCTTAATATCCAGATCTTTAAATCCGATGTCAACCAACTATTCCACTGTACTTTCTGTTGCCATAACTTTGGGAGGTTATTTATTTCATAAAAATAAAAAACAATTCATACAAACGAAAGCTCTTCGTTTTCGAGATGATTCGAGGGTGTTAAAATTGGCGCCAAGGACAGTTTCAGGTCCAAATAATTAATATATTATTATAGCCATAATATGTATCTATTTCTATTATGGCTTTAACGATGGTTTTTATGGACGAACTTGATGCTAACTCCGTGCGAATTCATATTATCAATGATGTAGGTTCTGACTTTGAATCAAATACTTCAAGTATTTGTCTGTCAATGTCTAGTAGCATTTATTTTTGTTTATAATAATAATTTTTATTTCATATAATGATACACCATTACAGTGTTAGATATAGCTCTAACTATGTATTATTTCAAAATTATGCGCAATGCTAAAAGTTGATGGTTTTAAAGGATCAAATGGATGGTTGGAGAAGTTCTGTCAACGTCATAATATCTCTTTCAAATCCATCTGTGGCGAAGCAGCGGCTCTAGACTTGATTCAGGTAACTGATTGGCGGGCGAAATTATGTGCTATTATCAAAAACTACGCACCGAGAGACATTTATAATGCCGATGAAACAGGACTCTTTTTCCACGCCTTGCCAAATAAAACGTTTTCTTTAAAAGGTGAAACATATGCTGGCGGGAAAGCGTCCAAGGAAATACTCACTATTTTACGTTGCTCCGCTATGAATGGAAAAAAAGAAATTGCACTGGTGAGTGGAAAAAGTAAAAAATCCTTTTGTTTTAAAGGATCAAGTGTGGAAAAATTGCCACTTGAATGGTACTATAACAAGAAAGCATGGATGACAAGTGATATAATGGCAGATTGGTTGATGAAATTTGACCGAAAAATGCAAAAGCAAAACCGAAATGTACTTTTATTTTTGGATAATGCTGCCTCTCACCCAAAACTGGAGTTAAAAAATGTTAAAATAATTTTTTTACCGCCAAATACGACATCACATTGTCAGCCATTGGACCAGGGCGTGATTCAAAATTTTAAAAACCACTACAGAAAGTTTTTAATCAAGCGACTTTTGTCATCCATGGAGTATTCTGAATCTACCGAACAATTGGAGACATCCATAAATGTTGTAAGTGCCTTGATTTGGATTGTTGCTGCATCGAAAAAAGTCGAATCCAAGACCATCAATAAGTGCTTCCGCAAAAGTTGGATTCGACGAAATTTTCGAGGAAAACGTTCACTACGATGTGATGATGATGTGCCATTATCTGAATTATGTAGAAACATCAATGTATTCTCTTCAGATTTAACTTCATATTCAGAAATTGATGAAAGTTTATTCACGGAAAATCCTAACATAAGTGTACATGAGTGCATCAGTGAATTTCAAAATAGTGAGAACGGACAGATTTCATCTGACAGTGATGATGAAGAAATTATTTCTTCCAATATTAAGAACATTAAGGAAGTATATAAAATATTAAGGGATATTGAAAACATTTGTATGTTATCTGGAGATTCTGTTTTAGGGGAAAAAATCTCAGAAGTTGCGTCTAAAATGGAATCTCAAATTATTAAAAATAAATTAACTAGTTTAAGACAAAAAAACTTTTTATAAAGAATTGTATCAAACTGTATACATAGGTAGTATAATATTTTATATTAGGTAGTACATTTTTATTGTATGCATATATGTATGTAAAAGATGTTGGTGTATACGTAGTAACAATTGTATTAATAATTTGTACTAAACATATTATTTTTTTACTTAAAAATAATTTTTTTTTTTTTAATAAAATTATATTGGTATTTAATTTGTTCACTCTCCACAACGAACACCTCTATACAACGGACAGTTTCTGTGGCATGGCTACTGTTCGTTGTTCAGAGGTTTCACTGTATTCCACGTTATAAGGACTTTGTTAACTTGCAAGAAAATTGGTCACTAAACTTAATGTCATTCTTGAAAAAAAAAATAATTCACTGTATTCATGAGTTCAGTTAATAAAATTATTTAAATCATAGATTTTTATATAATAACACTCTTTAATCTGATATTTAAATCAATGAAACTTGAGTCGTCTAAAGTTTGAAAGAAGGTTTGATGTAAGACTTGTGACTTTGGGTAATAATTAATGCTACGCTACTATTTCTCAAATCGAAGCGATGGCAGATATTATCGACAAATAACTGAAGTAATCTGCCGTTTTAGAAAAAAATCTAACAATTCACATAAAAATTGACAGTTTCAATCGAAATAGTGCTATCGATAACTATCGATAACGTGATCGATAACTTTCCGAGATGCACACTAACTTTTTTGATCTTCTCTGAGAAATTCTCCTCAATTGACAGATTGTGTTGTCAAAAGACAATAGACGGATCCAGAATAAACTGGGGGTGTAATAAATGTACCGGTCAGGAATTTAGGGTTAGGAGCAGTTTATATGCATATTATTATTTGGTAATAATTTTATACAAATTCTATAACTTGTAATTTATTTGATTTTTCTGAAATTATTACGAAACAACTATATGGTTTTATAAAATGGGCTGTCTCGTCTAGTGGAATTCTGTAAGAAAAAAGTTGTATGCAAAACCGAATTCATCGATTTTCTATTTGTTTTAATTTATTTTTAATATTATTATTAATAATGTTATATCTATTTTTTGTAACTTTATTTACATATTCAATAAAAAAATAAATTTTGTAATTTATTATGTTCCTCCTTAAAAAAGATTTTATTTTAGGAATTGGAATTTTACCGAATATCTAAAAAGTTTATTGGCCCGCTACTTTGTTTTGCCATATAAAAATTCCAATAAACTTTTAGAAGTTTATCTCCCTTTCACCCTTGATGTTGGTGCAAAAATTTAGGTCCATTCGATAAGTAGTTTCTTTATAATGATTTTTTTTGATACTTTGTAAGTCCGCCATTTTGTTCAGCCATATTGAATTTCCTCTTACAAGGGCAGTAAAAATGATTGCATGTCGCTCCTACATCGTAAAAAAAACGTTAACATGATTTTAAATTATAGTAATTTGGAAATTATGGGAATTTTTTTAACCCATTTTTATTTTTGAGCAGGCGTATACCAAAAAATCTGAATTTGCATCAACAGAAAGAAATATATTTATAGTCAAAGTAAATAGTTAAATACGATCGTCTTGTTTCCGCGCATTACTTATTAACTCCGAAACGACAATGACAAATTGCGAGTTCAGCGTTCAAATTGCTTGGCGCGTTATTTTGACTGGCGATCTTTCACGCCAAATTAACGACGATCCGAGTGTGCGACACATGTAATTGGTGGAAACTTACTTTTGAAGTGTTTCAAGGCACCATAAAAAGACAAATATATTAACAAGGCTAAAGCTTTTGAAAATGAGTTTATTCGAGCATGCACTGTATAAATATTTGGGAGAAGGAATTTCTTAAAAAAACTCACTCAGCTCTATGAGAAATGATTACATTGTTTATATACTCCCATAATACATATTTTAAACTAATCTTATTCATTGTTGATGATTCATTCTTAAATCATATGTCCTCGCTTTGCCACTTTGCTATCGGGATCCTCAATAACTTAGTTGGTAGCGCAATACCCAGTAAGATGGAGGTTGTGGGTTCGAGTCCCACTCGAGAGCAGACTTTTCTACTTTTCATTGTCTTTAATTTCAAAATGTGCTAATTTTCTCACCGGTTTTAGCTTCCATAACCGCCAAAAAAGACACAAAGGAAAACATTTCTGAAACTAAAAATATATCTTCAATTACATCAAAAACATATATGTATTAACACGTTATAAAACTAAAATTATAACTATAGAGTTTTTTTTTTCTATTTTTCGAGACATCAGCAACACCAAAATATGTACAGAGTGGCCGTTTTATTATGGGACGATACCTGATCTTGGAACCTGTGAAAGATAGCAAAAATAGTTGTTTGAAGTAATCTGAAGTTTTATTTTATGTATGTTTCATATCTGCACACCGGTACCAACTTTCTTATTTCAAATGGGATACCCTATATATTGCGCCATAACATTTTTTTGCACCTAACCGTTTTTGACATATCTTATGTTTTACGTCAAAAATGACGTTTGCAGGCCCCAACTTAAATATAGGTTATAACTTAAAATCGTTTTTTTAAATAATTAGGACTGGTAGAATGGGCTCTACTTTAGTAGAATGTGTCAATATTTTCGTAATTAACAAATACAGGGTGGCCAAAAACTAGCGTTTAAAAATTAAATGAGAAAATCGTTAAGTCATGTTTTTTTGTCAAAAAAATATCTTATAGATATCTAAAAACAGAACAGAAACCATTATACCTAATATTGAGAAACACTTTTTTTAATTAAGTACAGATAATAAACGTATCTATCTAATTCTTACTTATAAAATTACTTAACAATTACAATATGCAACCAAAAAATTAGGAACTATTGCAAATAATTTTGAATATAACCACCATTTTTCGCAATACATGTTGTAAAGACTGTTTCTAAATGTAAAACTGCCTACGCTACAGTCCTAGTAATTAATAATGAAGTAAATTCACACCTTCTTGGATTCTTTGTCGCAGCTCATTTACAGTCTTTGGCTTCTCCTGATAAACAATAATTTATAAGGTACTTCATAAAAAGTAGTCCAAGGGAGTCAAGTCTGGACTTCTGGGTGGCCAGGCAAGATTGCCGTTTTCTACAATCTGGTATTGGTATCGGTTGAACAAGTAGTTAGTTATTTCTTGGCTCCTAAGGTAAAGAGCGTCATTTTACTGCTATATTAAATTTGCCAATTCTGCTTGGGGCAAGTTTCTTAAGAGGTCATTATGTCTTTTAGCATTTAAATTATCCTCACACCAACCCTTAACGGATCTCCGCCCTTGGATTTTTGCCTCAACTATTTCCTTTCGTTTCTGGAAAATAATTTCCGAAATTTTTTTATCCATTATAATACTGCAAAACTCTAACCTTATAGTCTTCTTCCAATTTTTGAACGGTCAAATACTTGTAAGGCTTATAGCTATTTATCTTCATACACGTCTAGACACTAGTTCTTTTCAAATTTAAGTCCTTTGCCTGTTGGATGGAAGTTTCAGGCGACTCTTCAAAAGGGAACAATATATTTAACTGGTTTTCATCATTTAATTAAGACTAGGCGGCTTCTTTGTTTTTTCTGAATCAAACTGTAATTCCTTCGAAAACACTCGTAGACTCTAGTAAAAACCTTTTTTTTTTCCGGATTGTGTCTTAGAGGAAATTTGGTAATTTCTTAACGCTAATACAGCATATCGGCTCTTTCTTCTGAGGTATACATTAAAACACTTTAGAACGTAGCTATATTAATAAAAATAACAGCAGCAACAACAACAATAATAATAAAGGGTAACAATTATGTGGAATAAAACCAATAGATTGATTTCAAAGCGAAAATAATGACAATTCTCGATTGTATTTTATTTCAACCTCGCCGTCATGGCCAACTAATAGCAAACTTTAAAAGTTGTAAGTATAACATTTTTTTAATAGAAAAATGTTAAATTGCCGACATATCGAAAACTAAAAAATTTTGAGATGGATATTTTTTAACCTTTAAGGGAGAACTGCACGGAAAAAATGAAAAACCAGCGACAAGGTCTAGTCAAGTTCAAAATAAGATGAAAAGGTACCTATGTATTAGAGAAAACCTCCTGCACGTCCGACCTCAGAAAAATGTGTTATGTATAGGCAATTTAAATTACATTTCGTTTAAAAATGGGTTCAAAAGAGTTCACGCGCTGCAGAAATACAAAAACATGAGTACGATTTACCATTTGGAATTTTGCAGTTACGTAGACAAAGAATCAGCGCAAGGCGGTAAAGAGCCATTTTGTGGAAAAAAAATTATATGGGACGGCATTTGAGTCAAAAAGTGGTCAAAAAATGGTCGAAAATGGACAAATCTACTTCTATATTATAATTCTAGATTTGATTTTTTCATAAAAATTCGCATTCAGTGCCCAACTATACATATTTCCCTATTAAAATCACATTGAAGTTAATACATATCTCTTATAGTTTTAACATAATATTGCAGCGGCGGAAGGCTTGCAAATGATCCATAATACTGCGCGCAGTTCCCCCTTAATGAGATAAACTTATAAAATTATGGGGTTTCCATTAAAAAAAAAGACTTAACTATTTTTTCATTTAATTTTTAAACGCTAGTTTTTGACCACCCTGTATTTGTTAATTACGAAAATATTTACATAGTCTACTAAAGTAAAGCCCATTCTACCATACAATAAGTCTTGATTATTTAAAAACGATTTTAAGCAGGAGAAATCTACATTTAAGTTGAGGCCTGCAAACGTCATTTTTGACATAAAACATAATTTAAATAAATTGTATCTAGAATTTTTTAGAGAATCCAAAAATGGCACAATATACAGGGTGTCCTATTTGCAATAAGAAAGTTAGAACCGGTCCCCGAAAAACTAGATACCCTGTAGATATAAAACATACATAAAATAAAACTTCATATTACCTCAAATAACTTTTGCATTTAACTTTTTTTGCTATCTTTTACAGGTTCCGAGATAAGTTATCATCCCATAATAAAACGGCCACCCTGTACCATATTTTAAACAAAGATCAAGACGGACATCATTAAAACAAAAAAAACATGAGTTCTTGAGGCGGTCTCCTTTTATAACGTTTGTTATGAAACAAAAAAAAAGGAAACAGTGGATAAAAATTTTAAAATGTTGATTGTCTGACTACAAAAAGAGGTGTGCTGTTGTATTGATAACAACACAATAATCAACTATAACTACCAATGACCAAAAAAAGAGTCATGCCCTTTCTACTACAATAATTTAATTTCGTTATAGATGCGGCTTCTGCTTGTTGGCAAGTGCGTCTTCTAATACTACTAACTAATAACGAACTCAACCAGAATTTAACCAACTAATTAAGATATTGAAAGGGTGCCGAAGTTAATTATAAGTAACAAACTAAGAAATAACCGTAAGTCTGAGTGTAAATGCCGGAGGATAAAACCGAAGATCTACCGTCTAAACGGAAGGTATGGCAGCGTTGAAAGAGTCTGCACTGCTGCAGAGCCAAACGAGTGTATGAAAAGGAAATAATAATTCTGATTCTGATAACCTAAAATACTTATGTGGCTAAATTAAATCGTTAAAAGAAAATATTAAAATACATATACCCTAGCTAATAAAATGATCAGACCAAATATGCAATCAAGTTCTCCAGGATGTTTTTATTATCCCAACGATTTATTAAGTTTATTTAGAAAAGGAGAAACATATAAATTATTGGTCTGCAGGCAGATTGAATTACCGTTCGATGGGCTAAGAAAGATTTATTTATAAAAGCTAGTGATAATAAGTCGATCCTTAAGTTCAAGTCCGAATAAACATTGCTACGATCTTTAAACCTAAATAATGTTGCATCGGTTAGAGTAATGCAGATAGTTTAAGTATTAATAGCGTAGTATTATAAAAGAAAGCTAATTAACCCTAATATCTTTGTCTTTTCGAAGTGTTTACCATTTTGACAAGAAGAAGTTTTACGCATTTCAAAATGGTACGACAGCAATTTCTCCAGACGTCTCTGTTAGTTTTTACTTCCTTCGTAAGAGGGAAGTATTGTAATGATGAAAAAAATCACCGGGGCTTTTTCAGGTCTTCACTTTTTGGGTGTCCCTAAAGTCGCAGTACGCAAAAAAACTATATAAAAACGGGCTTTATCACTTTTGATAACAACTGAGAAACGAGGAGTGTCTCAAAACGCATCCTTTTCAATTTCCCCTCGCAGCCAACACATCAAGATGGATATGAAAATTCTGTTTAGGGCATTTTTTAGTTTCACGAAAAAGTACCGATATCGAGATAACCGTATCCTTTTATCGTTCCTATTAAGGGCGAAACCCTTTATAGATACCGATACCCCATAATACAACAGGATAACTGAGAACCTAACAAATTTAACCTTAGCAGTAAAATTCATTTAAGTATGTAATCTCGAAGGGAGATTTTTTCACGATCAGGAATCATCTAGTTTTCAAATAATTAAAATTTTACATTGTTTGGCATTTTTTAAAAAAAATATTTAAGATTTTCGGAATTCGTATTTTATTTATGCATGCCAAAAAAAAAGTTGTTTAGAATATATTAGAATAAACATTATATTAGCTAATAACACATACATATGTACATTACGATATTAGTTGCTGATTCATTACTTTTAAACAGTTTAACTTGTACTTTCCTATCCTTAATTCCTATGTGTAAAACAAGATTTATTGTTTAATACATAATTTCCCCAAACATTCGGGATACTATAGCAGATTAAAATCATTTCTCTTTGTGAATCTTTCCGCAGGAAGGAATCTCGGAGGAATGAACATTAGGAAAATTGGTTCTTCTGACGGAAAAACTCGTTTGTATACTGAAAAATTACTTTGGAAAATTTATATGGCCTGGAGGTAAACGGAAATGATATTCGTATGGAATATGGGACAGTTTTATTACGAAATAAACCGCCGAAACGTATTTTTGCTCTCGATACTGCACAGAGTCTAAGCTAAATTTAATTCTGGGAAATCTTAGTTTACTGTTATATAAGCTTTTGAAAATATTAAATTAAATTAAAGGGCAATATGAAGATTGGCCGGGTTTATTTGATGCAAAATAATATTTCTTTATCACTTCTTCCTTAAACATTCTCTGTGTACCTACTTTAAATAGAACCAAAGACAGATTTTTCTCCGAATAGAAGATCTATCCAATATAAAATAAAATACCCTCTAAATGGAACCCAACTTTTTGTTGTTGAAAAATGTTTGTGTAGTTCAACGTCCAAAGTTGCTAGTTCAACGGCGAAGATATTACTGCCTGTTTTAATTTAAATTCACTATGAGTCTCGACCTGCATTGTATTGAGATTCAAATGTATTTCTTTTTAATAATAAATTTTGCAAATTGTTTTGTTTGTACTATATAAACTTTAGGTCTTACCTCTATGATAACTAAACCGACGAATTTTTTGGACAAAAGTTAAAATTCAATATTCTTAATAAGAATTAGGATATTGAGTTGCGGTTTCTGGAATTGTCTAGCACCAGGTATGCAGTTTATAGCACAGAAGTCGTAAAAGTAATGTTTCACCAAAAATTTGATATACAGAGTGTTATGTAAGATTTTGTAATGTTTTTCAAAATGTTCCTACACGGTAACTGTTAACTAAATGAGCTATTATTATTTTCTAGTCAAGATAATCTACGCCCAAATACCACAAAACGGTTTTCTGCGATTTTTAAAATTGCTCTCGGCTTAATATATACAGGGTGTTTTCAACAAGTGGCAAAATTTTCTGGACATTTAGTTTTTCTCAGTTTCTGTATGCATTAAACAATTATTTTCTTATTTCAAGTATGATAAAGACTAATACCTCTAAATGTTTTAACATGACTATTGTGCATAGAGTCTTAACAAAAGTTGATGGCAACCATTATATTAAAAAAAAGCTGTTTGCTTATTTTTTTTACTTTAAACTAACTCCTCATGTTGCGTCGACGGAAACTGCGACTCCTATAATTGGAATCAATAAAAAAGGCAACTACGGCTTAATACAACGGTGCATTATTCTTAGGCCTCAGGCCTTCGTGTTATGTCCAAACATGAAAAAGTAAGTGAATACCATAATATATGTTTTCATAATGACATAAAAACATATTGGTTATAAATAAATATCTAACACTATGTCCTTATTGCGGAGAGGCAAATTTAGTACTAACGCAAAAATGTAGGTCTAAAATATGTTTGAATCAAAAATGCAGATTTAAAAAGGAAATCATAATTCTCAATAAACGCTTTACTTTCCCATACCGAAAGTCAAATTTTTTCCCTGGATCACCTGTTACGGATGCCATTAACCCCGGAATGATGCTGGCCCATTTTAGCGGTTAATCTTGTGACGTAAGTCTGAAAAATGGCTCGACCTTTCTTTAAAAAGCTGAAAATGGGATGCTGCTCGCAACCCGTTCAAAAAGTACTTCGTCATCACGATCTGCTAAAATTACAAACAGTGCGGTACATTTTTGTTTTAGGGATGTAATTTTAGTTACTTTTTAAATTTTTTTGACAAGACCTAAGATATTACCAACGATAGTTATTTTAGTAAGTGGGTAACGAGATGTCTATTTTAGCCGAAAACGAGAATGTTTTCAATTCGACCCTATGTATTTTTTTATAAATGTATACCGATTACTCTGCGATGGTTTAACCAATTTTAACGAAATCTTTAGGAAGTATTCAAGGTAGCAGAGAAAGTATTCAGGATAACGCCGGAGTGGTAAAAAGTTAAAATGGCGGAATGGCCGCATTTTATTTTGTTTTTATTTATTATTATTCTGCTTTAAAATTTAATGTAATGAGTATATTTAACAGAAAAAAAACTTGAGCGTACGTTAAGGTACATTCCCGACATACACGTAGCCAAGGGGTGACCAAAGGAATCTACTCCCCTCCCTTCTTCCGCGACTTAAGATAATCTACGAAAGTAGAATTCCAATAACTGCTAATTAGCGGTTCCGATTTGGGTTTGCTTACTAGGAAATTTAAGGACCAAGGCCTTTTTTTTTGAAATTCTAGCTTGTTGAGGGTTCTTTTAAACTAACCAGAATTTACATTACTAGACTCTGCCCTCCTGATACACTAAAGCTGTTTAAATTTAGACCAGGTCTAACTTGACAGTTATAGATTTAAGATGACATTTTTAACAATTGAACAAATAACTTTTCTAAATGTTACAATTACAAAATGACAGTGACATAAGCGAAACATAACTGGCGAAATAAGACTTTTAAGTACCATGACAAGTAGATCTGGTTTAACTATTAAATCTTTTTAGTGAATACGGGAGTGCAAGTTCAAACAAGTTGCAAAAAATTATTTTCTGTCAATATCTGCCAAAATATTTTAAAGAGAGCAAATATGTAAAAGTAAAGAATTAAGGTGATAATATACTAAACAAAAATGTACGATAGATTCTGAGATAAATGGATCGGAAACTATATTCAATTTTTTCTTCCGCTAAAAATCTCCTGTCAAAAGCAAAATCTAAAAATTGTCAAGGCGTCCTGGGACCGAATTTATAATAATTTCAACAAAAAATATTTTTTTTATATTAAATATGATTGAATAAAAATGAATTGGAAAAGAGAAATCTAGGGCTCCACAATGTGATAAGTTTTTACCTGGAAAACACGATTTTCATTGTAACGAATAGGAAAATTATAAATTTACCTTTGACTGAAATATATTTAAAAGTCTAAAAAAAATTAAAAACTTTTAAGAAAAATCAAAACGGAAAAGGAGGCATTTAACGATTTCCAGAGATACTACATATCAACTAAATATAAAGCAATATCATAACTTTCTAAGTTTTCTATTTGCGGTCGATCATCAGATTTTTTAGGATTCCGAAAAAGTTTTAAAAAGTAATATGAAAAAAAGTATGATTATTTACCACATAAAAAAAAGCAAAGTTTTAAATGTAACAATGGTTACAGACTTTCTATGGATTTCTATGGATAACACCATATGAATAAATTGATTAAAACCATAAAAATATTAAGCATAAAATCAATAATATAATCAAATAAATGTGGAAAATTGGTAGGTAATTCCTCGACCTGAAATATTTTAGCAGATATTGGCAAAAAACTAATTTTGTTTCAACTTTTTTGCAATATGTTATTGCACTCGCAGAGGGTCTAACAACAATAGAAAAAAATAAGGCGTGCTTTATAATATTCCTGTTTTCCGGAAAACCGACCCACTAGTAAATATGTTTTTTTTAGTCGTTTAACTAGTGTGAACATATTTGCCCCCGCCCTCCCCCACCACCAAGCTGAATTTCTACGTCCTTGCGACAATAAGTCAAGTGTAGGATGGGTGAGGGTGACGGGATAAAGAAGAGTGGGTGGGGTAATCTGCAAATGTCAAGTATCCTATCGTTTTCGGCGTTTTTAGCGACATGAAGATGATTATTGTAAAAGACACCAAGGTTCTTGTATCAGTCTCGAGATATTACAAAACGAAAATTTCAATAAAGATACAGGTTACGTATCATGCGTGACAACCAATTAATAAAATGAGTCACACATTGATGAGCAGGTCGGATAGTACTCTATTCACTGGACTCAGATAGTACTCTATTCACTGGAGCTCATCAGTGTTTTGACTTCGAGCATTAAAGATTCCGTCGGAAATTATTTGTAGTTTAATATTTTCTAAAGCCAAGAGTCATGATCCTTAATTGTTACTATTAGGTACTACTATACTATACTATACTTTTTTATCTCGATGTAGGCATTTTTTAATTGGGGTTATTTACAAAATTATAACACGTCTCATTATCAGATTCCAGCCACTACAACACCTCTTGACATATGACTTGACTACTGTGGAATCAGAATGTATACAGGGTAGCCCATTTTCGATACTTTTGCGGGGTATCTGCCTTATTTTTAATGATAGAGGTTTACAGTTTTCGCCACAGCATGCTATTTTTTTTGTAAAATTAAAGATGGCGCCAAATTTTCATAGCGCTTTTGGTTATTGAGATTCTGGGCGAAAACCATTCCTTATATGACTTTTTCTTAGAATTCAATGCCGCTTTCAGAATAAGTATACCGGGTCAGATCAAAAAGGACCCTATTTTATTTTTTTAATTGGGACACCCTGATATTATTTTTTGTATTTATTAGGAATAATGTGGGCTTTCCAAAATTATATATGGATGCAGTTATTTTGAAAAACACTTTGCGCTTTTGTCATTTTTTGATTATGAATGAAATATTTTTGTTTTTCTATTTAACTATATACTATATTTAATTTACTTAAATTATTAATGTTGGTTTGTTTCATACAATCTAATGAAAATCCCCAAGAAGCTTTGGAATTATATTTACAAAGGTAACGCACTTTGAGCGCAATGGTTAGGATAATATCTTAGGAGTCCTTTTTACAATTCAAAATACGTTTTATTCAAGTGTATTTTTTAAGTAATACAAACATTTAATTAAGCTAAAAATAATTAAAATAAGCAGTAGGACAAAAATATCAAAATTCAAAAATTCCATCGACATATTCAACACATTTTTCTAACTGCTTCCTTAGATATCTGAAGGAATTTCTGATTTCTTCCTGGGATATTGAATGGATAGCCCGGGTAATTCTGTCTTTTAGCACTTCAATTTATTGGAGCCACATAAACAATTTGTTATAAACGGCCCCATAGAAACACGTCGGCCACAAAATTGGGCCGTTTCTTTCAAACCATCCGGTACCAGATTTGCGGTTAAGTCATTCTGTTACTCCACAAGTGCAATTTGCTGGACAGCCATTATATTTTTTTCAAATTAATGGCAAATTTTCATTGCCAAAATAATGTATCCAGCATTTCTAAGTACGATATTTTATTGCAGGTGCATGATATTGTAGAAATATGGCCATGGACAGATACTATGTATCACAGGTTTACTTTTGTATAATATTATCTTCGCGTCATTATTCTAAATTCGGGGTTTTCTCGAGATCAGTACCTGACGTACTGGAATGCTGCAGTTCCATTAGTAGAAAATGTGCGTTCATTATAAAACATAATAAACTTATAAAAATCAATATATTTTCACTTAAAATTTTGTCTCCTACCCACAAACAAAAACCTTGTCTTTTCGCTTCATCTCTCTATTCCAACGTATAATTAAAGTAGGGTTGTTCCAAGTGCTAAAAGACAGAATTACCCGGGCTATCCATTCAATATCCCAGGAAGAAATCAGAAATTCCTTCAGATATCTAAGGAAGCAGTTAGAAAAATGTGTTGAATATGTCGATGGAATTTTTGAATTTTGATATTTTTGTCGTGCTGCTTATTTTAATTATTTTTAGCTTAATTAAATGTTTGTATTACTTAAAAAAATACACTTGGATAAAACGTATTTTGAATTGTAATTATTATAATTAAACACAACCAAACAGTAATTACCTATCTTACTTAACTTACTTACTTACTTAAGTTAGAAAGAACAAAAGAGAAACAAAATTTGGAAAAAGGAAAGAGATTTCAAAGGTGGTTTTCAAAATGACGGTCTTTTTCCCGTATGCAAAATTGGCACCTTTTCGTTATTCTTCTAATAGTGTTCAATATAATCGTAGACCTTCTTTGCAAATTTTGGAAAGTTAAATTGATTGCCGCACGAAGAAGCTCCTCTACAGATTAATATCGTGTTTTATATATTTTATTTTGCATGAAACCCGGAGATCGTGTGGTCTGTGGGAACCAATCCACCTTAAAGGAAAGTTATCCTCTAAAAATGCCCTTAAAAGCGTAGAATTCTGGTTTTGTTGGAGATAAACGGCATTATAAAGTGCCAATCGAATATTTTCCACCAATTGTGGAATAACTTTCTCAAGGATTTCAAGGTACCGACGCTCTGCGAGACCTCCTTCTAAAATTCTATAGATTATACGTCTTCCAAAAATGAAACACGAGACCCTAATTCGAAAGCGTCCTTGTTGCACCCCCTCAAAATTAAATGGTGATTTTCGCTGACCACTTTCTTTTATTATGGTGATTGAAAATTCCCGCACTTGAAAAATAAGATTCATCGGACCAGATTACGAGTGTGCCAAAATATTCATCAGTACGGATTCTTTGTAAATACCATTGGCAAAACAACATTCGGCTCTCGGCATCTCTGGGGTGTAAATGAAGATAAAGGCGTCGCTTCTACATAATCCAATACGTTTTTTTCTCTCTCTATCTTGTTTGGTGTATGCTTTAGGACGGACCTGGATAAATGATCCGTGCACTACTAAATTTGATTTAAAGCGAACAAATATGTTTCGGAAAAGATGCATATCTCTTCCGAATCTCTGGATATCCAATATGAACAAAAAGGACTCCTAAGATATTATCCTAACCATTGCGCTCAAAGTGCGTTACCTTTGTAAATATATTTCCAAAGCTTCTTAGGGATTTTCATTTGATTGTATGAAACAAACCAACATTAATAATTTAAGTAAATTAAATATAGTATATAGTTAAATAGAAAAACAAAAATATTTCATTCATAATCAAAAAATGACAAAAGCGCAAAGTGTTTTTCAAAATAACTGCATCCATATATAATTTTGGAAAGCCCACATTATTCCTAATAAATACAAAAAATAATATCAGGGTGTCCCAATTAAAAAAATAAAATAGGGTCCTTTTTGATCTGACCCGGTATACTTATTCTGAAAGCGGCATTGAATTCTAAGAAAAAGTCATATAAGGAATGGTTTTCGCCCGGAATCTCAATAACCAAAAGCGCTATGAAAATTTGGCGCCATCTTTAATTTTACAAAAAAAATAGCATGCTGTGGCGAAAACTGTAAACCTCTATCATTAAAAATAAGGCAGATACCCCGCAAAAGTATCGAAAATGGGCTACCCTGTATACATTCTGATTCCACAGTAGTCAAGTTATATGTCAAGAGGTGTTGTAGTGGCTGGAATCTGATAATGAGACGTGTTATAATTTTGTAAATAACCCCAATTAAAAAATGCCTACATCGAGATAAAAAAGTGTAGTACCTAATAGTAACAATTAAGGATCATGACTCTTGGCTTTAGAAAATATTAAATTACAAATAATTTCCGACGGAATCTTTAATGCTCGAAGTCAAAACACTGACGAGCTCCAGTGAATAGAGTACTATCTGAGTCCAGTGAATAGAGTACTATCCGACCTGCTCATCAATGTGTGACTCATTTTATTAATTGGTTGTCACGCATGATACGTAACCTGTATCTTTACTGAAATTTTCGTTTTGTAATATCTCGAGACTGATACAAGAACCTTGGTGTCTTTTACAATAATCATCTTCATGTCGCTAAAAACGCCGAAAACGATATGATACTTGACATTTGCAGATTACCCCACCCACCCTTCTTTATCCCGTCACCCTCACCCATCCTACACTTGACTTACTGACGCAAGGACGTAGAAATTCAGCTTGGGGGGGGGAGGGCGGGAATATTATAAAGCACGCCTTATTTTTTTCTATTGTTGTTAGACCCCCTGCGAGTGCAATAACATATTGCAAAAAAGTTGCAACAAAATTAGTTTTTTGCCAATATCTGCTAAAATATTTCAGGTCGAGGAATTAACTACCAATTTTCCATATTTATTTGATTATATTATTGATTTTATGCTTATGTTATTGATTTTATGCTTAATATTTTTATGGTTTTAATCAATTTATTCATACGGTGTTATCCATAGAAATCCATAGAAAGTCTGTAACCATTGTTACATTTAAAACTTTGCTTTTTTTTACGTGGTAAATAATCATAATTTTTTTCATCTTACTTTTTAGTACTTTTTCGGAATCCTAAATAATCTGATGATCGACCGCAAATAGAAAACTTAGAAAGTTATGATATTGCTTTATATTTAGTTGATATGTAGTATCTCTGGAAATCGTTAAATGCCTCCTTTTCCGTTTTGTTTTGATATATATATATATATATATATATATATATATATATATATATATATATATATATATATATATATATATATATATATATATATATATATATATATATATATATATATATATATATATATATATATATATATATATATATATATATATATATATATATATATATATATATATATATATATATATATATATATATATATATATATATATATATATATATATATTTCGTGTTTTATTCTCGGTTTATCATCAACTTGTTCTACAAAATGTTTCTGTTTTTGTTTTTAACCATTGTGTGCTGTTAATATCCGTAGAAAGGAACATTAATATAAGCTATAATACTTAATTACGTTGTTTTTGTAGAACACACCATGCTGAATTTTTCTCTAGGAGCCAGGCACTACTAACAGTTATTATAATTATTAAGTAATTGTCATTACCTTGGTAATATGGGCAAGAATATAATTTACTTCCAGCTATAAAAAACAAAATAGTTATAACAATAAATGCAGGTGATGGATGAATGAAATTGGCTTGTTTATAAAAAAATTAGTGTCACTCTAGCTATGTTTGTTTCGGGAACTTAAATTTATAAATTATTCTATATTTTAATTTATCCAAGGGATTTCAAGTAATATATATAAATATAATAATATTTGCGTCATAGCAAGTGGTTTACAGATACACCACTGGTTTTCATACTTACAAGATTAATATCGTACTTATAATATCTGACTACGCACCTCCTTCGAGACGTAAAGCTCCCGATAATAAAAAGCGTTGCAGATTCGCGGTATAAAAATGCCTATAAATTTCGGTCTATGTCGGATCGGAGCAGCTATGTGGCCCCAGCCTCAATTGTGAAGAGCAAGGTGCCGTAAAAGGACATAAAGCCATAGACCGGGCACTTAAAAAACAGCGTAGCATATACAGTATATACAGTATAATATATCCGTTTCAAGCACAAGATTTTACGAGTTCGTTAATAAAGAGTAAAAGAAGTAGTAACGTGTACAGGGTGTTAATTAATGTCTGGCAGATATTTCATTGGAAGATTCCTCTCATGAATTTAAGACAAAAAGCTCGTATAAACATATGGTCGAAAACGTTTCCTGATTGAAATACAGGGTTTTAAATTATACATAATTTTTTCTTTTTTTTCTTTTTTCTGATTTACACTATCAAACTTTTTTTCCAGCGCGCCACCGACCTTCGATTTTTGAATTCTCTGAATCTGGCCTTTGTGTGAACATTTTGTCTCTTACGACTGATTTTTGCTTATCTGGTATCATTTTCGAATTATTTCCGAAAGTAATTACTAACGCAAGCAGAAGTGCACCAAATTAAATGAACAATTTTGAAATCTACTAGGCTGATTCTGATTTTCTCCTAAAATGATGTTTTCCTCGTCCTATTATAGAAATTAAATACTGCTATTATGGTTAATTTTACAGATGAAGAGTACGCAGACATAAATTTTATTTATGGGGTTGCAACTTGCAACGCTTACGAAGCCAGGTGGCTATATTAACGGCCAGCGATATCCAACTTATGGCATTTTCACAAGTTCATCTTCGCCTACATAAAATTGGAACTTTTCAGCGAACGGAGCTAGCACGAGTACCTCAAGATGTAACTAATCTCAAGAAACTGAGGAAGCAGTTTTTAGGGCTATTGAAAATGATCCGAGTACAAGTACAAGAAAAATTGCCGCAGTATCGAGAATCCCCCATATTCTAGTTTGGAAGATCTTGACAATTTATTATATCCGTACCATATTCAAAAGGTACATGCCCTTCTTACCCCTTATTTTCGTCTGTCAGGAATTTCCACGACAATCATTTTTGGACAGAAGAAGATTCACATGTAATAAGTGAAAATAATTTCCAAAAACAAGTTTCAATAAATGTGTGGGGGAGGGGGACATTATAAGAGACTTCTTGATAGGAACATTTTTCTCAACGGACATTGTATCCAGAATTTCTTAAGCAGCATCTTCTCGAAAATATCCCAAATATCAGGTATGAAATGTGGTTTATCCACGTCGGTGCACATGCGCATTTTAGTATGGAAGTCCGCGAATTTTTGAACATAATATTCAATGGTCGTTGGATAGTTCGAGGTGATCCTCAGCCTTCACCTGATAGATCCCCTGAACTCAAAAGTTTATATCCTTGGGGATACCTAGAAGCGAAGCAGTTCTTCGAATGTGCGCATTCAAACAGGAGGATCATACTTCCAACAGTTTTTATAATTATTGTGATGTGTTTTGTATGTACTTTATCTTTATAATAATTACGTTTTTACCACTGTTTTTATTAATTAATTTATTAAATAATTAATTATTAATTGTTATACCAGTTTTGATATAATTTTAATTTACTCCGCTTTTATTGATAATTATTTTTGAAAATAATTCGAAAACGGAACCAGATATGCAAAAATCGCAAAAAACAAACATTTCCAAAAAAGACAAGGGGTTCATAAAAAGTTTAACCCGAAAAATGATAACACTCTCTAGATTGGAGAAAACAATTGCAAGATATTGGTATAGAGATAATTATTTTTATAGCAGTGCGCCAAATTTGAAGATAAAAACCAAAAACTTATTTACAGTTTAATATCCTGTATTTCAAACATGAAGCGCTTTTGGTCACATGTTTATACGAAGTTTTTGTCTTAATATCATGCGAGGAATCTCCTTATTAAATATTTACCAGAATATTAATTAACACCCTGTATATGTTACCCTGCAAAGTCCATTGATCCGTCAAACTTAGGTTTACCTAGGCAACCCCACAATACCTAAAAGTTTTAGGCAAAGTCACAAATTATCTACTATTTTAGTCTTTACCTGCTGTGTAAACTGGAAAACTAATCTAATTTGAATTAGTTAAAATCCGAAACATTTACCTTTACAAGGTGTCATGATAATTAGTAGGAACTAGTGAAGTTTAACCTAAAAAGAAAATGTTCAATCCGTAAGCCAAATATACGAACATATAATTGTCGGCTTTTATTCAAAAATGGTAACATTTGAATGTATACTTAAATGATAAAATGCAAAGAAAAGAAAACCTTCATGCTATAATGTCAGATAGTGGTACACCTCACAAATCTTGATCCACGAAAAAAATGCTAGTATCTATGGAAATGGTGTATTGCTCATTGCTGATTGTCTAAAACTAAATTTGGTTTCTCGAATATATTATACTACTCATTTCTTGCCAATACTCAGTTTGTAAAAACCATCATCAGTTTTTCATTCAACTCCTACTACGAATCTTTGGTTGTTTTATTTGCTGGGGATACAGAACTGTTGATCCGTAAACTTCGTCAATACATTTAGAACGCAAATTACATAAACTTTCATCTCACAATTTTTGTACTTATGAGCAATCACTGTTTCTCTTTCACCAAATTCCAATTTACAGATTCAGAATTAGATATTAAATTGCATTCGTTTGCCATTTCAATCAATTTCAATACTTCCAATTCCAGTTGTTAATCAATCTACTTACTTAAGGAGACATGTAAGAGGCACTTGATGAAAGTAAGGATGGGTTCGGCCTTGAGGTTGAATTTATTAAAATGGCAAACAAAAAATTCAATACCTGATTACAGATCTGTAAAGATCACGCAATATGCTATTTGTAAAGCAGAGAAATCGAGTGCTCATAAACGCATAAGCTGCGGAATCCTTGGTGCCGTTACTAAAGATAAAAAAAGGGAGTGCCCCCTGGAGTTTCAACAATGTGCACTAATTGCCAAATTTACATGCTAAAGGTTTACCGTGCTTCTGTATCTAAACATACTTGTCTTGATGGAAAATTTTTACCGGAGTTGCTCTCCTCTATAAATTTGATGTTGTAACGATGAACATTCCTCCGAAAGGAAAGAGTGATCCCATTCCATGGTATCACCCCGTCCAATAAAAAGACATTATGTTTTGTCCTTGTTAAAAGTTTAAGTTTTAGTAGAGTTTTGATGATGGATGTCAATAAAGTGACTTAAGAAAATTCTATTCGCGATTCATTAATTTCTCCACGAAAACCCACAAAATTATTGTAACCATTCTTACCGGTTATAATTGGCGCTCCAACTCGTGGCCGTGAGAAAGTATTCGCGAGTAAAAGGTCGGAAAAACTCAAGTTTTGTGCCGGTCGTAAGTTTTGTTCATCGTTAAAGTGATTCGCACCGATAAGTTGCTTCTAGAAACTTAGGACAACATCAATCGGGCTATTTTCGCAATCATTTTCAGCGATAATTTCAAAAGTGACTAGGTACTTTGTAAAAAACTACGTTTTTGTGAATAATTCGCACCGAAATATTGCTTCTACGGGCGTAGGACAAATATTTGGACTCTTTTGCAATTATTTTCATCGTTTGACTCAACCAAAAGATCAGGTACTCTGTTAAATTAATTGATTAATTTACTAATCATTGTTTTCCATTTTTTCAATAATTCCAAACGTAAACATTTCCGCTCAAAAAGTTCAAAGTTTGAGGTTATGTGCTCAAACCTTCTTCTTCATTTTAACTACGACTGGATGGACTTTGCTGCCTGATGACGGTTGGTGGTCCGATGTTCCAAGGGTGATACCATATAACCAAAATCGACTTTACACATCGAATTCCAGGTAATGTCTTGAATTTTATTATTTTTCTCTGAATGTTAGAAAGAGATTCTGACGATCCAAGAAGCCCTTATCTACTTCGTTCGAAGACAAACTCATCAATCAATATGTCTGTTACTATGTCGAATGAACAATTTCAACAACTATTGGCTAGTTTAACTGTTCAAACCGGACAAGCTGTCCAACAGCTTGCTTCCAATGGAAACTTCGCGAAATGTAGTTCGAGATTTGACGGCTCAAAAGACTCAGATGTTAATGCATTCATCGACGCGATTGAAATTTACAAAGACTGCACGCAAATAAGTGACGATAACGCGTTAAAATGACTTCCAATGCTCCTTGACGGTTTCGCCGCGACATGGTATCAAGGTGTTAAATCTTCTTTAGGGACATGGCTAGATGCCACAGCCTTGTTAAAATCTACTTTCGGACCTAGTAAACCACCGTATCGTGTTTACCGAGAACTTTTCTCTCAAGAGCAAGACTTAAAGACTAACACTGATATGTTTATATGTAAATGCCGCGCGATTTTGGCGCAGTTGCCAAGTGGAACTTTAACCGAAAACATTCAGTTAGACATGGTGTACGGTTTATTGAACAGAAGTATTCGTGAAAAAGTACCGCGCGATAAAGTGGACTGTTTTCAGGAACTTTTAAAACAAGCTCGCTTAGCGAAAGAGACTTTCGATGTTGTGGACGATAGACACAAAATTTCGGACGATAAAAACAAAAAGCGGTGTTCTTACTGTAAAAACATTGGTCACGTGAAAGACGAATGCCGTAAATTAAAGAACCAAAACAAATCCGCGGAAACAAGTGTCGCGCCTGCCCAAAACGTTAACAAACCTTGCGTAGCGAATGTGCCGAATCAAAGTACCCCGATCTCGTGTTACGGTTGTGGTGCTCCGGGATTCATTCGTATTAACTGTCCTACGTGTTCCAAAAAAACTATTTTTAAAAATCCTGTTATGAATACTGAGTTTTTGTATAATTCTTCTTCAAATAATCCTAATTTTCGACCATTAGTTCCGATAACAATATCAGGTCATAACGGTTATGCATACATTGACACAGGTGCAAAATCCAGTATTGCCGGTTCAGCCCTGATGCAGATATTGCTAAAAGACAATACCCCTTATAAGGTTATAGCAGATATGAACATGACTCTTGCTGATGGTGTTCAAAGGAAAGTTACTGCTTATAGTTTTGATATTAATATTATGTTACATGGAAAAAATATTAAGATTTGTTTGTTGTCAGTCCCAGAACATGAAAATAGTCGCACACTCCTTGGGGTTGATTTCATTCAAATGGCAAATCTGATCATTAATGTGCCTCTTGGTTTATACTATTTTGGTGAACAGCCAAATGAATTTTATAGTTTTGTAACAGAAAAGGAAGTATTACGCCTACCTGTTAGCCCAATAGAATTATCAGAAGTTTCACTACGTGAAGACGAAGGCCCTTCCTTGCAGACGTGGAAAAACAGCAGCTCAACAGAGTGTTATCAGAACATTCTGCTGTTTTCGAGTGCAGCAACGAACCAACGCCATATGTAGAGCATTCGATTGTTCTTCTAGATCACAGCCCTATTGCCGTTCCTCCTTATAGAATGTCTGAACCAAAGAAGCAACAACTCAAGACGGAATTAGACAAACTGCTAGAAGCTGGTGTTATAGAAGAATGCGAGTCTCCATACGCAGCTCCAGTAGTTCTTGTCCCGAAAAAAGACGGAAGCATCCGCTTGGCAGTGGACTACAGAAAGCTAAATGCTGTTACAAGGTCCCAAAAATATCCTGTGCTGAGGATAGACGATCTCCTACATGAGGCCAAAAAGACCAGTTACATGACCACCCTTGATCTTAAAAGTGGTTATCATCAGGTCAATGTCAAACCTTCTGACAGAGACAAAACCGCTTTCATTACCCCGTTTGGTACCTTTAGGTATACCCGCATGCCCTTTGGCTTATCTACAGCCCCGTCTACGTTCCAAAGATTGATGGATCGATTTCGATCTGGTATCCCCGATGTCTTTGTGCTAGTCTACCTAGACCACTTAATTGTCATTTCTTCTAGTTTTGAAACCCACCTCAGTGACTTGAGAAAAGTCTTTGCAAGACTTAACTTATACAAGTTAAAGTTAAATCGAACAAAATGTTCCTTTTGTTGTGACTCAGTAAAATACCTTGGTCATATTATTTCCGCTAATGTTATACATCCCGATGATGACAAAGTATCCGCCATAATGAAAATGCCTCCGCCCACGAACGTTAAACAAGTACTTAGTTTCCTACAGACTTGTTCATGGTTCAGGCGCTTTATAGACAAGTTTGCTGAGATATCCAGACCTCTATCAACCCTAACCCGTAAAAATGCAAAATGGGAATGGGGAGAGACTCAAGATGCATCTTTCAACCAGCTGAAAACTTTGTTAAGTACCGCTCCTATTCTTCGACAGGCAGATTTCCGTTTACCCTACATTTTGCGTACTGATGCTAGTAACTACGCTCTTGGAGCATGTTTACTCCAGGGGGAGGGTGCGGCAGATGAACGCCCTGTTGAGTATGCATCCAGATTACTCACCCAGGCAGAACAAAATTACAGTACCACAGAACGAGAAGCCCTTGCTGTTGTATGGTCCGTTGAGAAGTTTAGAGGATATTTGGAAAATGCAACAATACTCGTACAAAGTGATCACCAGCCTTTAAGGTGGCTTATGTCTCTAAAGACACCCACTGGTCGCGTAGCTCTCGATGGGCCCTACGTCTACAGGCCTATGACTTACGAATTGATTATATCAATGGGAAAAAGAATGTCATTGCAGACACTTTATCCAGACCTCCTAGAGCCGAAACCGACGAGACTATCAATGTTGTATCCGTCGATCTACCTTCCAAACAAGCCAGCGATATCCGAGCTGAACAGTTAGCAGACCCCGACTTAAAGAAAATCATCGATGGATTGGAATCCTCTGCTACTGGTGTCGAGTTTAAAAATTGGGCAGAAAGAGGTTACATCATGTCGAATGGCATATTATATAGATACAATCCCGATATAGATGAAGAAGAGCCTCAACAAGTAGCATCAAGATCCCAATTCCCTGAAATATTAAAAGAATACCATGATTCCGAAACTGCAGGACACTATGGAACCGAACGCACATACCAAAGAATAGCTCGCAGATACTATTGGATTGGTACGAGAAAAACTATATCTGCCCATGTTAGTAAATGCATCGAATGCCAAAGATTTAAAGTTACAAATCTGAAACCTGCAGGTCTCTTACAGACTCCGATCCAATCCCAGCGATTTGAAGTAGTATCAATCGATCTTTTCGGACCACTTCCAGAAACTCCGGAAGGATACAAATGGATTTTTATAATTGAAGACGTTTCGAGTCGATGGACAGAAATGTTTCCCCTACGAAATGCAACCGCAGAAGCATGTGCACGGTGTTTGACTGATGAAATTCTACTAAGATATGGAGTTTCCAGAAGAGTCATCAGTGACCATGGAAGCCAGTTCGTTAGTGCCGTAATGCAACAGTCTAGGCTTTCAGCAGTCTTACACCTGTTTATCATCCAGAATCAAATCCCGTAGAAAGGAAAAATAGGGATATGAAAAGTCAACTTGCCATACTTACATCAGGAAATTATACCTCCTGGAACGATAAGTTGCCAGCAGTAAGATTTGCTATGAATACTGCTAAGTGCGAATCAACAGGTTTTACCCCTGCGTACTTAACATTTGTACGAGAACTTCGAACCCCAGACGACGTGAGCCGTGATATGAGAGCCATAACCCAGAATGACAATTTTGTTCCACAAATTACTCCTTACCTACTTACTCTGAGTAATACTCTTCATGAAGCCCGAGAAAATCACGAGCACACTCAAAATAGATGAAACGTCTATAAAAATGTGCATAGACGCCCTGTCACTTATGAAGTTGGAGATAAGGTGCTTGTAGACACACATCTTCTCAGTAAAGCTAGTAGCCAGTTTACTTCAAAATTTACTCCCAAACGTGATGAACCTTACTTGATACAGAAGGAAGTAAGTCCCTCCACCTATCAAATTTCTTCACCAGAAAATCCTCACTCGCCACTGGGAAAGTATCATGTTTCTGCTTTAACTCCATTCCGAGAGACCGAAGAAACAACCCCTGTCCCAGTGCATCCCTTACGAAAAAGAGGAAGACCTCCTAGAAATAAAATACAGTGCTGAGATCGACCCCACTCAGCGCCAGAGGAAAATGCCGTGGTATCCGTGCCTGGCGCTGCTCCAGAAGAAATTTCCAATGCAGAGGTTCCCAGTGGTTCAGGTCGACAACGTCGGATGCGTTCAAGTAGAAAATGCCTCTGCTGTTCTTAATACTTTGTGTTGCCCTACGCACGAGGACGTTTATGTGGTGCAAAGGGGGAGGTTGTAACGATGAACATTCCTCCGAAAGGAAAGAGTGATCCCATTCCATGGTATCACCCCGTCCAATAAAAAGACATTATGTTTTGTCCTTGTTAAAAGTTTAAGGTTTAGTAGAGTTTTCATGACGGATGTCAATAAAGTGACTTAAGAAAATTCTATTCGCGATTCATTAATTTCTCCACGAAAACCCACAAAATTATTGTAACCATTCTTACCGGTTATAATGTATAGAATAATCATGTCATTTGCGCTCAGCGTTCAGATAGTGCCGAATAAGATTGAGAACCACCAGTTCTGTGTTCCACTATGTGCAAAAAAATATATGTAATTAAAACTGAGTGATGATGGTTATATATAAGTAAGGATTGATTTACTATATTCCAGAAATTAAAAATCCATCATGTGCCCGAAAAAAAATTATTCCTTCGGAAGATAAGCATTCGGAATTCCGCATTAGGAGGACAGGGATTCCTAAAAAGTATTGAATTGCAAAATATGTCCAAGTATGTATATTCATTTTTTATTAAAAACCATTGAACAATTAGACGTCAATATATTTACCTTACTGGATTGAATTACATTATTTTCAGATAATACCGCTAGTAACTATCAATGATAATGCCACATACTAGGTAAAAATATATTTCGAACTTTGTCTAATTCACATTAGGCTATCCTAAATTTACGGATTACATAGCAGGTAAACTGTAAATAATTTCGGACTTTGCTTGAAAACCCCAGCCATCCAGCGGTTTGTCTGGCAAACTTAAGTTTGACAGAGCAACGGACTTGCAGGTAACATTACGTTTAATTTTTATACTATTATTGTTATTCAGCACAGAAGCGTGGAGCCTGAAAGAAATGAATATTTTCCGCAATGTTTTTATGTAACAAAAAAATCGAGATTTGTAGACCAAACTTTAGAAGCACTAATATTTTTGAGGTATTTAAAAAAATGTAAACTAGTATTTACTTTCACCTAGGTTTAAATTTATTAAGAAATGTTTTCGGCTAATTTCTGCGGTTATGAAATGTCATGATTAGGGATCGACCGATATAGAAATTTTGGACGATACCGATAATCGGCCGATACCCATATTCCGAGGCCGATATATCGGCCTATCTGCCGTTCCTTTCCGTACCGTGTTAAAAAATAAACATCGGCAAAACAAATAATCCCTATTCACTCATTCTTATTATTCCCCGGTAATTCCCAAACTGTCGACTGCAATATCAAGAAGCGTGTTGCGAGTTTACAACAAACTACAAATAAATATGTTGCCGAATGTCAAATCCGCTACGCCTATAGCAGAAACTTTTCCAATTCCAAGCAACTATCGCATAAAACAATATTATTTTATTTGTTGTACTTGGAAAATTGTGAAACCTGGTTTTAATATAACATTGAACATCGAAAGGTAAACATCGATGTCGACGTCAATGTTCGGAACTGCTAACATCGATGTTTTAAAAACATCGATATACACCACCCAGCACTAACCGTGTCGGTTGAAAAACCCGCCATATTGATGCACGTTATGTAGTGTTATTGCGACACGTTTTAATCACTCTGCAACTGCTTGCGATAAGCTTAAAAAACTACAAGCGCAAATGAATGTTCCAACAAAAAAACTGATCCAAGATATACAAACCAGGTGGAACTCCACATATTATATGTTAGAACGACTTCAAGAACAAAAAAAGGTAATCAGCAATTATATCTTGGATAACCCAGAATTGACAGACCTTACATTTCACCAATGGGAGTTGGTTCAAAAGCTTATTAACCTTTTACAACCGTTCGAGTAAATTACTAAACTCTCAAGTAATAAAGACTGCTGTATATCAGAGGTAATTTTAATTAGTTAAAACATTAAATTCATATTTGAGTAACCGTTCAAGGAGCTTCATGTTTTTTGGCGTAGACACTTTAAGGGATGATCTGCAAAAAAAATTGGAAAGAAGATTTAATCATATTTTTATTGACGAATATTTTACGCTGCCTACAGTATTGGATCCACGTTTTAAGAGCAATTTTTTTGACAAGGTGAAGAAATCTACAAAATATTAAAAAGAAAAGTTACTGCTCAAGAGGAAGACAATTGAACTATTTCTAATGACGATAGTGATGACGCGGAAGATAATGTGCCATTAAAACTGCTAGCTGTGGAAAAGGATTCTAGGGAATCAAAGACTGTGCACGATTTATTTTGGGAATCTTATGAACATTTTGCTGGAGAAGGTACATCAGGTTCGAACTCGAAGCGCAAACGAAAAAATCAAAGGGGTAGTTTTGTTAAGTTAGTGGAAGATGAAATTAAACTTTACCAAAACAATCCGCTAATCCTCAGAGATAAAAATCCTGGTCATTGGTGGAACAGTAATAAACCCAGATTCCCCAATCTTTTTCCATGGGCTGCCATATCCCTGTCTGCACCAGCTGGAAGTGTCGCTAGCGAACAAGCTTTTTCTGAAGCTGGTAATATTTACGATGCAAAACAAAGCAGGCCAGTCCCTGATAGGCAGAAAGCCTATTGTTTTTGCATCATAATTTACCGAAGCTAAATTATCAATATTAAAATATTGTTGTGTTTCATTTAAAAAAAAAATGTTTTGTTTAATTAAATTAATTTGTTAAGAATGTTTATTTTCATTTATATGCTATTATTTATATTATTACATATATTTTATGATCAATCAAGATGCATTTTTTACTTAAAAAAATATCGGTCGATATAGGCTCTTATATCGGTATCGGTCGATCCCGATGTTTCTATTTTTTTCAATGTCTAATCCCGGAATTAGAACAGCTCTTCGAAATTGACCCCCCTAGTATATATGTAGCTATTGTTTACCAGCTACAGGCCAAGCGCCTGGACCGATTTTCATGAATGACGAAAAAAGCGCCATTTGCCTAACATAAACGGTGTTGGTTCACGGTATAAAAATTTCTATAAATGTTAGTATTAGTCGGATCGAAGCGACAATGTGCCCACCGCAATTGTGAATAGCAATATGCCGTAAAGAAGAACGAACATATTATATAGTATATAATATATCTTTTTGAAGCATGCGGTTTTATGAGTTCATTAGTAAAAGAGTAATATAAATATACACTATTTTGATATAAAAATCAATGATTTTTTTAAATCATAAGGGCGCTCACACTCGATTCCATAAGTAAGATTTTATTTTGGTTGTTTTATTTTCACATAGTAAAATATAATAAAAAAACTTTTTAAAAGAAAAGCTTGTAAGCTAAACTCCGTCTTATTTATTACGATGGAGTGCTTTTATTTTAAGTCAAACGAAGTAGACCTTTTTTGATGTTTAGTGCATTTTAGTAAGAGACTGACTTTTAAATTTCTTAAAACTATTTTATTTCAACCTTTCTAATCTTTAAGAGCCTTGTAATAACTAAAATGTAGGTCTTACATTTTATAGAGATACTTACAAAAAATATAAAAGAGAAATAAAATACCTACAGGTCGCCTTCAAAATCGAAAAAAATTGAAACAATAAAAGTATTACATGTACTGAACCAGTCAAGACTTTTGAACACTACATTAGCAGACTGAAAACTTTTTTGTATATATTCCGTGAAGAAGTTGAAGCCATTTAAAAAAAAATAAGCGGGCGACTAAGAGATATTCTTAAGGATTTTTTACCTTATCCCAAAAATATGGGGATACTTAAATAACATAACTAACTCATTTTAAAATGGTCGCTATTTGTAGGTTCGACAGAAATTAAAAAAAAATTGAAATTTTGCAAAAGTCGCGTTTTTTTTTCCTTACTTGGATCTTAATTAAAATGTAATAAGCGCCCCATGCTTACTATTGTACTTCTCTATTTACAGGTTAATCTAATTTTAAAGAAAATTAAGATTTTCGCCGTTATAAGACCCCATAAAAAAGCAAACAAAAAAACAAAAATCACTGGATTTAAACGAAATTTGAGTTTACTAAAGCTGCCAACGGTTTGTTATGCCGTTCAGTTAAATTAGGATGTCACCAAATAAACCAAATGTTGTTTCGTATAACTAAGAAATTATAAACAATGATTTGCTTTAAACTAATATTTTCTCAATCCAATACATTATTATTTATGTTAATATATTTTATTTCACGTTACACCAACGTCATAACAAGGACACTACGATCCTTATCTGGAACAGGTGATGCCGCAGGCGCAATGATCCGTCGAATCCAAATGGGTCAGACAAGGAGTGTAATCAGAAGTCAACAGAGTAATTCAATGTCGGTGGTGGTATTAGACAGCGGAGTAGGTGTTTCTGTGACTCCATTTTGTATATTATTTAATTCAAAAATTTAAAATTTTCTTGCCTAATGGCGTATATTAAATTTAAGTATATTATTTGTTTGTGTAAGAAATAAATATGCAATTATTTGAAATGTTCCTAGTCTAGCTTTCAGGAGTGAGTTACAAAAGTACAAAAATGATTGAATAAATAAAATATCGACCATCAATATATTAGATTGGACCACATGACGGTTTTAACTTACTTTTTGGGCCTGAATCGCTTAAAAAGAAAGCAAATAGACCATTAAGAATTTCATATGTAATGCGGCAAGAAAAAATGGCTTCAATTTTTTGTTTGTTTAAAACAAATATAATTGTTCCTTAACAAAAACATATATGTACCAAATTACCATAAAAATTTCTAAAATAAAGATTTGTTTAAGTAAAATAGATTGTAATTGCTTATTTATGTCTCGTTCGTGAAAGCAACTGTTACATCCATGTTTTAGATTGTGTAAGAGAACTTTTAGAATAAGTTATATAAATCAATTTAGGCCTTAAAGATTATCAAAGTATTTTACAGCTCATTCATTATTACTTTTTCGATCGATAATGGTTTAGGTTTTAAAACTAACAATGTATTAGACCCTATATTAATTAAAACAGTTATTTACTTCCATCTAGTATAAGTATATTTATATATAAAACCTTTCTTACTTTCAAATTAATGTCATAAAAACCGAATAACAAAAAAATATTTCAATTTTTTTATTTGAATTAAAGCCTCAGTGACCCAATCAAATATCTTGAAGAAATTTCAAATAATCAAGTTAATTTAAAACAAACAATATTTGGATCAACCAAATAAAATTTATTTGAGGCAAATAAAAATCAACTATCAACTAATTTTTGGTCGTCAAATGCGAAAATGATTGTACAAACTTCCTAATACGTAAGTTTTTTGATGATTTTATGATTTTTTCAGCAGAAGTTAATAGGTATTTAACCACATTATTTTAAAAAGTAATGTTTGTCAGAATTAAAAAAAAACTAAATTCGTGTTCCGGTATAAAAATTGCACATTGTTTAACTGGTGCGCGTTGCTTAGTCGTATTCTTAGCCTTGCGCTTAGGCGTCGTCTTAGCCTTGCCCTCTTTGAGAAGTTAGATATTGGTTATAAGTGCGCTCTACGTCAAGACATAGGCAGATGTTTCACATATTTAAGGTGTTGAACTCTACTGTAGTAACATACCGGGGCTCAACGTTGCCTAATTTACGCATAGGGGTGTCTGGAGATGACCCCCTCTACAAATTCTCAGTCCCTAGGGCTAAAAATAAGGGAGATACCTAATAAACTCCATGTAATTTCATATTTCACCCTACGCCACAGTCATCGAAAGAACAGCTACTACCCTGTATATAGCAATTTTGCCGTCGCTTCTAGAACTGTCGATACCCGATGTTTCCAGTAAATACCAGAGATACGAAACGGCTATAAAAGCAGCCGGCCGGCCGTCGGATCATAAGTATTGGTTCAGCACCAGTAGTGGTCAATATTAGATAGACAAGCGAAGTGCGAAGAATAAGCCAATAGTAAGAACCTTATATTGGTGTTTTCTTCGTGTTGAATAAAGTTAAATGACGCCTGTAAACGTAGTATCACATCTGTGAACCAACGTACTTTACTAAATCGCAGAAAGAGACAAAATGACAGAGGGACCTCATCATACATATTTTGGATGGGGACTGAGCTCCTCACATATGTTATCAAACTTGTGCTGCAAATCTAAGTAACTGGTTAAATGGCAAACGTACTTCTATGCTTTTTCAGATCCAGTGAGTTGGAGAAATCCAACAAATCATTTAAACGACTGTTACTTTTGCATTAGAAAAATGTCTGGTTTTTCAAGAAGGAGCAAACATAATATTAAATATGATTAAACCCGATAATGTATCACAAAAGGATGGGTCTTATTTTCCCGAAAGTGAAGAAAAAGCACCCCATTTAATCGAACAAGCTGAATTTAATCTAGTTCGGGCAAAGAACATGCTGAACTATCACTAGAACCAAAGTTACAATATCTAGGAGCCATACCAAGAGCTATCCTCGTTTTTTACTATGCACAATAAAATGTGTCTTTATGTTAATCTTCGCTTATTTATAGATTCTTCTAAAATGACGTTAAAAGCAGTTCTGCTCCATAATAGCAACAAAAGACCCTCTATTCCTCTTTTCATGCAATTGTCAAGAAAGAAACATACGAAAGTATCTCACTTATTCTAAATGCAATAAGCTATGATACTATTAAGCGGCAGATATGTGGTAACCTAAAAGTCATTGGCCTGTAGAGCAACACATAGCCATTACCAAGTAAAAGGAATGGCTTCAGGGAGATCAATTTACTCCAGGCCAAGCTAACGTAAAGAATATACCTCTTGTTGATCCTAAAAAAGTTCTGTTACCTCCATTACACATTAAACTGGAATTGATTCCGTAAAAGCATTAGATAAAGAAGGGGATAAGTTTAAATGCCTTAAACAAATTTTTCTTAATCTAAGTGATGCTAAGCTTAAAGAAGGAATATTTGATGGACCAGAAATTAGAAAAATACCAAATGATGAAAAGTTTGATAAAAAATTAAGTAATGCTGAATTAGCTGCGTGGAGGCCTTTTAAAAGAATTGTTTCGGAACTTTTAGGAAACAAAAAAGTAGAAAACTACGAAAAACTTGCAGAAGAAATACTGGAAAACTACTGCAAAATGCATGTCTTTCAAATTACACTTCTTGGACTTCCATTTAAATTTTTTTCCCGAAAATTTGGGTGTGGTTAGCGACGAGCAAGGAGAAAGGTACCACCAAGATATACTAACAATGGAGCAACGCTACCAAGGCAGATGGGATCGAGCAATGATTTATTACAAAGTAGGGGTACAAACAGATTACAATCCACTAGAGTACCCTCGATTCGATATACATTTTTAGTGGGTACAGATACTATGACTTAACATAATAAAATGTATAATAGTAATAATATAGAAGTATTCTAGTTGGTTATTAGACTACAAATTATTTAATAATTTTGACTCAATTTTAATCTTAAAGGTATCCACGGTCAACTCAAGATATGTGACATCGATACAATATGTATTAAAAAGGCGAATCATTCTACATAACGGAGAGTTTTGACCATAATTAGTGTTTCTAAAAGGTACTGGAAAAAGCTCATTTAATCTAAGTATTTTACTATTGTGATGTAATTCTACTTGTCTGTACAACTGTGGAAGAAATGCCAGTGCTTTCATCATCTTAAAAAACATGGTTAAATCGGAAATAGTTCTCCTGTCTCTAAGAGGTAAAAAGTTACCTTCGAGCAAAATGGGGCCGTGATTTACATCTATATTTATGTTTGTTTTAAAGGACAAATATTTCAAAAATTTATGTTGGATTGATTCAATCCTATTTGAGTAAATAAAGGATTGCACGTTCCAAACGACAGACGCAAAACAGAGTCTACTGGAAAAGTAAGCATAAAAAAGACTTAGTAAAATGATGGGTTATTATTGTTGGTTTCTTATGAGAGGAATATAAAAGAAAGTCAGCATTTGCAAAAAAGTCGTCTACAAAAGATTTACTATAATCTTTTGTAGATATCTTCTTTTTTTGTGCGCGCCAACTTTAAAATTTAACTTAACAAGTTCCGAAAACATTGAGGAAGGTATAAAGTAACTTTACTCATATAAAATAAAAATACCTAAAATAAAATAAAATTACTAAATTTTAATTCGAATGAAGGACGGTTTCTGTTTAGCCCTTAAATATCCATAAAAAAGTATCAAAAAATAAAACCGACACTAAAAACAGTGAAAAGTAAAAAATAATATTTTTTATCTTGGATATATGACTTCATGAAGTAGGCGTCCAACTAAGACCTATTTACTAAGTACGTCACAAAAAAACACGTTTAAGTGTCTTAATACCTAATAACTCAGGTGTAATATTTATTTACTGTTTGAATAATTTGTCGCCAACTTCCTGATGTTAACTTTCTATGATAGAATATTACCTTTTACTTTTCACTGTTTTTTGATCTGGGTTTAATTATTTATAAAAAAAATTATTATACCGTTTTTAGTTTTATTTACAAGAAGTTTTACTGAAGAAGTGAGGTTCAAGGTTGTTAAGGCCTAAACCTAAAATTTTAATAGAATCGCGCTAACTAATAATATATAAAAACGCCATCTATACCCACATAGCATCGAAAGTATATTCACATGAATAGCAGTTGACATGCTTGATCCTTTATGGTATAATCTGTTAGGACTATGATTTTCTATTCCATAAATAGAACTTTGGCATATTATTTTTACGACATTTAGGAATACATAGCACGTATATTTCAGACTCTATAATATGAAATTGGTTTGCAAGGACTCACACACGTTAAGTTGGTAATACGAAATATTACGTTGGTGGGTTTCTTCGGTGACAAAATTTTGTACAAAGTCAGTACGGAGTGTCTTGTTATACTTTGCGACCTCCATACAGACTTAATTTTTAGAGGTAGAAAAAAAAATTAAGTGTTAAAGTTGCAGGGTTTTGTCTAAATCTAGGGTCTTTTATCAGAATAAAAAAATGAACATCGCAAATCTGACAAAAAATGCAAAATTTTGCTTTTATAAATGGAACCTGTAAGTTATTTTTACAAAAAATCGAAGAAATTGTCCATATTGCTCAAAGAGACCTAGTTTTAATAACAAACATAGAAAAAGACTCCAAGTCTCGGTCTCATTAAATTATAATTTTACAATTCACAACAAACATGACACGTGTTTCGCCCTTTCGAGCGTCATCAGACCTACAAACAACAGAGAGAACCTTAGTAAATAATCACACTCACAAATCCTAAAACAATAACTTACAAATAGAATAAAACACACTAAAGCACAACAAAACAAACAACTACTTATACATATTTGATGGACATTAAAATGAGGTTAAGTCTCACGTGAATAAACAAAATAAAATATTAAAAAAGGTGTTAAAAAAAGGTTCATGTCTCTAGACGGGATCGAACCCAGACCACCCGAGTGAGACACCGAAGCAACCACCCACAGACCACTGGACTAGTCGAAGAAAGGAACCAAAAACTCTCACTCTATGAATTAGTAAATGAAATGAAGGTTGCCTACAATTATTATTACATTAAATTGTTAAATATTAGGGTTGGTTCAAAATTAAAAACATCGTTAACGCAAGTGAGAATGGGACTGAATTTTTATAGCTTTGGTTATTTCCATTTTTTCTAGAAGGTCTGTTTTGAATGAAATAGCTTTTTCCCAATTGGAGAGAAATTTCGAAAAAAGACAAAATTGGCAAAATTTTTTAAAAATATTAAAAATGTCAATATTTCATTCAAAACAGTAAATACTCTCAAGAGACATTTAGTAAGGACAAAGGACACAACCGATAAATTGTCCAGATCTGGGGTTTATGCACTAAATTGTAGCGAATGTTCCACGACCTATGTGGGATAAACAGGTCGAAAAATTTCCACAAGGGTGAGAGAACATTTAAGCCTTGTCAACAAATTCAGAAATACGGATGTAACCGAGACTGTTTCGGCATTTGCCATTCATTTGTTGGAGTCAGGTCATGAATTTTCCATTTCTGACGTTGATGTTTTACATGAATGTCCGAAGGGGAAAAAGCTTGACCTTCTAGAAAAAATGGAAATAACCAAAGCTATAAAAAGTCCCATTCTCACTTGCGTTAACGATGTTTTTAATTTTGAACCAACCCTAATATTTAACAATTTAATGTAATAATAATTGTAGGCAACCTTCATTTCATTCACTAATTCATAGAGTGAGAGTTTTTGGTTCTTTTCTTCGACTAGTCCAGTGGTCTGTGGGTGGTTGCTTCGGTGTCTCACTCGGGTGGTCTGGGTTCGATCCCGTCTAGAGACATGAACCTTTTTTTAACACCTTTTTTAACATTTTATTTTGTTTATTCATGTGAGACTTAACCTCATTTTAATGTCCATCAAATATGTATAAGTAGTTGTTTGTTTTGTTGTGCTTTAGTGTGTTTTATTCTATTTGTAAGTTATTGTTTTAGGATTTGTGAGTGTGATTATTTACTAAGGTTCTCTCTGTTGTTTGTAGGTCCGATGATGCTCGAAAGGGCGAAACACGTGTCATGTTTGTTGTGAATTGTAAAATTATAATTTAATGAGACCGAGACTTGGAGTCTTTTTCTATGTTTGTTATTAGTTATTTTTACGTTGTAACCCTCATAATGCCCAAGATTTCAACAATATATACATTTTCATATTTACTCCTACCATTTTGGTAATATTTACATTCAAGAAAAAACAGACTGAATAAGTTTAGGTAGACCAGTTTCACACGCACAACTTCCATTCCAATTAGAGACGTTTTTAAAAGTTTTCCGGATAGCGGTTCACAGTAGCGATATTCCTGTTGAGTTTCTATAATATTTGCTTTATTTGTAAAATAAAATAAAATGTATATACTGTTGAAATCGGGAGGTTGTGAGGACTTCAATAAAAAAAGAATAAATACGAAGTTCTATTAAAATAAATTACAAGTTGTTTTTTTAACAGATATACAGTGTTCTTTGTTTATTCTGATAAAAAATCTTGGAATCTAAGGCAAAATCCTACAACTTTTACACTAAAGTTTTTTTCTATCTGTAAAAATAAGAGCTGCAGGGGCCGAAAAATATAAGGAGACAGAGGCGGTGTGTTAATAAGAGCTGCAGCACTGATCACAAATTTCAAAAAATAATAATTTTAATCCAGTTTTAACTCTTATTTGCATAGTTTTGTTCACTCCGACAAAGCACATTCTGACACTGCAGTGGTGGCCGCAGGGCGAAGTGACGTTTTCGTCGCGGCCAATCTAATAATAACAGCTCACAGCAAACGCATGTGGTATGCATTGTGACCTTCAAGTAACCAAAAAACGACAAATTCTATATCAAATGCCGAGCTACAATGAAATTTGCCGGCAGTGTTTCGTGTTAATCCGCTATGAAAGTTTGTCGGTCTTGAGCTAATATTTCTAGTTTCTTCTAAGTATAGTTTTGCATCGCCGTGTCGTCGGGGCCTAAAAAGATGTCGAAATATAAATCTTTTCACGAATCAGTATTAACGAAAAAATTGAAATTAAACGAAATAGAAGTCTTACAACTGAGTTAAAAGTCGAATGCTCAAATACTCTGCATACACAGAGAATACAAGAGGATAATATATCTGTCCAATATACTTTGAATAGGCCCAAAGGATGCTTCTGGCATATCCATTACTTATAAACCATATGTTTTGCACATAAAAATCCTTGCAGGACACTTAAAAATTATATGAATAACATATCAGTTTGCTATGTGGGTATATATTTCATTTGAGTCAACAATAAAAATTTTGAAAAACTAAAATCATTATTTGAATTGAGGGCCTCTAAAAACGAAACACGATAATTTGAGTCATTACCTCCTTTTAATTTCACTGTTTCCGCTACCACAGATTTCAGTTATTAACACAATAAATGTTTTGTGACTAGAAGAAAGTCATATAATATTATCAACATGCATTAAAACTTATAGTTGCCTCGTTGACGAAAAAATGCCTCCCTGAGTCGGGAATATATTTCTTTACTATTTTTTATTCAGAATTCATGCACCAAATTTCAAAGCAATATACTAAAGCGTTTCAAAGTTATCGCGGAAACTCCCTCGCAGGAAAAGATTAAAAATGGTTCCATTACACCATTTTTTTATATACTCGCTATAGGATGACCCAAGCACTACTTACTACTAAATACTTCTCGAAAAATTAATTAAAGTTGGTTAAGAAGGATGTGTACCTCAAGATGCGACGAAATTGCTTTTAATTACACTTCATACCAAATTTCAAGGCATCATTCCGCCATTTTTAATATTTTTGGTGGCAGGAAAACGAACAATTGTTTGTTTGTATGCTGAAAATAATTATAATGCTTCTGCAACACGACGTGCTTACATGGCAAATCATCCCGATGGTCCGATTCCCTCAAGATCGACAATCCAGAATATTTTCACCAAATTTAGAACAACGTCAGATTTGCAAAGAAAGAAAAGGGAACTAAACAATAATACGGAAAATCACGATTTAAATATTGCTTTGCATCACGTAGAAAACCGAGTCAGTCACTGCGAACTACTTCCAAGGAAACGGGCCCGTTACGGAGTAAAAAGAACTTCACGTGAATATATTAGGAAGGTTTTAAAGAAATATGGATTTAGGCCCTATTGATATTTACAGGGTTCTGTTCAAAAATTAACTCAAAGACATAAGAATCAACGACTCAATTTCTGCAACTTTATGTTAAATAGAATAAATAACAAAAGAAACTTTTTTAAAAATATATTATGGACCGATGAGTCAAGCTTTTCAACTAGAGGATTACCAAATCGACAAAATTTTCGTCACTGGGCACAAGAAAATCCCCAATTCACAAGGGAAGTTCAATTTCAAGGTAGGAGAACAGTTAATGTGTGGTGCGGCCTGCTGAAGAATAGGGTAATAGGGCCCTATTTTTTCGAAGGAACATTAACTGGACCAATATATCAAGAATTTCTGGAAACTCATCTACAGGAAATGCTAGAAAACTTACCGTTAAGGCAGTATATGAACATAATTTTTCAACATGACGGTGCCCCACCACATGTGGTACGTGACGTGAATACTTTTTTGGATAAGAATTACAACGAGTGGATTGGAAGAAATAGAATTATTTCGTGGCCTTCAAATAGTCCAGATCTAACTCCCATGTATAATTTTTTGTGGGGGTATATTAAAAACAAAATATATAAACGTGATCTGGACAACGCTGAAGATATAAAATATTTTATAACACAGGAAATAAGACATTTAAATGAAAGAAATGGTCATTTTATAGAGAACGCAGTTGAGCACTTGCGAAACGTCTATCAACGAATGAGTAATAATCAGGGGGGAAATATTCATTCTGATTAATTTGTTTTGCGTTATTTGGTTCATCTGTGTATTTTGCAGTCAAATATATTGTTAATAAATTGTTGTTTATATTCAATTTTACTTCGCTGTTTTATTATAATGCCTAGGTATGCAGTAATTTGACATTTGACAGAACATTTGTTTATATTGTTTATTTCCATAGCCAACTGCTCAAAAAGCTGATATTTTAGAGCCAGTAATTTTACAGTCTATAACGAAAATTGATTTTTAAACCTAAATTACTCGAAAACGGCTAAACCAAATGTCAACTTGTATTATATATTTGGAATCAGAAAAAAAAGATCTTTCATTTTAGGCAAAAATTTATAGGGCATCCCATTTAAGAAAATTGTACTTTTTGTCGTTCCTTGTATATATGAAAAGTTATTGGGAATTACAATGCAGATTTATAACGGAAACAAAATCCTCTGTATGTCAGTATTTTTATTTTTTTTGTACGACAAAAAATTAAAAAGTTACGGGGGTGCCAGTTTATACGAAGTCACCCGGTACATACATAAAAAACATAGGGTCGAACTGATAAATTCCTTCTTTTTGAGGTCGGTAAAAACTAAAAGATATATTTATATATACATATTATTCATATTCAACATACCTACCATAATACTAATAATAAACATAGAAAAAACCGAGATACCCCTCCTGCCCCCCCAATCTTCAACCGAAAATTGAAATAATTAAGGTTTTCTTAAACTTTGATGTATAAAATTTGTTGAAAAACTTAATTTCACCCTCCCCCCCCCAATGCAAGGATATACATACCTATAACCCTGGGCTCCTTAATATGACAGCTTTTTGTACTATGCCATAAAATATTGCTTTTTTATTCATATCGTCCTATTTTATTTGTTTACCTTTAGACTATCTTCAATTGATAACACACTCCAAAACCAAACTAACCGTGGGAGAATGAGAGCTTTGGAAAAGCGACACGAGCATTCGGACGGGCCGCTGACAGCTCCATTCGAAACAAGTGAAAGACGATGGGTCACGTGTCAAACACGTGTTTAATCGGGCCGTATTTTCGTTTCGGGATGTAACTCGAGTTGCTGGTCTTTATGGGGTCTTTCGTCGGCCAACGTTAATGGCCGTTCCGTGATTTTGTGTTAGCGAATTGATTGAAAACGTCATTACTTGATTGGTTGTGCTTTTAAATACTATTTCTGGATTTGCATAAAATTTATTGGGGTGAATCGGATAACAGCTGGCAAAGACTGGGCACTGAAAAGTAAACAAATCGGCTTAGAGGAACGTTATCAATTGGTTTCACATTAATATTTATAAAAATACATTTTTTCTAAGACTTCCAAAATATACAAAATATATAATTGTTCACTCTCATTTCATAAAGAGCACTGTGTTACCGCTTGTTTTGCAATTTTATTTCGCAAAAAAATTTTTAAATGTGAACTAAGCTTTAGTAGAGGTAAGTGACTGAACCGTGTGCTCTGGGTATCTGCAAAGATACCAAGATGACCAGATTTCAATTTCGTTTTATCCTATAAGCGATCGTTTAGGGCCCGTACTTTAAAAACGGCCCGGCGTCACAACATTTTTGAATATGAAATGAGTAATAATACGAAAAAAAATCACATACAAGAAAAAGAACTTGTGCAGCAGATGGAATCCCCATTTCATAAGTTCTCACCTTAATTTTTTTTACGGCTTCCATTTTCTGATTTAAACAGAGTAAGGAACCAGTCTCTAAGAATTGAGCTGTAATGAAATTATTATTGAATTAACAAAGCAAAATATTACACAATAAAGATTTTATTTTGTTATTTTTTTTATTAAATAAAAATACGTAGATGTTTTAATGTTATAAATGTTTACTCTTCAACCCATAATTCTTATACACTATAACTACAGTCGAAATTTTTGGTTTTATTTATGCATAAAAAATATAAAAATATGATATGTTGTTAAGAGTGAACCTGCCTTATTTCCGTAAATCGCATAATTTGGCAATTGGATGTTTTAATTCATAAATATTTATTTCGTTTTTTATTTATTTATTGCACATTAATTATAGAAAATAAAGTATCTTAGCTATTGAAACACAGTGCCCCATATTCCGGACATTTTTAGTTCGGAGTTAACATATCTATTGAATTTGAGGTATTTTTTTTCATATAGCATTTTGCCAAAAAAACCTTTTTTGAATTGTAAGCTTACATTTTAGGAATCGATAAGTATATAAAATAAATAATAAAAGTTGCCTTGCTTTATTATAGAATAATGTAAATGTAATAATGCATTTTTTCTGAAGTTTTAAAGCACTCTGTAGTTTGTATTTGTGACAATAGAAAAATCGTTTTAAGGCGAAAAAGAAAAAAACATTCTCTAATATTTTGGAATGACAAAATACATTATTGCTACTTACAATTCAAAAAAACTTTTTTTGAATTGTAAGCTTACATTTTAGGAATCGATAAGTATATAAAATAAATAATAAAAGTTGCCTTGCTTTATTATAGAATAATGTAAAGGTAATAATGCATTTTTTCTGAAGTTTTAAAGCACTCTGTAGTTTGTATTTGTGACAATAGAAAAATCGTTTTAAGGCGAAAAAGAAAAAAACATTCTCTAATATTTTGGAATGACAAAATACATTATTGCTACTGGATATTTTGACATTCAATTAATAATTTTATGAATAATGGAGCGACAATTTAACAATGTATTTCCCATGAGTGTGTTGTGGCAGTAATATTACATGACGAAAGATGTTCTTACAACATTACATTCAGAGGTATAGGGAAACAGAACCGTTTTTAAGTGTACTTGCTGTAAGACAGTGATTCGTGACTGCACAAAGTTTACAATCTCAACTGCCAGATGCAGGTGATCCACTCATATGCTCTCAAACTGTACGCCGGTATTTTAGGGATGGGAATTTAAAACTACGGATACCTGCTAAAGGTCCAGTCTTAACACCAGGTAATCGGAAGGCCAGATAAAATTTTGCCAATGGACAAGTTAATTGGTTAGCGACAGATGGGACGAATTCTCACAGGTGCATCAAGGTTACGTTTATTTAAATGGGAATGCCGAATCCGAGTCTATCGTAGACCTAATGAGCGATATGCTCAGAACAATTTTATGCACATCACTTTATGTAGACATGAATCGGTTATGGTGTGGGGTGGATGGACTCAGTGCATTTAAATGGAAATCTTAATTCTAAAAGGTACATTACAGAAATTCTAGAGGAACATGTCAAGCCATATGAGCCCCACGCTGGACCTAATTTTTTGCTTATGCATGAAAATGCCGACCATCACACGAGTCTGATAGTAATGAAATATCTGAGATAAATTGGAAAAAATTGCATGGAATGGCCAGCCCGTGGCCCTGACCTCAGTCCTATAGAACATGCTTGCGACTTCCTTGAGAGACCGCTACGAGGTGCAGAGCTGCAGACGCCAACTCCAAAACTTGCAGCAACTGAGCAAGCGTCTTGTTGAATCCTGAAATATCTTGGATGACAACGAATTACGATCACTTATTTTAAGCATGAACGGAAGATGTCGAGATTTCATTCGAGGCAGGGGTGGAAACATCGGATATTAGTTTTTTGATTATTTTATTTTACGTTACTAAAATATGTGTTTACCATTTTTGTAAATTGTATCAACGTGACTCCTAATTAAAGGAGCTACAGACTGATCATACGATTCTTGTTGCCTCGTGTGATTTTTACCGACTTATTTTACTATTACTGCGATTTCTACCACACTCCCTCAAAAGATGACATTAACTCATTTTAAATATCCCAGTTTTCATCAATATGGAGCTCTGGTGGGGCTCTTTCTACATTATTGGCCTCATTGGTTGACTATTATTTATTCCCCATAAATCGCCGGATTCCACAAGCTATTGTTGCAAATACGTGCTAATGTGCTTATTTAAATTTAGTGAACGTTCTCCAAGATAATACCATCTGTCGATATAACGACTGGAATGATACCTGTAGATAGTCTTCATCCCCCAGAGCCTCCTTCTATAATTTTCATTACTATCTTTTTTTTTAATTACTATCTTTTTGTATACTTTTTACATAAGTTGTTATTTCTTAGAACAGAATTTTGTTCGTTAAGTCACGACCTTTTTTGTAGTCGGATGGAATACACTCTTGACACCAAAATGTAGCATGTCTAGCGTCGTATCTAGGGCAGGGCAACAGGGGCCCACGCCAGAGACGCAATTCGCGCCAAATATAATATTCTACTCTCCTACTTTAAATCACCTATTTTCGTTATATAAATATGTCTTAAATTCCATGCGGGTAAGTAGTGTTAGGTTAGGCTTAAGTATGGTTTTTAATTGCTTTCCTTGGGGCGATGGTGCCAAGTCAGAACCTTTCCTTGCGGGCCAGTCTTTCCAGATATGACCCTGAGCATGTTGGATACAGTTTCCAGGATTTGACAACCGAACCTGCATCTATTATTTAAATTGAAGTGTCCCAGATGAATACTACAGGTAGTTCCTTGTTCCCTGAGCTCGTTGAGATAACGTCAATGAATAAATTATTCTGTTAAAAATTGCAATATTTCTTGGTGTCTCGTATATTGGCTATGCACATTTTGTTTCGTCAACTCCAGATATTACGCTATGTAGTACAGACCACTTAACATGCTGTTAAAAATAAAGATGTACTTTTGATATTGGTTGGCTATATCGGTCAATCGACTTTACTCCAGGCCCTTGCACTAAGCGGTTGATGTTTTCGAGTCTTTATTAATAATGTTCTCAACCTGCGTATCTTGCATAACATCAAAAGAATACGTTAATACGGAATATGCGAATACAATTGCGATAAAGATTTGGCTATTAAGGCTGATTTTTATTAACTGTTTTACACTGTTATAAAATCATTGGTAGCTTTCGAAGTTTGATAGTTTATTTTTTGAGCTGGCTTAATTCCAAAATATTTGTAGGTCTCCTCAGGGCCCATAGTTTCGATGATTTAGTAGGCAACAGAGAACACTTGAAGTTTATTTGGTCCATTTGTCTATTTGATTTTTGTAAAACTAGATGCTTCTTTTAGTATCTAGTAACAGGTTTTTCATTTTTCCATGGGACCAAATATATTTTATAAACCCTCCTAACTGCTATGAGAACTTTTATTGTCTTTAAAATTACTCGAATTTCTGCCGCTATTAACGCTATTTTTAAAACAGCGTCAATTAAATATAAAGAAACCGCATTTCTGATATTTTGTGGCATTAAGTAATGTAACTCGAAGAATCAACAATTTCGCCGCAAGTGACAGAGAGCTCTTGAAGATTATTTGGTTCATTTGTCTATTTGATGTTTGCAAGACTAGAAGCTTCTTTTAGTATCTAGTAACAGTTTTTCCATTCTTCCATGGGACCAAATATGTCTTATAAACCTTCCTAACTGCTATAAAAACTCTTATTGTCTTTAAAATTACTTGAATTTCTGCCGATATTAACGCTATTTCTAAAACACAGTGAATTAAATGTAAAGAGACCGCATTTCTGCTATTTTGTGGTATTACATAATATAACTCGAAGAATCAACAATTTCGCCCCAAGTGACCTCGCATGGCTCAGCAACTGGAGAACTTATTCTCAGAAAAATATGATGAATCATCTAAGAGAGTGTCGACTGATAAATAAGGCAAATCATTAGAGCAGCAATCTTTTTTAATTTAGAAACTAGTACTTAAATTTTTAATTTTGAAATGTTTTTTAATCAAAAGATCGCTTATGATTTGCTAAAGACATTTCGTTATTGTAAAGGAAAGATCAAGGAGAGCGAAACATGTTAAAAGATTCTTAACACGCCCTTATCAGATCGTGGTAAAATATTCTTCAAGTAATATATATATATATATATATATATATTGTAAGTGTAAGTAATGAAAAAAATCCGGAACTTCCCTCGTTATGATTTTTATTCCATTTGGTAGTGAATAATGAAGTGTAACCCAATTTAGTTCAGTACTGTACATATACTAGTATGTTACATATACTGTATTTTCAAACATTTTTATTGGGTGCCATTTTGTTCCATCATACTGGATTCCTAAAAATATTTAACCAGTTTCTTCCTACCTATGATTTTTGGGCATAATTTAAAATAAATTCAATAAGTAGTTTTTACATTGCACACATCGCGACATTTTGTTACGCTGTTGAATTCGTACCAGTTTATCCCATTTTCACATTTTATTTGGCCGTCATTTTGTTTCGCTATCTTAAATCCGTACCACAACTTTACCAGTTTATCTTTATATCATTTAATTATTGCACAAAATTTGAAATATTTAATAAGTAGTATTTTCAGGCTGATTTTTTAAATATTTTATCAGGCCGCTTTTTTGTTTTGCTATCTTGGATTTTTATCAAACTCTTACCAGTTCATTCTTATTTAACACTCGATTTTTGTGCAAAATTTGTGGTAAGTTGGATAATTAGTTTTTTAGAAATCATCTTTTTAATATTGTTCGGCTATTTGTATTTTATACCAGGTCATTGCCATATGAAACTTAATTTTTGACTAGAATTTAAAGTCATTCTGGTAAGTAGTTTCTAAGCTATTCCGTGAACTAACAGACAGATAGACAGACAGAACAGACGGACCAACGGAATTGATGAAAACATATTTTTTGGCATCTAGGTAGTTTTTTTCAGGCTGAATTTTAAATATTTTCTTGAGCCACGATTTTGTTCTGCTCTCTTGGACTCGTATCAAAATTTTACCAGTTGATTCCAACATAATATTTTGATATTTGTGCAAAATTTGAGATAAATTGGATATGTAGTTTTTAATAATTTTTTTAACATTTCGCTAGGCCGCCATATTGAATTTTTTCCTAAATATTACCAAATCATCCCCCTATCACCCTTAATGTTTGATCAAAATTTGAAGTCAATGGGGTAAGTAATTTTTAAAATATACCGCAAACTGACAGAGAGACAGACAGACGAACCGACGGAGTTGATAAAACATATTTTTTGGCACCTAAGGACGCTAAAACCTGAAGATATGTAAAACCTGAAAGGGTGATTTTTGCACGATTACAAACATTTTATTTGGCCGCAATTTGGTTTCGCTAACTTGAATTAGTAACACAGTTTTACTAGTTTAATTGGCTATCTTGAATTAATAACAGAATTTTACTAGTTGAACCCTACACTCAATGGCAATAAGTTATGGCACTCAATTTGAAATCAATCCAATAAGTAGTTTTTCAGGCTGAATTTTTAAATATTTTGTGAAGGCGGTATTTTGTTTCGCTATTTTGGATTCGAACCAAAATTTTACCAGCTTATTCCAATATAATACTTTGATGTTTGTGCAAAATTTGAGATAAATTAATAAATAATAATAATAATATTGTTTTTAATATTTCACTAGACCGCCATTTTGTTTCGACATATTAAAGTTTCACCAAAATATTGCCAAGTCATCCCCATATGACCTTAAATTTTTGATAAATATTTGAAATCAATCTGGTAAGTAGTTTTTAAGCTATGTCGCGAATTGACAGACAGACCCACAGATCGACAGAGGGACCGACAGAATTAATAAAACGTATTTTTTGGGATCTAGGGACGCTAAACGTGAAGATATGTAAAACTTGAGAGGATAATTTTTTTCACGATTACAAACATTTTATTTGGCCACAAATTTTTTCAGGCTGAATTTTTAAATATTTTATTAAGACGCCATTTTGTTCTGCCATCTTGGATTCATACTAAAATGTTACCAGTTGATTCCAATATAATACTTGATGTTCTTGTAAATTTGGATCAGTAATTTTTTAATAATCATTTTTTTAACAGGTCACTAGGCCGCCATTTTGTTTCGCCACATTGGATTTTGTACCAAAATGTTACCAAGTCTTCCATATATGACCCTTAATTTTTGACGAAAATTTGAAATCAATCGGGTAAGTTGTTTTTTAGCTATACCGCGAACAGACAGACATGTTTTTCGTCATCTAGAGACACCGAAACGTGAAGATCACCCTCCGAGATTTTTCCACGATTACAAAACTCTTTTACGAGGGAAGTAAAAATAATTTTAATTTTATTTTATACGCGCACATTAACTTAAGGTTGCAAAACGAATTTGCTTACCATGAAGTTCATTTCTCTGACCCGTTATGTAATTAGTTCACTTTTAAAATATAAAAGAAGACACATTGGGTCAGAAACTTTGACACTTACTAATTTTTTTTGTTATTTAAAAGGGCGAAAAGACCCAGTATCGTCAGTTTATAATTTGCTTAAGTACCGTTCCGGTATATTTTAAATGAAAATGAGTAATGATCAGGTGCAAATGTTCCGGGGATCAAACGTGATTTAAAAATAATTAAACGCCAGCCTTCAGAATTTATTCGGAGTAATAAAGGGGTCAAAAACACGGAAAACGTGGCCTTAACGAAAATAATCACGGCTGGTAACGTAAACAACGTTTTCTTAATTACAAATATAAATCCTATTAGTGCATTGGCTTCGTTTACATTAAGGAAATGGCTTACATTTAAATGTTAAGACCTTTTATACACAACGCAGAAAAATCCGTCCACAAAGAGCTTAGGTTTGTGTTCTCGTATATCTTCAGATATGTAGAGACATAAATCAGAGAAAAATTCAGAAATTTAAATAAAAAATTTGAGAGATTTTGTCCCAGCTGCCATATTTTCCTTATGAAAATAAATAAAATGACTAATGGATCAGATCTTTATTTTTTACTGATAATCGTACATTTTAAGGATAATACATGTTGAAAACTGCCTTAGACGTAATTCGATTATATAAGGTCAGCGGAAATGTCGAGATATTCAAATCTGCGGACCATGAATGCTGTTTCAAAAGAATTCGAAAAGTTTAAGAGTATTTTAAAGAAATAATTAGTGAGGAAACGATTACGATTACAATTAATCGCCGATTATTAGAATTATTAGATTAATTGTAATCGCCGTAATCTATACGAATATTTTACGATCCGTTGCATTTTATTTACATCCCCAATTAGCGTGTTTCTGGTGCTCCCCCTGGCGTGCTCTTCTATAACATAAACATACAATTTCTCAACGATATTACAAATGCACTGAACAAAGACGAAAAGAAGGAGTATTAAAAAAATATCGAATTTCATATAGTTGTCGTGCTTTTTGGAACAAAACTTCAATTTTACTATTAACTTCAATTTTTGATAAATTGCACTGCTGATTTTCTATGCTTATAGTGTTTGTTACCAAGTTCTACGTACTCCGAGTACTTAGGAAAAATTTGACCAGCTTTTGCAATAACTTTAAGATGCTCTATATCTCCTAGAAATTTGGTGTATGCATTGCAGTTGACCAAAATAAATTAATTTAGACATAGCCCCTGACCTAGGAAAAGCATATTTTTTCTCTTGACCTTCTTTCGGAACATACTTTTTGATAATGAATATTAATAAAATATAATACTGATAACACATAACTTTTCTTGTAATTGAGGTGTTTCGTTGGGAAGGGGTGGAATTAAAAGAAGAGGATGATAGAAAATATTGTTTTGTGGCTTTTGAACTTTTTAAGGGTAGGAAGTTCAACTCTATATATATAGTAATCATTTTAAATTTAGCAATTGTTGATTATCTATAAATATGTATAGATGGCGCTTTTTATATTCTTAACACTAATTACCGTAATTCTAGCAAAATTGTAAGTTTATTACTTGTTACTTTTAACTCAGGTTTAGGCCTCAAATATTTTGAGCCCTTTCTTTACAATAAAACTTATGAATAAAAAGAGAGAAATAAAAAAAATTATAAAAAAATAAAACTTAAAAACACTTCAACGCAAACTAATATTTTATTCCATCTTGAAAGTCGGAGTCAGACTAATAACAACTGTAAATATACATTCTACTTGAGATATTAGACATTAATTAGATCTTAGATCGACGTCGACTTTATAACATTAAATTTCCAAGATTACTTAAAGTATTATTTTTTACTTTTCAGTGCCTTTTTTAGAGTTAGTTTGAAAGTTTTTTTTTTGAAGGCATAAGGTTTATCATTTACCTAACTAAATATCAATATTCTTATTTCATCTAGTAGTAGGTCTCAAGCGTGGTTGTATTAAGAGAGAAAATGAGATGTTATAAAGTCTCCAACTTTTGTTCTGAAAAAAGTTAAACTAGGTTCAAGTTATAAATCTTGATGAAAAAAAGCAATCTCTTTTCTTTATAACTATTTTACCAACAGGTACATTATCAACATCACTCACTAAGTATACTAGGATTATTTTACTTCTCAAACCAAACATTTTGAAACTTGGTTGAAGTATTTCAGTTGATTTTTCGCGGAGATAGAGGAATTTAAAATGAAGATGTCGTAGGCTTACGTTCCACGTTTATTTAAACGTTCTGTGCACGGTTCCTAGAGCAGCTGCGAATGTCTACAAGCGCTCATTCTAAAAAAAATATTTTTTCTTTGTAATGAGTATGTCGTGGGATAACGTTCCGCGTTTACTGTAATGTTCTTAACGTGTATTTAACATTCGTCAAAAGCACAGTAGTCTCCAGGTTTTACACTTAACTCCATATCTATCTTCATTTGTTAAGTGTAAAAGCCAGAAACTCATGTGCTTTTGGTTACTTATTAGTGTTAAGTACGTACACATAGCCATACATCCAACCTTCCAAAAAAATATATTATTTTTAGTACATTTAAATGAAGCTATATCCACATATCACGTTTCAACTTTCAGTCTCTATGTTTTAAGGGACGTAGGAGATTTTTCTTTTATAAGCTTTACTCAAGACATTTATTCTAATTTTTAACTATTAGTCCTTAGTTTTTTCCTTATCGTTTTGTTATTAATTGTCATTATCTATGATGTAAATTTAATGGAAATATATTAGAAATAATAATAATTTCTAATGTGTTTTTAAAATTAATATATGTATATATATATATATATATATATATATATATATATATATTTATATATATATATATATATATATATATATATATATATATATATATATATATATATTATATATATATATATATATATATATATATATATATATATATATATATATATATATATATATATATATATATATATATATATATATATATATATATATATATATATATATATATATATATATATATATATCATCCGCTGCTCCAACTCCCCACGCCAAACTTTAACCGATAGTGTGTTTCATTCTGCTCTAGCTTGACAAAAATGTTATTAGAAAGTATCAAAAATATCTTTGTTTTTGGTGTTGAGTTATATTTTGTCAAACATGACATGTTATATGTCGTTGGCACAGCAAGAACCGAAACCACAGCTTAGACCAAAACCATCAAGAAAAAAATACAACCACTTTTTTTATTGAAAATTTAAAGTTTAAATTGTTGCATTTTTTGTATAAATAATTAAAACTATATTAAACAATACTCAATGTAAAGGAAAAATATTTTTTTCAGAATGTGCGCTTGTAGACATTAGCAGCTGCTCTAGGGGTCGTGTTAAGAACGTTTAAGTAAAGGCGGAAGGGAAACCCATGACATATTCATTTTATGCTATGCTAATGCTATATCTTCGCGAAAAATTAACTTAAACACTTGAGAAGTAAAATAATCCTAGGATTAATGAGTCATATTGATAAAATTGTTTAAAATGCTTACAAACAAAAGATATTGCTTTTTAAAAATGTATGACTTTAACCTAGTTTAACTTTTTTCTGAACAATAGTTAAAAACTTTAACCATCTCATTTTCAAGCTTATAGCATAAGCTTTAAAATGGGACGCTATAGAGCTTTCTATCTTAAGTAGGAACCGAGATATAAGCGGAAAAGCTCGGAAAAGTCCCATTTTGCAATTTTTTTACACAAAATTTGCAATAACTCGGGTTCTAATTGATGGATTTTAATTAAAAAAAAACACTTTCTTCGTATTTTTACAAGGAATAAACAAGTATTTATTATAGATTTTTGTATCTGTCGTAGTTTATTAGCTATAGTCATTTAAAGAATGAAATTGTTTATAATAATTTTCCTGACCTATTTTCGGGAAAACATCCTCGAAATTCGTAATCAGCAGGTCAAAATACATAAGGAGCGTTTAAGAAAGTCCATGATCTATAACAGCTACGAAACACCCCTGGGCCCCAGGGCTAATGGAGGGAAGTAAAACATATTATTTTACTTTGATGATGATAGGTCAGTAACTAGATACAGCCTAAATGCCAGTGGTCTGAAATACCACTGCACCAAATTCATGATAGAGAAAGAACACAAGCACTTTACCTCTTCAGGATTTACTGGTCGAAAAAATCGGTAGTCGCGTTCAGTCATGAGCTACTATCTGAAGAAAGTTAAAATAATTTTTTGACGTGAGAGTTAAAAACAGCCTCATTTATAAGTCTAGTTGGCAGATAAAGAACTGTTTCGATTTGAAAGCTACTAATATCTTTAACTATTTAATTTTAAAACTACTCCTAAAAACTTTAAAATAAAAATAAATACTCCATCAAGATTTAATATAGATATTTTGATGTTTACAATCAGTGACTTTGATTATGAGATATGAAAACCTCTTTAGCAGCTTATATATTAGAACATATTTCAATTTTTAAAAATCCCAAAATATACGCAGAATGAACTCCTAATAATAATCTTATAATCTAGTACAATAAAACTAAAACCCCAAAAGGCAAATAAAATAAAATTAAAAAATAATAATGAAACTTCTAATAATCCCACCTATAATAGTTATATGAATAACCTTACGTGTCATTGTTCTGGACCTCAATGCAAACGATTAAACCCAAATCCAAATAACGAACGATAGAAGTAGAAGAAAGAATGTATTTCTCTGATTTAATCTGGATGTCACATGAAGACCTGTCGGACGTTAAAGCTTAGTTCCCGATTTAACAGACATGTTATTAACATTATATATATTAATTTAAAAAAAAAACATCATCGAAATTGATAACTTAAATACGCTGCTCAACAAAAATATCACCTTTAAATTTTTAGCCATTTCTTCAAATTGATTTATTTTCTTTAAATCAACTTTTTCAAATCAGTGAACAAAAATGAAACGTAGATAATCAACACCCACAGAAAAGGCCACTTCTTTGATAGTTTCATTAAGAGGGCTAGCACTGTATTTACTCAAAACATGCCCGCGAGTTATCAACTAAACTGTCAGCACCTTCTTCATTCATTAGAACTTCGATTTGGAGATCAGTATCATCAGGAAATATAGGGAAACTAACTTAAAACTAGAATACAGAACCCCAACGAATCCTTTTAAGAATTTGAGTCTGGCATTAGAAAGCTAATATCAGATTAGGGTTTCCTACATGAGGTGGAGACATGCATGAATGAATAGCAGTGTCTGTATTTGTGGATAAAATACGGGACCCCAAAACGCAATAAAATTTAATAATGACCAAGTTTAACAAGAATAGTGACGTAGTTGTTCGTCCTTTAGAGATAGAAGCTGTGTTTATTAACCCAAAACCTAACATTAGAGCAGTTATTGTGGAAGTGAGACATGAAAAGTCAAGACGTTAAGCCCCATAAACAGCAAAATAGCAAGTAAAATGTTTCAGTTGCCATAAAATTGGACATATGCAAAGAGATTGCCGAGTAAGAATGTCCAAGTCACCTTCTGAAGAACCAATTTCTTTATCACCACGGAGACCAAGGCAAAATAGCCCCGACATAAATAGGACGAAATTCCCAGGATTGCATCCATTAAAAGCTTAGAGCAACTATATCAAAAGCCTAGAGTAATGAATAAAAAAACAACCACGGGGCAGCGAAATTCATTCTGGTAATGGCAAGTCCATTACGAACATGGGTTATCGTTATTCCCTGAACTTAATATTGTAACAATTGGAACGTTTTAGTTAAAGAAAAGGATGGAAGAAAGGAACAAACATCTTCTGAAATTTTACGAATACCGGGCAGCACAAAAATAATTGTCCAATGGAAACTGGAGAAACATGGTGGGTGCTGTGTTGGACTGGTACAGGCATTGGGTGACAGCAAGCGAGAGAAGTATTTGATCGGAAAAACTTTAATAAGAATAGACCCTAAAATTGTTTTCCGGGTTGCGAACATCTTTTCCAGTTCTAGAAAAATTAATAAAGGAGAGGTTAGTTTGTGACCTACCCAAATCTGATTCGCAATGCAAGAGGATCGGCCTAACCAAGGGTATTGCCAGAAGAAGTGTTTCACAAGGCTAACGATTTTATATTAAGTGAAGGCGACACATTTGGAAGTACTTGGAACTGGAGACGGCCAAACCGGAAAGACAAATTTAGTAAAGCATAGAATCGTCACTGGATAGGCACATTCGATTAGACAACCACCAAGAAGGTTGCCAATTGCAAAACAAGATGTTGAGAGAGGTCAACAAACTGCTTCTCGATGAGGTTATCGAAGAGTTAGAATTAGATGGTTAGAAATAGTTTATGGTCAGCGCCGCTAATGCTTGTATCAAAGAAAGATGGAAATATTAGATTTTGTGTAGACTACCGTAAAATTATTGACGTCCCGAAGAAGGTCAGCTACTCATTACCGAGAGTTGGCGATTCTTTAACCACTTTGTCAAGATCCACCTGGGATTTCAAGAGTGAATATAGTCATTCATGAAGAAAATAATCCGGCACACATAAAAACGCTAATGCTTTATCCAGACGTCCATGTAAAGAATAATGAAAGCATCATGAATGGAAGGGATATGTTCACAGAGAAATCAAAGGAGTTGCGATTAAACCAGACCACGAGTGGTCAACAGAACAATAGCTAGATCTAGAAGGTCAAATTTTGGACAAAAAAGAAAGTACCAAAGTTAGTCTAGAATGGAGAGAAATCTCAGAGAAAAACTTTGTAATCAAAACTCTGTGGAGTCAATGGGATAGAAGGACTCCTAAAACTCTCAATCAGTAGTTTGGAAACAAAAAAGGAATCCAGGACTTATTACAAGTACTACATGGAGAAAATCCGGAGTGCACCTTGAAGTAAACAGTCTGGAAGATGTGACATCGGTTCAGCAATTAAAAGCTCCACAAACAATATAACGTTGGTTTACCATTCGAAAGGATAGGAATAGGCCTTGCTTGGCCATTTCTAGAGTATGATCAAGGAAACAAATATATCCTAATTATCATGGATTACTTTAGTAAATGATCTGAAACTTATGCGCTCGCGCACCAGGAAGTTACCACAACCGCCCAAGTTTTGGTTAAAAAATCCTCAGTAAACATGGAGTTCCACTGAGACTTCATTCAGATCAAGGGCGAAATTTCGAGTCAGTCATTTTTAGGAATGTTCCTAAAATCACGGAGATACGAAAAACTAGAACAGCACCTCTACATCCTTCGTTAGATGGCATGGTGGAAGGATTTAACAAGACTATCGATAAACAACAAATTGTTGCAGACCAACACCAATCATTGTTTTGGTTGACTTATAGGAGAGCGGTTCATGAATTAATGTTTGTATCGCTTAAGGAAGAAAAAAACGAAATATTATGCTGATAAAATCCACGAACGTCTTGTTCGAATTTATGAAATGACACGTGACCGCATAAAATCATTCAGTGATCGAATAAAGACCAAACGTGACATCAGGGCCAACTCAGCTGGTTTCTATAAAAATGACTTGGTTTGGTTGTATAAACACACATCACAACCGTCTTAACACTGGGAAAGATCATACCGAAAAATCAAGAGGATTAATGACTTGGTTTATCGAATACAGAGAAATTTAAAAAGCAGGACCAAGATAGCATATTTGGTCAGACTGATGAAATAACATGGCCAAAAACTTCACAAATAAGTTATCAAACATTTATGCACCTGGGCTAGAAGTAAACAAATACCTCATCCTTATCGAATTGAACCAAAGATCTTCTGGAAATTATAATTATATTAGTCTCATAATATATGTGTTAACGGATAGTAGTCATGTTATATTGTAATGAAAATTTAATAAAGTTAGTTTAATAAGAGAACACTTAACAATATCATATTAAAATGAGTAGAATTTGACGAAATGATAAACACTCAATATATTTAAACTTTTACATGACTTTATTGATCACCCCGTATAACATAAAAATATTATTTTTTTAATAATCTTTGTTTTGCCGTATAATGTAGAAAAGACAGGGTTTTAAAATTCGAAATCCGTTTTCGAAATTTTCTTTTAAAAAAGTTGAATCAAGTTGAAGGAAGGACCAAAACTTGAAAGGGTCAAAGTTTCAGTTGGGCAGTTAATACGAGTATAGAAGATAATTGTAAATATTGTTTTCTTTTTAATTCTAACAAACTGTTACAAATTATTAATATATTTTATTTTATTTCGTTTACAGTATTTTAGAAATATATTTATGTACAGTTCAAATATATGTAATCTATTGAAACAAAAATAATATATAAAATCAAAAGGTATAATTGAATTATTAAATAAGCTCTGTCGAAATGTAAGTTATGACTGCTGAAGTAAAATTTTTAAATACAAAAATGTATTTAATTACACACGTCACCTCAAAGCGTAAAATTTGTTTTTGTTGATTAGCTGAAAATCTCAATTTTCAAATTAAAGTATACAGTTACTCACTCCTAAAATACAGTTATTATATTTTAAGAGTTTTCGCAATGAATTTTCTGTGCTTTAAATAATATTGGGGTAAAAGATAAAAAAATATTTCTTAGCATTCAAACTAAGGAATTATGACAACTGAACTTGGTACCAAGTATATTTACTATTTACACTACTCAATTTAAAAACAATACCACCGAATCCCAGCATCTAAACGGATCACTTTGTAGACTTGGTACTTGCGTCAAAAAACTTGACTTATTTAACGGCATCCAAGAAGTTCATTAGCCATTACATTAAATGTGTTTATGTAACTAAAGAAGTGATGATATATTGAAATATTAAGAGATAGTATTCATTGGTCGTTCTTTCGGTTCTCTACCATTTATCCGAATCGACAAGCTTCTTATATTAGAGGGGCGTCAGTACTTCACAAGCTTGTTCAAATTTTAACCTTTTATGTATTATGTGTCCATCTAAAACTGTTTTGTGATGATTTTGTAATGTCTATGTTTCTGCTTTAGGAAGGTGATTTTAATTAAAAATTAATCATGATTTAAAATATTATTTTAGTTTTAAATGGATCTTTAAAAAAGGCTGAAGTTTACATATACCCATGCAATGACCAACTAGAATTTAACTAAGTAATGATAGCAAATGACTAGGTATTGTCCCGCTGACTGAGGAAAAATTTTAAACTTAATATGCTCCGCAACATCCATTAAGATCTCTTGTTCCCATATTAAAGAAGGATTACATTTTTATGAATAAAAACAAACAACAATTAGAGAGTAAAGATCCTTTACCTTTTATCTCTTATGGTATAATCGCATGGATTATAACCCCTGATTGATAACTATCGTCTGTCGTTGAATACAATACGGACCGAGGCTTTACATATTTATAGTTCTAAGATTTGTATTGGGTCGATAAAGAAAATGAGACTTTTATAAAGTAGGTAATAAATATGTTAAATGAATCTTATCCAGAGAACAAAAGTATAGCAACCAACGTATTTGCAAGAGATCAAATTCAGTCAATGCGAATAATATAGAAAATTTGTAGTTTTGACTTGCTTTAGCAACAAAAGTACCAAGTTGCATCAACTATTAATACCGTAAATTTCTAAACCCCATATTTTCTTAATTAATGAACCGATTTCAAAAAACGATTTTTCAGCTAAGAGGTCGTCTTTTCTTCCTCTTCATGGTTTTCTATAATTTCTTTTTATTGTACGAGGAAAAATCTAATTGTGTACATTTAGCAAAAAATTATATGACCGGTAAACATAACCTATAGCAAGCAGTTTTCCTTTTTTAGGTGTTTTGGATTATATTTGGGCCCAATATATACAGTCACTAAGTGCGATGCTCAAGTATGAAATAAAGGGTTTGTAGAATTTATTATAAGATGAAATCAAAATAAAAACAATTGGACTTTTTTCGAAGTGTTCGATGTACGTGTACGTCTTCTTCGAATACTAAATTGTACAGTCAGATTTTGAATACAAAGTGTCTGAGACACTTGTACAGTCTATTTCACTTACTAAACTGTGTACTCTCTGCCATAGTATACCCGTACGACATTATGAAGAAATACAGGGTTTTCCAAAAGTTGAAGTAGTGGTAGGATTAAGTACTTTTCATTAACCGCCCTTTATCAATTCAAACGTTTTTATACGTACCAGGAGAAAATTAACTACAGCTACAGCTCTACTAGAGGAGATACAAAAAAAACTGTAAATACAGAAGTTCTAGGATTTTTCTTCTATTATCTTTAAAGAATATCAAACATTTCTGAAAATTATTAAAATAAGTATAGAAAAAATTACATAACTTCTCTTTTTGTCTCATTTAAAAAATTCAGGTTATGTATTTTTTCTACTTTCCAATAATTTTTAGAAACTAATAAGATAACATCCTAGAACTTTTATGTATAACGTTTTTTTTTAAGTATAGCTTAGAGTAAAACTTTAACCAGGTGTCAAAATATAAAAGAAATACCTGTACATTCAGTGAAAGTTTAAATAGCTATAAAACAAAACCGGGAGTACGGAAGTATGTTTCTTTTTCTTAAGTGTTTGGAGATTATGTTATAAGATTAAATCAAGTTTAAAAATAAACTGGTTAGGTAGCCGATAACA